>JAPPVO010000010.1:90610783-91990783 GCA_030407325.1 Camellia japonica | reverse complement strand
CCCTAAAAGATGTTGTAAAGTGCAATTAATCTCTTAAAAGTTCAATTAAAACAATTTCTCTTGAAAGATATTCCCTAAAAGATTAGTTAGGGCAAATTGCTCCAAAAAAGACATTCAATAGTACAATCGGACATCAAAGAGGTTAATTGGAAGGATTGTTTGGGAATTGTCTATTTGGTTGTTTTTTTGTGTGCTTATTTTGAGGCCTTTTCAAGCACACATTGATGTTCCAAACCATCAAAGTATATAACTCGTTGAATATTTTATCATTGTAAAAAATCACGTTGATCAGATTGATAGTCACTTGATCAGATTAAATTTGTATCAACGGTAATTATGATTTTAAAAATCAATTATTTACACAAATGTGATCTGATCAAGTGACTATTGATATCAATGTGAATTTTTACAAGGATTAAGTACTTAACGAGTTCTATACATTGAATGATTTGAATTGTCAAGACGGACTCAAAATAGGCCGATAATGAGCCAGATTTGACCGTCCAATTAGCTAGCCTAACTGAAGACAGTCTAAGCCCAATAAAAAATGTGGTCCCATCACATGCCTCATAGGCAAAATTGCCATGTTACCCTTAAGGCCATGGGACATGTAAGGGTAAATTCGTCTTCTCATTAAAATGAAAAAGTGACTTTTTTCGTTCATGCCAAACGTAAAAATGATAACACGTGCCTTGCTTTTTGACTTATTGCTTATTAGCTACCGACTTGTATAGGCTTCGTTTGGGAAGTCAAGTTTGGAGTTTTTTCAGTTATTTTAGTCACAAAAAATAAAATAGATTTTTTAGTCTAATAAGATAAAATATCATATCCAACCTATAATCATTACATTCTTTTTCCTACTAAATTACTTCTGAATTTAATTTCATAACAGCAATGAAGCATTTAGAATAACTATTGTTCAAATTTGTCTATTTTCACAACGCATCCCATACATGCTATTTCTCATGAAAGGGCCAATTTATTGGATTTGATTTGTTGATTAGTCTAGAATTTTGATTAATTAATAGTTAGAAATTGATTTTGAAGTATTTTTGGTTTCAGAGTTTCATGTTTGTGTTTTATTCTTTTGTGATTGAGTCAGTAATTCTGGAATTACCCTGGAGAAGAGAAAAACAATGAGAAAAACACATTAACCAAATCAACCCATCATTGAACTTAAGATATTATATTTGGGTTTACTTTTCATTTCAAAGCTTATTTATATCATTGGACTACTTGTGCAAGTTTATTTGTAATTTTTTTTAGTTTTCAGTTTTTTTTTTAAAATTTTTTATATTATGACTTCCAACCCATTGGTATAAACTCACGTGAAAGGTTATATGATAGTTGATCAAGGTTGTCCTCTATGTAAACTCCCAACAGCATTTGTTTTTGTAGCTGTGGACAAAAGTGTTTAACAACAAAAAAAAAAATGTACTTTATAAAAAATAAAGCTTCCTAATAATCACAGTTCCCATCTGTGAGTCTTCAAAAATGGCTAATAGAGAGCGACCCCAACTAAGCCACATTTCTCACTTGTTATTTGTCTCATTCTATTTTCTCATAGAAAAAATCTATTATAAAGTGGATTCATGTACCTATTCAGGATGAGCCTTATTTCTAAAAGGAATTACTTTACAGTGGGATACCAAAAATAAAAAATAAAAAAATTATACAAATATAATAGGTGCAGGATATCTTGTGATAGGGTGAAACTTAAATTTTATGAGGATGCAAGTTTGACTTGCACCATTGCACTGTGTAATGATTTTCCCTTACTTCTAGGTCTCAATATGCACCTACATCTAGATATATGTGTCTTATCATAAGAAAATTTTAAAGGGATGTATTATATACACTTTATATTTTTGTAGGATTGAGTATAAAAATCGAAAATATCGTTAATCAATTTGATTCGGATCAAATCACATGATATGATTTAGTTTTTTTAACGGTTCATTTTTTATTTTTAAAATAGATGAATCATATTTTACGATTTGATTCGTAATCTTACAATTACAAATCCAATTAGAACTGGACGGGACCGTTTATATTATATATATTTATTACTGAATAAAATAATAAAAATATTAAAATATTTTATTAGCATCAAATATATATATATATATATATATTATAACTTTCTATTATTCAAATGTAATATATTTTCTGTGTGATTCTAATGTACAGATTATAAATATTTTTCATTAATTTTTTTTTGAATATCTAGAATTCCTAATTAAAAGAAAAATTTGAAAGATTTGGCATTTTAACATTTATGTGTAACACGAGAGTTTTTTTTTTTTTTGGCACCTTGTTAAGGGAGTATAGTATTCTATGTTGTATTTCAAAAAATTCTGGTCAATGTATATATGCGTGTATTACTTTAGTTGTCTTCATGAAAAAAAAATGTATTAAACTTACAAGTATTTAACTTAACACAAGTATTTAACATAATCCGTTTTGCTTTGAATCAAATTCACCAAGTATTTAACCCAAAAAAATGTATTTAACATTTTGTTATAAATTTTTTTTTTGTATATTTGTTGTGTGATTCTAAAAAGAAAGGGACTGTTTTTTTCATTTAATTTTTTTTTTTTGTATATCTAGAGTTCCTAATTAAAAGAAAAATTTGAAAGACTTGGCATTTTAACATTTATGTGTAATATGACAAGAGAGTTTATGTTTTTTTTTTTTTTTTTGATATCTTTTTAAGAGAGTATAATATTCTATGTTGTATTTCTAAAATTTTGGTCAACATATATGTGTATATTACTTTAGTTGCTTCATGAAATAATTATTCATTATTGCCTATAAAATGGCTTTGTTATCTGGTGAATTTTTTATTTTTTTTTTGGCATAAATTTATGTTTGGACTTTCCAAGTCATAAATGGTGAACTTCAAAATATTTATGATTGTAATGGGTTTTGATTTTGGTTTTAATTTTATCTCTATAAAATTAAAGTTAGTTAAGAAAGAGAAAAGTTCAAATTCGGACAATTATTGTGCTCCAGTTTTAATTTATCATTTTAATGTGATTGTTAAAAAAATCTATTCTAAATGCTGGGTTGACTCAGAAAATGTGAGTTTGATTATGGGTTTTTCAAAGAATGTAGAGAGAGAGAGAGAGAGAGAGAGAGAGAGAGGATATTTGGGACTTGATTTGTGGTTAGTGCTCTGTGTTGTACAGATGATAAATATTTTTAATATAATTTTTTTTTAATATCTAGAGTTCTTAATTGAAAGAAAAATTTCAGAGACTTGGCATTTTAATATTTATGTGTAATATGACAAGAGAGTTTATGTTTTTTTTTGCACCTTTTTAAAGGAGTATAGTATTCTATGTTGTATTTCAAGTATTTAACTAAACCCAAGTATTTAACATAATCCGTTTTGCTTTGAATCAAATTCACCAAGTATTTAACTTAACTCACAAAAATGTATTTAACATTTTATTGTAAAAAAAAAATAAAAAATTGTACCATTCAAATGTAGTATATTTGTTGTGTGATTCTAAAAACAAATGGACTGTTTTATTCATTTATTTATTTATTTTTTTGAATATCTAGAGTTCCTAATTAAAATAAAAATTTGAAAGATTTGGAATTTTAACATTTATGTGTAATATGGCAAGAGAAAGTTTATGTTTTTTTTTTTTTTTTTGGCACCTTTTTAAGGGAGTATAATATTCTATGTTGCATTTCAAACATTCTGGTCAATGCATATGTGTGTATTACTTTAGTTGCTTGATGAAATAATTATTCATTATTGCTTATAAAATGGCTTTCTTATCTGGTGAAATTTTTTTTTTCCCATAAATTTATTTTGGACTTTCCAAGTCATAAATGGTGAACTTCAAAATATTTACAATTATAATGGGTTTTGATTTTGGTTTTAATTTTATCTCTATAAAATTGAAGTCAATTAAGAAAGAGAAAAGTTCAAATTTGGACAATTATTGTACTCCAGTTTTAATTTATCGTTTTAATGTGATTGTTAAAAAACATCTATTCTAAACGCTGGGTTGACTCAGAAAATGTAAGTTTGATTATGGGTTTCTCAAAGAATGTAGAGAGAGAGAGAGAGGTTATTTGGGATTTGGTTTGTGGTTAGTGCTCTGTGTTGTGCAAATTAGTCTGATAGGGAAGGAACTGTTTGTTTGGAGCTATTTAAAAAGAAATTAAGGGTGATTTATTTAGTTGATCTTCTTGCAACAAAAAAATTAAACTCACACTCAAAAAAAGTTATTTAATATTTTATTTGCTATGTTATATATTTATTTAGTTGTACTATTCAAATGTAATATATTTGTTGTGTAATTTTGGTTTTAATTTCATCTCTATAAAATTGAAGTCAGTTAACAAAGAGAAAAGTTCAAATTTAGACAATTATATTGTGCTCCAGTTTTAATTTATCATTTTAATGTGATTGTTAAAAAATATCTATTCTAAATGCTGGGTTGACTCAGAAAATGTGAGTTTGATTATGGGTTTTGCAAAGAATGTAGAGAGAGGGGGAAGGGACTGTTTGTTTGGAGCTATTTAAAAAGAAAGTAAGGGTGATTTATTTAGTTGATCTTTCTGCAACAAAAAAATTAAACTGACACTCAAAAAAAATTATTTAACATTTTATTTGCTGTGTAATACATTTATTTAGTTGTACCATTTAAATGTAATATTTATTTGCTGTGTGATTCTAATGTACAGATGATAAATATTTTTCATTTAATTTTTTTGTGAATATCTAGAGTTCCTAATTAAAAGAAAAATTTGAAAGACTTGGCATTTTAAATTTATGTGTAATATGGCAAGAGAGCTTAGTTTTTTTTTTTTTTTTTTTGCACCTTTTTAAGGGAATATAATATTCTATGTTGTATTTCAAAAATTTGGTCAATGTATATGTGTGTGTATTACTTTAGTTGTCTTCATGAAAAAAAAAAATGTATTAAACTTACAATTATTTAACTTAATGCAAGTATTTAATATAATCCATTTTGCTTTGAATCAAATTCACCGAGTATTTAACTTAATTCAAAAAAATGTATTTAACATTTTGTTATAAAAAATTTTAAATTTTTTTTTTGGTACCATTCTAAACAGAGAAGGCACGTGCCTCTGGTATCTGTTGAATTTTTTTTTGGGCATAAAGTTGTGATTATGATTATAACGGGTTTTGATTTTGGTTTTAATTTCATCTCTATAAAATTGAAGTCAGTTAGAAAAGAGAAGAGTTCAAATTTGGACAATTGTTGTACTGATTTTAATTTTATCATTTTAATGTGATTGTTAAAATACATCTATTCTAAACATTGGGTTGGTTCTTTTTCTTTTCTTAGAAGTTTATATTTTTGTTTATTTCTTCTTCTCTTGATTGTAACACGTTAAGTATTTTTTATTCATGGCAGTTATTTATTTAAATAAAATTTTGAATTTTATTATTTGATTTGGTAGCAACAGATTTGGAAATAACATTTTATTGTCAATGAAATCCATGTTAACTTTTATTATTGCTAATTTTTTGTTTCTTTATGTCTAAAATTATATAACAAAACATTTTTGGGCTGAAGTACAACAGTTATGGACAATATCACTATTTTTGGTCAAGTTTGTTTGTTTGTTTGTTTTTTTTTTCTTTTTTCTCTTCATATAAATTTGAGTACCTCTCTTATAAATTTAAGTACAACAGTTATGGACAATATCACTATTCTAATTTTTTTTTTCTCATACTTCATAGGTGGATGGGGACTTACACTGAACCGTAATATCACCTCCCTTTACTAATTTTCTTATTTATGTGTATAAAGTTTTATTTATCACTCTAAAGTTTTTGTATGTATAGGTTCGATTTCTTCAAGAAAGAAATGTTAATGTTATTATTCGCGATGAGCGTGGCCTTAATACTATTCGCATTCATGAGGTAAGCCTAGAAGTCACTTGAACATTGGACATGTATTTTCTTATCATTTTAAAAATAATTTATAAATATATTCTACTTATTTTTTATAGGCAAAGGCAAAGGAAAAAGACAAAGCAATATCAAAGGAAACAAAAAAAGCTATTCCTTATGGCAAAGGAAAGGAAAATGCACATCCCATGGTATGGTTTCTCAACAATTTTTAAAAGTTTTTTTTTTCGAATATTATATAGATTTTTTTAGGAATTGCATAGTGTCATATACTCTTTTTTATGTACATTTTTCAAAAGTTTCTTTTTCAAAAATTTATTCAATTCTTTTTATTGAATGTGAAATGTTTTTCTGAAGCATGTTAAAGTAAGCATTTGTACAACATGCTAATGCATTTGTATGAATATTAATTTGAATTTTTAATATGTTTGTCTATTTGTAAGAACACATGTTGCATCTACAACATAGCATAATAAAAATATAATAGAAGAAAACAAAAAAGGAAAATAAGAAAAAAGAACAAATATGTAATGAAAAGGAAACTACATAATATAATTTTTTTTTTAATTTTTAATTTTCTTATAAGTTCTTAAGGAAAGAAGAAAAAGACAAAAATGCATTTTAACATAACAGAAACAACAAGAAGAGTGAAAAGGAAAGTACAAGACATTATACGCTAATATTCACATTTTACGTACCCAATGATCTGATATTTACCTTTTCAACGTACATTTTGTAAAGAGATGGGTAGTGTCTTTAAACTAATAAGTGCGTGCATAGTGAGTTCGCAGTTTTGTGTGCTTAATGTGTTTTCATATTATTTTTCCCTCCCTTTTTAAATTTCATCAATACATGCATTGGTTCTTATATAACTAACAACTTAACCGAGTGAAGAGGAAACGTTAGTTAAAAGGAAGAAAAAATACATGATGAAAGGGAAACAAGTTAGTTAATCTTTACATTTTATGCACATTCTTATATAATATTCTCATTTTAGGCACACAATGATAATATGTTATCAAAAGCTGCATTGGCCCAACGTGCACGGCGAGAACGTGAAAAAAATCAAAAGCCATGTTTTGCATACCAATTGGGACAACGCCTGCGACGAGAACGAGAAAGAGAAAGATCGAAGGAATATATTAACCCAAGACAACCTTCTTTAACATCAAATTGGTAAAAGAAAAAGAATTTTTTACCCAAGACAAGCTTGAATTTTTTACTCTTACTATTACCACTTTATTATATAGATTTTAATTTGTTCACAATCTATTTCTGTAGGCCTCTTCCTACAACTCCATCTAGAAATGTTGGTGTGGTCATCCGTGATGAGCACGACCTTAATGTTATCTGTGTTCGTACGGAAAGTACAAAATCAAGTCAAACATTGTATGTATTTTATTTATATAAGATTATATAAGATTTTTTTAATCTTTTGAATATTTTATTTATATTTGTTAGGCAAAAGAAAAAGAAAAGGTCAACCCAATGTCTAAAGGAAAAGAAAAGATGGCTCCTTCTGGCAAGAGAATGACAAATGCATGTCAAGTGGTATATATTCTTTTTTAAAAATATGATGCAAAACTAATCAAAATTTTGAATAGTTAAAATATGAGTGTATAAAATGAATTTATTGTTTTATGTTGTTTTTGTAGAATGATTGTAATATGTTTTCCTGTAACTTGCTATTATTTGTATGTGTTTTTCAAATTTATTATTTTTTATTTTGCATGGATACATGTGCATTTATAATGTACCATCCATAAGTTGCTACTTATATAAAGAGAATAGGAAAAAAGAAACGAAGAATAAAGAAAAAATATATAAAGAAAGGAGAAACTAAATAAGATAGGCTTTTAATTCTTATTTAATATATAAAATAGAAAACAAAGAAAGGGAAAGGGAAAGGGAAAGGGAAAGGGAAGAAATAAGAAAGAAAGAAATAAAGATAACAATATTAAAGGTATAAAACAAATAAAATAGAAAACAAAATTAAGAGAAAGGGGAAAAAATAAGAAGATAGTTTCATTTTAAGCACAAAATATTCACATATTTTGTTTCAATGATAAAATATTTTCTTTTTAGGCACAAAATGATAATGTAATATCAAAAGCTGCATTGGCCCAACGGGCACGGCGAGAGCGTGAAAAATTGAAAATTGAATTTCAATGCTTGCAACGAGAACAAGAGGGATTAGAAGAATGTGTTCAACTAAGACAACGTTCTTTAACACCAATTCGTCGCGATCGCACTCACTTGGAGTGGGAAACAATAACTGAAGATTCTCAGTCGGCACAAAAACGAACAATGGTTACCCATCATTCTACATGTTCGTTTTCTATGCCAAGCACATCTTAGCTCACAAAGGAATCGGTAAACTACTGTGTCTAATCTTGAAATACATACTTTTACTCATACCGTTTTGTTTTACAGAATTTTATTTATACACAAATATTCGTAGGTCTACTCCTATAAATCGATTTCTTCAACAAGATCTATGTACTGATGATGAATTAGAAGATTGCCTACGAGTATATCAATTGACGGGGCACACAAAGATTCTTGCCGCCATTATCTTGGCAAGATGGATGTATTATGTCCTTATTGTTCAGCCTTACATTGGATGGATGAAAAATTGACAAAATCATCTATAAAGCGTCCCTTATTCGGAACTTGCTGTTTGGAAGGAAAGATTAGGCTACCTTTACTTATTACACCCCCTCCACCACTTCAGGCATTGTATGATGGGAATAATGATCAATCAAAATCCTTTCGAAGTTATACTCGAGTGTACAATGCAGCCAATGCTTTTACGAGTCTTGGTGCTACATTGGATCCTAGAGTACTCAGTGGAAGGGGCCCTACATCATTCACAATTCATGGGGAATTGCGACATCGAACAGGATCACTACAACCACAACCAGGGCAGGATGCGAGTTATGCTCAGCTGTATATCTATGACCCTTATTCAGCTTTAGAAATTCGTAATCGTAGAAATCCTAACTTGAGAAGGGATGTTCTCAAAACTATTCAGGATAGTTTGTTGCAAGTCAATGCATTTGTAGATAAATATCGCCAGGCTCATGCCATTTTACATCAATTAGACTCGGCAGGACACAATCTACCTGCTCATCTTCATTACAATTCAACAACTGATCGACGTCGGTATAACCTACCAACTACAGATGAGATTGCAATTGTAATACCAGGTGATGGAACAGAGGTAAATGGAATGAGAGATATTATTTACATTTCCGAGGAAATAATGAGTTGATGCAAATTAATGAATGTCACCCAGCATACTTGCCATTACATTATGTTCTATTATTTCCATATGGTGAGCTTGGATGGGAACCTGAGTTGAAATTGTGGAATGTTCAGTATGATCGACCTTCAACTGATCGACTTACTCAAATGAATTTTTATAGTTATCGTTTGTTTGAACGACCCACAGAGTATTCAACAATTTTGAGAGGTGGGAAACTATTTCAAGAGTTTTTGGTAGATGCTTGGGCTGCAACTGAGCAAAATCGATTGACATACTACAAGCTTAATCAAGGGAAACTTCGGGCTGAGCTTTACCAAGAGTTGTCAGATATGGATCCAGATTATGTGCGACCTGGACAAATTGGTCAAAGGTTTGTTTTGCCATCTTCATTTACTGGTAGTCCTAGACATATGTTTGAAATCTTTCAAGATTCAATGGCTATCACACGATACAACCAACACCCAGATATTTTTCTTACCATGACTGCAAATCCCAATTGGCCAGAAATTACTTCAGCATTATTACCATATCAAAAACCTATTGATCGTCCTGATTTAATTGCCCGTGTTTTTGAGTTGAAGAGAAAATGTTTGATGAAGGAGATAGAAACAAATAAAGTGTTTGGAAATAAAGTTGCACATGTTTTTACAATTGAATTTCAAAAACGAGGCCTCCCTCATATGCATGCACTTTTATTTCTCAAGGGTCCAGACAAAATTCGGACATGTGCTCAAGTAGACAAATTGGTCTGTGCAGAATTTCCAGACCCAAAAGATGATCCTATGCTTTTTGAAACTATCAAATGTTGTATGGTACATGGACCATGTGGTGCTCGAAATCCGCAAGCACCATGTATGGAAAATGGTAGATGCACTAAGAGATACCCTCGAGCTTTCACAGAAACAACAACTATGGATCAAGATGGATACCCTATCTATCGTCGTCGCAATAATGGTCAAGTACATACTGTGAGGGGACAAGAAGTTGATAACAGGGATGTCGTACCATACAATGCATATCTTTCAAAACTTTTCAACTGTCATATAAATGTGGAAGTTTGTGCCGGAATGAGATGTGTCAAGTATATACATAAGTACATTTATAAGGGTTATGATCGGACAACGATGGTGTTAGGAATGATAAATGAGATTCAACAATATCTTGATGCAAGGTATATTGGACCTCCAGAAGCTGCTTGGCGAATATTTGGTCATCCTTTGCATGCAGAGATGCCAACAGTTGTATTGGCACTTCATTTACCTGGAATGCATCGTTGTTTTTAACCCAGAAGAGTCATTACAAACGATTCAATCTAGAGCTGGTCAACAAATGTCAACTCTTATTGGCTTCTTTGCATATTGTGCTGCCAGTGAAGATGAATGTCCATTCACTTATCAAGAATTTCCACAACATTTTGTTTGGCTCAAGTCAGAAAAGAGATGGAAATCAAGAGAAAGGGGATATGCAATTGGTAGAATGTACTTTGCTAGCCCTAATTGTGGTGAAAGATTTTATCTACGTTTGTTACTAACCGTTGTCAAAGGACCAAAGTCGTTTCAGTCTTTATGCACGGTCGATAATGTTGTGCATGATACATTTAAATTAGCATGTGTTGCAAGGGGGCTTTTAGAAGATGATGAAGAATGGATACAATGCTTGAAAGAGGCTGCAGTTATAAAAACTGATATCAATTGAGGAGATTGTTTAGTATTATTCTTACCTAGTGCTCTCCACAAAATCCATGTGCATTATGGAATCAATTTTCAATGCATATATGTGATGATCTTGCACATAAGATTTGTACATTATTTGTCATTTCTAAACTAACTGAGGCTCAAATTGAAGATTATGGTCTCCATCTTTTAAATCAAATGCTTCATGAATTAGGCAAAAGTTTAATTGACTTTCCACTCATGCCACTACCTACTGCAAATTGGAGTGTAATAGTTGGGAATCGATTGATATTTGAATATCAACAACTGCAGAGTAAGGCACAACATGCAGATCCACAAATTACTATTGATTGTCTCAATAATGGACAGCGGAATGCTTATAATACAATCACTTCTTTAGTTTTTCAAAATAAAGTAACTGTTTTCTTTTTGAATGGGGGTGCTGGAACAGGGAAAATATTTCTGTACAATACGATAGCATTAAAATGTCGCAGCCTTAGGCATATCGTTGTTACTGTGGCTTCGTCTGGAATTGCATCATTGTTACTGGTAGGAGGTCGCACTGCATATTGTAGACGTCCCCGAACGCCCCGGGAGGGTTAAGTCCCGTTCCGTTCATATTGGGGTCACTACAGTTCAAGGACTCAAATGTCACGGTTCTTAATCTTGAACCAAAGAGTCCAAATCCGGCAAATCGATTTTGAAAACAGATTTTTTGAAAAGAAGTACCAAACATGGACTGCTTTGCCAGATACAGAGTCGCCACCTAAATGTTTTTTAATGGGAAATTTAGGAAACCCTGACTCGGTGCCAAAGGCCACGTGTCCGTCATCACCAAAGTTGCCTTGGCTCGGGAACTTGGGTACGATTAGGGAAGGTCACTTCGTGAGCACCCCCGCTCGCCCGGTCAAAGACCGGCCTCTACTAACCATGATATCTTGTTTTGAAAACATTGTATGTTCTTATTCCGGTTATTAGCCTAGGTTACTATGTGATGCGCACAGCATACAAGTATAGACTGAGTCGTCTGAATTGGAACAAAACACTTCATGTTTGTTTGTGAAAATGGTTTGCTACCCGCAGGTAGGCTTAA
The DNA here is from genome assembly GCA_030407325.1 of Camellia japonica. NCBI lineage: Eukaryota > Viridiplantae > Streptophyta > Magnoliopsida > Ericales > Theaceae > Camellia > Camellia japonica. Next base: position 91,978,844 of record JAPPVO010000010.1, on the reverse strand, counting down.
AATGCAGATTTTGCCACCCTCGGGTGGGCTTAAAACACTTGATGAATTGTTCCAATCCAAATAACCCAACCTTCACCCACAGGCATCCAGGCAGTTATATCACATAAGCACATAGCCTCATGGTAAGCATGCTATTCATGGCAGTCACTCATACGCATGCAAGGATGCTAAAGCATAAAAACTCACCGAGTACTCCGAGCCAAAACAGAAGCTCATTAGAAATCCATGCATGATCCTAGATACACAGAATTGCCTAATGCAACACATGCAAAAATGCAAACTATAGCAGGCTCGGCTATTCTAAACATGGCATGTGGAATGCTACAACTAATGCGTATTCAATTTGGAATTGAAATACAAATGCAGTTTGTATGATGCGCCGAGCCCGGTGCGTGCAAAACAGATGAATGATGCAAACATGCTGTCATACTGTATGCTAATTGAAATATGCCCTAATCTAACCATCATAAGCAGGTAAATAAAAGGGAAGAAAGACGTGGGGTTGGAAGACATACATCACACTCACCCACACTTATTACAATTATGCCCTCGCACAGAGGGTCCAAATAAATATACAGTCCCGAATAAAAGAATAGTACAGTCCAAATAATGTACAAATTCCTAATTAATTTACAAATTAACTAAGAAAAGAAAAGACTGGCATGCAAGCCAGGGACTGCCTTGATTCCGCTCCGGGTGATGAATGATGCATGTTCGGGTTGCCTTTGTGCGGAAATCCATGACGATGCCCCAATTAGCCTCTGTTTGCACCTGTTCTTGAAATGCGTGCCCAGCTCCGAAAAGTTGCTGATTCTTTCATTTTACTGCAACAGAGAGCAGGAAAGGGGCATGGCAATGTATTTTCACAAATGTATGCATGTCTCGATCCTCGTGCCACCAATCACGCATATCGATGCATGATGGCCGAGGAGTCGATTTGCACAATTCAATATGGAATGAATGCACATGAAAACACAACAAAACCTAACTCCATCATGGATAATCCGGAGTGTCGGTGACTGGGGAATTGAGGCACGTTCCGTCACTCGGAGTATGGAACGTACCTCGTTTCTCGTGCCCGGGCTAACTCCTATCCCGAACACTATGCAATATGCATGATATGCATGAAATGCAACTAAGATACATCCTAACATGCAACATGCTATGAAATGACATACACGATGCACGAGGTAACATGGCAAACACAATGCACTAACATACGACCTAGCATACACAATGCTATGGAATGAAATGGCATACACAATGCAATATGGGCTTACACCAACACAAGTGGACCTCGGCCACACTCACATAGGAGGCCATCAGATGAAAACAAGACAACTCGAAATGTGTGCACGCGTGCACGCAAACCGAGGGCCGACCCTCAGGCACCGAAATGCCACTCTAAGAAGACATGGCAAGACATGGAATATGGTATGCAAACATGCAAAAATAAGTGGCAAAATGAGATGCAAAACAGCCCCGAAACAAGGCGAAATGACACCCGATGTATGGAATCATTCCCGAAACATGAAACTAGGCATACGGAATGGCCTACAGCCATACAAAGCATGCATAATTGGTACATGAAGTGAAAAGGCAGAAGCAAGGCAGCCCCAAAACAAGCATTTTTACAGTTTAAATCATAGCCAAACAGTGAGCACAAGTGGGACTAAATTAGCATGCAAAAAAGGCTTCGCAAGGGAGGTAATGAAGCAACTCACAAATGCTGGCCCCAAACAGAGAAGGGGCCTTCTACAACATTGAATAGGGACTAAAAATATGACTGTTTTCAGTTTATAGCCAGCCCCAAAAACAGATACAAGTATGCTAAAGATCTCATGCAAAATGAGGCCACCAAGAGGGCTATAACATGAAGTATACAAAATATGCATCAAACAGCCAAAGACCCTCAATGAAACATGGAGAGGGGGTCGAAATAAGACCCTTTTCAGTTCTGATTAGGGTCTAAAAACAGAAGCTCAATGTGCTAACAAATCATGCAAAAATGGGGACCAAAGAGGGGTATAATGGCAAGGGGTACATGGAGGTCCCAAACAGTGGTGATCCCTTCTTTAATGTTGAAGAAGGGCTCAAAATAAGCTCAGTTACAGTTTATACCATGCCTCAAAACAGATTACACATAGGCCAAAAATACTATGCAAAATAATGGCATACAAAGGGATATTGAAGCAAGTGCAAGATGGGGGTCCCAAACAGGGTAAGACCCTTAATGAAATAGAAAAATGAGCTCAAAAAAATGACATTTTCAGTTTTGGTCGGAGCTCAAAACAGCAAGAAAAATGGCTAAAAAGAATGATACAAAAATGAGCCAAAAAAGGGGAAAAAGTGCTTACCCTTGAAGACCAACTCTTGGCTGCCTTTTGGCTTGAGAAATGCTGCCTCTTAGCTGCTGGAAAGCCCCTCCTAGCTGCTGGAATGGAGTGGTGGAGTGGTGCTAGGTGGTGGTGTGAAAAGGGGGTAGGATCTTGGAGATTTTGGTCTTGAAATGGAAGGAAAAGGGAGGGGTGTGTATGCAAGCTCCAAGGATCAATTTTCCAACCCTAAAACCAGAGTTGGGCAGCTGGTTATGTAGACAAATGAGAGGGAGAAAGAGGGGGAAAAAAGGGAGGGAAAATGCATCAAGTTTCCCTCCAAAAAAAAGCCCCCCCGGATTGCAGAATCTGGGGGGAAAAAGTTGCATTTCTGCAGTGTACACCCTGTAAGGAAGCTGGCCGGCCAACTTTTGGAGCTGCAGGTGGCCGGCCGGCCACCCCCTATGGCCGGCCGGCCAAGGGTCAAAGTGGCAAGTCAAAAATAATGGCCGGCCACCACAGATTGGTGGCCTCCCAAGTGTGCTCAACACAGCTATGTGGTCAAAAATTGGCAACTGTAAACCAGGAGAGAGAACAAGCCATTTTTCAAAGGGGTTCAAAAGGGGTCAATGGAATTAATGGCCGGCCATGTGATATTTGTGTCCTCCTAGGTGTGTACAACACAAATATGTGGTTTGGAGCTGAAGAAAGTGGCCCAAGGGTGGTCAACACTGGCTTTGAAGTGAGAAAAATGGGCGTCGGAGGGCGAAAATGGAATATAACTGATTGCTGGAACAATTACTGGCCTCCCACCCTTCTACGACCTTCCTGGTGATGAAACAGAGGTCCCTGCCAAAAATGAACGAAAATCGATGCAAAATGAAGGTTCGGGGGCCGAAACGCGCAGTCTGAGGCCCCGAAAACCGACTGTTAGGCACCGGGAGTGGTGTTCGACCACGAAGTGGATCTCTCAGACCATAGTGTCCCTTAAACGGGAGTAAATAAGATGCATGCCGAAAACCGGAGCAAACGGAGGTAGTTAGGCGGTCCCGAACCGAGGCACACGGCCTGACGGCTCCAAAAACCGGGAACCGGGCTCCGAAATGGGAAAACTGGCCTACGACCACGAAACGTAGCCCACGGCCACTGAGAGATGGTCTACGAAACCTCTCCCTCCCTTCAGGAAGAGAAATAGAGAAAATCGAGTCTGGTTCGCGAACCGAGGCAAGGCACAGAAAAGCCCGGAAGTTCGGAGGCAGGGCTCACGGCCGAGACTCTGAAACTTCTGAACGAGCACAATATGCAACATCACCAAGCGCTCAATCGGTGACGTCTGAGTCTTAAGGTCGGTCAAAAATGGGGTGTCTACACACATTCAACATTTTCCATTCAGTTAGATGTCTTGAAAAATTCACTTTGTGGGTTTAGCAAACAATCATTACAAGCTGAGTTATTTAGAGAAACAAAACTCATAATTTGGGATGAAGTTCCTATGAAACATAGGCATTGTGTTGAGGCAGTTGATCGTATATTGAGGGATATTTGTGATAGTGAAAAGCCATTTAGGGGTATTACTATTGTTCTTGGTGGAGACTTTCAATAAATCTTACCAGTTATACCCAAACGAGTTCGTGAGCAAATTGTGAATGCATCATTAAGACACTCTGTTCTATGGAAGCATATATATATATATATATATATATCTTGACTTTGGATTTGAATATGCGCTTGAATCATAAAGGCCATGAAAATGCTAATTTTGCAAATTTCTTGATGGTGGTAACACTACTTTAACCTGTATTATATAGATTATTTTAAATTAATAAATTGTGTTTACATTTACTTTTTTTATTGATTTCACTTTTTTTTAGATTGTGACCAATCCTCAAGAAATCGTTAACCTTTCATCAATAATACACAAATGTCAAGATTTGAATGAATTACTCTCTACAGTTTATCCACAATTGAATATGATAGAGACGTCAACCCCAACATTTTTAATTGAACACACAATTCTGTCTGCGCGTAACGATGATGTCAGTGACATTAATACTACTGCGTTGAATATCTTTCCAGGGAGATTATATACTTATCTTGTAGCAGACAAAATGTCTGAAGATAATGAAATTGATCCTACCATTACAAATAGATATCCCAATGAATATTTAAATTCATTGGATCCTCCTAGGTTGCCAACTTTTAAGTTAGAGTTGAAAGTGGATTGTCCTATAATATTGTTAAGAAACATTGCACCGAAAGATGGACTATTTAATGGCAAAAGATTGATGGTTACTAGGTGCGGCACTCGCATAATTGAAACTCAAATTTTAACTGGAGAAAAGTTTGGCAATTTGGCATTCATACCAAGGATATCTTTGATACCATCTTCTTCAGAAATGCCTTTCCAAATGACAAGATGTCAATTTCTAGTCTGATTGGCATATACCTTGACCATTAATAAATCTCAAGGACAATCTGTGAAATTTGTTGGGGTTGATTTGCGTATACCAGTGTTTAGTCATGGGCAATTATATGTGGCATTGTCTAGATGTACATCCTTTGATCGTATAAGTATTCTCCTCAATAAAGATAGTTTGGATTCTACTACAAATATTGTTTATCCTGAAGTGTTGCTGTAGTATTCAATGCAGATTAAATGACGTTTTATTAGAAGGTAACCATGTAGATTTATTTCTGTTGATTATATAACTCTTTATAAAATTTCAATTTAATAATAATTTGAAATTTGGACTTTTCTAGGATTGGACCGAAAAATCTATAGAGCTTAAAAGGAGAAATACGACTAGCTTGCTTCGATGGGGATGTAATAAGATAATTTCAATCTCAAAGTATTTTGACATGTATATTTCCAACAAATGTATTAATCTATATTTTTTTGTTTCCACAAATTACCAGATTGTTGTGCATATTTCTCATTGGGGATACATACAAGTTGATACAAAGACCTTTTGGAAAGTAATGAGGAGGAAGTTTGGGCAAACACATATTTGAAGACATGTTATTGACACATCTTTTGTAAAACATACATATTTTTGGTGTGTGACAATATAACTTTAATTTCTATTTTTGGTGTATGACAATATAATTTTTGGTGTATGACATGTTATTGATACATCTTTTGTAAAGCATACATCTTTTATAAAGCTTTAACCCACTTTTTGTAAACTTTTAACCTATTCTTTTGGTGTATGACAATATAACTTTAATTTCTGTTTTTTGTTTAGTGTTTACACTTTTTTTTACTACCTTTTATATTTTGATATGCAATATAACTTTAAATCTTATATGTTTGTTTCTTAATTTGCATTAAGATTATGGGGAGTTGTTATTTTATTTGAGTTTTGTAAAGCGTGTAATACAAGCAAAATTGTTATAAGTTCTTTAAGAAGAAAAATATTTCAATATATTTTTTCAGTATCTTTATCCAAAAATGAAACAAACTTTATAAATTTCAACATAATACGTATAAATTATAACTGCATTTTAATCTTAAAATTATTTACACCGTGCCTTTAGGCACGGGCATACGCTAGTATATATATATATATTATAACTTTCTATTATTATAAGTATATTTTTGTATAGTGATAGACCTAATTTTAAACAAGATAAAAGGATAGCTCAAGTGGTAAAGGACCCTTTTACAAGACTCTAGGTGTCACACCGCGACATAAACACAATAACTCAACTACAATATTAATAAATGACAACAATAAGAAGGTAATTATCTTTCATTAATTCCCAATTAATCTTACAACAGAATAACATATGCAACTATACATTCATAAGCCTATCCCTGAATCTATAGCATATGTTACGTAACAAAATGAACATCAAGCAAAAAGAAATGTCCTAAAGGCTTACAGTTTTCTAAGATAGTGCTTGGTTATAACAAAATGGATAGAAATCCAATACAGTTAAAGCCCTAGGCTTGTACAAATAAATACAACAAAAATAAACAAAATAAATCTCTTGCTTCCAAGTCTTCCCAAGCTATTACCTTGGCAGAGGTATATCATCAGCACCTGAAAATAGTTTTCCCATATAGGGTAAGCCAAAGTCCAGTAGAAATAATCCAACACAGTATATGAATCTTAACAAAGATATAAGGGTGAAATGCATATGCAATGTTAGTGATAAAACATTTTATATCTCTTTCAAACCATGCATTAATGCCAGGTTTATATCACCATTCATGAAACATTTCCTTTTTTAATAGAAAATCGGACTGTGAATACAACTCTGTGAATCTCTAGATACGTGTCTGCAAGTAGACTATGCAAGTACTATTAATTTGTCATTTTTATCGATATTAACCGGAAGGCTTGACACCTATCCAAGTTTTGGTTTTCACCAAGGATATACAGGTCAACTTAACATTTTAACCACACCTTTTACCCAAATTTACCAAGTATTCACCATTTTTCTCAAAATAATATACATTTTCAAAGTGATAATATGCAACAATGCCCAATGCAAATAGATGAGAAAATAGTTGCAATTTATTTAGTTCTTATACAATTTTTACAACAATCATAGCTATCCTCCACCGATAGCTCAAAACAGATATCTCCGGATAATAAATAATTTTCATAAAGACAAACTTTCCAAATTCCAAGATGTAAGTGGTAATACATACCCAACTCTACCATCCTCATCAGCATTAACCCAATTTCACAATTTTATCATCTTTTCCATTTATCGATACAAAATCAACATTTGAGATTTCTAGAGCAAAAACCATCTTTCCTTTGTAAACCATTTTTCTAGATAAAATCCATCATTTCATCATATCTCATTATGCACATCTGTCCACAACCATTCCCAATAAACCATTTGAAAACCCCTTATTTTGATTTAGAACCAAAACCCAAGATTGTTCAAAAATCTATTTCTTTCACAAAGTACTTTTATGAAAACAAATAATTAAGTTAAAACTCATAAGGAAGTGTAGGGGATCCTTACCTCAAGTTTAGAAGGTGGAAGAGAAGAACTCAAAAAAAATCAATGTTAACAAAATCACGAGTCACTCGGATCAAAAGGAAGCCCTTGAGACGATCTACAATCTATTTCAAAGGACCAAGATGAGAAGGTACCTCTAAGTGAGTAGATCTGAAGATCTAGGTGAGAAAAGTTGAGTTTTGATAGAAAAGAGAGAAATTGCAGTTTAAAGAGAGAAGAGAGAAAGAAAGGAAAAGTGAAAGAGAAAAGTGTGTTTAGGGTCTATTTATAGTGGTAGAATAATAACCCTAAAGTCAAAGGAAAGAATAAGTCAAACTCCCAAAAAAGTAGAGTCCAAAACCGAACCAAAAATCTGAAAATAACTCACAAGGGTTGACCCTTGTGATAGAAGTGTCAACCCTCAAGAAAAAAAGCTGAGACACTAATGTTTTGCAGCAGACGAGGGTCGACCCTAGGAGACAGTGGTGTCGACCCTATTTTTCAAAATGCAACCCAAAACAAAACAGTAAGGGGAGGACCGACCCTAAAAACTTGAGGTGTTAATATAGCGATCCCGTTTTCCCTCCATTGATTATTGTAACCCAGACTTGGTTCCGTGAGTGTTGGTTGTTGTTATATCTTGTTTTCGTCCTTCGATTCTTTGTATATGAGTTTTAGGATGTGTTGGGCAAGTTTGTAATAGGTTGGGTGAGTTTTTAAACCAAGTGTTGCTGCCCAAAATTTTGGCTCTTCGCTTGAGTGAGGCTTTTGTCGCTCGAGCGAGCCCCTTGTTTTAGATCCTTCGCTCGAGCTAGGGTTCCTTTGCTCGAGCGAGAGTTGGGTGTTGTGTTTGGTGGCTCGAGCGAGAAGTCCTTCGCTCGAGCGTGCGTCTGCGTCTGGGTTTAGATCTGAGAGTTGCAATCCTTGGCTCGAGCGAGCTTTCCTTCGCTCGAGCGAGCGAGGGCTATGTTTTGGAGTTCTTCGCTTGAGCGAGCTTTTCTTCGTTCGAGCGTGCTTCTGGTTGCAGACCTGAAGCTTTGCATTGTTGGCTCGAGCGAGACTTTCTTCGCTCGAGCGAGGTTTTCTTTGTATCTGGTCGCTCGAGCGACCAATCCTTCGCTCGAGCGAGCCTGTGTTATATCAGTAGTCAGCAGCGGGATTACACTTCACTTTTTCATCCCTTTTGATTTCAAAACCCTAGATTCAGCTCCCTCTCTCTCTACACTTACCTTCTCTCTAGGGATTGATCTACTTCTAGTGTGTTTCTAGCCTAGTCCCTTTGTGAGAAAGGTTGTGCTCGGGGTGGGCTTCACTTTGATCCGAAAAATCTTGCATTTGGAGCATCTTTGATTTTTCTCCTCATCTCCTTTGAGCTCCTAACTTTGAGGTAGGGATGATCTATTCCTTCTTATGAGTTTTGACATAAATATTAATCATTTTGATTAGTTAGTAATGTTGGGTAATTTTGGGAAAAGTTAGGGTTTGTTTGATGGTTATAAAAAGGGGGTTTTCAAATGTTAGACTCTATGTGTATGAGAGACCTTGGAAAATGGAATTATTGTTGTCAAATTGATGAAATTGAACCTTAGGATTGATATTGAGAAAAGGGAGAAAATGCCCTATTTATGTTGAATAATTAATTTGGGAAAATGTGAAATTGAGTTGAGAATAATGAAATTGTGAAATTGTGGGAGTAAATGGTGTAGTTGGATAATTTAATCACTCACCTATGAGATTGTCGATATTTTTATCTGTTGATGAATTTATTATCTGTTTAGAGATAACAGCTTTGGGCTATCGGTGGAGGATAGTCTTGATTGTTGTAGACACTGTATATTGATTAGGGAAAACTGAAACTAATCGAACGTGTTATGTCATTGAGTGTGATGGTTGGAATAATACAGCAAATATGTGTATTGATTGATCATGGTATGTGATGAAGTGCTTAAATACATTATATATGTAATTTGTTTGGGAGGAGATAGGGGATGTACTCCAGTGTGTGAGAGGAGATAGGGGATGTACTCCACACACATATGTGTTCATATACTTTAACACATTATGCATGTATCTTGTTTGGGAGGAGATGAGGGATGTATTCCATATGTGTTTATATACTTTAACACATTGTTTGTGCATCTATGTTTGGGAGAAGATAGGGGATATACTCCATAGGTGGTTATATGTTTAAATACATTGTATATGTATCATTATTTGGGAGGAGTTGGGGAATGTACTCCATATATAATTAAGTTGGCCGAGGCGTCCGGGGTGAAAGTCTTAAGACCTTATAAAGTGAAGTATTAGTTACGTGAGATATAGTCTCATTTCGAATCATGGGTAACGGAAGAGTTAACAAGTCAAGTGGTAGTCTCACTTAAATTGTCTGGTTAGACATTGAACCATAATTAGGAACTGATCTGGATAAATAAGGGAAGTGGATGGTAGCATGGATATAATTGTTGTCGGGCTATGAGAAGGGTATGATAATGTTTATACGTGTCGATCATTTGTTGTGTGATGATGTTTTAGTTATTTCTCATATTGGGTTTAGTATATTTCTACTGGGCTTTGGCTCACCCTACTTGGGACACCATTTTCAGGTACAGGAGACGTGCCAAGTTCAAGATCTTTACTTGGGAGGTCTTCGGAGTTGAAGACTCTGCTTTGTTATTTATTTTGTGATTATATGTAAATGCAAGCCGAGGGCTTTACCTGTAAAAGAGTTAGAACTCTTCTTTTGATTGACCGAGTAACAACTTGGAAAAATGTAAGTCCGCAAGGCATTCTATTATTGTTGTAAACATTTGTTACTTATATGAAATTCCCTTTTGTAACATTAACTCTGATGTATGTATGGAAATGTGATCTATCTACCATGTATATAGAACTGTTGGGTGTTGGGATTATGTGTTATTTTGAGGGCGTTACAGTCAACCCTATATTTCAGTATGTAACCCAGGACAAAGCAGCGATGAAAGGGTCGACCCCACCAAGAGTGGTGTCAACCCCAGAGGCCAATAACAGGGTAAGTGTCGACACCACCAAGACTGGTGTCGACCCCAAATCTCAGTAGCTACACTAAGAGCATAGCAGCAAGGTGGTGTTGACACCACCAAGGCTGGTGTCGACCCCCGAAGTAAAACAAAACAAAGAAAAAAAGGCAATGTCGACACCACCAAGGATGGTGTCGACCCTCAAACCATAATCCAACAAGAAAAAAAGAAAGAACGACCACTACAGATATGGTTTCCTGGATTCGAAAGCAATAAATGAGTTGGGTCTACGCCCGGATCGCTATACTAGGTCTGGGTTTTGAGTCTCACTGCCCCTTCCCCTAGGTTAGATTATATCTTTGTGTTGTAAATAATATAACATTGTAAAAAAACAAGAAGAAAAGAACTAGTTTTAAACAATCATGTAAATAATTCTTAAGTTGTGAATAATATTTTGTGATCATATTGAGAATAATGATAATATTTTTAAAATTGACAGTTCCAAACCGAACCAAACGTTTGGTTCGAATTGGTTCTAAAATTTTCAGAGATTGGTTTGGTTCCAAATTTAATGAAACCATAGGTAGTGAATTGGTCTTGATTTACGGCTAAACCAAACCAATTCGAACCATGTTCACCTCTATATTTTTTTGGTGTATGTTATGTATTTTTTGATAAATATTACGTAATTTTGTAGTAGAGTTACGACAATTTGTGATTTAGAAATGAAATTATGCATTTTGTAATAATATTAATCTTTTTTTGGGGTAATACTACATATTTTTTTTAGGGCAAGACTTATAGAGAGAAATGTTTGGGCCTATGGAGCTCATAACGGGTTCCGTTTCGATAATTCTAACCGTTCATTTTATCGGGCCTTGCATGTATATCATATCATCTAAAAAAAAAAATTAGGCTGATTTGTAGTCCCTTCATTTTATTACATTTGTATCCAAAAAAATGAATGCTCTATTTTTAAAACACATTGACTGTTAATTGTTTTAGAAACAAATTCTATAAATGAAGGGACTACAAATATTGGATTCGGTAAAATTTTTTAATAGACGATATATACGCAAAGTCTGATAAAATGCACAGTTCGGACCATTAAAATGGGCCCAAACAATCCTCTCCAGTCCACATTAGGATTGGAGAGAAACTAGTCCCTTTTTTTTATCCAAATATTTTTAACAAAAAAATATGTAACATTACCAAAAAAATCACAAAATTATTACAAAAGGAGTAATTTGATTTCTAAATTATAAATTGTCATAACTCTATCAAAAAATAAAAATAATATTTACCATAAAAATACTTAATAAAAGCACATATGGTAAACACTTAACATTACTCTTTTACCATATAAATATAATCATTGGATAACATAAAAAGATAAAAACCAAACAAACAAGTGATATATATTAATCCTCTTTATATAGAAATTTATGAAAAGAAAAGGAAAATACATAAATATATAGAAATAAATACACCATATTCTATCACGTTTCTCTCTTCCTAGATGTTTCTCTAATTTATTAAAATTCAGGATCTAAACATTGGTGAATAGTTTGGAAATGACACCTTTTTTTGTCCGCAAAATAAGTAATATTTTATTAAATAAATAAAATATTATAAGAAAAAAAAAGGCATGAATAACATCAAAGGAAAGTCATATAGCTGAAACCTAATTGGATGCGACAAACATACCCATTAGGTTGGTAAGACACCAACAAACATTAACAACACTCCCATTACAAATTAAACTTTTGCACCCAATCTTTCATTTTCTTGGGCTTATTCAAACTTTCAATTTTTGTTTTAAGTTTCTCCTCCAATAGCAGCTTTGTCATGTTGTATATCACAAACCAATACAAAAGTATTAAATTTTATTATTTTAATCAATAAAAATTCAATTAAGACAATACATTAATTTGCCCAAAGACCGCATTAGAATCTTCTATAATTTGGACCAAGTAGATCGATTACTATCAAAGGGTGCCGTTGATTGGCCAGATTAGGAGGACTATCAATTGTTAGAATTATAATTTGGGGGAAATTTTTTATTCGGTATTTTTTTTTTTTTTTCAATCTGTCGGACATGGAGTCTGGCGGAACTCTTTATCCTCCATATGTGGGATTATACTATTCAGGGGGTGTGGGACAATTTTCATCGAACTATTTACTGTTGGGATTAGGTGGTGAAATGATCATTTTGACCCTTTACTATTATTATTTTTTTAAATAAATTTATTTAAAATTTTAATTAAAAAAATAACATATATTTTTATTGATATTTTATTTATTTAATTGTGTAAAAAAAAAAAAATAAATTTTTATTTAATCTAGCTAAAAATAATTAAAATATTAAAAATATGTTTAATATTGCAATTACTTGGTAAATAATTAAAAAAGGATAAAATAGTCTTTTGTTCATTTATCCTATTCACTCCGTCCAACTAAATATTAGATTCACTAAAAATAGTCATTTCCAGACATCTTATCCCTTGAAAAAACAAACACGGAATGCACATCTAATACAACCAAATAATCCAGGAATTCACAATTCCAAGATTCAAGTCCGATAGATTCTAATCCTCCCTTATTCAGTCCGTTCAATCAAACACACCCAAATTATACTGAAATTTTATTCTAAACAACAGTGTGGTGGTGTGTAAATTTAAAATTAATAAAATGTGAAACATATCATGATGTAGACCATTGATTTTTTTTTTTTTGGTTCTTGACTAATTTTCTGGTAATTTGATTATTATTTTATTTATTTATTTTTTATATTGTAGTATTTCTGAACCAGGGATGGATGGATGAGAGCCAACTGAAGCATTAGAAACAATACGTCAGCGAAGCATGGGATCACACAAATAGATAGGCATCATCAATTTCTTCGTCACCTGACTCGACTCTCAATTGTACAAAATTCGACGACTTTCGTTTTGATTTGTGTTCTGCGATGATGACAACCTAGCGTAACGTAAAACCCCATCTTATATTCATTCCTTCATCATCATTCCTATCCTCAATCCACCCCAATCTTCTTTCTTCCTCTCCTCTCCTCTCCTATTTTCAGGTCTCTTTCTCTGTCCTTTATCTTTTCATTTTTCAACTTTAAATACCACTCTTATGAACAAGATTTGAATTTCATTACTGGGTTTTTGCTTTTTCATCGAACCCTTTTTGATTTACAGTGAAAAATTCAATGGGTAATACTTCATCAATGCTAACTCAATATGATATTGAAGCTGTTCAAGAACACTGTAACCATCTATGTGGGTTTTCCTTATACATATATTTTTATGTTTTGTTTTTGTTTGTTTGCTATTTGGTTCTTGTACGGGGGCAAAATAACCTTAGCTCTCCGTACGCCTTGAACGTCAAGCTTCCGTCAACGGCGTCACACCTGGCAACACAGAAACGGTGAGCTGCCCGGCGGGGGTGGTGCCGGAAAGCCCCTCCGACGATCAAGTTAGGTCACTTGAAGAAGAAGAAGAAGAAGAGCACTGTTTAGAGAGAGAGAGTTTTTGTTCAGATCGCATACCTCCAACGTTCCCTTTCTTACCCTTTTCTAGGCTGGCCATGCTGTCTCAGAGGTAGTGCGCGCACTACCTCTGCTGTCCTTCCCTGGACAGGGTGCTGTACTGCCCTCTCACTTCCTTACGCGTGTAAAGGCCAAAACCTCCAAACAACGATGGCCAAACTGCCAAACGATATTGACGCACACCATTGGCGGGTTTCTCCTCTCGCACACTAATTGGACCTGACAATTCCCACCGAGCTAGGCATAGCCCGGTCAGTTCCAGCCTCAATTCCGGCCGACAATCAGGGTCGAGCTCAAAAACCAGCCCGGTTGCACGGCCCAAAGACATCTCAAGTCATGACTTAGCTCGGCCCGTTTGCTCAGTGCAAATTCCCCTCACAATTGCCCCTTAATTCCATCGGTTGCAACCTGATTGGGATTACTTCATTCTTGTGTGACTTCATTTCAGCTTAATTTGTCATTAAGCTTCATGATATCTCGGCCAAGTTTTATCACTTTGCTTCCAGGACCGTGCACAACTCGACCCAATATATGGCGCTCCAATGACACAATATGCTTTATTTTTGCATTTGGTGGAATAGGTGTGGGGCCATGCCCTCACTTTTCCAAAGCCAAACCAATTTTATAATAAAAATACTTGGTGGGTCAAGCCTTGCAGGATCATGGAATAAATTTCCTCACTTAGAAATATTGCCGTGCACTTTTTCAACTACAAACATATTAATTAATATGTTTGTGTTTGGAGGTCCCACCATGAAACTTTGAAAAGAATCTCTTGCTTTGATCATGTGTTAATTAAGAGCCCACGTAGCCATTTTCCAAAAATTTCCCCCTTGCAGCACTGAGAAGCAAAGACCAATCCACTACTGGTTTTGGAAAACAAAAACTGAGGGCCATCCAAACTAGCCACCAGCCGAATTTAAAATAACTTTAAATTCCCACCATCACCCCACGTGATAGCAACAACAATAGACAGCTTTGCCGCCGGTTAATGCTCATTTTGCGTGCTATCAGCAACGTGTAGACAACATCATTCTCTCTAAAAAAGGGACCATCATATTGGCAATACACCGATGCCGGAGCCCGGACAACCCATCATGGCCGGATTATCTTGACCTCTTATAGTTCTCTGCCTCAATTTATTTGCTACAGCTTCGGTAAAAGCTTCACCACTAACAAGTGAATCAACAGCAAGTAGAACAAACTCAACACTAACAACCCATCGCGACCGAAAGCCATTTCTGGTGAACCGAACCAAAACCCAATAGCACACGACTTTACCAGCAAGCACCACCACCTTGGAAGCTAAAAAACCCCAGGGGACAGTGACGCCCACAGCCCAAGCATAAACCCAACATTTATCTCATTACCAACATCTCTCTCTAGAATTAGACAGAAAGAGAGAGAGAGAGAGAGACCGTATTTTCTTACAATTCGAACATTTTTTTTTTTTTTCACAAGACTGCCATGGTCACCGGAATAAAAATGACCACCGAAGTTGCAACTCTCTAAAGCACAACGGACCCATGCAGTTCTATTCGCCTAACAAAATTCTCGTTGTAGCTCTCACGACTGGGCTACATATTGTAGCCCCAAATCCATACTGAATTCGACACTATTGCTTCATGGCCGAGCTTAACATATCTTGTCTTGAGGATCGAGCGAACCGCATTAGAATATTCTCTCAGCTCACTAACCGAGCTGAGTGCCTCTTCTTTTCTATAGCCGAGTTGGAACAGGGTTCTATCATAACTGAGCTATTTTCTATCAGATAGCCACCTGCCCTATAACCGGGCTAATTTTCCATTCTCATCATTTAAGCCGAGCTGAACGGAGGTGGAACAAAATCTTGCAGATGCTCTATAACCGAGCTACGGAATGACTTTATATCCTAATCATGCTATTTGCTCCAGTCCTAAATCCGAATAAATTTTAACACCGCCTATCCATGGCCGAGCTGAACTCCAATTTTGGTTTATAGGCTGGCCTTGACGCGCTGAAGTCTTTTCACAACTCCATTTCTGAGCTAGGATCAAACCGAACGCCCAGCTCTTACTTCAGTATCGAGCTAGTGACCTCGACAACACTTTTTCCTTTAGCTTTGTAGCCGAGCTAGAAATATTGCCCCTGCTAAAAAACCAAGCTAAATCGTCTCGGACAAAAGCATTGGGAGTTTATCAAAACATCAAAAGCCTTAGCCGAGCTAAATCATCTCGGCCAAAAATCTTCGAAGTTGAACCAGTCATCAAAAAGCCTTGGTCGAGCTAAATTATCCCGGCCAAAAGACTTGGAGTTGAACAAATCATCAACTTTCATGGCCGAGCTAAATCATCTCGGCTAGAAGCCTCTAAAGTTAAACAGAACATCAACTTCTTTAGCCGAGCTAAATCATCTCGGCCAAAAAGTCTTGGAGTTGAACATATCATTAACTCATTCGACCGAGCAACATGCACTCGGCATAGATCCGAGTTGAACAAATCATCAACTCATTTAGCCGGGCAACATCCGCTCGGTCGAGCTCTAAGTTCAACAACTCATCAACTCGTTCGGCCAAGCAACATCCGCTTAGCGGAGCTCCGAGTTGAACAAATAATCAATTCAGCTTGCCGAGTAAGGTCACCTTGGCCAAGAAAGTTAGAGTTGAAAAATTCGTCAACTCGGTTTGCCGAGTAAAGTCACATCGGCTAAGAAAGTTGGAGTTGAACAATTCATCAACTCTTTTGGCCGAGCAACATTCGCTCTATGGAGCTCCGAGTTGAATAAATCATCAATTTGGCTTGCCAGGTAAGCTCACCTTAGCCAAGAAAGTTGAAGTTGAACAATTCATCAACTAATTTGGCCGAGCAACATCCACTCGCCAACTCTTCGAGCTAAGCAAGTCATCAACTCATTTCGTCGAGCAACATCCGCTCGGTAGATAATTACAAAGTTGATAAAATATCAACTGTCTTCTTGCTGAGCAAAGATCCTTTTTGGCAAGATCAAGTCATTGAGATCAACCTTACTGCTTTCCCCCCAGTCTGGGCTCCTGCTTTAAACTTACGCTAGCAAAGCAGTGACCCAGACTAGATGGGGTGCCCCTAGACCGTGTTCGCTCTTCGGTTGGAATTCTCTTCGACTGAATAAATCATCAGTTTTTCGATGAAAGTTGGCGAGTAAAATCAGTTTGGCGACTTCTTGGCAAGCAAAATCAGCTTAGCTCGGCATGGAATTTCAATGTTGGCGAGCAAAGTTAGCTCGGAAACTTACATCTTGTCAAGAAAAATCAACCCGGCAAGGCTTCTTGGCGAGCTAATCAGCTCGGCAAGAGACTCCAAAGTTGGCGAGCTAGGTCAACTCGGTACCTTGCATCTTGGTGAGCAAAATCAGCTCGGCAAGGAACTATAAGGTTGGCGAGCAAGGTCAGCTCGGCACGTTGGATCTTGGCGAGCAAAATCAACTCGGCAAGGAATTACAAGGTTGGCGAGCAAGGTCAGCTCGGTACCTCGCATCTTGGCGGGCAAAATCAGCTCGACAAGGAACTCCAAGGTTGCGAGCAAGGTCAGCTCGGCGACTTTCTTCTTGGCGAGCAAGATCATCTCGGTGAGGAGTTCTAAAGTCGGCGAGCAAGGTCAGCTCGGCACCTTGCATCATGGCGAGCAAAATCAGCTCGACAAGGAACTACAAGTTTACGAGCAAAGTCGGCTCGGCACGTTTCTTCTTGGCAAGCAAGGTCAGCTCGGCAAGGAATTCCAAGGTTGGCGAGCAAGGTCCGCTCTGCGACTCCCTTCTCGGCGAGCAAGGTCAGCTCGGCAAGGAACTCCAAGGTCGGCGAGCAAGGTCCGCTCCGCGATTCCCTTCTTCGTGAGCAAGGTCAGCTCGGCTAGGAACTCCAAGGCCAGCGAGCAAGGTCCGCTCGGCGACTTGCGTCTTGGCGAGCAAGATCAGCTCGTCAAGGAACACCAAGGTCAGCGAGCGAGGTCCGCTCGGCGCCTTGCTTCTTGGCGAGCAAGATCAGCTCGGCAAGGAACTCCAAGGTCGGCGAGCTAGGTCCGCTCGGCGCCTTGCTTCTTGGCGAGCAAGATCAGCTCGGCAAGGAACTCCAAGGTCGGCGAGCTAGGTCCGCTCGGCGACTTGCTTCTTGGCGAGCAAGATCAGCTCGGCAAGGAACACCAAGGTCGGCGAGCAAGGTCCGCTCGGCGACTTGCGTCTTGGCGAGCAAGATCAGCTCGTCAAGGAACACAAAGGTCAGCGAGCAAGGTCCGCTCGGCGACTTGCTTCTTGGCGAGCAAGATCAGCTCGGCAAGGAACACCAAGGTCGGCGAGCAAGGTCCGCTCGGCGACTTGCGTCTTGGCGAGCAAGATCAGCTCGGCAAGGAACACCAAGGTCGGCGAGCAAGGTCCGCTCGGCGACTTGCGTCTTGGCGAGCAAGATCAGCTCGTCAAGGAACACCAAGGTCAGCGAGCAAGGTCCGCTCGGCGACTTGCTTCTTGGCGAGCAAGATCAGCTCGGCAAGGAACACCAAGGTCGGCGAGCAAGGTCCGCTCGGCGACTTGCTTCTTGGCGAGCAAGATCAGCTCGGCAAGGAACACCAAGGTCGGCGAGCAAGGTCCGCTCGGCGACTTGCGTCTTGGCGAGCAAGATCAGCTCGTCAAGGAACACCAAGGTCAGCGAGCAAGGTCCGCTCGGCGCCTTGCTTCTTGGCGAGCAAGATCAGCTCGGCAAGGACCTCTAAAGTTGATTAAAACCATCAACAAACCTCCTGCCGAGTAAAATCCATCCAACAAGGAATTTCAAAGTTGATAAAATCATCAACGAACCTCTTGCCAAGCAAAATCCGTTCGGCAAGGAATTTTGATCTTTCCATCAAAATGATCGTTAGTTGCCCCTAGGACCGCACTAATCCGCTTGGCGAGGCAAACATACAACAATTCTCAAGAAAATAGTTTACTTGTTTCATTGTGCCAATGGCAAAAAAGGGGTTACAGAAACAGAACTAAGAACAAAACTTTAGATTGGCAGAGCTTGATATTCTAGAAATGGATCGGCCATTTACAAACTGCGATTTTTATGCCCCTTTTCCTCGGTCTTCTTACAGACTTCTTCCAAAAACCGAACTCCCTATATCTCTTCCATGGTGGTTTGCATGGCCATCATCTTGTTCTCTATTACCGAACTTGCTGTCACGGTAGCAGCGGCTGCATCGTCTTCGACTCGGATGTACTCATTAATGCGTTGCGTGAGCAACTCCATGGTCGTCGGTTGATTCATTGTGAGCGAGTCTCGCAGCCTATGTCTGACTGGGAGACCACGCTTGTATTGGGTAATCGCCATATTGGTGGGGCAGTCGAGGATCTCATTGTAGGTTTCCCAGTACTTCGCATTGTATGCCTTCAAAGAACCTCCAGACTCCATCTTGATGCCCAGGAGATGGTCGACCTCCTTTGGTGTTCGAGTGTTGGTTTTGAATCTGGTGACGAAGGCTTCTGCTAGTTGCTGCCACCCCTCGATACTCCCCTCTGGGAGCCTTTCGAACCACTTCAAGCCCAGCTCACCCAAGCTTGCTGGGAATATGAGGCACATCAAGGCGTCATGGCGTTGGTGTCCAGCCATTACTTGCCGATAATGACTAACATGCATGTACGGATCCGTCTTGCCGTCGTACAAAGTGAACTTTGGCTGGTGGAATCCGGCAGGGAGCGGCGTACTCTCGATCTCTGGAGATAACGGCGTGGCTGTAAGTCTTGCCAACTCTTTGTCCACCAGCGTAGGGGCCACCACTCTGGGTGCCGGCATCACCACTTCTTCACTACAGTGAACTGGAACACTCAACCTCTGGAGCGCCGGCACCCTCTGAGCCTCTCGACGGCGCGCTCTCTCCTCCAACACATCCCTGAGATCCCTGGAACGGGTGGAGGCAGAGTATCGCGACGTCGACGACGGGTGTGAGGGACGGTAGGTACTATCGCGAGTGAGAGATTTGCCCACCTGTGGGTTGGAGTCCCCAACTCTATAACTCCGGGTGACACAGAGAGAGTGCAACCTTTCTTGGCGGCGACTGCCATAGTGGGGAGATGGGGTGCGCTCACTGAGGTTGCTCTCTCCAACAACACTCTTCCCCTTGATCTGGCATTTCAGCACCTCTATTTCAGTCGCCATCTTACGAATGAGGGCATCCTGGTCCTTGAGTTTGTGCTTCAGGCGCTGTGCATGCGACTCCCCTCGCCGTCGACAGCCCTCTGGACTCTTCGAGCGATCAATACTCCTTGCGCGTTTGTCTCGCGCACCCCTCGAAGAGGTCTGTAGGCCAGCCATGGCTGGAATAGCAGGGGCGCCTTCTCTCCGTCGAACAGACTCTGGCGTGACACCATCGACGACGGACAGCAAAGTTTCTTCGTTGTTTGCCATGGAAAAGGCCGGAAAAGCTTGAAGAACAAGGGTTGAGTATCAAAGAATTCCCACAGACGGCGCCAATTGTACGGGGGCAAAATAACCTTAGCTCTCCGTACGCCTTGAACGTCAAGCTTCCGTCAACGGCGTCACACCTGGCAACACAGAAACGGTGAGCTGCCCGGCGGGGGTGGTGCCGGAAAGCCCCTCCGACGATCAAGTTAGGTCACTTGAAAAGAAGAAGAAGAAGAGCACTGTTTAGAGAGAGAGAGTTTTTGTTCAGATCGCATACCTCCAACGTTCCCTTTCTTACCCTTTTCTAGGCTGGCCATGCTGTCTCAGAGGTAGTGCGCGCACTACCTCTGCTGTCCTTCCCTGGACAGGGTGCTGTACTGCCCTCTCACTTCCTTACGCGTGTAAAGGCCAAAACCTCCAAACAACGATGGCCAAACTGCCAAACGATATTGACGCACACCATTGGCGGGTTTCTCCTCTCGCACACTAATTGGACCTGACAATTCCCACCGAGCTAGGCATAGCCCGGTCAGTTCCAGCCTCAATTCCGGCCGACAATCAGGGTCGAGCTCAAAAACCAGCCCGGTTGCACGGCCCAAAGACATCTCAAGTCATGACTTAGCTCGGCCCGTTTGCTCAGTGCAAATTCCCCTCACAGTAGCATTCTTGTCTGCTTTTAGTGCCAAAGCCAGTGTACCTGAGAGAGTCAAACGTAGGTTTTATAAGCCAAGATTGTACTCTATTTTCATAATTTTACTTCTGTGTTCTTGTTCATGTTCATGAATTTGTTGCTTGCTAAATTGACATATTACACTGTTTCTCACTATCATGTTTGGATGGGTAAGAAAACAAAGCATGTGAGAGAGGGACGACTGAGATTCATTTTTCTTCCTTCGTATTTTAATGGGAAATCTCAGTATTAGAAATTTTTGTGTCTCACCAATTCTCACTACTTTTGGAGAGAAAAGAAATAAGCAGAGTGAGAGAGTTTTCTTTCTCACCATTTCTCCCCTAATTTATAAACGAAGCATGAGAAAGAGTTCCTTTTCTCATCATTTCTTATCGCTTTTCACCAAATCAACCCATCCAAATAGAGTGTTGATGTGGTTGTATTAAAGTAGATATGTGCTGGTAATTTCAGTTCTGAGTAATGAGTCTGGAACAATCTGGACTAGGAACTAGCAAGATGTGTTTTGATGTCAAATTTCAATTGAATTGACACGGATATCTATTTGTTCTGTTTGGTATAGAACTGAGTGAAAGCTCCAAGATTTGGTATGAAGGCAGTTGGCTGATGTGCGTCATACAATCCCAATCGAAATGAGATTCGATGAATCCAATTCAGGAGGGATATACTTGACTACTAAGACAAAAAACAAAAATAAAACAAAATAAACAAAAAACAAGATCTTTATTTTTTGTTTTATGCTCTTGGGTATGGGTTATGTCTTCTGAATAATTTATATCCTTTATTTGGGTATTGCTTGGTGTTATTAACATTAAAATGCCTTTATGTCTCAGTTATCTTCAAAGTCTATGATTCGGATGGTAATGGAAAGGTGACTTTCAATGACATATTAGAAGTGTTGCAAAATATGACTGGCTCATTCATATCAGATGAGCAAAGAGAGGTATTACCACTGTTGTGCTCATTTGCATTCTTAGCTCATTCATATATACTTGTATATTTGGTATTGTATCTCACTCTTCAAACATTAGTTCGGGTTCCATTTCAGATTTGCATCACATCATCGTCCTATGTCATATTGTGTAATAACATTTATGCTGGTTTATTTTCACCAGTGCAATCTTGCAATATTAATTCTAATGAAATGATTTGTTTTCATTTTACGGTACTATTGCACAGGATGTTAAAAGCTTTAATGTGCCTTTCATCGCAGTTTACCATTTGTTTTCTGCTTTATGTGATTTGTAATAGCTTCAATAGTTTTATAATTTCTATGCATTTAACTTAATAGCACTTTTGCATCTTCCATGTTTACAGAAGTATAACAAATTATATTGAACTTTTTTCTTTTCGATTAACAGGAAGTTTTGTGCCAAGTTTTGAAGGAAGCTGGTTATACGAGGGACTCTACTTTACTGTTGGCCGACTTCATTAAGGTTCTTTATATTCCATAAATGTTTTCTTCCTAAGAACTTGTGTAGTAGAGAAAAGTAAGTGCGGTTAAGGGAAGAGATGAAAATACATTTGAAACCACTGGGGAAATATTTCTACCTATCTCCCTACACTAAAAAAGGAAGGCTTTCAACATTGTGACTACATTTTAGAGGCGGCAGGGATGGAGAAATTATGTCATAAGAAAATGTGAAATATTCTTGAACACTCTCGAAGAGCTTAAGAGTTCTGTATGCTACAAGAGCACATTGAGGATATAACCAAATAATGCTATGAGGATTCTACCTGAAATTTTGTGTGAAACATTGGGTTTATTTTTTTTTTTCCTTTTTCTTCTTTTCCCAAGACCTTCTTAGGCTACAAAATGTGCAATATTATTGGCTGATGCTGTCACAGCACGTAGAATGAGATCATTGAATAGGATGGCACCTTTAAGTCTCAGAATAATAATAGGAGGTGTTGGAGTCTCCAGTCTGAGCAGCAAATCATACTTTAAGGTCCTTTGTCTTGAAGAATCTTATCCCAGCACTGTTTTATCCAATGAGAACATTTTTTAAGCGATTTTCAATCCTAGTACTAAAAAATAGTAGTTTTCTCAATGTCTTTATTGCACTTCCATTCAAAAATAAATAGGCATCTATCCCGCAATCCAATTATCTGCAAAATATGTGGCCATTGAAAATTGCATTTGGTATACTATGATTCTTATTTCTTTCTTCTCATCTGGGCATGTTATGTTGTTCCTGTCCTTCCATATTTCACTACAATAAACCCCAGTTTCACCAAAAGGTTCCAATTAATTTTAGTTTTCAGAATTTGATGGTAATGCCTGTAAAATGTAATACACTGTTCATTCTTTTCTTATGAAATCTTTCATGATTCTTGAAGTATACTCGCCAAAGAACTATAAACATAAAAGGACATGGTAGGAGAAGAATTGGTCAAGAAACACACAGATTTTATTTTTGGACTTTAATTGGTGAAAAGAGTAAGATGATGAAGCCTAATTATTTTTAACCTTCCAAGGAATCGATATAAGTGAAGAATTTTAAATGAGAGAAAATTTAGCTTCAAATCTTGTTTCTTTGATTACTTTTTTCTTCTTTATATCTTTCTTATGTGTATCTTCATGTTGTTGCCCCTTTAGATTCTTGGCAAACCAGGGCTGAAAATGGAGGTTGAAGTTCCAGTTGACTAAGCTGAGCCTTGCGGTTCTTCTGTAATTTGACTCAAAGCCCTCTGTGAAAGCACACACCTGTATTATTTTTCTTTTCTTTTTTCAAAAAAGAAAAGCAGTATATATATGAATTAGAATAAAGAATAAGCAATGTGGAATACTACAAAAGTTGAGCTTATTTGTAAATTAGTCCTAGTTATGCCCAACCCTTACATTTTTGTAATGTTTTATGAGTTTTATAATAAAATGTTACTTTTTAGCCCTCCCACAAAAAGAAGTTTGTAAATTCTTAGTTATCTATTCTCTCTTCGAGTAGGGTAGTGTTATGGGAGCAAATGTTTGCATCTTATAAATGTAATACATGATATACAGCTGCATGTACTTTTCACTCCAGTTTGTTATATAACTTTTCGCATCATACTAGCAGACTAATTGTATTTTCTTCAAATATAAGGAGAGGGTGGTGTAATTTACTCCTTTAAATTGTAAGAATGGTATACTTATATAATTTAAAGATAATTAATAATTAATACTAATATATTAAAAAAATGAAATCTTAGGACTTAGACCTTGGAGTGGAGTGATACACGAACTAACCAACTCGAGCTTGGCTCGTGTTCGACTCATTAAAAACTTGTTCAAATTCTATTCATTAACTAAAAATGTCAACCTTAAACACATTTTGAACTCGTTAAAGTTTTTCAACCAAACTTGAATGGTGAATTGTTCGTTGATACCTAAAATTATATAAAAATACCAAACTATTTAAGTTCGGCTCGAAAAAAGCTTGTTTGACATCAATTTGAAAGTTTAATAAATCAAATTTTAATAAATTTTAAAATTTATTAAAATTTTTAAACTAAACTTAAACAATTAACTGTTAGACTGTTTATCATCTATACTCGGCCACTCTAACTCCACTGTTGCAAGTATGGTCTGTATCAGGTTATCCATTGAAGAATTTAGTAGTACTAATTTCAAAATGGGCATGCTCTACTCCCACTCTTACTCCTACTCCATTAGTGCCACAACAGAAAAGGAGCTTATGGTAATTTGGTAAAAAGACCAGGCTCAGCTCACAAGTAAAACTTGAGTGCGACAGTAATATCACGCCATTGAAAATAAATTGAAAATATAATAAAATATTTAAACTTTTTTTTAATTAAAAATATAAATAGAATATCTAAACAAATTGAAAACATACCGTCTTACATACCTGTAATATTACCATTTAATGGTAAAACACCATATAAGAAAATAAATTTGACTATCAAAATATGATTACCCTATCTAACTTATCTCATTAACTGACACATCTACATAGTGGAGTAAATTACAAATACATAATAAATTACGGGCCTGGCTTCCCTCCAGTTCTAGATTAGACTAGAGGGTGCTGCTAGGCCCGCGTGGGTTTACCACGGGTCTCATTTCGATAATCCGAACCGTTCAATTTGTAGAACTCATCGAGTACTATATGCCAATAAACAATCATGTTGATCGGATATCGATAATTATGTAATCAAATCAAGTTTGTATAAAAAAAAAATATAGACGGAGAAAAAAGAAACGATTGACAGAAAACTAATCCGATGAGATAGTTATGGATATTCGATTAACGTAATTTTTCACAGGTATATAGTACTCAACGAGTTCTATACATTAAACAGTTCGGATTATCAAAACGGAACCCGTGGTGGGCCTCCACGGGTCCAACAATACCCTCCAATCCTAGATTAGACTGGAGGGAAGCCACTGCCATAAATTATTATTGAATATCATATATTTACGATGACATAATAACACTATTGTATATAGTAAGACAGGCTCTGTGGGGTAGATAGACCAGTAACCCTCTCAACCCTCTCAAATAAGGATAGAGCTTTGCTTAAATGTAGCCAAATGCCTCCTACCTTCAGAGGTAAGCCTAGGGGTGTAATTTTGGCCCGTGACCCACGGGTGGCTCGAAGCCCGCTCGTGGTTCGAGGTAGGTCCGAGCCCAAGCCCAGCCCGAGGCCTTGGGCCTGGGCCATCATTTTGAAGGCTCGGCCCACTCAAGGCCTGCCCAAAAGCTCGGCCCGCCCGGGCCACCTGATGCCCAATGTTATTTTAAATGGAAAATAATAAAATTTTGGTGGAAAAAATAAAAATAAAATTTAAAAATTGTTTAGGCCCATCCGAGCCTAGGGGCCCGGCCCACTGGCCTGCCCAAAGCCTTAATACCCCTGGGCTTGGACCTGGGCCTAGTTTTCTAGCTCGTGGCCCGGCTCGGCCCCATTTTTTGGCGAGAGCCCACAAGACTGGACATGGGCCGGGCCAAAATTACACTCCTAGGCAAGCCGAATTCCAGTGCAGCATCTTAATCAATGGTAAATTTAACGAAGTCACTTATTAGTTACAATCTTAAATTATTATTACTATTGTTTTTTCTCATAATTAATAATAATTAGTCTGTTTGGTTAGTGAAGTAATTTGATGATAAATGCTAAAAAGATGATTGAATAGTTAGATTAGACCTCATATCGGGTCAAGTCGAATTTAAATTGACACATATTTTATTATTACACAATAAAAATCCAATCTAAATCCAGCCTGGCCCAATTCAAAATTTGTGCACCCTTGACGCATAGCCAAGAGGTGGTGGCGCGGGGTAGAGCCTGAGCAACGGATTAGGCAATGAAAGTCATTGATCAACGGGGCAGGGGGGCAATGTGATAGGCAGTGAAAGTCAACTCATCCCAAGTGTGGTTGAAAAAAAAAATTCAAATCTCAAATTCCTCCAATTAATACAATAAATATGAGTTATTAATTTTTTATTTTGAGAAAATATAAAAAAAAGTAAAGAATAAAAAAAATAATTTGAAAATGAGGACGGGACAAGTCTTTCTTGTATAAATTTATGCATGAACTATCTTCTTTCTTGCATAAATTTATGCATGAACTATCTGTACTTTCATTATTTTGTCTACATTCAATTTTTCTAAAATTCTACTCCGTTTTTTCGTTTGTTGTACTTTCATTATTTTGTCTACATTCAATTTTTCTGAAATCCTCTCCCTTCCCCCTTTTTTGTTTGTTTGTTTGTTGTGTTGAATGGATATCGGGTTGGGTTGGGCAGCTATAGGGCTGTTGGCCACCTGTAGCATTCATTGAGGCCTCGTTTGTTTAGTAAATTAGATTAGATACGATTACAAGTACGATAAAATTGAATAAGGAGATTATTAATATGATAATATTAATTTGAAATTGTATGATAAAAAAAAGGGGAGAATAGAAAAAATAATTTCAAAATGATGATAGTACAAGTCTTTCTTGCATAAATTTATGCATGTACTATCTGTACTTTCATTATTATGTATATATATATATATTGTGTGTGCTGAATGGATATTGGGTTGGGTTGGGCTACTATACGATTGATGGCCACCCATAGCATTCATTGAGGCCTCGTTTATTTAGCGAATTAGATTAGATGGAATTATGAGTACCGTAAGATTGAGTGAGGATATTATTAATGTGATAGGATTAGTTTGGAAATGTATGATAAAAAGTGTTTGTTTGTGTACTAATGTGATGATATTAGTTTGTTAGGATTAAATCTATAAAATTATGTAAACATCCTCATTGTATAATAATTAACTTTGTCATTTTTATAATGTAAGGACAAAATTGTCTTTTCACATCTGATCCCATGGGATTAGATTACCAATCCCACTCTTTCCCTAGGATCTAGGGTATTCATAATCTCTTTCTATTTTTATCAACCAAACATAAACTATGTAGAACTCACAAGATTGTTAGTTCAATCTCCTCATCTATGAAGCCAAACAACCAAACATAGACTATGTAAAACTCACAAGATTGTTAGTTCAATCTCTTCACCTATAGAGCCAAACAAACCTGAGCTAACTACCAAACACTATGTACCTTTTTATTCTCACATATCTCAATACAAAATTATAAATTCTATCAATCCCAACACTAATAAATAAATAAGTAAAAATAGATAAATTACAAATATACCCGTTGAGATTTACTTAAAATACGAATTACCTCATGTAGTTTGAAAAATTACAAATACCTCCCTGTTAAAATTTTTTTATTTAATACAATTAATTAAAAAAGTGAAATTTCTAATTGCTCACATATACAATAATAAAATTATCTGAATTATTAATTGAAATAAAATTTTAATATTATTAAAAACTGTTAATTAATTTGATAATTTATTAATAAAAGAACTTATTTGTTACGAAATTATAAACCTTAGGAAACATAATGTAATTTCTAAAATTACAAAAAATAATTTATAATTTAAGTAAATTTCAAAGGGTGTATTTGTAATTTATCCATAAAAAATTTAAAGTGTCAAACATGTTTTATTTTTAAATTGAGAAATGTTTGGAATCTTCTTTTTTGAAGGTTGTATAACCCTTAATTTAATTTTGACTCTTAATATATGTGTTAGCTCCATTCATATATATGTGAATCTCCTATTATGAATGATTAAAATGAGAGTAAAAGTTATGACCATCGTATATGTGTGAAGTTTCTACCGCAATTATTGTAAATTTGACAAATTGTTTGGATTTGGAAGATGCTGTAACCTCTGCCCTTTTCAAAGACATGCTCCTCGAGTTCAAAAAAGAGACAAATGCTCCTCCTATCTGTCACCAAAATCACCACCACCACTCGTCCACTCCCATATATCATACATACATTTGCAAAACATACCAGTAATAGTATATCCCAACTACCACCACCACTGCTCCGGCGACTTCTCCACCACTCGAACCACCCCAAAAACCCATCCACCAAAACCCTCAAACCACCCCAAACCCAAAAATCCCCATCCATGGAAGTCGAAGTCAAGCTCCGCCTCCCAGACTCCACCTCTCACCAGAAACTCTCCTCTCTCCTCTCACCCTTCCACACCAAAACCCTAATCCAAGAAAACATCTTCTTCGACGGCGCCAATTCCGAGCTCTCCTCCAACCTCGCCGTCCTCCGCCTCCGCTTCTACGGCGGCGCCGTCGACTCCCACTCCGTCGTCTCGCTCAAAGCCAAACCCGTTATCTCCGCCGGAATCAGCCGCGTCGAGGAGGACGAAGAACCAATCGATTCCTTCATCGCTCGCGCTTGCGTCGCCGAGCCTTGGCGGCTCTTATCGATCGATTCGTCGAGGGTGTTGAAGAGAGTGAGAGAAGAATTTGGGGTTGGAGACAAGGGTTTGGTGTGTTTGGGTGGGTTTAGGAATGTGAGACAAGTGTTTGATTGGAATGGATTGAAATTGGAGCTCGATGAAACACATTTTGATTTTGGGACTTGCTACGAGATCGAATGTGAGAGTTCTGATCCTGAGAGAGTTAAGAAATTGATTGAAGAGTTTTTGAATGGGAATGGGATTAGTTATTCGTATTCGGAGGTTTCAAAGTTTGCGATTTTTCGATCTGGGAAGCTACCAAAGTAGGTGTACAATGCCCATTTTTTTGTGATTTTTCTTTCAAATTGTCTGTTTTGATAGACAATTGAGTGCAACTTCAAAGCCTCTCTTATAGATTTCGAATCATTGCTGTGTATGAGTTCTATACACAATAAATTGATGTAATTAGATGGAAATTATTGATTATTGGTTGTGTTGTTACAATCTTTTCATTATATTTGGCACTAGCAATGAAACAGATCATGGGTTCTGAGTTTACAATCTGTTTTTCTCAGTAGTTGGGGCAAAGTAGTACTATGGTGTTTGTCCTGTTTGTGGTCTTGTTTGGTGTTCAGTTTGTGATGAGTGATGTCTAATATTCAGAAAGAATTTGAACTTCAAGTGGTCATCACATTGTCAGCATTAAAAAATAAATAAATAAATAAAATTTGAAATTTACAAAATTCCATCATGGTCTTCTTTGATCTTTGCATTATGAGTGCTAGCATAGAGTGCATGAATTGGGTTTCTTTGATTGTGAAGAGTTGGTATTTATTGTCATCCATATCTATAGTGTATGTTTCTTCTTTATCTTTCTTATATACATGCATTGCTATCAAGTCTGACCAAAGTTTCTAGTTCTTAAGGAATAGAAAAAAAGTTTCAAAATCATCTTGTGCTAGGGCTATAAATAAGCTGAGCCTACTCATGGGTTCTTTGAACTTGGCTTGAAAAATTCTTGAGCTTATGAATGCATTCAGTGTTAGCTTCTTTATCTTTTGAACCGATATTGAATAAGTTTCAATCAAGCCAATCACAAGTCAAGCCCCAGTAGATTGACTTTCATATTGTCCTAGAGTGTGTATAACTTTGCTGAGCCGAGCTCAAAATTTCACGGGCGTGAAACGCACCATTAGAAATATTGCATAATGATAACTTAGTGATCTCCCCCAAGTTGACCAGACCAAACATCTTAAAATGCTTATTTTGGATATTCCATCATTGCTTTTTTCAAGCATCTTGAAGTAAATTGTTTGATTGTTTCAGCTCAATGTTCCTTTCATAGGATGGTTTAGGATATAATGAATGGTTGGAATGCAATTTAAACCTTGTTTTAAACTCACATGTGGTGTTCCCATGGTTTTGATTAATGAGACTACAAAGAGGACAAATTGTTCGTTAAAACTTGAAATGAGGAGAGCTGTTTCTATTGACTTAGAATTATGAATTAATGTATAGCTGTTGTCTCTATCATGGTGTGGTTGCTACAATAATAACTATGTGATTCCTTCTCGAATGATGAAATTTTTGTACAAGTGATTCTAATTGAAAAAGAATATGTCGAGAAGGTGAGAAATATGTCCATGATCAAGCGTTATAAAATGATTATATTGCTGGAATTGTATCGACAAATGTACTGCCATTTTGTTTTTGGATGGCTTGAATGTTGAACCCATGAATATTGTTCGCTATCAATTGAATGGCCATAAAAAAAATGTGATTCTTAACATGAAAGTCAATTTACCAATTTGTGTATCTAGGTTGTCCGCATCCATATTAAAGAATTGAAATAAGCACTAACTTGTAACTTTTCCTAAACGTTGTAAGATTCAATTTACATATATATATTTGCAAAGAAAAAAAGATTTCATTTTGTTATAAAATGAATAAATGATTGATAAAAGAAACAATGAAGTAGAGAGATTTACTGACACCACCAACCTAAACAAAAACAAGACAAACTCCACAAACGACCTAAACAAAAACAAGACAAACAGGAAAAACAAACTCCACAAACAAAAACAATACATCTGACACATTTGACAATTGGAAACACAAGAAACCACTAGTTAGAAACACAAGAACATGACTACAAGCAACCATTAGTTAGAGCTATGTAAATTCTAAGCATCAATTGCCATATATTGCACCATGCATCAAGTGTCATCTGCTGCACCATGTTGGTCTCCAAGCAAGCTCGCATGCAAAGTCATTGCCATTGACATCCATGAACTCATAGGGAGCCCAAGAACAATAGACAGAGCTAACACGATGGCCTATTTTAAGTCATTTTTGGAGTGCAGCACCAAGTCACATACCAATTGAACACCATGTACTCAAACACTATAAAAGAAGAAAAAAATCCCATCTTTGATGGGCATGATATTGACCCAGCTTCCTATAACTGTCTACAACGACTCTACAACATCTTTTTACTCATTCAGTTGCTTTGAAACCACTTTCGACTTAGAATATCATTTTTCATTGAAAAATATGTTTCACAACATGACCGAACTTACCTACACATTACTAAACCAGGACATGACAATGAATAAATCAGGTTCTACCAATTTTGTATGTATGGTTTTTCGTGGCAAAAAGTATTAAACAAAATGAAAATGTTTTTTCATTTTTTTAATAATAGGGTTCAAGAGTTTTTTAGTAGTACAAGAACTTTTCAATAAATAAGGTTATAATATTATCAATCAAATAAAATTTAAAGTATTACTATATATATAAGCTACCACATCATTACTTTTAACACCAACGACAGATTCTATTCAATGATGTAATCATCTTACAGGTTGATATCCATTCGATTCAACGAACTCATTATGTTACGTCTTGATTTCGGTTTCACTGCTCATTTTCAACTTGTCTACATTTAGATGAACCCTAAATCCTAAATGGATGCTTAGGCGGAGTTGGTTTTGTTTCAATAATTGAAGAAGAAGGATAAGCGTCTTTATCATTCTCAATCCGTTGTAGGAAATTAATTTCCTTAG
The DNA here is from genome assembly GCA_030407325.1 of Camellia japonica. Classification (NCBI taxonomy): domain Eukaryota; kingdom Viridiplantae; phylum Streptophyta; class Magnoliopsida; order Ericales; family Theaceae; genus Camellia; species Camellia japonica. The sequence goes on along the minus strand of JAPPVO010000010.1, from coordinate 91,947,108 downwards.
CTTTCTTCAAGCATCATTAATTTCCTGGCTTTCTTCAAGCATAAATCATGCAAAATATCATGCATACGACATGGGTTTAGGGTTTTCCGTTCCACTGCTCATGTCCAACTTGTCTAAATTTAGATGAGTAACATGTTTAGATTTACTTGAACCAATAGAGTAGAATAGGAGGCAATAATAGAGTGAAGCGTCAATTCTGTCAGAAAGTACTCTCATTTCTCTAATAATAAGGCAAGCTTGGGTTCCAAAGCCCCTTTATTTATCGTCACTCACCAGCTCTGTCCTAACTTAGGAAAAAGATGTTTGGCGCCGAACCACTATCTCTTGATTGATGTGATCAGATGCTTGCTTTTTCTCAAGTGATAGATAACCACCACCAGCCTAGCCCTTTTACATGCATAACTGCCAGGTGACGCAAATTTGATGGCAGGCACAATCCTGACGAGTTGTTTGCAACACATGATAGTATAATTGAATTCATTATCTTACACCTTGATTTCGGTTCCATTACTCATGTCCAACTTGTCTAGATTGAGTAACATGTCTAGATTTACCTAAACCAATGATAGTTAGGTTTACACCAATAAATAGTCTAGATTTTCCTGAACCAATGATAGTTAGGTTCACACCAATGAATAAATTACTCATGAGTAACATGTCTAGATTTCTCTGAACCAATGATAGTTAGGTTTACACCAATGAATAGTCTAGATTTCCCTGAACCAATGATAGTTAGGTTTACACCAATGAATAAATTACTCAACCAATGAAAGTTAGGTTTACCACCATGAATAAAATTTTCGAGGTTCATTACTTTTTGGGCAAATTACCTACACCTCCCTTCAGGTTTAATGAAATTACAGATTCTCCATGAGGTTTTAAAAATTACATCCCGCTCTATCACAATTAACTCCGTTAACGGATATCATAAATTGACTAAAATGCCTTTTTCACAAATAAGGCCAAATTACCTACATCCCATTGAGGTTTATCTAAATTATAGACTCTCCCTGAGATTTAGCTAAATTACAAATTCCCCCTTGAGGCTTAACTAAATTATCATTTTTAAATAAGTTATGAAATGCAAAATTAAAATGGAAAAACACTTATCACACTACAAAAAATTAAGGTTTTAGAGATCAAAATTTAGGGACAAAATTATTTTTAGGGGACCAAATATTTTTGTTGCAAAAAGTGTCGTCATTATATTTTTAGTAACGAAAATTGAACATTAGTGATTAATTATTATCTTTTCGGTATCAAATTTTTTGTCTCAAAAAATAAACCATTTTGAGATCAAAATATTTTGTTCCTAAAAGTCTATTTATTATTGACATTTTCGAAATTTTATCGCTAAAAGCCGTATTTTTGACTTTTCAGAGCGACCTTTTAGCGATTATTCTCACGACGATAAAAATTAGTCCCTAAATGTCTTTTACAACAAAATTTTCACTTTTAGAGATCAAAAAAATTGGTCTCTAAAACTCTTATTTATTGTAGTGTCAGATGGTGAAAATATCATAAAATTAACAAATAATTAAATAAGTTAAAAACACAAGAAATGGCATGTCAAGAACTTCTTAGAATATGTTTGGTTTGATTTTTAGAAATTTATTTTCAATTTTTTTTTTAAAAAAATTGAAAATTAATTTGGTTAAGAAATAAAAAATAAAAAATAAAAAATAATTATTATTTTTATATAATTTTATCTTTCGAGTGGTTAGAAATAATTTTTACAAATTAAATATATTTTTTAATATTAATTTTTATTAAATTTCTTTTTGTTTTTTTTTAAATTCTGAAATTTTTTTCTAAATAACAAATCAAGCGTGGTTCGCAAAACTTAATTTTTTTTCCATCTAACGTAATTCTTTTGTAAATTTTGTTGATTTATCAAAGGGATTTCAGCAAGGATAATATCGTCCATCAATTTATATTTTGGTATGTCAGCTAACCATTCTTAACGTCTAGTTAACAGTTGGGGTTAAATTATTTTGCGAATATAAACCTCAAGGAGCGGGATGTAATTTCTGAAACTTCAAAAGAGAATATGTAATTTAGTTAAACCTTAAAGGAGATGTAAATAATTTGGCCCTTACTTTTTTCTTGGGGTGAAAAACATTAAATGAAAAAGAAATTTTTTTTGGAAAAATTGGTTTGAGGTCCCTCCACAACTTTTGATAGGAGGAGAGGTCCACAATAATATGTTTTGATGGCTAAGGTCCCTCAACCTTATTTTATGTTATAAAATACCTAATTTACCCTTCTTTATAGCATAAGTTTGTTTAGATTTTGGCAAACTGAATATTATATTGTTGACTTCACGGTAGAGATCTTGGAAACTGACTTCGCGGTGGAGATTTCGTAGGGATTTTGCAAGTGTTACAGTGGACTTGACGATAGAGATTGCTACGATCGTGTAGGTGTTACAGTGTGTTGATCGCGTAGGTTTTTTAGTGGAGTTGAATCAGGTATGTTTTCCATGGAGATTCCACACGGATTTTGATTTTTGTTTTGAATTTTATGTAAGGATTCCGATTTTATATTAGTTTTTCGAGTGTATTTTTGCATTAGATTTTTGTTTTCAGTTTTGATCAATTTAAAAGAGAGGCTAGCTCAGTAACGTTGTTTATGATTTTTGGAGTTGATTTTTCATTCTCTATTATTGATCAATTTTAGACAGAGGCCAGCTCGATAGAGTTTATTTTTATTTTTGGAATTAATTTTTCATTCTCTATTTTTTGATCAATTTCAAAGAGTGTTGACAGTGTAGTTGATTTTGATATTTAGAGTTCATTTTTCGTGCTCTATTTTTCATTAACATGCTAATCAATGATAAGTTTTGTTCTCCATTTTTTCAAACCAGAGAAATTTCATTCTCTGCACTTTTGTTGATATAGTCTAGAGAAAATTGTAAGTTTGTTATTATAATCCAACGAAAATCACAAAGAAAATTATAAGTTCATATGGAAATATTATTAGAAGTTTCTAATGCAGATAGAATCTAAGAAAGTGAATGTAAGTTTTTAAATTTCTCTGGACTTTTATTTGTAGTTGAGAGAAAATTATAAGTTTGTTATTCACTTTCAGTTTGTAGTTCAGAGAAAACTATAAGTTTGTAGAAAGTGAATATAAGTTTTTGTTTCTCTGAGCAAAAGTTATTTTTTGTGTTTTTTCTTTCAGTTTAGATGGACAGTGCAGTGTTTTTTGTTATCTTGAAGGTGTATATGAGTTTGTAAATTTCTCTAGATTTTGATATGAGTGCAATATTGCAGAATGACGTAGAGAAAATTGTAAGCTTGTAGTTCAGTGAAAATCACAGAGAAGCTTATGATTTCATAACAGATCTTTTGTGTGATTTTTGTCTATGATTGTGTTTAATAGTTAGCAGTAAATTTCTCTGTGATTCTCTCTGAATTCAATAATTTTTCTGTGATTTTGTTTTTTTTATCTTGAAGGTGAATATAAGTTTGTAAATGTCTCTGGACTTTTATTTGAGTCTAGAGAAAATTATAAGCTTGTTATTATAATCCAGAGAATATTATAATTATTAGAAATTTCTCTGAACTTTTATGTTGTTCTTGTGAAGTATTTTTATGTTGAACAAATTATTTTTCTTGTTTTTGCTTTCAGTTTCGATGAACAGTGCAGTGTTGTTGCTGTGCAAATATGGGAATGATACTATTGTCATTAATGTTTCATGCGAATTGAATTTTGAGAAATTGGTTGGCATTTTGTGTAAAACATGGGAGAATTTGAAACTTGAGACGATGTGTATTTCATATTCTATTGTGAGCCATCCGAATTGTATGGTTCAAAATAATATTGATTTTCTGAATATGTTGAGGGTTGTTTGTGCACGTGGTGTTGATATAGTTGATGTTTCAGTTACTAGGTGTAATACTTCCGATCAAGAGAATGAAGTGGGTCTAATTGGGTAGATTTTGTGCATGGTGAATGTGATAGGCTGGTGAATATTGAAAGAAATTCACTCTCTAAGTTTTGTTCTCACCAAGAAAATGTGTTATTGTTAGCTGGTTGGCGAAATAATATTACGAGTGTTGGACAAAAGTTTGAGGGTGGTGTGGTTGAGTTCCGTACTGTTTTATGCAAGTATGCTATTGACGTTGGTTTTCAATTTACGTATGTTAAAAATGACAAGCCGAGGGTTACGGCAAAATGTGCATATAAGGAATCAAGGGGATGTATGTGGCGTGTACATGCTTCAGTTGAAAAAACAAATAGGTTCTTTTACATAAGAACTTTGAACAATGAACATACATGTGGTGTGGCGATTCGTACTAGTAAACATGCTAAGATGACTTCCATCTTAGTTTATGGGTTGATACTTAAAGAGGTAAGTGCAAAACCTTTAACTCGTCCAGTGGATGTTGTCAAAGAAATGAAAGACAAGTATGGGGTCTCAATCAGTTATAACTGTAGTTGGTTGGGGGTTGAAAAAGCAAAATGTAGTACATATGGGGATTCTTGTTTTTCATTCGATCAATTACGATGGTATTTTGATGAGGCATTGAAGAACAATTTAGGTAGTCATTTTGAGTTAGATTTTGAAGATAACAAGCGTTTCAAAAGAGTGTTTGTGGCTTTTCATACATGCATTGTTGGTTTCAAATATTATCGGTCATTGCTGTTTCTTGATGAAACATTTTTGAAAGGACGATACAAATGAGTTATGCTTGCTGAGACGAGGAAATATGGGAATGAAGGTAATTGTAAATATATCTTATTTTATCTAAGTATGTGAATTTTCTATACATGTAAGAATTGAGTGAATGTGATTTTTCTTTGACACTTTGAATTTTCTTTGATTTTGGCCACTGTGTGAATTTTCTCTGGTTGTGGCCACTGTGTGGATTTTCTTTGGTTATGGCCACTGTGTGAATTTTCTCTGGTTGTGGCCACTGTGTGAATTTTCTCTGGATTTTGGTCAGTGTGTGAATTTTATCTACAGTTGGTCACTAAATGAATTTTCTCTGGATATTGTCACTAAGTGAATTTTCTCTGGATGTTGCCAATGTGTGAGTTTTATTTGTAGTTGGTCACTAAGTGAATTTTCTCTGGAGTTGGTCACTGAGTGAATTTTCTCTGGAGGTTGCCATTATGTGAATTTTCTCTGGATGTTGGCAGTGTCAAATTTCTCTAGTTGTTTATTATTCTAATTTTCTCTGCATATGTATATCTAATATGTTTGTTCTTATTTGTTTTGTAGGTTTTTTTTCCTATAGCTTTTGCTGTTGTTGATGCCGGGAATAAAAACAATTGGTGTTGGTTCATTGAACATTTATGTGAAGTATTAGGATCGGAGAGGGTGATAAGTTTCATATCAGATCGACATTGTGGTATTGTGGTATTGTGGATGGAATTGCTAGGTTTTTCCCTAATTGTTTTCATGGATTTTGTCTTGAACATCTAAAGAGAAATTTGAGGGGTAAGTTGTCATGTGGAAACACAAATTTGGTTAGGAAGACAATTGTGTCCAAGTTTTCAGAATGTGCATATACGCCAACAAAGACATCATTTCATTTCAAGTTAAATGAATTAAAAAGTGAGAGAGGAAACATTGTGAGTATTTTCTTGAGAAGTTTACCATATGAAAATTGGAGTGATGCATATTTTGAAGGGAAATGTTATGGTGAGATATATTCAAATGTTGCTGAGTTATTCAATTCATAGATACGAGAAGCTCGGCACTTGCCAATAACAAATTTGGTGGACATGATACGGTTGCAAATCATGAATATGAGGTCTGATAGGAGGTTGCTCTCTAGTAAATGGAATAAAGTTCTCTGTCCTAGTATGAATAGTGTATTGGAGAAGGCTTTCTTGGATGGGAGGACATGGAATGTGAGTTTATCATATGATAATGTCTTTGAAGTGCATTGTTTTCCTTCGGTTATGGTTAATCTTGGGTTGAGAACTTATTCATGTCAAAAATGGAAAATGAATGGGTATCCATGTCAACATGTTGTTGCTGCAAATTTCAGGAGTGGAAAGAATTTAAATTCATTTGTTGAACCATTTTTTCATGCTGATATATATCGTCAAGCATACTCGTTTTTGATTGGCCCAGTTCCAACAGTTGAAAAACCTGTGTGTAGCATTGATGATGCTATGATTTTACCTCCATTGAGTAAGAGACCAGTTGGGAGGCCAAAGAAGAACAAAATTGCTTCTATTGGAGAGTTTAAAAGGGTGATTAAGTGTAGTCGTTGCGAAAGTATTGGTCGTCATAATAAGAGGACATGCAAGGAACCTTTGTTAAATAGTTGAGGATAATACATTTTATTAATTGAATAATACATTTGATGATTACTTTGTATATTTTGTTTTGTGAAATGTATTTTTTGGACAGTGTATATAATAATACCTTCAAATTCATCCAGAGAAATTTTTCAATAGCAATGAAAGTGTGCATTGTGTTTGTTGATACATACTATAGGTAGTGTGTTTATAATTCCAGTCAAATTCATTCAAAGAAATTTGCCTATAGCAGAAAAAATTCTCTGTGCATTGTGTTTTGAAGCTTCAAATTTATCCAAAGAAATTTGCCAATAGTAGAGAAAATTACTGTGTGCATTGTGTTTTTTGAATTTGATAATTGTTTTGTACCAACATAGTGCATTACAGATTGCATGATCATATAGGCACCCTCTTTGGGACGATACGAGTTAAATTTCTCTGTGAATTTCTAGTAACTTCATACCAGTCAAATCCATAGAAATTTGCCAATATTGTGTTTGTTGAAATGTGCATTGTGTTTTGTAAGGTCCAATTCATCCAGAGAAATTTACCAATAGCATTGAAAATTACAGTGTGCATTGTGTTTGTTGAAATATACTATGAGCAGTGTGTTTATAATACCAGTCAATTTCATCTAGAGAAATTTGCCACTAGCATAGAAAATTATCTGTGCATTGTGTTTTGAAGCTTCAAATTCATCCAGTGAAATTTGCTAATAGCAGAGAAAATTACTGTACACTTTGTGTTTTCTGAATTTGATGATTGTTTTGTACCAACACATAGCATTATAGATTACATGATCATATAGGCATCCCCTTAGCAAAATACGAGTTAAATTTCTCTATGAATTTCTGGTAACATCATACCAGAGAAATTTTTGCAGACAATTTTCTCTGTGTGGATTGTGTTGACAATCACAATAAAAATATATATATTTAACCATTGATAGGTATGAAATTTACATTAGTCAAAAAAAGATATATACATATATGTCAAACATCATCATTCCTTCAATGTATGAAAAAACAAATTGAATGGTTAATCCTAATTACATTGTGTACATTGTCTTCCTTTCACTAGTGTCCTTTCACTATTATACTTTTGGTTCTTCTTCTAGTGGTATTTGAATTGATTCTATCCATAACCGGCCAACTTCGGTCCCAAATCTCTCTATGATATCTGCCCTCATCAACCTTATGTCTTGTGTGGACAATTTCGAGCTGATAGGTTCATAGTTGCTATATTGTTCAATTATGTAGCATACAAAGAGGCCATAATCTAGACTGCATACAAATTATAGGTATAGTTAGTATTAAGAAACATTCAAATTAGATTATCTTATTTATAGATGTTGTATGAAACTTACGAATCACTGTCTTGTTGTGGAGCACTGTTGACATATTCAAAGTTGTAATTTTTATTTTGTGAGTCTATCAATTTGAAAGAGAGTTGTGACTGTGCTTCTCTTTCAAGGCAAGCTTTCAAAAAATTCTCCACATAATCTTGCTGCAAAAAAATAATTTTTAAATAACAGAGAAATTTACAGACAAATCAATGGGATTCTATGAAAATTATCATCACATAAACATTATCATGGATCAGAGAAATTTGCACTCGTTACTAATTGTTTTGCATCTTTGATATATTTGTCTTGTGCATCATCCCTCATTGGCCTTAGTGAGTTGTAGAACCTTTATAAATTGTCTTGTTTGTCCAAGACTAGCAAGGTCTAGTGATTTCCATCTGTTGACTTCTCACTACCCCCAGTATTTAGTGGGAAATAGAGGAACCTGTAGTTCCTCCATGCTGTTTCAAGATGCTTGTCAAATAATGAGACTCAGAAAGTTTGATTTTCCGTCATCTTGATAAAGTTTTGCGGTCAGAGAAAATCAAAAAATGGTTATGTTATGAGAAAGTTGAAATGACAAGAATTTAAGAAATATATACACAGAGAAATTTTAAATGCACACAATTAGCCAGAGAAAATTAGACTAGTGACACAACTGGCTTCAAAAAGTATCTTAACAAGAGAAAGTAGTAAATAAATTCTAGAGAAAATCAAATAAAAGAGTAGTAACATACTAAGCTCATGTATGTGAAAAAAAATAAAATTGGTTGTTATCGTTTTCTCCTTTGGTCAGCAAATAGGATCTTTCCATAGCCATCAATGACCTGAAAAATATCATTTATAATTGTAACATTGGTTTATAAAGGCTGATGGAACATTGTAGAGAAATTTTGATGAAAGACTTACATTGTTGGCAATTTCTTTTTGTTTTATTAGGTTTCCAATATCTTTAAAGGTAATGAGATTCAACTCACTTATCCAGATTAAAGCCCTACAAGATGATAAAGAAGGGATTTAATAGTTGTTAATGCAATATAAATTAGTAAATTGTTATTTGTTATCTTCTATTTTATTTGTTGTACTTACTCGAGTCCAGACACATTTGATATGTGCTGCAAGATGTCTTTTACATGTTCTTTTATCAATTTTGAAACCAGTAGAGTTTGTGGAAAAATCCAAGATTTTCTGATGTTTGTTGGTTAAGGCAAGACGTACGCATCAGCATCAAGTACTTCTTTGTCTTTGGTGGTTTGCTCTGTTTGCTTTGCAGCTTGCTTTGAACCTCTAGTCACCTTCGCAACTTTGGGATATTAAAATTCTGGATTTTGATGCTTTTTTTTCCTTTCTTTTTCCTTTAAATTCTTTATCATTAATGTAGGATCTTTTTTCACTGTAGACAATGAAAAAATCAATAAAATTGAAATTTCTCTGAAGTAAGAGATAATATTTCAATATGTAAATTTATTTGATTCAATTTTTTTCAGTTACCATAAACTTTTGTCTCTTGTTTTGGTTGTTCTTTGTGTGCCACTTGTTCTTGCTGGGTTGTTGGTTATTGTTCCACTTCTATTCCAACTATACACAGTGAAAATCAAACAAGCCCCAAAAATCAAATAAGCAAATAGACAGAGAAAATCAAATAAGCAGTAAAAATCAATAGAAATAAGCAGCAGAAACTTATGTGGTCAAAGAAATTTAACTTCTAGAGAAAATTACCATTGACAGAGAAAATTATAATAAATAGAAATTTCTCTGAGTTATGTTGACACAAGGACATAACTTTTTGTAGCTCAAGATTTTCACTAACCTTGTGGTTGAACTTGTGTTGGTGTTCGGTAAGGTTGTGTTGCGAGTTGGACGGATAGTTCTTGAATTTGTTCATGCAATCAAGCATTTTCAGTTTCAAGCTCTGAAATTGAATATCTCAACTATTAAATTGTTTTTGTATCATCTTCTTTTTGAACCTCCAATATCCTTAGTTTCATTTGGTTTGTGCTATCTCTTTCTTGAAGTTCTGAGTTATGTGATGTCAAGGTTCTTATTGCAATCTCCTTTTCTGCAAGTAGTTCATTTCAATTTCTCTCTTCTTCTATTTTAAATTTAGAAAGTGCCTTTAGTCTTTGATGTAAATCAGTAATTTGAGCATCCTTTGATTCCTCAGATTCTGGAGGTTGATGTATTGTTGAGCCACAAATGCTATCATGATGTTGGTCCATCAGCTCATTATGTTCTTCTTCATCACTTTCCTCATTGTTTTCTTCTCACTCTTTAGATTGAGTGCCTTCATCTTCTTCTTCATTGTCTTCTTCTTTCTGTTCATTTTCTTTTTTGTCTTCTACTTCTATTTCTTCATTTTCTTCTCTGGCTTCTGCTTCTTCACTACTTGCTTGATCTTCTTGTCCATTGCTGGCTTCTTGTTCTTCTATGTTGTCTTCTCCTTCTTCATTCCCTGCTTCTTCAGATGAATCTTCTAATGTCTCCTTGAATTTGACAATTACCTTTTTTGATTCTTTATTCTTCTTTTTACCAAGACAAAACTTCTCTAATGGGTTTTTAACTAGCTCCTTGTTATCTATCTGTAACAGGAGGCTCTGTTATTAGAGAAATGTTACAAAATTTGCTGAGAGAAAAAATTCAAATAAGGCAGATAAAATTCATCTAAATGATACTAATAGGAAACAGACTTCATAGAAAATTGTATGGGTCAGAAAAAATTACAGACAAGGAGTTAATTTTATGAGGTAGAGAAAATTATGAAACAAGCAACATTATTTAGATATCAGAGAAAATCAATCAGGGCATATAAGTTAATGTTACTATAATTGTGTCAGAGAAATTTGGATTTCAGAGAAAATTCATTATAAGGGTAGAAATAAACAGTGTTAATCAAAGAAGTAAGGCACATAAGTTATGGGCCAGAGAAAATTACACACAAGGAAAAACAATTTTATGGGCTAGAGAAAATTATGAAACAACCAACATAATTCAGATATCAGAGAAAATCAATTAGGGCACATAAGTTAACATGTTACAATTGTGGTCAGAGAAATTTGGATTGCAGAGCAAATTAATTACAATGGCAGAAATAAACTAGTGGTAATCAAAGAAGAAACATAAATTGATAGTTCAGAATTGATCTCAATCAATCAAGGCACAAGGAGGGAAATAAACCAGTGGTCAGAGAAATTTTGAAATTTCACTAAAATTTCAATGGCGATATAAATCTAACCTGTCGAGGTACAAGAGAGTGGACTACTGTCTTCTGCAGCTGTTTGGTCAAGCTTTGCAGGTTCCACTTGACACATCTTGGGAAGTCAGTTGTGTTACTGTCTTCCGAGTCAATGATATTTGCATGTTCACATAGCCAATATTGTGATGGAAATTAAAGTAATTAAATTTTGCTAAACACACAAATTTGTAAGTATGATAACTGCAAATTTGAATGGAAGTTATACTTACCAGCAATGCAATGACACACCTCGTAACTTTTTCTGGAGTTTTGTGCAATGCTATAATAGAATCAATCAATGTTGATGTGATTGCTTCTGGCCAATCATACTGTTTCATTGATTCAAGGGGTTCCACATACTTTATAAAAACTCACCCCATTGAATTCCTACTTGTTGTAAAAAATAGGGTGAGACACAAGTACAATGTAACAATGATTGCTACATCTTTGAAGTTAGTTGGTTGCTTGCCTTTCATTGCTTTGACCAAAGACATTTTTAAGAACAGGACTAATGAACCTTGTGTCCTTTGGGAATCTTCTCCTTAGGAATGTAGATTTTGGCTTTTTAGAGTATCTTAATGACATGGCTCTTTTAAATCCTTGCAAACCAAAAATCAAGGTCATGTCATTGGTTATAAAGGTCAAGTTCTTTTTACCAACTGTGAATGCTTTTGTTTTTTCATTGTAACGTTGGATTATTGCAACTACATCATCATCAGATTTCCTAGATTTCCTTGGATCTATCCTTCCAGTGGTTAGAGCTTGGATCAAATACCAGAATGGGGTCTTTTGAAACTCTACAAGTTGGTTTGAATTGAATAAGTGTTTGAAAAAAGGAGACAACAGATGAGAGGTTGGATCGGTATTAAATGCTGTAATGAGCTCTCTTTCTTTGGAGTTTAACAGGTTTTTTCCCCGTTGAGCTTAAGTCTTTTGAAGTTGGGGTATTCATCTTGATGCTAGTTGCTTCATCACTTTGGACTTGTGTGTTTTGGCAAGGAGTTTGTGGTGTTTTGCTGGTCTTTGATCTTAGATCATAAGAAGACTTAGAGAGTTTCTATTTTTTGCTCGGTGTTTCTGGTGTTTTGTTGCTTTTACGTTGGCCATTTCTAGACAATAATGAAAACATAAAGATGTCAATATTAAATCCCAGAGAAAATTGAACATGCTAGAGAAAATTGGACATGTCAGAGAAAATTACACATAAGGGAGAAAACTAAGGTGGCTAAGGAAAATTATAAATGTCAAATAAAATTAGACATTAAAAATTAAATGTCAGAGTACTAATTGTTTTTTCTGTGGAATACATCTGGCCACAGAAAATTTTCATTCCCAGAGAAAATCAACAAAGCAACATAAACATGGTAAAGAAATTTTCAATAATTGTTAAAATTACATATAAAAGTAAAATATAGTTAGAGAAAATTCAAAAAAGAAACATATATCTAGCAAGCACAGAAAATGAATGACAGAGAAAAGTAAACATGGCGAGCCAAAGAAAATTTCCATTCCACAATTAGCAAGATAAAATAAATAAAGCAACGTAAACATGCCACTGAAAATTACACAACATTGAAACCAAGAATTGAACAAAATAAACATACCAGAAAAAATTACACATTCCGGAGAAAATTACACATTCTTGAGAAAATTTCCATTCCAGAAAAAATTTCAAGTCCATAATATTAAAATACCAGAGAAATTTACATACACAACTAGAGAAAATTAAACATGATAGAGACACACAAGGGAGAAAAGTGATGTGGCCAGAGAAAATTATAAATGACAGAGAAACTTAGACACAAACAAGAAAGTAATAGACATTCTAGAGAAAAATACATATTCCAGAGCAATTTACAAAGTAGAGAAATTTATAGACAAAATCATAGAAATATGTTCAAGAATAAGATCAAAACACAGAGAAATAACTTTTTTCAAAATAGACTTGCCAGAGAAAATTTAAAGAAGAAACATACATTCCAGTCCATAATATTAAAATGCCAGAGAAATTTACATACACAACCAGAGAAAATTAAACATAATAGAGACACACAAGCGAGAAAAGTGATGTGGCCAGAGAAAATTATAAATGTTAGAAAAACTTAGATAGAGACAAGAGAGTAATAGACATTCCAGAGAAAGATAGACAGTCCAATGAAAAATACATATTACAGAGAAATTTACAGAACAGAGACATTTGTAGACAAAATCACAAAAACATGTTCAAGAATAAGATCAAAACACAGAGAAATAACTTTTTTCAAAATAAACATGCCAGAAAAAATTCAAAGAAGAAACATACATCAAGCAAAAACCAAAGAAATTCAAATGCCAGAGAAATTTACAGATAAAATCACACAAACATGTTCAAGAATAAGTTCAATACACAGAAAAAATAACTTTTTTCAAATTCATGTAACTTTTTATTACGAAATCGAAACCCTAATTTATGGAAGGTTAATATAAAATGCAATTAACTGTGTTTCTAGAGAAAATCTAGTTGGATTGTAGAAAAATTTACCAGAGTTAGTATGAAACTTTAATTACGAACTGATATGCTTTGAGATGAAGATGCGATGTGACGAAGACAAATAGGGATGACAATGAACAATGAAAACAGGGTCAAAGAAATTTGTGAGGAAGCAATGTGAATAATTTTTGTAGAAGATAATGAAGCTCTAATGTCGATGGTGAAGATGATATTGAAACCCTAATTCTGCTGTTCTCTTGTTCGTGAAGATGGTTGGATGCTTGGAATGGAACTCAGTCGTCGGAATCAATTTCGTTTCTGTGTTGATTTGTGAAGGGTATTTTGGTCTACGAAAAATTAAAAATGCGAGCCATATTGTTCAGGGACCTGATGCATCACCTTTTTTTTTGGTGTCCTTCATCCTCTAAATTACTATTATTAGGCACCTTAAAAAAAATTCCCTCCCTTTTTTTTTTTCATTCAAACGTGTCAAATACTACTGGCAAAGTTGGATCTAGTTTGGGTTTCCTCCAATATACCACTGTTGGAAAAATGGTTTAATATAGGCATAATTTTGAGCTCAAAATTGAGTGGGCCCCAAACGTCTTTTGGGGTGGGTCCGAAGAGGTGACGTGTTCCTTGCCGCGTGGCAAGTCACACGGTGAAGACGAAACGTCAAAACCATTTATGAGTGAATGGGAAGGTGACGTCGTTTTCGGGTCTAACATTAATTTTTTAGATAAAATTCATTTGAATTTTTTCAATAAAAATTATTGTGGGAATTTAATTTAATTCTAAATTCAAATTTTGGGTTCCTAAGTGGTTTCCTAAAGTTTGTAATTGTGGGAATTTAATTTAATTCTAAAATCAAATTTTAGGTTCCTTAGTGGTTTCCTAAAATCTATACCTCTTACTTTATTTATTAAACTATTTAATTTGTTTAATATATATATATATATATATTCTTTAGTTTAATATATATATATATTATTTATATATTTGAAATAGTTTTTAAATAAAGATTCCAAACAGTTTGTGCTGGACCAACGGTTCACTTTTGAAGTCTGAATAATTGTGTTCAAAAGAGTGTCACACACTCGACTTGGTCTTGAATTTTTATTTCGATTCGATAAATAAATCCGGTATGTTATTTATTTATTTTGTTTGAATTATTTCAGTTTATTTTATTTACACAGAAGATTGTTCCAAAGTGTCACACACTCGACTTGGTCTTGTAATTTTTATTTGGTTCAATAAATAAATCCGGTATGTAATTTATTTATTTTGTTTGATTTTATTTCTAGTTATTTTTTATACACAGAAGATTGTTTAAAAATTCAAAAGAATTTTATCTAAAAAATTAATGTTAAACCCGAAAACGACGTCATCTTCCATTCATGTGGGGGATTGTAAAATGGAATTGCTGAAAGGAAAAATAGGACTTTAAAAGAATGATGAATGCTATGTTAATCAGTTCTGGATTACCTCAGAACTTGTGGGGGGAAGCAATACTTTCTGCTAATTATATTTTAAATAAAATACCCCGAAAGAAAGTGAAATAATATTCTGTTTACAGAATTTTTCGTTTGTTTCCTTTTCTAAGAAAATTATTTTCTGTAGATTTACAAAATAATATTCTGGTTGGAAAAAAAATAGTGATTATATGCTATTTGACAGATAGTAGTAATATACTGTCTCTTTTCTTTGACAACTAGTAGTACGATACTGGTGTCATTAACAATTCAGAATATATTTTTGTGAAATTTTGTCAGAAAATTAATTTTTTTTTTAGAAATTATTTTCTGTGTTTTCATTAATTAAAATTCTGTTTCAGTATTTTAATTATTGGAGTGTTACAAGAGATTTAAATTTCTGTGTGAAATTAATTTGGTTAAATAAAATTTTATTTTATTTCCAAATTAATTGGAAAAATAAAAGTTATATTTTTTTTCTTTTATTTTACAGAATTTAATTTCTTGTGTGGAATTAATTTGGTAGAATAAAATTTTATTTTATTTCCAAATTAATTGAAAAAAATAAAAGTTATATTCTTATTTATTTTAAAAAAAAAAAAAAAAAATTTTTTTTTTTTAAATTTTTTTTTTAATTTTTTTTTTTTTTCCAAATTAATTGGAAAAATTAAAAGTTATTAATTTTTTTTTCTTTTTTTTAATTTTTTTAAAAAATTTTTTTTTTAAAAAATTCTGTGAATTTGGATTAGTTTTTCTTGTGTGGAATTAATTTGGTTAAATAAAATTTTATTTTATTTTATTTCAAATTAATTGAAAATAAAAGTTACATTTTGTTTTGTTTCTTTTATTTTAACAGATTTTATATCTGTTGTTTTGGTTTAATTTGTTTAAATAAAATTTTATTTTATTTTCAAATTAATTGGAAATAAAAGTTTACAATTTTTGTTTCTTTTATTTTTTACAGAATTTTAAATTCTGTGTTTTTTGGTTTTAATTTTCTGTGTAGTATTAAATTTAATTATAATTGTGTTTATAATTTAGAATTTATGGCTACTAAAACTGGTCAAACTAATGTTCAGACCAGTACTGGTATGGTGATTGCCATTACGCCAACCTCTCCGTATGTTTGGGACTGTGCCAGTGAATCATGGTGGAAAACCAGAGAAGTTCTTAAGAACTGATTTTCGTAAAGGCAAAGGAAGATCAAGTAAGAAGGTTGGTAAAGCCAAAATGACCAAAATGGATAACATTTCCAATGGTGTAGATGTCATAGATCTTTCTGCAGTTGTTTCCGAGGCAAATCTTGTGGAAATCCTAAAGAATGGTGGGTGGACACTGGTGCTACTCGCCATATCTGTACCGATAAAAAGATGTTCACATCTTATTCTATAGTGGACAGTGGTGAACAACTTTTTATGGGCAACTCCTCGACTTCTAAAGTTGAAGGACAAGGAAAGATTGTACTTAAGATGACATCTGGAAAGGAACTCACTCTCAACAATGTGCTGCATGTACCGGACATTCGCAAGAATTTAGTTTCCGGATCTTTGTTGAGTAAGAATGGGTTTAGACTGGTTTTTGAAAGTGACAAGTTTGTACTTACCAAAAACGGGATGTATGTAGGAAAATGTTATATGTCTGATGGCCTTTTCAAGTTAATGTAATGACTGTTGTACCTCTGGTATTAATAATACTACATCTTCTTCTTACTTACTTGAGTCTTCAAATTTATGGCATGGTAGACTAGGACATGTTAATTATGGATCTTTGCGTAGATTAATTAATATGAAATGTTTACCTAAATTTGACATTGATTCAAATCATAAATGTGAAATTTGTGTTGAGGCAAATTATCTAAAACTCCTTTTCATTCAATTGAAAGAAGTACGGAACCACTTGAATTAATTCATAGTGACATTTGTGATTTTAAATCAATTCAAACCAGAGGTGGAAAAAAGTATGTAATCACTTTTATAGATGACTATACTAGATATAGTTATATTTATTTAATTCGAACCAAGGATGAAGCTTTGGAAACTTTCATTCAATATAAGAATGAAGTTGAAAATCAACTTGGTAAGAAAATCAAGAAACTTAGAAGTGATAGAGGTGGTGAATATGAATCACCTTTTGGTGAATTTTGTAAAGAACATGGAATAATTCATCAAACCACCGCTCCTTACTCACCTCAGCAAAATGGAATTGCTGAAAGGAAAAATAGGACTTTAAAAGAAATGATGAATGCCATGTTAATCAGTTCTGGATTACCTCAGAACTTGTGGGGGAAGCAATACTTTCTGCTAATTATATTTTAAATAAAGTACCCCGAAAGAAAGTGAATCAAACACCTTATGAATTGTGGCATGGAAGAGTACCATCCTACAAATACTTAAAAGTGTGGGGGTGTTTGGCTAAAGTGGCTATTCCTAGTCCTAAAAAGACTAAAATAGGTCCTAAAACCATTGATTGCATTTTCATTGGTTATGCCAAGAATAGTAGTGCATATCGGTTTTTGATTCATAAATCAGAACATACCGAAATGCATGTAAATACTATTATTGAGTCAAGGAATGCATCATTCTTTGAACATGTATTTCCAAAGAAGACTGGACAAGAGACTAGTACTAATAAAAGATCTTTTGATGCTATTACTAGTCAGGATCAAGAACATGATCAAGAACAAGAGTTAGATCAAAATGAGGAAGAGGAACCTAGGCGTAGTAAACGTGCTAGAACCTCAAAATCTTTGGTCTAGATTTTCTAACATATTTGTTAGAAATGAGCCTTTAACCTTTAAAGAGGCTATGTCCAGTCCTGAAGCTCCTTTATGGAAAGAAGCTGTCACAGTGAAGTTGAATCCATCTTGCAAAATCACACTTGGGAATTGGTGGATTTGCCACCAGGTTGTAAACCTCTTGGGTACAAGTGGATTTTCAAAAGGAAAATGAAAGCGGATGGATCAATTGATAAATACAAGGCAAGACTTGTGGTCAAAGGGTTTACACAAAAAGAAGGTCTTGATTACTTTGATACATACTCACCGGTTACTAGCATAACATCCATTAGAATGCTAATTGCCATAGGATCTTTATACAATCTAGAAATTCATCAAATGGATGTTAAAACCGCTTTCTTAAATGGTGAGTTAAATGAAGAAATTTATATGGAACAACCAGAAGGGTTTTCTGTTCCAGGGAAAGAAAAGAAAGTGTGTAAATTGGTTAAATCATTATATGGTTTAAAACAAGCGCCAAAGCAATGGCATGAGAAATTTGACAAGGCAATGATGTCAAATGGATTTAAAATTAATGAGTGTGACAAATGTGTTTATATTAAAACACAGATAAGGGTTATGTCATTGTATGTCTTTATGTAGATGATATGCTCATCATAGGTAGTAATAATGACATGATTAAA
This sequence comes from Camellia japonica, assembly GCA_030407325.1. Lineage (NCBI taxonomy): Eukaryota > Viridiplantae > Streptophyta > Magnoliopsida > Ericales > Theaceae > Camellia > Camellia japonica. The sequence goes on along the minus strand of JAPPVO010000010.1, from coordinate 91,928,911 downwards.
ACTACCAAGAAAATGTTGAATAAACATTTTGACATGAAGGACATGGGCATTGCTGATGTAATTCTTGGTATGAAAATTACCAAAATCAGAAGGTTATACTTTGTCACAATCTCATTACATTGAGAAAATACTTGACAAATTCAGCAAAGATGATGATCATCTTGCTAGAACTCCTGTAGATGTTAATTTGTATCTTTCTAAGAATATACAGGAAGTATTTCTCAATTAGAGTATGCCCAAATTATTGGAAGCTTAATGTACTTTATGAACTGCACTCGCCCAGATATAGCTTATGCAGTAAGTAAATTAAGTAGATATACGAGTAATCCGGGAGTAGAACATTGGAAAGCAATTATAAGGGTTCTAAGATATCTCCGATTACTCGTAACGTTGGGCTTAATTATACTAGATATCCAGCAGTACTTGAAGGATACTGTGATGCAAATTGGATATCGGATACTAAGACTCGAAGTCCACCAGTGGGTATGTCTTTACTCTTGGTGGGGCGGCTGTATCTTGGAAATCTTCCAAACAGACTTGCATTGCTAGGTCTACTATGGAATCAGAATTCATAGCCTTAGACAAAGCTGGGGAAGAGGCAGAATGGCTTCGCCACTTCCTTGAAGATATTCCAATATGGCCAAAACCGGTGCCTGCTATATGCATACATTGTGATAGTCAATCAGCAATTGGTAGAGCACAGAGTCATATGTATAACGGTAAGTCACGACACATTCGTCGTCGACATAATACCGTAAGACAACTACTCTCTAATGGAATTATTTCCATAGAATATGTTAAGTCTAAAGACAACATAGCGGATCCACTAACCAAAGGGTTAGCAAGAGAGTTAGTTGAGAATTCATCGAGGGGAATGGGACTTAAGCCTATTAAATAAGAGTTACCACAACGGCAACCCAACCTAGTTGACTGGAGATCCCAAGATCTAGGTTCAAAGGGACAACCGAGTTGTGATTGACTCAGAAGGATCACTGGGGAGTCCAACTCCTACCCATTTCTTTGATGAAATAGTGATGTCTGCAGTGTTAGGTTAAGTAAAATTTTAATGATTCTTATATCTAGGTAAACCTAGTGGAGTATGGCAGGATACTCTTCATAAGAATTACCTATGTGAGTGTGAACTGGGCCGGTTCTGTGAGATTTGTGAAGGGCTACAATTCTCTAGAGCACTCATGAAGACCAGGTTGTTCAGGGCCAAAATGAACACAATAGTGAGAACCAAACTGTGTCTGGGAATATACTGTGTGAGTTCTATTGTCTTGGTTTACACAAACGGCTGAACAGTTCAAGACATCATGTTCACTGGTTAGCTAGTAAATCCGATAGTGTCTCACAAGGGAAGGTTCAAAGCCAAAAGCTACCTATCCTTTGCAGAATATTTCAATTTCTTACTCTCTATTAGATCATGTTGTTGCATTTTCTCTCCGTCAAATTCCATTCATGTGGGGGATTGTTGGAAAAATGGTTTAATATAGGCATAATTTTGAGCTCAATTGAGTGGGCCCCAAACGTCTTTTGGGGTGGGTCCGAAGAGGTGAAGTTTCCTTGCCGCGTGGCAAGTCACACGGTGAAGACGAACGTCAAAACCATTTATGAGTGAATGGGAAGGTGACGTCGTTTTCGGGTCTAACATTAATTTTTTAGATAAAATTCATTTGAATTTTTTCAATAAAAATTATGTGGGAATTTAATTTAATTCTAAATTCAAATTTTGGGTTCCTAAGTGGTTTCCTAAAGTTTGTAATTGTGGGAATTTAATTTAATTCTAAATCAAATTTTAGGTTCCTTAGTGTTTCCTAAAATTATACCTCTTACTTTATTTATTAAACTATTCAATTTGTTTAATATATATATTCAATAGTTAATATATATATATATATTTTAAATAGTTTTAATTAATAAATTATTGTTCCAACCGTTTGATACTTGTCCATTACGGTCAAACTTTTCAAAGTTGTTTGAATTTTGGGTTTCTTAGTACTAAACGGTCAGAGGATGTGTTTGCATCTGTTCATTCACAGATTGCACCTGTTCGGACTACTATAGTTGCCTATAATACAAATCTTCTTTTCCAGTAATCAGGGTATCCGAAAAGAGTCTAGACAGTGTCTTATTTCTGTATTTTTTGCTCTGGTGTATTTTATTCTTCATATATAATTTTAGGAATAATTTTAAGAGAGTATAGATCAGAGGTTTGGTTCGCCGAACAAATTTATTTGAAGTGCTTCTATAAATTTGTGAAGATCATTGTATCCTGGGAGATAGACGCCATTCAACCGTAAGCACCGTAGCGGGGCGAATCTGTCTTAAGGACAGAGTGTCACACACTCGACTTGGTCTTGAATTTTTATTTTTCATAAATAAATCTAGTATTTATTTATTTTGTTATTTCGAATTTATTTTTATTTCATTTACACAGAAGATTGTTCCAACAATCTTAAGACAGATTCGAATTATTCTGTTTACAGAATTTTTCGTTTGTTTCCTTTTCTAAGAAAATTATTTTCTGTAGATTTACAAAATAATATTCTGGTTGGAAAAACAAATAGTGATTATATGCTATTTGACAGATAGTAGTAATATACTGTCTTTTTCTTTGACAACTAGTAGTACGATACTGGTGTCATTAACAATTCAGAATATATTTTTGTGAAATTTTGTCAGAAAATTAATTTTAGTTTTTAGAAATTATTTTTTGTGTTTTCATTAATTAAAATTCTGTTTCAGTATTTTAATTATTGGAGTGTTACAAGAGATTTAAATTTCTGTGTGAAATTAATTTGGTTAAATAAAATTTTATTTTATTTCCAAATTAATTGGAAAAATAAAAGTTATATTTTATTTCTTTTATTTTACAGAATTTAATTTCTTGTGTGGAATTAATTTGGTAGAATAAAATTTTATTTTATTTCCAAATTAATTGAAAAAATAAAAGTTATATTCTTATTTCTTTTATTTTACAGAATTTAATTTCTTGTGGGGAATTAATTTGGTTGAATAAAATTTTATTTTATTTCCAAATTAATTGGAAAATAAAAGTTACATTCTTGTTTCTTTTATTTTTACAGAATTTAATTCTGTGAATTTGGATTAGTTTTCTGTGTGGAATTAATTTGGTTAAATAAAATTTTATTTTATTTTATTTCAAATTAATTGAAAATAAAAGTTACATTTTGTTTTGTTTCTTTTATTTTAACAGATTTTATATCTGTTGTTTTGGTTTAATTTGTTTAAATAAAATTTTATTTTATTTTCAAATTAATTGGAAATAAAAGTTACAATTTTTGTTTCTTTTATTTTTTACAGAATTTTAAATTCTGTGTTTTTTGGTTTTAATTTTCTGTGTAGTATTAAATTTAATTATAATTGTGTTTATAATTTAGAATTTATGGCTACTAAAACTGGTCAAACTAATGTTCAGACCAGTACTGGTATGGTGATTGCCATTACGCCAACCTCTCGTATGTTGGGACTGTGCCAGTGAATCATGGCAGAAAACCAAGAACTCTTAAGAACTGTTTTCGTAAAGGCAAAGGAAGATCAAGTAAGAAGGTTGCTAAAGCCAAAATGACCAAAATGGATAACATTTCCAATGGTGTAGATGTCATAGATCTTTCTGCAGTTGTTTCCGAGGCAAATCTTGTGGGAAATCCTAAAGAATGGTGGGTGGACACTGGTGCTACTCGCCATATCTGTACCGATAAAAAGATGTTCACATCTTATTCTATAGTGGACAGTGGTGAACAACTTTTTATGGGTAACTCCTCGACTTCTAAAGTTGAAGGACAAGGAAAGATTGTACTTAAGATGACATCTGGAAAGGAACTCACTCTCAACAATGAGCTGCATGTACCGGACATTCGCAGAATTTAGTTTCCGGATCTTTGTTGAGTAAGAATGGGTTTAGACTGGTTTTTGAAAGTGACAAGTTTGTACTTACCAAAAACGGGATGTATGTAGGAAAAGGTTATATGTCTGATGGCCTTTTCAAGTTAAATGTAATGACTGTTGTACCCTCTGGTATTAATAATACTACATCTTCTTCTTACTTACTTGAGTCTTCAAATTTATGGCATGGTAGATTAGGACATGTTAATTATGGATCTTTGCGAAGATTAATTAATATGGAATGTTTACCTAAATTTAACATGATCAATCATAATGTGAAATTTTGCGTTGAGGCAAAATTATCTAAAACTCCTTTTTATTCAATTGAAAGAAGTACGAAACCACTTGAATTAATTCATAGTGACATTTGTGATTTTAAATCCATTCAAACAAGAGGTGGAAAAAAGTATGTAATCACTTTTATAGATGACTATACTAGATATAGTTATATTTATTTAATTCGAACCAAGGATGAAGCTTTGTAAACTTTCATTCAATATAAGAATGAAGTTGAAAATCAACTTGGTAAGAAAATCAAGAAACTTAGAAGTGATAGAGGTGGTGAATATGAATCACCTTTTGGTGAATTTTGTAAAGAACATGGAATAATTCATCAAACCACCGCTCCTTACTCACCTCAGCAAAATGGAATTGCTGAAAGGAAAAATAGGACTTTAAAAGAAATGATGAATGCCATGTTAATCAGTTCTGGATTACCTCAGAACTTGTGGGGGGAAGCAATACTTTCTGCTAATTATATTTTAAATAAAATACCCCGAAAGAAAGTGAATCAAACACCTTATGAAATGTGGCATGGTAGAGTACCATCCTACAAATACTTAAAAGTGTGGGGGTGTTTGGCTAAAGTGGCTATTCCTAGTCCTAAAAAGACTAAGATAGGTCCTAAGACCATTGATTGCATTTTCATTGGTTATGCCAAGAATAGTAGTGCATATCGGTTTTTGATTCATAAATCAGAACATTCCGAAATGCATGTAAATACTATTATTGAGTCTCGGAATGCATCTTTCTTTGAACATGTATTTCCAAAGAAGACTGGACAAGAGACTAGTACTAATAAAAGATCTTTTGATGCTATTACTAGTCAGGATCAAGAACATGATCAAGACAAGAGTTAGATCAAAATGAGGAAGAGGAACTTAGGCGTAGTAAACGTGCTAGAACCTCAAAATCGTTTGGTCCAGATTTTCTAACATATTTGTTAGAAAATGAGCCTTTAACTTTTAAAGATGCTATGTCCAGTCCTGAAGCTCCTTTATGGAAAGAAGCTGTCAACAGTGAAGTTGAATCTCTTGCAAAATCACACTTGGGAATTAGTGGATTTGCCACCAGGTTGTAAACCTCTTGGGTACAAGTGGATTTTCAAAAGAAAATTGAAAGCAGATGGATCAATCGACAAATACAAGGCAAGACTTGTAGTCAAAGGTTTTAGACAGAAAGAAGGTCTAGATTACTTTGACACATACTCACCGGTTACTAGAATAACATCCATTAGAATGCTAATTGCCATTGCATCTCTATACAATCTAGAAATTCATCAAATGGATGTTAAAACCGCTTTCTTAAATGGTGAGTTAAATGAAGAAATTTACATGGAACAACCAGAAGGGTTTTCTGTTCCAGGGAAAGAAAAGAAAGTGTGTAAATTGGTTAAATCATTATATGGTTTAAAACAAGCCCCAAAGCAATGGCATGAGAAATTTGACAAGGCAATGATGTCAAATGGTTTTAAAATTAATGAGTGTGACAAATGTGTTTATATTAAAAACACAGACAAAGGTTATGTCATTGTATGTCTTTATGTAGATGATATGCTCATCATTGGTAGTAATAATGATATGATTAAAACTACTAAGAAAATGTTGAATAAACATTTTGACATGAAGGACATGGGCATTGCTGATGTAATTCTTGGTATGAAAATTACCAAAACATCAGAAGGTTATACTTTGTCACAATCTCATTACATTGAGAAAATACTTGACAAATTCAGCAAAGATGATGATCATCTTGCTAGAACTCCTGTAGATGTTAATTTGTATCTTTCTAAGAATATACAGGAAAGTATTTCTCAATTAGAGTATGCCCAAATTATTGGAAGCTTAATGTACTTGATGAACTGCACTCGCCCAGATATAGCTTATGCAGTAAGTAAATTAAGTAGATATACGAGTAATCCGGGAGTAGAACACTGGAAAGCAATTATAAGGGTTCTTAGATATCTCCGATTTACTCGTAATTGGGCTTAATTATACTAGATATCCAGCAGTACTTGAAGGATACTGTGATGCAAATTGGATATCGGATACTAGAGACTCAAAGTCCACCAGTGGGTATGTCTTTACTCTTGGTGGGCGGCTGTATCTTGGAAATCTTCCAAACAGACTTGTATTGCTAGGTCTACTATGGAATCTGAATTCATAGCCTTAGACAAAGCAGGGAAGAGGCAGAATGGCTTCGCCACTTCCTTGAAGATATTCCAATTTGGCCAAAACCGGTGCCTGCTATATGCATACATTGCGATAGTCAATCAGCTATAGGTAGAGCACAGAGTCATATGTATAACGGTAAGTCACGACATTCGTCGTCGACATAACACCGTGAGACAACTACTCTCTAATGGAATTATTTCCATAGAATATGTTAAGTCTAAAGACAACATAGCGGATCCACTAACCAAAGGGTTAGCAAGAGAGTTAGTTGAGAATTCATCGAGGGGAATGGGACTAAAGCCTATTAAATAAGAGTTACCACAACGGCAACCCAACCTAGTTGACTGGAGATCCCAAGATCTAGGTTCAAAGGACAACCGAGTTGTGAATGACTCAGAAGGATCACTGGGGAGTCTAACTCCTACCCATTTTTGATGAAATAGTGATGTCTGCAGAGTTAAAGGTTAAGTAAAATTTTAATGATTCTTATATCTAGGTAAACCTAGTGGAGTATGGCAGGATACTCTTCATAAGAATTACCTATGTGAGTGTGAACTGGGCCGGTTCTGTGAGATTTGTGAAGGCTACAATTCTCTAGAGCACTCATGAAGACCAGGTTGTTCAGGGCCAAAATGAACACAATAGTGAGAACTAAACTGTGTCTGGGAATATACTGTGTGAGTTCTATTGTCTTGGTTTACACAAACGGCTGAACAGTTCAAGACATCATGTTCACTGGTTAGCTAGTAAATCCGATAGTGTCTCACAAGGGAAGGTTCAAAGCCAAAAGCTACCTATCCTTTGCAGAATATTTTCAATTTCTTAACTCTCTAATTAGATCATGTTGTTGCATTTTCTCTCCGTCAAATTCCATTCATGTGGGGGATTGTTGGAAAAATGGTTTAATATAGGCATAATTTTGAGCTCAAAATTGAGTAGGCCCCAAACGTCTTTTGGGGTGGGTCCGAAGAGGTGACGTGTTCCTTGCCGCGTGGCAAGTCACACGGTGAAGACGAAACGTCAAAACCATTTTTGAGTGAATGGGAAGGTGACGTCGTTTTCGGGTCTAACATTAATTTTTTAGATAAAATTCATTTGAATTTTTTCAATAAAAATTATTGTGGGAATTTAATTTAATTCTAAATTCAAATTTTGGGTTCCTAAGTGGTGTCCCAAAATTTGTAATTGTGAGAATTTAATTTAATTCTAAAATCAAATTTTAGGTTCCTTAGTGGTTTCCTAAAATCTATACCTCTTACTTTATTTATTAAACTATTCAATTTGTTTAATATATATATTCAATAGCTTAATATATATATACATATTTTCAATAGTTTAATTAATAAATTATTGTTCCAACCGTTTGATACTTGTCCACTACGGTCAAACTTTTCAAAGTTGTTTGAATTTTGGGTTTCTTAGTACTAAACGGTCAGAGGATGTGTTTGCATCTGTTCATTCACAGATTGCACCTGTTCGGACTACTATAGTTGCCTATAAATACAAATCTCTTTTCCAGTAATCAGGGTATCCGAAAAGAGTCTAGACAGTGTCTTATTTCTGTCCTTTTTTGCTCTGGTGTATTTTATTCTTCATATATAATTTTAGGAATAATTTTAAAGAGAGTATAGATCAGAGGTTTGGTTCGCCGAACAAATTTATTTGAAGTGCTTCTATAAATTTGTGAAGATCATTGTATCCTGGGAGATAGACGCCATTCAACCGTAAGCACCTTAGCGGGGCGAAACTGTCTTAAGGACAGAGTGTCACACACTCGACTTGGTCTTGAATTTTTATTTCGATTCGATAAATAAATCCGGTATGTTATTTATTTATTTTGTTTGAATTATTTCAGTTTATTTTATTTACACAGAAGATTGTTCCAACAATCTTAAGACAGATTCGAATTATTCTGTTTACAGAATTTTTCGTTTGTTTCTCTTTTTCATTCTTCATAAATAATTTCGAAAGAAAATTATTTTCTGTAGATTTACAAAATAATATTCTGGTTGGAAAAACAAATAGTGATTATATGCTATTTGACAGATAGTAGTAATATACTGTCTCTTTTCTTTGACAACAACTAGTAGTACGATACTGGTGTCATTAACAATTCAGAATATATTTTTGTGGAATTTTTTCAGAAATTAATTTTGGTTTTAGAAATTATTTTCTGAGTTTTCATTAATTAAAATTTGTTTTCAGTATTTAATTATTGGAGTGTAACAAGAGATTTAAGTTTCTGTGTGAAATTAATTTGGTTAAAAAATTTTTATTTTTCCAAATTAATTGAAAAATAAAAGTTATAGTTTTTATTTCTTTTATTTTACAGAATTTAATTTTGTGTGAAATTAATTTGGTTAAATAAAATTTTATTTTATTTCCAAATTAATTGGAAAAATAAAAGTTATATTTTATTTCTTTTATTTTACAGAATTTAATTTCTTGTGTGGAATTAATTTGGTTAAATAAAATTTTATTTTATTTCCAAATTAATTGAAAAAATAAAAGTTATATTCTTATTTCTTTTATTTTACAGAATTTAATTTCTTGTGGGAATTAATTTGGTTGAATAAAATTTTATTTTATTTCCAAATTAATTGGAAAATAAAAGTTACATTCTTGTTTCTTTTATTTTTACAGAATTTAATTCTGTGAATTTGGATTAGTTTTCTGTGTGGAATTAATTTGGTTAAATAAAATTTTATTTTATTTTATTTCAAATTAATTGAAAATAAAAGTTACATTTTGTTTTGTTTCTTTTATTTTAACAGATTTTATATCTGTTGTTTTGGTTTAATTTGTTTAAATAAAATTTTATTTTATTTTCAAATTAATTGGAAATAAAAGTTACAATTTTTGTTTCTTTTATTTTTTACAGAATTTTAAATTCTGTGTTTTTTGGTTTTAATTTTCTGTGTAGTATTAAATTCTAATTATAATTGTGGTTTATAATTTAGAATTTATGGCTACTAAAACTGGTCAAACTAATGTTCAGACCAGTACTGGTATGGTGATTGCCATTACGCCAACCTCTCCGTATGTTGGGACTGTGCCAGTGAATCATGGTGGAAAACCAGAGAAGTTCTTAAGAACTGATTTTCGTAAAGGCAAAGGAAGATCAAGTAAGAAGGTTGCTAAAGCCAAAATGACCAAAATGGATAACATTTCCAATGGTGTAGATGTCATAGATCTTTCTGCAGTTGTTTCCGAGGCAAATCTTGTCGGAAATCCTAAAGAATGGTGGGTGGACACTGGTGCTACTCGCCATATTGCCGATAAAAAGATGTTCACATCTTATTCTATAGTGGACAGTGGTGAACAACTTTTTATGGGCAACTCCTCGACTTCTAAAGTTGAAGGACAAGGAAAGATTGTACTTAAGATGACATCTGGAAAGGAACTCACTCTCAACAATGTGCTGCATGTACTGGACATTCGCAAGAATTTAGTTTCCGGATCTTTGTTGAGTAAGAATGGGTTTAAACTGGTTTTTGAAAGTGACAAGTTTGTACTTACCAAAAACGGGATGTATGTAGGAAAAGGTTATATGTCTGATGGCTTTTTCAAGTTAAATGTAATGACTGTTGTACCCTCTGTGATTAATAATACTACATCTTCTTCTTACTTACTTGAGTCTTCAAATTTATGGCATGGTAGATTAGGACATGTTAATTATGGATCTTTGCAAAGATTAATTAATATGGAATGTTTACCTAAATTTAACATTGATTCAAATCATAAATGTGAAATTTGCGTTGAGGCAAAATTATCTAAAACTCCTTTTCATTCAATTGAAAGAAGTACGAAACCACTTGAATTAATTCATAGTGACATTTGTGATTTTAAATCAATTCAAACAAGAGGTGGAAAAAAGTATGTAATCACTTTTATAGATGACTATACTAGATATAGTTATATTTATTTAATTCGAACCAAGGATGAAGCTTTGGAAACTTTCATTCAATATAAGAATGAAGTTGAAAATCAACTTGGTAAGAAAATCAAGAAACTTAGAAGTGATAGAGGTGGTGAATATGAATCACCTTTTGGTGAATTTTGTAAAGAACATGGAATAATTCATCAAACCACCGCTCCTTACTCACCTCAGCAAAATGGAATTGCTGAAAGGAAAAATAGGACTTTAAAAGAAATGATGAATGCCATGTTAATCAGTTCTGGATTACCTCAGAACTTGTGGGGGAAGCAATACTTTCTGCTAATTATATTTTAAATAAAATACCCCGAAAGAAAGTAAATCAAACACCTTATGAATTGTGGCATGGAAGAGTACCATCCTACAAATACTTAAAAGTGTGGGGGTGTTTGGCTAAAGTGGCTATTCCTAGTCCTAAAAAGACTAAGATAGGTCCTAAGACCATTGATTGCATTTTCATTGGTTATGCCAAGAATAGTAGTGCATATCGGTTTTTGATTCATAAATCAGAACATCCGAAATGCATGTAAATACTATTATTGAGTCTCGGAATGCATCATTCTTTGAACATGTATTTCCAAAGAAGACTGGACAAGAGACTAGTATAAAAGATCTTTTGATGCTATTACTAGTCAGGATCAAGAACATGATCAAGAACAAGAGTTAGATCAAAATGAGGAAGAGGAACTAGGCGTAGTAAACGTGCTAGAACCTCAAAATCTTTTGGTCCAGATTTTCTAACATATTTGTTAGAAAATGAGCCTTTAACTTTTAAAGAGGCTATGTCCAGTCCTGAAGCTCCTTTATGGAAAGAAGCTGTCAACAGTGAAGTTGAATCCATCTTGCAAAATCACACTTGGGAATTAGTGGATTTGCCACCAGGTTGTAAACCTCTTGGGTACAAGTGGATTTTCAAAAGAAAATTGAAAGCAGATGGATCAATCGACAAATACAAGGCAAGACTTGTAGTCAAAGGTTTTAGACAAAAGAAGGTCTAGATTACTTTGACACATACTCACCGGTTACTAGAATAACATCCATTAGAATGCTAATTGCCATTGCATCTCTATACAATCTAGAAATTCATCAAATGGATGTTAAAACCGCTTTCTTAAATGGTGAGTTAAATGAAGAAATTTACATGGAACAACCAGAAGGGTTTTCTGTTCCAGGGAAAGAAAAGAAAGTGTGTAAATTGGTTAAATCATTATATGGTTTAAAACAAGCGCCAAAGCAATGGCATGAGAAATTTGACAAGGCAATGATGTCAAATGGATTTAAAATTAATGAGTGTGACAAATGTGTTTATATTAAAAACACAGAAAGGTTATGTCATTGTATGTCTTTATGTAGATGATATGCTCATCATTGGTAGTAATAATGACATGATTAAAACTACCAAGAAAATGTTGAATAAACATTTTGACATGAAGGACATGGGCATTGCTGATGTAATTCTTGGTATGAAAATTACCAAAACATCAGAAGGTTATACTTTGTCACAATCTCATTACATTGAGAAAATACTTGACAAATTCAGCAAAGATGATGATCATCTTGCTAGAACTCCTGTAGATGTTAATTTGTATCTTTCTAAGAATGTACAGGAAAGTATTTCTCAATTAGAGTATGCCCAAATTATTGGAAGCTTAATGTACTTGATGAACTGCACTCGCCCAGATATAGCTTATGCAGTAAGTAAATTAAGTAGATATACGAGTAATCCGGGAGTAGAACACTGGAAAGCAATTATAAGGGTTCTAAGATATCTCCGATTTACTCGTAACATTGGGCTTGAATTATACTAGATATCCAGCAGTACTTGAAGGATACTGTGATGCAAATTGGATATCGGATACTAGAGACTCAAAGTCCACCAAGTGGGTATGTCTTTACTCTTGGGGGGGCGGCTGTATCTTGGAAATCTTCCAAACAGACTTGTATTGCTAGGTCTACTATGGAATCTGAATTCATAGCTTTAGACAAAGCAGGGGAAGAAGCAGAATGGCTTCGCCACTTCCTTGAAGATATTCCAATTTGGCCAAAACCGGTGCCTGCTATATGCATACATTGCGATAGTCAATCAGCAATTGGTAGAGCACAGAGTCATATGTATAACGGTAAGTCACGACACATTCGTCGTCGACATAATACCGTAAGACAACTACTCTCTAATGGAATTATTTCCATAGAATATGTTAAGTCTAAAGATAACATAGCGGATCCACTAACCAAAGGGTTAGCAAGAGAGTTAGTTGAGAATTCATCGAGGGGAATGGGACTTAAGCCTATTAAATAAGAGTTACCACAACGGCAACGCAACCTAGTTGACTGGAGATCCCAAGATCTAGGTTCAAAGGGACAACCGAGTTGTGATTGACTCAGAAGGATCACTGGGGAGTCCAACTCCTACCCATTTCTTTGATGAAATAGTGATGTCTGCAGTGTTAAAGGTTAAGTAAAATTTTAATGATTCTTATATCTAGGTAAACCTAGTGGAGTATGGCAGGATACTCTTCATAAGAATTACCTATGTGAGTATGAACTGGGCCGGTTCTGTGATATTTGTGAAGGGCTACAATTCTCTAGAGCACTCATGAAGACCAGGTTGTTCAGGGCCAAAATGAACACAATAGTGAGAACTAAACTGTGTCTGGAAATATACTGTGTGAGTTCTATTGTCTTGGTTTACACAAACGGCTGAACAGTTCAAGACATCATGTTCACTGGTTAGCTAGTAAATCCGATAGTGTCTCACAAGGGAAGGTTCAAAGCCAAAAGCTACCTATCCTTTGCAGAATATTTTCAATTTCTTAACTCTCTAATTAGATCATGTTGTTGCATTTTCTCTCCGTCAAATTCCATTCATATGGGGGATTGTTGGAAAAATGGTTTAATATAGGCATAATTTTGAGCTCAAAATTGAGTGGGCCCCAAACGTCTTTTGGGGTGGGTCCGAAGAGGTGACGTGTTCCTTGCCGCGTGGCAAGTCACACGGTGAAGACGAAACGTCAAAACCATTTATGAGTGAATGGGAAGGTGACGTCGTTTTCGGGTCTAACATTAATTTTTTAGATAAAATTCATTTGAATTTTTTCAATAAAAATTATTGTGGGAATTTAATTTAATTCTAAATTCAAATTTTGGGTTCCTAAGTGGTTTCCTAAAGTTTGTAATTGTGGGAATTTAATTTAATTCTAAAATCAAATTTTAGGTTCCTTAGTGGTTTCCTAAAATCTATACCTATTGTTGGAACAATCTTCTGTGTAAATAAAATAAACTGAAATAATCCAAACAAAATTATAAATTACATACCAGATTAATTTATTGAACCGGAAAAAAATAAATCAAGACCAAGTCGAGTGTGTGACACTCTGTCCTTAAGACAGATTCGCCCCGCTAAGGTGCTTACGGTTGAATGGCGTCTATCTCCCAGGATACAATGATCTTCACAAATTTATAGAAGCACTTCAAATAAATTTGTTCGGCGAACCAAACCTGTGATCTATACTCTCTTTAAAATTATTCCTAAAATTATATATGAAGAATAAAATACACCAGAACAAAAGGACAGAAAAAGACACTGTCTAGACTCTTTTCGGATACCCTGATTACTGGAAAAGAGATTTGTATTTATAGGCAACTATAGTAGTCCGAACAGGTGCAATCTGTGAATGAACAGATGCAAACACATCCTCTGACCGTTTAGTACTAAGAAACCCAAAATTCAAACAACTTTGAAAAGTTTGACCGTAGTGGACAAGTATCAAACGGTTGGAACAATAATTGATTAATTAAACTATTTGGCACTTTTATAATTAAACTATTAGAATAGTTTATTTAATAAAACCATTCACTTAATAGAATAATTTAATTAAACTATTTAAATAGTTTAATTAATTTTTAGGAAACCACTAAGGTACTAAAAATATAAATTTAGAATTTAAATTAAATTTTCACAATAATTTTTAATAGAAAAAATTCAAAAGAATTTTATCTAAAAAATTAATGTTAAACCCGAAAACGACGTCATCTTCCCATTCACTCATAAATGGTTTTGACGTTCCGTCTTCACCACTTCACCTCTTCGGACCCACCCCAAAACACGTTTGGGGTCCACCCAAATTGGGCTAAAAAATATGCCTATATAAAACCATTTTTTTCCAACAATCCCCCACATGAATGGAATTTGACGGAGAGAAAATGCAACAACATGATCTAAAACAGAGAGTATAGAAATTGGTAATATTCTGCAAAGGATAGGTAGCTTTTGGCCTTGAACCTTCCCTTGTGAGACACTATCGGATTTACTAGCTAACCAGTGAACATGATGTCTTGAACTGTTCAGCCGTTTGTGTAAACCAAGACAATAGAACTCACACAGTATATTCCCAGACACAGTTTAGTTCTCACTATTGTGTTCATTTTGGCCCTGAACAACCTGGTCTTCATGAGTGCTCTAGAGAATTGTAGCCCTTCACAAATCTCACAGAACCGGCCCAGTTCACACTCACATAGGTGATTCTTATGAAGAGTATCCTGCCATACTCCACTAGGTTTACCTAGATATAAGAATCATTAAAAGTATTACTTAACCTAAATCGCTGCAGACATCACTATTTCATCATAAAAATGGGTAGGAGTTAGACTCCCCAGTGATCCTTCTGAGTCAATCACAACTCGGTTGTCCCTTTGAACCTAGATCTTGGGATCTCCAGTCAACTAGGTTGGGTTGCCGTTGTGGTAACTCTTATTTAATAGGCTTTAGTCCCATTCCCCTCGATGAATTCTCAACTAACTCTCTTGCTAACCCTTTGGTTAGTGGATCCGCTATGTTGTCTTTAGACTTAACATATTCTATGGAAATAATTCCATTAGAGAGTAGTTGTCTCACGGTTGTCGTGACTTACCGTTATACATATGACTCTGTGCTCTACCAATAGCTGATTGACTATCACAATGTATGCATATAGCAGGCACCGGTATTGGCCAAATTGGAATATCTTCAAGGAAGTGGCGAAGCCATTCTGCCTCTTCCCCTGCTTTGTCTAAGGCTATGAATTCAGATTCCATAGTAGACCTAGCAATACAAGTCTGTTTGGTAGATTTCCAAGATACAGCCGCCCCACCAAGAGTAAAGACATACCCACTAGTGGACTTTGAGTCTCTAGTATCCGATATCCAATTTGCATCACAGTATCCTTCAAGTACTGCTGGATATCTAGTATAATTAAGCCTAATATTACGAGTAAATCGGAGATATCTAAGAACCCTTAAAATTGCTTTCCAGTGTTCTACTCCCGGATTACTCGTATATCTACTTAATTTACTTACTGCATAAACTATATCTGGGCGAGTGCAGTTCATCAAGTACATTAAGCTTCCAATAATTTGGGCATACTCTAATTGAGAAATACTTTCCTGTATATTCTTAGAAAGATACAAATTAACATCTAAAGACAACATAGCGGATCCACTAACCAAAGAGTTAGCAAGAGAGTTAGTTGAGAATTCATCGAGGGGAATGGGACTAAAGCCTATTAAATAAGAGTTACCACAACGGCAACCCAACCTAGTTGACTGGAGATCCCAAGATCTAGGTTCAAAGGGACAACTGAGTTGTGAATGACTCAGAAGGATCACTGGGGAGTCTAACTCCTACCCAGTTCTTTGATGAAATAGTGATGTCTGCAGAGTTAAAGGTTAAGTAAAATTTTAATGATTCTTATATCTAGGTAAACCTAGTGGAGTATGGCAGGATACTCTTCATAAGAATCACCTATGTGAGTGTGAACTGGGCCGGTTCTGTGAGATTTGTGAAGTGCTACAATTCTCTAGAGCACTCATGAAGACCAGGTTGTTCAGGGCCAAAATGAACACAATAGTGAGAACTAAACTGTGTCTGGGAATATACTGTGTGAGTTCTATTGTCTTGGTTTACACAAACGACTGAACAGTTCAAGACATCATGTTCACTGGTTAGCTAGTAAATCCGATAGTGTCTCACAAGGGAAGGTTCAAAGCCAAAAGCTACCTATCCTTTGCAGAATATTTTCAATTTCTTAACTCTCTAATTAGATCATGTTGTTGCATTTTCTCTCCGTCAAATTCCATTCATGTGGGGGATTGTTGGAAAAATGGTTTAATATAGGCATAATTTTGAGCTCAAAATTGAGTAGGCCCCAAACGTCTTTTGGGGTGGGTCCAAAGAGGTGACGTGTTCCTTGCCGCGTGTCAAGTCACACGGTGAAGACGAAACGTCAAAACCATTTATGAGTGAATGAGAAGGTGACGTCGTTTTCGGGTCTAACATTAATTTTTTAGATAAAATTCATTTGAATTTTTTCAATAAAAATTATTGTGGGAATTTAATTTAATTCTAAATTCAAATTTTGGGTTCCTAAGTGGTTTCCTAAAGTTTGTAATTTGGGAATTTAATTTAATTCTAAAATCAAATTTTAGGTTCCTTAGTGGTTTCCTAAAATCTATACCTCTTACTTTATTTATTAAACTATTCAATTTGTTTAATATATATATTCAATAGCTTAATATATATATATATATATATTTTAAATAGTTTAATTAATAAATTATTATTCCAACCGTTTGATACTTGTCCACTACGGTCAAACTTTTCAAAGTTGTTTGAATTTTGGGTTTCTTAGTACTAAACGGTCAGAGGATGTGTTTGCATCTGTTCATTCACAGATTGCACCTGTTCGGACTACTATAGTTGCCTATAAATACAAATCTCTTTTCCAGTAATCAGGGTATCCGAAAAGAGTCTAGACAGTGTCTTATTTCTGTCCTTTTTTGCTCTGGTGTATTTTATTCTTCATATATAATTTTAGGAATAATTTTAAAGAGAGTATAGATCACAGGTTTGGTTCGCTGAACAAATTTATTTGAAGTGCTTCTATAAATTTGTGAAGATCATTGTATCCTGGGAGATAGACGCCATTCAACCGTAAGCACCTTAGCGGGGCGAATCTGTCTTAAGGACAGAGTGTCACACACTCGACTTGGTCAGAAAACCCTTCTGGTTGTTCCATGTAAATTTCTTCATTTAACTCACCATTTAAGAAAGCGGTTTTCACATCCATTTGATGAATTTCTAGATTGTATAGAGATGCAATGGCAATTAGCATTCTAATGGATGTTATTCTAGTAACCGGTGAGTATGTGTCAAAGTAATCTAGACCTTCTTTCTGTCTAAAACCTTTGACTACAAGTCTTGCCTTGTATTTGTCGATTGATCCATCTGCTTTCAATTTTCTTTTGAAAATCCACTTGTACCCAAGAGGTTTACAACCTGGTGGCAATCCACTAATTCCCAAGTGTGATTTTGCAAGATGGATTCAACTTCACTGTTGACAGCTTCTTTCATAAAGGAGCTTCAGGACTGGACATAGCATCTTTAAAAGTTAAAGGCTCATTTTCTAACAAATATGTTAGAAAATCTGGACCAAAAGATTTCGAGGTTCTAGCACGTTTACTACGCCTAGGTTCCTCTTCCTCATTTTGATCTAACTCTTGTTCTTGATCATGTTCTTGATCCTGACGAGTAATGGCATCATGAGATCTTTTATTAGTACTAGTCTCTTGTCCAGTCTTCTTTGGAAATACATGTTCAAAGAATGATGCATTCCTTGACTCAATAATAGTATTTACATGCATTTCGGTATGTTCTGATTTATGAATCAAAAACCGATATGCACTACTATTCTTAGCATAACCAATGAAAAAGCAATCAATGGTCTTAGGACCTATCTTAGTCTTTTTAGGACTAGGAATAGCCACTTTAGCCAAACACCCCCACACTTTTAAGTATTTGTAGGATGGTACTCTTCCATGCCACAATTCATAAGGTGTTTGATTTACTTTCTTTCGGGGTATTTTATTTAAAATATAATTAGCAGAAAGTATTGCTTCCCCCCACAAGTTCTGAGGTAATCCAGAACTGATTAACATACATTCATCATTTCTTTTAAAGTCCTATTTTTCCTTTCAGCAATTCCATTTTGCTGAGGTGAGTAAGGAGCGGTGGTTTGATGAATTATTCCATGTTCTTTACAAAATTCACCAAAAGGTGATTCATATTCACCACCTCTATCACTTCTAAGTTTCTTGATTTTCCTACCAAGTTGATTTTCAACTTCATTCTTATATTGAATGAAAGTTTCCAAAGCTTCATCCTTGGTTCGAATTAAATAAATATAACTATATCTAGTATAGTCATCTATAAAAGTGATTACATACTTTTTTCCACCTCTGGTTTGAATTGATTTAAAATCACAAATGTCACTATGAATTCATTCAAGTGGTTCTGTACTTCTTTCAATTGAATGAAAAGGAGTTTTAGATAATTTTGCCTCAACACAAATTTCACATTTATGATTTGAATCAATGTCAAATTTAGGTAAACATTCCATATTAATTAATCTACGTAAAGATCCATAATTAACATGTCCTAGTCTACCATGCCATAAATTTGAAGACTCAAGAAAGTAAGAAGAAGATGTAGTATTATTAATAATAGAGGGTACAACAGTCATTACATTTAACTTGAAAAGGCCATCAGACATGTAACCTTTTCCTACATACATCCCATTCTTAGTAAGTACAAATTTATCACTCTCAAATACTAGCCTAAACCCGTTCTTACTTAACAAAGATCCGGAAACAAGATTCTTGCGAATGTCCAGTACATGCAGCACATTGTTGAGAGTGAGTTCCTTTCCTGATGTCATCTTGAGAACAATCTTTCCTTGTCCTTCAACTTTGGAAGTTGAGGAGTTACCCATAAAAAGTTGTTCACCATTGTCCACTGTAGAGTAAGATGTGAACATCTTTTTGTCGGCACAAATATGGCGAGTAGCACCAGTGTCCACCCACCATTCTTTAGGATTTCCGACAAGATTTGCCTCGGAAACAACTGCAGAAAGATTGATGTCATCTACACCATTGGAAATCTTGTCCACTTCAGTCATATGGGCTTGAGCAGGTTTCTTGCTTGTTCGTTTCTTGCTTTTGCTTTTGCTACGGCAATCTTTGGCCCGATGTCCCTCTTTGTCACAGATGTAACATTTGCCATTAAACTTGTACATTTTATTATCCCCCCCTTTAGAGCCTTGTGATGAACTTTCTCCAGAAGACTTACGTTTCTTGGTTTTTGAAGCATGTTCCACCACATTTGCCTTAGACTCCATAGGATTCTTACCTGCCCGCTTTTCAGAATTGCGGTTGTCCTCCTCAATCCTTAAACGCACAATTAACTCGTCCATAGAAATTTCTTTGCGCTTGTGTTTAAGGTAGTTCTTGAATTCCTTCCAGCCTTTAGGTTATTTTTCAATTAAGGCTGCAACTTGGAAGGATTCACTGAGAGACATACCTTTTGCGTGAATGTCATGCAGAATGAGTTGGAAATCTTAAGCTTGGCTGATCACAGTTTTTGAATCAACCATAACAAAATCCAAGAATCTGCCAACCACAAATTTCTTTGAGCCGGCATCTTCCGTTTTGTACTTTTTCTCCAACGATTCCCAAAGTTCCTTTGCCGTCTTGATTGGACTGTAGACGTTGTATAATGTGTTGTCAAGTCCGTTCAAGACGTAATTCCGGCAAAGGAAATCGGCATGTTTCCAAGCATCAACCGCAGCAACCACTTGCCGGTCGGTTTCATCCTCTTTCAGGAGAGGAGCATCTTCACGGAGGAAACGAGCCAGATTCAGAGTTGTAAGATAGAACAACATTTTCTGTTGCCATCTTTTAAAGTCAGTTCCTGAGAACTTCTCTGGCTTTTCACCGTGATTTACCGGTACTGTCATCATAGGAGAGGGGGTTGGCGTCATTGCAGCCACAACAGTAGTACTAGTTTGGGCATTTGTTTCTGTAGCCATCAATTCTAATTTATAAAACAAAATTATAATTAGAATTTACACTACACAGAAAATTAAACCAAATGCACAGAATTAAATTCTGTAAAAATAAAAGAAACAAGAATGTAACTTTTATTTTCCAATTAATTTGAAAATAAAATAAAATTTTATTTATACAAATTAATTCCACACAGAAAATAAAAGAAATAAAAACTATTACTTTTATTTTTTCCAATTAATTTGGAAATAAAATAAAATTTTATTCTACCAAATTAATTCCACACAAGAAATTAAATTCTGTAAAACAAAAGAAATAAAAATATAACTTTTATTTTTCCAATTAATTTGAAAATAAAATAAAATTTTATTTAACCAAATTAATTTCACACAGAAATTTAAATCTCTTGTTACACTCCAATAATTAAAATACTGAAAACAGAATTTTAATTAATGAAAACTCAGAAAATAATTTCTAAAACCCAAAATTAATTTCTGAAAAAATTCCACAAAAATATATTCTGAATTGTTAATAACACCAGTATCGTACTACTAGTTGTTGTCAAAGAAAAGAGACAGTATATTACTACTATCTGTCAAATAGCATATAATCACTATTTGTTTTTCCAACCAGAATATTATTTTGTAAATCCACAGAAAATTAATTTTAGTTTTTAGAAATTATTTTCTGTCTTAAGATTGTTGGAACAATCTTCTGTGTATAAAAAATAACTAGAAATAAAATCAAACAAAATAAATAAATTACATACCGGATTTATTTATTGAACCAAATAAAAAGTACAAGACCAAGTCGAGTGTGTGACACTCTGTCCTTAAGACAGATTCGCCCCGCTACGGTGCTTACGGTTGAATGGCGTCTATCTCCCAGGATACAATGATCTTCACAAATTTATAGAAGCACTTCAAATAAATTTGTTCGGCGAACCAAACCTGTGTTCTATCTCTCTGAAAATATTTGTTCTAAAACTAGAATGAAGAATAATGGAATAATGCAGAATTTAGGACAACCTTAAACCAGAATCAGACTATTTTTTCCGAATCTAAAATTAGTTCTCAAGACTGCCGGAATAATGGATATAAATAGGCAAAATAAGACACAGCCGAACAGGTGCAAAGCTTGGACCAATTCATAATTTGAATTTCAAACAGCTTTAGAGACCGTTTGCTTTGAACACAATTATTCAAACTTCAAAAGTGAACCGTTGGTCCAGCACAAACTGTTTGGAATCTTTATTTAAAAACTATTTCAAATATATAAATATATATATATATTAAACTAAAGAATATATATATATATATATATTAAACAAATTAAATAGTTTAATAAATAAAGTAAGAGTACAAATTTTAGGAAACCACTAGGAACCAAAATTTGAATTTAGAATTAAATTAAATTCCCACAATAATTTTTATTGAAAAAATTCAAAAGAATTTTATCTATAAAAATTAATGTTACGTCAACTTCCCATTCACTCATAAATGGTTTTGACGTTCCGTCTTCACCACTTCACCTCTTCGGACCCACCCCAAAAGACGTTTGGGGTCCACCCAAATTGGGCTAAAAATATGCCTATATAAAACCATTTTTCCAACAATCCCCCACATGAATGGAATTTGACGGAGAGAAAATGCAACAACATGATCTAATCAGAGAGTACAGAGAAATTGGAAATATTCTGCAAAGGATAGGTAGCTTTTGGCTTTGAACCTTCCCTTGTGAGACACTATCGGATTTACTAGCTAACCAGTGAACATGATGTCTTGAACTGTTCAGCCGTTTGTGTAAACCAAGACAATAGAACTCACACAGTATATTCCCAGACACAGTTTAGTTCTCACTATTGTGTTCATTTTGGCCCTGAACAACCTGGTCTTCATGAGTGCTCTAGAGAATTGTAGCCCTTCACAAATCTCACAGAACCGGCCCAGTTCACACTCACATAGGTGATTCTTATGAAGAGTATCCTGCCATACTCCACTAGGTTTACCTAGATATAAGAATCATTAAAATTTTACTTAACCTAAAACGCTGCAGACATCACTATTTCATCAAGAAATGGGTAGGAGTTAGACTCCCCAGTGATCCTTCTGAGTCATTCACAACTCGGTTGTCCCTTTGAACCTAGATCTTGGGATCTCCAGTCAACTAGGTTGGGTTGCCGTTGTGGTAACTCTTATTTAATAGGCTTTAGTCCCATTCCCCTCGATGAATTCTCAACTAACTCTCTTGCTAACCCTTTGGTTAGTGGATCCGCTATGTTGTCTTTAGACTTAACATATTCTATGGAAATAATTCCATTAGAGAGTAGTTGTCTTACGGTGTTATGTCGACGACGAATGTGTCGTGACTTACCGTTATACATATGACTCTGTGCTCTACCTATAGCTGATTGACTATCGCAATGTATGCATATAGCAGGCACCGGTTTTGGCCAAATTGGAATATCTTCAAGGAAGTGGCGAAGCCATTCTGCCTCTTCCCCTGCTTTGTCTAAGCTATGAATTCAGATTCCATAGTAGACCTAGCAATACAAGTCTGTTTGGAAGATTTCCAAGATACAGCCGCCCCACCAAGAGTAAAGACATACCCACTGGTGGACTTCGAGTCTCTAGTATCCGATATCCAATTTGCATCACAGTATCCTTCAAGTACTGCTGGATATCTAGTATAATTAAGCCCAATGTTACGAGTAAATCGGAGATATCTTAGAACCCTTATAATTGCTTTCCAGTGTTCTACTCCCGGATTACTCGTATATCTACTTAATTTACTTACTGCATAAGCTATATCTGGGCGAGTGCAGTTCATCAAGTACATTAAGCTTCCAATAATTTGGGCATACTCTAATTGAGAAATACTTTCCTGTATTCTTAGAAAGATACAAATTAACATCTACAGGAGTTCTAGCAAGATGATCATCATCTTTGCTGAATTTGTCAAGTATTTTCTCAATGTAATGAGATTGTGACAAAGTATACCTTCTGATTTTTGGTAATTTTCATACCAAGAATTACATCAGCAATGCCCATGTCCTTCATGTCAAAATGTTTATTCAACATTTTCTTGGTAGTTTTAATCATGTCATTATTACTACCATTGTGAGCATATCATCTACATAAAGACATACAATGACATAACCTTTGTCTGTGTTTTTTAATGTAAACACATTGTCACACTCATTAATGTTAAAACCATTTGACATCATTGCCTTGTCAAATTTCTCATGCCATTGCTTTGGCGCTTGTTTTAAACCATATAATGATTTAACCAATTTACACACACTTTCTTCTTTCCCTAGAACAGAAAACCCTTCTGGTTGTTCCATGTAAATTTCTTCATTTAACTCACCATTTAAGAAAGCGGTTTTTAACATCTATTTGATGAATTTCTAGAGATTGTATAGAGATGCAATGGCAATTAGCATTCTAATGATGTTATTCTAGTAACCGGTGAGTATGTGTCAAAAGTAATCTAGACCTTCTTTTTGTCTAAAACCTTTGACTACAAGTCTTGCCTTGTATTTGTCGATTGATCCATCCGCTTTCAATTTTCTTTTGAAAATCCACTTGTACCCAAGAGGTTTACAACCTAGTGGCAAGTCCACTAATTCCCAAGTGTGATTTTGCAAGATGGATTCAACTTCACTGTTGACAGCTTCTTTCCATAAAGGAGCTTCAGGACTGGACATAGCCTCTTTAAAAGTTAAAGGCTCATTTTCTAATAAAAAAAGTTAGAAAACATCTGGACCAAACGATTTTGATGTTCTAGCACGTTTACTACGCCTAGGTTCCTCTTCCTCATTTTGATCTAACTCTTGTTCTGATCATGTTCATGATCATTTACTAGTAATAGCATCAAAAGATCTTTTCTTATTACTAGTCTCTTGTCCAGTCTTATTTGGAAATACATATTCAAAGAAAGATGCATTCCGAGACTCAATAATAGTATTTACATGGCATTTCGGTATGTGTTCTGATTTATGAATCAAAAACCGATATGCACTACTATTCTTGGCATAACCAATGAAAATGCAATCAATGGTTTTAGGACCTATCTTAGTCTTTTTAGGACTAGGAATAGCCACTTTAGCCAAACACCCCCACACTTTTAAGTATTTGTAGGATGGTATTGATTTACTTTCTTTCGGGGTATTTCATTTAAAA
Organism: Camellia japonica; assembly: GCA_030407325.1. Lineage (NCBI taxonomy): Eukaryota > Viridiplantae > Streptophyta > Magnoliopsida > Ericales > Theaceae > Camellia > Camellia japonica. The sequence continues at coordinate 91,904,552 of JAPPVO010000010.1, read as the reverse complement.
TATAATTAGCAGAAAGTATTGCTTCCCCCTACAAGTTCTGAGGTAATCCAGAACTGATTAACATGGCATTCATCATTTCTTTTAAAGTCCTATTTTTCCTTTCAGCAATTCCATTTTGCTGAGGTGAGTAAGGAGCGTGGTTTGATGAATTATTCCATGTTCTTTACAAAATTCACCAAAAGGTGATTCATTTCAACCACCTCTATCACTTCTAAGTTTCTTGATTTTCTTACCAAGTTGATTTTCAACTTCATTCTTATATTGAATGAAGTTTCCAAAGCTTCATCCTGGTTCGAATTAAATAAATATAACTATATCTAGTATAGTCATCTATAAAAGTGATTACATACTTTTTCCACTCTGGTTTGAATTGATTTAAAATCACCAAATGTCACTATGAATTAATTCAAGTGGTTCCGTACTTCTTTCAATTGAATGAAAAGGAGTTTTAGATAATTTTGCTCAACCCAAATTTCACATTTATGATTTGAATCAATGTCAAATTTAGGTAAACATTCCATATTAATTAATCTACGCAAAGATCCATAATTAACATGTCCTAGTCTACCATGCCATAAATTTGAAGACTCAAGCCAGTAAGAAGAAGATGTAGTATTATTAATACCAGAGGGTACAACAGTCATTACATTTAACTTGAAAAGGCCATCAGACATATAACCTTTTCCTACATACATTCCGTTTTTGGTAAGTACAAACTTGTCACTTTCAAAAACCAATCTAAACCCATTCTAACTCAACAAAGATCCGGAAACTAAATTCTTGCGAATGTCCGGTACATACAACACATTGTTGAGAGTGAGTTCCTTTCCAGATGTCATCTTAAGTACAATCTTTCCTTGTCCTTCAACTTTAGAAGTTGAGGAGTTGCTCATAAAAAGTTGTTCACCATTGTCCACTATAAAATAAGATGTGAACATCTTTTTATCGGTACAGATATGGCGAGTAGCACCAGTGTCCACCCACCATTTTTTAGGATTTTCGACAAGATTTGCCTCGGAAACAACTGCAGAAAGATCTATGACATCTACACCATTGGAATTGTTATCCAGTTTGGTCATTTTGGCTTTAGCAACCTTCTTACTTGATCTTCCTTTGCCTTTACGAAAATCAGTTCTTAAGAACTTCTCTGATTTTCCACCATGATTCACTGGCACAGTCCCAACATACGGAGAGGTTGGCGTAATGGCAATTACCATACCAGTACTGGTCTGAACATTAGTTTGACCAGTTTTAGTAGCCATAAATTCTAAATTATAAACCACAATTATAATTAGAATTTAATACTACACAGAAAATTAAAACAAAAAAAACACAGAATTTAAAATTCTGTAAAAAATAAAAGAAACAAAAATTGTAACTTTTATTTCCAATTAATTTGAAAATAAAATAAAATTTTATTTAAACAAATTAAACCAAAACAACAGATATAAAATCTGTTAAAATAAAAGAGACAAAACAAAATGTAACTTTTATTTTCAATTAATTTGAAATAAAATAAAATAAAATTTTATTTAACCAAATTAATTCCACACAGAAAACTAATCCAAATTCACAGAATTAAATTCTGTAAAAATAAAAGAAACAAGAATGTAACTTTTATTTTCCAATTAATTTGGAAATAAAATAAAATTTTATTCAACCAAATTAATTCCCCACAAGAAATTAAATTCTGTAAAATAAAAGAAATAAGAATATAACTTTTATTTTTTCAATTAATTTGGAAATAAAATAAAATTTTATTCTACCAAATTAATTCCACACAAGAAATTAAATTCTGTAAAATAAAAGAAATAAAATATAACTTTTATTTTTCCAATTAATTTGGAAATAAAATAAAATTTTATTTAACCAAATTAATTTCACACAGAAATTTAAATCTCTTGTAACACTCCAATAATTAAAATACTGAAACGGAATTTTAATTAATGAAAACACAGAAATAATTTCTAAAAACTAAAATTAATTTTCTGACAAAATTTCACAAAAATATATTCTGAATTGTTAATGACACCAGTATCGTACTACTAGTTGTCAAAGAAAATAGACAGTATATTACTACTATCTGTCAAATAGCATATAATCACTATTTTTTTTTCCAACCAGAATATTATTTTGTAAATCTACAGAAAATAATTTTCTTAGAAAAGGAAACAAACGAAAAATTCTGTAAACAGAAAAATTCGAATCTGTCTTAAGATTGTTGGAACAATCTTCTGTGTATAAAAAATAACTAGAAATAAAATCAAACAAAATAAATAAATTACATACCGGATTTATTTATTGAACCAAATAAAAATTACAAGACCAAGTCGAGTGTGTGACACTCTGTCCTTAAGACAGATTCGCCCCGCTACGGTGCTTACGGTTGAATGGCGTCTATCTCCCAGGATACAATGATCTTCACAAATTTATAGAAGCACTTCAAATAAATTTGTTCGGCGAACCAAACCTGTGTTCTATCTCTCTGAAAATATTTGTTCTAAAACTAGAATGAAGAATAATGGAATAATACAGAATTTAGGACAACCTTAAACCAGAATCAGACTATTTTTTCCGAATCTAAAATTAGTTCTCAAGACTGCCGGAATAATGGATATAAATAGGCAAAACAAGACACAGCCGAACAGGTGCAAAGCTTGGACCAATTCATAATTTGAATTTCAAACAACTTTAGAGACCGTTTGCTTTGAACACAATTATTCAAACTTCAAAAGTGAACCGTTGGTCCAGCACAAACTGTTTGGAATCTTTATTTAAAAACTATTTCAAATATATAAATATATATATTATTAAACTAAAGAATATATTATATATTATATATATTAAACAAATTAAATAGTTTAATAAATAAAGTAAGAGGTACAAATTTTTAGGAAACCACGTAGGAACCCAAAATTTGAATTTAGAATTAAATTAAATTCCCACAATAATTTTTATTGAAAAAATTCAAAAGAATTTTATCTAAATAAAAATTAATGTTACGTCAACTTCCCATTTACTCATAAATGGTTTTGACGTTCCGTCTTCACCACTTCACCTCTTCGGACCCACCCCAAAACACGTTTGGGGTCCACCCAAATTGGGTTAATAAATATGCCTATATAAAACCATTTTTTCCAACAATCCCCCACATGAATGGAAGTTGACGGAGAGTAAATTTCAAACAAAATTATTTCCAATTGGTAATTCGAATCATAAATTATTCTGTTTACAGAATTTTTCGTTTGTTTCCCTTTTTCTTTCTTCGTAAATAATTTCGAAAGAAAATTATTTTTTGTGGATTTACAAAATAATATTCTGGTTGAAAAAACAAATAGTGATTATATGCTATTTGACAGATAGTAGTAATATACTGTCTATTTTCTTTGACAACTAGTAGTACGATACTTGTGTCATTAACAATTCAGAATATATTTTTGTGGAATTTTTTCAGAAATTAATTTTGGGTTTTAGAAATTATTTTCTGTGTTTTCATTAATTAAAATTCTGTTTCAGTATTTTAATTATTGGAGTGTAACAAGAGATTTAAGTTTCTTGTGTGGATTTAATTTGGTTAAATAAAATTTTATTTTATTTCCAAATTAATTGAAAAATAAAAGTTATATTCTTATTTCTTTTATTTTACAGAATTTTATTTTCTGTGTGGAATTATTTTGGTTAAATAAAATTTTATTTTATTTCCAAATTAATTGAAAAATAAAAGTTATAGTTTTTATTTCTTTTATTTTCTGTGTGGAATTAGTTTGTTTAAATAAAATTTTATTTTATTTTCAAATTAATTGGAAAATAAAAGTTACATTCTTGTTTCTTTTATTTTTACAGAATTTAATTCTGTGAATTTGGATTAGTTTTCTGTGTGGAATTAATTTGGTTAAATAAAATTTTATTTTATTTTATTTCAAATTAATTGAAAATAAAAGTTACATTTTGTTTTGTTTCTTTTATTTTAACAGATTTTATATCAGTTGTTTTGGTTTAATTTGTTTAAATAAAATTTTATTTTATTTTCAAATTAATTGGAAATAAAAGTTACAATTTTTGTTTCTTTTATTTTTTACAGAATTTTAAATTCTGTGTTTTTTGGTTTTAATTTTCTGTGTAGTATTAAATTCTAATTATAATTGTGTTTTATAATTTAGAATTTATGGCTACTAAAACTGGTCAAACTAATGTTCAGACCAGTACTGGTATGGTGATTGCCATTACGCCAACCTCTCCGTATGTTGGGACTGTGCCAGTGAATCATGGTGGAAAACCAGAGGTGGAAAAAAGTATGTAATCACTTTTATAGATGACTATACTAGATATAGTTATATTTATTTAATTCGAACCAAGGATGAAGCTTTGGAAACTTTCATTCAATATAAGAATGAAGTTGAAAATCAACTTGGTAAGAAAATCAAGAAACTTAGAAGTGATAGAGGTGGTGAATATGAATCACCTTTTGGTGAATTTTGTAAAGAACATGGAATAATTCATCAAACCACCACTCCTTACTCACCTCAGCAAAATGAAATTGCTGAAAGGAAAAATAGGACTTTAAAAGAAATGATGAATGCCATGTTAATCAGTTCTGGATTACCTCAGAACTTGTGGGGGGAAGCAATACTTTCTGCTAATTATATTTTAAATAAAATACCCCGAAAGAAAGTGAATCAAACACCTTATGAATTGTGGCATGGAAGAGTACCATCCTACAAATACTTAAAAGTGTGGGGGTGTTTGGCTAAAGTGGCTATTCCTAGTCCTAAAAAGACTAAGATCGGTCCTAAGACCATTGATTGCATTTTCATTGGTTATGCTAAGAATAGTAGTGCATATCGGTTTTTGATTCATAAATCAGAACATACCGAAATGTATGAAAATACTATTATTGAGTCAAGGAATGCATCATTCTTTGAACATGTATTTCCAAAGAAGACTGGACAAGAGACTAGTACTAATAAAAGATCTTTTGATGCTATTACTAGTCAGGATCAAGAACATGATCAAGGACAAGAGTTAGATCAAAATGAGGAAGAGGAACCTAGGCGTAGTAAACGTGCTAGAACCTCAAAATCATTTGGTTCAGATTTTCTAACATATTTGTTAGAACATGAGCCTTTAACCTTTAAAGAGGCTATGTCCAGTCTTGAAGCTCCTTTATGGAAAGAAGCTGTCAACAGTGAAGTTGAATCCATCTTGCAAAATCACACTTGGGAATTGGTGGATTTGCCAGCAGGTTGTAAACCTCTTGGGTACAAGTGGATTTTCAAAAGGAAAATGAAAGCGGATGGATCAATTGATAAATACAAGGCAAGACTTGTGGTCAAAGGGTTTAGACAAAAAGAAGGTCTTGATTACTTTGATACATACTCACCGGTTACTAGAATAACATCCATTAGAATGCTAATTGCCATAGCATCTTTATACAATCTAGAAATTCATCAAATGGATGTTAAAACCGCTTTCTTAAATGGTGAGTTAAATGAAGAAATTTACATGGAACAACCAGAAGGGTTTTCTGTTCCAGGGAAAGAAAAGAAAGTGTGTAAATTGGTTAAATCATTATATGGTTTAAAACAAGCGCCAAAGCAATGGCATGAGAAATTTGACAAGGCAATGATGTCAAATGGATTTAAAATTAATGAGTGTGACAAATGTGTTTATATTAAAAACACAGATAAGGGTTATGTCATTGTATGTCTTTATGTAGATGATATGCTCATCATAGGTAGTAATAATGACATGATTAAAACTACCAAAAAAATGTTGAATAAACATTTTGACATGAAGGACATGGGCATTGCTGATGTAATTCTTGGTATGAAAATTACCAAAACATCAGAAGGTTATACTTTGTCACAATCTCATTACATTGAGAAAATACTTGACAAATTCAGCAAAGATGATGATCATCTTGCAAGAACTCCTGTAGATGTTAATTTGTATCTTTCTAAGAATATACAGGAAAGTATTTCTCAATTAGAGTATGCCCAAATTATTGGAAGCTTAATGTACTTTATGAACTGCACTCGCCCAGATATAGCTTATGCAGTAAGTAAATTAAGTAGATATACGAGTAATCCGGGAGTAGAACATTGGAAAGCAATTATAAGGGTTCTAAGATATCTCCGATTTACTCGTAACATTGGGCTTAATTATACTAGATATCCAGCAGTACTTGAAGGATACTGTGATGCAAATTGGATATCGGATACTAAAGACTCGAAGTCCACCAGTGGGTATGTCTTTACTCTTGGTGGGGCGGCTGTATCTTGGAAATCTTCCAAACAGACTTGCATTGCTAGGTCTACTATGGAATCAGAATTCATAGCCTTAGACAAAGCTGGGGAAGAGGCAGAATGGCTTCGCCACTTCCTTGAAGATATTCCAATATGGCCAAAACCGGTGCCTGCTATATGCATACATTGTGATAGTCAATCAGCAATTGGTAGAGCATAGAGTCATATGTATAACGGTAAGTCACGACACATTCGTCGTCGACATAATACCGTAAGACAACTACTCTCTAATGGAATTATTTCCATAGAATATGTTAAGTCTAAAGATAACATAGCGGATCCACTAACCAAAGGGTTAGCAAGAGAGTTAGTTGAGAATTCATTGAGGGGAATGGGACTTAAGCCTATTAAATAAGAGTTACCACAACGGCAACCCAACCTAGTTGACTGGAGATCCCAAGATCTAGGTTCAAAGGGACAACCGAGTTGTGATTGACTCAGAAGGATCACTGGGGAGTCCAACTCCTACCCATTTCTTTGATGAAATAGTGATGTCTGCAGTGTTAAAGGTTAAGTAAAATTTTAATGATTCTTATATCTAGGTAAACCTAGTGGAGTATGGCAGGATACTCTTCATAAGAATTACCTATGTGAGTGTGAACTGGGCCGGTTCTGTGAGATTTGTGAAGGGCTACAATTCTCTACAGCACTCATGAAGACCAGGCTGTTCAGGGCCAAAATGAACACAATAGTGAGAACTAAACTGTGTCTGGGAATATACTGTGTGAGTTCTATTGTCTTGGTTTACACAAACGGCTGAACAGTTCAAGACATCATGTTCACTGGTTAGCTAGTAAATCCGATAGTGTCTCACAAGGGAAGGTTCAAAGCCAAAAGCTACTTATCCTTTGCAGAATATTTTCAATTTCTTAACTCTCTAATTAGATCATGTTGTTGCATTTTCTCTCCATCAAATTCCATTCATGTGGGGGATTGTTGGAAAAATGGTTTAATATAGGCATAATTTTGAGCTCAAAATTGAGTGGGCCCCAAACGTCTTTTGGGGTGGGTCCGAAGAGGTGACGTGTTCCTTGCCGCGTGGCAAGTCACACGGTGAAGACGAAACGTCAAAACCATTTATGAGTGAATGTGATGGTCGTTTTCGGGTCTAACATTAATTTTTTAGATAAAATTCATTTGAATTTTTTCAATAAAAATTATTGTGGGAATTTAATTTAATTCTAAATTCAAATTTTGGGTTTCTAAGTGGTTTCTTAAAGTTTGTAATTGTGGGAATTTAATTTAATTCTAAAATCAAATTTTAGGTTCCTTAGTGGTTTCCTAAAATCTATACCTCTTACTTTATTTATTAAACTATTCAATTTGTTTAATATATATATTCAATAGCTTAATATATATATATATATTAAATAGTTTAATTAATAAATTATTGTTCCAACTGTTTGATACTTGTCCACTACGGTCAAACTTTTCAAAGTTGTTTGAATTTTGGGTTTCTTAGTACTAAACGGTCAGAGGATGTGTTTGCATCTGTTCATTCACAGATTGCACCTGTTCGGACTACTATAGTTGCCTATAAATACAAATCTCTTTTCCAGTAATCAGGGTATCCGAAAAGAGTCTAGACAGTGTCTTATTTCTGTCCTTTTTGCTCTGGTGTATTTTATTCTTCATATATAATTTTAGGAATAATTTTAAAGAGAGTATAGATCACAGGTTTGGTTCGACGAACAAATTTATTTGAAGTGCTTCTATAAATTTGTGAAGATCATTGTATCCTGGGAGATAGACGCCATTCAACCGTAAGCACCTTAGCGGGGCGAATCTGTCTTAAGGACAGAGTGTCACACACTCGACTTGGTCTTGAATTATTTTTTCCGGTTCAATAAATTAATCTGGTATGTAATTTATAATTTTGTTTGGATTATTTCAGTTTATTTTATTTACACAGAAGATTGTTCTAACAACCACCCCTGCATATGCTCTCCATAGACATGACGATGTTGAATTAAAAAATGTTGTTAGAAACAAAAAAGAATTAACAAAGAAAATTTGTTTAGAAATAGTAAATTGCTGTAATAACCTAGTGGCAATCCATCCCCAAGAACTTGATGGTAATTCTTGTACCGGAGTCACCCACAAAAAGAAAAGGGAAAAGGGGTTTTTTTTAAAAAGAGAGGATAAATTACAAATATACCTCTTGAGATTTGTTTAAAATACGAATTGTTTCTGTGATTTGGAAAATTACAAATACCATATTGTCAGAATTTTTTATTTAACAGAATTAATTGAAAAAGTGAAATTTCTACTGGTTCACCTATATAATAATAAAATTATTTAAATTATTAATTGAAATAAAATTTTAATATTATTGAAAACTGTTAATTAACTTGATAATTTATTAATAAAATGATCTATTTGTTATGAAATTAGAAACTTTAGAGGGCATAATGTAATTTCTAGAACCACAAGAGTAATTTGTAATTTAAGTAAACCTCAGAGGGTGTGTTTGTAATTTACCCAAAAAGAAAAGAAAGATAAGCATTGTTTGGAAGTGCTTAGGAAAAGATCAAGAATATTTGCTATTTTTAAGTGCTTATTATGAGAAAGTAGCAAGCAAATTCACAACAAAATCGAAAAAAATTAAGAGCAAACAGAATCTTGAAAATGAATTATTGAAATACAAATTATTTAGAAATTTTATTTATTTATTTTTGAAAAACAAAAAGAAAAGGAAAAAGAAATAGAGATGGGCATGAACTAGAAACATAACCCACTAATTAGATAGACCCCATAGAAGGGGAACAAAAAGTGACTTACAATTGATATCCTTGTAGCTTGGTCTATCACTTTTAGCAAAAGAAAAAGGACATTAAACAGAGCTTGTTCATGTATTTGCCATGAATTGTTCATGTAATTTACATTTTATTTCAATGTTCATATGATTCATGCATCTTGGTAATAAATTTTTTTCTTTTTTGGTGTGGATTTTACACTCTTGTATTTCCCGTTCTTCAAAATAAAAATGTCACATTTACATGGGTGGCGCTAATGCCATGAATTAAAAGTTTGCTTCGATACAACTTTTATTGCAAGAACAAATTTTCCCTCAGTGACAGACTCTTGACTCACCATTTTCACTCTCTTGCATCGCTATTTAGGGCTGGCTCAAGCGCGAGGCTATTGCCTTGGGCTGCCCTTGCCTCAATTTTTCTTGTCTTTGTATTTCTATTAACAGATCTTCATGCCAAAGCCAATTCCTCCTCTTGATAGTGCATTCACAAGCATGGGCCATCACCTTCAGCCGTGGATCCCACCCCTCTCTCTCTCATTCATTGCCATTGCTCATTTCAAACCATTATCAACCCACAAGACAGAAATCTCTCTAGCCAATATGCTGTCCTTCTCCATTACCATCACTACCAGTACAATAATTACAATCATCGTATAAGAATAAGACAAAGACAAATCACTTTTTACAACTTCATTTAAAGTAAACATAATATGCTGTCCTTCAGTCAGTGTCTGGGTTTGAATCATCTTCTAACACCTAATAATCATATTAGTTTTTGTGCCACGCATACTGACAGAGATCAATGTGGTAGATTGGATGATCTCGATCTGATTTATTCTGTGATTGGGTTTGTGATTTGGTTCACTCCCTTTAACAATAGCCGGGAAAAGTTGTCACAGTCCTCTTCCTCTCTTTGTTTCTGTCCATAAAATTGACCCTGCGCCCTGTGTTGCAGGATTTAGCTATTGCTTACTTTACTTTTTTTCTGATCAAGGATGTGAATCTATTATGAAAAAATTTATACATGAAAGAAAAAAGACAGACCAGAGAAAAGAGGGAAATAGAAGTAGGAAAGAGTAAGGGGGAGATATTCATTTAACATTTAGTTTGGGGAGAGAAGAGAATGCAGCTGGTTTTTACTGAAAGCGAGCAGATTTGCAGTAGGCTTTGCAATCTGCAGATTTGCAGGCAATTTGCCCTTGCGGAAATTTAGATACTTCACACTTGACACTTCAACCAAATAAACCATACTTTATAATAAAATGGCCATTCATTTGAATATAAAAAGCCAAGATATTTGTAACATAATTAACATATTTTCAGCCAAATAAAAAACGGAGATATCATGGCGACAAAAAGAAATGTGACATGTTTCATCACATTAAAGACAACCAACTTCCTAAGACCCAACTCGGAGAAGAAGAAAGAAGCAAGAAAAGAATCAGTGAGGTTTCTCACTTTTTCTTCTTAGAAGGTGGTTGAGCTTGCTTTTCACCCTCATCTTCCTCCTCTTCATCATCATCTTCATCATCCTCATCCTCATCATCATCATCGTCGTCGTCATCATCATCACTTCCTCCGTCACCATTAGCCTCAGCATCATCCCCAGAATCCCCCTCATCATCATCATCACTGTCTTCGTCTCCATCATCATCATCATCATCATCATCCTCATCGCTGTCATCATCGCCGTCATCGTCGTCGTCGTCGTCGTCGTCGTCATCTTCGTCATCGTCATCCTCAGTTTCGTTAGCATCCTTGTTTTCAGCATCGGGCTCGGTCACTCTGTTAAGTTCACCTAAAGGAAACCTGCAATGTAATTAATTGCCATTTGTGAAAATTGTGAATTCGCCTTACAAAAAGTTAATGAAGAATTGAAACCAAAAAGAATGCAAAAATTTCTCTCACCTCTTGTCTGCTCTGAGGGCATCCATGAATAAATCTATATCAATTGGCAGAGATCCAAACTGGAAAACGTAAAGCAATTAAAGTAGAGATGTTAAGGAAAAGTAAAACCATCAAATCATAGTGAATCCATTCACTTCAAGAACCATAAAATTTTGCGAACAGCTGAAGTGGTAATTTAGGCCATAAATGTGTTATTCCAGAGCATGATAAGCATTGCAATACAGCAGCCACAAAAAGCATAAAAAATGTAGAAAGGATTTTCACTATCAAGGATAATCAGAAATACTTCTAGAATAGATAATTCATAATTCATAACAATAAAGCAAACCAATATTAATATTTGTTGGTACAATGATATTCATACACCCTCAGTTGAAAATCATGAAGAAACACACAAGAAGTGAGTACACATCAAAGTAGTTTGAAATGAGTAGATCTGGATTTATAATACAAATGCAGAGGTGTATCTGATGGAGAAATGAACAAAACTGAGGAAATAAAAGGAACCCAACACCGGCCCTACTTGCTTTTTTTAGCAAACAGTGTGTGAAGGGCAATATATTACTGGATCATATCAGCCAATACTGAAGTGATTTTTTTTTTTTTTTTTTTTTTTTTTCTGTGCAGAGATACAAAACAGAATACCCAATACGTTACATAACCACCGATTTTTTGATCCATGAACTAGACTATTCAATAACACGAGTAAATCATTATAACAAAAAGAGAACATCAAAACCTTTCGAATAACACAACAAGATATTCTTTAGTGGAATGATACACTCCTTAACTGTTTACTAATAGGTACAGTGAAGCCCAAACACGATATATGCAACACTACTTCACTCATACAAGAAACCTGAAATTAACTCCAAAATTGTTTTATATGAATTTGTGTTTAAGGTACAGCTTGTCATCAACAGACAAATTGCAGAAACTCAACTCTGTAAGAACATCTCCAACGCTGCATCTAATATTTCATCAAATTTAAATTTCATGAAAAACGGCAATTGTTTAACCTCCAACCCTTTCATCAAACTCATATCAAATGAGGGATGAACCAGAACTTTTATCCAATGAAGGAAGGCTTTCATCTTTCATCAAATTTAAATTGTTACCATTGGGCCGGACATCCTCCCAGATGTCCACCCAAGAGCAACTTTGACAGCCCTTTTTGTTCATGTCCAGACGACGTCCATGACATCCGCCCCAACGTCCTCCCGGACAACCGGGAATATGAAAAAAATTTGATGAAAATTCTAGTTTTAGTATTGGAGTAAACGGTATCAAATCAAACTTTTCATCAAATTTTTATTCAAATTTGATGAAATTTTTTATTCAACTTTGGAGATGCTCTAAATGGCCTAAAAACAGGAGAAGCCTCTCCAGTCATATGACCACCCAATTTTCTAACTTGTAAAGAAAACTAATCTTTTAACTCTTCACAGACCCAAACCCTTCATTTGGTTTCTCTAGACAATAGTTCTACTGTGTTCAATTTCTCACCAACCAAACAAAGATCAAGACCCTGAATCAGTTTCGTTTAAACAGGTTCACAAATTGAGTCAAGACCCGGGATTTGAACAATGTCAATGACCTAGAAGAGACACAAACAGGGTGCTGCAATGGATAATCCAATCGCTGCAAATATCTTTATTAAAAATAAAAATAAAACCAACATTGTAGCCACATTGGCAAAAAACCCTAATCTCCAAATGCAGCAATATAATAAAAGCCCTAATCTTCAAAGAACCACCCATTAGCAAACACATCCTTACAATCATATCAAATCACCATAAAAAAAGGTTTAAAATTGCTATAAAAAACATGTCTTTAAGGTGTTAAAAAAAAAAAAAAAAAAATCAATTGCCAAGAAAATATATACCGCAAAGAGAAGCCAAGAAAGAGACTTCTGAGCAATCAAAGCCACCACAACCACCATAGTTTCCAAAGCAACAGTGCCAGAGCGAAGTCTTTCCATCTCCATTGCACCCAAAAAAAAAAAATGTTCTACAAAGTTAAATAATGCACAGTTGGGGAAGAACAAAATACCCAAAAAAGAAAAGCAAAGGGAAAAGGAAAAGGCAAAGGTCGAGAGAGAGAGAGTTTTGGGATGTTGCGAGGAGGGTTTTTTAGTAGTGTTTTGCTGGAGAAGAAGCAGAGAAATTAGGGTTTTAAAGGTTTGTCCAAATTAGAGGGGGTTTGTGTGGTTATTATTATTAATTACAATTGCTCATTTTGCAGTAATTAATTTATTTTTTTTCTTTTTCTGGTGGATTGAGCAACGCTACATACCACTAATTTATCATCAATAACTCCACCATTAGTGAGGTGGCAATTGAAAAAAAAAAACAAAAACAAAAACAAAAACCAAAACACAAAACACATGCAGCAGTGGGTGAGCCACCACTAATTAATAGTCTAAAGCATTTTTGGTTATATATATAACTTTCTTGTTAAGTTCTAATTTTTTAGTTGTATTTAATTTTTTTGATAAATTATATTAATCTTTCTTGAGAGCATAAAAAAATATAATCAATTCTATAATTTCGTCATAATTACAATAATATTTCCTAGATTTTATAATGAATCACATTTACACCCATTCTATTTACAATAATATTTCCTAGATTTTATAATGAATCACATTTACACCCATTCTATTTATTATAATGAATCACATTTACACCCATTCTATTTACAATAATATTTCTTAGATTTTATAATGAATCACATTTACACCCAATCTATTAACAAAACCGTTGTAATGAATGGAACTTTTGTCTTCATTTAAGATGTAGATTGGCTTTTTTGACTTTTTTGTTATTTTAAAAAGTCTAATTTGAAATAGATTTTTTGACTTTTTTGAGAGAAAAAATGAAATAATTATGACTTGAATGTGATATTTTATTCTATTTGACTAAAATAATCAATTTTGTCCTATATAATTATTTTTGTCCAAATGAACATGCCAAACATAGCCTTAATATTTTAAGTGCAAATTTCAATTATGCCCTTCCAATACTTGTAGAGGTGGGTATCGTGTCATATTTCGGTCGTATCACATCGATCGTGTGTCGAAAATCATATATGCAAATATTAACATGACCTATTAATAATCGTGTCAACCTGTGAGTGACACGATTAATTTCTAAACCCATTTATTTACCATGATACGACATGGCGCGTCACAATTGACCAAACAAAAAACCTGTTTGAAAGAGAGCGAAGCAAACATGAAAATTCTTATTTAGAAGATAAAAATAGAAAAATATCTTATTTGGAAGAAAAGAAAAAGAAAAAAAAATCAAAAGAACAAAAAAGTCGTGTTATATATCAATTAATTAATATAAATATCTATATATATATATATACGCATACACTTATATATATATACAAAGTTACAAAGGTCATAAACATGTCGTTTTCAGGTCACGGGTTGTGTTAACGGGTTACATGCTAAAATAAACGGATTAGATGTGTCATTTTTGGGTTTCGTGAGTTCAACCCGAACACAACCTGTTTATTTTACAGGTTCACGGGTCATATCATATATGTATTCGTGTCAGAAAATACTCAACCCTAATCTGCTAACTTCGTGTACGATTCGAGTCATGTTATCGTGTCGTGTCGATAATTCTCACCTCTAAATACTTGAGCCTTGTTTGGGGAAGTGGGTTTTTTAGTCCAAAAAAAAAATATATATATATATATTATAAGTTGTCAAATCACTCTTTCTACTTTTTTGTATGTCTTTTCATAAAATAAAATAAAAATTATTAAAAAAGTCAATTTCCAAACACCCCTTAGTGTTTTTCTAAGACATTTTCGTCAAACAATCCCTGTTTCCCATTCCCTTCACTTTAACAAAATGACTTTTCTCAACCCTCATTATCTCTACCATTGCCCTCATGTTTGATTTTCCTTCATTTTCTAAAACTACATTTTCCTATGATCTTGCACTTTGCAACATCGCCACTGCTCTATCATTTCCTCTACAATTGACTTCCCCCATTACCATTACCCCTCTCCCCTTTTCATAATAACACTACCATTGCCATACCCCTTTACTTTCTTCTACCCTCTTGTAGCTTGAATTTTTTGCACGCCCTTTCGGAAGACAAAGAAGCTCTACAGTTCGGACTCCCGTGGTTCTAAATCTAATCTCACAAGTGCAATGTGAAATTGATAAACACCAAACAGTCCAAATCCGACAAATCTTTTGGAAAATCGATTTTGAATCAAATTGCAAAAAATGGATTGATTTGCCAGATACAGAGTCGCCACCTAAATATTTTTGGGAAATTTAAGAAATCCATGACTCACGCCAAAGGCCACGTGTCCGACATCATCAAGATTGTCTCGACTCGAGAACTTAGGTACGAGAGGGGAAGGTCATGAATTGAATACCCCCGCTCGCCCAATCAAAGACCGGCCTCTACTAATCATAATATGAATCTTATTTACATTATCTGCTCTTGTTCCGATTTATTAGGCTAACATTACTACGTGATGTGCACATACAAGGTATAGACTAGTTTGCTCAAATTTGAACAATTTAATTTAATGTTTGTTTTTCGAAAAGGGTTTGAATTTGCTACTTGACAAAGTGGGCTTAAAGCTTGTGAATTTGTCACTTGACAAAATGGGCTTAAACATACATTCATTGAATCATTCCAATTTAAGCAACAAGCCTTCATTCACAGGCATTCAAACAATTTAACAAGTAAGCACTTAGCCTTATAGCAAGCATGCTAGTCATGGCAGTCACTCACACTCATGCAAGTATGCTAAAGCACTAAAAAACTCACCTAGTACTCCAAGCTAAGATAAAACAAAAGGGTTAGAAAAAATATGTATAATACCTAACTATGCAATATGGCTAATGCAACACATACAAAATGCAACTAATAGGCTCAGCTATTAATTATGACATATGAATCAATTTAATAACATGCGGTTTAAGCACGTATTCGACAAGTAATAAATGACAATGCAAGTTCGAAATGATGAATTGAGCCTCGGTGTATGCAAGACAAATGAATGGATGCAAACATGCGATATGCTAATTGAAACGTGATGCCCCTAATCTAACCATCAAAAGCGGATAAATAAAAAAGAGAAAGACGTAAGATTGGAAGACATACACATTATTATAACATTGATGCCCTTGCGCAGGAGGGTCCGAATGAATACACTAGCTAAGCTAAACTACTTAACTAATTATTACAAAACTTGAATAAATAAGCTAGCTATCTAAGCTAATTAATTATTACAACAAGTAAATAATTAATTATGCTAAGCTAATTAATTAAATAATTACAATAATGAACTAATTTAATTAACTACTTTAAGCAAATTAAATAAGTATAATTCAAAGTTAATTAGCTAACTACATTAACTAATTAATTACAAAGCAACTAATTAAACTAGTTAACTAACTAATTACAACATGAATTAATTAACTAAATAACTAATCTAATTAAATAATTACAACACTTTAATTAGCAACAACAGAACTATGACTAACTAATTAATAATTAAACTAATTAACTAGTTCCGGGAACGAGGAAGACCCAATGCATGCTCGGTTTTCACCTGAAGAACTTCCATTGTTTGCTTCCAAAAGCCTCTGTTACACAACCTTTGCACTGGTTTTCCTCTTCCATACCAACTCTGCTCTGCTTCACAAATATTCTGCTCAATTTTCACTGGTGGCCAGCAGGCCAGAAGTGGTGGCCGACTGGCCACCAGTAGGGGGTTGCCGTCTAACACTGATGGCCTGCAGGCCAAGAACAGTAGCCGGCCGGCCACTAATGATGCACAATTTCTTGCTGTAACAGAGAGCAAATAGAGCAAAGAGAGGGTATTCTCACTGATTTTTTGTACTGTGTATCCCTCCTTATCATCAAAACAAGCTCAAAGGAGTGATACATTTGGTTCAAAAACCATTAATCAAGCAATTTCATTGCATGATGGCTAAAGAACCAAGATGTACAAGTTAATAAATGCGAAAACAAGACCCATAACCTTTACCCTATCATGCATGATCAAAGGCAATGGAGACATAAGAAACTTGGCACATTTTATCACTTTGAGTATGAAATGCCCAAATTTTCCTTATATTCAATTAATGTCCAATTGAACCCACCAAAACACAACTAAATTCTTATCTTTGCACAATTTTACTTTCAACTTTTAGTTACTCATTTTAATTACCCTTCCATTCTTTAATCAATTAAGTCCATTGGTGAGTTAAGTCCTCTAAAAGAGAAGGAAGTGTCAAATAAGGGGTAGTTTAAGGCAAGAGAGAGGTGTCATACCGTTGATAATGAACCCCAAAAAAATGATTAAATCATTAAGCATGGACCTCAATCTCAAGTTTAAACAATCCTAAGGTTGACACAACCCTTAAAGAAAATATAAAAAAAATCAAGAAATGAGGGAGGTTATAGAGATTAAGCTTACTGAAATTAAGTGAGAAAATCACTAAAACATGCAATCAACTCAAACAAATGGTGTCTAAAGGCCTAAAACATTAAGCTTGTGAGGACACTTACACTAGAAGCATGAAAAACAAGACTCAAATGATTTAAACAGCCTAAAAGAGAGACAAAATAGTCTAAAATACAGCATAAAACATGCTAGAATTAAGCTACAAAAGGCTAGAAAAATATGCTAACACATAGAACTATCTAGGCTAGCAAACAACACACAAGGAGGGGAGGCTAACCCCTCCAAATTTAGACTTTAAAACATGATTTTCACCACTGAAAATAAAGATAGTTTGAAAGTGGGAAACAAAGGTAGGAAGGCCTTACAAACAAGGAAAAAAGAAATGTGGACCACCCCTTAACTTTAAATGGCCTAAAACCACCAATTTCAACCCATAAAAAAAAAGGTTTTTTAAAGCCCCAAAACAACCCAAATCAGTGGGAAAATATAAGAAAAACAAGTATGCAAAGCAAGTTAAAAAGGCAAGTGTTATACCTCTTGAAGGGAAGACCAACTCTAGGCAACAATTCAAGCCAAAACCACCTTCTAGAGCTCCAAGAAGGCCTCAAGGAACCTCAGCTCAAAGATGAACCACTTTGGTTAAGGAAGTGTAGGCAGAAGTGTGGTGTATCTAAGCTACTATGCACAAACTTGCAAGAGAGAAAGAGAGATGTAGAGAGAGAGAGAGAGATAATTTTTGCTCCAAAAATTCCAACCTTTAAAAATGGGGGAGAAGACCCCCTATATATAGAAAAACATGCACTTGGCTGAGATATATCCCTCCATACACGTGTAGAGAGATGCAGCCAATTGTGCCAACAGTTGGCATAACTGTCAACAAAATATCTGAAAAAAAGACACTGATGGCTGGTAGGCCACCAATAATGGCCGGCAGGCCACACGACTGGCCGGCAAGGCACAAGGGTGGCCGGCAGCCCACCAGATGAGGCATGCAGGTCCCAGAGTCCTGAGGTTTGAAGCACTAGGGTTTTGGTCCAAAACAAGGCATAGAATGGATAGGGTTTAAAGGCTCAAAGATAGGGCATTCGACCGAGGACTTCGGGCACTAAAACGAGCACATGCAGTCATAATCATCGAGTGCACAAGCGATGACGCCCAAGTCTTGAGAACGATCAAAAATGGGGTGTCTACACCTCTATAACCACCTCCATCATCATCTCATTTTCATAACGTCACCACTACTACCTTACCTATTCATTTGTCCCACTTACATTCCTCCACCATGTCTCTTCTATGACACCACCACTGCTATTATCTTTCTCTTTTTATTTCCTCCATCTTCTACATTCATCTTCATCTAGGAATGGGCGCAAGTCGGTTGCAGTCACAGAACCTTCAATCCGTCATCCGTCCGCCAAATTAACAGATTGAAGAAAATCAATCCGCATCCGTCCGCCAATCCGGCGGATGTGGATTAAGCGGATTGGCGAATGGATGCGAATCGGTTTGGCGGTTTAAAATTTTATAAATTTTCAACATAATTCAACTTGTGCACTTCCTGAAAAAAAAAAAAAAAAAAATATTACAGTCAATGCCTTAAAAAAGTATTACAATTATTGCATGCCTCATCTAAAGAAACAAAATTTAAAACTTTAGAATATTATAATCACTATATGCATCATTTACATATTACAATCACAGCATGCCTCATCCATATAAAGTATTACAATCTGTGGTTCTTAAAATATAAAAACAATTCAAACCACCAAAACCATGAACAGAGCAGTAGTAGAGATTGTATGCCTCTGTATTGTTACATCTATATCTGTTTTTGAAAACAAAAGCCAACCAGCATATATCATATTTTCTATTTATTATTTTTAGAGTTAGATTTAAAAATCAAAAAATATATTCAAGTGGAAAACTCTTTTTCAACATAATATTTAAACTCTTTTTCAATTGAAAACACAAACATAATATCTAAATAAATTGAAAATACAAAGTCTTATAAATTACTAGGGGTGCTCGCGGTTTGGCGGTTCAGTTGCTGCCAAAGGAACCTCAAATCTACTATCTGTCCAAAACTAGGTGGATTGGAAAAAATCAATCCGCAACCGTCCGCTCGTCATTACGTATCCGTCCAAAATACAGCAGATCAATTCGGTTTGGGCAGTTTGGGAGGATCGATATATCTGCTACTCACCCCTTCATCCATCATCCTTCTTTAAGGTTAGCTCATTCAACAATAACGACAATTAAAAAAATTGAAGCTACAAAATAAAATAGAATAAGAAAAAGAAAGGAAATGGATGATGCATTTCTTCAAACGATCTCTATAAAACATCTTTTCAAACGGTCTTTGAGACATTTTTTCAAATGGTCAAAATGTGAAAGTAGATTTGGTTCATGTCGGCTTGAAGTGGTTTGTCACAGTTGTCTAATCACAATGCGTTCTTTATCTCTTCTCCATCTTCCATTGTTAGCTCAAAGTGGTCCGATCACGGTAAGTCCAAATACAGTGATTCCTCTATATCTTTTCCATTTTCCATTGTTGGCTCAAAGTGCTTCGATTGCAATTGAGTACCATAGTGGATGATAGAGATGGTGGTTCATAGTGGTGGTAGAAGATTTAGGTAGCATTGGCATGCACCACAGTTTATGATGGAGGAGGCAACAACTATTCGTGGTGGTTTGGTTCCATTTGCGAAGGTGGTATGCAATGGATGTAAATGCGGTTCAATTGATTATCAACGACGATGGTTGTTTGTGGTGGTATGGAGGAGAAAACAACGTTAATGTTCATTCATAATGGTGGTGAACGATGGATTTGGGATGGTGTACAATGTGTAATTCTATGATTTGATGGAGAAGATGTAGAAAACTAAAAATAAAAATAAAGAAGTGTGTTAAGGTTTTGTTGTGTATAAAGGCAAAAGGCAATTTTATTATAATAATGATAAAGACTAGGGGTAAGCAACGGATATATCGATCCGTCCGAACCGATCCATCGTATTTTGGACGGATACGTAATGACGAACGGACGGTTGCGGATTGATTTTTTTCAATCCACCTAGTTTTGGAGGGATGGCAGATTTGAGGTTCCTTTAGCCACAACCGAACCGCCAAACCACGAACACCTCTAGTAATTTGTAAGACTTTGTATTTTCAATTTGTTTAGATATTCTGTTTATGTTTTCAATTGAAAAGAATTTAAATATTCTGTAGAATATATTCTGTTAAAAAAGAGTTTTCAACTTGAATATATTTTTGAATTGAAAAAATATAGATGTATTATTTATTTATATTTTTTGGTTTTTAAATCTAACTCTAAAAATAATAAATAAAAAAGATGATATATACTGGTCGGTTTTTGTCTTCAAAAACAGATATAGATATAATAATACAGAGGCATACAATCTCTACTATTGCTATGTTCATGGTTTTGGTGGTTTGAATTGTTTTTATATTTTAAGAATCACATATTGTAACACTTTATATAATACTTTATGTGGATGAGGCATACTGTGATTGTAATATGTGGATGAGGCATGCAATGATTGTAATATTCTAAAGTTTCAAACTTTCTTTCTTTGGATGAGACACGCAGTAATTGTAATATTTTTTAAGTCATTGACTGTAATGCCTTTTTTTTTTTTTTTTTTGAGGAAGTACACAAGTTGAATTATGTTGAGTCTTCATTTGAGAAGAACTAAAATAGCCTGGCTTTTTTAGCCTCGTTTGGTTTTTGTTTTTGGCTTTGACTTTTATGAGAGAAAAGTATAATGATTATGGTTTAAATGTGACATTTTGTTTTATTGGCTTATGTAGCCAATTTTGTCTTTTGTGCTTTTTTAAGCAAAAAGCCAAAACCAAACATAGCTTGAAAATTTATAAAATTTTAAACCGCCAAACCGATTCGTATCCATCCATCAAACCGCCAATCCGTTCAATCCACATCTATCAGATTGGCAGACGGATGCGGATTGATTTTCTCCAATGTGTCAATCTGGCGAACGGATGACGAATTTGAGGTTTCGTGGCCGCAACTGACCCGTGCCCACCCCTAATAAAGACCCCACAATTCCCAAAATGATTTGGACCATTCATGTTACTGTCAGAGAGACAAAGAAAAAAAAATTCAAATACATCAATGGAGATCGTGGGATCTTCCTTTGTGGAGGTCCCAAACATTTTTCATTTTATTATGATGCAAAAGGGTTAATAATGTTCGTTTGCTTTCTACCTTTTATGTTATTACATGGAATATTAGTGTATTTATTGCAATTTTTTTTTAAATTTTACGAAAGATCAATATAATGTACCCCTGATTTTTGACAAGTCTGTAGCAGAATGCTACATTTATATTCTTTGTTTGATGCAAAGTAAACAAATATAGTTTAAGATCAATTAGATTTTTTCTTAAATTATATTACCAGAATAAGAGCAATATTCATTCCTTAATTTATACATTTTGTATTAAATTCTAAAATAAAATTTTAATTTTAAATTTAAATTCTTTTTTAAATTATGTTATTGCAATTAGAATGAGATCAATATTCACATATGTCATAATGATGTGTCATAATATTATTGGTCTAAACATAATTTGTTATTAAATACACCTATTCAAATTATTAATCACTATTAAAGTTTATATTTTTATTTTTTGTCATTTTTGGTTTTAAATTTTATAAAAAAAAATTCACGTCCTTCTAAACTACAACAACTTAAACAATAAATTTTTTAATATAAATATCTTTTTTAACAAAATACAAAAGCATTAAGAAAATTATTGACTTTTAACGATTGCCAAATATAATGGATTCTATTTTTTTTTTTATCTCAATTATTAACTAAACAAATTGAAATATATATTAAAAAAATGGTTTAAATAGTTAAAAAGTGACTTTTACTAAAATCAAATAGAAATAAATATTTTTTTTAATTAAAAGTGATAGGTGAAACTTATTTTTTTTATATAATAAAAAAAGAAAATGAGAGTTACATGTAATAATTTATTGTTCCAGTAATGTTACAAATTCACTCTTTCACCCATAATGATGTGACAAGGAAGTTGGGCCCCATGTCATTGAGTGTATAATAAATCAAGAGTTGACACATACTATATCACATCATTGTAGATATAATTATGGATGTTTTTTTGTGAATCTCAAACATTTTTTTTTTATTATTCATCTAGACGTTTTTTAAACTTGCGAAATATGATGAATCCTGTTAATTTTATTTTTTTTTAATCTCAGTTGTCAATTAAACAAACTAAAATAAAAAATGAATTTTTTTAGCTCAAATTGCTAAAAAGTGAATTTTGCTGAAATAAATAGAAATAAATGTTATTTTTCTAATAAAAGTGATGGTTTGTGAAATATTTTTTTTATTTAAAAAAATAGGGTTATATGTGATAATTCATGAGTCATCTATAATTATTTTCAGATTAAATGAGACTATCATTCTAAATTTTCTTCTTACCTTTTTTTTTATACATATACTTTTATTTTGTAGAAATTTAATTTTATTATATTTAAATATTTTAGAAGCATTTACACACAAGTCCCAATTTATAAACTTATGCTCCATTAAGTTATAACTAAGATTTTTTAAACCTTAAATTCCCAATTTTTAGTATTCAGAATCATTTTTCAAATAATGTATTCATCATTTATGATTATCTATAGAGAAACATAATGATTTGACATTTATTTTGATTTTCAAAATTTTAAAATATCAACTTTCAAATTGAAAAAACTAAAAACAAATTATGTGCCAAAAAAAAAAACTAATCAGTGTGTTTGGTTTCAGTTTCTGGAAATTGAGTTTTTTGTTTTTTATATTTTTTTTTTTAGTGAATATTTTTAAAATTTTAAACAATTTTTTTTTTACTTTTTTAAATGCACCTTACTTAGATGTATCTAAATAGTAAAAAATTTGTGAAAAAATATTTTAAAAAATTAATAAATACATAAAAATATGAAAAATATATTGAATTTTCGTTTTTTTTTTTTTTTTGTATTTTTGGTATTTAGTGATTTTTTAAAAGATTTTTTTTCACAAATATTATACTTTTTAAGTATATTTTTCTGAAAAGTATTTCATGAAAACCA
Organism: Camellia japonica; assembly: GCA_030407325.1. Classification (NCBI taxonomy): domain Eukaryota; kingdom Viridiplantae; phylum Streptophyta; class Magnoliopsida; order Ericales; family Theaceae; genus Camellia; species Camellia japonica. Next base: position 91,881,009 of record JAPPVO010000010.1, on the reverse strand, counting down.
AAACCAAGCAAAGTGTTTTTGAAAAAATTAAAAAAACTAAATTATTTTTTTAGTGCAAAACTGAAAATTTTGTGTCTATAAAGGAGTATGCTGATGGAACATTCGTGTGCAAAATTTTAAAAAAAATTAAAAAATGAAAAAATTGATAATGTTATCAATTTTAAAATAAAAAAAAAACTGTTAATATTCTTGATTTTATTGAATAGTTGAATCAAACCAATAAGTAGAAGGGTAAATATATTTACTCTCATGCTCTGTTTTTTCATCAATTAGTGAAACAATTATCTGAAACATTACTATGCAAAATTCATAATGTTCTTAATTTTAAAAATTGTAAAAAACTGATAATATTCTCTAGGGGTGTTCATCATTCGGTTGCAGCCGGGGAACCTTTAATCCACCATCCATTCACCGGATTGGCGGATTGAAAAAAATCAATCCACATCCGTCCGCTGGTTTGACGGATGTAGATTAAGCGGATTGGCGAATGGATGCGAACCGGTTTGACAGTTTAAACTTTTACAAATTTTGAAAATAATACAACAACTTGTCAACATTTTTTTTTTTTTTTGGATAATAATATAACTCAACATAACTAAAAGATTATCAAGTAAATTGTCAAATACCAATAATAAATACATATAAGAAAATCATGTATTATCAAAACTATTTCATTACTTTTTTTTATTCAAAAATCATTTAATTTGATTTTTTTTAAATGACAAAATTAAGCCTTATATTTTCCACACAAAAATACCAAATATCAACACTTATCATTGGATAAAAGGATTTCTAAATTGAAAACACAACAGAATATTTAAACTCTTTTGCAATTGAAAACACAAACAGAATATCTAAACAAATTGAAAACACAAAATCTTACAAATTATTAGAGGGTGCTCGTGGGTTGGCGGTTTGGTTGAGGCCAAAGGAACCTCAAATCCGCCATCCGTCCAAAACTATGCGGATTGAAAAAAATCAATCCGCAATCGTCTGCTTATCATCATGCATCCGTCCAAAATGTGGCAGATCGGTTCGATTCAGTTGGTTTGGGCGGATCGGAATATCTGCTGCTCACCCATATTCTCAATTTTACTAAATAGGACTTATTGATTCAAAAAATCTTAAATAGGACTTAAGCGACCATAGCATTTGTAAATATGTAACGCCCTCAAAATAATACATATAAACCCACATTCTTGACATGCATAAACATAAGGGAATAAAACGTATTTCCATTCATCAGAGCATTCATTACAAAAGTATTACATGTTGACAGCAAAAGTAAATACCCTACGGACTTACAACTTTCAAAGCCAACACTTGGTTACAAAAAGAGAGTACTAACTCAAATACACTTTAAGCCATTGGCTTGAATTTACATATAATACCAAAAGAGAACAACAAAAAGATCTATCAGCCTCAAAGCCTCCCAAGCTACGTCCTTGGAGGTAGCATATCACCTGAACCTGAAAATGATATCTCATATAGGGTGAGCCAAAGCCTAGTAGAGATATACTAAACCAAGCATGAGAAATAACTAAAACATTAGCATTTGATAAATGGCTAACACTTGTAAACCAACTTACAACACAATCCAGTTCCATGACAATATGTCCATGTTTCATTTCATTTTCCTTTACTTATCCAATTTTCAATTCATAAACCAGGCTCAATTTCTAGCCAAACAATTAAATGAAACTACAATTCATGTTAAGACACTTCAATTATTCACAATTCACATGAGACTATAACTCATATTAAAACACTTTCATACTTCAATTATCTACGTTATACAAACGTAATCAAGATTTCGAGACTTTCACCCTGGACACTCCGGCCAACTTAGTTATCAATGGAGTCCATCCCCTATCTCCTCCCAAACTGGTTTGAGAATACATCCCCTATCTCCTCTCAAACCATGGAGTACATCCCCTATCTCCTCCCAAACAAAATACATATACAATGTATTTAACACTTATCATATACAATGATCAATCAATACACATATTCGATGTATTATTCCAACCGTCATATTCAATGACATATTCCAGGTGATTAGTTTCAGTTTTCCCTAATCAACATACAGTGTCTACAACAATCAAGACTATCCTCCACCGATAACCCAAAGCAGTTATCTCTAAACAGATAATAAATTTATCAAACAGATAAAATATCAACATTTTCATAGGTGAGTGATTTATTTATCCAACTACACCATTTAATCTCACAATTTCCCAATTTCATGATTTCCAACTCAATTTCATATTTCCCCAAATTAATTATTCAACATAATTAGGGTATTTTTCCCTTATTCACAAAGTTGCCCCCAAGGCCCAAATTTCACTCATCTTTCATAAATGACCCCAATTCCAAGCCTCTTATGCATATTTGACTCAAACATGAAAAACCCCTCTTTTATAAATTACAAATCAAACCCTAACTTTCTCAAAATTACCATAATTCACCATCCAATCAAAATGACTAAAATTTATGTCAAAACCCATAAGAAGGAGTAGGGTATCCCTACCTCAAAAGAAGAGACCAAATGGAGAAGATGAAGAAAACTCAAGATGCTCCAAACCCAATGATTTTCGGATCAAAACGTAGCCCACACCAAACTCCACCTTTCTTACAAAGGAACTGGGCTAGAAACACACTAGAATTTGATGGATTTTTAGAGAGAAGGTATGTAGAGAGAGATGAAGCAGCCGTTCTAGGGTTTTGAGTAAAAGAGATGAAGAAAAGTGAAGAAGAAGCTGCTACTGCGAACTGATATATTCGAGGCTCGCTCGAGCAAAGGAATGGTCGCTCGAGCGACCAGATACAAACAAACCTCGCTCGAGCGTAGAAAGCCTTGCTCGAGCCAACAATTCGAAGCTTCAGGTCTGCAACCCAGAAGCACGCTCGAGCGAAAGAAAGCACGCTCGAGCGAAGAAACTCAAAACATAGCCCTCGCTCACTCGAGCGAAGGAAAGCTCGCTCGAGCCAAGAAATGCAACCTTCAGGTCCAAAACCAGACGCAGACGCAGACGCAGACGCAAGCTCGAGCGCAAGACTTCTTGCTCAAGCCACCAGACACAACACTCAACTCTCGCTCGAGCGAAGGAACCCTTGCTCAAGCGAAGGAATTAAAACACAGAGCTCGCTCGAGCGACAAAAGCCTCGCTCGAGCGAAGACACCAAAATCTGGGAAGCAACCATTTGTTTCAAAACACACTAAATCTGTTACAAACCTGCCCAACACATTCTAAAACTCGAATACAAAGAATTAAAGGATGGAAATGCAACATATACAACAACAAACATCTACCAAACTGAGTCCGGAATGCAATAACCAATAGAGGGAAAACCAGGATCGCTATAAAATAGGACTTAAGCTACCATAACATTTGGAAATAGGACTTTTAGGTAATTAACCCAATATTTTATTATAATTTTTAAATTAAAAATAATTTTTGAAAAATCATATTTAAATTATTTTATGCCATTATAAAATATAATTTTTTTAATATCAACTTATTGATCCCTTTCTAAAATGTGTATTTGCTTTTATTCATTAAAATTAAATTTTTAACTAATCTTATTTATTATTAAAAAAATAATTTTATATATTTATATATACAATTTTGTTTCGATTGCTCAAATTATTTGGTGTCTCTGTCCAAGGCCATTCAAATTTATTCGAATTTTTGAATTTTACATATGTTCTTACCGAATTAAAAATTATGTTGCACAATCTTTAAAAATTTATAGGCTTGACTCAAGTTGCTTAGGTTCAACTTGCCCAAATTTACAAGTTTGGTCATGGGGTTGAAAGTTACATTATTGAAATTGTGACAAATTAAAAATTGATACATAAATTGTGATAAAATTATAAGTTTCAATATATATATTTTTTCATAATTTACATACAAAAATCTAATTATTTATATTATTTCGTATAAACATATTTTATTAATTTTTTTTACATCCCGTGCATAGCACGGATTTTCACTAATTTTATTATGATGCAAAAGGGTTAATAATGTTCATTAGCTTTGTACTTTTTATGTTATTACATGGGATATTAGTGTATTTATTACATTTTTAAAAAAAAAAAAATTTATGAGAGATCCATATAAAGTACCTTGATTTTTGACAAGTCTGTAGCAGAATGCTACATTTATATTATTTGTTTGATGTAAAGTAAACAAATATAATTTAAGATCAATTAGATTTGTCAATCATTGAGGGTTTTTGTTTTTCTTTTTGGAAGGGGGTTAAAGACAAGTCTGTAGCAGAATGCTACATTTATATTATTTGTTTGATGTAAAGTAAACAAATGTAATTTAGGTAAATTATAAACACATCCTTTGAGATTTATTTAAATTATAATTTACTTTTTGTAGTTTTAAAAATTACATTATGCCCCTTAAGGTTTCTAATTTCATAACAAATAGGTCCTTTTGTTAATAAATCATCAAGTTAATTAACAATTTTTAATATTGTTAAAATTTTATTTCAATTAATAATTCAAATAATTTTATTATTGTATAGGTGAACAGTTATAAATTTCACTTTTTTCAATTAATTCTGTTAAATAAAAAATTCTGACAGGGAGGTATTTGTAATTTTTCAAATCACAAGGAGTAATTCGTATTTTAAGTAAATCTTAGGAGGTATATTTGTGATTTACCCTATAATTTAAGATCAATTAGATTTGTCAATCATTGAGGGTTTTTTTTGTCTTTCTTTTTGGAAGGGGGTTACAAGTATTAATATTATGCATTTTTATAAGTTCAGGGAGATCAATATAATTTATCCTTAATTTTGATAGGTTAATAATTGAATTTTTTATATTTGTATGTTTGATGTAATGTAAAAAAATAAGTTTAAGAGGAGAAGGGGTATTGTTGTGCCCTAAGGCATAGCAATTGTTGTTACTCTCTTTGCAGGAGGTCTTCTCGAGTGTTTTTTGATGATCTGAACAGTTTATATTGTAGGGTTCGTTAAGAATATTATTCATATAAAAAGTCAAGTTAATCGGATATTCATAACTGTAGACACCCCATTTTTGACCGACCTTAAGATTCAGACGTCGCCGATTGAGCGCTCGGTGATGTTGCATATTGTGCTCGTTCAGAAGTCTCAGAGTTGCGGCCGTGCGCCCTGCCTCCGGACTTCCGAACTCTCTTCTGTGCCTTGTCTCGGTTTGCGAACCAGACTCGGTTTTCTCTGTTTTCTTTCCTGAGGGGAGGGAGAGGTCCCGTAGACCATCTCTCAGTGGCCGTGGGCTACATTTCGTGACCGTAGGCCATTTTGCCCATTTCGGAGCCCGGTTCCCGGTTTTCGGAGCCGTCAGGCCGTGTGCCTCGGTTCGGGACCACCCAACCATCTCCGATCCCTCCGGTTTTTGGCATGCATCTCATTTACTCCCTTTCGAGGGACACTGGGGTCTTAGATACCCACTTCGTGGCCAAACACCACTTTCGGTGCTTAACAGCCGGTTTTCGAGACCCCGAACCGCGCGGTTTGGCCCCCGAGCATTCGTTTCGCATCGGTTTTTGTTCATTTTTGGCAGGTACCTCTGTTTTATCATAACGAGGGACACTGGGGTCTTAGATACCCACTTCGTGGCCTAATGCCACTTTCGGTGCTTACAGCCTATTTTCGGGACCTCGAACTGCGCGTTTTGGTCCCCGAGCATTCGTTTTGCATCGGTTTCCGTTCATTTTTGGCAGGTACCTCTGTTTTATCATCAGGAAGATCACTGGAGGGTGGGAGGCTAGTAATTGTCTAAGCAACCTGTTATGCTCTTCCGGTGCCCCCCGGCGCCCCCCGGCGCCCGTTTTTCTCACTTCTGGGCTAATGTTGACCACCCTAGGGCCATTTTCTTCGAGCCAAAACCACATATTTGTGATGTACACACATGGGAGGACCTTAAAAACATATGGCCGGCCAGTAATTCTCATTGAACCTTTTGAACCCCTCTTTGAATTGGCCTATTCTCTCTCCTGTTTCAGAGTTGTCAAATTTGAACCACAAGGCCTTGTTGTACACACCTGAGAGGACACCATCATGTGGTGGCCGGCCAGCAAATCTTCACTTCATTTTTACCCCCTAGCCGGCCGGCCATGGGGGTTGGCCGGCCGGCCACCTCCAGAAAAAGCACTTGGGCGGCCATGCTCCTTGGGATGTGTTCCTTACAGCTATGCACCTTTTTCCCCCAGAAAAGATCTGTATCTGGGGGATATTTTGGAGGGGAATGCTTGGGTGCATTTCCCTCCACTTTACACCCCTCCTTTTGTCCATATAACAGCAGCTACAACATTGTGAAGAGGGTTAGAAAAATTTGGCTTCAAGCATACATACACTCCTCTATCTCCATTTCTCTCAAATCTTCAAGTTTAGTGCCATTTCTTGATCATCATCAAGCACTACCATCACCACTCCATTTCCAGCAGCAAGGAGGAGTTCTTAAGAGGCTTAGAAGCAACTTTCTCCAAGGAAAAGGAAGCCAAGAACTTGTCTTCAAGGGTAAGTCTCAAAATCCCTTTTTTACACCACTTTTTTGCCTCTTTTCTTAACCCTATTTCCACACTGTTTTGAGCTCCGACCAATACTGAAAGTGGTCCTCTTTTGAGCTCATTTTCATCTTTGTTTGAGCCCTCTATCTTGCACTTCTTTCAATATCCTCTTATATGCCATTATTTTGCATTGAATATTTGGCCTATGTGTGATCTGAATTGGAGCATCTCATGAACTGATATTGTGCTTATTTTGAGGCCCTCTTCAACATTGAAGAAGGGCTCAACCTTGTTTTCATGCTCCATGTGCCACTTGCTTTGAATCCATGTTTTACCCCTGTTTTTGCATGAAATATTTGGCCTATGAGTGATCTGTTTTCGAGCATGAGGTAAACTGTGAGTGGGCCTATTTTGAGCCCCTCTTCAACATTGAAGAAGGGCTCAACCCTGTTTGGCCTCTCTATCATGCACTTGCTTCATAATTTCCCATATTTACCGTAAATTTGCATGATTTATTTGACCTACATGTAGTCTGATTTGGAGCATGTAATTAACTGTGAGTAGGCTTTTTTTATGTCCCTATACAACATTGTAGAAGGGATCAACCTTGTTGGGGGTCTCTATGTTATACTTGTCTTTATACCCCTCTTTGGCCCCCATTTTGCATGCTTTTTTAAGCTTATCTAGCTTCTGTTTTCGGCCATCATCAGAACTATAAATATTCATATTTTGATCTTCTTGACATATTTCATTGAGGGTCTTTGCTGGTTTGATGAATGTTTGGGGTACCTCATGTTATAGCCTTATATATCCTCATTCTTGCATAGCATTTTTACCATGGTTGCTTACTGAGTTGGGGAATGTCATCTACTGAAAATGTGCATATTTTTAGTCCCTCATCAGTGTTGTAGAAGGGTATTTTTCAGTTTGAGCATTGCATGTATCACTTGCTTCAATACCCCTCTCTTGGCTCGTATTCTTGCATGCCATTGTTGTCCTATCTATGCTCACTATTTCGCCATGATTTGTACTGTAAAAAATGCTATCTTGGGGCTGCCTTGCTACTGTTTTGCATGTCATGTACCAATTATGCATGTTTAGTATGGCTATAGGCCATTCCGGGTGCTTATTATCGCATTTCGGGACCATTCCGGGCATTCGGTGTCATTTTCCCGCCTTTCGGGACTGTTTTGAATCATTTGTAAGTGTTGAAATTCCATTTGCATGTTTGCATATCATTTTCCATGTCATTTCATGCTTAAACGCATTGCCTCAGTTTGCGCGCCCGTGTGCACGCATTTTGAGGCACCCCATTTTTCATCTCCGGCCTCTCATGTGAGTGTGGCTGAGGCTCACTCATGTTAGTATAAGTCCATTTCGCATTTTTTATGTCATTTCATGCTTTAATCCATCGCCTCGGTTTGCGCGCCCGTGGGCACGCATTTCGAGGCACTTCTTTTTTTATCCGACGGCCTCCCGTGTGAGAGTGGCTGAGGTCCTCTCATGTTGGTATAAGTCCATTCTGCATTCTGTATGCCATTTTTGCATCTTTGTATTCTGTATGCCATTTTCTCGGTGGGCACGCACTTCGAGACATCTCATTTTAGCCTCATTACATATCCTTTCCATGTCATTTTGCATTCCGTATGCATCGCCTCGGTTTGTGCGCCCGCATGTACGCATTTCGAGGCATCTCATTTTCATAGCATTGTGCATGCTAAGATTGCATATTAACTACATTTCATGCATATCATGCATATTGCATCGTGTTCGGGATAGGAGTTAGCCCGGACACGGGAAACAAGGCGCGTTTCGTACTCCGAGTGACGGAACGGGTCTCAATTCCCAAGTCGCCGACACTCCGGATTACCCATGACGGAGTTAGGTTTTGCATTCATCTGCATTCATCATATATTGAGTTGTGCAATCCGATTCCTCGGCCATCATGCATCGAGATGCGTGATTGGTGGCACGAGGATCGAGGCATGCATATATTTGTGAAATACATTGCTATGCCCCTTTCCTGCTCTCTGTTACAGCAAAATGAAGAATCAGTAACTTTTCAGAGTCGGGCACGCATTTCGAGAAACATTGCAAACAGAGGCTAATCGGGGCATCCCAGTAGATTTCCGCGCAAGGCAGCCCAGCATACATCATTTCATTATCCGGAACGAAGCGAGGCAGCCCCTGGCTTGCATGCCAGTTTTACAGCTTTCTTAGTTAATCTGTTAATTAATTAGGAATTTGTATATTATTTGGACTGTATATTATTCGGACTGTATTATTCTTTTATTCGGACTGTATTATTTATTCGGACCCTCTGCGCGAGGGCAATACTGTAATAAGTGTGCGTGAGTGTGGTGTATGTCTTCCAACCCCACGTCTTTCTCCCTTTTATTTACCCGCTTATGTTGGTTAGATATAGGGCATATTTCAATTAGCATACAGTATGACAGCATGTTTGCATCATTCATCTGTTTTGCACGCACCGGGCTCGGCGCATCATACAAACTGCATTTGTATTTCAATTCCAAATTGAATACGTGTTAGTTGTAGCATTTCATATGCCATTTTAGAATAGCCGAGCCTGCTATAGTTGCATTATTGCATGTGTTGCATTAGGCATTTCTGTATAAATTGGGATCATGCATGATTTCTAATCAGTTTTCTGTTTTGGCTTGGAGTACTCGGTGAGTTTTATGCTTTAGCATCCTTGCATACGTGTGAGTGCTGCCATGAATAGCATGCTTACCATGAAGCTATGTGCTTATGTGATATAATTGCCTGAATGCCTGTGGGTGAAGGTTGGGTTACTTGGATTGGAGCAATTCATCGAATGTTTGTTTTAAGCCCACTAGATAGTGGCAAAATCATGTTTTCTAAGCCCACCTGAGGGTGGCAAATCCGCGTCTTAGCCTACCTACGGGTAGCACCATCAAACCATTTTCAAACAAACAAACATGAAATGTTTTGTTCCAATTCAGGCGGCCCAATCTATACTTATTTGCTGCGAGCATCACATAGTAACCTAGGCTAATAACCAGAATAAGAACTCACAATGTTTTCAAAATAAGATATCATGGTTAGTAGAGGCCGGTCTTTGACCGGGCGAGCGGGGGTGCTCACGAAGTGACCTTCCCCAATCGTACCCAAGTTCCCGAGCCGAGGCAACTTTGGTGATGACGGACACGTGGCCTTTGGCACCGAGTCAGGGTTTCCTAAATTTTCCAAAAAAATAAAATATTTAGGTGGCGACTCTGTATCTGGCAAAGCAGTCCATGTTTGGCACTTCTTTCAAAAAAATCTGTTTTCCAAAACGATTTGCCGGATTTGGACTCTTTGGTTCAAGATTAAGAACCGTGACACGAAATCGAGTCCGAGCTGTAGCGAGGTCCCCCGCGGGCTTGTCTACAGTTTCTGGCGACTCTGCTGGGGATTTAGAGAACTTGACTCGAACTCATGATATCTGGTTTTGACTACATTTGTGTGTTTCTTTGCATTGCATTTGCATTGGTGCGCCTAGGACACCGTATTTGCCATCTGCTATTCCTGAGCGGTTTGCCGGAGGCTTGTCTTGTCAAGGCATGTCCATAAGGCTGACCGGTTACGGGCTCTGCCAGTATGGGAACACAAACCCCGGTTTTACCGGGGCACCCTTTTTGACCATTCGACCTAGTGCATATTCGGATCCATAGTGACCATTCCAAACTAGGACAGGTTGCTTACCCGTTTTTAGGTTGTTTGAAACCGCTGCGTGCGTAGTGAAACCCTAGTTCCTGACAAAATAGGACAGGGAAACCCTACCCCCAAATAGGGGTGTTTTGGCTCTCACTTATCTGTTATGTGCTTTAGAGTGCGTCTCTACAGGAATGCATGTATCAGTCTATAAGTTTGGGCATCAGGCCTGCGGGCATCATTCAGGCCTGCGGGCATCAGTCAGGCCTGCGGGCATCAGTCAGTATCTGAGAATCAGTTGTCTGCGGATATCCGATTCAGTTTTGGGGAACAGTGATACAGGAACAGTGATCAGTGATTGAGGACAGTGTGTTTTCAGCTTTTCAACTGCGTGTTGTATGCCCGACTGTGTGTTGTGTGTATTTAATTTAAGCTGTTGTGCTGCCCGTTTTTCTGGTCATTTATTTCCTTTTGCTTTATTATCTTTTTGCTAGGGGCAGTTTTTAGCACGATTGCTTCCGAACCAGTAGATACTCCCCAAGCACTCTGGACACGAGGTCGCCGACTCAACCGATCCGAGGATCTCGTTGACGGACATCCAGTGTTCCACTCCCTACCCCCAGTTGCCAGAAGAAGGCCAAGGAGGCGTAGTGTGTCAGAGCAGGGACTACCAGTACAGAGGACTACTTTGACAGTAAACAGCTAGGTTGAGATTTCTGTATCTGCCATAGAAGTACATTTACCGGGCATCCAGATGGAACAGCAGAATACATCAGTGGTAGAGGCGATGATGCGCCAGATGCAAGAGAGCATGAGGCAAATGCAAGAGGATGCTGTCCGCCAAGCGGAATTTTCTAAACAACAAGCCGCAGTCATGGCCCAGCAGGCCGAGCTGATCACTAGGCTGCAACAGCAGAATGCAGCCTCTGCTTCACATCAGGTTCCTCCTCCACCAGCGGCTCCACTACCCGAGCAGGCACCTATGGGTCAGAATACCTTGCCGAACCCTCCGAATCCTCAGAATACCCTGCCAAACCCTCAGAATACCCTCCCCAACACCCAGAACACCCTACCCAATGCCCAAAATATCCAGGAGGACACCAACATTCCAACGGGGCTGGCTCCGCCCCCACTTCTGCCTCAACTGTCCAAGAATCTTACACCCAACCACCCGGACTCTCCCTTTGAGTTCGAGGTGGATCATACAGCTCTGAAGCTGAGTAAACTGGAGAAGCTTTTCAAGAAATCGCAGGGGGTGAAGGCCATCCCAGACATCGAAGATGGGTACACCGATGTGGCTGTAACATTGCCAGACAGATTCAAGATGCCACAGATTGACCGTTTTGATGGGTCCGGGGATCCTATGGTCCATCTCCGGCTATTTTCAGACATTTTGAGGCCAATGGGCCTAACCCGACCGCAAAAGCTTTCTTTGTTTGGCAGAACTTTGTCGGGGGTGGCGGCCATCTGGTACGCCAAGTTAGAAGATGATGTGAAAAGAAATTGGGATGAGATGGCTGAGGCCTTCGTCGCGCAGTACTCGTATAATACACATATCGAGATTACAACACGTGATCTCGAAACGACGAGGCAGGAACAAAAAGAGACTTTCTCTGATTTTGTAACTCGGTGGAGAGCAAAGGCATCGATGATGACCTTGAGGCCTACAGATAAAGATCAAATGTAACGCCCTCAAAATAATAACATTAAACCCACAATATTAACATGCATTGATATATAAAAGATCAACATCCTTCTATTCATCAGAGTCATTACATAAAGTATTACATCTTAATAACATTAAATGCCATATAGGCTTTCATCTTTCCAAGACATTGCTTGGTTACACAAATAGAGTCTCGCTCATTACACATTAAGCCCTTGGCTTGAATCTACATGTAATACATCAAAAAGGAAGAAATGCAACAAAACGTCTGTCCGCCTCTAGCCTCCCAAGCTATGTCCTTGGAGGTGGCATGCTGCATGTACCTGAAAATGATGTTCCCGTATAGGGTGAGCTAACAGCCCAGTAGAAATACACTAAACCAGCTATGAACAATGACTAAAAGATTAACAGTTTGATAGATGGTTAACACTTTTACATTCTTTCATAACACTTTACAGTTTCATGACATTCAAGTCCATGGTACATTTCATTTTCCATTTTCTTTCAATTCTCAATTCATAATTATGGCTCAGAACCTGACCAAACAATCTATATGAGACAGCAACTCATATTAAACATTTTCCCATTTCACAATAGATAAGCATACTAGCTATATCAACATATCAACGGATAAGCATATAAGCTATATCAACACATCAACAGATAAGTATAAGAACTATATCACACTTCCAACGATAAGCATATGAGCTATATCAACACTTCAACAGATAAACATATGAGCTGTATCTACGGAGTCCATCCCCTATCTCCTCCCAAACAATATCCGGTTTAGAGGTCCATCCCCTATCTTCCCCCTAAACCGCGGAGTACATCCCCTATCTCCTCCAACACAACACAATGCATATAAACAATTATTATACACATCATCAATCAATACATAAAATTAATGTATTCTTTCAATCGTCATACTCAATGACACATTCCAGTGATTAGTTTTAGTTTGCCTAATCATCATGCATTGTTTACAACAATCAAGATTATCCTCCACCGATAGCCCAAAGCAGTTATTTCTAAACAGAAAATAAATGCACCAAAATGAATATAAAATCAACATTTCAACTAGGTGAGCGATAAATAATTCAACTACACCCTTTAATCCCATACATTCCCAATTCTAACATTCCCATTTCAATTCCTCATTTCTCACAATTAATTATACCAATTAATTAATTTCGATAAAGCTTGCCCATCATTAGATTCATTTGCAAATTTCTTAATGTTGTATCTCTGCAAATCTGAGGCAACTCAAGCGGGTTGAGCGGGTCAGGACCCATAGAAAATACATCTCTCCAATTAGCAAATCTTGATTCATACAAAACAAAATTACTCCCAGACCTCACTCTCTTATCTAACCCCCTCACGTACAACTTCCTCTTCTCATCCTCCTCCCTCTCATGAAACCCATGCGCCGCCGCCAACATCCCATCCAGTGGTTACATACGCAACAGTTCCAGGAGTCACAGTCACACCAACTCCATCATTTCCAACTCTTGATTCAGTAATTATGGGATATTCACCAGGCCCATCTGAAGCAACTACTGCATAGCCATCCTTGATAGAGGCAGGGTAAGGAGGAAGAGGGTCGGGGGCTGTGATATCATGGGCCAAGACCTTGCCGAGAGCTTCGTGGAGGGGAACAGTGACAGGTGGCAGTCGCTGAGCAACATTGAGAACAATCTGGAGAGCGTTCTCAGCTGATATCATCGTTGTGGGTTTGCTCTGATGATCATCATCGGATGAGGAGACTCTGCTTCCATCGTTTTCAGCCATTTCAACACCCAACTCCAACCCACCTTCTCTCTTTAAACCATATTTAGCAAAAACATTTTCTGAAGAAGAAAAAGAAATGAGTCAACTTCTTCCTCTTTTTCGGTTCTTCTGCTTCTGGATTCGCCTCCCTGTATTTTCCTTCTTTCCACCGCCTCCAACCATCCTCTCTCTCTCTCTCTCTCTCTTAGAATAAATAAAATAATAAAAAGGAAACACACACTACTTGAGCACTTCCTCACTTTGTTTAAGAAAATATTCTTCATGTCTCCACCGAAAATGCACCTCAATTATTCTATCCACCATCTTTTATTTTTTTTATTTTTTTATTTGAACAAACTTAGCTGAGATGTAATCACATTCTTAATGTGAGGTGTATATATATATATAAATATATCCTTTACACTATTCTATAACAAATTTATTTATTTCTTTATTTATTTTTAAACTTAGGTCATCACATCAAATTCGGATGATTGTGCGCAATCTCCAACCGAAGTTAATGCAGAAAATGATCGTACTCCCCTTTCCGACTTTCTCAGATTTACACGAGATGGGGGTACAGATCGAAGATGCAATGAAGCAAGGTTTGATCGATCAGGACCGAGAGCAACCCCGAAGGACATTCAACCGCAATAACAACGCAGGCCCGAGTGGCGCTGCAAACACAAGGACTTCTGAGGTCGGTATGGTCACCACCACCCCCCCTTCTCAACCAAGGCCCGCGGCGGCCACACCCTTTTCTAGTACATCCGAGAGCAGTAACCAAGCCTCGAGATTTCAACCCAGAGGCCAAAGAACCTTTACTCCACTATACATGCCTTTGTCCAAGGCTTTCGGGGTGTTAATCAAAAAGAAGCATCTGACACCTTTAGAGCCGAGGCCATTGCCAAATCCACTCCCTCCCTCTCATGACCCAGCAAAGTACTGTGCGTACCACCAACAGCACGGTCACGACACCGACCGTTGCTACAGACTGCGTCACGAGATTCAAGACCTCGTCGACAAGAATATCATTCTACCTCCCAAAAAACCCAACGTCACAACAAATCCCCTCCCACCACACAACCAAGCCCCTCCTCCCAAAAGAGTCAACCTCATCCAAACTGGGGTCGTATCCTACGATCCTAGTGTCTATATTACTCCCTCTCACCTACCCAAGCCGGAGGTGATCCTTCCTGATTACACTAACTTGTGCATGTTGGACACCTTCACAACCCAATCTGAGCCAGTGGTGGTGACCACCGAAGATGAAACGGGGCAGGTTTCAGAGGAGAGCAGAATCGTTGAGTCTGGGATGGAACAGTCTGGGGGTCTAGCTGGAAGAGCCTATGATCCAAGCGAGTACATCTTATCAGTGGGCCAGTTTAAGCTGAGTGTGGGGCTGGGAAAAAGCTGAGCTGTGTATGATTCGGGGGGACAGACTTGAACAAGGGGCAGATGATCTGACAACAGTGGAAGAGGACTTTGCCAACTTCCAGTTCTTCAACGACCAAGAATCAGGGGATGCTGCAATCAACTGGTTCGACTATGAGGAGTCGGCAGAAGTCACTGGGTGGTTAGATGATCAGCCAGATGCTGCAGAATTTCAATCAGAACAGGGCCGGCAGGGGCGAGAGTATCAATGATGGCCGGAAGGGCCGAGGATCAGAAAGGATTGCCGGAGAGCGCCGGTACAAAGAATTTCGCTCGGGACCAAGATATTGTGAAAACTGAGCAACAAACCGTACTAACACAGGAGGAGCGAAGGAAGAATTGGGATTCTGAGAGAATCCGGAAAGCCAAGAACCATGAAGAAATTGAAAGTGCTGCGAGCACGAAAGCAGGACATGCTGTGAGCATGTGGGATGAAAGTACCGAGGGTACGAACTTATCGGAACCAGATAGGTGCCTGTTGAACGCTAATGGAATGTGGTGGGAAGACGACGACTTATGTCTTGCCCACACGGATGAAGATTGGGCAGGTGCTCAACCAGATGACACTTGGTACCTCGATGAGGTGGACCACATGACCAGGAGTGGGCGGTATTTCAAGCCCCCACACCTTGACCAACCTGAGTGTAACATGCCCGGGGGGTACCCGCGCGCGTTAAACAGTTCGGACTCCCGAGATCTCTTTGATCTCAAGTTTCACGAGTGCAATGTGAAACATAGATGAGAGTCCAGATTTGGCAACTTTTATTGAAAATCCATTTATTGCAATTTTGTCAAAAATGGACTGCGTCATCAGAACTCAGAGTCGCCACCTAATATTTTGGGAAATTAGGAAACCCATGACTCGGTGCCAAGGCCACTGTTCGTCGTAACCAAGGATGCTTGGCTCGGAACCTTAGGTATGAGAGGGGAAGGTCAATAATGAGCACCCCCGCTCACCCGATCAAAAGATCGGCCTCTACTAAACCATGATATGACTTTTATTTTCTTTATATGTTTATGTTCTGATTATTTTAGTAAATCTTAAAATTTACTATGTGAAGCATACAAGTATAGACTAGTTTGCTCAAATTGGAACAATTCAACTTCATGTTTGTTTTTGAAAAAGGGTTTGAATTTGCCACTTGACAAAGTGGGCTTAAAGTTTGTGAATTTGCCACTGCAAAGTGGGCTTAAAACGTACATTCATTGAATTATTCCAATTCAAACAACAAGCCTTCATCCACAGGCATTCAAACAGTTTATCATTTAATCAATTAGCCTCATGGTAGGATGCTAAACATAATAAGAAAAATACACACAAATGGGATGCTAAAGCATAAAAACTCACAGATTGACCGACGTCCCTCGAACAACTACAAAACAAAGTTAGTAAAATATGCATGATCTTATATACAGAATCCTAATGCAATTCACTCATGAGATGCAACTAAAGATTCGGCTTCTAAGATATGACATGTGAATCATCTCAATAACATGAGGTAGCGCATAGAATCACAGAAGAATTGATTAAATCCACACATGTAAATGTAGCCGAATCTTAATGCATGAGACATGGATGTAAAGCAGGGATATGCATGACATGTCAGATATATACATACACACAGTTAGGGAAAGCGAGTAAAGAATGGGATAGCAAAGGAGCGGGGTGGGGGGATTATTACAGCACCTGAATTATTACAGATCCGAGGGGAATGAATAAAATAAAATCCTCACAAACACTCAGAATAAAAATAAATTAAATTCAAACAAACTATTTGTCTTCACGCTCTACCCATGTAAACTCATCCTCAATGAAGGCCCACCTTGACACCAAAGAGCAATGGACTACCACGTTTGCAAGCAATCAATTCATGCCTTCTTTTGAAAATTAGAGCATAGGCTCTTTCGAGATGCCTCATAACTTCAAACACCACGTGACTGAAGGTAACAGTATGAGCACCTTTTTCATTTGCTTTGTCAAAAACAAATTTTGCAAGCTTTGGTCCGTTTCCGATTCAAAGGTGAACCCATGTCGGAGTAACCTCGTGGTAGACGGATTTGTCGAGGGACTCGATGTTTCCTTCAATGCTAAACCACTTCACAGCACACTCCTAGTGAGCAAGTGCAAGCTCTCCTTTGCAGCTGCGCTCCATCTTCAGAACTTCACCACCTTTACCAAGTTCAACCAAACAAATTCTACAAACAGCTTCTTCTTCGGGAATATCTTCCCTAGCACGATCACTGCAATAATAGATATACGCACTGAACCTTGACACCATGCATCATCAACTTCACTACGTGGGTAACCACCACTCCATCCTCCACTGCCGTGTGTGTTGTTCGGTTTGGTGAAGTTGGTGGTGATGTCTTACCGTGTCTTCCTCTCCCTCACCGTGTGTGTGTCATGTGTGCATGTGTGTGTCTCTCTCTCTCTCTCTAAACCCGTGTATCTCTCCCCTTTTGTGCTGTGTCAATCCGTGGTCTGTTAGTCATGGTGTGCCGTGGGTGTGTGTATGGCTATGGTGTGGTGTGTGCTGGGTGGCCACGGTGGTGGTGGTGTTTCTTCTCCCTCTCCCCGTGTGCCTCTGTGTGTGAGTGTATCATGGTGTATCTGGAGAATCAGCCCGTGAGCTCAAGTTGAGAGAGAGTGCCGTCCTCTCTATGCAGTCCCTCACCCGTGTATCTGCCTTTTTTTCCCTCTGCCCTCCATGTGTGTGTGTGTTTTTCTTTTTTCTCTCCCGTGTATCTCGTGGTCTCTCCTTTTGTGAGTGTGCCTCGTTTGTCTTTGCATGTGTCCATGTATGGTGAAAAGAGAGAGAGATCCCGAGGTGGTGGGTGGTAGTGTGCTCCACCGTGTCTGAATATGGGGTGTTGTGCATGTGCTAGCTGTTGTCCAGTGTGTATTTTTTAATTTGCATGTCAGTCTGTCGGTTTTGCCGAGAGCCCCCCATTTTCTTCACCCACTCCCTCTCCTTTTCTCTTTTTATCATTATTGTCTTCACCTGCTCCAATATTCTCCTATTCCACCGAATTATATCACCCACTCCACCCACTACTCATATATATTTGATTTTATTATTTTTATTTTTTTTTTGTTTTTATTATTTTTTATCACATACCAATTTATATAAACACACCTAAAAATTTGTACAAACACACAAAAATATTTTAATTTGACCAAAATGAATGAGTTTCGGGATTAAAATTTCAATTTGATTTTTTGGTGAAGATGGTCAAACTAAAATGCCCAAGTCTTAGGGCCGGTCTACCTCATGAACAAGCTACAACATATTCCCGGGATGGGATTAGGAAGGAGCGGCAGGAAAGGGGTCGCTGCGTTGGCCGAAGTGCCACACAATCCACATACCTTTGGACTGGGTTATCTGCCCACCAAAGAGGACTGGGTGAGGAAAGGAAAGGAAATGGCCAGCAGAGCCAGAGCGAAGCAGGCTGGGAAGCCTTTTGACTTAATACACAGGCCCATTCAGGGTACCCTGAACGGACGCTTCGTCCGGGAGGGGGAAGATTTTCCATTTTGCGGCTTCCCAGAGCCATGGATAAACGCGGAGAAGAAGCGTGTACCAGGTTTCGAAATCTTCTTCGACCTGCAACTATCCGGGGATGACGTTGCCACAGAGCAGACAGACCCAACAACTGAGGTTGAGCAGAATAAAGCAGGGGATCCTGAGGGCATAGAATTTGAAATGGGGGTAGCACTGGCATGTCTCCTCTCTGATCCTCCGATCGACCAAGAGTGCTTGGGGGATAACTTCGTGGTTTCCATGATTGGGGATGAAACGGCTGCGAGCCAACCAGCAGCTATCTTGGATGCATCAATCGCACCCTCTCTCACTTGGCAGTACGAGGAGGGATTTTTGTCCAGCAGCACCGGGTCAGGTAGTGAGCCGGAATCTGATTCCACTGAGTCCTGTGAGTCGGAATCAGGTTCCAGCTCGACTGAGTCTGAGTCTGGTACTCCTGGGGATGTTAACCCGGATGCCACAGTCCTGTCCAGGTCGTCTTTTTCCTTTTCTTTTGAGTCTGTTGTAACAGAAGAATTGGACGATTTGGATGAACTTAATGAGAATGAGGTGAATGTGGTTTCCGAGTATTTCTCTGTGCCCTTGATTTATTGTATTAATTCAGACTTTCAAAACTTTGATGAAAACGACGAGGACGAAGTTCCTCCGGTTTTACAACGTTTAATTGAGCAAGAGCAAGAGAGATTTGTTAAGCCATTAACATGATGAAATCATTACCGTGAACATTGGTACTGAGGAGGACCCGCGGCTGGTCCAGATCGGGTCCACGTTGTCTTCGGAGGAACGCGAGCGCTTAGTCGCTTTATTAAAAGATTTCAAAGATGTTTTCGCGTGGTCCTACGAAGACATGCCTGGAATCGATCCTGAGATTGTACAGCATCGGATCCCCCTTGACCCCGAGGCCCGACCTGTCAAGCAGAAACTCAGAAGGATCCGCCCGGATTGGGCTCTCAAGATTAAAGAAGAGGTCACCAAGCAAATTGACGCAGGCTTCCTGCTGGTATCTGAATATCCAACTTGGTTGGCCAATATTGTTCCGGTGCCGAAGAAAGACGGCAGGATCCGGGTGTGTGTAGACTTCAGGGATTTGAACAAGGCTAGTCCGAAGGACGACTTCCCCTTACCGCACATCGATGAGTTGGTAGACTTCACAGCAGGGCATGCATTGCTCTCGTTCATGGATGGCTTCTCAGGATACAACCAGATAGTAATGGCACCAGAAGACCGGGAAAAGACTGCATTCACCACCCCGTGGGGGACGTACTGCTATAGAGTAATGCCGTTTGGGTTGAAGAACGCTGGAGCTACTTATCAACGGGCCGCGACCACAATACTACATGATATGATCCACAAAGAGGTTGAGGTGTATGTGGACGACATGATTGTCAAGTCCAAGGAAAGAGAGGGCCACTACACCGCCTTGCATAAGTTTTTCCAAAGGATCAGGGAATTCCGGTTGCGGCTAAACCCTCAGAAATGTACATTTGGTGTTACAGCGGGAAAAATGCTGGGGTTTCTGATTACACAAAGAGGCATCGAGGTCGATCCTTCCAAAATCAAGGCCATCTTAGAAATGCCACCACCAAGGACTGAAAAGGAGGTGCGAGGCTTTCTGGGTAAAGTGCAATTCATAAGACGGTTTATCTCAAAATTAACCTTGACTTGTGAACCACTTTTTGGTCTCCTGAAGAAAGGAAAGAAGTTCCAATGGGACGGCCGATGTCAAGCTGCATTTGAACAGATTAAAGAGTATCTACAGAACCCGCCCGTGTTGTCACCGCCAGAACCAGGGAAACCGTTGATTTTGTATCTGTCAGTAACTGAAACTACGATGGGCTGCATGCTTGCACAAGAATCAGAAGACAAGGTGGAGAGGGCCATCTACTATCTCAGCAAGAAGATGCTGGAGTATGAAACCCGGTATACATCGCTGGAAAAGGCTTGTTTAGCTTTGGTATGGGCTACCAGGAAGCTGCGGCACTACCTGTTAGCTCACTCTGTAATGCTGGTTTCACGACTTGATCCCATCAAATATCTTTTCGAGAAACCAGCGCTTACGGGTAGGCTAGCTCGTTGGTTGCTGTTGCTCTCCGAATTTGATCTCACATACGTGACACGCAAGTCAGTGAAAGGAAGAGCAGTGGCAGAGTTCCTTGCCGACCACCCGGTTGAGGGGGATGAAGCAGTTGAGTACCTGTTCCCGGATGAATCAATTCTGCATATCGACGATGAAGCTTGGACGATGTACTTTGACGGAGCGTCAAATCAACACGGGTATGGGATAGGAGTGTTGTTGATAGCACCCGACAATTCCCGTATCCCTCTAGCCTTCAAACTCCGATTCAAAGTCTCGAACAACGAAGCAGAATACGAGGCGTGTATCGCTGGTCTAGAAGCAGCCCTAGAACTAGGGGCAAGACGGTTGGACGTCATTGGGGACTCGAACCTTGTTGTGTCTCAAGCTAAAGGAGACTGGAAAGTAAAAGAGGAAAAGATGATGATGTATCACCAAACCTTGGATTTGCTGATTCCTCGGTTTGAGAAGCTAAGTTTTACTCATCTGCTAAGAGAGAACAACAGGTTCGCAGATTCTTTAGCAACTCTATCTTCTATGATAGACATCCCGTGTGGAGTCCGAATGCGTCCAGTCATCATTGACCAGAAATTTGTACCTGCCTATGAGTCGATTGCAGTCATAGATGAAGTTCAGGACGAACACCCTTGGTATTACGACATCTGGAGTTTCTTGGAGAAAGAAGCATACCCGCCAGGGGTAAATGCCAAAGACAAAAGAGCAATCAGAAGAATGGCAGTTCAGTTCATCATCTGCGGGGGTAAACTGTATAAACGAGGTCATCTGGGAATGCATAAACTGTGTGTTGATGCCGAAGAATCAAAGCGTCTGATGGAAGCCATCCACGGGGGAGAATGTGGTGCGCACATGAACGGGGTAATGTTGGCACGGAAGATTCTCAGACAGGGTTATTACTGGTCCACCATGGAGGAGGATTGTATTAGTTTCGTCCGGCGATGCCACAAATGTCAGATTCATGCAAATCGGATGAATATCCCGCCAACAAAGCTGTACAACATGACTTCGCCATGGCCGTTTTCAGTCTGGGGAATTGATGTAATCGGAGCAGTTACGCCGAAGGGTTCGAATGGGCATGAGTTCATCTTGGTAGCGATAGATTATTTCACAAAGTGGGTTGAGGCCCAATCTTATGCAGTGTTGAAGGCTTCACACGTCGCAAAGTTTATCAGAAACAACATCATCTGTCGCTATGGGGTCCCAAATGAAATCGTTTCAGACAATGGTTCCCACTTCAAGAAGGAGGTGATTGATTTGTTGGAGAAATACAACGTGGCTTTTCATAAGTCATCTACCTATCGGCCGCAAACCAATGGAGCAGTTGAGGCCGCCAACAAGAATATCAAGCGCATACTGCAGAAGATGGTGGAAACCTACCGGGACTGGCCAGATAAGCTGCCGTTTGCTCTGTGGGGCTACAGGACTTCAATCAGAACTTCTACTGGGGCGACTCCGTACTCGTTGGTTTATGGGATGGAGGCCGTTCTACCTATTGAGATTGAGGTTCCGTCATTACGAGTATTGGCCGAGTGTCAATAGCCGAGCAGACTGGCAACAAGCAGATTTGAGGAACTCATGCTCTTCGATGAAAGAAGGTTGAAAGCACTGTACCACGTCCAAAGTTATCAACGTAGAATCGCCCGGGCTTTTAACAAGAAGGTTAAGTCCAGGAATTTGAAGGAAGGAGATTTGGTGCTCAAAGACAACCGAGCTCCCATCCACGACCCAAGGGGCAAGTTCAGACCTAATTGGACCGGTCCCTACATCATCAAGTCAATCTGGTCTGGTGGAGCTGTGGTTCTGATGGATCTAGATGGCTTAGAGTTTTCCCAACCGATCAACATGGACAAGTTGAAGAAATACTACCCCTGAGAGGCTCGCTAGGCCGAAAACCCGAAAGGGCGACCTAGGCAAAACTCAGAGCATAGAAAATTTGAAATTATAAAAACTGAGCTCGCAAGGTTGAAAACCCGCAAAGGGCGGCCTTGGCAAAAGTTAGAGCGCAAAAGGAGAGTAAAAATACCCGAGCGAACCTGAGCCTGAACTACGTAAGGCTTGATTCCCATCTTTGGGATACGTAGGCAACTTCGTCTTGAAGTTCAGCCGTAAACTTTTCCCCGATCAACTTTGTCCATGTTGATCATCTCAGTCATCTCTACTCATCAGCATTTATCGTGATCTCCGGTACAGTGCTTTTCAGACTAGGGGCAACTTTCCGTTGCAAGGAAGTGCTGCGGTACCATTCAAACTAGGGGCAACTTTCCAGTTGCTAGGATCTGGGGTTGTGTATCTCAGTGACAGATCTCAGGCGTGTCCAGTTCTGATCCACATCGAAAATAGTTTTGAAAAACTTTAATAAAAGTTGACTTTGTTCAAATTAATCTTTTTACAACTAAGACCATTTTTGGACCAAAAGCGGAGAATTTTCAGTACCACAACCTTCAATTTCATTGATTTCAAAACAGAGTTCTCTTGCTCTTGCATACAATTGAAGTTGCTTTTTATTACACTCAGGAAGAAAACTTGAAAGTACTAGTAAAGCAATAAATCCGGGGCATAGTCAAATCAGGTGTCCCTGCGCCCCCTGCCAGAGCTAGTTGAAGCCTCTGATGCCAACCTGGGCCCGACCTGTGCTTCTTCGTTGAGCCAATCCCAACATTCATCAGACAGAGTGCAACTGAAAACAGGGGCAGGAGGTAGGAGCTCTCTAGTCCTCCAGGCCGTAGTATGTCGCGCAAGGACCTCCGAACCGGGAAAGTGACCGGGTACTCAATTCCCTCCGGAGGGCAAGTCTGATCATGACCAAACTGACGCAGAATACGGAATGGGAAATAGAATACACAATGAGTCAAGCCGATCAGACGGATCCCAGTATCCTGGAACATGCTATAGCTCATCGCCGGAAGGTTAAGCCAAGGACAGCGCCAAGCAATGTGATTGGCAGACAAATTGCACATCCATTCAAACCACCATCCCTCATCAAGGGCGTCAACTAGGCGCTGTCGAAAGAAGTAGCCACGGGCTGAGTAAGCAGGGCAAGAGTCCACAACTTGCAATTTATCCATTAACCATATCTGGGGAGGGATGAAAAATGAGAGAATAAAGAATAGAGAGATGTACGATGAGAGAAAAGTGAGATGAGGGTTTTGTGAGAAAAACCGAGCCTGAGGGCCGAGTGATGTGAGCAAATACAGATGTGAGATCGGGTGGGAAACATTACCTGCAGCAGTAGCGGACTCCCTGCAAATCTAGTCGTCTCCCGGCGATAGAAGGCATCCAAACCTAGCAGCGTCTCGGCCAATGTCATGGCGATACAGCTCTTTCCCTCCCGCAAGCCTTGAGCGACTTCAATCAAACGGATGCTAGCTCCGCCGGAGCCCGAGACAAACAGAAAATGAGATAGCATGCACAAGCAGAGGGCATGTTGTCGGAAACCTTGCCAATGATGGTCGCTGCGGTCACCGGCATCAGAGAATCGGTAAATCAGGCTCGGGATATCCAACAGGCCATCACCAATCAGAGATCGAGCATCATGCGCGTTGAAACCACACATCCGCCCTAAAGCTTGGGCGTGGCCAAAACGAGACTGAGGCAAAATCTCTTCGGAGCGTTCAGACTCCGTCAAGACTTGAAAATCTTCGAAAGTGGGACATACCTCTTGCCCTCCAAAGCTGAAGACGTGCGTCACCGGGTTCCAAAACCTTGCCGCGGCATAGAGGAAAGGAAGATGTAGCGGAGTCCGGCGCAGCGTGAATAGTGCGTTCAAGCCGAAACCCCGGAAGTTCAACTTCTCCGAGCCGTCTAGAGAAGAAATCCAAGATGTGAGATTTTCTGCGAGAAATGCCTCCATTTTTGCGAGAAACAGTGATGAAATGAATAAGTTCCAAGGCTGGGGCTTTTATAGGGGGGTAAAACACTATTTCAGGACACGTGTCAAGATTCTGAGGGTTGCGGGAGAGGTGGCCGGCCGGCCACCTATTCTAGCAGGCCGGCCACCTTTGACTCAAAACATGGCCGGCCGGCCACCCCCCCTAATCCCCAAAATTATTGGGGCCCATCATGCATTGGTCCTGTTTTGCCCTCCGGAAGGAAGTTTGAGGCATTTCTACGCATCGGGGATGTCGAAGGCCTCCATTTCTCTCAATTTTGGATGCGTTCCATCATCCAGATCGTCGTCCGAAGTACGCTTTTATTGTATTTTGTTTATCGAGTTGTTGCTTTGTTTATCGAGTTGTAAGTTTAGTCGAGCTGTCGCTTTTTGTGTTTCGAGTTATTACCTCTTTGTTTACGCAGTTTTGTTAAGTCTTGTTTATCGAGTCGTTAACATTGTTGTACTTTGCTTATCGAGTTGTAAGCTTGCTAAGATTCTGTTATTTCTTAGTGAGTCGAGTTGTTTGATTTGTCGCGTCGGTTCATTGCCTGACCTGGTAAATACACAAGGCACATTCTCATTCAATTCCATTTTTGTACAAAATGATGCGATGCGATGCTAAGAATTTCAAATACAAACATCTTTTCAAAAGCTGTTTCATTCCATCATGTTTTACAACAAACAAAGGTACAAGTTTTACAGGAAATAAAACTGCCTAACAATGTGCAAAGTGCTACAAACTACTAGCAAAAAGTAAATAAAGCAGAAATAACATCAATATCCTCGGGAGCGGAATGAGGAGGCCCTCTCATCCTCTTCTGGGGACAACCTCTGCACCATCATCACCATCCTGGGTCAGAGCTGTCATCCTCCATCCCCCTCAGCCTCACCTCCACTCCCGGAACCAAGACCGGAGCCTCCCTCCCCAGCAGATGTCTCTGACTCACGGTCTGCACCTCCTCCTCTCCTCCTCCTCAATAATGGTGCCCTGCGTCTGCGAGACGACCCTGCTCCTCGAGCTCCTCGGACAGGCCTAGATGGCCCTCCCTGAGAAGGCCTGATGGCCCAGCTCCTCGAAAGGGCCCAGATGGCCCAGCCTCGACCCTCTGAGAGCCCGGGTGGCCTGCCTGCCGTATCGGAGCATATACGGAGGCATCTGAAAATGAAGAGTTCAATGCATCAGTTCAAATATGAAAAGCAGATACAAGTACAATATGTGAGTGGGGAGTGTGTCAGATGTGCTCTACACAGACTATCAATATAGCAGAATGTTCAAAACCAGTATGCTATCAGAGATATGTTAAATACGGGAAAGATAGACAGTACCTGCACGCCCATGATAGCTAGCTGTGCCTCCCTCCGTAGGATCATGCCCTCGAACGTGGCTAACATCCCGAGCAGCTCGTCCGTGTACTCAACTGGAGGCTGCAAATACAAATGCAAAACTATCAGTAAATGAATGAATATCCAAATATCTGACTGACAAATCAAAGCTGTAAAACATACCGGGGGTGAATCAGGGTCTCTAACATATCCGTGGTCAGGAAGAGGAGGCTCTAGAGGGACCTGGTAAGGAGTCCCGAACCGCCAGCTC
Source organism: Camellia japonica (assembly GCA_030407325.1). Classification (NCBI taxonomy): domain Eukaryota; kingdom Viridiplantae; phylum Streptophyta; class Magnoliopsida; order Ericales; family Theaceae; genus Camellia; species Camellia japonica. Next base: position 91,854,856 of record JAPPVO010000010.1, on the reverse strand, counting down.
GTCAGCTCGGTCGGCATGTTTGGCCACCCAGCATGTGGATGAAGAGACGGAGGATCGGAGGAATAGAACTACCTCTACCCCTAGATGCACCAGCCCTGCTAGAGGAAGGGATGTCCGTAGCACGGGCACGACTCGAAGATGTGCATCAGTAGGCCGCAGTGTCGGAGCACGCACTCCTGTCAAGGGGGGCATCAGATATATACGACGATAGGTGGCGTAGTCCCCCTCCATGAGATGTAACAAAGCATCAGTGCCCTGCATGGCACTAGTGACCTCCTGGGTGGAGAGTCTATCCGCAGTCCGCATAGTGGCTGGAGGTACAGCAGGAGGGTCCTGAGAATCGTACCCCCACACCTGGCGCAGAAAGCGTTCCCCCAGGAACCATGCCCTACCGATCGGTCCCTCGAGCAGGAACCTATACTGGGAATTAGTCGATCCTCCGGGATACTGATATCGGAGACCATCACCTAAGACCGCCCAGGGTTGCCAAGTAATCTGCGGATAACCAGTGCATAAATCAATCAGAGATCAGGAATATACAGGGCAAATCAGATGAAAATGAAAGGAGCTGAGAGTTCTGAAATACCTCTGTCGTCCGCACAGTATCAAAATACTGTCGCAGGTAGAAGAGAGTCTCTCGAGGTCTCGGTCGATGCGGGCCCTCGAATACCAGTGAAAACGGAGCCATAAGAAACCCTGCTACCTCCGTCTCCGGGCCTAATGCGGGGAAATATACGTACACCCATAGCTGAGAAAAACAGTGCGGAATGTGAATCCGAAGTGCTAAAGGCAGAATACAGAATTTGAAGTGCGCCGTGTGTGCAATGAACAAGTAATGAGAAGCAGAAATGTAAATCAAGAGGACAGAACGTACCACCCAGGCTCTCTAGTAGCCGCCGAGCAAGTCTCCCCGCCCGCGAGAGGCTGCACTCATGTAACAGTAGAGGGTAGCCAGGCCAGCGCCACCCCAGTCATACCGATGGACCTGTGATAGGTCCACTAGGGCACTCAGAAGGTACAATCCAACGGTGTTCCCCCTGTCGGCAAACAGAGTGGTGCCAAAGAGGAACATGAGGAAACCTCGGGTGTACTGCTCAATCTCCTCAGGAGACTCAGGCTCCATCTCTGGCCTCCGGAAACGGGAAGAGAACCAGGTGTACCGGACTCTCCCGGAAGCTCTATCTACAGGTGGGCGAGCCCCCAACAGATGCACCCATGCTGCCTCCCACTCACCCATATCCTCGTCGTAAGGAATGGGCCAACCGCCTGTGTCTAGGCCGTGAGTACGCAAAATCCAGCGGGGTCATGGTCATACCCCGGTGGCAGAAAAATGGAAAGAATTGGTGGTGTCCCACCATCTCTCCACCAGAGCAGCTAATAGTGTCCTGCTGGCAGGGCAGTGTGATAATCCCATGCAGAATGGTCCAAACCCTGCTGCGTCAACTAAATCCCGGACAGCCTCCGGGAGCTCAGCGTACCACTCCCTCGCGGCAGTGGAGCCGTATCCTCGTACTGTACGAGAACCAACCTGCGTTCAGAATGAATGTATATGTCAGAATCAGAATTGGTAAGCTGTGTGCAAATCAAATGAAGAAGCTGTGTGCAAATCAAATGAAGAAGCTGTGTGCAAATCAAATGAAGAAGCTGTGTGCAAATCAAATGAAGAAGCGTGTTCAAATCATTAATCAGTGGGCTGCGTGTTCACTTTATTTCTATCTGGGCTGCGTGTTCAGTAAATCAGTGTTTTGGGCTGCGTGTTCAAATCATTTATCAGTGGGCTGCGTGTTCACTTTATTTCTATCTGGGCTGCGTGTTCAGTAAATCAGTGTTTTGGGCTGCGTGTTCAAATCATTAATCAGTGGGCTGCGTGTTCACTTTATTTCTATCTGGGCTGCGTGTTCAGTAAATCAGTGTTTTGGGCTGCGTGTTCAAAATCCTAATCAGTGGGCTGCGTGTTCACTTTATTTCTATCTGGGCTGCGTGTTCAGTAAATCAGTGTTTTGGGCTGCGTGTTCAAAATCCTAATCAGTGGGCTGCGTGTTCACTTTATTTCTATCTGGGCTGCGTGTTCAGTAAATCAGTGTTTTGGGCTGCGTGTTCAAAATCCTAATCAGTGGGCTGCGTGTTCACTTTATTTCTATCTGGGCTGCGTGTTCAGTAAATCAGTGTTTTGGGCTGCGTGTTCAAAATCCTAATCAGTGGGCTGCGTGTTCACTTTATTTTATCTGGGCTGCGTGTTCAGTAAATCAGTGTTTTGGGCTGCGTGTTCAAATCATTAATCAGTGGGCTGCGTGTTCACTTTATTTCTATCTGGGCTGCGTGTTCAGTAAATCAGTGTTTTGGGCTGCGTGTTCAAAATCCTAATCAGTGGGCTGCGTGTTCACTTTATTTCTATCTGGGCTGCGTGTTCAGTAAATCAGTATTTGGGCTGCGTGTTCAAATCCTAATCAGTGGGCTGCGTGTTCACTTTATTTCTATCTGGGCTGCGTGTTCAGTAAATCAGTGTTTTGGGCTGCGTGTTCAAAATCCTAATCAGTGGGCTGCGTGTTCAGTAAATTTGGTATTTGGGCTGCGTGTTCAAATTTCAGAATAATTAGTGGGCTGTGTGTTCACCATCAACTTGGACTGTGTGTTCAGAAAATCAGAGTTTGGGACTGTGTGTTCTACTCGTAGTCAGTGTGCGCCGTGTGTTCACCTTCAGAATCGGGCTGTGTGTTCGACAAATCAGAATTTGAGCCGTGTGTTCAATTCTTAACTAATGTGTACCGTGCGTTCACAATCAATCAGTCATGAGCCTAGTGTTCAGCAATTCAATGTTTAACTACATGTTCGGGTGCAAACAAATACTATGTCATAAGCTACAACTGTGTGTTTAAGCATGGCAAAGCTACAAAGTGCACGGAAAATGCAGAAAATAAAGTAAAATACCTCTCGTGCCTCGGAAGAGAGGTGCTGCTCGGCTCTCGCAGAAGCAAGTCTCCGGGTCCGGTCGTTGAAGTCAGTGAAATGACGGAAAACGGCTCGCGGAAATGTGCACGCCGGGCATATCTCTCGGGATAAAAGGACGGACTCTCGGGGGAGTGCCATAATGTCAAAATCATCTCCGGCACCTGGAGGACCTCCGCCGTGAGGAAAATCACCTGCCATTTCGAGAAATCTGCAAAAAGGAGCAAAAATGAGCAAAATGAGCCAAAATTGGAAAAAGTCAACAAAAGTCAACTCCCGGGAAATGAAAAAGTCAACAAAAGTCAACTCCCGAGAAAATATTCCAAATATTGAGACAAACTTACCTCAAGTGGTGAAAATGAGAAGAGAAGCTCCGAAATCAAAATTTAGTCGCCTCAAAGTGCTTAAATCTGAAGGATTTCGCGAAAACAACTTGCAGAAAAGGCTGAAAAGCGCGTATAAAGTGCAGATCTGAAAGAAAAAATGGTTTGGGAGACAAGAGAAGAGTTTTCCACGGCTGTGGGAGTGATTTCACATTGAATGGGTGAGGATATATATAGAAATGAGAAAAAAGACGAAATTGCCCCTACTTTTGGGCATGGCCGGCCGGCCACCTTTTCTGGCTGGCCGGCCATTTGCTTTTTGAAGCATGGCCGGTGGCCTCCCCTAGGACCACCACTTGGCCGGCCATCTCCCCCACACCCCCCTCTAGCTCCCTGCAAATTTTGAGGAAGATTGGAGCTCCCGGGACCTGAAAAAGTTCAAGAAAAGTGCACTTCCGGTCGCGAAATCGGTCCGCCGGAACTTCAGCTGCAGTTTCTGACATGTGTCTCATCATCACTCATCAAAATCAAGGTGTATCCTTTTTGAACATGTTGTAACCTCTCCGGGAGGTGAACCAGAGGTCGCGATGAGTTGCCTTCACCGAAATGCGCGTTTTCTTACTCGTTATTTCGCAACCGACGGGCACCCTGGTTTGCTCGTTTTGCATTGTTGTGCACATAACTTGCATTCTATGAATATTTTGCATTGTCATGCATGATTTCTTGGTGTACCATACCTCTGTGCTGAGCATGCGTTGTCACGCGTGTTCCTTTCTTGCATTGTGTTGCATTCACTGCCGACACTGCGTGTGTCAAACTTTCGGAACCACAGGAATCACATTGAATATATGTTGTTAGTTAGCATATTGTTCATGTTGAATTTCTCTCTTTTGCAGGCACGATATTGTATGTACGGCTCATTCGAGGCTGGTGCGACCAGACCAATCGCGCAGGTATCGTATCTTCTCCGTGTGAGACGCGACGAGAATTGAATGATTCTCCGCATTCCTAACTGCATGAAATGTAGTTGTTGCTTTGCATTCTTGCTTAAAATTGTTGCATCTATTTGCGAATACTTGCCTCATTACAGCTTGCTGCATTTGCATGATCATCTGGCTCTGTGCATATCGCTTTGCATTTTGCCCCTGCTGCCTGCGGCATGCCTGCGGGCACACATATCTCTGTTCATCTTGTATGATTGTCTAAGTCTTCGGCCTTGTCAAAAATGGGTCGTCTCTGGCTTTGACATTCACTCCCGTCACTTGTGACTTCCGAGTTCTGTCAAAGAGGGGCAACTGTAGACACCCATTTTTGACCGACCTTAAGATTCAGACGTCGCCGATTGAGCGCTCGGTGATGTTGCATATTGTGCTCGTTCAGAAGTCTCAGAGTCGCGGCCGTGCGCCCTGCCTCCGGACTTCCGAACTCTCTTCTGTGCCTTGCCTCGGTTTGCGAACCAGACTCGGTTTTCTCTGTTTTCTTTCCTGAGGGGAGGGAGAGGTCCCGTAGACCATCTCTCAGTGGCCGTGGGCTACATTTCGTGGCCGTAGGCCACCATTTTGCCCATTTCGGAGCCCGGTTCCCGGTTTTCGGAGCCGTCAGGCCGTGTGCCTCGGTTCGGGACCACCCAACCATCTCCGATTCCTCCGGTTTTTGGCATGCATCTCATTTACTCCCTTTCGAGGGACACTGGGGTCTTAGATACCCACTTCGTGGCCAAACACCACTTTCGGTGCTTAACGGCCGGTTTTCGGGACCCCGAACTGCGCGGTTTGGCCCCGAGCATTCGTTTCATCGGTTTTTGTTCATTTTTGGCAGGTACCTCTGTTTTATCATAACGAGGGACACTGGGGTCTTAGATACCCACTTCGTGGCCGAATGCCACTTTCGGTGCTTACAGCCTATTTTCGGGACCTCGAACTGCGCGTTTTGGTCCCCGAGCATTCGTTTTGCATCGGTTTCCGTTCATTTTTGGCAGGTACCTCTGTTTTATCATCAGGAAGATCACTGGAGGGTGGGAGGCTAGTAATTGTCTAAGCGACCTGTTATGCTCTTCCGGCGCCCCCCGGCGCCCTTTTTTCTCACTTCCGGGCTAATGTTGACCACCCTAGGGCCATTTTCTTCGAGCCAAAACCACATATTTGTGACGTACACACATGGGAGGACCCTAAAAACATATGGCCGGCCAGTAATTCTCATTGAACCTTTTGAACCCCTCTTTGAATTGGCCTATTCTCTCTCCTGTTTTAGAGTTGTCAAATTTGAACCACAGGGCCTTGTTGTACACACCTGGGAGGACACCATCATGTGGTGGCCGGCCAGCAAATCTTCACTTCATTTTTACCCCCTAGCCGGCCGGCCATGGGGGTGGCCGGCCGGCCACCTCCAGAAAAAGCACTTGGCCGTCCATGCTCCTTGGGATGTGTTCCTTACAGCTATGCACCTTTTTCCCCCAGAAAAGATCTGTATCCGGGGGATATTTTGGAGGGGAATGCTTGGGTGCATTTCCCTCCACTTTACACCCCTCCTTTTGTCCATATAACAGCAGCTACAACATTGTGAAGAGGGTTAGAAAAATTTGGCTTCAAGCATACATACACTCCTCTATCTCCATTTCTCTCTAAATCTTCAAGTTTAGTGCCATTTCTTGATCATCATCAAGCACTACCATCACCACTCCATTTCCAGCAGCAAGGAGGAGTTATTAAGAGGCTTAGAAGCAACTTTCTCCAAGGAAAAGGCAGCCAAGAACTTGTCTTCAAGGGTAAGTCTCAAAATCCCTCTTTTACACCACTTTTTTGCCTCTTTTCTTAACCCTATTTCCACACTGTTTTGAGCTCCGACCAATACTGAAAGTGGTCCTCTTTTGAGCTCATTTTTATCTTTGTTTAAGGGCTCAACTCTGTTTGAGCCCTCTATCTTGCACTTCTTTCAATATCCTCTTATATGCCATTATTTTGCATTGAATATTTGGCCTATGTGTGATCTGAATTGGAGCATCTCATGAACTGATATTGTGCTTATTTTGAGGCCCTCTTCAACATTGAAGAAGGGCTCAACCTTTTTTTCATGCTCCATGTGCCACTTGCTTTGAATCCATGTTTTACCCCTGTTTTTGCATGAAATATTTGGCCTATTAGTGATCTGTTTTCGAGCATGAGGTAAACTGTGAGTGGGCCTATTTTGAGCCCCTCTTCAACATTTAAGAAGGGATCAACCCTGTTTGGCCTCTCTATCATGCACTTGCTTCATAATTTCCCATATTTACCGTAAATTTGCATGATTTATTTGACCTACATGTAGTCTGATTTGGAGCATGTCATTAACTGTGAGTAGGCTTGTTTTATGTCCCTCTACAACATTTTAGAAGGGATCAATCTTGTTGGGGGTCTCTATGTTATACTTGTCTTTATACCCCTCTTTGGCCCCCATTTTGCATGCTTTTTTAAGCTTATCTAGCTTCTGTTTTCGGCCATCATCAGAACTATAAATATTCATATTTTGATCTTCTTGACATATTTCATTGAGGGTATTTTCTGGTTTGATGAATTTTTGGGGTACCTCATGTTATAGCCTTATATATCCTCATTCTTGCATAGCATTTTTACCATGGTTTCTTACTGAGTTGGGGAATGTCATCTACTGAAAATGTGCATATTTTCAGTCCCTCATCAGTTTTGTAGAAGGGTATTTTTCAGTTTGAGCATTGCATGTATCACTTGCTTCAATACCCCTCTCTTGGCTTGTATTCTTGCATGCCATTGTTGTCCCATCTATGCTCACTATTTCGCCATGATTTGTACTGTAAAAAATGCTATCTTGGGGCTTCCTTGCTACTGTTTTGCATGTCATGTACCAATTATGCATGTTTAGTATGGCTATAGGCCATTCCGGGTGCTTATTATCGCATTTCGGGACCATTCCGGGCATTCGGTGTCATTTCCCCGCCTTTCGGGACTGTTTTGCATCATTTGTAAGTGTTGAAATTCCATTTTCATGTTTGCATATCATTTTCCATGTCATTTCATGCTTAAACGCATTGCCTCGGTTTGCGCGCCCGTGTGCACGCATTTCGAGGCACCCCATTTTTCATCTCCGGCCTCTCATGTGAGTGTGGTTGAGGCTCACTCATGTTAGTATAAGTCCATTTCGCATTTTGTATGTCATTTCATGCTTTAATCCATCGCCTCGGTTTGCGCACCCGTGGGCACGCATTTCGAGGCACTTCTTTTTTTATCCGACGGCCTCCCGTGTGAGAGTGGCTGAGGTCCTCTCATGTTGGTATAAGTCCATTCTGCATTCTGTATGTCATTTTTGCATCTTTGTATTCTGTATGCCATTTTCTCGGTTTGCGTGCCCGCGGGCACGCACTTCGAGACATCTCATTTTAGCCTCATTACATATCCTTTCCATGTCATTTTGCATTCTGTATGCATCGCCTCGGTTTGCGCGCCCGCATGCACGCATTTTGAGGCATCTCATTTTCATAGCATTGTGCATGCTAAGATTGCATATTAACTACATTTCATGCATATCATGCATATTGCATCGTGTTCGGGATAGGAGTTAGCCCGGACACGGGAAACGAGGCGCGTTTCGTACTCTGAGTGACGGAACGGGTCTCAATTCCCAAGTCGCCGACACTCCGGATTACCCATGACGGAGTTAGGTTTTGCATTCATCTGCATTCATCATATATTGAGTTGTGCAATCCGATTCCTCGGCCATCATGCATCGAGATGCGTGATTGGTGGCACGAGGATCGAGGCATGCATATATTTGTGAAATACATTGCTATGCCCCTTTCCTGCTCTCTGTTACAGCAAAATGAAGAATCAGCAACTTTTCAGAGTCGGGCACGCATTTCGAGAAACATTGCAAACAGAGGCTAATCGGGGCATCCCAGTGGATTTCCGCGCAAGGCAGCCCAGCATACATCATTTCATTATTCGGAACGAAGCGAGGCAGCCCCTGGCTTGCATGCCAGTTTTACAGCTTTCTTAGTTAATCTGTTAATTAATTAGGAATTTGTATATTATTTGGACTGTATATTATTCGGACTGTATTATTCTTTTATTCGGACTGTATTATTTATTCGGACCCTCTGCGCGAGGGCAATACTGTAATAAGTGTGCGTGAGTGTGGTGTATGTCTTCCAACCCCACGTCTTTCTCCCTTTTATTTACCCGCTTATGTTGGTTAGATATAGGGCATATTTCAATTAGCATACAGTATGACAGCATGTTTGCATCATTCATCTGTTTTGCACGCACCGGGCTCGGCGCATCATACAAACTGCATTTGTATTTCAATTCCAAATTGAATACGTGTTAGTTGTAGCATTTCATATGCCATTTTAGAATAGCCGAGCCTGCTATAGTTGCATTATTGCATGTGTTGCATTAGGCATTTCTGTATAAATTGGGATCATGCATGATTTCTAATCAGTTTTCTGTTTTGGCTTGGAGTACTCGGTGAGTTTTATGCTTTAGCATCCTTGCATGCATGTGAGTGCTGCCATGAATAGCATGCTTACCATGAATAGCATGCTTACCATGAAGCTATGTGCTTATGTGATATAATTGCCTGAATGCCTGTGGGTGAAGGTTGGGTTACTTGGATTGGAGCAATTAATCAAATGTTTGTTTTAAGCCCACTAGATAGTGGCAAAATCATGTTTTCTAAGCCCACCTGAGGGTGGCAAATCCGCGTCTTAGCCTACCTGCGGGTAGCACCATCAAACCATTTTCAAACAAACAAACATGAAATGTTTTGTTCCAATTCAGGCGGCCCAGTCTATACTTATTTGCTGCGAGCATCACATAGTAACCTAGGCTAATAACCGGAATAAGAACTCACAATGTTTTCAAAATAAGATATCATGGTTAGTAGAGGCCGGTCTTTGACCGGGCGAGCGGGGGTGCTCACGAAGTGACCTTCCCCAATCGTACCCAAGTTCCCGAGCCGAGGCAACTTTGGTGATGACGGACACGTGGCCTTTGGCACCGAGTCAGGGTTTCCTAAATTTCCCAAAAAAATAAAATATTTAGGTAGCGACTCTGTATCTGGCAAAGCAGTCCATGTTTGGCACTTCTTTCAAAAAAATCTGTTTTCCAAAACGATTTGCCGGATTTGGACTCTTTGGTTCAAGATTAAGAACCGTGACACGAAATCGAGTCCGAGCTGTAGCGAGGTCCCCCGCGGGCTTGTCTACAATAACCCCATGATTAGATCCTAATTGTTTGCAAAAATTTATGAAAGTTATGTTAACCGTTAATTTTTATAGAAACAAATGTGCTTTGGTTATAGGGCTACAAATATCCAATAAACTTGATTTTTTTATATGGATGATCTACTTGACGAACCCTACAATATAAACGGTTCAGATCATTGAAAAACACTCGAGACAATCTCCCACAAGGGGCACAACAGTAACTGTTGTGCTTTAAGGCATAACAGTACCCCTTCTCCGAGTTTAAGAACGATTAAATTTGTCAATCATTGAATTTTTTTTTTAGGGGGTTTAGGTATTGATGTTAGGAAAATTTAGTCTAACTTCTCTCTCCAACTTTTAGTAATGGAAAAGATCCATAATATTTCTTTTTGTAGTCTAAGGTCCCTCAATGAATAACTAGTTTATGTACAATCTTAGCGTACCCTCCCTCGATCCAAAACCATCCCCGCCAGGGGCGGAGGGAGCTTGGGCTCAGGGGGTCACGTGCCCCCCTGACTTTTGAAATTTTTTTTTTTTTAAAAATTTGTAAGTGTGGTCTGCCTTTCACTTTCACACACACACATTCAAACCCACTAACCCACTAACACACACATACCACACGCTAGAAGAACCCACGTTTGTATTTTTATTTTATTTTATTTTATTTTTTTTTGGGAATTTCAATCCTAATCAAATATTGATACACAACTTTTTTTTAGGTGAGTGCACACAACTCCAATTACAACAAGGTTAAAACTCTAAAACCTTATAAGTGTATGAAATTCTTTATTTTTTTATTTATTCACAGTACTTGTGAAGTATTTTCATATTTTCTTTGTCTTCTTTGTCTTCCTTTGTTGTTTTGTAATTTACCGACTCGCGATTCACCAAATTAGGATCACACAACACAGATTTGGGACTACACTACAACATTGGTATCTTCTCTTCATTGTTTACACGTAACTTTATTATTATTTTTTTAACTTTTAAATAAAAATTATGAGTATTAATTTATAATTATTTGTTAAGTTTTGATTTGTAAATTTTTTTTATTTGTTATTATTTATGTTAAAATAAGAGATTTTGATATGCTAAATTATGAATTTTAATTGGTGGTGATTTATATTAAAATTAGGGATTTTAGTTTGTTGTTGTTTGTGCTAAAATTAGGGATTTGATTTGTGCTAAAATTAAAAATATTAATTTGCAGTGATTAATATTTAAATTAGGGATTTTGATTTGTTATAATTTGTGCTAAAATTAAAATTTTGATTTGTTGTGATTTGTGCTAATTTAAATTTTTTGATTTGTATTAAAGTTAAAGATTTTGATTTGTGGGGGTTTGAGATTTTGATTATGAATTTTTTGATTTGTATTTTTTATTTGTTTTCAAAACAATCATGGAGAAATATTTCAAAAGAAAATCAAAGTGGGAATCATCTCTTTCTCAAGAAAAAGATGAAAATTATTCTTCCGCAAAACAAAGTCGCGTAGAAATCAACTTAGTAGACCTTCCTGCAAATCCAGGACTATGGCCTCGGATTATGGACTATAATGTTATTGATTGGGGAAGAAAAAAATTTGAGATTGTAATTAATGGGTGCCCCCCCTCTATATTAAATTCCTGGCTCCGCCTCTGATCCCCGCCGAATCTCTCTCTCTCTCTCTCTCTCTCTCTCTCTCTCTCTCTTCGTAATTTCATCTGAAACCAAAATTACTATCTTTAAACCCATCAACGAAGAAGAAAAAGGAGAAGATGTCTGCAAATCAGTTCATGAAGAAGCCTCTAATGTACTCTTTTTCAGATATGATTGCAATTGTTAGTCTTTGATGTTATCGTCTTCACAAGGCAGTGGGCATGTTCTGTGCAATTTCAAGCTCATAGAGGTATCACTTTTGAAAAATATCTCACAAGTCAACCGTAGGCAACTTTCATTTATGTATGTATATGTATATATCTATGTATATGTTCTGTGCATATGAGAGAAATTAGTTGAATTGGGTTTCTATCCTTTGATGGAAATCAAAATGAAAAGTTCTTATCTGAATAAATATCTAGAAAAAAAGAAGAAAAAAAAAAGAGTTCTCAAATTATTTGGAAATTGTTTTGAAATTTGTTTTCTTTATTTGAAATCAAAATAAGTTCTCATGTTTGTATATATATATATATATATTTGTTTTAAATGAGTTTTGCAAAATCAATTGAATGTGGGATGTTAGAATGGGGATTTACATGGTATAACTCCTTCGGAAAAGATCCCTCTAAAAGCTCCTTCAACTTGCTGCGCGCGCGCGCACACACACACACACACACACATATATATATATTTTCATATAAGTAGCATTTCTTTGTTCAAGTAGGTAGAAGCAACTTCTAAGATTGAAGAAACTTTACCTCAACAACCACAAGATGACCTGAGACCCTAACCTAGCGAAAGCACCCCCTCTCTCTGGATGTAGGAACTAGGAGTGAGCAGCGGATATACCGATCCACCCAAACCGACCGAACCAAACTAATCCGCCGTATTTTGGACGAATGCGTGATGATAAGCAGACAGTTGCAGATTGATTTTTTTCCAATCCTCCTAGTTTTGAACAGATGGCGGATTTGAGGTTCTTTTGGCCACAACCGAACCGCCAAACAACGGGTACCCCTAGTAATTTGTAAGATTTTGTATTTTCAATTTGTTTAGATATTCTATTTGTATTTTCAATTGAAAAGGAGTTTAAATATTCTATTAAATATATTCTGTTGAAAAAGAGTTTTCAACTTGAATATATTTTTTGAATTGAAAAAAATAAATGTATTATTTATCTATATTTCTTGGTTTTTAAATCTAACTCCAAAAATAATAAATAAAAAAGAATTTATATGCTAGTTAGTTTTTGTTTTCAAAAACAAATATAGATATAACAATATAGAAGCATACAATCTCTACTACTACTCTGTTCATGGTTTTGGTGCTTTGAATTGTTTTTATATTTTAAGAACCACAGATTGTAATACTTTATGTGAATGAGGCATGTTGTGATTGTAATATGTGGATGAGGCATGCAGTGATTGTAATATTCTAAAATTTCAAACTTTCTTTCTTTGAATGAGGCATGCAGTAATTATAATACTTTTTTAAGTCATTGACTGTAATACTTTTTTTTTTTTTTAGGAAATGCACAAGTTGAATTATATTAAAAATTTATAAAATTTTAAACTGCCAAACTGATTCGCTACTATCTGCCAATCCGCCGGATTGACGAACGAATGCGGATTGATTTTCTCTAATCCACCAATCTGGCAGACGGATGGCGAATTGGAGGTTCCATAGCCGCAACCGACCTGCGCCCACCCCTAGTGGAAACTATGTGAATTTTCTCTAGTTGTAATCATTGTTTGTAATTTTGTGAATTTTTTTTGGCCATGATCACTGTGTGAATTTTCTCTGGTTATGGTCATTGTTTGTAACTTTGTGAATTTTCTCTGGTTATGGTCATTGTTTGTAACTTTGTGAATTTTCTCTGACTGTGGTTATTTTATGAATTTTCTCTAGCTATGGTCACTGTGTGAATTTTCTCAAACACTGTGGAATTGTGACGTGGTTAGAGAAATTTTAGTGAAAATGCCCAGAGAAATTCTAAACATGAACATAGAGAAAATTGTGAGCAAATCAGATTGAATTTTCTCTGGACTGTGTGAATTTTCTCTAGATGTAGGAACTGTGTCAATTTTCTCTAGTTGTGATCATTATTTGTAATTTTGTGAATTTTCTCTGGCTATATGATTTTTTTTCTAAATGTGATCACTGTGTGAATTTTCTCTAGTTGTGGTCACTATTTGTAATTTTGTAAATTTACTCTGGCTTTGGTCACTGTATGAATTTCTCTGACTATTTTCTTAAACACTACGAGATTGTGAATATTGTGAGTTGTGTGATCTCATTGTCGGAGATCGAATGAAGGTGAGATGACGCGTATGTGGCGAAGGCTTTCACACACAGCTTCTGCCGAAGCCCTCTCCATCATCTGCCGCCACAAAACCCTCTTCCGTCGTTCGCCGCCATCGTGAAGCCCTGAAGAAAAAGATCTAAAGATCTGAATGTATGAAAAAGAAGAAACAAAACACCAGTGCTTTCTTCACTGGAATGCAAATCTTTCGCTGAATACTCTTCCACTGCAACTGCCACATCGACCACCTTCTCCTGCTCATCTCTTTCGTTGCCACCGTCTTTCTCTTTTTCTTTGTCCTTCTCTCATTTCTCTCTTCTCTGATCACCAATCATAACTCGGTATTTCTTCATCTCTCTATATCTTATTATTAATTTTATTGCATTGGATTGAAATAATCACTCTCTTATTTGTCTATACAGTCCAGAGAATTTCTCTGGTAAGAAGAGAAATGATTGGTGATCGGAGGAAAGTGAGTAATGATTTGTGCTAAAATTTCTCTAGTTTGGTTAAAACAATTTTCTCTGGTTTAAAATTGTGAACAAACACAGGAAAATTTGTGAACAAAGCCAAAGAAATTCTCTGTGAACAAAGCTAGAGAAATTTCAATTTTCTCTGGATTTCTGTGGTTTGAACCTAGAGAAATTCTTCTTTCAGTGAGTCTCTCTCTCTCTCTTTATATATATACTAACGTATGCCCGTGCCTGAAGGTACGGTGTAAATAATGTCAGAATTAGAATATAATTGTAATAATCCCAACACTATTTAAATTTATTTTTTAATTTGATAAAATCACAAATTTATTATAAAATTTTGGAGTTCTCACAAAACTTCTCACGAAAACTCACTTTTGCTTATATAATATATAGCTAGATAGATAGATGTGCCTATCATACATATAATTTCTACAAGCATACATATAATATTACTTTTGCTTATATAATTATATGAAGATTGTATAGATGCCCGTAATGTCCTAGTGTATTACAGGCATACATATATTGTATGGAAATATGTGTAAAATATATTGAACAAAAAAGAAAGAAAAAAAAAAACCAAATAGAGAGAAAAATTAAAAAAAAAAGAAAAAGAAAAAAAAGGAAAAGAGATATGGATGTGGGATCATGGGATCATAGAAGGATGTGTGAGAAAAAGAAAAAGTAAGAAAGAGAGAAGCAGGAAAGTAGAAAATGTATATGTAGGATATATTTTGGGAAATATATCTCAGCCATTATTTTAATAAGACAAAAATATGTTGAAGATCTAAAAACCGTCCTACTTTATTAAAATATGTTGAAGATTCATATAATATCTAAATTTATGAAATCTACCAGGTATTCAATATATTTAAAAATAATAATTAATTGTTCAAATTCATTTAATTTGTGGACTATAAAATTCATTAATTGAATCTCCATCGCACACAGTAAAATCTGGCTCTTAATTTTATGATCGCAGACTTTTCCATATAATATGAATAAAAATAAGTGAACAAAAAGGAGAAAATAAAAAAAATAAACAAATAAAGAGAAAAAGAAAAATTTGAGAAAACAAAAAGAAAAAAGAGAGAAAGGTGGGATCATGAGATCATGGAAGGATGGATGAGAAAAGGAAAAAGTAAGAGAAAGAAATGTGAAAATAGAAAATGTACATGTAGGATATTTTTTGAAAAATATATCTCAGCCGTTGTTTTATAATTTGAATAGATATAAGCCGTCCAAATGTCCTAGTAGGACAAATGTGTGTAGGACAATTTCAAAAATCATCCTTCTTTATTATATAGATGTTGAAGATTCATATGAGGTCTAAATTTATGGAGTCTATCAGGTATTCAATATATTTAAAAATAATAATTAATTGTTCAAATTCATTTAATTTGTGGACTATAAAATTCATTAATTTAATCTCCACTATATACAGTAAAATCTGGCTTCTAATTCTGGGATCGTAGACTTTTTTATATAACATGAATAAAAATAAGTAAACAAAAAAGAGAAAATAAACAAATAAACAAATAAAGAGAAAAAGAAAAATGAGAGAAAAAAAAAATAAAAAGAAAAGAGAGAGGAAGATGGGATCATGGAAGGATAGATGAGAAAGGGAAAAAGTAAGAGAGAGAAGCAGAAAAATAGAAAATGTACACGTAAGATATTTTTTGAAAAATATATCTCAGCCATTGTTTTATAATTCGAATAGATATGAGTTGTCCAAATGTCTTACTATGACAAATATGTGTAGGACAAATTCAAAAACCATCCTAATTTATTAGATATTTATATATATATATATATATATTGGTTATTGTTTGTTGTTGTTTATTTGGGTGATCAATTTGTGTATTGCACATCGTGATTGGGAAGAAGAAAGAAATTTTCTAGTTTGAACCCAAAGAAATTCTTGCAAATACCAGAGAAATTCTTTGAAAATCCAAAGAAATTAAATCTCTAGACTAGAATCCAGGGAAATTCTCTGGCTTCTCTGGGAAGAAATGAGAAATTCCCAGAATTTCTCTGGGCTGGATCGATTTTTCTCTGAATCGATATTGAGGGACCTTAGACATTATGAAAATATTAGATATTTTTTATGCTATAAAATTTTAATACCAAGGACCCTTAAAAAAAAATTCCCTTAATGTTATGCATTTTTTAAATTCCTAAAATATATATTTGGTTGACGCAATAACGTAATGGTTTTTAAAACTTTCTTTCTTTAAAATATAGTGAACTCATTATTTTCTTTATTGTATTTAAGTTTACTGAAACAAAATAAGATTGAATGAAATGATTATTCTTTAATCTATGTGTAATGATGATTTTGTTATAATAATAAATGGTAATTTTATTATAATATGAGAATACATATTATAATGGAATGCTCATTTCATTATATTTCATTTTAATAAAGCATTTGTACTTCGCAATCTATTTAAGAATGAAAGAAAATCACAATAGTAAAAACTACTATAACCAAGTCCTATCATTATTTCCACGAATTTTGAAAAGGTAAAAAATTCAAACAATTGATTCAAATTTCACTTCAAATATAAATTATAAAATGTCTAAAATATATAATTTAAAATTGAAGCCATAACGTGACGCTCTAAAAGAATATTTAGAACGTTTTGAGATTCAACAAAAATAATAGCACTATTTATGTATAAGTTATATGAAACCTTAAAGGCAGAGGTTTATCTCCCGTTCGAAATCGAATTCAAACGTATTGTTGGGCCTCCATAAGTTCACTATGAAACTCACGTTAATGATCTAAACTATTCAATATGTAAAGTTTGTCGAGTATTTTATTCCTCTAACAAATTACGTTGATCAAATATTGATAACTACTTAATCAAATCAAATTTGTATCAACAGTAAGTATGATTTTAAAAATAAAATGTTAACACAAATATGATCTGATGATCAACGTGACTTTTTACAAAAATGAAGAACTTAACGAATTATACACATTGAACGGTTTGAATTATCGATATATACTTTATGGTGTGTCCATGGAGACCCAACAACACCTCAGTTGGGTTGGGAGGAGCCTTTCCCAATGTTTAAAAGGCTATAATTGGTTATTCACAATTGATATTTACTTTGGTCAATCATAATTCTCGAATTACCAAAATAAGGGGTTCAATAATTTTTTAAAACATTTTTTGGTTGAATTTTTTGTTCTAGTAATTTTAAAAAAAAAAAAAAATTTTATTATTTACATCTTTACTAGAATAGAAGATCTTAAAATTAAAAACTAAAAAAATTTAAATAAAGATCACAGCCAAAAAAAAAAAAAGGGGCAAAACTTGAGAGGCAATAACATCAAACTCTATTATTTTGGGTTAAAAAACCAATAATTTAAAAAATCATATTACCTATACATGTTTGTCTATCTATTAATTGTTCACTTATTTGTCTACCTCACTTATTTGTTCAAGTGTCATTTATTTGTCCACCACTTAGCTGCCTATGTGTCATCTCGTATTTATGTGTGTCACTTATCTGTCTACCTAATTTACCTATCTATCTAAATCACTAGCACCACTACCATAGTTGTCGGCAACCACCACCTATGGTACCTTTTTTGACGACTTTTCTAGCGATGATGAATTTTCCAATGTTGGGAAACTTTCAAGTGACTAGCCAGCAGAGATACGACAGCGGGATAAAATTTATTAAAAAAAAAAAAAACAAATTCATTCAAAATAATAATTTGTCATTTTCACCAAACAATTTCATTAAACGTGTTTTTATCACAAAAAAAAAGTTTAAACCATGAACCAAATAACATATGACTTTGTTTTGGATATGACTTATTTTTTGATTTTTTTACTTATTATGAAAAAATATGTAAAAAAAAGTAGAGAAATAATGTAATAGAATAAGGCCAATAAGTCAATAAACAACTTATAGAATGTCCCTAAACCAAGTCTGTGATAGGTGTGAACTTTTCACCAATGATCCCAAAAAATTCCATAATTTCTTAAGTTTTTTTGATATTTTTTTTTTCTCTTTTGGCTTTTTGTTTTTTCCTTTCAAATTTGGTTTAACTTTTTAAAAATAATTAAGACCTTCTAATCTAGAAAGAGTTTTTAAAAAAATTGATAAATTTTTTAAAAATACATTAAATTTTTTTTTTTAAAAAAATTGTTTCTAGCCAAATATGGAAGCTCATCTATATCAAACGATAATGAGAGCCGTCCATCACCAGCAGCACCAGGGGCGGAGGGAAGGAGGGCTTAGGGGGTCACGTGCCCCCCCTGAGTTTTGGAGGTTTTTTTTTTTTTTTTTTTTTCTTTTCTTTTAAGCATAAAGAAAATATTTTATATAAAAAAATTATAAAAATATTATTTAGAGTGAAATTTCAATGATATTTTTAAAATTATAAGAACAATAATGATTGTTTTGATTAAAAATAAAGAGACTACAATATTATTATCTATGAGAATTTCAATATAATGGTGATCTCTATCATTATTAATATGCAAATATAATTAATTTTAATGAAAATATAGAATTTATTGAATTGTTAGTTACATTTAATATGTAGGGTTCACCCTCCATGTGTTTCTTTATTATTGATTGGTAATATCACATGTCAATGATTGCGTTGTATGACTATTATATTGAATTTTTACGCATATTTTGTATAAAAAAAATTATTTTATCATTATATAATTTATTTTAAAACTTTATATCCATGACTTTTTTTAATGTTGTCCATGATACACTAATTACAAATAACATATTCACTTTATTTGGTTTGAGTTTTCTGAAAACACTTTTCAAAAAATTCTACGTTTTTGTTTTTCGTATTTTTTTGTTTTATTGAATTTTTTTAATATTTTACGCAATTTTTTTAATTTTTAGACACACCTAATATAAATATACTTAAAAAGTATAATTTTCGAAAAAATCTTTAAAAAAGTCACTAAATATCAAAAATATTAAAAAAAAATACAAAAAATAATACATTTTTCGTATTTTTATGTATTTATTAATTTTTAAAAATATTTTTTCACAAATATTTTATTTTTTTTAAATACATCAAGTACCTAAAAAAGTAAAAAAAAAAAGGCTTAAAATTTTAAAAATATTCACTAAAAACAAAAAAAATAAAATAAAATAAAAAATAAAAAACTTAATTTAAAAAACTCAAACCAAATACGTTGATTTTTTTATTTATTTATTTTATATTTCTTAAAGTCAATCGTAAAAATTTATATGAAATATTTTTGTAAATATTTTTAATCTTGTAATTAAGAAGTGTCCCCTCTGACTTTTTTTTCTTGGCTCCGCCACTGAGCAGCACACACCTTTATCGTTAGACCCGCACGTACTATAACACTTCTCATTTGCTAATGAGTGCAAGATAGTTAATCAAGTGGTGGATTACACCCAATTTCGATAAATATGATTAAAAAAATCATTTAAATGATAAAAAATGATTAAAAAAATCATTTAAATAATCAAATCACGATGGGCCAACGACCCAATGGATAAGTAAAGCAAGCATAAAGTGATACCCTAATTGGGCCCCACTCCTCTTCTCCACGAAAAGTTATTTGCTGCTTCTGGGGTGCCATGCGATGGTGCTCTTCACTAATTACAATATATCATATTCTTCCTTATTTTTCAATCATTTATAGAAAATAATCAATAATGATTGAGACCTCTTTTTTTTTTTTTGAAGATCCCCACAACTTTATTGGATCTCAACTATTGATGGTGTAGACCCCATATATACATGAGTGAATCTAACACATATATCAATGGTTAAGATCTAAAGAGAGTTGTGGGGTCTCCCAAAAAAGAGGATCCCAAGCATTTTTCGAAAACCATATACCCATCTCCTCCATCAATTATAATACCTAAGACCAACCAATAACTTCTCCTTCTCCACACCACCTATCTCCGAATCGAGAGTTATTTAGTGGTCTAGGAGCATTGCTCCACACCATTCAAATCATAATATTTGTTACAACAATGTTAGGTGGCCTGAAATTTCATGACTCGAATATCTCAAAGCAACGTCGTTTTTGGTGTAAAACAATGTCGTTTTGACATATTCAAGCCATTCAAGCTACACAAATTCAGGCTACCAAGCATTTTTCTATTTGTTATGTTGTCAACTTTATTAGAGATAAAAAAGTTAAATTACAAATACACTCCTGAGATTTGTTTAAAATACGAATTGTCTCATGTGATTTGAAAAGTTACAAATACCTTATTGTCAAAATTTTTTATTTAAAAAAATAAAATTTCTAACTGTTTACCTATACAATAATAAAATTATCTGAATTATTAATTGAAATAAAATTTTAACATTATTAAAAATTATTAATTAAATTGATAATTTATTTTTATTACTAAAAAGATATATTTATTATAAAATTAAAAATCTTAAAAGACCTAATATAAATTTTAAAATTATTAAAAATAATTTATAATTTAAATAAATGTAAGGAGTGGATTTATAATTTATCAAAAAAATGATAGACCAATTATTTTAACCAACGAAATTCATGTTGGAACATCATTTGGATTTGTCCATAATTTCTCCTCCGAACCTCGATTCACTGACTCCAAACTCCACGCGTCCATAATCCGTTGGGTAGGAGCTTGGTTCGTCATCAGCTCCAGCTCCCACTTTTACGCTCCCTTTCTTCTTCTTCTTCTTCTTCTTCTTCTTCTCGTACTTTCGTCTCTCCACTTCTCTCTCTCTCTCTCTCTCTGTAGGTTGAGAATAAAATCAAAGAACTGATCAGATGATCGTGATTCTAGGTTCGATTCTCGGTTTTCGTATGTGTATCTGTTTGTAAATGCACTCGTGTGTTTAGTAATTGATGATTGATTATTGATTATGCCGTTTTGTTGTTTACTGTTTCTTTTTCTTGATCGATGATTGTTATAATCTGTTTGGTTTAAGTTGAATTTTGGGATTATTATTATTATTTCGCAGAAACCAAAGCAACAGTGAAGAAAAGACTTAATATTTGGTTTTCCGATTCTCTTTTTTTTTTTTCCTCAGCAATCAAACGCAAACGGTGGGTTATCAAAATACATGAACTGTGTTTCATGTTTTTCTCCTCTTTTGTTTTTGTTTTTAATTACTTATTGGGTAATTATGACATTTTAAGGCGACTGAGTTTGGATATGCTTGTCCGCCTAGTCGAGTTGTGTGAGCAATTGGGTTCTCTATATCATTATCTATATCCAATTCATAAATTGTTTTTTGGGTTGATGTTAGATGAAAAGAGTATAGTGTTATATTTGTGATGTACTTGGCATGGAATTTATAGATTTTCGAGGAGAAAAAACCTGCGTTGAGCTGCTTAATTATTGATGAGAAATTCTTTACGCTGTGTTTGGTTTGGTTGAGGGATTTGGGAAGGGATTTAAAAAAAAGAAAGGGAAAAGGTGTGTAAAACTATGTGAAATGTACATATATTTTCTTCACATTTCACTTCCCTTTTCCATTTTCATTTCCAAATCACTTCCTAAATCTCACAACCAAACACAGCATTAATGTTTCTTATAGTAACTTACTTGGTGCCAGGAGTTACCAAATGTGCTTGTCAATGTCAATATGTTTCCATTGGGTATATTTTGTAGACAGAGCCTATTGACAATCTTCATCTTATGGAGTCTATGCTTTTGTGAACTGATGGCATGGATTTGTCATGAAAGGACTTTTAAGTGTTTTTACGGGCACCGCATTTGCTAAAATTGGATATCCAATGTTTATAATCTCTATCCACAACCAATTGTATCCAACTATCCATGCATATCATAAATTAGATACTGAAGTGAAGAGTATTGTTTTTAATTCACTATGAATTAACATTAGTTGGAACGGGATGATGCATTTACTCTGGTGAAATTTTATGCCTTATATGAATGGCAAAGTTTAATTAGGTTGAGGGTGTCTTTTGTTAATCTACACTCCCAGGTGCACACAAAAGTATTATGGATATGCAATTTTACATGTATTATAGTGATTGTTCAATGCTGACCTATATTCTTTTTGCTTTTATTTTTATTTTATTTTTTATTTTTTTCCCTTTGTATTTTTACATAAAGTTGTGTGGCAAGTGCATCTAGTCATGGTTTTTGTTACATAGAAAATGCATTATGTTGGTGTTGGAAATCACAACATTTGAGTTGTGCTAAAATGTCCCTTTTGTGTTTAATTCTTTAGAAAATAATATTCAAATGAAAAACCAAAAAATAGTGCATGAACTATGAGTTCTACGGGTGTTGGTGAATTGTGCAAGAGGAGCTACCTTGAAACTGGGGTTAACTCTCCTCTTTGGGTATGTACACGTCTCTGATATATTTGCCTATCCCATGAGGACTTGGGTTCACAGTTCTGTGCTTGCAAACATGTTTTCTAAACTATTTATGCATTGAATTGTTTAATTACTCAAACCAATTGCTGGTTTTAATGTGCTATACCCTCTCTCACTTTCTATTTGGTTTTGCAGAGTGAAGTAGAGTGTCCTGACTTTTTGGTAGTTCAATGGATTGCATTACTGTTCTGCGCAATTTTTCTTGACTTATTATTGCTTAACATTGTACGATGGGAGGAGCTTGTTCTAGGAAGCGAGACCAACAGGTCAATGAAGATAGTGGAAATAGAGGAATTTATGGAAGATATTGCAAAAGTGGGAGTTCTAAGTGGTTGGGAAACTCAATTTCTCGGCTTGCTGTAGATAATAAACAGGGAAAAACAAAATGTCCATCTCTAATGGAATTGTGTATTTACAAGATACGTGAGGTACATAATGCTTATGCAAGGACATAGGAGAGTGAATTTTTATAGGAAGAATTTTATTTACAGCTAATGGCTATACCGATAGCATATCTGGGCCCCATAAATATGAGATTGGGGACAGCCATAATGGCTGTAACCATTGCCCTTTTTTTATTGATTTTTTTCTTCTTTGTTGTGTAACAGGATATTGATAAATATAGTTCCTTTTCTATGCTCCCGAGGGATATTAGTCAGCAGGTCTTCAATGAATTGGTTTACTCACAATGTCTAACTGAGGTTTCTCTTGGAGCTTTTCGAGATTGTGCTCTCCAGGTAAACATCTGTAATAATTGGAAGTTGTTATTAAACTCTGTGTTCATACTTAGTGGTTGAAATGGACTCAAGTGCATCTACCTTTTATTTGGCAGGATCTTGATCTGGGAGAATACCCAGGATTGGAGGACAGTTGGATGGATGTCATCTCTTCTCAAGGGCTATCTTTACTTTCTGTGGACCTTTCTGGTTCTGATGTTACAGACTGTGGGTTGATTCATCTAAAAAACTGCACAAACCTCCAGGCCATGAATTTTAATTACAGTGACCAGATTTCAGACCGTGGTCTAGAGCACATAAGTGGTATTCCCAATGCCCCGTACTGCGTATCAAAGTCTTGCTATGCTTAGAGAACTTCCAAACACTGTTACCTCTTTTGAGTTCTTCCTTCTTTTTTTTTCTTTTTTCTTTTTTTCTTTTCACTGCCTCTTAAAATGAACTTGTATGAACCATCATACACTTCCCTGGAGAAAGTTCTTTCTGTTGTTGATGTGGATGATTGTGGTTATTTTTTTCAGGTCTATCAAACTTGGCAACTTTGAGTTTTAGAAGAAACAATCAAATTACTGCTCAAGGACTGAGTGTCTTGTCTGGCTTAGTTAACTTGTTAAAGTTGGATCTGGAGAGATGTCCAGGAATCCATGGTGGACTAGTTCACCTCAAAGGTTTGTTCTCCGTCACTATGAACTTCACTTGTGATGCTTTTGGATATGCATTCTGCTCTATTTGTTGTCACATTATTTGAAACAGTATTAAACTTATTTGAAAATTCCTGGCAATTCCCAGTATCTTTTATTGAAACTATGTTGGAAACACAAATTACTTAACAGATTCAACTTATGTGAACTAGAGAGTTTCAAGGTGACATGCTTCTACATGACTATGGGCACATATACTATGGGCACACACACACACACATATATATATTCAAGTCACTTGTGCATTCCTCCATATATTATATAATATTATGCAAACATAAAATGCATGTGGAACTGTCAAGTTGTGCTGATTTTGATTGTTGTTGAAAATATAAAAACAATTATATGGCTGAGTACCACTTATTTTGCAGGGCTAACGAAGCTTGAGTCTCTTAATATCAAATGTTGCAATTGCATAACAGATGCTGATATGAAGCCTCTCTCAGGTAACTGTTTCTGTGTGTGTGTGTGTTTCCCTGACCCCCCTTCTCTTTGTCTCTCTCTTAGTTTTGTTTTTTATGGTCCTCACTATATACACTCATCTATTTTCACCTGCATATGATAGAACTATTTTTGTGCATTGTTAGATACAAGGTTCACAAAGTATTCAAATGTTTTCATTTTATTACTTTACAGAAAATCACACATGCCCACTGATTTGAAAGGCAGTTTGTTTCTGTAAATCATTGTTTTGGACTTGCATTATGTACTATACATTTGGCATGCCTGTCTGCCTTTGTTCTCATAACTGGAATACCAGTTCAGTGAGCTCCGTCTTACGGTTCTTTAAATTATTCATATTCAGGGCTTACCAACTTGAAAGAGTTGCAAATTTCCAGCAGTAAGGTCTCAGATTATGGCGTCACTTTTTTGAAAGGTGATTAGTTTGCCTTTAAGCTATTATCTTGTTTTGAATATTTACTTATGTTACAGTCTCTGTGCCACAGACCATGCACACATCACAGTTGCAGTTTCAGGAGGCATTTTATGTGTATGAATGGAGGTTTGAAATTTCTATGTTGAAATAGATTCTTCTCATTTTTTCAATGTAATTTGAAGACTTCCATTGAAATTTCTTTTCTTGAAAAATCTCTCTCTCTCTCTCTCTCTCTCTCACGCACGATATTCATCACTGGTTCTTTTTGTGTGTGAACATAAGTATGTGTACATCAATTTGTGTGTCTAATCAAAAGTGTATTTAATGTGTTAAGAGATAAGTTACGATCAGACTATGGTGTTTATTTCATGTGAATCTTTGACAGTGGTTACCTAGTGGAATGGCTTCACATAATAATGATACTGTCAAATGTTTGTCCCGAAGGTGGTAAATTTTATGGCAGTGGAACTACATTTCATAAAATCTTGAATATCACTTGTTTATGAAGGGCCAAAACCAAAGTCTTTTATTGTAAAGTGGATATCAATGAGACTATAGGAATTTGATAAAAAAAAATGTATGATTGTTAACACCTAACACTATTGTGAAGATGCCTCTTTCACCCGTGCATTCGCATGGGTACCTGGTAAAGTCATTAATTTCTACGATTCTGCCATTAAGGGTTTTGATGCCATGCTCTTCTTCATAGTACAAATCAGATCAAAGCTTTTCCACTCAAATGTTCGGATCTTATGTGTATGCATTGTAGGTCTGCACAAGCTTTCCCTATTGAACATGGAAGGTTGCCCTGTTACCGCGGCATGCTTGGATTGTCTTGCAGGTTAACTTTTTACCTTTGCTTTCACTGTTTCTGAGTCCTCACCATTGCATTGTTTAAAGAACACTATGGAGTAGAAAATAGAAAATATTCTATGCTTAGTTATATTTTGACTGAGTCATGATGTTATTTGTTTTGGGCACCAAAAAAGCAAGCTTTTGCATGTTCTGCCTTTGGACTTGAATTAGCTACTTCTCATAAATTGTCTAAAATGGGAAATAATATTAGCAAAGGTAACTCAGATTCGATATTGTTGGATTTCCTTTGGACTTGAATTAGCTACTTATCATAAATGGTGTAAACATGGGATATAATATTAGCAAAGGTAAAGCAAAGGTAACTCAGTTTCAATGTTGTTGGACTTCTAGGAGTTTATTGCAAATCCAGGATTTCCATTTGAAAATTTAAAGCTTTTGTGGAGCAAAGGTCAATAAAAATATTTGGTTGTGTTATAAAGGGAATTAATGGCAAAATGAAAAGAAATTACTTTCTTTGTTGGATGTTTTCTATTTGAAGCTGTCTTCTGATATTCATTGTAGTGGATCGTGAAATCATGCATGATGTGCTCTGATCTAAAAATTGACTGGGGGTGGTAAATGCTGGTGATGAATGATGTATTTCTTGTTAGATATTATAATCAGTAGAAATATGTGGTATTGATCTGATCTCTAGCTTGTTCTGTGCAGCTCTTCCTGCCCTGCTATATTTGAACCTTAGCAGATGTAATTTGTCTGATGATGGATGTGAGAAGATTTCAGGTAAGTTACATGTGAACTTTACTTTGCATGACATTGGGTGTTTAAACAATGGACCGTGTCTTAAACTAAGATGGTTATTATTCTTCCTGATATCATTGTAATAAACTGAAGGTAACCCTTACAGCCCAAAGTAACCTTCTGAGTGTCATGTGTTCTGTAGGGCTACGGAAGCTTAAAGTATTGAACTTGGGATTCAATGATATCACAGATGCTTATTTGGTACACCTGAGAGGTGGTTTTTCCTTCTCATATTTGTACAAGTTCAGTAACTATATAAAAATCATACATTTTCCTACTAATTATGGAGATACCCCAGAGGTATAATACATAGGTCTTATGCAATAACTCACACCAATACTTGTGGTTTTAAGTCTTTCTCTATTGTCAAGCGTGTGATATGTAGATTGTAAGAGTGATATTATTTTGTTGTTTGTCAATATCCATCCTTGATATGTGTTTTTGGGGAAGTTCATTAAATCCTATGAAGCACGGATATTTCAAAAAGGGAGACATATCCGTATCGGATACTTATCAGATACCGATACTCCTTGGATACTCACGGATACGTATCGGATACTTTATTAATTTTAGAGTATCGGATATTTAATTTTGAATTATCGGATACTCGAAGTCACATATTACTTCTAATACTTTGTTTAGTTCTTTGATAAGAGGAATATAGTGAGAGTTAAAGTAATAGAGTTTGTCAAATTGATGTATCCTTATTGTCTCTCTCACTTCTCTCTCGCTCTCTCACGTTTCTTCTCTCTGCTCTCGTTCTTTTTTTGGTGTTGGCATGTAAGGTTGATGTTTAATTTGCATTTGCTTTTACTTTTAGTTTTGGATGTCTTATGAATGTTTGAAGACTCTTAGCTTAATAGGAATCCCTTGTTAGAATGTAGAAATATTTCCTATTTCATCCTTTTGTATATTTAGTGTCTTTCTTTATGCCTTAGAGTGCTCCTGTAATTAAGCTAATGAGTTAATATATAAGAGGGTGAGATATCACTCAGACCTCTAACTTTTCTCTTCTCAAAAATAACATCCCTCTCTTTATTTATTAATTTTCTTTAGGTTTTATTTTCATGCATATTACATTATTAAAATTATAAAAAAATAAATTTTTTTTTACGAACATATCCCTGCCATACCCGTATCCTACTTTTTTAGATTTTGATGTATCTCTGTATTCGTATTCGTATTCGTATCCGTATCCGTATCCGTATCCGTATCCGTATCCGTGCTTCTTAGATTAAATCATGTTATCAAATGCTTGCATAGTATGCAGAATTTTCTTTTGCTTTATGAAAATTAATTTTTTTTTATATTGATTTCACACAACGAGGCTTTATGTTGTTAAATATCTGGTTTTTGCCATTATTGAGCAAATATCTTCATATAAGGAATGTACAAGTTTTACTTTTTGTGAATTGATCGTCATTTATATACTTTTTGTCTTGCTTCAAGCAGGTTTAATAAATTTGGAGACCTTAAATCTTGATTCCTGTAGGATTGATGATGAGGGCCTGGTTAACTTGACAGGTCATTATTCAGCTCTGTTTATTTTATTTCATTTAATTCTATTTTCCTTTGTCTATGTTGCACTTTTTGGTGACAGTTCTATTTTCAAATCAGAGTTAAGTAGAAGCATATATTTTTGATGCATCATGCACGAATCATAAAAATCATTTTCAACTTCTTAACGGCATATTTAGTTATGGTTTCTAATTTCTTCCAGTAAAGCATTATCATTTGCCTTTTATGATGAATTCTAGATTATGTGGGCATGATATTAAGGAAAAGACATTTCAAAATATTATGTGGGTTCAAGTCTTAGAGCCACCACTTTGTGCATTATGTCAAAGGTTAGGTGTGTATTCAATCTTTTCCCTCCCAAACACACATTAATTTGTACTAATTGATCGTCGTCGTTTTTTTTTTTTTTTGCATTGCCATATGTTGGTGTATATGAGACTCCTCTTTTCTATTTTCTGTTGCTTCTGGAGCATAATTTTTTCTGTTTTTTTATCATGTCATGAAATCTTAATCCAGAGCCAATGCAACAGAATAGGCTCAGTTTAGATGCTAGTGAGATTTTTTGGGCTAGACCTCTCATGAATATGATGGGATCAGTTCAATTCTATAGATGCATGTATTGTGGTTATTACAACTCATTTTGTTGGCTCTCCTACAAAATTAATAAAATTTAAAAATTTTAAAAAAAGTGAAGAATTTCAATGGAGTCAAATGTAAAATTAGTCTTGTAAGGAGTAGAAAGGGTTGAATGGCCACTATTGTCAATATTTATGAAAAGCTTCATAATTCTGTTATCAGATGTATATAACTTTCAGAGCAGTCCAAAACCAACCTTGCCTTTTTCTATACATCCTAAAAGGAAAAGGTTGTGTCTTTTGTACATCTGATGGTGGACCTAATTTTTTTTATTGTAGTTCCTTGTTGATCTGGGTGTGTGTGCCAATTCAACAATAGATTCTGATTATTTACATGCTTATGGCTTGGTGTCTGAAGTTCAGGCCTTCAACGTTTGAGATGTTTAGAGTTGTCTGATACTGAAGTTGGAAGCAATGGCCTCCGTCATCTTGCTGGTTAGACTTTGCCTTCTATTTATAGGATGTTGAACAATTTAAATACATTAATATTTTGACAGGCTGGAAATTGAATCTCTCTTTATTCAGCTACTTTGACAATGGATATCATTTGCTTCTTTTGCATGAGATTTGTTCTTATTTCTAAATTTCATAAGCCACCTTTTGCTGCTTTTCCTAGATATGCATGCTTATGATGTTTTATGACTGGAATTATATTATATGTATGCATGAGTGTACTATGTTGATCCCTTAACCCAGTTAAGGTTCTGGGTAGAGATGAGTAACTGGGCAGGCATGGCAATAATGAATGTGGGAGTGTTGGAATGGACTAAATTGTTATTTCAATAATTTCATATAATGCTTTTAAATGATCACGGGAAAAGTATTGTGTGATTACTTGAAGAAAATATTTTTTTCATTTCGGCAGAACTCAGGATAACTGCCTATTCAAACAGGCCTTGCTATGGGATATGTAGAGGA
The DNA here is from genome assembly GCA_030407325.1 of Camellia japonica. Lineage (NCBI taxonomy): Eukaryota > Viridiplantae > Streptophyta > Magnoliopsida > Ericales > Theaceae > Camellia > Camellia japonica. The sequence continues at coordinate 91,825,589 of JAPPVO010000010.1, read as the reverse complement.
TAAGCAGAAATTTATTTATTTCTTTATAGCTATCTATTGGAAAAGTAAGGCCTGTTTGAATAGGCAGTTATCCTGAAATGTGGTTAATTGGTGTTAATTAGGCGTCAGCAGAACTCAAGAGAATTTGGATCTCCTTGAAATGTGGTGTTAGAGGACACACTGTACTAATAGTCATAGCTCATGATTGAAGATCTCCTTTCAAGGAGACCCAAAATCTCTTGAGAGAGTGGCATCTTGTTTAGGTCTTTTATGATTAGGGTTGCATGTAGCAACTTCTTATCCCCTCCTATCTGTATACATGCATAAATGACTTTCTCACATTGGCTTGTTTGTCAGGTGCTGACATGTTTACACGCTAGACACACTACATGTATAACTTGCCAAAGTTATTCAATTTTCTTCACCTATTTTTTGGGATGAAATGAAGTGTTTACATAACATATTGCTTTGTGATTGAAATTTAACTTAACTCCATATATCCATGAGCCCAATCAAAGATAAAAGTAAAAACCAATTAAGAAGAGGACTATTTTCATCTCTTTTGGTCAGACATGTGAGTTGGATACACGGTTACAGGCACCCATGCTTTTGTTTTAAGTGTCCATATTCTTCATTGTCATAATTCTAGTTAAGTATCATATATCGTTTTAATTTGTGTAATTATATCTTCTACTGGTCTCTTTCTCAGGTTTGACTAGTCTGGTGAGTATAAATCTGTCATTCACTGTTGTGACGGACAGCGGTTTAAAAAAATTGTCTGGATTGGCATCACTGAAGTCATTAAATTTGGATGCCCGCCAAATTACAGATGCTGGACTTGCCAGTCTTACAAGTAAGCATGTTTGAGTTGATGTTCTTGGTTGCATGTTCTGTAAATTTGTTAAGGTTCTTTCTATTTTTGGATCAATTTGGTAGGTTACCATTCAGGTGTATGCTTTCCAATTGTTAGATGTGACACTTTTATATTGGAGTTGTGTTAGTGATTTACTTTAACATTTTGGTCTTCTTTGTGGCTGGGTTTTCATGTTTCCATGTTGACTGGCTACTGTATTTGTCTCTGCAGTCATTGGTTTTGTACCATGCTGCTCAAACTTTTTGAGCGGGGGAAGTCTATCAATAGATTGCATGCATCATATGCTTTATGTGAGATATTACATTACATTTCAAGGCATACCAAACTAAATTAAGCCTTGTGTCCCAATCAAGTGGAGTCGGCTATATGAATCCTATTTTGCCCTTATACTCTATCAAGGGTTATATGCTTAGTTAAATTAAATTTCATATCTTTTCTCACCACCACATCCCATGTCAGCGTAGGTCATCCTCATATCACTCTTTTTTACCTGTTGCATCTATAGGTGCTACTCTCTTAACTTCAATAGGTGCTACTCGTTCCTTTTTGGTAAATGTTTTCCACCTTCAAAAAGTGGAAAACATTTCCTACCCTATTCAACTCATTTTCATTGACTTCATTTTTTATTGTACCAAACATCAGAAAATGGGCAAAAACTTTCTAGAATTGTTTTCCACCGAAACAAATGGAGTGTTAGACTCACATGATGGTTAGTTTTGGCCATTACATGGCATAATTTTCTCTCGTCCAACCAGAAGCTGAAGCAGCACTACTGGTCCTTCCCTTGCACTAGTGCCAAGTTCTGTGTATTGCCATATGCCTTTTTATCAATAGAACTTGAGGCTTTATTTGTAATGCGTCTTAGTATTCTCCTAGCATGAAATGATGCTATGCCCACTTAGCTGGTTTCACTGGCTAATTCTAGTTTTATATTTTATTTTAAATATTATATTTTATTTTTAGATCATTGGCTAATTCCAATTGGCCATGCATGCATGCAGTAGTGAAATATTATCTTTTCATCTTACAATTGCCACACCGTGCCTATCCTTTTTTCATGGTGATGCTCTTTGAGTCTATGTTTTTCTTACTCGTCAGTTTAGTACCATTTTTTTCTAATTGGAAGCTTAGGAACTAAGCAGAATTCTCAATTAAATCTCTCTCTCTCTCTCTCTCTCTCTTGATCAGCAACAAAATGTAATCTTAATAAAAAATAAGAGATACAAAAGAGGATAAGGAGTCCTCGAAACAAGAAACATGAAGAGAAAATTTCATATCTTCTAAGGGTCACACATTGACTTCCAATCACTAAAGACGAAAAAAAACCTCTCTCTCTCTCTTCTCCCTGTGTGTTTACCTTGTTATTGTTGCACTTGCAAGTAATTTTATTTCTAATATGTTAGATGCATATTATTGCATGCTTTTATTCCCCTCCTCCCCTCCTTGCTCCCCATTAATTTTCTGCTTTTCCGATTGCATGTTATTGCATGCTTTTCCAATTGCAGGCTTGACTGGATTGATGCATTTGGATCTTTTTGGAGCACGTATCACCGATTCTGGAACGAACTATCTCAAGAGTATGTTTGGTTTAACATATGACACAACTACTAGTGCTTTTTATTTCCGACAGTTACATCCATCTTGACCACATTCCTGACTACCAGTTTTTTTTTTTGCCCTTTGGATATTAAACATCCTTGCTTTTGGAAACATGGGTATATGGTTGGCAGCTTCAACCATGAGAATAATGTTGATGCTATTAAGAAGCTTTCAATTAATATTGTGAGCAATACAATTTGGACTTCACTTATCATTGAGGGTGTTGGATTAATTCAGTGTTCTGTTTATTGATCCAGATTTTAAGAACCTGAGGTCCTTGGAAATATGTGGTGGAGGATTGACTGATGCTGGTGTGAAGAATATCAAAGATCTTTCATCCTTGACAGTGCTAAATCTTTCGCAAAACAACAACTTGACTGATAAAACTTTGGAACTGATTTCTGGTATTCTTCTTAGACTGTCTTATATTCCCAATGTATCTGTCATTTTTTTTATTGCTTATGGAAACTCATCTAGGTATCTTGTCTCACTCCTCCCCATGAGACATACATTAAATTCCTTGGGCAAAAAAGACCGGAATGCATCCTTTTGTATTGTTAATTGTGATATTAGTCTAATTTATCCACACAAAAAAAAAAAAATTTGTGGTATTAGTCTAGAAATTTGTTCAGCTCATTTTTCTACCTTTGTTTTTTGTATAGATAAAGAACTTAATGATAGTAAAGTTGGTGGAGCTCTCAAATCTGATCTTACAGTCTTCTAGAATTTCCCGCCATTTATATACTCGCGTTTTGGCTATGTAAACACAGGGTTGACGCAATTGGTTTCTCTGAACGTTTCAAACTCCCGTATAACCACTGCGGGGTTGCAGCATCTGAGGTCCCTGAAGAATTTGAAATCACTTAACTTGGACTCCTGCAAGGTGACTGCATATGACATTGAGAAGCTTCAGTCAACTGACCTGCCAAATCTAGTAAGCTTTCGGCCTGAATAGTTTGAATATTTCTGGAGGAAGATATTCTGTAAATAGGTAGTCTGAAATGGACGGCTGTGCTATAACTGCTGTTGATATCAGAACAATCATAAAGCAATAAGCTGTTATGATGAATTGTACATTAGGGTTGACTTGAAGGTGGCATTAAGCATGGTTCTGGTGGGAGGCTTGGGAAGATCACTATGTTGCATGTGAAGCGTTCTTTCATATTATCTTCTGCATATGAAAGAAAATGTAGATAAGCTTCCTTCGCATGATTTTCAATGCATTTCCTAGGAGCTGTGGTATATATTATTGTACATATTTGCTTGGGATTATACTCTAATGATTTCTAAACAGTTTGTCAAGATTGTGCTACTACTGAGGCTCTTGAGCCATTGAAATAAAATTTAGGACTTGTGTCTTTCATATTGATGTATGAACGTCGTACAATCAGAGTTTGTATTTTAGATTCAAACATATTTAGCTATACGAGACTTATAGCATATGATGCTGGGACGTTTTTTCAGGCTCCAGGAAGGGGAGCCGCCTCCTCTAGTGTAATGATTCTCTCCTTTGTGGTTGTCTCTTTGGTTTCAGAGCTATACTAGCTTAGGGGTTTTTGTTTTTGTTTTTGTTTTAAAGTAGACTCCTTGCTCCTCATTACTCTCCTTATTTTGAAGTGTATGCTCAGTGGTTGCCACTTCTGGTGGATCCGCCTTGCTTTAGTCATTCAGGTAGGATTGGGAGCGCCTCTATTTACCTCGCAAAAGAACTCTTCAAACCCATTTTCTAATTAGACTCTCCTTCAAGTTTCGAAATTTTCATTTTATTTCTTTGTACTTAATATAATTTCACCCATACCCTCGTCTCTAATGTAATTTCACCCATACCCTCGTCTCTAATTTTCTAACTCCCATTACACCACCATTCTTTCAAAACCCTAACTCTACCCCCACCTTTAGTTGCCACCAACCCCCTACCCCATAGCGTCCCCCCTCACTACAAACCCCTTCCTCCCCCTCTTCCATTGGTGACTCTCTCACCATTGCATCTAGCCCTCAAACCACAGTGAACAGCCTCTCTACCATGACCGATCCCCCAATCCCCTACGCTGCAACCCAGCCCCTTCTACCACGCAACTCCTCATCCAGCCTTTTGATTTCTATTTATGTGACCAAACCCCTTACAAACCCCCCCTCCATTTCGTGATCTCTCCTCCCAGCTTTACTCCTCTGAGAGAGAGAGAGAGAGACAGGAGAGAGACCTAGGGCTTTCAAAATTTGGAAAGGAGGGGGCTGGCAGGGGTGGTGCTGGTGGGTGGAGGTGGTGATGGAGTGCAGGGAAAATTGGGGCTTTTAGTTTATTATGGCTTTGGTACTTTTTGGTAATATTAGATGGGGATAAAATTATTATAGAATTTTTTTAAAAAAAATGAATGGTGCAAGGATTTTATTTATTTATTTTGGTAAATATTAAGTTCCCAAAAGGATTCCATATTTTTAACCAACAAGACAGGTCCTAGGACTCACATGCAGGATAGGCATCCACTTTGCCACTGCCATGCAGCACTATTGTAGTCCTGAGACTCGCACGTCCACATCCACACCCACACATCCAGTCTCTTGCAAAATTGTTGGACTCCAATTAAGGCAGTAGGTTGAGGTTTCAAGTTCATCAACCTCATTTAGAAACTTGCTCATCAACATTCTGTGCACCACCATTAGCACCATTATGGTTAAATTCGTTTGATCGATTGATTTGTGGTGGATTGCGAATTTATGGAAGTAAAAGAAAATGATTTTGCAAATCCAAGATCCAAACACAATATATACCACCGTTAGTCCATGGCCTTTAGAAATATCACGCCGTGTGGTCTGTTTTTCCTGTGTCTCTGCAAAAATTATTAACCATACCAATACCATACAAGTCTAAATTTCCTTAAGACTGTTTGATTTATAAATTTGGATAAAGATTTGAAAAAAAAAAAAAAATAGTGAATATATCTATATTTTATTTTTATTTTGCCCATCTTTTCACTTCCGATTTATAAATTTGGGTAAAGATTTGAAAAATAAAAATAAAAAAAATGACTGAACGTAACTAAATTTTATTTTCATTTTGCCTATATTTTCACTTCCCTTATCTCTCTCCAAATTTCTCTCTCTAAATTTATGATCCAAACACAAGGTGAATGTTGGCTAGTAACCTCTATGACACTTTATTATGGCCCTAATGTTACTTCGATGAAACATTCTATTTTCAACCTCTAACTTTAGAAAAATGAATCCAAGTAAAGATGGGAAGAAAGTTTGCTTGAGATCTGAGGGTAGGGTTGGATAAAAGACTGCATTTACATAATCCCTTTATTTTTTCCTTTTTCCAAGATCCAAACATACCCATAAAGTAACCAATTTGATTTCTTCCATGAGCTTTGAGATAAAAAGACAGATAAATAAAATACCACCTCAAAAGCCAATTTCATTCTTAAAACAACACTTCTATTCAACAAATGAAAGAAAGAATATAAACAGAGAAGGGAAGAACAGAACAATTTCCTAAAGAAATTCCTTTTTGGGAAGGAAGCCAAATCACTATTAATACACCTAAACGATTTAGCTTGCACAGTATCGTTCCAAAATGTTAGATCTACACGTCTGCATCCTGGTCATAAACATAAATTACATATTGTCAACTCGAACTGCAGAAAGAGAAAATAAGCAACAAAAAATACGTCAAACTGGGCTAGAGAGGACGAGGATGTCAAAACATACGGTATGGAAACTGGACATTTGCTAACCCCAATAACCCGACCTCGGTGACAAATTAATAAATTTAAGGAACCAGTTGATGGTTCTACTGGTTGTGGTTGGATTGCTATGTCCGATTTGCTTTTCTTTTTTATAGTGTCTAAATTTATCCAATTTCCATCATACTGCTTTTTGTCACAGAGCACTGCAGAGTCGATGATCAGATGGAAACGCTTACCTATACCTGAAATGGGCCAGCAAGCGAAAGCATGTAAATGAACCCGTGCTTGGCAGCCACTCGATCATCTTTGAGGTTGATCCGAGCCTGAAGGTCCACCAACTGAAGGTGTAGCTGGTACGCTGCTTGCTGACCCATTCTCAACTGGTGGAGGTACTCCCCATTTGCCTTCTGATTCAAGTGGCTCAAAGACATGGACTCCGCCATCCGATAGACCCAACGCAAACTGATTTGGTTCTTGTGGATGCGCCGCAATCACTAGTGGGTGGACATTTGAGTTGCTGCAAATAAATAAATAAAATAAAATAGATTATTAATAAGCGAATTTGAAACTCAAAGATCAGTTTATAAGACTTCAGGTTACTGGAATTTTAGATTTCAACCATGATATAAAATAGATTTTAAAATTAAAACTTAAACATGGTTGGATGGAATGAGGAAGTGCAAAACCAAATGGATATTCAAATTTATACCAACCAAACTAGACTTCACCGAAAGGTAAGTCATCTCTGTGAAATGATTCATCTCAAGAAATGAGAAACTAGAAAGAAAGCAATGAAGATAAGGATATACCTGACACTGGGTGAAAGATAACTAGGAGGGTTAATACGACATCGTAGTCGAAGATTAGCAGCAGTGAATACACACACAGTTGCATCCAAGAAGCTGGCATATACCAGCTGGCTATCACACGAGAATGTCGCATGAGAGATTGGGGCAGCAGATTCACGTGGGACCCACTAAAAAAAAAGATGAGAAATCACATTAACTACCTACAAGTTTACAACTTAATATTACTTCCCAACAGAGTGCATTTGGGGGGTGGAGTGGGGGAAGGTACCTGTTTGACACAATCTAATTTTGTTGCTTCATAGATAGCGAGCTGTGTCTCGTGCACAACAAGGAAGTGCGTCTGGTCTTGGTGAAACTGTACACGAGTGTCGGACTGTGCTGTTGGTGTCCTCCCAGATGGCATCTGCAGGAATCTGTTTTTTTGCTTTTCCCAACCATCAGAGCTCCACACACAAAGCTGGAGCAAAAGAAAAACAAGCAAAAGAGACCCAATTTAAAAAATATAGACTGCACTTTACTGTTGTGGTCTGAATTTCCATTGTTCACTTATTTGCAACCAGGAACTCATCATTGATGGTAATGATTTGAAACTAGGTAAGAATTGAATTGAATAAGTTGCAAACCTGAGCATCTGCTCCAGATGAAACTAGGACATTAAGCACATGAGAAAAGGCAAGGCCGGTAATTCTTTTAGAGTGACCTTTAAGCTTGCTTTTGACCTGCAACAATGAAAATTCTTACTAGTAATTAGACAAGAAGGGTTGTTGATTAAACAAGGCGGTGCTGATAATTGCTTATAAAACTGTATTGTAACTTCCCACCTAGAATATAATTCACAATGATTCATACCTCATCAACACGAACATTGTATATTTGGATTGTTGAATCATCCATGCCAATAGCAATGATATTGTTATCTTGAGGATGGAATGCAAGAAACGTTGCTGCAGGTGGCGGAGGCATGAAAGTTGTCATTGTCTGCACTTGCCCAGAGAAATCAGGGATTAGTCAAATGAACGATGATCATTAACATAAAATGATTCAATCAGAGACAATAGCTTAATTTCATTTGTCACCTTAAATGTCATCATATTGAATAGAGAAATCTTTCCTCCCGATGCAGACATCACATAAGAATCATTTTTGGACAAAGCAAAACAGGGGACAGCATCCTCGGGGTTAGTGTCAGTGACATCATTGGTCATCAAAATGCCACTTGATGGTTGCCATAATTGAGGTGATACATTGGCCGTTGCCTAAAGAATGAAGCAACCAATGTAAAAATGAACTTAGTTCCAAATAAAAAAGGACTACTCTTAATGAGAATGACATTTTTGCATATCCTTCATACCTTGCCACCTGAATTGCGGTCACTTCGCTGCCATTTCCAAAGCAGATGAATGGCATTTGACGCTAATGCCAAAATAGCATTGCCTGAATTTGTATATATCAACCTTGATATCTGTATTGATCAATAACGAAGCAAGTGAGAAAATTGATTGCTTGATAGAGAGATGGGATCATAAAGCCTTGCGACTCAAAAACAGAATAACAATTCAATAGAATTTCAAAACAACGATAAATTCCTATAGAATTTGATTTCTACATGGATCACACAGACTTGTAATAAAAAGAGAAAACAGTTGTAACTATAAGTTCTGATATTTGAAATATTTCACATATCATCGCAATGAGCATTATGCAAAGACTGCTTGATAATTATATTTCATAGAGAAAGAAATTGCGTGTACAGGTTGTGTAGGAGATAACCATTTTTTCTTGCACACCAAAATAAGTACAAGAACTTCTACTGAACTATAGCGTCTCGAACTTCCCGTTTATCAATCTACTCTAGCAGAAGACCCCATACATTTAAAAAGCATAAACGAGCTCACTTTCTTTATTTCTTTACACAATCCTAGATACTAAACCACATTTATGTCGTCATATATATTCTGCCATTTTGCTAATATATGGAGTGATGCTTAAGAATTTGGAACTTCCATAATATCAACCAATTAATTCCACTTACAAAGGAGCAAATTTCAAATTTTTACAATTCTAATTGATTTTCTAGGCTTTGACTTGAAATATCCTGGACGTGAGGAAATAAAAGGCATGACAAAAAAAGGGTAACAAAATTCGTAAACTGTGGTTTACAGAAGTCAGATTAAAATTGAACTACAGTTTAAAATTCTTACAATCTATATTTGAGGTTGGGTTTGAAGTTCCGTAAATTTCAAAAATCTTATTACTTTTAAGTCTGCGCCAATATCTGTTTTTATGTTTTTCATACTGCCAAAAAACCACTGAATAAGATCACATCCATGACATTGATGAGAGACTCATCACCATGTGATTCAGCCTATAGAGATGTAAAGATGACGGCATTGACACCTCCTTTTGCCATCTAACATAAAAATAATAAATAAATTTATTTTACCAACGTATTTACATTTTCCTTATTTTCTATGTTATTGTCTGCTGAAAATGGCAAGACCGAAATGTCATTATCAATTTAAGCATAACTGAAATCAACCCATTTATACATTATTATATCACTTAAAGTCAGCTGGTGAAAAGCATACCTTGGTTGCTCTCATGTGTTCAGGTAGCTTCAAGGACCGGCACTGGGAAGGATCGCTAATTTCAGTGAGCTTCCAAATCTTTGACTTGTCATTCATCTCTTCAGTAATTCTAGGTTTCACATCCCCCATATTTCTGGCGTCCCCATTCTAACATAATGAATCACATGTTAATGCCCAAAGGCCTATTCTATATAAAACAAACAAAGATTATACGAAAAATGACACAAAAAACCAAAAAAAGGTACTTTCCACTTTAATGCATGATGTGAAATTATGATGACTTGTCAGTGAGAAGAGGGAGGGGGGGTGTTAATCATGTAAAACAAACCATTGCAGAGATAGCAACAACAGAAGCAGCTCTATCCCCAAGTCCAGCACTAGTGGCGGCAGCGGCAGCGGCAGCAGACATTGCATTTATTGTAGGCTACATGAGACCCAAAAAACAAAATTAGGCATGTCTATTTTAGATAAGAGTGATATGTGACATTAAGATTTAATTATCTAAAACAGCTACCTTAATCGCATTTTCAGATGCTCTTGCAGCATCATAAGAAGGATTTTCGAATGTACGCAGCCACCTAAGACCATCAGAATTTGCCAAAATTTTGATCCCGTTGTCATTAGCAGAAACAGCCAAGAGAGATCCGTCCTTGTTGAAGCGGATACGCGGGCTTGCCTTAAATTTAGGGTCGTAAAACAAAAGTTGGTCCACCGTACAAGGTATATTCAGAAAAAAAATATATTCTTCTCAAAATTGACAGGAAAGCATAATGTACTTACTGGAATATTTCCATCAGCATCTATGCTTGTCAAAAGTTGGACATTGTCCATATCCCAAAATTTAACGGCGAAATCATAACCAGCTGCCAAAAACCGATTTTTAGTCGTATCGAATTGTACAACACCCATAGATCGTTTCCGTAAGCCTTGATAAGTCCTCTTCACAGCACCTTCACTTTCATTCCATTCAACAATATGTGACTCTCCATCTTTGCTTGTCCCACACGAAAAGAGTCTGAATTTCCCACCCACCCAACCAAACAAACAAAGAAAAAAACCCAACACAAACAAAATTACCATCTGACCACGCACCAACAAGTGAGAGTAATGTTGACATAATAGGAACAGTGAATCAACCTTGTTCCATCAGCACTATATGCCATTGTAGTACACCATCGACCAGGAGCATCATAATCGACTCGAGATCCCATGTTGTCATATAACCAAGCTTTTATCTTTCCATCCAGGGCTGTTGAAAATATAAACTGAAATATAAAAGCATTATTAGAAATCAGCAAGTCCTAACCAGGATTGGTGAAACACAAAACACAGGAACAAACAAACGTACAAGAAAGATAAATCACATGCACATGAAGAACACAAGATTTACATTGTTCACCACAAACTAGGGCTATGTCTACGGTTACTATAGTTTTCATTATGATCAGAAAGGTTTAGAAGAGTTGCTAGAGATAGCGGCCTCCCCCTCCTCTATAAATACATAGAGATTAAGGTAAAAGGTAACAAGTGTGGAAATACCATAAATAACCTTACTCCGAAATCTGAGGTCAAGTGGTTAATGTCTAGTACTTATCAGGATCCACACTACTCCAAAAAGCACAAGGACATATTAGGAGCAAAGGCACTTGGGGGAGAAAACAGTCCATGGTGAGAAACATATAAAACCTGGTAATTTTGAAAAATATAATGAGCAAAATAATACAGGAGCAGTTGACTTATTGTAGTTGTTACCTGAATGTTTTCCTTGTAGTGAGGACAGACAGAATAAACAGGAGCCTCGTGACCTTCAAAAGTAAATTGTTTTGCACCAGTCGCAGCCTCCCAAACCTGAGATTAGAAAGTATCAGAAAGGGAATTTGGCATGCGACAATTTTTTGATGTGTTTTGTAGCAATTCAACACACTTAAATTATTTTATTTCATGAGCAACCAACCTTGATGGTCTTATCATCACCACAGGTTATCACACAAAGTTGCTTATTGGGGTGAGAGAATGCTAGATCATTTACTCCACCAACATGAGCATCAATCTAGAAAGAAAGAGATCAATGTCAATCGTGAAATGGGAAATTCCAATGGTACATGAAATAGAAAGAAAGAGATCAATGTCAGCAAGCTCGGAACTGACTATACCTCCAAATGTTGTCGTACATCATCAGCTCCATGATAAGAATATATTTGCACAATGTGCCTCGAATATGCAACTCCTGTTTAATATAAAGTATGGACATTGAAATCAGTCCAATTCTCATTACTTATTTAAGAATATGTACATCTAAAGCTATTGAAGCACTAAGATTAAGTCATATGTTTCACTTACCAAATAAAGAACCATCAGGGCTCCAAATAATGCGATTAACAGATACACTAGGATCTTTGACTAGAGCACCCTGAAATTCAATCAGAAAAGGTTAAGGCTCTTACATCAACTGTCAAACAAAATAGTTTGTTTATTTTTTGTTAGGGCTTAAGATGGCTCAGACCTGAAGAGGCATTGAACAAACACTAAGATCCCATACTTTGAAGTTTCTCAAAACCAGCCTTTCCCTAGAACCGACTTCCCACAATGCTATGTCCCCCACATTGGTACCAACTGATGCATCACATTGTCAATGGTCAAATCAACGGCTAGCTTATATTGTGAAAAATACATGATATATATTACCACACAGAGTGACATGTTGAAAAATCGGGGAAAATTCAACCACGGAAAAACAGACCTAGTAGTAGAGTCTGTTGGATAGGATGAAAATCCATGCTCATAGGAGCTGAACCCTGATTCAAAGTCCTTGCAACAGTCTTGGGCAAGTCATCTGGGGCATTAAGAGCTTGACTATGGCCATGCCCAGAAAATGATACAGGCAATACATTAACGGGAAGATTTACCTGCATTTGACAAATAAAGCATAAAGAAAATATTCATACTAGCATAAGTTTACAAGTTAAAGCCAAATATATTGCCAAAGGCAAATCTAATTAGAGTCGAATCAAGGAACCTCGTCTGACATCCCCATAGCCCTTCTTTTGGATACATGATCTGAATCCCCAGATGGGTAATCTACCGAAGGATTAGTTGGTGGAGTCCTAGGATGCTTCAAAGCAGCTGTACATAGGAATGAAACAATTGAGAGTTAAAAAAGCAACCAAGGACTTATACAAACCCTTAAAGGAGCAAATTCAGAAATTTATAGCAAATTATAGAGAAATGGAACCTGAAATGGATGGACCACCAAGACCAATAGCTCCACCGGAAATTGCTGGATGAGTTACAGTAGGTGGATTAGACATCCAACCAGCAAGGGGAGCCGGAACAGCTGCTGGTGTAGGTTGGAAGGGCTTGACACATAAATTCAACCACGATAAGAGGTCAATATAGCCACATAAAAATGGATTATATGGTAACCAAATACACTAAAAACCTACCCCATGTGCACCCAAAGGAGGGAACGCTCCAGCCTTTGGTAAGGATCCTATCAGTGGATTGTTTACCGGTGACGGAGCACGGGCACCATTTGGTTGTCCACATGAATGATCCACGAAAAGGGTTTTGATATCTGGATTTGGCCTTGGATTTTTACAAAGTTGATGTTGCCAATTTAAGCTGCAATATTGATAAGTTGTGAGTCATCTTTTCATAGCCGCAGAACATAACCAAGAGAGTATTCAGTATCAATGCCAAAGTAAGCTAATGAAACAGACACAACTAACTGCGAGTAATGGCTAATTGGGAATCGCCAATTTGTTGGCATACATTCTTAAAAATATCAGTGAAAATTCCTGACGTTACTTATTGAAGATAATAAAATACTAACAACATAAGTTTGAGATATACTATTAAATTTGCATACATGCAAGCTGCAACATAATTACTCATTTTGATGCTAGGAAGATTGATGCACTCAATTCAAATGCTGCATTAAAACACATTTGAACTGTCTTAAATTTACCGAATGTAATAGCCTTTTTCGCAAGATTACCTTTGGTTAATGAGAGTCCGCAACCTTGAATTTTTGAGGTTAGGAAACTGCAGTTTATCACGGAACAATGGGTTTGCTTCAATGAGCTTCTTGAGCTCAACCAACATAATAGCTCTCGCTGATTTTGTGTCTCCATACTTGGACAGCTGTTCATTTTCCCTACAACACAACAAACCCCCCAAATAAATCCAATTCTATAGCTGTGTTAGAAGGGAAAAAAATCGGATGACTCCATACTTAATACCTGAAATTCTCAAGTGTCAGGAGCTGAGTTATTTCCTTAAAGAGCTCTTCATTAAACGAAGCGAAAACTTTAAGATCCTTTACAAGGATATCCACAGCCTTGGACCGGTCATGCCTATATAAAATCCAAAACTCACATTTATATGCAACAAATGCCACAAAAATACAACAACAGAAATGTACATTTCAATTAATTATTACAAGCTTACTTATCCAACGCCTCGAGATACTTCTGCTTCCTAATTTCGAAAAATATCTTCATCGAGTAGCGATTATCGTCCACTTTAGTGAAACCAGAGAGGTACCTCTCAACCTCATCCCAATTCCCATTGTGAACCTCATCCTCAAAATATCTCATGTTAAAGAAAAACCCAGATTCTTGTTCAAGCCTAGTATTAGGATTTTTAAGAGAGGCCCCATTTAAGGAGAAGGACAATTAGTAAAAAATAATTATGAGAAAAAGACAACATGTATGGACAAATTAATAGTAATTAAGTGTATATACATAAGTTAGAATATAAAATATAAAATCACCCACTTGTGAACAGTCTCTTTGAACTTTTCCTCATCTAGGAATTGCAAGATCAAGAACACAAGCTCTCTACTGAGAGATGACATTGTTACTACTCCCTCTGTGAATCCAGATGTGCAAAAATCAGCTTCAATATAAGCAGATCTGCAAAACCCCAAAAAAAAATAATTAATTAATTAATTAAAATTTTAAAATTAAAAATACCAGGTCAGCTACCAGAAAGTTTATTATGTATTGCTTTTTTGAATTTAAAAAAAAAAAAACCGAAATAAGTAAAAATTACATAAAAATTTGAAACTCAAACCAGAACTAGATCATTAAAGCGATCTTTAATTTAACAGAGAGAAATCAATTTTTGGCACAAGATCATGATCTAGGGTTCTTTGGAGGATCAGATACATGAAAGCGGCTTTAAACCAGATAGCAATCGGAGAGGCCAAGTAAAAGGGGCACAAAAAAAAAAAAAAAAGCAGGTAAAGAGATGTGTACAAATCGAGAGAGTTTTAGAGAGAGAAAAAGCAAAGCAAAGCAAAGCAAGTCGAGAAAGTAAAAATATTCGGAGATTGAAATGAAAGCAAAGCTCATACCTTGAAAATGAATTAAGAGATCGATTGAAGAAACAGAGAGAACACAAGATTGAGAGATTGAAGATAGAGAGAGACGACGAGGTCGAGGCAGAGAGATTGGACTCTGTTTCTCTCTCTAGAAAGTTTGTTCTCTCTCTAGTCTATCGTGCGCAGGAAATAAAATACGGACATTACTTGCAGGTATGGCGATTTTTGTAAGAAGAGGCAGACAGATAGCTTTAGATAAGTCCATGAGGTCGTAGACGTGATAAGTGCTTCTGCTTATCGATAAGTGAATGAATGGGGTTTTTATAAGTGATCCGACTGAGCCGGCTACGTTTTGTCTCGTTTCATCGGCGCGGAATCTACAGCCGACACCTGTTCTTCGGCTTGGTCGTGAACGAGAGTTAGGGAAAATGTTATCATGCTTCTAGGGTTAATTATACTTAATTTGACTCAAATTTTATTTTAGGATTGATTTTGAAATGGATTATTTTAGTAATTTTTTAAGTTTTCTGCTAAAATATAAAGTAAAATGAAAAATGCTTCGAACCCCCATTGGGGGTCGACCCCAGTGAGGTGGCGTGCCGTGATTGGGTAAAAAAAAAACTGTTTTATTTTATTTTATTTTTTTTTTTGGAGTTTCAGCCAGTGGGGGCTCGCCACCTCACTGGGGTGCGACCCCCACTGGGGGTCTGCAGCATAGTTCAAAAATTAATATATTTGAAATTTTTTTTGACTTTTTATAAAAAAAACAACGTGCAACGAAGTAGAGAAAATAAAATTTTTGTTTTCTATGTATAGTTATTTGATTTTTGGACTTTTTTAGTAATTTTTTTTTGGATTATTATAGAAAGTTCTCAAGCTTACCATTAGTATTTATAGTTTTCACATTAAAATGTACACTTTTTGACTTATTGGCTTATATGGGTTGGGTTTAGGTTGAGTTTGATGTGATGTGTTAGAGATGTGATGTGATTTAAATAAGATGATGTGACTTAAATAGGATAGTTACTTTTTGACTTTTTGTATTATTTAGTTTATGCCAAACCAACCCTATATTTTCAATTTGGTCATTCGATCTAAATTAGATGTTAAAATTAATAATTTTGGGAGAGTTGTCAATTTCTTACTTTGTGTTTGATTTGAGAATTTAGGAAGAGATTAGAAAGAAAAATAGAAAGGAAAAGAGAAAATGTATGTGAAAGTAATTGAAATGTAATTACTCCCTCCGTCCCAAAATAATGGTCCCTTTTGGGGAATCCAACTTGTTTTGGTAGTACAATCATTGCATTTGAAAAAAGTTGATTTTCCAAAATGACCCTTTTGATAGTACATTTTTTGAGAATATCAATGCATAATTGTACTTTTTATATTGTTTATTAATTTAAAAGAAGGGCAAAATAGGAAATTTATATTATTTTTGTACTTGATTTTAGAAGAGGGACTAATATTTTGGGACAATGAAAAATAGAATAAGGGACTAATATTTTGGGACGGAGGGAGTATATTTTATTCACATTTCACTTATTTTTTTTCTCTCCCTTTTCAAATCTCCTAATTAAATACAGATTTAAGGTTTCAATTTGATTCTTCTATCAAAATTAACAATTTTAAGACATTTGTTAATTTTATAAGCTGTACACATAGATAAAATTAATAAAAATTTAAATAGAAGAATCAATTAAAACTAAAGTTGAAATGTAAGAAGTAAATTGTCAAAATTGAAATTTATGGCAAACTAGATGAAAATCGTAATTAACCCAAATGTCCATGATTTTGACAGTTGGATAACGAGATGGAAGAGTTTGTGGTTAAATCCAACGGCTGTGGGAAGAGGAAAATGTACAGCTGAGGAGTAGGGTGAGAGAGTTTTGAGACGGCCGATTTTAACACTCCTTTCAGATCCCCCTTAAAAAGGACAAGATTTCTCGGACGGACTTCGTTGGACTTTGGGTCTAATTCTAGGTGTAATTTACGGGACTTGCCATTGGGTACTTGTCGTCTTTTCGAGATGAGATGGGATGAAGCAGTGAAAAGGACAGTTCTCGGCGATACACAAAGGTAACGTAATCGAAATATTGCCGATATATCGAGAGATTAAAATGTTTGGGGGTCACGAATGATTTGATTATTCAAATTGGGATTTTCTTTTCCTTGGTAGTCGGTCAGAAATGTGTGTTGGGGAAAATTTATTGCATAATAATAGTGTACACAATGGGGCTCCACCACTTTATATATATCTATATAATCTATATAATAAAGTAGGGGAGTTTTTGAAAATGTGTCAAAATATTTTAGAAATATATTTTGTTTCAAGAGTTGAGATTAATTTTTAATTTATTAAAAGTTAAGATTTTTTTAATTCTCGCCCACCCACCTTCTTTTCCCCAACTTTTTTCACTCATGCAATTTCTCTCTCTCTCTCCCCTACTCACCTTCCGTCCTATTTCCTTTTTATATTTTATTTTTCTCCCTTTTATTTTCCTTCATATTTCTTTATTTTTTTTATTTTTCTATTTTTTGCTCACTTATTTTATTTATACCCTACTTTCAAGCACGGACATGTACTAATATATATCTATATAATAAAGCATGAGAATTTTTAAAAATGTGTCAAAATATCTTAGAGATACATTTTGTTTCAAGAGTTAAGATTAATTTTCAAATTCATTAAGGGTTAAAATTTCTTTAATTATTACTCACCCAACTTCTTTTCCCCCACTTTTTCACTCATGCAATCTCTCTCTCTCTCTCTCTCTCTCTCTCTCTCCTACCCACCTTCCTTCCTCTTTCCATTTTATTTTTTTATTTTCTCCCTTTTTATTTTCCTTCCTATGGCAGTGCTTGAAAAGCTTGGGCACATGCTATTTTAGCCTCAATTATAAATAAAAAAAAAGCCTTTTAATCCCTAAAACCCATTGATTTTAAAAAAAAAACAAAAAAAATATAGGGCGCAGCTTATACTGTCAACGTGACAGTGTAGGCACAAGGATTGACAGCCCAATCATTTCAAAGAGTAAATGACAATTTTGCCCCTTCAAACTTATTTTGAAAAAAATGAGGTTAGGGACAAATTTGTCATTTCAGTCTCAAATATCATTTCAAACACATTTTTTAATGTACAACCCAAATAAAAATCAATCCTATCTTCCTAAACACAAAAACTAAAATAGTCTACTAAAATAGCCAAAAAATCAAAAAGCCAAAAAGCTTAAAAAATAACTACTTCCCAAACACCCACTATTTCTTTATTTTTTTTTATTTTCTCCTTTTTACTCACTTATTTTATTTACACCGTACCTTCAAATACGGGCATGCACTAGTATATATATATATGGAAAGACTATAGAACATACTATCTTCACTTTATAATTTAAAAAAAAAATTTAATAATTTTATATTTTTTGAGTCATAATTTAAAAAAAAAAATTATAACTAAACACCACATGCAACATAACTAAAGATCTGATGAGTTATAACTAAACAAAAAAATTAATTATAACTAAAAAAGAAAATGACATAATTAAAAATATATATATGGTATACCAATTTTAAGAGATGTATATCATAAAAATTTTCATATATATTAATGTGCCTGCCCACTCAATAGATGTGATGTTAAATTTTAAAAATATAAATTTTGATTTTAATTTAAAATATACATTATTCAAATAGTAAGAGTCTTATTTATGAGATTGAAAGTTTTGATTCCGAGTCACATCATCCTTCCTATATAATTATATATTTTAAATAAGTTTTAACATCATTTCCAACCTTCGCTTTATATCAATACCATCTCCAGACTTCATTTTATATATAAAGTTTATGCAAGATTGTCTGGTGTAATTTTTTTTTTTTCCAATTTGTTAAATGAAAATAATTTAAATAAATTAAAAAAAAAATTAACTTTCTAAAAGTTGAGAAGGGATACTTTTAATTTTTACTATCTAATTATTAGTTTTTAATTTGTAATATAAATATGAGTCGTGTTAGGGATTCTAAATAAATTATTAAATATTTTACCAAATCTCTGAGAAGTTTGATAGAAAATTTAATAATTTATTTGGAATCCATAACATTTTCTTATAAATATACCAAATATGCCCAATGACATGTAATATATTTCACCAAGTATAAATAATCATTCTTATGTTATTTTTTCACATATTAATAAAGACATGATAAATTTTATAAATAAATTATATAGAAATAACATACCATATGTTTAGCTTTTTACAAGTTGAAAACTGATAATTAAAAAATAAAAATTACAAACTCTATTCTTTATGTTTCGCCTTGGTTGTTTGAGATGATCTAAATAAGCGTACTTTTTAATTTTTTATAAAAAAATATGCATAAAAGTAAAGATGTGATGTGATCCAAAAAAGATAAAAAAATAAAAAGTGTGCTTAAATAACACATTCCAAACAAGCTCACCTGGGGTTTCTTTTTAGTCATAAAAAGATAAAGTAGGCTACAAAGCCAATAAAATAAGATATCACATTCAAATCATAATCAATTCATTTTTTTCTTTTAAAAAAATAAAAAACAATCATTTTAAACGAAACTTTTTAACTCAATCTAAAATAGTCAAAAAAAATCAACTCACTTTCACAATGAAGGCAAATTTATTTTAGCTATTTTTGTCTTATATTATAAACAAAATTACACCAAATACTATTGTACAAAATTTTTAAATTAAATAAAAAATATGTAAGTAATTTCATACATTGTACCAAATGACACTAAGGGTTCGTTTGGGATGTGAGTTATCTTTTTAGTTTTTTGATTTTTTGACTATTTTAGCCTGGGACTAAAAAGTCTCTTTTGGGATAGGCTTTTTGACTTTTATGAGAGAAAAAATGAAATAATTATGAATTAGATGTGACATTTTGTCTTATTTAGTTAAAATAGCTCATTTTGTCCTATATGACTATTTTAATCCCAACCTTTATCCCAAACAAGGCCTAATAGTTTAAGAAAAATGAATCATGAGGCTTGTTTTGGCAAGCTAGCAAAAAAACTAGCTTTTAGCTTTTTTAGCAAAAAAAAGTTTACTTTTTTACTCAAGTCACTACCCTAAAAAACTAACTTTTTTGGTTAAAAAAGTCAAAAGTCAACTTTTTATTAACTTCTCAAAATACCACATTCACATAATTTTTCCTTCCAAATCCCCCTAAATGATGTGATAAGTGAAATTTAAAATTTTGACCTACATTCAAATATTCCATCAAAATTCTCTTTACATATACTTTATCTTGCCACGTCATTAGGGTATTATAGAGGAAATAAAATCCTACAATGGATTTATTTGAAAACTTGACTATTTTAATTAGTTTTTTAATTTTTTAATTATTTTAATCTGATAAAAAAACTATATTTGAGATAATAATTGACTGTTTTTTCTAATTGATTTGATGGTTTTAAAAAAGAAAATAATTATAATATTAAATATAACATTTTATCTTATTAATTAATCTATTTTATTTTTATTAACTATTTTAATAAAAAATAATAAATAAAATAAAATAACTCCCAACCCAAGTTTCCAAACACCCCCGTATGAAAAACAATTACTCGTGTTGGGAGTACACTTGTTCATTCTTTTTATGGGTAAGGATGCGTGATTCTCGAGGCAAATCAACGATCAATAGCGTCCCAAAAGGACGCGTCACTCATGGATGACAGACTTGACAGTTGGAAAAATTAAACAATAATGTTATAATTATCATTTTTTTATATCACATTTATAAATCATTTTATGTAGAGTTCGGTTGGAAAATAATTTTTTTATTAATTTATTAATTAAATAAAAGTGAAAAAAAATAAAATATTTGAAAATACCTTTTTAATTTTTTTTTAAAAAAACATGCAAAAAGTAAAATTAAGAAAAAAATATATTTAAATTTTTTGTATGTATTTATTTTTTTATTAGTTTTTTACCAAAAATATTAACTAACCAAACGAGGACTTAAGTCATGTTTCGCAATTAAAACAGTCAAACAATCAATACAAAAAAAAATATTAAAAATGTCAATTTTTAAACCTACTCCTATTATGTACAATCACAATAATATTATTGTAACTCATGCAAGAACTATTATATTAATTATAATTGTGTCACATGAAATAATATAAGAAAATAATATATAAGTCTATTTTTTAAATTCATTTTTCTAAATTTAATGATGTTATAAGTGATATAATTGATTGCTAATTGAGAAAATACCAAAGAGAGTGTTACCTTAGATATTGCAATTGATTGTCACATTATTGAATTTAAATTCATTGTCACATTATTAAACTTAAAAAGATAACAAGTATATCTGTTTTCATAATATATTATGAAAAGATAACAAGCACTATTATATTAGGGGCGTTTTGGCAAGTTAGTAAAAATTCAATTTTTTTATTTTTTAACTTTTTTGAGTCACATTATCTCTCTATTTTTTTATACAAAAAAGTCAAAAAAGTCACAAAAAAGTCAAGTTTTTGTCAATTTTTCAAAACATCACTTAGTATATCTGTAAAATAAAATATAACATATAAATTATATTTTTTTTTACATTATTAATTTAAATCTTTAACTTGCAAAATTCAGTTAAAATTAATAAATAATGTTCATTCTAAAAAGAGGAAAAGGTTAGATTCCCGAAGTTCTAAAAGATGTGGGAAAGGGGTAAGATTTTTATTTTTTACTTGAGATATGAGGAATTTATGCCACAAGTGCTTCCAGTGTGATACAGGGCTTGTTGGTATAGGAATATGACTATTTTCATATCATTATCATTTAGATCTTTTGTATTTTATTTTGGCCCTGTTTGACATGGTGGTTGAGGTTAATTTTACTTATTAGAAAATAAAATAAATTAAAAAATTAATAAGATAAAACATTATATTTAAGAGCTCATTTGGCATAAACTTTTTTGGTATTTTTTTGGCTATTTTAGTCATAAAAAAATAAAATAGGCATTTTAATCTAATAAGACAAAAAGTCACATCCAACTCGTAATCATTATATTTTTTCTCTCAAAAAAGTCAAAAAATTCATCACAAACGAGACTTTTTAGTCTCAGACTAAAATAGTTAAAAAGTCAACCCACATCCCAATCGAACCCTAAATCATAATTATTTTATTTTTTCTCACAAAACTACAAAAAAGTCAAAAGTTTATCACAAACAAATTTTTTTTAGCCAAATAGTCAAAGTCAAACTAACAAAACCCTCGTTTGACATGTTGATAGTGTTTTGAAAAGTTGATAAAAAAAACTAATTTTTTTGACTTTTTTAGTGACTTTTTTGACAAAAAATTGGATTCTTTTAGGTAAAAAAGCTAACTCTTTTGGATAAAAAAATCTAAAAAGCTAAAAAGCTAGCTTTTTTAGCCTCTTCCCAAAGTGTCCCTTGGTTTTAGGGGTTAAAAGGTTAAAATAGTCACACACAAAAAAAAAAAAATTAAAACGTTAATAAGACAAAACGTCACATTCAAACCATAATCATTTTACTTTTTTTTCTCACACAAATCAAAAGAACCACAAAGCCTTGGATAAAATAACCAAAAAACTAACCCATTTCACAAACAAAGCCCAAGTTTATCCCAAACGAATTGTGAGTTTCATTTTTGATTTTACAATGATAATTAAAACTGTTCATTTTGTAAATTTAATAGTAAAAATGAGTTGTATAAGAAATTAATTTCATTTAAAATTAGTAGACATATGAACAAATTATATTTATTTTTTAAAAATAGTTTGCAGGTATAAGTTTAAATTTAAATTGTCCATCTATTTATTAATATTCGATGAATTTAATTTTTTGCACTAAGGCCAAGTTTGGCATATTACAAAAAAGTCAAAAATTCAAAAAGTTACTCAAAAAGTTAAAAAGTTAACACTATTCACCAAAAGTCAACAATTACGACTGCACAACTCTCAATCTTAATTTTTCCTACAAATCAATTTTTACAATTTTTTATTACACATTTTTCTATAAAAAGTCAAAAAGTTAACACAAACATCTATATTTTCTTTCTCAATTTTTTAATCCAAAAAGATAAAAAGTGTACTTATTTAGGACATCCCCAAACAATCCCTAACTACTCTAGTGAAAGAGAAAATATTCATTGTCCTAGAGATAGTTGGTGCCCCCAACTTATTTATTATTGGTTGAAACAGTGAGCCTCAGTACTTATTTGTTTCCCTTGAAAAGACAACTAAACACTTATCCCAAGAATGTGGTGGAGCAATACTCCTACAGCAATGAATAATTTCTTCTAGTGAAAAGGCAATGGGATCTCATCCACCTGTCACCTTACCAAAAAATCTTAGATTTTTTTTTTTATTGTTATTATGATAAAATTTTATTTGATAATTAATTGATTCCATTAAAAAAAAATATTAATCATATTGTTTAATTTTTATGATATTTAAAATATTATATGTTAAAATTTAGATTTTTAATATACATATTATTTGACACAAAATATTATTTGTTTAAAATATATATTGTATGATATATTTGTTAAATATTATTTAAATAAAAATATTTTTTACTATTCACTTTTTGGAAAATTAGGCTAATCACTATTCATCTTTCAACAAATTTGATATTGATTGATTATATTATAAATTTGATATTGATGAGTTGTATTCTTTTTGATAAAAGTGATATATCCACATGAAGTGGTAGGTTATGTTTAGTTTAAAATCTTTACAAAAATTTAAAAATGGTATATATGTTCAGATCTATTATAAATATTGTTTAAAGAGATTTTACTATATATGCAAATATTTGATTAGAATATTATATATAATGCATATAATATAAATAAAATACATCGCGTAAGCAATTAGATTTTTTACACTACATTGATTATATCATGTCACACATACATATATATATACTATTATAATAAAACAAGAAGAAAAAGATGGAGCAAATCATTTGCTTGTTTGAAAGTTGTAAATTTTGTATCAAATTGCCTACAAAACGGTGACTCCATGTTTGAATTTTGTATCATGTCACACATACACACACACACACACACATATATATATATATATATTATAATAAAACAAGAAGAAAAAAATGGAGAAATCATTTGCTTGTTTGAAAATTGTGATTTTTGTATTAAATTGTCTACAAAAATGGTGGCTCCATGTTTGACAAAATAAAAAAGGAAAAGAAAATTATCATTTGCTGTCTATTTGAATCAAAGAGCGTGTTCATGTAATCCATGACGTCAGCAAGAAGCGTCCTACTTCTAACGGGTGTATTTTTATGTATAAATAAAAGTGTTGTGTGTGGAGAAAAATTAAGAACTTGAAGAGAAAAATTTCTGTATGCTTCAAAATTTTGAGTATATTGTATTATGCTTTTTCACTTTCAGATCTAAGTGTAGCCTTTGATCTTACACTTTCATATCTACTTTTTTTTAGAGAATTATTATAAAAGAGGGTTTAAGTACCATTTATTTTTATTCATTATTTTTGTGAGAGATTTTGTAAGGGTGAGACATTTATTGTTAAGTGAGGCTCAATAGATAAGAGTAAGTCCTGTGTAAGATCCATAAGTTTGGTGAAGACTTGGTGGTGTATTAATTCATTTTGATAGTAAAGAAATTCTCAAGGAGGTTCTTTGGGGAGTGGACGTAGGCTTGGCGTGCAGAACCACTATAAATCTCAGTGTTTGATTTTCTTTCCCTATCTCTTTTATTTTTTATATTGATAATTATTATTCTGTTTTTTATTTGTTAAAATTCTAAATATTGTGTTTATAAAATTTAATATCATAATTTTTTTTTAAATAACCAAATTCACCCCCCTCTTGGGTTGCCTACCTGGAATAACAAAAAAGAAGAATTTCAAAATAGTGGGACAGACAAAAATAATTACAAAAACATGTGAAATATAAGTGATTTTGTGATAAGATGCAAGTGAAATGTTGTGGGAGTGTAAGTATAACTTGTATCCTTCCATATTTGTGTAAATTTTTTTCTTTCCTCTTAAAAAAATCAGAAATCCCATCATTAGAAACAAAACCTAGTATTTTTTTTGAGAACTGATTGAGAGCCCGAATCCGGGTGCCCCTAATGGCCCGAAACCACGAAACGACGTCGTTTCGTGGTTTTAATTTTTTTTTTTTTTTTTCAACAGAACCAGGAAGAGGAAGAGGAAGACGAAGACGGAGGAGGAGGAGGAGGAGGAGGAGGAGGGGGAGGGGGACTGGAGGGGGCCTAAAAAATGGGCTGGAGGCGGAGATCGGCGATGGCAGAGGCAACGAGCAGAGGCGGCGATGGCAGAGGTGATGAGCAGAGGCGGCGATCGGCGATGGAAGAGGCGGCGATCGGCGATCGGATCGGAGACGACGGCAGGTCGACAATGGCATATTGCGACCTCTCCCTCTCCCTCTCCCTCTTTCTCTCCCTCTTCTCTCCTCTGCAGGTCGACAATGGCAGGAAAAAAGAAAGAAAGAAAAAAAAAGCCTAATGCCCAAAACGACGTCGTTTTGGGCATTAGGGGCATTCGGGGCATTCAGATTTGGGCACCAAATCATTTTTCATTTTTTTTTATATTATGTTTCTATTTTCAATACTCAAACCAAATGAGAGATCAATGGTTAAATAGTTGCTTGATTATCTATATTAAAAGAGGATTTGTTTGACACTATTGACAATGAAATTATCATCTAATAGTTCAAAAAACGGCAACTCGTTGAATATGAATGTAAAAATTTATTTTATTTTATTTTATTTTTTTGGTTTGTTAAGATGATAATATTTTATTAAAAATTTATTTTACTTGAAGGTGGAGATGGAGAAATTCAAATGTTAATTAACTTAAATTTTTGTAAATAAAATTTATGAAGTTTAAATTTTTTGAGTGAATTCATCTATAAAATTTCTAGAGCCACCACTAGCACTGACAACCTTCACTGTAAAATTTATGAGATTAATGATTCAGGCATCATTGTAGCTCAAAATGGAGTCCACAATATAAAGAATTGAAGAGTATGGAACATAGTTGTATGGAGATGAGCCATTCCGTATTGCTATTGCTTAAAAAATATCATGAATTTCAACCCAAAAAGAAAAAAAAATCTACAATAACTAGTTAAAAGGTTTTGCTATATTCCAGAACCACATTTCTCTCTTAAAAAATATCATAAATCAATAAAGAGAAATTCAAAACACTGAAATTCAAAACACTCTCAGCAAAAATTAAGATTAATATTTATTACCAAAAAAAAGAATAGAAAACAAGTATACATACAATGAAGATGTTCTATCTACGTTGTCGTCTTTGGATATAAAAATCCTACAATTTCACGTGTAGAACGAGTCAAGTACATTAATTATTTTAAAAAAACAATGAACTATCAAATATAAAATTGTTAGCATGATCTAACCACTTAGATTATTATTATTATTTTTTTTTTTTCAAAATTAGAGTTTATTGATAGATAAATACAAATATATCAAGAGTGATTATCACACCTTTTTAAAAGGACATACAACCAATCAGTGTTCCAAACACTAACACTCAAACAACAACAACCATAACCTGCAATATGTTGCGGTCACCGACCAATAACCATAACTCAGAACATACTGCAATCAACAACTAACAGAGACAAACTCAACCCTCCATAGAGGAGGAGAAAAGCCTCCACAAATGAGGGGAAATACACAAAAACAAAATACAAAAAAACACATAGAAAAAGATCAAAAAATCATATCCGCACAACCCGTAGCCCGGGATAGATTATTATGCTCCTTTTCCATGATTGTATCTTATGTTATTTTATTTTGTAATATATTGCTTTAAATTAAAATAAAACATGATTTTTATGTAATCTTGAAATAATAGCTAAAATTTAAAAATAAGGCCTCCTTTGGACACAATTATTTTAATAATTTTTTAGTTTTTTGGTTAAAATATGAGGTAAAAAAAATTAGTATGTTTAGAGTGATTTTTTGGTATAAGTTATAGGCTTTTTGATTTTTTAATAATTTTTTAACTTTTAGACTAAAAATATTGTATGTCAAATGAGGCCTAAATTGAGAGAAAGTTTGTCGCACAGAAAATAACAAAATCACCATTAACATAACATTTGGGGTGTTTGGGAAGTTAACTATTTAGTAAGCTATTTTAGTTTTTGACAAGATGGTTTAATTTTATTATAGTTTAATATGATATTTGTGAGAGAAAAAATAAAATGATTATGGGTTTGATGTGACATTTTGTCTTATTGACTATTGTAGTCTATTTTATCTTTTAGTGCTATTTTAACCCAAAAAGTCAAAAAAGTCCTTTCCCAAACAGATTAATTATAAAATATATCTATATAACATTATCAAAAGTATTTTGTCACTATCCAGTCATAACAAACGCCTCATTTGGAAATATGAAATTTTAATTAAAAACTCATTATAAAAACTATATATTTTTTTTATTTTTTATTTTTTTTATCAAATCGACCTTAAAATGTAATAATCACTTGTTTAGCAAACATGCCTTAATGCTTATGAAACCTCCAAGGTCATATAGTAAAACACTAGATGGTCTGTGGTATGTACGGGATAAAACAATATATATTTTTTTAAATAAGATATATATTATTTGCATTCACTTTTTATTTTCTCATTTTTTCACATAAATAAAAAAAATTAAATATAAATTTAGAAATTGTATATTAATTAGTTTTCTCACCGTTCAAACAAATTTAGTCGTTAATCAATATATGTTTTTAACTTTTGTTTTTCGGAAATCTAATAATCAACAATTTAGTTCAATAGTTCTCTTCTCCCATCTAAAAAATCAATGATTTTTTCCTTTAAAATACATAAGTGATATGTGTAATTTACTGAAATAAAATGAAATAGTACTAACAATTTTATGAAATGTGTTCATTCTATTTAGAAATTAATAATATTATTTAAAGGATCACAATTAAATAAAATTTGAAATTATTATATTCATAAAGTTTGAAATGTTAAAGTTCTAAAAACACTCTTAGGGAAAAAGTCTAATTTACAATACTATATATTAAAAGGATTGGGTGATGTCATTTCGTTTTTGTTTTTTTTAATTTTTAAGTTATAGCAAATTTTAATTTTTGAGTTTTGTAATGGTTAAAATAGGTCATGTTGTTTGGTAACCTTCTTGTTTTTTTTTTTAACTTTTTTATAACTTACATTTGGGATTTTTTTTTTTTTTTTTGGATAAATTTTTTAAAAAATTAAGTAATTTATTTTGTGTAAGTTAGATGAGCCTAAATTTTTATTCAATAATAGGATAGATTTTGAAAAAAAAAAAAAAAGTCCAAACTGAAAAATTAAAGTCAAGAAGCAAAAGCAATTTTTGGTTTGGTTTGTTTTTTGAAATAAGCTAACTTTTGGGGGGGAATTTTTGATCGACAATTAGAAAGTTCTATTTATTTATAACAATTAAACATTACAAAAGGTTTAGAGAGAAAATTTAAAAACAAAAAATGGCACCCAACCAACACAAGGTAAAAATCTGCAGAACTCCAAATAGCTATCCAAGAAACAACTAAATAGAAAACAAACACCCACAAAAAATTATAAAACAACTTAATCCCAGCCAATTAAGTTTGTAACTTCTTAGAATATGACAAAACAAAAAATACAAAAATTTGTTGAAAGTTAAAATAAATAAAAAAAAAGATCAGACAATGACTAAAGAGAGAAATTATGTAAAATATTGTTTAAAGAATGTAGACATACAACATTTATGATTAAATAACAATCTTAGAAGCAGATATTAGAAGTAATGAGTTGCATCAGCTGACCTTTATAGGGTGAGGAATGGCGTGGAGAAAATGTATGGCGGCTAGGGTTTTCAAGTGGGAAAGATAATAGGTTGTAAAGAGAGAAAGAAAGGGAAATTTTTATAAAAAAAAAAACTATTATGAATAATTTTACACGTATTAACAATCTTACTAAAAATACAATGGTCAAATGTGATTGTTTTTCAAAAAAATAATAATATTTAAACCTCCAATAATATTTGGATATAGATGATTTTAGTAGGATTGTTAGTAAGATTTTAAATAGATGCAGCATCACTCAATAATTATTATTTTGTAGGAAGGATGGCATGACCGTAGCAATATTTTTGTTTTTGGGAAAGAATGTTATAATTTTTTTAAAATTATAATTAATTTTATACAATTGATATGATGTATTAGTCAATAACATTTCTTTTAATATTTTTAAAATAAAAAATAAGAATTTTAGGATGAAATCTTGGAGCTTTGTTTTTCTATTAAGAAAAAATTATTATTTGCTAGAATAATAGCATAATCATAGCAATATTTTGTTTTAGGAAAGAATGGTAAAGGTTTAACAAAATTATAATTAATTTCATATAATTAGTATGATATGTTAGACAATTAGATTTCTTTTAATATTTTTAAAATAACAAAAAATAAGAATTTTAGGATGAAGTTTGGAACTTTCCTACCCTTCATCATTGAAATCTCACTTTAATATAGATATAGATAGATAGAAAGATTGATCTAAAAAAAAGAAAAAATAGATAGAAAGATAATATTTGGTTGACCTAAAATATGTGTCTTGTTGTCAACCTATCTTGGATTTGATCAAAAAATTGATCGATCAATCAATAAAAATAGTTGAAAATAATCAATTTATATCATGCTTTCTCAAGTTTTAATACATATTTCTACAGTTCAAATAAAAAATATATATGAAAAAACAATCAAGTTACCATTACAGAGAATACTATTCTGATGACGATGACGACAACAACGACGACGACAACAAAAAAATAAAAAATAAAAAATAAAAAATACCGTTGTCTTTAGTATATGTGAGATACAAAGAAATTAATTGTGCATAATTACAATTTTTTTTTATACAACACCGTTCGAGAAGCTGGTTTGCAATACCGTATTTTTAGAAGTTTATGTAACATTAAAAATATTAAACGAAATTCTATTATACCAAACATTTTGAAGGTTCATAATTTTTATCTTTAAAAGAATTAAAACTATTAAAATATTAGTATGATTATATAATATCAATTATGTATTGAAAATATGTAGGAGTTAATTTGATAATATAAATTTAAAAAATTAAAGAGTATTTGTATATGGTATAAATCTTCATTGATTTAATTTGGAACATACAAATTTAGGTGATATTAATAATATTAAAATAAATTTAGTCAAATGAGTTAATATAGGAACATAAATTTAAGGGTAAATTACACAAATAGTCCCTATAGTTTGGGGCTTGTGTCACTTTGGTCCCTGACTTTTTAATTGTGACATATTTGACCCTGAATTTTGAATCTTGTTCCAAAAAAGGACAATTGAAGATATCATTAGATTTTTCAAGGGTAAAATTGTCAATTTGATAAAATATAAACTAATTTGACAAAAATAAATGTCAAACGAATATTTTTGAATTTTTAAAAATTATTTCTACCTACTAAAAATAAAATTATATAAAATTGATAAATTTTTTAGACATTTATTTTTTTTTTTACCAAATTAATTTTGATTATGTGTTTGGATGATGATCATGTAAAATTAATTTTAAAAAATTAATCATGTAATTTTTATTAATTTTACATAATTTTATCATTGGTGGAAAAATAATTTTTAAAAATTAAAAATATTTTTTTGACATTTATTTTTGTCAAATTAATTTATATTTTATCAAATTGACGATTTTACCCTTGAAAAATCTAATAATATTTTCAATTGTCCTTATTTGGAACAAAATTCAAAATTCAGGGTCAAATGTGTCACAATTGAAAAGTCAGGGACCAAAATGACACAAGTCCCAAACTATAGGGACTATTAGATTCTTGAAAAATTATGTTGAGAACTTGTAACTTTCATATGACTTGTTGTTAGAAATCCCCGTTTTCTTAATTTATATTAAATTTTTTATTCAATTATCTCTTAAGAAGAGACGTAAAAAGTGGTACGACTCACTTAGGGACGGAGTCAGAAAATTTATTCAAAGGGGGCCAAAAAAAGTGTTGAAAAGAGTCCCTGTGTACAAAGTTTTTAATGTTACAGAATTTGAAAAGATCGAATATACACAGCCTTACTCTCATGTGGAGAAACTGTTTCTGTGATTTAAACTCATGACGCCTAGGTAACCTTAGAGAGAAGCTAAGTGTGAAAAAAAAAAAACATAAGAAAATAATTTCTTACATAAGCAATTTTTTTAAAAAATAATAAATTAATATGTATTAGTCGCTTTCGAATAATTATTTAATTATTTCATACAATTTTTGAATTATCTAGTTAATATCTTAAATTAGACTGTCATTTTATTGCATCTTGTCTTTTGATAAATAAATTCCCCATTTTTTTTATTTTTTTATTTTTATATCTTGTAATTTCCCCTTTGAAATATAAGAGTAGTAAATTGCTTATTTATTTTTTTTTAAAAACAAAAATTATAGGAATCATCCTATCTACATTATAAAATTAATCTTGAATATAGGTCTTTTCATGTATAATATCAAAATAATTTTAAATTTAATAAGTAATTGTGTAATTTTAAAGAACTTTGGAGGTCATGCCCCTTTAGCCATGGCATAGCTCCGCCATTAGACTCACTCTTTCAATCCATAACAATCAAATTAAAACACCTATAATTTGCTCCAAGAGTTATTTTGCTTGGTTAGAGTTTTCTAAAAACACTTTTCAAAAAATTTCACTTTTTTTTTTTCATTTTTTTTTTGTTTTTATTGAATTTTTTTAATATTTTAAGCAATTTTTTTAATTTTTAAATATACCTAACATAAATATACCTAAAAAATAAAAAAAATTGTGAAAAAAACCTTTTAAAAATTCAATAAATACCAAAAATAAAAAATAAAAAACAAGAATTCAATATATTTTTTGTATTTTTATGTATTTATTAATTTTTTAAAATATTTTTTCACAATTTTTTTACTTTTTAGATACATCTAAGTAAGGTGCATATAAAAAGTAAAAAAAAATGTTTAAAATTTTAAAAATATTCACTAAAAAAAAAAAAGAACACAAAAACTAAAAACTCCAATTTTTTAAAAATATAATCCAAAAAACTCAAACCAAACATAGTTGTATTTTGGAAAGTTTGTAAAAAATTGACTTTTGACTTTTTTAGCCAAAAAAACCGACTTTTTGAATAATAACTTGGGTAAAAAAACTATTTTTTTTGACTGAAAAAACTAAAAATTAACTTTTTACTGTGTTGCCATAATAATTTTCCTATCTTTGTGTACTATAAAAATTTGATGCGAGCATTGTTTGTCAGGGTACTATTCTTGCATTATGAGTGGAGATACTGTTTGATGGCGGTTTTAGAGCATGTTTAAGGTGTCCTAAATAAGTAAATTTTTTGTCTTTTTGAATTAAAATGTTGAAGAAAAAAATATGAATGTTTGGGTTAACTTTTTGACTTTTTACGGAAAAATGTGTGTTAAAAAATTGTATATATTAGTGTGTAGGAAAAAATTAAGATTGGGAGTTATGCAGCCGTACTTTTTGACTTTTGATGAATAGTGATAACTTTTAAACTTTTTGAATAACTTTTTTCACTTTTTGATTTTTTTTCAATTTGTCAAACTTAGCCTAAATGACGTGTTAAAAATGTATGTTATTAGGCTGTCATTTTATTACATTTCCTTCTTTGATAAATAAATTATTCATTTTTTATTATTTTGTAATTTTTTCTTTGAAATATAGGAATGGTAGAAATGTTTTTTTTTTTATTTAATTAGAGGAATCATCCCATTTACATTGTAAAATTAATCTTGAATATAGAAGGCCTTTTCATGTATAATATCAAAATAATTTTAAAATTAATAAGGAATAGTATAATTTTGAAGAACTTTGGGCGGCTATGGCTACCTTTGACCATGGCATAGCTCCATCATTGGATTCACTGTTTTAATGAATAACAATCAAATTAAAACAAATTTGCTCCTAGAGCCCACTATAATTTTCCTATTTTGTGTACTTTAAAATTTTGATGTGAGCCTTCATTGTCAGGGTACTATTCTTAAGAGTGGAGCTACTGTTTGATGGCTGCTTAGAGCATCTGCAGTGGAAGGGTTAACCCTTTCACTAGTGTCAGGTATAATGGAATAGTTACACACATTGTTAGTGAATATTGTTTATGTTAGATATCAGGAGTTGTTTGAGATGTTCTAAATAATTATATTTTTTAAATTTTTATAAAATATGAATTGGGTTTAAAATAATGTGGTAGAGAGATGATTTGACTTAAATAGAATGATGTGACTTAAATAGGATAGTGACTTTTTAAGTTTTTAGAACACCCCAAACCAGGCCTAAGCCCTCGTTTAACAAGTGGTTTTTTTAGCCAAAAAATCAAAAAGTCACTAAAAAAATCGAAAAGTCAACAACCCATACTAAAAAGTCAAAGATTCTCTTTTCTCTCTACTTTTTGCACATCTTTTCATAAAAACTCAAAAAATCATTCCAAACATATTAATTTTTTTAAACTCATATTTTAATCAAATAGTAAAAAAAATTACTAAATTAGCCTGTTCTCAAACGAGGCCTAAATATATTGTTAACTGCAGCTAACAAGTTAACACCCAAAGAAAGAGAGAGAGAAGAGAAGAGAAAGAGAAGCATTAACAGTGCAGTAGGGGTGGGGGCCCACTCCACGGGAAAATATATTTATTTATTTAATTTATTATATATATATATATTCTTGACACATATCTTAATAAGCACCTTAATATATCTATTGCATTACAATTCACTTTCTAAAATTAATAAATTTTTAACACACCTCAATACACATTTTTGGGTCTCACTTTTATTATTTTTTTGTCATATAACACACTTTAACACAATTTTTTAGCTATCCCATTGTGGATGCTTTTAGAATTTGTTAATTTTAGAGAGTGAGTGGTGATACAATGGATATATTAAGGTGTGTATTAAGATGTGTCTTAAGTGTATATATATATATATATATATGACCATGTTTCAACAATTTCTCACAACTCAATTCACAAGCTATGCTGAGAAACGGAGCTCTGTATTCACAAATGCATTCAGAGGCTAAAAACGACCATGCCTTGCCATGTTTCGCCTCTTTTAAACACGATTCCATGCTTCGTATTTCTCTCTCAAACTAATGTCGCAGCGATCGTTTCTCTCACAAACAAAATTCAGAACTTCGTCTCTCTCTCTCTCTCTCTCTCAATGACGCAGAACAGCAAGGGTCTAAACGTCTGGTCGAACATTCGGTCAGACGACCCCACTACACTTTTCAATGTCCCTCTCTCTCTCGCTGGCTGGCTACAGTTAACAAATAAATTAACGACTGACACTAATGGTGACACTAACACACCCCTTAACAACTCCGTTGGAGCATCATTTGAGCTTTTCACTAGCCAAAATATTAATAGCTGACACTAACACACCCCTTAACAGTTCTATTGGAGTATCATTTGAGCCTTTCACTAGCTAAAATATTAACAGCTGACACTAATACACCCCTTAACAGCTCCGCTGTGGATATTCTTAAAACATCTCTAATGACATGCGTGTTGAAATGTATGTTATTTTATAATTTTTTTTAAAAAAAAATTTAATTTTGTGTGCTAACCGTTTATTAATTTAATAAGTCAACTCCACTTTTTAGTATAAAATTAAAAAAATATTAAAATAAAATT
Source organism: Camellia japonica (assembly GCA_030407325.1). Taxonomy (NCBI): domain Eukaryota; kingdom Viridiplantae; phylum Streptophyta; class Magnoliopsida; order Ericales; family Theaceae; genus Camellia; species Camellia japonica. Next base: position 91,791,001 of record JAPPVO010000010.1, on the reverse strand, counting down.
TTAAAAAAACTAACAAATTATATAAAAAAAGTTAATTTTTTTCCTTCTATTTTTTACATGTTCCTTTGTAAAAAATTAAAAAATTATTTTAAATAGATTAATTTTTTATCTCATATATTTGTTAAGAAATAAAAAAATTAAAATAATATATCCTCAAAGGAGACTTTAAATGTTCCAATAATTATAAACAAAGTGGCCCTACAAATTTTTCTTATCTCTTTCTCTCTCTTCTACTTTTTCTTTTTCTTTTTCTTTTTCGTCTCTCATTTTGGACCCCTCTAAGAAAAAAATTAAAAAATAAAAAAAATCTCATTTTGGTTTGTTGCATGCATGGCAGAGTTGACCCTAAGCCAATAAAGATGGAAGTGCAAACTATTACCCACTGAGCGGTGATTAATGTTGGTATGTATATAAAATATACAAATAATAATAATAATAATAATAATAATAATTTGTTCATCAAATTTATTTAGTCTAAATTTATTTGAATGAATTTCTTTTTGGGAAGAGATTTCCATGCACTAATCTTTTCTTGAGAAGAGATTCATTTGAATGAATTTGGACTAAATAAATTTGATAAATATAACAGCATTGTAAAATATATTGAAATATATAAAAAAATATATAGAAAAATATGAAATGTATATTAAAATTTTAAAAAGGTCATGTTATGAGAATTTAGAAATAAAATTACGTATTTTTATCTTTGGATAAAGCAAAAAGTAATATTAGGTATTATGAAAAAAATATCATAAAATGCTTTATGAAGATTCTCTATTTTTAGATTATACACATAATAAAACACCACATACTAATCGAAGAATGAAAAATTTTCATGAAATATTTCATGATATTTAATGTTACCACAAGATGTGCAACTTCATTTTTTAATTACAAATTATCGTAACTTTATCACAAAAAATAAGTAACATTTATCACAAAAATACATATCAGAACCATTTTAACAACAATACTTTATGGAAAAAAAAAAAAAAAAAACTAAAGCCAAGTTTGACAAGTTGTCAAAAAGTCAAAAAGTTACTCAAAAAATTAAAAAGTTATTACTATTCACCAAAAGTCAAAAATTACAGCGGCACAACTCCTAATCCTAATTTTTCCCTACACACTAATTTATACAATTTTTTAATATACATTTTTTCATAAAAAGTCAAAAAGTTAACCTAAACAACCATATTTTTTTCCTCAACTTTTTAGTCTAAAAAGTCAAAAAGTACATTTATTTAGGACATCCCAAACAACCCCTAAACCAAAGAAAGTGATTGTATTTTGGGAATAAACTATTTTAATTGGCTTTAATTTTTTATAAAAAGACGTACGGAAAAATAAAAAAAATCAGTGTGTTTAGTTTGAATTTTCTGAATTAAGTTTTTTGAAAATTGAATTTTTTATTTTTCGTGTTTTTTTGTTTTTAGTGAATATTTTTAAAATTTTAAATATTTTTTTTAGTTTTTTAGATTCACCTTACTTAGATGTATCTAAAAAGTAAAAAAATTGTGAAAAAATATTTTAAAAAATTATTAAATACATAAAAATACAAAAAAATGTACTGAATTTTCGTATTTTTTTGTATTTTTGATATTTAGTGAATTTTTAAAAGGTTTTTTTCACAATTTTTTTACTTTTTAGGTATATTTATGTTAGGTATATCTAAAAATTAAAAAAATTGTTTAAAATATTAAAAAAATTCATTAAAAATAAGAAAGTAGAATTTTCTGAAAACTGTTTTCAGAAAAACGAAACCAAACAAGCTATGTGATTGAGTGTTTTGGCTTGTTGACTATTTTAACCCTAACTTGCCAAATAGGACCTTATCTTCTGGCAAGTAGATTAGTGCCTCGTTTTGCAATCTTCTGTTTTAGTTAAAAAGTCAACAAGTTACTATAAGTTGTCATATCACTCTCTCTACTTTTCTGTACATCTTTTCATAAAAAGTCAAAAAATTATTAAAATAACATGTTCTCAAACAAGGCCTAAAAGCCAACTTTTTGATTTTTTAATTTTTTTTTAAGTCATACCACTTCTTAATTTCTTTACATAATTTTTAAAAAAATATTAAAAAAAATTAATTTTTAACTTCTTAAAATAATGATGGTATCAAATCACCTGCCATGTTTGTTCATCTCAATGAGGACACCCATTGGGAATTGGAGTTTACAAATGTTTTTACATATCGAAATCCCCTTGAGGCTGTGACACAAACATGGAATGATGACTTAAAATTGTAATAGTAGGAATACAAAATGAGCCCACCTTTGGGAATCTTTTTGGCTAAAAAAAATATAAATCAAAAAAAAAAAAATTAAATATCATATCAAATTTTTACTCACAAAAAAAAAAAAAAAAAATTCAATTTAAGTACGCAAATTAATTAGTTTTTTTTTTTTTTAAAAAAAAAAAATTTAATCCCAAACAAGACTTAGGCCTCGTTTGGCAACAGGCCGGTTTAGCCAAAAAGTCAAAAAATTACAAAAAAAGTAAAAAAGCCAACAACCCATACCAAAAAGTCAAAGATTCTATTTTCTCTCTACTTTTTGCACATCTTTTCGTAAAAAGTCAAAAAGTCATCCCAAACATATTTTTTTTAGCTCATATTTTAGTCAAATAGTCAAAAAGTTACTAAATTAATCTATTCCCAAACAAAATCACAAAATAGTCTATAAAAAATATAATACAAGGTTGGACTTAAACCTAATTATAATGAAATCCGTAATTAGAATAAATTTTAATTTATCATTACATTTTAATTTTTTATAAATAATATATTATAATTTTGTGTTACTAATGAGGTGACACCATTTCTCATGCCGACGCTGTAGCCTATTTTAAGGAGAGATTTATCTTTGTCATGAGTGTGGAAGACTTTAATTGAAATTGGTCCCCCCTCACAACAGGAAATAAACAGGCATTTCATTGATCCGGAAAGACAACAACTTTCTTGTATTCAATTCACCTTAAAGTTGTGCTTTGATTAAAAAATAAAAAATAAAAAATAAAATTAAGAAAGCATATATTCTAAAAGCATGGTACACTTTCAAAATCGCATGTATCATATATAAGTTATAATATTTGTTGCACAAACAAATGTTACTTTTTTTTGGATGTATCCAAAAAAACAAAAGAAGAACAATTGTCATAACTAAATTCATTTTAATCTTAACTAAAAAACATTACGAGTTATAATTAAATATCACATAAGGTATAATAAAAAATATTTTAAGATCATAACTAAAATAATGTCATAATCAATATCATAATAAGTCATAATTAACACTACAATATGTATAACTAAATCATAACTAAGTTATAATGAACACCACAATAGATCATAACTCAAATTATTTTTTTTAAAATTTATTTTGGGAGTTTATGTCAGACTGATTGATATAATTTCTGCTTATAGTTTATTACACAGAAATAGTTTAAATAAGTTTTAAAAAAAATTAATTTATGAAAATTGGGTAAGTACTTTTAGCTTCTGTTTTTGAATTACTAGTTTCTAGCTTTTAATAAGCTTCCACAAAACACCATCATTGGCTTTTTTGGTGTAATTTATTGTAAGTTAAAAAATAATAATTAGAGAAAAGGAGCCAAAAAAATACCTCTATCAGCTTCTCAATAATCAACTTTTTCAGTTTGTAGGCTTCGTTTGGCAATGTTGTTTAGCTAAAAAAAGCATAAAAGACAAAATAGACAATAAATTAATAAAACAAAATGTCATGTTTAAATTATAATAATTTTACTTTTTCTTATACAAAAGTCAAAAAAGTCAAACCATGCTATTTTAGTAACTTTTGACTTTTTATAAAAAGATGTGAAAAAAATAAAGAGAGTGATGTGACAATTTATAATGACTTTTGGACTAAAATATATAATTGACAAACCAGACTCTAACATAAAAATAATCAAAACAACCAAAAAGTTCACTAAAAAAGCCTGCCAAACGGCAATTTAAGTTATTAACTATAAATAAAAATTATCTTTAAGTTATTAACTATAAATAAAAATTATATCAAATAGTGGGACACATAGTTTCAAATTAAAACAATCAATAACCAGCTCATTCAAATTATACGAAATAACCCTGACAAATAGATTTGTAATCTTTTAATTTCTTTATTTTTTTTTGGTTAAAAGTTCACTTTTTTAACCAAATCCAAAGAGAGCTCAAGGTGAACAAAATACACTTTCCTATTGATACGAGAGAGGAGGCTCTATTTTTAAACCAATGAGAACGAAGTACAAAAAAGTGTGAACAAATTTAAGCTCAATCCCAAATGCCTATTCAAATCAAGATGTATTTAAAAAATAAAATAAATTAGTTAAAATATTTTTTAAAAAATTAATAAAATTAGATTAAAATTTAGAAAAAAAATATGTATATATTTTTGTTCAAATTACATTTGTTTTTAGTGATTTTTTTTATACTATATTTTAGTTAAACTCTTTTACTTTTAGATGCATAATCTTTATGTATTTACAAAATAAAAAACAATTGATTAAAATATGAAAAAAAATCAATTAAAATAAACAAAAATTCATTTAAAAATAGTAACTAAGGTTTCGTTTGGATAGTTGGGTTGACTTTTTGAATTTTTAGCTATTTTAGTCTAGACTAAAAAATTCGTTTGGATTGACTTTTTAAATTTTTTTTTAAAAAAAGTGAAATGTTTATAATTTGGATGTGATATTTTATTTTATTGAATATTTTGTCTTTTTGTGACTAGCCAAAAAGCCAAGCCAAGCCAAGCCAACCCAATTACCAAATGACACCCAAGAATTATAACCAAACAATGCAAGTAAAATAAAACCATCTCTTACGTTGCATCAGATTCAGTATCAAATTTGAATTTGATGAAAAAAGTCATTTTTTCTGCTCCAATAATTTCACCAAACTGATATTAAACTGAGAACGGAGCAAATTTTTCACCAAACTGAGAATCTGCGTGAGCTTCACCAATTCACTATGCTGTAACGTTGCAAGTGGGCCCACCGGTCAACCTGCCGGACGTTCTGCCGGTCGACCGAAAAAAGGTTCAAACAGTTCAAATAGGTAGGTTCAAATAAGTTCAAAAAGGTAAAAAAAAATATTTTTTAGCCTTACCGATCGACCCACCAAATGTCCCTGTCTTTTGATAACAACAATTGGAGCAGCTCATATCAGATTGAGAAAATGGTCATTTTTTTACTCAGATTTGATGAAAAAAAAAAAGAACCATTGGAGATGCTCTAAGTGAGAGTTATAATTTTGGAAAGGAGGTTAAAAGTTAATTTTTTAATTTTTTAAATAATTTTTTTTTATATTTTTTTTGAAAAAATATATAAAAAAATAGAGAAGTGATGTGATCTAAAAAAGCGAAAAAGTCAATAAGCTAAATTTTAACCTAATTGCCAAATATATCACAGTTTTCACTAGGAGTGAGCAACGGATATACCGATCCGCCAAAACCGACCGAACCAAACCGATCCACCGCATTTTGGACGGATGAGTGATGACGAGGGGACGGTGGCGAATTGATTTTCTCCAATCCGCCAATCTGGCGGACGGATGGCGGATTTGAGATTCCTTTGGCCACAATCGAACCGCCAAACCGCGAACACCCCTAGTAATTTATAAGATTTTGTGTGTTTCAGTTTGTTTAAATATTCTGTTTGTGTTTTCAATTAGAAAAGAGTTTAAATATTCTGTTGAAAAAAAGTTTTCAACTTGAATATCTTTTTTGAATTGAAAAAAATAAACGTACTATTTATCTATATTTTTTGATTGTTAAATCTATCTCTAAAAATAATAAATAAAAAATATGATATATGCTGGTTAGTTTTTATTTTCAAAAACAGATATAGATGTAACAATTCAGAGACATACAATCTTTACTACTGCTCTGTTCATTATTTTTGTGGTTTGAATTGTTTTTATATTTTAAGAACCACAGATTGTAATACTTTATATGGATGAGATATGTTGTGATTGTAGTATGTGGATGATGTATGGAGTGATTGTGATATTCTAAAGTTTCAAATTTTCTTACTTTGGATGAAGAATTCAATGATTGTAATATTTTTTTTAAGTCATTAACTGTAATATTTTCTTCTTTTTTTAAGGAAGTGCACAAGTTGAATAATGTTGAAAATTTATAAAATTTTAAACCGCCAAACCGATTCGCATCCATTCACCAAACTGCCAATCCGCTCAATCCACATTCCTCGGATTGGCGGACAGATGCGGATTGATTTTCTCAAATCCGCTAATCTAACAAACAGATGGCAAATTTAAGGCTCTGTGAGCACAACCGACCCACGCCCACCCCTTTTTCACTATGACTCACTTGCACTACTTTTTCCTTTATCTATATCCTAATTGAACAAAATGACGCTGATTCGTGCATGATGCACCAAAACCACTACCGATGTATACTATAGAAAATTCCTATGTGGGGTTTGGTTGATTAAAGCCCCTTTGTTTGGTTGGAGAAAATTAAGTTAGAATTTTGATTAAGACATTTTTTTTTTTTTTTTATTAAGAAAAAGAAGGGATTTGATAAAAAAGCCAACCTAAAACTGAAAGCGATATTTTATTTCTAATTTTGGGACTCTTTTTTGATTGGTTTAAGAATTGGGTATCCAACAAATGTAGCTTTCAAAAGAAACCATGAAAAATGGGGGTCTTTTCTAAGAGATTCTTTAATCAACCATGCTACAGATTTTTATAAAAATGTAAGGGGTGATGTGATTTAAAATGGACAAAAAGTTAAAAGTTAACTTTTTATTTTGTTCTCAAAACACATCATAAACTATACTCATTTGTGATTAGTCCAAAAATAAAAATAAATAAATAAATAAAAATACATAATTAATTTATATCATTTTAAGAATAATGAGGTCTCAAACTTTAGGATCCCATTTATTTTTGTTCTTTAATTTGCAATAGTTATGAGAAATATATATATATATATATATTTGCTCCTTAATATAGGTCAGAGATGTGTCTCAATCTCTAATTGGTAGATGTCATTTTCAACCTATCCGAGCCACACGTCTGGAAAAAAAAAAACACACACACACAAAAAAAAAAAAAAAAAAGGACAGTTGTTGGCATGTTGTTGAAGTTATGTTGGACAAAAGTCTGCATTATTCAACCAAAAAAAAGTCTGCATTATTGCACCTTTAGAATTCGAGTTTTTTTATTTTATTTTAAATATTTAAAAAATAATAATAATTTAGAGAATTGATCAACTTTTTAAATTATTTAGAAAATTAACTTACTTTTTAAAATTGTATTTTAAAAATATAATTTTAAATTTGAAATCGCATGTTGAAAATATAATTTATGATGACAGGGACTTCACTAAGTTTTTTTTAAAAAAATATTCTAAAAAAAACAATTTAGAGAATTGATCAAATTTTCAAATTATTTGAGAAACTAACCTATTTTTTGAAATTACATTTTGAAAATATAATTTTAAATTGAAATCGTATTTTCAACATGACGATTTCAAGTTGAAATTGCCATGTTGAAAATGCAATTTTATGATGACATGGACTTTATTAAGATATATTGCATTTTTAACATGCATTTTGAAAATGCAATTTTCAATTTAGAATTACATTTTCAAAATGCGATTCCAAAAAGCAGGTTAATTTTTTAAATAGTTTGAAAAGTGGGTCAATTCTCTAAATTATAATTTTTTTAAAATATTTAAAAAAAACTAGGACTTCACTAAGAAAAGTGGGTCATTTTCAACGGAGTTTTTTTTTTTTTTTTAATATTCTAAAAATAATAATTTAGAGAATTGAAGTACTTTTTAAACTATTTAGAAAACTAACTAATTTTTGAAATCGCTTTTTGAAATTGCGATTTTGAAATTGAAATTGTATTTTTAACATTTAATTTCACCTTGAAATTGCATGTTAAAAATACAATTTCGAAAAGTGAAATCCATTTCATCATAAATTGCATTTTCAAAATGCGATTTTAAAAAGCAGGTTAGTTTCCCAAATAATTAATTTAAAAAGTGGGTCAATTCTCTATTATTTTTTTTAGAATGTTTAAAAAAAAAACTCTTTTCAACGTACGATTTCAAGTTAAAATTGCATGTTGAAAATGCAATTTCAATTTTAAAATCACATTTTCAAAATGTGATTTCAAAAAACAGTTTAGTTTCCCAAATAATTTGAAAAGTGGGTGAATTCTCTAAATTATTTTTTTTAAGAATATTAAAAAAAAAAACTCTTAGAATTCCGATGGAAAAAAAAGGAAAAATTATTATTTAGTGGTATCAACAAAAATATAATACAAAATCATGGTGTTATTTGTCCAGGTTTTTTTTTTTAAATATTCTAAAAAAAAAAAACAATTTAGAGAATTGACCCACTTTTCAATCTATTTAAGAAATTAACCTGCTTTTTTAAATCGTATTTTGAAAATGTAATTTTAAAATTTGAAATCGTGTGTTGAAAATGTAATTTATGATGACATAGATTTCATTAAGATATATTACATTTTCAACATGCGATTTTAAGGTGAAATTACACAATGAAAATGTAATTTTAATTTCAAAATCGCATTTTCAAAATGTGTAACGCCCTCAAAAAAATAATAATATTAAACCCATCAATTTAGACATACATCGATATAAAAGATAAATATTCTTCTATTCATCAGAGTAGTTCATTACAATGAGTATTACATGTTAACAACAAAAGCAAATGCCCTACGGGCTTACAGCTTTCCAAGTTAACACTTGGTTGCAAAAAAAAGAGTACTAACTCGAATACACATAAGCCCTTGGCTTGAATTTACATGTAATACATCCAAAAGATAACAAAACGACAAAAGTCTGCATGCCTCTTGCCTCCCGAGCTATGTCCTTGGAGGTAGCATGCTACCTGTACCTGAAAATGATGTCCCATAAAGGGTGAGCCACAGTCCAGTAGAAATACACTAAACCAGCTGTGAACAATGACTAAAAGATTAGCAGTTGATAGATGGTCAACACAGATATATCCACATATATCACATTCCGGTTTCATGACATTAAGTCCATGTTACACTTCACTTCCCATTTCTTTTCAACTTTGAGTTTGAAAACAAGGCTCAACACCTAGCCAAATGACTTATTGAGGTTATGACTCATCTTTAAAACACTATCGAAATTCATGAGGGATACACATTTTAATGCTGTGCCAATAACACATAAACCATTTCCACACTCTACGAAAGATACACATTTCGGTGCTGTATCAACATAACATAGAATCACTTCTATACTTCACAATTGATAACGATATACATTTTAGTGCTATATCAAATCAATTCGAACACTTCCATAATCAACACTTGATACACATTGTGGTGCTGTATCAATGTCACACAAAGTCCGGTTTAGAGGTCCATCCCCTATCTTCCCCTAAACCGTGGAGTACATCCCCTATCTCCTCCCACACAACACATGTATATAAACATAGATCATATACAATCAATCAATACATAAAGTTGATGTATTATTCCAGTCGCTATATTAGATAGCATTCTCAATCGATTAGTTTTAGTTTGCCTAATCATCATGCATTGTCTACAACAATCAAGACTATCCTCCACCGATAGCCCAAAGCAGTTATTTCTATACCGAAAATAAATGCACCAAATGGATATATAATCAACATTTCAACTAGGTGAGCGATGAATGAATCTAACTACACCCTTTAATCCCATACACATCCAATTCCAACATTCTCAATTCAATTCCTCTTTTCTTCAAATTAATTATACCAATTAATTTATCAATGTAATTAGAGCATTTTCCATAATTAACATCACAACCCTAAGGTTCCATTTTCACTAATAATCCAATATTGATCTCATTTCTCTATGCCAAACATGCATATAAGTTTATATAAACAAAAATCCCAACTTTTGTAAAATTACACAAAGGCCCAAACTTTCTCAAAATTACCCAACAATCCCTAACTCATCAAAATGCTAAAATTCAAAGATAAAGCTCATGAGAAGGAGTAGGATATCCCTACCTCAAATTCGGAGCTCAAAGGAAGAAGATGACGAAACTCAAAGTGCTCCAAAACTCAATATGCTCGGATCAAAACGTAGCCTTCGACGATCAACACAACTTTTGTAAAGGCCAAAGGTGAGGAAACAATTCCTACTAGATCAATACCTAGAGAGAAGGGAAGGGTTTAGAGAGAGAAGCTCTCCAATGGTGTCTTTTGAAAAAGTAAGAGAGAGAAGAGATGTGAAAAAGTGATTCAAAAATGGAATCCCGAAGTTGTTATAAAAATCGCCCCGCTCGAGCATCAAAACTCCCGCTCGAGCGGCGGATACACACTCCCAGAACTTTTACTGAACCAGGTCCCCGCTCGAGCGTAAAACTCCCCGCTCGAGCGTCACGCACAAACTCACGCTCGAGTGTCAAAACGCCCGCTCGAGCGTCCAACACTGCAGAGGAAATACTGGGAGATGAAAATCACGTTCGAGCGTCAAAACACCCGCTCGAGCGGAGAAGCAACAACGAAGGGCCCGCTCGAGCGTCAAAAGCTCCGCTCGAGCATGAAGACAAAAATCTGGGCAACTACTTTTGGTTTCTAAGTTCAACCAACCTGTAACAAACCTGTCCAACACATCCTATAACTCAAATACAAAGTACAAAAGGACGCAAACACGATATAAGCAACTACTAACATCCACGGAAACAAGTCCGGATCACTGTACACAAGGGGTAAGAACCTGGGATCGCTATAAAATGTGATTTTAAAAAGCAAGTTAAATTCTCAAATAGTTTGAAAAGTTGGTCAATTCTCTAAATTATTATTTTTTAAAATATTAAAAAAAAAAACTCGTTATTTGTCCCCCCAAAAATGGGAGAAATTGTAAGGGACAATTTAAAAATAATTGCATTAAAGTATTCTCATTAAATTAGTTAAATTTTTGTTATATTTTAATTTAAAAATTATTATTTTTATTTTGTCTATACAGATTTTAATACACTCTCTAACAAATCCTTTATCATTTTGCATTATTTTTATTAATCTTAATTTCAAATTATTTTTTTAATAAGGGATGGACTTCTCTCTAGTCTACTTTATGGACTGATCGTATTATTAGGATCACGAGTCCCGTTTTGATGATTCGAATAATTCAATATGTAGAATTCGTCGAGTATTTCATTCTTGCAAAAAAATACATTTATTAGATATCGATAACCCCTTAATCTCTATAAAACTAATTGTAAAATGTCAAAAATTTGATTTTTTCATGTTTGATTAGTCCAAACCACTAACTACTTTTGTTGTGCCAAATTAACCAAAATTAAAATAGTTAACTTTAATTAATAACTAATTTGATGGAGTTGAAATATAATGATTTACTCATTATTTTAACTAAAAAATAAAAATAACTAATTTGATGGGGATATTCTCACCGAGAATTTTCTTGATACAAATTTAGAGAAATTCTATAATACACACTCTATTTTGAGGTGTTTACCATATGCCTCAAGAAAAAACTATTTGAGTAATTTTTTTAATTTTTTAGTTAAAATATAAGGTAAAAAAATTTAGTATGTTTTAGATGATATATTTGTTTTTTACAAAAAAAACACATATCAAAAGTAAAGAGAAAATGAAATATTTGATTTTTTTTTTGTATAATTTGTTTGCTTCTACTTTTATTTTGGGAAGTAGGTTAAAAACTAATTTTTTAATTTTTTTTTACTCTTTTTGAAAAAATATATAAAAAAATAAAAGGGTAATGTGATCCAAAAAAATTAAAAGCCAAAAAGCCTTTTAGGCTAAAATGTTAACTCTCTAAAAGTCAAAAACTCAATAATGACCAAAAAAGTGAAAGATTCATTTATATTCATCCTACTTTTTGCACATTTTTTATATAAAAAATAAAAAAGTCATCATAAATATATTTAAAATTTTTTATCTTATATTTTAACCAAAAATTTATAAAGTTACTAAAAAAAGCCTATTCTCAACCAGCTTGTTATGACATTTATGGTCTTTGCTTATGAGTTATTGTAGTGTTAGTCATGGCTTGGTTATAATTCATTATGGTATTAATTATAATTCATTGTGATATTGGTTATGACCTAATGTGATTATTATTTTAATTATGATAAAAAAGATATTTAATTATACTTTATGTGGTATTTGGTTATGACTATTAATATTTTTTAGGTTATGACTGAAAAATACCACAAATGTTATAACTTACATGTGGTATACACCCTTTTGAGAGTGTGTATTCTAGAATGATCCGCAAGTCTAATATATAAAAAAATTTGCACCACACAAGAAAGACTTGCATCATAAATATAAGAGATTTGTACCATCATAAAAATAAAATTATTTTTTTTCTATCCAATTGAAATGTAATTTCTTGAAAAAAGTTTATGATTTATTGTATATTGTAAAGAAATGCTAGAGACCTACAATTTAGACTCATAAAATCGTACACAAGTATATAAAAGTGACACTACTAGAAAAGTGGCTTTTTGCGACTAATTTTTCGCGACTGATTATTTGACCATCGCAAAAAACTAATATTTGCAATAACAACCTTGGTAATTTTTCTTTTATTTATTTTGCCCTTTGCTTATACCTATGCCCTAACGCTTTTCACTCTCACACTCCCGACTGATTTTCCCCAAATCTGATTTTGCTCACTCGATCATTTGAAGAAGAGACCATGGTCGTGATGAAGAATCTAATTTCGCTCGATCGTGAAATCTGATTTCGCTCGCTCACTCGATCGTCTGAAGAAATTGATTGTGATCAATTCTCAAGAACTGTAGAATTGCTTGTGATCGATTTTGCTCTATAGATCACCAACGGTATGAACTCTCTCTCTCTCTCTCTCGACTCAGTGAGTCTCTTTGAATCATTCATTCAATCTAACTTTCTTTCTCACTGTAATTCATTCTTACTGTAATTCGATCATTCATTCTCACTGTAATTCGATCACTTTTTCATCAATCTAATTCTCTTTCTCTCTCTCTCTAGTCACAACCATAGATCACCTTTCGAAGAAGCTTTGGTTTGAATCAATCATTCCTCATCTGCTAAACTAGTTTGTACAAGTTGAACCATTCAATTCTTAATTGTTGTTACTTGACCTTCCAATTCTTAATTGTGTCATGTTGATTCTAACATATGAATATTAATTGAAGCAAACTAGTTTAGCTGGATATTAATCGAGGTTTGTGTTGGTTGATTCCTAAACAAATAGTTTAGTTGAATATTTGGTTGTTTTGATTGTGTATACATAGACATATGTGAAAAATCTAGAAACCTCCTAGATGTTGATTTGTGATTATGTATCAATTTTAAGTAGAATATAACAATCCCAATCAAACAATCAAGACAAAGAGACACAACGATTTTATGTGGAAAAACCACAATTGGACACCTCCAATTGTGATAAAAAAACCACGGGCAACAGCCACAAGAACAATCCACTAAGAAGATTTAAAGGAATTACACAGGTATACTCTCAATTATTTAGCGAATCCACAATGCCTAATTGAACCAACCTCTATGTGCCTCTTCCAACCCCATCTTCACCACGAAATTGTCTTTCTGATGAGCCACTCCAGAATCCACCGAAGCTTCAGGCTCGAATTCTTCAGAATCCACCGAAGAACAACTCTCTCTTTTGTTTAACAAACAAAACCTTTGATGTACTCTCTTTTAAACCATGAGTTGAATACTCAATAAAAACATCAAAGAAAACTAACAAAATATCCCCAGATATAAACCTTAAGAACCACAAAGAAGATCTGGAAGAAAAAATTAATGAGTAATCTAGTTTTGGGAGAAAACAAACTACTTATAGAAAATCCAAAGTAATCCTGTTTTTGGAAGAAAACCAACTTCTTAAAGGACTCCAAAGTAATCCTAGTTTTGGAAGAAAATCAACTTCTTAGAGAAATCCAAAGTAATCCTAGTTTGACCCAACATGTGAATTTAAAAAATTACAACCTTGGGTTTGATCCATGGAATTTGACAACAAAGAGTCCTAACAATATGAATCTGAAGCAAACTAGTTTAGCTGAATATTACTGCGTCATATGAATTTGAAGCAAACTAGTTTAGCGAATATTACATAGAAGTTGAACTTTAAAATTGAACTTTGGAGACTAATGGGTTATGTTTGACTTATAGATTTGTGGAGGAATTTACCAAAGGAAAAGAAAGGAAGGAAAGGAAAATGATAGGAAATCAAGAAATAAATTTAGCTTTCCCTTCTCTCCACAAATCCTTCCACAAAAACATAGCATTAGGAACTTAATGAGAGAGAAATCTCAAGTTTGTATTGTTAATAGTTTTAGTAGCTAGAGAACAACACTAGTTTCGGCAAAGATCATTCACTAAATCAATTTTAATAGTTTCAATTTCATTTTCTTGCATTTTGTGCACAGTTTTCCCCCAGAGGAAAATTTGCACATTGCACTCCATCTCTGTTATGTCGATGGTATAATTACTCGAGTTACACTTACCTTCAGTTCGTTTTTTTAGGTCTTGTTTGATTATCAGTATGGATTTTGTGGTCATAATAAAATGAGATTATGAATAGAATTAATACAACATAAGATAATGAATGAGATTAGTAATTTATCATAGAAGTATTTTGTATTATGTTTTGATTATCATAGAATGTACCTTTTTAATTTATTTATTTTTAATGCATGTGAAAAGGATATAAGAGGGTGATAAGTGAGTGGCAATTTTACTTGAAGAAACTGTTAGGAATAGGCAGTATTTTTGTTTTTGTTTTCTTTGAAAAAGGTTAGTTGAGATCTCATGATTTATCAAAGACAAATCAAATCATTGGTTTGTTCTTATTTTTTAATCACTTGATCAACCGTTCATATTAAAAACATGATAGACGGGTGTATTCAATTAGTACCTTTTATGAATGGGTAGGCCTTTTTAGATATATTGTTTCTATGGAAAAAAACAAAGCATCTATAAAAATAGTTATAGTCTAAACATTTTTTGTATAAAAACTATTCACCATCTCTCTCTCTCTCTCTCTCTCTATATATATATATATATAGGAAATTATTCAATACTCCCGGAACACCACGTGGCCATATTCCAAGCCAATCGCCAATGGATTTTAAGAATTCTAGTATATATTCCAAGCAAAAACAACTGCCAATTATTGGAAATTTGCTCCATTTTATTCCAATATATACAAGGAAAATTCTTTAGGACTCCTAAAACATTACCCTAAAATTTACCCTTAATGACGTGGATCGTTCATTACATGTAATTTTTTTTTATTGGTTTAGAAATCAACCGACACAAACCTCAATCACCCCTCTATGTTAGATTCATATGTCTATGTCTACAAGTTTGCTTCAGATTCATATGGACATAGTACACTTTTAAGGCTCACCTAGACAAAACATAACCTTGAATTTGCTTTCGTTTTGCATTTATCGATGTGCAAATTATTTTTATTGTGTCATGTTGATTCTAACATATGATTTTTGAATGCAATGATCCCAGAGCCTTTCTGTTAATGATTTCAGATCCATCATGTGTATTTAATCATGAGATTATCTTCCATAAATTGGTGTAAAGTATATGATATTTATTTGTTACTCATAGTAGTTGAATAAATTTCCAATAAGATACTAAATCAATGTGGTAGGGCAATGTGAAAATGATAGGATAGGACTAATAATTGAGTAGGCATATTGTTAATACTTAATATTTACCTTGATT
This sequence comes from Camellia japonica, assembly GCA_030407325.1. Lineage (NCBI taxonomy): Eukaryota > Viridiplantae > Streptophyta > Magnoliopsida > Ericales > Theaceae > Camellia > Camellia japonica. Next base: position 91,775,230 of record JAPPVO010000010.1, on the reverse strand, counting down.
TGCACCCGGGGTTATATTTTTTTAAAATTATTACATTTGTGTTATTTGTGATAATTTGCAAACTCATTCTTTTTATGGATGTGTACAAAAACAGTTAAAGAAATAGAAAGATGGACAAGAATTGGATTGATTTGGCAAATCAGATGTCAGTTGATTACGTGAATGGGATTGATAACTTCTTGAGATTTACATACAACAATAGAGATAGAAGTTCATCGATTAGTTGTCTGTGTCGATTTTGTAGTAATCGATACAATTTTTCACGAGAGGTTGTAAGGAAGCATTTTATTTCCAATGGGTTTGTAAAAAAAAATACAAAAATTGGATTCATTATGGGGAATCCTATGTTCATTTACATGTTAACCAAGAAAACCAAACATTAATGGCGGATTCAGGGACTAGAGATGATGTGGTTGGGATGGTAAAAAAGGCCATGAGAATTCCACATGTGGGTGTTGAGGATGATGAACCAACTACAAGTGATCCAACTCAAGTAGGGGCAAGTGATCCAAGCCATATAGAGGAAGATAATCTTGTTCGGATAGGGGCAAATAATTAAACTTTGAAATATTTTAAACTTTTGGAAGATGCACAAACTGAATTGTACCCAAGGTGTCACACTTCACTATCATTCATCGTTCGAATTTTGCATACGAAGGTGCTCAATCAATGGATCGACAAGTCCGTTGACATGTTACTTAAGCTTTTGAATGAGGTTTTTCCTACAGGTACAAAACTTCCAAGTTCATATTATCAAGCTCAGAAGGTTACGACAGATTTGGGTTTCACATATGTTTTTTTTGATGCTTGACCCAATAGTTGTATGTTCTTTAGAAAAGAGGATGCAAAGCTTGATAAACGTGTTATATGTAGTAGTTCTAGATGGAAACAAAATGATGGTGTTGGAAATGATGAAAGGGAATCTGGTAAACAGGTAGCAGCAAAACAAATGAGGTATTTCCCTTTGAAGCCAAGGTTGCAGAGGTTGTTTTTGTCATCGAAAACAATAAAGCTCATGAGATAGCATGTAGAAGAACGAGTTGATGATGGTGTGTTAAGGCATCCAGCTGACTCCTTAGCATGGAAGGACTTTGATCTGCAAAACACGTGTTTTGCTAGTAATAGTTGTAATGTACGTCTTAGGTTGGCTGCGGATGGATTCAACTCATTTAGATCGATGAACATAGTTCATAGCACTTGACCAATTGTGTTGATTCCTTATAATTTACCACCATAGATGTGCATGAAACAACCAAATTTGATTTTTTCTGTGCTGATTGATGGGCCAAAAAGACCTGACGATAAGATCAATGTGTATTTGCAACCATTGATTGAGGAGTTGAAGGAATTATGGGATGAAGGTGAACAAACGTTTGATACATCAGCCAATGAAATGTTTCAATTGTGTGTAGCTTTATTATGGACAATCAGTGACTTTCCTATCTATGCCAACTTATCAAGATGGAGTACGAAAGGTGAATATGCTTGTCCTTGTTGTAATGTGCAAACTCAATCATATTGGTTAAAGCATGGTAGGAAGTTTTCATACATGAGTCATCATCATTTCTTACCAGTTAATCATAAATTTTGAAAGGATAAAGTATCATTTGATGATAATCGAGAATGACGACGAATACTTCAAATGTTATCTGGATTTGAGACGTTGCATCAGTTGGAATCAAAAGGTGTCCTTAGTCAGTACAAGAGGAATGACCTTCAAGAAATGTTCAGGAGACAAGAAGAGAGGGAAAATAACAGAACGAGAAGCCATAATTGGAAGAAAAAGAGTATATTCTATGAATTGCCGTATTGGGAGCACAATTTAATAAGAGACAATCTTGATGTGATGCACATAGAGAAAAATATTTGCGATAATATATTGTGGACAATACTAAGAGTTGGAGGAAAATCCAAAGATAATGTGAATGCTCGACGTGATCAGCAAGAAATGAATATTAGAAAACTATTGCACTTGTAGTCAAGAGGGTCCAATAAAGTTTATGTACCTCCTGCACAATTCACAATGAGCAATGATGAGAAAGATATATTTCTCAAAGTACTCAAGCAAGTAAGAGTACCAGACGGTTATGCATCTAATATCTCGCGAGATGTGCACTTACAAGATAGAATTATTTGGGGTCTTAAGAGCCATGATAGTCATATTTTGATGCAACAACTTATTCCTTTAGCTATACGGAAGTCTTTGCCTAAGAATGTGATCGAACCATTAATTGAGTTGAGCGTTTTTTTTAGACAATTGTGCTCCAAAGTAAATCGTGCAAGTGATTTGGAATATATTTAAGATCGTATTGCTGTAATTCTTTGTCATCTTGAAAAAAAATTTCCACCAACTTTCTTCGACATAAAGGAACACTTGCCTATACATTTTGCTGATAAAACATTGATCGCCGGAGCAATATAGTTTCGATGGATGTACCTGATTGAGAGGTGTCTTCTTACATTGAAACAACATGTGCATAATCGAGCTCATTCGGAGGGTTCAATAGCTAAGGGTTATTTGATGGAAGAATGCATGAACTTTTGTTCATGCTATCTCTTTGATGTGGAAACCAAATCTAATCGACCAAGGAGAAACAATGAAGGTGGTGACAACATGGGTCAAGCTATAGGCGAAAGTACAACATTTTATCTTAATGATAATGAATTACAACAGTGTCACTGGTATGTGTTGTTTAACACAAGTTCAGTTGCACCATTCATAAGGTAATTTATCACTCCCCCAATATTGTAAAATTTTAAATTGAAATTTATATGATATTTACTATTCTCTTTCAATTTACACAGTAAACACCTTAAAGTCATTAAGAGCAAAATGCCTCGTGGAAGTGATCATCAAATTCAGTCTGAGCATTTCGAAACATTTCACACTTCGTTTAAGGACCATATATGTATTTAGACATTTCATTTCATATATCTAAATATACATAAATTTTGAGTTGAAGTTGAAGTTGAAGTTGAATTTACATTTGTCTTTTAATAGGTTCAAACCTTGCGAAGGACAAGTAATATTACATTTACTGAAGAAATCAATAGATTAGCAGATGGTCCTCATACGTTGGCTAGGCAGTTTAATGGTTACATTATCAATGGGTTTCGTTTTTGTGTGGAGGCTGTGGATGACCGTCGGGTGACTTAAATTAGTGGTGTAGCTTTAAAAGCTGATACAATGAGTTATGCTAGTCGGAAAAAAAAAGAGACCTCGCGTCGGTGCTATGTACTACTATGAATAGTTGACTGATATTGTTCAAATCTGGTACACTAACAATATGAAATATGTGTTGTTTAAGTGTGATTGGGTTGATAACACTAGGGGGAAAATGGAAGATGCTTTCAAATTCACATTAGTCAACTTTAATAGTTTGTTATACCCAACTGATCGTGTTAGCAATGAACCTTTTATATTATCATCCCAAGCCGAGCAAGTTTGGTACGCTCCTGATCCCTTGGAACTAGATTGGCAAGTTGTGGTAAAGATGTCTCAAAGAGGTCTTTTTGATATGAATTCTAATGATGACCCTCAAGTTGAACCCTATATGACTTAACATTTGGAAGACAACGCTATGCTTCGTGATGAAGAAATTGGTTGGGTGAGAGAAGGAATAGAAGGAGCAACAATTGATGTTGAGGAAGAGGGTTGAACTTTGATTTTCTTGGTGCACAATAGCGTGTTTGTTTCATGCCTAATTGCTAAATTTGTAAGAAATTTATGTGTTTCTATGTTTCTCTATTATCAAGTGTTCATCAACTTAGTATGAGTGTGTGAGTGTGTCATTTATAGTATGATCATATGTACTTTTGAATGTGGATATACAAAAATAGAAGTCCCATTCAATTATATATCATTGTGCATCACTTTGTGTGTTTGTGATTGCTTCATTGCTAGGTCCCCAGTCTTGTCAATCCCACGAACAAACTTGTTTAATTGAGTTGTAATTTTTCTAGTTGTTTTGTCTTGTTCACTCGAGCGAAGGAGTCCTGGCTTGAGCGAAGGAGTCTTGCTCTCAAAAGCTGTTTCTGTCTGTCAAAAACCTGAGAAGGACGATTGTACGATTGAGCGCAGGTAGTGTGGCTCGAGCGAAGCCACTTAAGGAAAACACGCGTATTTGGTTCCTCGCTCAAGCGAGCGAGTCTTCGCTGCCCTTGTTTTCTATAAGTACTTGTTTAAGGCCAAATCTAGGGTTACGTTTTGAGATCTTCTTTAAGGTGTTTAGGGTTTTCTTTTGGGGTTGTTTGCTAGTTTTTCTTGATATCTTGATTGAGTATTAAACTCATGTTTTGATAAGCACACATCAAGGAGGTTGATTGTTCATATTCAAAAGTGTTCTTCTTCAGTGGAATCCGGAGATTCAAGCGTGGAGTGTCGAAGGAGTTTGATACTGTATGCAGTCGTTGATTCGACAATAGATGTTGTGGATTCAACATCAATCTAATCAATTCCGAGATGAAGGTTGTGGTGAAAGATATACAGAAGATTTGAAGACAAATTAGAAGCGTTTGGGTAATTTGTTCGGTATCTTTGTAATATTTCTTTCTTCAGTAGTGGATTGATTTGTGGCGTTTTGCCCGTGGTTTTTTTATCACAATTGGAGGTGCTCCAACTATGGTTTTTTCCACGTAAAAATCGTTTGTGTCGATTTATTGTTTCGAAAACAACAATCTAAATCACGTTCGTACGTACTTGATGATTTAGATTGTTAGTTTTAATTGTTTGGGAATTGGTACAATTAATTCTTAATCTAATCACAAATTACCTAGGTTTTTCAATTTTTATTTTTGATTGCTAATTGTTTCATTTTTTCTAAAAATCATGAACATCTTTGCCAAGAAACCTACAGCCAAAGGTTTGTGCCCTAGTTTTCTTCTTCCTAATTTATAATTCATACCAATTATGCGAATGCATTAATTCAATTAAGAAAGATTTATTCTGTTTCTGTGTTGTTTGATTACAAAGGCGCTTCAAGAGAGTAAGCGTGAAATGACCAATGCGACCAGAGGTATCGTTCTTTAATCTGTTTGTAATTAAATGTATCTGCTGCTATTGGTAAATGTTAATGTCCTGTATTAGTTTTTTTCTCTCTAAATCAATTAATTTGATACAAATTATATACATAGGAATTCATATTAATGTTTGGACTTTTATTTTGCTTCAGGTATTGAGACGTAAACCACCACCTTGCAATTGCAAGTATGTTAATGAGTTTATAGGTAATGTTTATGTTGCAAGTTTTTAGTATTTGATCTAATTATAAATTATTTGTTGATATAGGAAAAGAAGCTTGTTGCGGAGATAAAGAGAACTGCTAAAATAGGAAATGAGGTACATCCTGGGACATATTTCTCTTTCTTATTTTTAAATTCAAATTTATTTTCTTATTTTTATTTGTGTCTACATTTTGCAGGTAGCAACTAAAATTTCAGCATGTCAACTAATCAGGCTTAGGCAACAAATAGCAAAATTACAAGCTTGTTTGCAGCAAATGTCTCCAGTTAAGCAGACTGAAGAGAAAACTGAAGAGCTGACCAACTAGGTTTATTTTTCAACACTTGTTCAATTACAAGCTTGTATGTTTAGGTTTTTTTATTGTTGGAATTTGACTTTAAATTGGTCTTTAATATTTACTAAAGATTTTTACACATTCAGAATGTACACATGACATGGTGGGACTTTTGGTAGTTTATTTATTTATTTATTTACTTGACAGGTCCCAGACGAAATTGGAGTTGATGTTGCTTCTCAGGTCAGTATTCGTAGAAGTATTTTATGAATTTATTTTTTAGTTGATGCTATTTTTTATCTATTAATTTTTTTAAAAAAATATGACTTGTACTCTTGACAGTTATCAATATCACCCAAAGGAAGAATTGATAAGAGAAAGAGGAAGACCTTTAAGGCCCCTTGGACTATGGATGAGGCTTTACGTGTGCGGGCAAGTCCCTTGCTATCTCACACTATGGATGGAGCATCTTCTCCATATGTTTCGAGATAAACTGTCACGCCCCAAACTTGCCCCTAAAAGTTTGGGCATGACCAATTTGGAAATGGACATAAAATTCGATATGTATAACTTATGGGGCCTGAACGGAAGCAATTAACAACATGAAATAACATCCATTGAGCTAACACCTATATGCCAGGATCACAAATGTACCATCAAACAGTTCCAACATATGATAAACAGACACACCAGAAACAGATATTCACATATACATATATAAATATATATACAGACTCAGCCCCGTACATGGGGTTGTACCAAAAATATTGGTAGGGAAAGTTATACATACTTAATCACATTAGACAAAAGACTGGTGACCAAAGCTAAGGGTTGTGAAAGGAACTCCACGAAATGCATAGACTTCACCAACTGCTTGGACACGGTGAAGATGTCAAAAGGAAGCAACCAAAGCTGAGCTAAGACTGACCTCCGGGTCGGTTCCTACAGAGACAGACATAATACAGAGTGAGCAAGGCTCAGTGAACAATAGTATCTAAAGAATTCAATGAATAAACTTGAATTGTAATATTTATAACGTATATGAGTGCAGAGGTCATGTGATTAACCTTATCCGGTAAACATTTTCAGAATGGCCTTGGGCCCAATTATCATACAGAGAGGCTTCAAGCCCAGTGTCATGCAGAACGGCCTCAGGCCCAACATATCTAACAGATTGGCCTCAGGCCCAGATATTAACAGATTGGCCTTTGGCCCAGATATTAACAAATTGGCCTCCGGTCCAAATATTAACAGATTGGCCTCTGGCCCAGGTAGTAACAGATTGGTCTCTAGCCCAGATAGTAACAGATTGGAATAATCCCAAATTTACAAGAATGCCATTACACAATAGTGCACATAAATTTCCCCATGGTTTATTACAAATCGACATAGTTGTCTTGCGTATATCAGAATATGAATAATAACTATTAACAGAAGGCACATGTATCACTACAGTACGATTAATAGGGACAAAACAATTCACCTCATAATGGCCTCGGGCCCATCATTGACAAAACAAAATGATTCCAGATATGCAAAGATATCATTGTTCCACAATGCACATATGTTTCATTGTTCATCACGAATCAATATAGCTAACTTGCAGATAACAGAACGTTAATATTAACTATTAACAGTAAGCAAACATACTACTACAGTACTATTACTCACAATGGGCTTCCAAAACCGGTTGTGCGGTCTTCAAGTCTTGACCTTAAGCTTAAATTCCTACAAACCCTCTCAAATTTCCCAATCTTCTCCTTGTTGAACTTTCTTCTTCCTCTCTAGCTTTCTTCTTCTCTAGCTCTCAGGAGATATTTTTGGTGTGAAGGCTTCTAAGTCTAATGTTCAAAGAGACACTTATAGATATATATATATATATATATATATAAAGGTTGAATAGAGACAAAATTCAATTAGTTTAATCATCCCAAATCAAATTTTTACAGAAAATCACATTATGATCTAAAAATCATGCTGATCTCAATTATAAAGTCAATTTCGGATTACTAAGCTTCTAAGGCTTCCAATTTCTATTCCAAACATCATAATTGTAACAGATATTTCTCTTATTAGACAAATATGAACCTATAATCATAAGATTCACTCAATTAAACTCAATTTCACATGGGATTTGATAGCAAGCATATAAATGCATGGAGTAAGGGACTGAAAGCATACCAGAAAACATATACGAGGGTCAGGTTATTATATAAACTTTACTGCTAAAGTTCTATTTGTTCTGAAATTGATTTGTATCGTTTGTTTATATTTATATCTTGTGTTATATTATAAGTAAATTGATATCCATATTTATTGTGTATTAACCTTTTCATATTTCTTTCATTTTAGGATGAAGCGGAAGGGGAAAAAGAAAATTTCAGGCCCCTTGCACTATAGATGAGGCTTTATAAGTGCGGGCAAGTCCCTTGCTAACTCGCACTATGGATGGAGCATTTTCTTCATCCGTTTCATCTCTACATATAGTATTAGCTACCTTTACAGCAGCTTCCTCATAGCCATTATTAGGTTTGTTTGCATTCTATTTTCTATTTTAATTAATGTATTGTTTTATTTATGTTTAAGATTTTTCAGGTCCAACGATTTTTCAGGTACACGACAAGGTCGAGGATTTTCCCGAGGGATAAAGGAATGGGGCACAGGCACTAAGATCCAAGTAAAATTGGATGATAAGTTTCAGCAAATGGAGGATGATGGCAAAAAGTTGAAGGGATAATTGGGGTTGATCGTGCGCAGCGGGCATAGAGTCCCACTTATATATCTTAGTTGAAATGTGATTCATGTTGATATAAAGGAGAATATTTGGCAGGAGGTGAAGGTATGATACTCTGAAATATCTAATAATTCAATTTATTGATAGCCCTAAAATACATGTTTATTATAATTTTAGGAACTTATAATTTCAGGCACTTCTTAGGTTTTTATGGATCCTCCAACATGTCCCCTTCTCCAATTTTAAGTTGTGGATATTATTCTGCAGTCTATACTACTCAATTTTGTAATTTGTGCTTTGTCGAACAACTTGGTATATTGTCCAGATGAATTCAAGGAGGTTTGCATGTGACTTTGTAGGACATCGTGGAAAGATCATAAAAGCAAGAAAAAGTCCAAGTATTGGGTTCCATTCAAGAATGATCCGAACATTGCTTATAGAGTACCTACTAGCATAGTGCCAACCCAGTGGAGGAAACTTGTGCAATATTGGGCGAGTAAAGAAGTACAGGTATAAGTATTCTTTATAAAATTTTAATTAATGTTTTAATGATAAATAACTAATGTTTGATATTTTAACCAATGTCATAGGCGATTCCTAAGAAAAATTATTTTAATCGGGGATTTCATGGGCCTCCACATACGACTAGAATGACATCTTTCTCAGATATTCATTTCAATGTATTGATCTAGTGTTGCACTTACGACTTATTATGTTGTGCAGACTTGAGCTCTTAACTTGAAAAAAATTACAAATGACACATAATGGGGAGCGGATAGATAAGATGAGTTATTGGAAGAAGGCATACGACCTGAATGATCCCGATGTGATGACAATTGCGGTATGTCTATGGTTTAAAAGTTTATACACATGTTTTGCTTTTTACAAACATTGTCCTTATGTTTTCAAAATGTAGGAGGAATATAATGCGCATCTTTGGAAAGTTCCTAAGGAGCAACATACGATTGAGAATTGCAATGGGATTTGCCATAAAATTGTTGGACATGATGGACATGGGTATTGCAAGACTTATGGGAGATGAGTGCCCTGGAGTGCGGTGTATACATGAGGCAGCGACCCATCCCAATCGTCAACAGCTCCTTCATTTGTTGATGAGATCACACGACGTATGACACAAGACGTTGAGTCTAGGTTTACTACAACAATCGAGAACTTGACGACACGTGTTTTGTTCTTAGAGTCACAGGGTGTGACTGGGAGTACGAGCTTGAGAGAGGTGCAATACTTACAAATTGATAAATGTTATGTTTTATCAAATTTATATATATACATATGGAAATTATTAACATATTATACTAACATATTGTAGATGCCAGATGCATCTAGTGGGCAACAAGCATGTCCTTATTATTATACTTTGTTTATCATTAAGTTTCAATTTCAAGCGAATCCTTGCCTGCCTGCATTGTCAATTTTTATGAGCTAATTTTATTGGGTTTTTATTTTCTTGCCCAATTTCAAATTGTATTATTTTATTGTCATATTCATGAGATCTTGAGTATCCTAGATTGCTTTTTCTTAACTGGGTTTTTTTCCTTGTACATTTATTGGCCCACAAACATGTTCATCAAAGTATTTTTGTATAAGTACTACTTTATATGTATTTGCAAATGTGTATGCTTTTTTTTAATTCAGGTTAACCGCATTGTCAATTTTTATAAGCCAATTTTATTAGGTTTTTACTTTCTTGCCCAATTTCAAAGTATACTAATTGATTGTCATGTTCATGAGATTCTGAGTATCCTAGATTGCATTTCTCAACTGGTGTTTTTTTTTTTTTTTGGTCCTTGTCCTTGTCCTTGTAGACATCTCATTTATGACGGTCCTTACTACTTGGAGGCCATCGCATGCACACCCGATGATGAGTTTATTTGCTTGTCAAGTGCTCAAAATCCTCGACATAGCTTTGAGCTTTTCAAACCCTATACCTATGTTGCCTCATTCTTGGACCAAGCCTTAGTTCTTTAAGCCTACAGCTTCTGGTGGCCGGGCTGCTGGCCATCACTTTTGGGTTGCCGGCCACCAGTGATGGCCGACTGGCCACCAATTTCTTTTGTAGATATTTTGTGACAGCTGTGCCAGTTGTTTGCACATATGCAGGCATCTATCCCCACCTGTAGAGCTGGATATCCTTGTAGGGAATTCATGTTTTCTATATATAGGAGACCTTCCTCTCATGTTTTAAGGTTAGAAAATTTTGAGATCAAAATTTTTCATCTCTCTCTACAATTCTCTCTCTCTATAGCAAATTCCTACACTTTTGCCTACAAATCCTTAACCTTTGCCAATACACCCTTAACCAAATCTTCTCATTTTTGAGCTGAGGCACCCTTGAGGCTTGTTTGAGCTCTAGAGGGTGTTTTTGCTTGGTTTTATTGCTTGGAATTGCTTTTCTCTTCAAAAGGTATAAGGCTTTGCCTATTTGCTTGCTTTCTCTACTATTATTCTTGCTGTTTTCCAACTATTTTTAGGCTATAAAAACTCTGTGTTTTTGGGCTAAAGCTTGGGTTTTAAGGCCATTAAAGGTTAAGGGGTGTTCCATCCTTCTTTGTATCTTGTTTTGGAGACCTTTGCCCTTGTGTTTCCCACCCTTGCATCATCTTTTTCTAAGTTTTTAAACACTGATTTTTAGAGCATTTTTAGTGGCCAAAATCATGTTTTGAAGTCCAAATTTGGAGGGGTTAGCCTCCCCTCATTTTGTTTTGCTTACTAGCCTAGTTCGTGCCATGTTTTAGCATGTTAATCTAGCTATTTTTAGCTTAATCCTAGCATGTTTTAGGATCGTATTAGACCTGTATTAGACCTGTTTTAGCACTGTTTTGGGCTGATTGCATTTGAACTTTGTTTTGCATGCTTATAGTGTAAGTGTCCTCATGAGCTTGGTGTTTTAGGTCTTAGTCACCATCTTATTTGAGTTGATAGCATTTATTTATGCTTTTCTCACTCATTTTTAGCACTAATAATATCTGCAACCTCCCTCCTTTCTTAGCTTTTTGTTTTGCTTTGAAAGTGGTTCAAACAACTTGTTTGTTTAAAGCATGAGATTGAGATGTCATGCTTAATGGTTTAATCTCTTAGGGGGTTCATCACCAATGGTATAATGTCTCTTTCATGCCTAAGACAACTCTTGGTTTGAGCCTTCTTTCCATTAGAGGACTTAAAATCACTCTTTGGACTCTATTGATTAAAGGATGGATGGTAATCTAAAATTAAGTATCTAAAATTGGAACTAAAATGATGAAAGATAATAATTTGTTTGTGTTCAATCAAACGTTAATTGAACACATGGAAACTTGAACCATTTCATACTCACTAAGTGATGAAATGATTCAAGGTTCCAAGGTCGCTACTTCCTTTGATCATTCATGATAGGGAGGTGGTTTTGAGAGTCTTATTTTGTTGCATTTATAGAACTTGCACACTTTGGTTCACAAGCAATCATGCAATGAAATTGCTTGAGTTGGTGGTTTGTGGCTTAAGCTTGCTACTCCTTTGATTTGTTTATGAAAAGAAGGGGTGAATTATGCAAACAAACCCTTGAAATACCCTGTGCATTGCTCTATTTGTTCTTTGTTGCAGTAAGGTGAACTAGGCAGCAATGGCCGGCAGGCCACCTTTGATGGCCGGCCGGCTATCACTGGTGTCCAGCAGGCCTCATCACTGGCCGGCCGACCACTGATGCAAAATTCAGTAGTATGTTTGTAAGGCAGAGTAGAGTTATTCTGGAAGTGGGCAACAGCGTTAGTGTTCTATTGTGCAACAGAGGCTCTCCGGAAACAAAACAGTGGCTTTTTGGGTGGAAACCGAGCATATGCATGAGCATTCCTCGCGTGCCGAGCATGTTTAAGTTTAAATTGTTGTAATTAATTAGTTGTAGCTAGTTGATTTTATAAAGTATTGTAATTAATTAGTTAGTTAACTAGTTATTCAATTTCGTTGTTAGTTAACTAGAATAGTTAATTAATTTGGTTTGTATTAATTACTTAAGTAGTTTAGCTATTTATTCATTTTTTTTGTGTAATAATTAGCTTAGCTTTAATTAGGTAGTTAATTAGCTTAGTTTATTCGGACTCTCCTTCATGAGAGCGCAATGTAATAATGTGTATGTCTTCCAACCTAACGTCTTTCTCCATTTTATTTACTAACTTATGATGATTAGTTTAGGGACATCACATTTTGTTTAGCATTCTTCATGTTTGCATCCATTTGTATTGCATGCAATGAGGCTCGGCGCATCATTCTAACTGCATTGTTGTTGTTTAATACTTCTTTGAATACATGCTTAGACCGCATGCTATTTAATTGATTCGTATGCCATGTTAGTAGTCGAGCCTATTAATTGCATATTGCATGTGTTGCATTAGTCATATTGCATAAAGTTAGGATCATGCATTTTTCTAACTCTTTTGTTTATTTTGGCTTGGAATATTAGGTGAGCATTTACTCGCTTTAGCATGTCGCATGTGTGTGATTGTTGGCATGTCTAGCATGCTTGCCATGAGGCTAAATTCTTAAATGCTATAACTCTTGAATGCCTGTAGATGAAGGCTTGTTGCTTGAATTGAAATAATTTGAGTAATATTCATATGCAATCACTTTTTCAAGTGATACATATTCGAAATAATTTTCAAAACAAACATGAGATCAAATGTTCCAATTCTTGCAAAGTTAGTCTATACTTGTGTGTGTGCACATCATATAATAATGCTAGCCTAATAAACCGGAACAAGAGCATATAATGTACATAAGATTCATATCATGATTAGTAGAAGCCGATCTTTGATCGGGCGAGCGGGGGTGCTCAAATTCATTTATGACCTTCCCCTCTCGTATTTAAGTTCCCGAGCCGAGACAATCTTGGTGATGACGGACACATGGCCTTTGGCACGAGTCATGGGTTTCCTAAATTTTCCCGAAATAAAATATTTAAGTGGCGACTCTGTATCTAGCAAAGCAGTCCATTTTTGGCAATTTGATTCAAAATCGATTTTTCAAAAGATTTGCTGGATTTGGACTCTTTGGTGTTTATCAATTTCACATTGCACTTGTGAGATTAGATTCAGAACCGCGGGAGTCCAAACTGTAAGGCTTATTTCGACTTCCGAAAGGGGGCGCAAAAAAGTCGAGCTACAGTCCTTCTACATTTATTGGCCATCGTACACTTGTTAATCAGAGTATATTTGTATAAGTACTGCTTTATATGTATTTGTAATTGAGTATATTTTTTTTTTCAGATTAGATTGAGTGTACAAGTTCCACCATCTGTTTGTGAGGATTGTTACAAAAGGGAAGCAGTCAAAGGTACTGTTGTGTTACCATCTAGTTTTTGCTTCTATATGGTGTGATGTGATGGTTAGACTCACAAATTGTCCTTAATGAACATCTTACATACAAGCAAGTCCAACAGTTTCTTGGTATTGTAAATTACATGGCCAATTTTATTCCTAATATATCCAAATACAGGACTCCTTTGGCAGCCCAATTAAGGAAGAATGCTCCCTAGTGGGATGGAATATAAATTAACAATAATTTATGTGTTTATATGATCATTTATCTGTCGTGCATTTAATTTATGAGTTATGTGTTATGGATTCAGTTATAGTTAAACTGGTGCTGTAGCACAGTTGCTTACTCTTAAAAAAATTCTTGACTCAAATTCTTAAAATTTCTGTTGTAGGGTGTTCTCTGTGCAATTAGCATCATTGATTTGTCTAGCTGAATTAGAAGATAATCGAGTTCAAGTAATTTTTCAATATACTTGGAGCTGATTATTTTGTCAATTAATGTGCTCTTTGTATCCATTTTTGTTTTGGCATCCAAGTTAGTCCACTAATATATTGATGTATATTTTTACAGATAGTGTTGAGGGAGTAGTTGATATAATTGAGTGAATGATATTGAAAGCTAAACTGAGATTTTTTTTTTTTTTTTTGAGTACTCGAATATATTAGTATTTTGTATAAATACTTTTAAGGATGGTTGATAGATATTTGTTTTGCATGTATAGAAGTTTATATCTTGTATGCACACTTCTTTCTCTTTTTTTTTGAAGAAAGATAATTTTGTAGAGAAGTGATGGAAAATAATACATAAGTATTAGAATTTTTGCAAATATCACTTTACATTTATTGTGTATAATATTTGAATATATATATATATATATATATATGAGAATATAGGTTGCTAAAACATTGTAGGCATTTTTTAATATTTTTTTGCGACGGTAACAAGATGGTCGCTAATACGTTATAGGCATTTATTTATTTATTTTTTGTGATGGCAAAACATTATTCGTCATAAGTAGATTAGGCGGTCGCAAATAGTTTGCGACTGCTGTTTTGCAGTCGCAAAAAGTATTTGTCACCCCCACATTCGCGACCCGCATTTGTCGTCGCAAAAGGTTTTTTGCGACTGTCATTTTATTATTTGCGATGGCTTGTAGCAGTCGCAAAAAGTACTTTTTTTAATAGTGAGAGTTGGACTCTATATAGTTGAATGTGTGACAAATCAAAGTTGACACTTATCCTATCATATTATTGTGAGTCAAATTGATACAACTTTTTTAAGAGTTCCAAACATTTTTCTTAAACGTATTATGAATTATATACATGAAAAATTATGTAGTGTTCTTGAGGTAAGCACATGTGGCACCTTAATACAATTTTTATTAGTTTAAATAGTAAGACTAAGTATTTTTGTGTTGATTTCTTAGAGATAAGTTGCACATGTGTCACAATATGAATAATGTGGAGCAATGGTCCAAGACCATCAAATAACTTTCCCATATTTCTGTGGGATTTTATAAATATTTTTCTAATATTTTTTTAACTTTATATTGAGAGCAAAATTGTCTTTACACAAATATGCAAAAATTCACCAAATAATAATAATAATAATAATAAAAGTTACTTATTTAACTAAATCAAACAAATTTTTGACTTTTGTAGGGCGAAAAATAGTTTATTTGAATTTTGACCATTTTTTAGACTTCTTTTTTTTTTTTAATTCAATTTAATATAATATGAATCACACATAAATGAATTTGATCTACAAATTTTTTCTTCATTTTTTTAAACCACTTTTCAAACTATTTGTACCTTCGAATTCAATAACAAAAAAAAAACCTCAAAAATAGTAGTATGAAAAGTATCTAGAAAAAGATGTGTATGATATAAATTCAAAATCAATAAATTGTGAATCATATTTAAAATGATGTTTGTTCACATAATTGATTTTAGAGGGCTGATTCACCTACAATGGCATGATATTGGAGTTGAAATTTGTATAATTGAATCATAGTTTAAAACACACAATTCACCTACAATGGCATGACAATGGAGTTGAAATTTATATAATTGAATCTGTGATAAATCAAAAATTAATATATAACGTGCTATCTCATGGGAAGTAAATTAGAAAAATCTTCTTCGAATACTCAGATATATTTTTCTTAATATTATGACCACTTTTCAAAATATTTTTGGGTTAATTATGTTGGAAATTTTTGGTTTTATAGGCTTCTTTTTGGCCATCTTTGAGCTCAAATTTAAGTGGGGCTCACATGTCTTTTGAGGTGGGTCGAAGTAGTGACGTGTTCCTTACCGCATGGCAAGTCATACGGTGAAGACGAATCGTCAAAACCATATATGAGTGAATAGGAAGTTGACGTCATTTTTAGTATTATGAAATAGGAAGTTGAAGAGTCAAATGTGGGTTACCTTGTTTTTGGTGTCCCACACAAAAACATTAAGAGAGCCTATATGAGTATATAAGCTTTGGATTGACATACTTTTGTAAGAAGGGGAGTTATGGACAAAGTGGGCTTGACCCAAATCCACCACACACGCTTGCCGTTGCCACCCACTGGCCGAGCCGGCGCAGGTTGGGGATTGTGGGTCGAGTTGGGTCCTAGCTTAATTTTTTGGACAAAATCGATTTAATTTTTTTTCAAATTATTGCTGGAAAAAATTTGAAATTCTAACGGATTAATTCAAACATTTGCGCCAAAATTCGAATTCGAATTTTGCTTTCCAAAATAGTGCCTCTTCGGTCGCCTCTCTTCAATTTCTAGCGATTTCAGGTTTCACACCTGTTCGGAGGGTTTTCTGCCCTTCCAAATAGACATCTCTTAGCCTATAAATTCAGGACCCTCCA
Source organism: Camellia japonica (assembly GCA_030407325.1). NCBI lineage: Eukaryota > Viridiplantae > Streptophyta > Magnoliopsida > Ericales > Theaceae > Camellia > Camellia japonica. The sequence goes on along the minus strand of JAPPVO010000010.1, from coordinate 91,758,805 downwards.
GTAGATTCATTCAGTCCATTTTTCCTTTTCTATTTTCCTTTTATACTTCATTTTTCTTCATATTAGTTCAGAGAGTTTTCAGAGAGTTACAGAACTAGGTTTGGTTGGCCTAACAGATTGTTTGTAGTGCTACTACAATCTGTGGTTTTCGATCATGTATCTTGGGAGATAGATTGTTTATACAAAATTTTTCATTGGTTTCCTTTCAAAATTTCCTTTTAGTTTTGTTACAGAAATTATTTTCTGTGTAAAGTTCGTCAAAAATTAATTCTAAATTTTCAGAAATAATTTTTTGGGTTTTCATTAATTAAAATTCTGATTTTCAGTATTTTAATTTTTGAAATTTACAGAAATAATATTCTGTGTGGAGTTAATTTGATTAAATAAATGTTTATTTTCAAATTACTTTGAAATAAAAGTTACAACTTTGTTTCTATTATTTTTTTATAGAATTATATTCTGTGTTTTTTGGTGTAATTTTTTGTGTAGCATACAATTCTAATTATAATTCTGTTTTATAATTTAGAATTTAATGGCTACCGAAACTTCTAATCCGACTGGTGTTGCGACTACCCTAATCCCTCCTGTTGTTGTGCCAGTTAGAAAAATTCTTAGGAATTGACTTTAAAAGATGGCAGTAGAAAATGCTGTTATATCTTACGACATTAAATCTGGTGTGTTTCCTTCGCGAAGATGCTCTTGTACTGAAAGAGGATGAAACCGATCGACAAGTGGTTGCGGTCGATGCTTGAAAGCATGCGGATTTCCTTTGCCGCAACTATATCTTGAATGGGCTTGCTAATACATTGTACAACATTTATAGCCCTATCAAGATGGTAAAGGATTATGGGAGTCATTAGAGAAAAAATACAAAATAGAAGATACTAGCTTAAAGAAATTCGTGGTGGGCAAATTTCTAGATTTTGTAATGGTTGATTCAAAGACTATAATCAGCCAAGTTCAGGATCTCTAACTTATCCTACATGGCATCCATGCAGAAGGCATGTCACTAAGCGAGTCCTTCCAAGTCGCTGCCCTAATTGAAAAATTACCACAAGGATGAGAGGAATTTAAGAACTATCTCAAGCACAAATGCAAAGAAATGAATTTGGAAGAATTAATTGTGTGACTGAGAATTGAGGAAGACAACCGGACTTATGAGAAGAGGGTTGGAAAGCATCCTATGGACTAATGTGATGGAACATGCATGAAAAGCAACGGAACGAAAATATACTGGAGAAAGTTCCTCACAAGGCTCTAAGGGCAAGGAAACCAAGAAATTCAAGTTTAATGGCAAATGCTACATCTGTGACAAAGAAAGACGCTGGGCCAAAGATTGTCGTAGCAAGCGCAAAGAAAAAAGAAGTTCAAGTAAGAAACCTGCTCAGGCCAATGTCACCGAAGTGGACCGAATCTCCAATGGTATTGATGACATAAACTTTTCAGCCGTAGTGTCTGAAACCAACCTTGTCGGAAATCTCAAAGAATGATGAGTAGACACTAGTGCTACTTGTCACATCCATGTGTAGACACCCCATTTTGACCAGCCCTAAGACTTGGGTGCTTTCTTCTGAACACCCAATAATGAAAATTATAACGTGCTATTTTATGAATTTCCTAGCAAAAAAATCAGATTTAAGCTTCAATCCCAATTTTGCACCCATTTTTGCCAAATTAGTTGAGATCTATTCAAAAATCTTTTTCTGCATTTGTTTCTCTTGTCCAGAAAATTTAGCAGTTTGAAACAATAGGCCTTTCAAAAAACTAAATGGATTTTGACTATTCACAATTGGCCTTTCAAAAAAACTAAATGGATTTTGACTATTCACAATTGGCCTTTCAAACAAATAAAATGGGTTTTGACTATTCACAATTGGCCTTTCAAAAAACTAAATGAATTTTGACTATTCACAATTGACCTTTCAAACAAATGAATGGGTTTTAACTATTCACAATTGGCCTTTGAAACAAATGGATGGGTTTTGACTATTCACAATTGGCTTTCAAAACATAAATAGGTTTTGGCTCTTCAAAATTGGCCCTTCGAAACATGGAAGGGTCTTGGTTTTTGGCCTATGTATAGAAGAACATTAGAACTATGAGAGGTAGTGAAAATTTTTGATGAGAGAGAGGTCTAAATTTTGATAAAAAAAGAGAGTTTATTTTGTTCCAATTGAGTGAAAATATTTTTAGAAAGAGGTCTAAACTTGGATAAAAAAAAGAGTTTATTTTGTTACCACCCAAAACTTCACCAAAGCTAAAACTTGAACTTTCTTGCTGAGATTTCAACAATATACGCCACAACTTGAGGGTGATCAAGAGGAAGTTTGGAAATCAAGAAGTTCAATCTTTCTTTGGAAGGTGAATTTCTAGTCTTTCATTTTCTTATATTTTCTATCTCATATTTATTTTTTTGTTTCTTATTTCATAGTGTTTTGTTAAAATCCAAGTGGTTTGTCTATTTCATATTTATTTTCTTACTTTATATTTCATAGTATGTTATTGTAATCTAAGTGGTTTGTTTAGCTCATAATTATTTATTTATTTTTATTCACTTGCTTTAATTTTATATTAGTTTTGTTGTAATCTTGAATGTTCTACCTCATATTTGCTTCTTTTTTGTTTGTTTGTTTTAGTTTCATAGTAATTATGTTGTAATCTTGCATTTTCTAACTTATATTTTTCTTGTATTAGTCTCATATTAGTTTTGTTCTAGTCTTGCATGTTCTACCTCATATTTGCTTTCTTTTTGTTTTAGGTTCATGTTAGCTTCGTTGTAAGTTTGCACTTATTTTATTTTATTTTATATTTGTTCTCTTGTTTTAGGCTCATGTTAGTTTTGTTATAAGTTTGCATTTGTTTTTATTTTATATTTGTTTTCTTGTTTTTAATCTAACCGGTAGTGGTTAGTTGAGTTACCTACATATTTCTTGCTTGTTCTTTTTCTTGGTTTCGCAATAAGATAGGTTTTGCTAGACCTAGTTGGCAGGCCGACTAGTTTCTTTTAGACAAGACGGTGTTATCTTCCGATGTTAACCAACTTCAGGTGGTTTTCAAGGCACATGAAACTTTTTTATTTATTTATTTATTTTCTTTTGTTTATTTTATTTTGAGTGTATTGTGAGGTTTTTATTTTGTTGTAATATTCTCCTCCTCTTTTCTAATTTGGTTTGTAATAATTTCCCGCCCCACTTCTTTCTATCCCATTCTTTTACTTGCTTTCCTTATTTGTAAATATGCATCATGTTTATTTTATTTTATTTTTTTTGTCGTTATGTCCATACTTTGCATCTATGTTTCATGCATCTTGATTCGGCTAAGTTCGCATTTGTGGATTTAATCAATTCCTATGTGATTGTGTGTGCTACATCATGTTCTTGAGATGATTCACATGTCATATCTTAGAAGCCGAATCTTTAGTTGCATCTTATGAGTGAATTGTATTAGGATTTTGTATATAAGATCATGCATATTTTTACTAATTTTGTTTTGTAACTGTTCGAGGGACGTCAGTAAATATGTAAGTTTTTATACTTTAGCATCCCGTTTGTGTGGGTTTTTCTTACTATGTTTAGCATTTTACCATGAGGCTATTCGCTTATGTGATATAACTCTATGAATGTCAGTGGATGGAGGTTGTGTCGCTTAATTTGGAATGATGTTGATTTTCATGTTTGTAAACTCAATTTATTTGGGTTGTACATCTTCAAAACTCTTTCAAAACTACATGAAATCAAGTTGTTCCAAAGTGGGTGTCATGGTCTATACTTGTATGCTTCACATAGTAAATTTTAGGATTTATTAAATAATCAGAACATGAACATATAAAGAAAATAAAATTCATATCATGGTTAATAAAGGCCGATCTTTTGATCGGGTGAGCGGGGGTGCTTAATTAATGACCTTCCCCTCTCATACCTAAGGTTTCGAACCGAGACAACTTTGGTTATAACGAACAGTGGCCTTGGCACGAGTCATGGGTTTCCTAATTTTTCAAAATATTAGGTGGCAACTTTGAGATCTGATGACGCAGTCCATTTTTGGCAATAATTTTGTAATAAAATGGATTTTCTATAGAAGTTGTCAAATCTGGACTCTCATCTATGTTTCACATTGCACTTGTGAGACTAAATCAAATAGATCGAGGGTCCGAACTGTTGAACGCGAGCGGGTACCCCCCGGGCATGTTACAGTTTTTGGCTACTCCGCTGGGAATTTTATGAAACCTTGACTCGAACTCTATGATATGACTTTTATTTTTAATTATATGTTTATTGCATTGTATGTATTGGTGCACTTAAAGTTCCTGTGTTGCCCAGATACTGGTGGGAGCACAAGCACACTTTTTGTGACACTGCACCTATCTCTACGTTACTTTGGAGGCCTTGTGTTATAATCTTTTGAGATCTGAAGGTTCTCAGACTTTGAAGAGAGACTATATTGACTATTCTGATTTCCTAAGATCTTCATTGGTTATGACCCAAAGGACTTTTTGGTAACGTCACCTTGACTTCAACCCTTAGAGTAGAGCTAACCTTGTGCATATAATGAACTATAGTACCTTCCAAAATTAGGACAGGATGCTCTCCCATTTCTAGGATGTATGATGCCGCTTGTTTGAATAGTGAAACCCTAGATCATTTCAAATCTAGGACAGGGTAACCCTAGCTCCCATAGGGGTGTTTGCTCTCTTTCCTGCTATATGTTATGTGCAATGTATAGGAATTCTCATATTCAGATGAGTGGTTAAATCATTTCAGTTTGTGGGGTTGAGTTCAGTTTTTCAACATGAGTTAGCAGTAATCAATTGAGCTGGGATGCTAATGAAATTCTGATTGGGGCTCCCGTTTTGTTTCAGCAAGGTAGTCGAGCACTGTAGCTTCCGAAAGGTCTGATATACCCCAAGTTCTGTGGACTCGCGTTGGTAGACTTTGCAAAAGTACAAATTTGGTTCAGGGTCAACCAGTGTTAGTTTCTTTGCCACCGGTTACACGAAGAAAAGCAAAAGCTTCATCAACTGTCCAGAATACCCCTTCTTCACTTGCTAGATCATCACCACTCAACTCACCAGAATCAGTGATGGCTCAGATTCCAAAAAATATAGCAGACATACTATTGGCCCTTCAACGGAGCATGGATACCGTTGCCACTACGATTGCTGCCCAAGGCACTACTCTTGCCGTTCAAGGCAATACTCTTGTTGAACTGTAACGCTCATCTGGGACATCCATTACTCAACCACCTCCACCAGCTGACGAGTTTGCCGAACTTAACTCACCAGAAGATCTGAGGGTTCCTGCATAAACTTTAGGAGGATCATTTCCTTTTCCACAACCAGTGGGAGGGCTCCTTCCCTCTGAAGCACCTGAGTCTGACTCAACTATGTTGAAGCTGGCCAAGTTTGAAAAACTTTTCAAAAAGGCACAATGAGTCAATTCAATCTCGGACATCGAAGACGGGTACACTGAAACAGCTGTGAAGTTGCCAAAACGGTTCAAAATGCCACACATTGATAGGTTTGATGGCTCTGGCGACGCAATGGTGCACATTCGCCTGTTCTCTGATGTCTTAAAGCCTATGAGTGTGACTCGTCTGTAAATGAGATAGGGGTCCAGATAGAGGATGCCATCAAACAGGGAATCATTGTGGAGGATAAGGAACCTGTTCGGAAGCCTTTTGGTCGCAGTTCCAATGCTACCACCAGTGGTAGTACAGCTGTGAAGCCATCTGAAATCAACTTGGTTGGCACCACCACCACCAAAATAGCCGACCCCTTTGCTCATGCTGGCCCGCAAAACACAACCCGAGCCCCAAGCAGAACATTTACCCCTTTCTATATGCCACTCTCCAACGCAATGAAAATCTTGACAAAAAAAGGGTATTTAAAGCTTTTGGACCCCCGACCTCTTCTCGAACCTCTCCCACTCAAACATGACCCCCCCAAATACTGTGCTTTCCACCAACAACCCAAACATGACACAGACCGTTGCTTTCATCTCTATCATGAGATCCAAGATCTCATAGACAATAAAGTCATAGCTCCCCTACAACCACCAAAACCCAACGTTACTACCAACTCGTTGCTGCCCCATGACAGAGTTCCACCACCTCCTCATCTTAACCTCATCCATACACTTTCATCCACCTTTAACCCCAGTATCTATATCACACCCACCCATTTACCAAAACCTGAGGTACATATTCCTGAAGGTGCCAAGTGGTGTATGATGGATGCACCTCCAACCCAGCCAAAACCCAAAATCCCTATGGTGGTAGCAGACAAACTATCAGAGAAAAAGTATGATCAGCGCTGGTATATTGTTCCCAGTGGTCAATTAAAGCTTGAGGTTGATCTGCCTAACTCATTTTCTATTAATGTTGTCAGAGAGGATGTACTTGAACAGGGGTTGGATGACTTGGCTAACCTAGAGGAGGACTTGGCTAATCTCCATTTCTTTGAAGAATTAGACCTTGGGAATGTACAGATGGGATGGAGGGAACCGAAGAATTACAGTCACTGTTGGTAAAGTGGTGACGAAACTTTTGATGAGGAAATTGAAAGAAAAGGGGATGAATTGTAACTTGATTTCGGAAAACCTGTTGAATGTGGTAAAGGAAAGAGTTCTAGAGGAAAAGAAGAAGAACCAAAAAGCCATTCAGAGCATACTGTGGGAATGATTTAAGCAGCATTAGATAATTGCCTTTCGGTCAACAAAGGCGAATGGTGGGATGATAATGACCTACAGCTCGCCCACACTGATGATGAATGGGTAAGCAATGTGCCGGATGAGACTTGGTATGCAGATGAAATTGATCATTTGACCAGGAGTAGACGCTACTTCAAGCCTCCACATCTAGACCAAGGAGAGCCCTCTAGCAAAGTTAAAGAGGTAGCGAAAGAGGTAGAAGAAGACTTGGTTCTAAAACAACTGAAAAAGATCCAGGCAAACATTTCCATTTGGAGTCTTCTCATGGCTTCCCGAGAACATCGACAAGCAATGTTGTTAGCCTTAAACAAGGCCAAGCTATCCATTGAGACAATGCCGGATCAGTTAGTATCTTTCATCACACCTGGAGACACGACCTTTATGTTATCATTCACAGACAAAGAGTTACCACCTGAGGGGGTTGACCATAACAAGCCTTTGTATGTGGCCTTGGAGTGTAGAAAAAAGTGGATTCTAGTAGTTTTGGTTGATACCAGTTCAACCATTAATGTTTGCCCAACAAGGACTGCTTATGCGATCGGGTTAAAGCCGGCTGACTTCACGCCAACAAGCCAAGTTATTCGGGCATATGACAACACCAGCAGGAATGTTATGGGGACTTTCAAGGTCCAGATATTAGTTGGTCCCTCAGAGCATGAGGCAGAATTCCATGTCATGGATGTCCTGACAACTTTCAACCTATTGTTGGGCAGGCCTTGGTTGCATAAGATGAGAACAGTGTCTTCAACCGTACACCAGTTGGTGAAGTATCCGCACAATGGAGGGATTGCCATAGTTTTTGGCAATTCTACGATCCACCCTCCTCCAGAAGTCACAACGCCAGTACTGAAAGTACAACATGGGAGTGAAGATGTTTTTCTCTCGGGTTTTACCTTGGAAGAAGCACGGCTAATGCAGACAATCATGGCAAAAGAGGAGGGTATACATCTGAGTGTTCAGTCAGTCTATATGATGAACAAGCTAAGATACATCCCAGGATTTGGATTGAGAAGAAATGGCCGACAAGGCACCACAGAGACAACTAAGGTGATCCACAACCCACATGCATTTGGGATGGGATATGAACCAATTGTAGAAGACTGGGAGAAGAAAGGGAAGGAAATAAGAGAGAGAATCAATGTAAAGAAGACAGGAAAGAAGTATGAGCTGGTTTATAGGCCAATCCATGGGACCTTAAATGGACGCTTTGTCCGCCAAGGAGAAGACTTCCCTTTTTGTGGTTTTCCTGAGCCCTGGATTGATCAAGTGGAGCGGAAGAGATATCCTAGGTTTGAGATCTTCTTCGATCATCAGCTCTCCAACAGTGACGAGGAGTGGGTAGATCCTAGTATCAACATCAGACAAGACAAAGAAGTCAGCTCGGAAAGCAGCACAGAGGAAGTCCTGGGTCTAACATTGGTTGATTTACTGACAGAATCGCGTACTAGCACTAAACCGATGAATTTAGGAGATATGACCATTGCCGTGATCAGGGAAGAGGTACCTGCTGACTACTCAAGCTTCATCATGGATGCAGTGAATGGCTCACAAATAAATTGGCATTTTGAAAAAAGTTGTATTGAGAGTTCTGAATCGGCTGTTGAGTCTGAGTCTAGTGGGCCTATGGGGTTGAAGGCAGATTTAAGTTTGTCTAAAATGTCTGAGTCTTCTTTTTCTTTCTCTTTTGAGTCTGTTGCAACTTGTGAGCCCGGGGCTTTGAATGAAGATGTGATTTCCGCTTACTTTTTTGTGCCCATAGTTCATAACATTGACCAAAATTTTCAAGATTTTGATAAAAACGAAGAGGAAGAAATTCCTCGGGCTTTGAAAAATTTAATCGACTGGGGGGAAGAAAGGTGTGCTAAGCCATTAATGGATGAAATTGTTTTTGTAAATGTGGGTACTAAAAAAGATCCTCACTTGATCCAAATTGATTCTACATTGTCTTTAGAGGAACGTGAACAGTTAGTTGCTTTATTAACAGAATTTAAAGATATTTATACATGGTCCTACGAAGACATGCCAAGAATTGACCCTAAGATTGTACAGCATAGGATCCCTCTCGACCCTGAGGCCCGACCTGTCAAACAGAAGCTTCGCAGAAGTCGTTCTAATTGGGCCTTGAAAATTAAAGAAGAAATTACCAAGCAAATCAATGCTGGGTTTTTGCTCGTATTAGAATATCCTACTTGGTTAGCCAATATTGTGCCAGTTCCAAAGAAAGATGGCAAAATCCGAGTTTGTGTTGATTTCCGAGATTTGAACAAGGCTAGTTCGAAGGATGATTTCCCATTGCCACATATTGACGAATTAGTAGATTTCACTGCAGGGCATGCCTTACTATCATTCACGGATGGTTTTTCGGGATATAACCAGATCCTTATGGCTCTAAAGAATAGAGAAAAGACTGCATTTACTACACCATGGGGGGCATACTGCTATAGAGTTATGCCATTCGATTTGAAGAATGCCTCGGCCACTTATCAGAGAGCCGTTACCACTCTTTTGCTTGATATGATCCACAAGGAAGTTGAGGTGTATGTAGACGACATGATTGTCAAGTCCAAAGATCGAGAAAGCCATTACACTGAATTGAAGAAATTTTTTGAGAGAATTAGGGAATACAAGCTAAGGCTAAATCCACAGAAATGCACCTTTGGGGTAACTGCGGGCAAGATGTTGGGATTTCTGATCACACAGCAGGGAATCGAAGTTGATCCATCTAAAATAAAGGCCATCTTAGAAATGCCGCCACCAACGACTGAAAAGGAGGTGTAGGGTTTTCTAGAAAAGGTGCAATTCATAAAAAGGTTTATTTAAAAGCTAACCTTGACTTGTGAACCACTGTTTAGTCTCCTAAAGAAAGGGAAGAAGTTCCAATGGGATAATCGATGTTAGTTTGCGTTCGAGCAAGTCAAGCAATATTTGCGGAATCCACCTGTGTTATCACCGCCTGAGCCAGAGAACCCGCTGATCTTGTACTTATCAATAACCGAATCAACTATGGGATGCATGCTTGCACAAGAGTCGGATGAGAAAGTGGAGAAGGCCATTTACTACTTAAATAAAAAGATGCTTGACTATGAGACCCGCTATACTCCTTTGGAAAAAGCTTGCTTAGCTTTGGTATGGGCCGGGCTAGGAAGTTGAGACACTACCTGTTAGCTCACTCGGTAATTCTGGTTTCAAGATTAGACCCAATCAAATATCTCTTTGAGAAACCAGCACTTACCGGTAGGCTAGCTCGTTGGTTGCTTTTGCTTTCCGAATTTGACCTTAAGTATGTCACTCGCAAATCTGTCAAAGGAAGGGTCGTAGTAGAATTTTTGGCTGATCACCTAATTGAAGGAGGAAAAGATATGGAGTACTCATTTCTAGATGAAGAGGTCATATAGATAAAAGAAGACACTTGGAAGTTGTACTTTGATGGAGTGTTCAATCAATTTAGCTATGGGATAGGCGTGTTGCTTATAGCGCCAGATGATTCCCATATCCCCTTAGCTTTCAAACTCTGATTCAGGTTATCTAACAACCAAGCAGAATATAAGGCGTGCATTGCCGGATTGGAAGCAACCTTGGAATTAGGGGCAATGAGGTTGGATGTGATCGGGGACTCGAACTTGGTCGTCTCTCAAGCCAATGGAGATTGGAAAGTTAAAGAGGAAAAAATGAAAGTCTACCATCAGACCTTGGACATGTTGATCCTGAGGTTCGAAAAACTAACTTTTACACACCTGGTAAGAGAGAACAACCGATTTGCTGAAGCATTGGTAACCTTGGCATCAATGATAGATATACCGGTCGAAGTCAAGATGCGCCCGATCCTTATAAAACAAAGGTACATTCCCACGTATGAGATACGGTTAGGTATGCTGTTGGTTTCACCACCTTTGTTCCTTTCACGTGAAACGTGCTAGGATTTGATGTTTATCTTCTTCCTCTCCGTATGAAATACGGTTAGGAACATCTGTTGGTTACACCACTATACCTCCTTCCGCGTGAAACAAGTTTGGATTTTGAGTTCCTTATTTTCTCTTCTCGTGTAAGACACGTTTGGATTTCGAGTTCACCTATCATTTGTGTTGTGGCACATTTGTATGTGATCTTGTGACACATTTGTATGTGATCTTGTGACACATTTAATGTGATGCACCCCCTGTTATGTTTCATATCATTCCTCTCATGTTGTCATCTTCATATCTTTATCACCATTCCATGACATTGCATTGCATTGCATAATCATGAATTTTCAAACAACTGGCTTCGCGAAGTGTGTAAGTCCAACTTTTAAACTACATTTTGAGCATGTCATTTTGCATGATGCCCCTGAACTACACAGGTTTGATTCCTTGCAAAGGGATATATAGGCAGCCTTCTAGTTCAACCACTTGCATTGCATCTTGTTTGTTTGCCCAAGTCTTATGGCCTTGTCAAAAGGGTCGTCTTCGGGCTTTGACATTCACTCACATCATGAAATGATTTCGAGCTCTGTCAAAAAGAGGCAATTGTAGACACCCCATTTTGACCAGCCCTAAGACTTGGGCGCTTTCTTCTAAACACCCAATAATGAAAATTATAATATGCTATTTTATGAATTTCTCAGCAAAAAAATCAGATTTAAGCTTCAATCCCAATTTTGCACCCGTTTTTGCCAAATTAGTTGAGACCTATTCAAAAATCTTTTTCTGCATTTGTTTCTCTTGTCCAGAAAATTTAGCAGTTTGAAACAATAAGCCTTTCAAAAAACTAAATGGATTTTGACTATTCATAATTGGCCTTTCAAAAAAACTAAATAGATTTTGACTATTCACAATAGCCTTTCAAAAAACTAAATAGATTTTGACTATTCACAATTGGCTTTTCAAAAAACTAAATGGATTTTGACTATTCACAATTGGCCTTTCAAACAAATGAATGGGTTTTAATTATTTACAATTGGCCTTTCAAACAAATGGATGGGTTTTGACTATTCACAATTGGCTTTTCAAAACATGAATAGGTTTTGGCTCTTCAAAATTAGCCTTCAAAATTGGCCCTTCAGAACATGAAAGGGTCTTGGTTTTTGGCTTATATATAGAAGACCATTAGAACTATGGGAGGTGGTGAAAATTTTTGATGAGAGAGAGGCCTAAAATTTGATCAAAAAAAGAGTTTATTTTGTTCCAATTGAGTGAAAATAATTTTAGAAAGAGGTCTAAACTTGGATAAAAAAAAGAGTTTATTTTGTTACCACCCAAAACTTCACCACAGCTAAAACTTGAACTTTCTTGCTGAGATTTCAACAACATTCTCCACAACTTGAGCGTGATCAAGAGGAAGTTTGGAAATCAAGAAGTTCAATATTTCTTTGGAAGGTGAATTTCTAGTCTTTCATTTTCTTATATTTTCTATCTCATATTTATTTTCTTGCTTCTTATTTCATAGTGTTTTGTTATAATCTAAATGGTTTGTCTATCTCATATTTATTTTCTTACTTTATATTTCATAGTATGTTGTTGTAATCTAAGTGGTTTGTTTAGCTCATAATTATTTATTTATTTATTTATTTTTATTCACTTGCTTTAATTTCATATTAGTTTTGTTGTAATCTTGAATGTTCTACCTCATATTTGCTTCTTTTTTTTTGTTTTAGTTTCATAGTAATTATGTTGTAATCTTGCATTTCCTAACTTATATTTTTTTTTATATTAGTCTCATATTAGTTTTGTTGTAATCTTGCATGTTCTACCTTATATTTGCTTTCCTTTTGTTTTAGGTTCATGTTAGTTTTGTTGTAAGTTTGCACTTTCTTTATTTTATTTTATATTTGTTCTCTTGTTTTAGGTTTATGTTAGTTTTGTTATAAGTTTGCATTTGTTTTTATTTTATATTTGTTTTCTTATTTTTAATCTAACCGGTAGTGGTTAGTTGAGTCACCTACATATTTCTTGTTTGTTCCTTTTCTTGATTTCGCAATAAGACAGGTTTTGCTAGGCCTAGTTGGCCGGCATAGTTTCTTTTGGACAATAGGGCGTTGTCTTCCGATATTAACCAACTTCCGGAGGTTTCCGAGACACATGAAACTTTTTTTTTTTCTTTTGTTTATTTTATTTTGAGTGTATTGTGAGGTTTTTATTTTGTTGTAATATTCTCCTCCCCCACTCTAATTTGGTTTGTAATAATTTCTCGCCCCACTTCTTTCTATCCCATTCTTTTACTTGCTTTCCTTATTTGTAAATATGCATCATGTTTATTTTATTTTATTTTTTTTTGTCGTTATGTCCATACTTTGCATCTATGTTTCATGCATCTTGATTCGGCTAAGTTCGCATTTGTGGATTTAATCAATTCCTATGTGATTGTGTGTGCTACATCATGTTCTTGAGATAATTCACATGTCATATCTTAGAAGCCGAATCTTTAGTTGCATCTTATGAGTGAATTGCATTAGGATTTTGTACATAAGATCATGCATATTTTTACTAATTTTGTTTTGTAACTGTTCGAGGGACGTCAGTAAATATGTAAGTTTTTATACTTTAGCATCCCGTTTGTGTGGGTTTTTCTTACTATGTTTGGCATTCTACCATGAGGCTATTCGCTTATGTGATATAACTCTATGAATGTCAGTGGATGGAGGTTGTGTCGCTTAATTTGGAATGATGTTGATTTTCATGTTTGTAAACTCAATTTATTTGGGTTGTACATCTTCAAAACTCTTTTAAAACTACATGAAATCAAGTTATTCCAAAGTGGGTGACATGGTCTATACTTGTATGCTTCACATAGTAAATTTTAGGATTTATTAAATAATCAAAATATAAACATATAAAGAAAATAAAATTCATATCATGGTTAGTAAAGGCCGATCTTTTGATCGGGTCAGCGGGGGTGCTCAATTAATGACATTCACCTCTCATACCTAAGGTTCCGAACGAGACAACTTTGATTATGACGAACAGTGGCCTTGGCATGAGTCATGGGCTTCCTAATTTTCGAAAATATTAGGTTGCGACTTTGAAATCTGATGACGCAGTCCATTTTTGGCAATAATTTTGTAATAAAATGGATTTTCTATAGAAGTTGTCAAATCTGGACTCTCATCTATGTTTCACATTGCACTCGTGAGACTAGATCAAAGAGATCGAGGGTCCAAACAGTTGAACGCGCGCGGGTACCCCCCAGGCATGTTACACTATACCAACAAAAAGATGGTGTCCTCCTATTCTATGGAGGACAATGGAGAACTACTATTCATGGGCAACTCCTCAACATCTAAAGTCGAAGGACAAGGAAATGTTATTTTGAAGATCACATCTGGAAATGAACTCACCCTCAACAATGCGTTGCATATGCCGGACATTCGCAAGAATTTTGTTTCCGGATCTTTGTTGAACAAGAATGGGTTTAGGCTAGTTTTTTAGAGTGACAAATTTGTAATTATCAAAAACGGGATGTATGTAAGAAAATGTTACATGAATGGTGGTCTTTTCAAAATGAATATTGTATAAAAAATGATTAATAAAAATACATCTTCTTTTTACTTCCTTGAGTCTTTAAATTTAGGGCTATTTTGGGAAGATGGTTATAATCAGTTTTTTGGTTATAAGCTGCTTATAAGCAGCTTTTTTGTGAGAGAGGAAGTGGGTTATAATCTGGGAAGTGGGTTATAACCCACTTCCCAAAAGGGGCCTTATGGCATGATAGACTAGGACATGTTAATTATAGATCTTTGTGTAGATTAATTAATATGGAATATTTACTTAAATTTGAAATTGATTCAAATCATAAATGTGAAATTTGTGTTGAGACAAAATTAACTAAAACTCATTTTCGTTCAATTGAATTAATTCATAGTGACATTTGTGATTTTAAATCAATTCAAACTAGAGGCAAGAAAAAATATTTTATCACTTTCATAGATGACTATGCTATATATAGTTATGTTTATTTAATTTGAATCAAGGAGGAAGCTTTGGAAATTTTCATTCAATATAAGAATGAGGTTGAAAATCAATTTGGCAAGAAAATTAAAATTCTAAGAAGTGATAGAGGTGATGAATATGAATCACCTTTTGGTGATTTTTGTAAAGAATATGGAATAATTCATCAAACTACCGCTCCTTACTTACCTCAGCAAAATGAAATTGTTGAAAGGAAAAATAGGACTTTAAAAGAAATGATGAATATCATGTTAATAAGTTCTAGATTACCTCAAAACTTGTGGGGAGAAGCAATACTTTGTGCAAATTATATTCTTAATAAAATACCCTTAAAGAAAGTGAATTAAACATCTTATGAAATGTGGCATGGGAGAGTACCATCTTACAAATACTTACAAGTGTAGGGGCGTTTGGCTAAAGTGGTTATTTGTAGTCCTAAAAAGACTAAGATAGGTCCGAAAATTGTTGATTGCATGTTCATCGGTTATGCGAAGAATAGTAGTGCATATCGATTTTTGATTCACAAGTCAGAACACTCAGAAATGCATGTAAATACTATTATTGAATCTAAGAATGCATCATTCTTTGAATATGTGTTTCCTAATAAAACTGGGCAAGAGACTAACACTAACAAAAGATTTTATAATGCTATTACTAGTCATGATAAAAAGAAAAAGAAAAAAAAAGATCAAGTACAAGAGTAAGAGATAGATCAAAATGAAGAAGAGGAACCTAGGCGTAGTAAACAAGCTAGAACTTCAAAATCTTTTAGTCCAAATTTTCTAACATTTTTGTTAGAAAATAAGCCTTTAACTTTTAAAGAAACTATATGCAGTCTTGAGGCTCATTTATAGAAAGAGGCTGTAAATAGCAAAGTTAAATCCATCTTGCAAAATCACATATGGAAATTAGTGGATTTGCCACCAGGTTGTAAACCACTTGGATACAAGTGGATTTTCAAGAGGAAAATGAAAGTAGATGGATTAATTGACAAATATATGGCAAGACTTGTCGTCAAAGGATATAGACAAAAAGAAGGTCTTGATTACTTTGACATATATTCACCAGTTATTAGAATAATATCCATTAGAATACTAATTGCCATTGCATCTTTAGATAAATTAGAAATTCATCAAATAGATGTGAAAACAACTTTCTTAAATGGTGAGTTAACTGAAGAAATCTAGATGGAACAACCAGAACGATTTTCTGTTTCAGGAAAAAAAAGAAAGTGTGTAAATTGGTTAAATCATTATATGGTTTAAAACAAGTACCAAAGTAATGACATGAGAAATTTGACAAAACAATAATGTCAAATGGATTTAAAATTAATAAATGTGACAAATGTGTTTATATTAAAAATACAAACAAAAGTTATGTTATAGTATGTTTTTATGTTGATGATATGTTCATCATAGGTAGTAATAATGGCATGATTAAAACTACCACGAAAATGTTGAATAAACAATTTGACATGAAGGACATGGAGATTGCTGATATAATTCTTGGTATGAAAATTACCAAAACATCAGAAGGATATGCTTTGTCACAGCCACATTATATTGAGAAAATACTTGACAAATTTAACAAAGATGATAATCATCTTGCTAGAACACCAATGGATGTTAATTTGTTTCTTTCTAAGAATGTACAGGAAAGTATTTCTTAGTTAGAGTATGCCCAAATTATTGGAAGCTTAATGTACTTGATGAACTGCACTCACCCAGATATAGCTTATGTAGTAAGTAAATTAAGTAGATATGCGAGTAATCCAAGAGTAGAGCACTGGAAAGTTATTATATGGGTTCTAAGATATCTCAGATTTACTCGTAACATTGAGTTAAACTATACTATATATCCAGCGGTACTTGAAGGATACTGTGATGCAAACTGGATATCGGATACTAGAAACTCAAAATCCACCAGTGGGTATGTCCTTACTCTTGGTGGTGCGGCTATATCTTAAAAATCTTCCAAACAGACTTGCATTGCTAGGTCTACTATAGAATCAGAGTTTATAGCATTAGATAAAGCTGGGGAAGAAGCATAATGGTTTTGTCACTTCCTTGAAGATATTTCAATGTGGCCGAAACTTCTGCTTGCTGTATGCATACATCGTGATAGTCAATTAACAATAGGTAAAGCACATAGTGATATATATAACGGTAAATCACGACACATTCGTCGTTGATATAACACTGTGAGACAACTACTCATAGTGGATCTACTAACCAAAAGGTTAGCAAGAGAGTTAGTTAAGAATTCATCGAGGGGAATGAGACTTAAGCCTATTTAAACAGCGGCCCAATCTAGTTGACTGAAGATCCCAAGACCTAGATTCAAAAGGACAATTGAGTTGTGTATGACTTATAAGAATCACCGGGGAGTTGAACTCCTACCAATTTCTATGATGAAATAGTGATGTCTGCAATGTGTTAGGATAAGCAATGCTTTTAATAATTCCTATATCTAAGAATACCTAGTGGAGTATGCTAGGATACTTTTCATAAGAATCACCTATATGAGTGTGAACTGGGCCGGTTCTATAAGTTTTGTAAGGGTTACAATTCTCTAGAGCACTCATGAAGTACCACGTTGTTCAGGACCAAAATGAACACAATCGTGAGAACCAAACTGTGTTTAGAAATATGTTGTGTGCGTTCTATTGTCTTAATTTACACAAATGGTTGAACAGTTCAAAACATCATGTTCACTAATTAGTTAGTAAATCTGATAATGTCTCACAAGGGAATGTTCAGAGTCAAAAGTGACCTATCATTTGCTGAATATCTCTGATTTCTATACTCTCTTTAGAAACATCATGTTGTTGCATTTTCTCTCTGTCAATTACATTCATGTGGAGGATTGTTAAATTTTTTTGATTTTATATGCTTATTTTGGGCCATCTTTGAGCTCAAATTTAAGTGAGATCCACACGTCTTTTGAGGTACATCCAAGTGGTGACGTGTTCTTTACCGCATGGTAAGTCACACGGTGAAGACGAATCGTCAAAACCATTTATGATTGAATGAGAAATTAATGTCATTTTCAATTTCGTGAAATGGGAAGTTGAAGAATCAAATGTGGGTTACCTTGTTTTAGCTATCCCACATAGAAACATTAAGAGAGCTTATTGTAGACACCACATTTTTGACCGTCCTCAAGACTTGGACGTTACTACTTGAACACTCGGTAATCATCCATGTTTGTGTTCGTCTTGAGTTCCTGGAGGTCTCGGCTACGCGCCTTGCCTCAGGATCTCTCGACTCGACCATTTTGTGTCTGGTTTTGCACCAAACACTTGTGCTTTTCCTTGGAGGGGGCAGGGAATGGCTTGTGGGCCATCCCCACACTCCACCGGCCATGGCTTGAGGCCACCGGCTGTGTTTTGTTGCCACCGGCCAAATGTTTGGCCGGCCGGCACTATAGATGGCCGGCCGGCTATCTTTTTTTGGTCAATTGCATGTTTGGCCGACCGACTACTGTGCATCTGCTTTTGCAGATATTTTCATGCAGCTGGCATGCACTTTCACCCCCTCCATACACATGTATGGAGGGATTTCCCTCTTGTTAGCTTCCTTTGGAAGCTTTACAAGACTAAATTGTCTATAAGAGGGAGCCTCTTCTCTCTTGTTTAGGGTTAGACAAGTTGGACAGCATTTTTAGAGGGTTTTGAGTTTTAGGGTTAGGGCTTATATATCCTCTATCTCTATATATCTCTCTCTTGTGTTTAGTGAGTGTTTTGCCTTAGTTTTGCACACAAACACCCACCATCACACCTTCTCTTGGAGCTGAGGCCCTTGAGGGTTGTTTTTGAAGTTTTGGAGCTAGTTTGAGCCAAAGAAGTAGCTGGTCTTCCATTCTTGAAGAGAGTCTACAAGGGTAAGACTTTTGTCCCCTTTTTACCCAATTTTTGCATTGTATTTTTGCCTACCTTACAACTGTTTTTGAGCTTTGTGTATAACATAGAAAAGTTCTGGTTTTTAGTGCTCTAAATAGTTGGTTAAGGTTGTTTTAAGCTTTGGGTTTGTTTGACCCCTCTTAAGCCTTGTTAGGCTCCATTTTGTGCCATTTTTGGTTGAGCTCCGGGACCATTGTGTTTGGGCCTCCGCACCACTGAAATCTTGAGAGATTTTAGAGGTGAGGATGGTGCCTTGAGGTCCTAAGAAGGAGAGGGCCACTCCCTCTCCTTGTTGTCCTTGAAAAGGGCTATTTTTGCCTATTGAGGGAGCATCTAGTTTAAGTGTGTGTTGACCATGCCTTGACTGATATTTATGCTTATTTTGCCATGAAATAGCATTGTGTTGAGTTGGTTTGGACACACCTTGCATGCCTTGCATACATGTCTTGTAATGCCATCATTTAGCCTTAATATGCATCTAGGCTTTGACCCTTGTTCAAGCATGTTTTAGGCCCAGCTTTGTGAAGCTTTTGTACTTGTTTTTCCATGCTTAAGGTCTGCTCTTGGTTGTTTTAGTCAACCATGGCATGCATTGCATAGCCCCTTTGCATTTTGGCTTGTAAGCCTTAAATGTATAGACCTCTAACATGCATCACTTGCATTGTTTCAGTGGTTTGGAACCACTTACCATGTTATTTCAGTCCTTATAACATGCCCATATCCTTGCATTTGATGCTCCTTCAATGTGTTAAAAGGTTGTTGCCTTATGCTCCATGGATGTGCTTCTTTGTATGCTTACGTGTTTAAGCCATTTAGATACCATCTAGGTGCACCCTTAGCGTTGTTTAGGTCTGCATTGGACTTGTTTTAAGTCCCCTCAGCCTTGTGAGGTTTGGTTGACTTAGCCTTGGTTTAAGCCTACTTGGCTTGCCTTGAATCTTGGACCATAATTGCATGCTATGCTTGTCTTGTTTGCTTGATTTGGCATCATCTTTAACATGATTTTCAGAGCTTTCTATGCATGCCAATTGTCCATGTTTAGCCTCTTTTAAGTGTGCTTAAAAGTCGCTTGTTTTATGCTTAAGTGTTGGCCCATTTGCATGCATGTTTGTGTGCACATTAGCCTTCATTTCCTTGGCATTTCGCCACTGTTTTAGGCTTGTTTGAGGGCTGCCTAATTTAGTTTAAGTCCACCCCTTGGCATGTTGTTGCATGCTTAGCTTATGACATGTTGTTGCATGTTGAAATGGTGTTGCATTTGGCATGCATTCTCCTCCTTGTTTTGGTTGCTTAACATGCCGTATATTTTGCATGTTTGTGTGTTGGCATTGTACCTTGTATGCTCACTTAACTTGCATGCTTATTGTATGCCTTGTATGCTTCTTTGCATTGTCCATGTTGCATACTTAGTCTCATGCCTAGGTTGCATATCATTGCATGCATCTTTCACCTCTTAATCAAGTCATGATAGAGGTTGAAGGCCCCTTGGTGTGTTTATTTGGTTTGCATTTTATTTGAAATTGAAAAATGCATACTTGATTCTTTGGGCCATCATGCATGGAAATGCGCGATTGGTGGCCCGAGAATCGAGGCCCATTCTCCTTTGAGTCAAAAATATGATAAGAAGTGTGGTTGGTGCATACATTTCTTGGAATACACTGCCATGCCAAGTATTATCCTCTGCTGCTGTCAAATCAGTTTCTGCAGGGAGATTTGGCCGGCCGGCCATCTTCAGTGCCGACCGGCCATCCATTGTTGGCCAATGGAGTATTTTATGGCCGGTGACCATTATACATGGCCGGTGACCAATCCCTTCAGCCGGTGGTGTTCTACAGCACTCAGAGAAGCAACCTTGAGACTTGTGCAGTCTTCAGAGGAGGATAACAGCCAAAGCAGAGGCATCTTGTGCATGGCAGTGACTTCCGAGTGGAACCAAGCGCGCGTGCATTGGACCCTCTTCCCGAGGCTGCTGTTTACTGCTTAATTATATTCAATTAATTTGTCAATTAATTAATTGGTCTGTAATAATTAATTAGCTTGTAGGTTAATGAATTGTATTATTTTTTTTCGGTCCCTCAAAGTGAGGGCAAATTTGGAATAAGTGTGGGTGCGTGTGTGCACGTCTTCCAACCCCTACTTCTTTCTCCCTTTTACTTACCTGCTTTGATGGTTAGTACTAGGACATGTTTACTTTAGCATACCTTATGCTATGCATGCGTGCATCCATACATTTGTCTTGCATGCACCGGGCTCGGCGCATCATGTTAACCGCATAAGTATCTAAATCTAACTTGAATACATGTTACTTGTGCATTTTCGCATGTCATTCTTAGATTAGCCGAGCCTATTCTGTGTGACATTCTGTATGCGATGCATTAGACACTTCAACATGAACTAGGATCACGCATGTTTACTAACTAGTTTACTGTTTTGGCACGGAGTACACTGTAAGTATTTTATGCTTTAGTATCTCATGAGTGTGAATGTTAACATAATAGCATGCTTATCATGTGGCTAGATGCTTATGTGATATAACTGCATGAATGCCTGTGGTGAAGGTTGGATTTGTTTGAGTTGGAACAACTCACTGAAATCCGTGTTTTAGCCTACTTGCGAGTAGCAAATTCCAAAATGTTTTCCAAACAAACGGATATGCAATGTTTTGTTCCAAATTAGGCGATCTAGTCTATACTTTTGCTGCGCGCATAACATAGTAATTCTAGCTAATAACCGAATAAGAGCATATAATGTTTTCAAACAAGATATCACGGTTAGTAGAGGCCGATCTTTGATCGGGCGAGAGGGGGTGCTCATAGCTGACATTCCCCAATCTACCCAAGTTCCCGAGCCGAGGCAACTTTGGTGATGACGGACACGTGGCCTTTAGCACCGAGTCAGGATTTCCTACATTCCCCAAAATAAAATATTTAGGTGGCGACTCTGTATCTGGCAAAGCAATCCATGTTTGGCACTCATTTTCTAAAAATCTGTTTTCTCAAAACGATTTGCCGGATTTGGACTCTTTGATTCAGATTAAGAACCATGACAAATCGAGTCCGAACTGTAGCATTGAGGTCTCTCGCGGACTTGTTACACTTATATGAGTATATAAGCTTTAAGTTGACATACTTGGGATGGGCCACAAGGGACACCCTAAGTTTTGTAAGAAGGGAAGTTATGGACAAAGTGGTTTGACCCAAATCCACCATACACGCGCGCGTTGCCGTCGTCAGGCTGGTCGAGCCGAGTCGGGTCGGTTATGGGTTGTGGGCCAAGTCCTAGCTTAATTTTTTGGACAAAATCCATTTAATTTTTTTCAAATTATTGTAGGAAAAAATTTGAAATCCTAACGGATTAATTCAAACGTTTGCACCAAAAATTTGAATTTTTGCTTCCTGGAACAATGCCTCTCTGGTCGCCTCTTTTCAATTTCTAGCAGTTTCAAGTTTTACACATGTTTGAAGGGTTTACTACCCTTCCAAACAAACACCTCTTGGCCTATAAATTCAGGATCCTCCAACAGATTCATTCATTCCATTTTTCCATTCCTGTTTTCCTTTTGTGCTGCATTTTTCTTCATATTAGTTCATAGAGTTTTTAGAGAGTTGTAGAACTCAGGTTTGTTTCGCCTGACAGATTGTTTGTAGTGCTACTACAATCTGTGGTTTTCGATCATTGCATATTGGAAGATAGGCGCCATTAATCCATGAGCACCTATGCGGTGGCGAATCTGTCTTAAAGATAAAGTGTCACACACTCGACTTAATTATAGTCTTGCTATTTTTATTTTTCGAAACAAGAATTTTCTATAAGTAAATTATTTTATTTGTTTCAATTTTATTTTTTACACAGAAGGTTGTTCCAACAAATTACACCAAAACCCCTTCAACTATTAACAAATATTATTTTATCCCTTTATTTATGAAAATATACCACTTTCATTTCCTTCAGACTACCTTCAAAAAAGATATACTTGTATGATTTTCATAATTGAGTAAATTAATCTGTACAAATTTATAAATAAATAAAAAAATGATATTTATAAATAGTTGAGTACATTTTAGAGTAACTAACCTAATATTTTTTAAATTTGTAACATTGTTATTCAAATATGGGAATGTCAAGATTGCTAGGTTTTGTTGTGACCAATACTTTCAAAAATTTTGTTCAAAAAAGACAAGAAAGAGTAAATTACAAGAAAGGGAGAGATGGTTGACAAGTCCACCATTGTTGCCTTGATCACAACAAGTCTAACCATTCACTTTGCCCTAAAAAATTCTTATCCCATTGTACCGACATTCAAAAATAAATAATGTATCTTATTATTGTTACTATTATGTGGTGATGACGTCAAAGCTAACCTGCTGAAAATCTATCCCGTTAGAGGTGAGAATATGCTACACGTAGACTTGGAAAAAAATTATGTTACGGTTAGCCAACTTTATAATTAAAATTTTATTATTTAGGGCTAGTTTAGCATGTATTAAAAAGTCAAAAAGTCACTATCTTATTTAAGTCACATTATCTTATTTAAATCACATCATCTCACTAACACATCACATCAAACCCAACCCAAACCCAACCCAAACCCACCAATAAGTCAAAAAGTACACTTTTTTAGAACATCCCAAACCAACCCTTAGTAGTCGTAGGCTCGGTTTATTTAGTAGGATTATTAGTGAGAGAATTAATAATTTATGAAATTAATGTATGATTGATTATTTAGCTGATTTAGTGACATAATTTTTTTTTTTTTGTATATGTTTCTTTTGCAACGTATATAGAAATATATAATCTCAATTATATGTTTATTTTGCGTTATTAGTAGTAAGATTAAAAAAAAAAATGGCCAATTTTGTTAGATAAAATGTTCATGAAAATTTAATCCAAATAACTAAAATTACAACCAAACAATAAAATTTGAATCCCAATAATTAATAATATCAATCTTATACTATAATCTGTCGAATCAAATAAGTTCTCAAAGTATCATATGTGGCAACCAATAAGGTATCAGGAAACTTTACAATTAGGAGGTGAGACAATATTGACTTAGTTTTGTTAAATAATTAAGAGATAAGAAATAATTTATTAAACATATTTAATAATTTTTTATTTATAATTAAATAATTAAGAGATAACAAATAATTTACTAAATATATTTAATAATTTTTTATTTATAATGTCACATCTGATGCTCCAAAATTATATAATAATTTTCCGTAAAAATCACCCTCGTCCGTTGCCGTTCTTACTTACATCCTTAAGGTTTTTTATTTATAAAAATTGTAATAACTATTAATAAAAATTTTAACGATTGCCCAAAAATGTGAAAGTACATAAAATACGTAAAAACATATATTAAAATTAGAGTAAAGTTAGAAGTTTTAAAAATTCTACCAAAATTTTTATTAAATGTCTCATATGAGTATAGGACCCACACAATATGAGTCCCATGTAAGACATTTGGTAGAATTTTTGATAAATTTTTTAGGGTCTCTAGTATTTTTGTTAAAATTATATTTTTTTGACATTTGTTATTTATTATCATCAATTTATTAGTCTATCATTAATTTAAGGACACTTTTTCATAAATCTCTTTTTATCTATTTATGTTCCATTTAATCCACATTATTTTTTTATATTCTAATAAGTCCTATGTGTGACATAGTTACCAAAATATTCCTAATAATATTCACATTTACAGTGTGAATGTTCTGTGATGTGAATGTTCACATTGTCAATGTGAATGTTAATATGGTAATGTAAATATTCATATCGTCAATGTGGATGTTCACACTATCAATGTGAACATTCGCACGTCAATGTGAATATTCACATTGAAAAATATAAATATTTACATCACCAAATTGCTAATCGTTTAAAAAACATTTGTAAGAGTAGAAATGTTTATAAAATACATGAATTTAGATTTGATAGATTAAATATTCAAATAATAGAATTTATTGAAATATAAAAATATCTTATGGATTAATAAATTTCCCATAATTTAATGTGACACATTTATTTATTGAAAAAGTTGGAATTGAAGGCACAATCAACATTGGCCAAATCTAAGGAGGCAAAAGAAGATAATGCTGAATACCAAGCGCAAGCAAATCCACAAATATGAAAGTGATAAAGTCAAGTTTGTAGTGTTTGTATTTATATATATTTTGACAACAATTGCCACTTCTTTTATTACAATAAAATTTGTGAATTTTTTTAAAGAAAATTCAAAAATTACAATATATATATATATATATATAAATAGTACACTTTCATATATATTTTTTTATATTTATTGATTGTTTTTTAGATTTATTCAAAAATATTTTACTATTTAAGTAAATCTAAATTAGGTGCATTAAAAAATGAAAAAAAAAAATTCATTAAAATGTGAACAAAATTTACTAAATAGAACCAAACACATAAAAGCAAAAAATTAAAAAATTATTTTTTGAAAAACACAGATTCATTTTTTCTTTTGATTTAGCACCATCTTAGCTCAAATTTGCAAGTGAATAAGTAACTTTATAAAAGTGTTCATAAATCATTATTGTTTTCAAAACAAATTATGTAAGATAGAATATCCAAACTGGGTTGATATTAATTTCATCACATAGTTGTAATGGGAGATATTTGAGAGGGGAGATTTTGCACTTGACTGTACGGCCGAGCTAAGATAACGTCAGGCGTGGCGGACCGCACGGCGCCGAGCTAATCTCTCTGTTGACACGGCCAGCGGCCTGACTTGCACGGTCAGAAATATTGACCGGTCAGATACCAACTGGCGTGACCGAGCTGCGTCTTGCGCGTATTGGACGGAGCTCGGGTTAGCAGATGCTGACCGAGCTAAAAGGTAACCCGAGCTAAACCGTGGGCGCGATTAGGGCCGGTACGCCTTGGACCGGTCAGTCGATATATAGTGGCTTCGTGTGGCCGAGATTGAAGGTAGAACGGTTGGAGGCCGGCATGCCTCGCAACCGGTTGGACAACCGATCAAGAATGGTTCGGCCGAGGTGGTCAGGCTTTCGCCTGATTTTGAGTTATAGGTCGGCAACACATAGCTCGGTAGAGTGCATGTAGTGACAGTACTTCGCAAGGGATAGGCCGGTCGTGGTATTCCGGTTAGGTGCGCCACCTAGGCCAATGGCATGAGGGAGAGGACATCTGCTCCACGCACGCCTCAATACCGTTGGACAGTTCTGAGTGTACTGGTGGAAGGACTAAGCCTTTACACGTGTAAGGTGGTGGGAGGCGAGCACTGCCACCTGTCCAGGGAAGGACAGCAGAGGTAGTGCGCGCACAATCTTGGGGCTGCATGGCCAGCCTAGAAATATGGAAGAAGACGAACGTTACAGGTATGCCAATTGACTCCTTCACATTTTGAAAAACTCTCTCTCTGATAGCCTTCTTCCTCCCCAAGTAATCTGACTTGATCGTCGGAGGGTCTTTCCGGCACACCACCGCCGGGCAGCTCACCATTTTTGTGTTGCAGAGATAGACGCCGTCACGAGAAGCTTGATGTCCAAGGAGTACGGAAAGCAGAGGATATTTCGCCCCCGTACAATATTAATTATATATTCATCACTATTGACATGTGCTATTACATATCAACAATAAATCTACATGTGGATGATAAACCTCACTCAAAATATAATTACCTTACCACATATATATATTAAAAGTTAAATGACAAGATATTATTGATCGGTAACATCGTTGTATTGAACATTTTTTTAATTATTTGTTGAGTTCCTTAAATTTTTAAAAGAGCCAAATTATATAAAATAAAATACTATCAATACAAATAATAAAAAATTTAATAGCTTCTGTTTGCTTGAGGGGGGAGTCGGGATGAGAGTAAGGGTGGATATTGGCATGTTGGCTCATCTAGTCCAGTTCTATTTTTTTAGGATTTGGGAAGATTTTTAACCCATAGGATTGTTGTGTCAACATTGTCAACTTGATAGATTAATGGGTTGGATTTTAGATTTATACTTTTTAACTCAGCCTGGCCCTGCCCACTATTAAATAAATAAATAAATTATAATATATTAAAAAATATTTTTTGGGAGATCTAAATTTTATCTTTATTGATTTTATTGAAACTCACATTTGTAGAGATGTGTATTTGTTTAAGAAATCCTTCAATTTATACATAAATCTTTCAATTTATAATGTTATTAGTATATTTATTTAAGAAATATAATATGTGATTGAATGGAATGTTTTAATTTTTTTTTACATATAACCCAATGGTTGGTTTTGTGATTTATAATTATTTTTTAGGCCAAGCTTAAGCAGATATAAAGGCCTAATATTAGGGCTGGACCGAGTTTCGGTTGACACAAAGTCCCTTATTATGTAGTGTCAATTTGGACTGAACCCGACCTAGCCCAGCCCGACGAATCTCCACCCCTAGATGAGACCCCATCAAGTGTTAGATGTCGTCGCTCCTGAATATACTGATAGTTTTTTAAATTGATGAAAAATACTATAAGAGTGTGTGCAGTGCAATTTTGTATAGTTTGAAGATAAAATTAAAACCAAATTGTGGCTGGCAGATTGACAAATTTTTTATCTATAACCAACATGCAATTTGGCAGTTTTAACTTATTAGTTGATTGAAAAATAGCTTTACACAATTATCAAGTATTTACATAATATATAATACTAATTTATATAATATTTTTTATTTATATAATACTAACTAATTTTACATAATATTTATATATATATATATATATAAGATTAATTTGATATATAAGATTAATTCGTATCAAATTACTCTTAAATCTCTCACGCATTAGTTTTTAGTTTGATATCTATACTTAGGATTTGAACATAAGACGTAAGGAACACTTTTAACACTTGAAAAATTGTTTAATATTTTGTTTTATTTGTACTTATTTAAATTGTATATGAATTTCTATTATGATGGGATGGGACGATTTTGAAAACAAATTATAAATTTCAAATTACGAATCAAATCAACCAACAGCTATGAATTAGGCAATTTTAGAATATTTTATGGTATTTTACACATCTTAAAAATAGTAATACTATGAATCCATACTTAACTATCTAAAAATTATTATTTGGGGCACTTATCAATAAGTCCCATGTACAAAGTTTAAACCCATTTAGTCTCAAGATAAAATATTTGTACCAATTAGTCTTATATATTTTTAATTGTTACCTAAAATTCTTATATTATATATATATATATATGTAAATTTAAAAACAATACTATATCCCACCATCATCGGACTTCTGTCAAACGATCACCGGAGACTCGCCGAATTGTTCATCATCACCGACAAGTCGCTAGAGTATCGCTAGAGTTTTTTGAATGTCACTAGAAGTCATCGGAATGTCTAGAATGTTTGCTGGACATTAAGAATATTTTCAAAAACTCACCGGAATGCCTAAAATATTGTCAGAAAAAAAAATGGAATAAATAAAGAAATTATAGTAAAAACAAAAAAGTAAAATGTGCTAAATATTGAAAACTAAAAGGAAAAAAAAACAACAACAACAACAACAACAACAAACGGCAACAATGAGAAAAAAAACATATATTATTTTTTAATTTTTGTAAGGTTTAAACAAATAATCTCTAATATTGATTAAATTGAAAAGCAAGTTTTGGAATTGTAAAATGTTACAGTTTCAAAGCATAATTCTATTAAGCATTTTCTTTTATTAATCGAATTGGAAAATATGTTATGAAACTGTAAAATTTTACAGTTCTAAAAATGTTTTGAAACTGTAAAATTTTATAATTTTAAAACATGATTCATTTCAGCATCAAAAAACTGAAATTGTAAAATTTTATAGTTTTCACTGCTTGTAATTAAAACTCTAAAAATAATTTATTTAGAACTTGAAAATTTTCTTCATTAAAATAGGAAAAATAGAAGTGTATAGTAGAGAAAAAGGTAGAAAAATTCAGAGATCAAATGAGAGAAACAAGTATAGAGAGAAGATTGTACTCCAACAACTAATTTTGATTTAGATCTAGTCGGATATCATGTAGATTTACTCAGATCTGAGTAGATCTACATCAGATTTAAGTAGATTTATTAATCTTATTCGCCGAAAAACTCGTCTCTTTCATCAGTGGTCGTCTATGAACCCCAATCAATGGTTATCATTGATCGTCGATGACTATATATTAGAAAGAGAAAAAAAAAAAAAAGTAAGGCGTGGTCGTCAAAAATTAAGAAGATAAAGAGGTAGAGAAGAACAAATATATAGAGAATAATGAAGAAGAAAATTACATAATATATTTTTGAGAGTATCCAAAAGTTTGTGAAATTAAATAGACTTCTCATTTTTTTAAATAAGACTTTCGGATAATTTTTTCATATTATTTTATAATTTAAATTTATTTTATATATAAAATTTTATACAAATTTAGGGGTTGTTTGGGGTGTCTTAAATAAGTGCACTTTTTGACTTTTTAGATTAAAAAGTTGAGGGAAAAAAATGATTATTTGGGTTAACTTTTTAATTTTTTATGAAAAATATGTATTAAAATATTGTATAAATTAGTAAAATTACAATTTTACCCATATAAATCCACATGTATGCTAGTACGGATCTGTGTGTATAGTAAAAAGTTGGAAAAAAAAATTTTCCCGTTCTTTTCCACCGTGGTCTTGTACAATATTTGAAATTTTTTTATTTTGTTTGGACGCGTGTCGCAGTGATGCATGTCTCCATCAATCATATAAAAAATTGTTTTTATTTTGGACCCTTGATGTGTATTGTTTTGATATAATATTTTTATTTTTATTTTGTACTATTAAAATATTGTGAATAGTGTTAATTTTTTTTTCTTTTTAAATAATTTTTTGACTTTTTATTTTTTTGAAGATGTCAAACTAGACCTCAATCTCTATCACACAACTATTCATTCCCAAAAAAAAAAAAAAAAAAAAAATCTAAAGGATAAGCCTGGATTACAGACTTTTTGTGGATGGCCAAGTGCTAGGGAAGATACGTAATTAAAAAATAAACAGGTGGAGCCCAGTTAGGCCACCGATCCCGAAATAATCGAAACCCCAGACAGTGTACCTTGAAATGTATATCAAATGACCGTATCGCGATATATTAAATGAAACGTAACGTGACGAGAGAAAAACAGAAAAAGAAATATGAATGATGATGATGATTATGAGTATGATAAATTCATTTGATTCTCTGAAATCAAACTACTACATGCTTGCTTTTTCTGGACGTTACTAAGAGTTGTCAGACAAAAAAAAGGGGCATGTCAGTGGGGCAGGATTTTTTATTTACATAAAGATTCGTTTGGCCGTGGGTTGATTTATTTTTTTGACTTTTTAATTTGGGTTAATAAAATTTATTTAAGATAAATTTTTTAACTTTTTAAAATTTTATAAGAGGAAAAATAAAATAATTATAATTTAAATGTAATATTTTATTTTATTAAATTAAAAATTTTATTTTTTTTTATAACTAAAATAATTAAAAAATCAAAAAGTATAACATGCCAAACGAAGGTCACTATCACAATTTTTCAAATATATTTTATCACATAATCACCTTTTTTTTTTTTCTTTTCTTTTTTTAATTTTTTTAACAGTATCACATAATCACTTGCCCTCTATATATTTTTATAACTTTTTTCTTTATCCACAATGTTATAATTCTCCTAAAAAATAATATAGATAATTCTATCCTATACAACTTTTATCATATGCACCTTTAGATATGTCATTTTTATTTTTAATTATAACCAATTTTTTTATTTAATTATAACATTATTTTGAGATCTTTAGTTATGTCTCATGTAATATTTTGTTATGATTTTTTTTTAGTTATGACTAAAAAAATATAAAATTATGTCCATGTGGTGCACACTATTTGAGGGGTGTGTAAAAAAAAAATTGATTTTTTTCGCTTATTATAAAAAAATGTAAAAATAAATAAATAGATGATGTGATCTTAATAAATTAATAATCTGACTTTTTTAGCCTTCGTTTGGCATGTTAAACTTTTTGATTTTTTGGTTATTTTAGTTATAAAAAGATAAAATATGTTAAAAATTCAATAAGGTAAAATATCACATCTAAACCATAATCATTTCATTTTTTCTCTAAAAAAAAAAGTCAAAAAACCTATCCCAAACAAAACATTTGAACCCCAAATTAAAAATTAAAAAACCAAAAAATCAACCACCGTCCTAATCGAATTAACACATCCTAACCCAAGGGGTTGTGGCATTGTGGTAAGGCCTTGGGGTTTAAGCCCCAAGGTCACAAGTTCAATTCCCCCCTTGGGCCAATCTCCTGGGCGAAGCACTGTTGGTTAGGAGGTTGGACCTCAAGTTGTCTAGTCAGCACTTGGTGTGGGTTCAATGCTCCCCCGCTATGCGAGTCCTGACTTAAGCGGAGCTTGTCGTGGGTTCAATGCTCCCCCGCTGTGCGAGTCCTGACTTAAGCGGAGCTTGTCTTGGGAGGTCGAGGCAAGTTCCCAGGTTATAGTCTCCTCGCTCGGAACGGCTAACAGGACACCTTGGTGATCTCTGCAAGGGGCGCTGCCTTGGACCTGCGGGAGGGTAGGGAGGATTTTCCTGTAACAAAAAAAAAAAAAAAAAATTAACACATCCCAAAAGATAACGTGGGTACTAGAGTTGGTGTAAACACCGTTACTTTTCTTTTACTAGTTTTATCTCTACAAATATGAGTTTGGCATATATGTTAAAAAAAATTATATACATATATATATATATATATATCATAAATCAAATCAAATTTTAAGTCTCATTAAATAGAGTTAGTTACATAAATTATTTTTATCCACTTGATTCTATCAAATGCTATTTAATTAGTCAAAGATTTATATATCTATTTATTACATTAACCTACGTCAATTTAGATCTTTTTTTTATATATTTTTTTATTAAATTTTATCCCTTTTTAATTATTTTTTTTACATTTAAAGTCTATTTTGTACAAACGAATTTAAAAAGTTAAATATCTACATAATAAAGTAGGATGGTTTTTGAATTTGTCCTACACACATTTGTCTTACTAGGACATTTGAACGGCTTAGATCTATTCAATTTATAAAACAACGGCTGAGATATATTTTTAAAAAAATATCCTACATGTACATTTTCTATTTTCCCGCTTCTCTCTCTTACTTTTTCCTTTTCTCACCCATCCTTCTATGATCCCACATTCCTCTCTCTTTTATTTTTATTTTTTTTATTTTCTCCCATTTTTATTTTTCTCTATTTGTTTTTTTTTTCCTTTTTGTTAATTTATTTTTATTCACATTATATGGAAAAGTCTGCGATCCTAGAATTATGAGTCAAATTTTACTGTGTATATTAGAGATTATATTAATTATTTTTTTAGTCCACAAATTAAATGAATATGAACAATTAACTATTATTTTTAAATATATTGAATACCTGATAGATTTCGTAAATTTAGACCTCATATGAATCTTCAACATCTATATAATAAAGCAAGATGGTTTTTGAATTTGTCCTACTAAGACATTTGGACGGCTCAGATTTATTTAAATTATAAAACAACGGCTGAGATATATTTTTCAAAAAATATTCTACATGTACATTTTCTATTTTCCCGCTTCTCTCTCTTACTTTTTCTTTTTCTCACCCATCCTTTGATACCATGATCCCACCTTCCTTTCTCTTTTCCTTTTATTTTTTTTTTTATTTTCTCCCGTTTTTATTATTCTCTCTATTTGTTTATTTTTTTTATTTTCTTCTTTTTGTTCAATATATTTTACACATATTTTCATATAATGTTTGTATGCCCTTAATATACTAAGACATTACGGGCATACATACAATTTCCATATCTATACTATATATTAAGCAAAATGGGATTTTTAACCCCCAAGGCCTGTGGGAGCTTCAATATGTCAATCCTAATTTTCTAATTTTTTGTTTTTTTTAAAAAAAAAATTAACCTCAGCATTTATTAACTTCTCTCAACCCACAAGACTTTTTGACTTCTTTCATAATTACTGCAGTACATTTTCCAAAATAAATAATTTGTATATTAAAAAAAATTTAAAACAAATACAAATATCTATATCTATATCTATATCTATCTATTTATTTATATCTATCTCTAACCTACAAGTTTTGTGGGAGTTCCAATATCTGAACCTTAATTTCTTAATTTTTTTTATTTTTTTTGAAAAAAAAAAAACTTAGCACTTATTAAATTCTTCCAAGTCTTTTTAATTTCTCCAATACACACACTTTTTTTAACTTTTCACATACCTATTGCAAACAGTGAGTCTCCTTTTTGTTTTCTCCTTCTTGACTTCTCACTTCTACACTTTCAACTTCAATAACCACGTATGCAAACAGTAAGTCTTCTTTTTATTTTCTCCTTCTTGACTTTTTTTTTTGTTTACTGTTTTAATATTGTAGTTAGATAGTGCATAAAAATATTTGTGATTTGTCTAGCGAATAAAAAATTATAATTTGATAAACAGTAAGTTTTCTTTTTGTTTTCTCCTTCTTGATTTTTCCTTTTGTTTACTGTTTTAATATTGTAGTTAGATAGCGCATAAAAATATTTGTGATTTGTCTAGCGAATAAAAAATTATAATTTGATTTTTTAATATGATTGAAGTTAGATAAATATAAACCCTCACAAAAAGAAAAATGTGATTATAATTAGTTGAATGATTCTTTTTTTTTTTTTAATATGATTGTACTTAGTTTAATAGTTCTTTTTTTTAATTTATTTATTTTATTATGTGAAAAATATGATGTGATTGTAGTTTGTTTAATGGCTCTTTTTTTTTTTTAATATGATTGTTGTAGTTAGTTCAATATTTTTTTTTTAATGTTATTTAATCTTTTTATTTACTATTTTCATTTTATTTTTGATTTTTTTAATATGATTGAAGTTAGATAAATATAAACCCTCACAAAGAGAAAAATGTGATTATAATTAGTTGAATGATTCTTTTTTTTAATGTGATTGTAGTTAGTTTAATAGTTTTTTTTTCATTTATTTATTTTATTACAGGAAAAATATGATGTGATTGTAATTTGTTCAATGGCTCTTTTTTTTAATATGATTGTTGTAGTTAGTTCAATGGTTTTTTTTTTTTTAATGTTATTTAATCTTTTTATTTACTATTTTAATTTTATTTTTAATATGATTGAAATTATATAAACATAAATACTCACAAAGAAAAAAATGTGATTGTAGTTAGTTCAATGGTTCTTTTTTTTTAATGTGATTGTAGTTAGTCAATGGTTTTTTTTCATTTATTTATTTATTTTATTATGGGAAAAATGTGATGTGATTGTAGTTTATTCAATAGTTCTTTTTTTTAATGTGATTTAATCTTTTATTTATTGTTTTAATGGTTTTTCTTTACAATTATTTGTGAAAAAAATATGATTGTAGTTAAATAGCATAAAAATATTTGTGATTTGATTTTATTTTATTTCTGATTTGATTTTGAAAGTACCAATTATTGATAATGATTAGATTATATTTTGAAAAAAAAAAATTATAATTGATTTTTTTAACTCAATGTGTTTTTTGAAAAAAAATTATTGTGTTTTTTTAACTATCAATTCACTTAATTTGTCATTTGATTTTTAACTCACTTTAATATGATTGAAGTTAACTCACAAAAAGAAAAATGTGATTGTAGTTTGTTTAACGACTCTAAATAATATTTTTATTTACTATTTTAATGGGTTTTTTTTTCAATTATTTTTTTTATTATGAGAAAAATATGATTGTAGTTAGATAGCATTAAAAAAACTGTGATTTGTATTATTGAAGTTATCTTCTTTTGTTTATAATTTGATTTTTTTAATATGATTGAAGTTAGATAAACATAAACACTCACAAAAAGAAAAATGTGATTGTACTTTGTTCAATGCTTCTAAATAATCTTTTTATTTACTATTTTAATGGTTCTTTTTTTCAATTATTATTATTTTTTATTATGAGAAAAATGTGATTGTAGTTAGATAGCATTAAAAAAAATGTGATTTGTATCATTGAAGTTATCTCCTTTTATTTATAATTTGATTTTTTAATATGATTGAAATTAGATAAACATAAACACTCACAAAAAGAAAAATGTGATTGTAGTTTGTTCAATGCTTTTAAATAATCTTTTTGTTTACTATTTTAATGGTTCTTTTATTCAATTATTTTTTTTATTATGAGAAAAATATGATTGTAGTTAGATAGCATTAAAAAAATTGTGATTTGTATGATTGAAGTTATCTCTTTTTGTTTATAATTTGATTTTTTTAATATGATTGAAGTAAGATAAACATAAACACTCACAAAAAGAAAAATGTGATTATAGTTTGTTCAATGATTCTAAATAATCTTTTTATTTACTATTTTAATGGTTCTTTTTTAAAAGTTATTTTTTTTATTATGAGAAAAAAGAATAATTATTTTTTTCTCATTTTTTTTATTTTGTTTAAATGGAAAGTATATCAAATATATAAAATAAAAATAGAAAATATACTAATCCATTTTAAAATTCAAATTTAAGGGCCACTAAATATAGACAGCATTCCATTAATTTAAATTTAAAATTATAATAATTTATCCCATAATATATAAGTTTTAAATACTGATCTATTCTATGATTTATCTATATATTTATCTATACTATATATTAAGCAAAAGGGGGTTTTTAACCCCAAGCCTTGTGGAAGCTTTAATCTCTCAATCTAAATTTTCTGATTTTTTGATTTTAAAAAAAAAAAAACCTTAGCATTTATTAACTTCTCCCAATCCCCAAGTCTTACCCTCATAATAATACTTTAATGCATTAAAAACAAGCATAAAAAAAAATTCTTTGAAATCCAACACATATGAATTCCTTGAAAAGTCCCAACAGATATGATTATTATCACTCATAATAACACTTTAATGCATTAAAAACAAGTATAAAAAAATTTTATTGAAAAGTCCAACACATATGATTATTATCAAAATATTAAACTTTAATATAATATAAAAAAAGAAAAACAGAAGACATTTAAAAAAAAAAAGACATTTAAAAATCGCAATTCACATACATAGATAATTGTAAATATATTAATAAAAAAGGGATTTCTAAACCCCAAGCCTTGTGGGAGTTCCAATCTTTCAATCTTAATTTTCTAAATTTTTTATTTAAAAAAAAAATCTCAGCATTTATTGATTTGGTCAAAATCCCCTGATCAGCATTTATTAACTTCTTCCAATCCACATGCCTGCATTTATTGATTTAGTCAAAATCTCTGATTAGCATTTAAAATCCCCTTATACAAATAATTATAGATACAACCCGTGCATAGTTACTGCAGTAGTTTTTTTAATTTTTCCTGTACACTATGGTTAGTGATAAGATTGTTAAATTATTTTTATAAAAAATCTTAAAAAACATAATTTATATATTAAAAAAATTAAAACAAATATAAATATATATAATTATCCCGTGCATAGCACGGGCGATAGGCTAGTAATTATATAAGCAAAAGCAGTATTGTATGTATGTCCGTAAAAATTGTGTATATGCTAGGCACATCTATCTATCTAGCTATCTATACTATATATTAAGCAAAATGAGGTTTCTAATCCCCAAGGCCTATGGGAGCTCCAACATACCAATCCTAATTTTCTAATTTTTTGTTTAAAAAAAAAAATTAACCTCAGTATTTATTAACTTCTCTCAATCCACAAGACTTTTTGACTTCTCTCATAATTATTGCAGTATCTTTTCCAAAACAAATAATTTGTATATTAAAAAAATTTAAAACAAATATAAATATCTATATCTATATCTATCTATTTATTTATATCTATCTCTAACCCACAAGTTTTGTGGGAGTTCCAATATCCCAATCTAAATTTCTTGATTTTTTGATTTAAAAAAAAAAAAAAAACCTTAGCATTTATTAATTTTTCACAACCCCCAAGCCTTACCATTATAATAACACTTGGCCTCGTTTGGGAACAGGCTATTTTAGTAACTTTTTGGCTTTTTACGAAAAGATGTGCAGAAAGGTAGAGAGGTGATGTGACTAGTTTTAGTTGGCTTTTTGACTTTTTGGCTAAAATAGCCACTCCCCAAACGAGGCTTAAGTATAAAAAAAATTCCTTGAAAAGTCCAACACATATGAATTTCTTGAAAAGTCTCAACACATATGATTATTATCCCTCATAATAACATTTTAATGAATGCATTAAGAATAAGCATAAAAAAAATTTCTTGAAAAGTACAACACATATGATTATTATCAAAATATTAAACTTTAATATAATATAAAAAACAAGACATTTAATTCATTGAAAAGTCCAA
Source organism: Camellia japonica (assembly GCA_030407325.1). NCBI lineage: Eukaryota > Viridiplantae > Streptophyta > Magnoliopsida > Ericales > Theaceae > Camellia > Camellia japonica. The sequence goes on along the minus strand of JAPPVO010000010.1, from coordinate 91,721,909 downwards.
CACATGATTATTATCAAAATATTAAACTTCAATATAATATAAAAAGAAAAAAAAAAAGAAGAAGACATATAAAAAAAAAGATATTTAAAAATCACAATTCACATATATATCCCCTAATTAGCATTTATTACATTTTTTCAATCCACGTGTCTTTCCACATGCCTGCATTTATTGATTTGGTCAAAATTCTCTAATCAGCATTTAAAATCCCCTCATACAGATAATTATAGATACAACCCGTGCATAGTTACTGCAGTACCATTTTCAACTTCTCCCATACACTATGGTTAGTGATTAGATTGTTAAATTATTTTTATAAAAAATTTTAAAAAACATAATTTATATATTAAAAAAAATCTAAAACAAATATAAATATTTATAATTATCCTGTGCATAGCATAGGTGATAGGCTAGTATATTATATAAGCAAAAGCGAGTTTTCGTGAGGAGTTTTGTGAGAACTCCAAAATTTTATAATAAATTTGTGGATTTATCAAATTAAAAAATAAATTTAAATAGTATTGGAATTACAATTATATTCTAATCCTAACATTATTTATACCGTGCCTTCAAGCATAAATACAATTTCCATATAATTATATAAGCAAAAGAAGTATTGTATGTATGCCCGTGAAAATTGTATGTATGCTAGGCACATCTATCTATCTAGCCATCTATACTATATATTAAGTAAAATGGGGTTTCTAACCCCCAAGGCTTGTGGGAGCTCCAATATGCCAATCATAATTTTCAAATTTTTTGTTATTTAAAAAAAAAAATTAACCTCAGCATTTATTAACTTCTCTCAATCCACAAGACTTTTTGATTTCTCTCATAATTACTGTACTACTTTTTCCAAAACAAATATTTGTATACAAAAATGCTAGAGGCCCCAAAAATTCTACCAAAGTTTACCAAATGTCTCACATGGGTGTGGACCCACATGGGACCCACATTGTGTGGGTCCCACACCCAATGTGAAAATTGGTAAAACTTTTGATAGAATATTGGGGTCTCTAGATTACTCATTTGTATATTTAAAACAAATATAAATATATATATATATATCTATCTATTTATTTATATCTATCTCTAACCCACAAGTTTGTGGAGTTCCAATATCCCAATCTAAATTTTTGATTTTTTGATTTAAAAAAAAAAAAAACCTTAGCACATTTATTAATTTCTCACAATCCCCAAGTCTTACCCTTATAATAACACTTTTAATGCATTAAGAATAAGTATAAAAAAAAATTCCTTGAAAAATCCCACACATATGAATTCCTTGAAAAGTCCAACACATATGCATTCCTTAAAAAGTCTTAACACATATGATTATTATCTCTCATAATAACACTTTAATGTATTAAGAACAAGTATAAAAAAAAATTCTTTGAAAAGTACAACATATATAATTATTATCAAAATATTAAACTTTAATATAATAAAAAAAAATAAGACATTTAATTCATTGAAAAGTTCAACACATATGATTATGATCAAAATATTAAACTTTAATATAATAAAAAAGAAGAAAAAAAAGAAGACATTTAAAAAAAAAAGACATTTAAAAATCACAATTCACATATATATTCCCCTGATCAGCATTTATTATCTTTTTCAATTCACGTGTTTCCACATGCATGCATTTATTGATTTGGTCAAAATTCTCTAATCAGCATTTTAAAATCCCTCATACAGATAATTATAGATACAAACCCTGCATAGTTACTGCCAGTACCATTTTTAACTTCTCCCATACACTATGGTTAGTGATAAGATTGTTAAATTATTTTGATAAAAAATCTTAAAAAAACATAATTTATATATTAAAAAAAATCTCAAACAAATATAAATATTTATAATTATACCGTGCATAGCACGGGTGATAGGCTAGTATATTATATAAGCAAAAGCGAGTTTTCGTGAGGAGTTTTGTGAGAACTCCAAAATTTTATAATAAATTTGTGATTTTATCAAATAAAAAAATAAATTTAAATAGTGTTGGGATTACAATCTATGCAATACATGATGTAATTGGTATAGTAATTAAGTCACCAAAAGGAGTAGAAACCACACATGGTTTCAGACTGGATGAAATTACTTGTTCTAATAATCAAGCTGAATATGAAGCCTTAATAGTGGGACTGGAAATTCTTATGGATTACAAGTTCATGCAGTTGACATATTTGGAGATTCTCAATTGGTGGTTAACCAAGTGAAAGGGATTTCAAATGTCAAAGTATAAGCATGTTGCCATACTATGTTGTTGCATTACATTGCTTTCTCAATTTCAAATAGCAAATGTAACTCATTGTCCCAAGATTCTTGAATAATAGAGCTAATGATGTGGCTCAGAAAGTTTCGAATTTCAAGAGAAGGGATAATGTTCAAAGGGACATAAGCCAAACAACATATCATAAATTAATACCACCCTTGAATAAAAGGAATGTGGTCCTGGAAGTTAACCATAATGACTTACAAGAACAAGATTTGAGGCATCCAATAATGCAGTACTTGGCTGGCCCATCTTCGAAGGCTAGCAGAAAAATTAAATTGCAATCTATGCAATACATGATGTATGGTAATGCTCTCTACAAAAGAGGGGGAGATAGTTTATTGCTGGAATGTTTAGGCCCAAAAGAAGTATTAACAGCTATGGCTGAGGTTCATGAAGGCATCTGTGGTGCTCATCAGCCTGGGGTGAAAATGAGATGGTTGCTTCGAAGGCATTCCTACTATTGGCCAACTATCCTTAAAGACTGCATAGAATATGCAAAAGGTTGCCAGGCATGTTAAAAGCATGGCACAATAAGGCATGTGCCCATAACTGACCTGCATGCAGTAGTGAAGCCTTGGCCATTTAGAGGATGGGCCATAGATATGATGGGGAAAATACACCCACCTTCTTCAAAGCATCATTGTTTCATTTTAGTGGCCACTGATTACTTCACTAAGTGAGTCGAAGCTAAGCCATACAAGGCTGTAGACTAGACTGAGGTCATTGGATTCATTAAAGATTTAACCCATAGATTTGGTATCCCACAGACTATAACTGTTGATAATGGGATTGTATTTGATGGAAAGATGGTAAAGTCTTTTGTAGCAGAGTTTGGAATTAGCCTTGTTAATTCGACCCCCTATTATGCACAAGTCAATGGTCAAGTTGAATCATCCAATAAGGCCTTGAAAAAAGGAATACAAAAGGTTGTGGAAGACAATCCTAGGGATTGGCATAACTTATTGTTGGATGTATTGTGGGCTTATAGAACTTCCCCAAGGTCAAGCACATGAGTCACTCCTTATACTTTAGTATATGGGCATGATGCAGTGTTACCTGTGGAAATTAATGTTAAATCCTTGAGGGTAAGATGCCAAGACCAGTTAGATCCTGAGCAATACCATCAGAGTATGTGTTTGGAATTAGAAAGCATAGATGAAGCTAGAATTCTGGCATTAAATAGCATTCTTTTTCAAAAGAAGAAAGTAGCCAAAAACTATAATAAAAAAGTCAAATACATTGGCTTTGATGAAGGTGATTTGGTATGGAAGACAATACTCCCAATAGGGATTAAAAGCCATAAGTTTGGCAAATGGTTACATAATTGGGAAGGACCATATCAAATTCATAGAGTCCTGCCTTTTGGAGCATACTATTTGAGAAATTTGAATGGATACATACATCCCAAAAAGATTAATGGCAGATATTTGAAGCCTTATTTTCCAACCATTTGGGAAACACAAGGAATAAAATAAACACTAAGTACAAGAACACGAGAATACTCAATGAAAATAAGAATTTGTTCTTCATAAAGAGTTGAATACATTCTGCCATAAATTGGCCCAGAAATCATTACAATGTCTCAGTTGTTCTTTTACAATGGATGTTCTATTCTTAAATGATGAGAACAACTAGATGGTTGTGGTCATTTCCTGCTTTCGGCCAGCTAGTCCTTGGTTGGTGATCTGCAGTTTGGTGTCAGTTCGAATTAAGGCCTGGTTCACTGCAGATAGCTCCTCCTCAAGTTGAGCTTTTCCCCAGTAGTTGAGTTCGAAAGGGAGACAGAAGAATATTGTTCCTTTAGTTCTGATACTTCAGTATGCACTGTGGGAAACAAAGCTCTGATCTTTAACCAATTTCTCCTCTGCTGCCTTGCAGCATGGCAAATGTGATATAAAAAGTCAATAGTGGCTGCTGCCTGAGATAAATGACTTGAGACAGTCATGCCAAATTGCTCAACAATTCTTGCAGCATTGAAGGAAGCCATTTCTTATTATAGGTCTCTTCAAGGCCTCGAAGGGAATCATCGAAAAAGATGTCAATAGCTCCAGGCCGTTGTCCAAGTCTATCGGAGGTAAAGAAGGCTTACTACTGGAGGAAGAGCTCTAAAAAATTTATAGCAAGGAATCAGCCAAAACGAATGGCTCAGTCTCATCACTAGCCATTGGAGAGGTAGAAGACAGGTCGAAGAGACTAGCTAGTCTTGCTTCAAAAATGTCTACCTCATCCGTGGACATGAAGGGGGTAGAAAGGGCTTTGGTGGAAGGCACAAAGGACTGCATAGGGATAGAAGAAATGGGTGGAGCATCTTTAGCAGTCTCTATGGTTCTAGCCACCAATAAATCAAGGGAAAAAGGGCTGGAACTAGGCAAAGGTAATAAACTACGAGTTGGAGAGCTGCCAGCACCCTCTATAGGGGAATCAGCTACCATCGAAGAGAAGGTAATAGCTGGAATTTCCTTAGGAGGAGAAAGAAGAGCAAGGCTCGAAAGAGAATTAAATTGAGATAGATCAAAAGACAAGTAAGAGAGGTATGGATTTAAACCAAAAGAAAGAAATGCAAGAATACTTGGCCTCAAGGAGGGTACAGAGAATGTAGGCCTATGAAGTGGGAGTATTATCTGAATGGATCTCACATTTTGTAATTGATCAACTTCAACTGAAACTAAGGAAGTCCTTATTGGAAGAATAGGCTCAGTAGTTGTGGCTGCAAAAGAAGAAGTACAAAGTAATGTCAAGTCTCAATACCAAAAATTTGACAAGGAAAAACAGTAGAGGCTTGAAAGAAGTTACTTGTTTCAGACGTGATAGCAACAATAGGAGAGCTACGAAGGGAATAGTGCTCAGCAATATATTGCCTTCTTGCAGTTTCCCTTTGGATTGCATCAGCAGCAGCAGCTTCATCTCTTAAGAATTGCTCCTGCCGTCTCTTTTCAGCTCTCTCAAAAACAATTATGGGCTTTGGTAACTGCATCATGAATAGGGTCTTCGACCAAATCAGAAGGAGAGACAGCCATCTTTCTTCTCTTTTTTCTCTGTACTGGTATTGCCTGCTCCTTCTCAATTTCTCTCTCTTCAATCTGGGATTCAGATTCTTCAGAAGTGAGTTCCTCTTCTACTACTCTGGCAGTTGTCTCATGAGTGGGATCTTGAACCAAGTCAGAAGAAAGGACGGTCACTCTTTTTCTTCTTTTCAAGGGTGACTCTTGCTCTTGATTTGCCTCTTCTTCTTCTTCTACTTGAACCTCAGGTGCTTCATTTTCAGGCTCAAGTAAAAGTCTCATTTCTTTTGTTGCTGTTTGCTTTTGAGAAGATTTAGAGCTTGGGTTTTGAGGAGAATCTCCCTGTGAGGCACCCGCACCACCTTCACAAAAGAAGAACTAAAGATAAGGCTAAAAGCATTATAAAGAAGGCAAAAGGAGAAGAAACAAGGGTATATACCTTTCTTTGAGGCAGCCCGAGTAACTCTAGGAGGAGTTGAGGCAGCAGGAGCAGACTGTGTGGTGGCAGGCACAGGAACTGAAGTAGTAAGAACAGTGGAAGAAGTAACAACTCCAGCTCCTTTGGGCTTGGGCACATCCAACACCATTAGTAGGTCTTGAGAAGAAATGGCCAAGTATACTTCCATATTGGTCACCCACCAGTTTTGGTACCTCTTCAACAGGTTACCTTGAGGAAGGAAAAGGATATACTCAAAATCGATCAAGTCCTGTATAAACTTAGAAGTTGCCTCTTCTAGTCTGGACCTGAAGTTGCCTCTTCTAGTCTGGACCTTCGAACTTTCAAATCCCTGCTGGTAAGACTTAGATTGGTGTTACTGCAGAGAGGTATTGGGACCCCTTGTGAGAAGCCAAATTGTCTAGCAAATTGAGCAGGACAATAGGGCTCATCAATGCATTTGTAAGCTCTGGGGTTCATGATCCCAATGAATAATTCTCTAGGGATCAGAATAGAAGCCCATATATCTTTGTGAGCAAGTGAAGCACAGAACCTATTACTTAGGAAATTCTTCAACTAAGATGGGCCAATGGTAATGGGTTCGAAGGGACGAAAACTGTAAGAAGGAAGAGAAGCTAGAAGTTGGTGGAAGAAAGAGAAGTAAAAAGCAAAGGTAGAAGGATAAAGTGAAGTATTGGCTAGCCTCATGCCATGAGTAGGAGGGTTTGGCTCAAAAAATTTAAGGCATTTGGATTGTAACTCAGTGAAATAAGCAAAAAGCCAAAGCTGAAGAATCCAAAATGGCCCCCGTTGATTGGCATCTAAGGGTTTCTCATAGAAAAGAGAACAGGCTCTATATACATGACCTAGAACGTATGGAGCTAAAGCCACCTTCTTCTGTAAAACAAGGGCTTTGGCAAGAGGGGCAAATTCAGGCATGATTCTTTGAGAGGAGGTGCAGAAAAGGAACTTGCAAAGGCAATATAGTAGGAAAGAAAAGAATTTCCTATCAGTCACAGGACCCTCCCTTCTATTCTCAGCCTTGATGAAGTCACTATAGGATGAGTTAAGAGAGGGGAGGGAAAAGGGGACTGCTAGGTCAAGATAATCTGGTCCAATGGGGGTTCTAATGGGGGATAATTCTAATAAATGGAAAATGTCAAGAACAGTAGGGGCCATCATCCCATATTTGAATTGAAAGAAATTAAAGGCAGAATTCCAAAAGCACAGGGCAGCAGGAATTAAGAAAGGGTCATCTGAAATAGTTAACCTGGATAGTCGGAGGGCGTCGAAAACACAGAGTTCTTGAAGGTCCAGAGTCCTATCAGGGACAACCCGATCATACCATTCTTGCCACTCCGGTCTCACCGTGGGCCAGCATCGGTGGGGGCGGTTCGTCCTCCAGTTCCTTCAGTCAAGGCCACCTTCGTAAAGGAGACAATGGTCTTCCAGGCGTGGATATAGAGCTGGAAGCTCAGTAAGAATCTCCTTGAATATGGGCCTAAGCACATAGTCTTGTTGCACATGACGACGAGGGATGAAGATGCGTCCGTCGATGGCGCTTTTCTCTCCAACCTTGTACTTTTCACATTCTGCATCAATGATCCTTTTCAGGGCTACAGACGAGCTCGCACGCTCTACGACTGGCACTTTCAATGAAGAAGAAGCCATTGATAGAACGCTTTCTCAGAGGATAAAGTTGGGAAAGGGAGTAGAGAGAAGTGGAAGATCGGTAGAAATAAAGGGTTTGTGTGTTGAGCGAGCAAGTGATTTCAGAGCACGAAATAAGAGGGTTTTAAAAGCCTTTGTGTCTGGAAGATATATCACGTAATTCGTTAAGTACTAAAAGTACGAATACGAAGAATTTCCTTCAATATTGATACTTTTGGAGGGAAAAACACATCCCAGATGTTGATGCCAGCTTCGAAGTAAAATATTTGGCTTCGAAACCAGATTTTTGCGCCAAAAGTCAAATAACAACGGCTTCGAAACAGAGAAGCCGGCTTCGAAGCACATTCCATACTTAAAGATGTAAGAATATTCAAGTATTTGTTTACTTCAAAGGGATTAAAGACCTGTTTTAGGTTTCTTAATTAAAGTAATGTCCTTCGAAGCAAAACTTGAGACCCCTTAAGGATGGGAATTGGTGTTCGAAACATCAAAACCAATAGTTGGTTTGTATATATACAGAAAGAGATTGTCTTTTGAACTAAAACAGCATGAACTGTTGTTCGAAGCAAAAATGGTCAATTTAGGACTAATTGATCATACTAACCATGACCATATGTTGGTTATGATTAAAATAAGCTTTAAGGGGTAAGATTGTTAAATTCGAAACACTGATTCTAAATGAAAATCAGCAAGAACTGTCAGCTATATTCCATAAATTGGAAAAGTTCATATTGGTTTTTTTTAGTGTTTCATTTAAAACGATTGAGTCTAGATTCGAAGGATAAGATTGTCCAGTTCGAAGCCCTAAATTTGCTTTTAAAGACAAACGGAGACAAGATCAAACAATGCCAAACAAAGAAAAAGTTTTAGTTGTATTAAAGCAAAAGCAATTACATTGAACGGCCCTCTTTGGGTTAAATTCAAACTTATAAAAGTAGGGAATAGAATAAATAACAAGATCATGAAATTTGGTCCAACTATGATCAATGAATTTCTGTTCTTTCTTTATTCTATCATCTATTTCTTCTAGGATTAGCTGCATAAGTTGATGTGCTCTCACTTCATAAAAGAGCTCTTCAGCCTTTATTTCGAATGTTGTTTCTCTCAATCCTTGTTCCAACTCGTCTATATCCGAGTCATCCCAGTACGCATAATCTTTATTCTTGAAGTTTTTGAATTCTTCAATGAAGTTCTCTGCTTCGTACTGGGCATGAACTCAAAGGGACGAGAGTTGGTCCAAAGATTGAGTGGTGGCTATAGAGGTCCGATGCTAGTGGAGAAGCAATGGAAGTTGGTCCAAAAACATGCGAAGCTCTGCTTGGGCGAGGGGATTGAGGACATGACCCCGAGTTAGAATATCACAAACCCATCGAAGGTTTTTGAGAGGGACTTCGTCCTCAAGAACACTGAAAGGCAAGTGAGAGAAGGCCGCAAGCAGGAATTGGGCTTGCTTCCGCTCAGCTGGAGTAGGGAGAGGTAGAGGCTTGTAAGGTGGAAAGACCTTATCCGTGGAAAGGGCAAGCCTCAGTCTCTCTGTCTAGCAAGGAGTTGGCGGAAGAGAAGGTATGAAAGCCTCCACTTCAGGAGGAGGAGCAAGGGTAAAAGGAATAAGGGCATTAATATAATCGAGCTAGTCAGAAGAGCAAAGCTTCGCCTTCTGGGCTAAGAACGATGGATTGTACCTTTGTGCCTCTTCAGGGCGTCGGGCAGCGTGCACTATCTTTGTAGGCATGGAGGATGTGTACCATGTGTAGACACCCCATTTTTGACTGACCTTAAGACTCAGACGTCACCGATTGAGCGCTCGGTGATGTTGCATATTGTGCTCGTTCAGAAGTCTCAGAGTCGCGGTCGTGCGCCCTGCCTCCGGACTTCCGAACTCTCTTCTGTGCCTTGCCTCGGTTTGCGAACCAGACTCGGTTTTCTCTGTTTTCTTTCCTGAGGGAAGGGAGAGGTCTAGCAGATCATCTCTCAGTGGCGTGGGCTACATTTCGTGGCCGTAGGCCATTTTGCCCATTTCGGAGCCCGGTTCCCGGTTTTCGGAACCGTCAGGCCGTGTGCCTCGGTTCGGGACCACCCAACCATCTCCGATTCCTCCGGTTTTTGGCATGCATCTCATCTACTCCCTTTCGAGGGACACTGGGGTTTTAGATACCCACTTCGTGGCCAAACACCACTTTCGGTGCTTAACGGCCGGTTTTCGGGCCCCGAACCTCGCGGTTTGGCCCCCGAGCTTTCGTTTTGCATCGGTTTTTGTTCATCCTTGGCAGGTAGCTCTGTTTCATGATAACGAGGGACACTGGGGTTTTAGATACCCACTTCGTGGCCGAATGCCACTTTCGGTGCTTACAGCCTGTTTTCGGGACCCCAATCTGTGTGTTTCGGTCCCCGAGCATTCGTTTTGCATCGGTTTTTGTTCATTTTTGGCAGGTACCTCTGTTTTATCATCAGGAAGATCACTGGAGGGTGGGAGGCTAGCAATTGTCCAAGCAACCTGTTATGCTCTTCCGGCGCCCCCCGGCGCCCCCCGGCGCCCGTTTTTCTCACTTCCGGGCTAATGTTGACCACCCTAGGGCCATTTTCTTCGAGCCAAAACTACATATTCGTGTTGTACACACATGGGAGGACACTAAAAACCCATGGCCGGCCAGTAATTCTATTTTTCATTTTTGACCCTCTTTGAAAAGTGGATTGTTGTTTCTCCTGGTTCAGAGTTGCCAATTTCCAACCACAGGGCCTTGTTGTACACACCTGGGAGGACACCATCATGTGGTGGCCGGCCAGCAAATCCATCTTTCCATTTTTGCCCTTGGCCGGCCGGCTAGGGGGGGTGGCCGGCCGGCCACCTCCAATAAAGGTGGCTAGCCGGCCATACTCCTTGGGAAGTGTGTTTCACAGCTGTATAGCTGTATCCCCCAAAAGATCTGATTTCGGGGGATATTTTTTGGTGCAAGGGAACTTAATCCCTTAAGGCTACACTTTTGCCTTGACTTTGATAGACAATTCTTGCATGCATACACTTCTCTCCCTCTCCCTCAAGAGTAGAAACCCTTGCCTCAAGCTCAAGAACAAAAACACACCCCCATCTCTTTGATCTTCTTAAGTTTGGTTCCATTTTCTTCATCATCTCCAAGCATCACCATCACCAATCCATTTCCAGCAGCAAGGAGGAGTTCTTAAGAGGCTTAGAAGCAACTTTCTTCAAGAAAAAGGCAGCCAAGAACTTGTCTTCAAGGGTAAGTCTCAAAATCCCTATTTTACACCACTTTTTTGCCTCTTTTCTTAACCCTATTTCCACACTGTTTTGGGCTCCGACCAGAACTGAAAGTGGTCCTCTTTTGAGCTATTCTTGATGTTTGTTTAAGGGCTCAACTCTGTTTGAGCCCTCCATCTTACATTTCTTTCAATATCCTCTTATATGCCTTTATTTTGCATGGAATATTTGGCCTATGTGTGATCTGAATTGGAGCATCTCATGAACTGATATTGTGCTTATTTTGAGCCCCTCTTCAACATTGAAGAAGGGCTCAACCTTGTTTTCATGCTCCATATGCAAGTTGCTTTGAATCCATGTTTTGCCCTTGTTTTTGCATGCTTTTTCTAGCTTATGAGTGATCTGTTTTCGAGCATGAGGTAAACTGTGAGTGGGCCTATTATGATCCCCTCTTCAACATTGAAGAAGGGCTCAACCCTTTTTGGTCTCTCTATCATGCACTTGCTTCATAATTTCTCATATTTACCGTAAACTTGCATGATTTATTTGACCTACATACAGTCTGTTTTGGAACATATCATGAACTGTGAGTGAGCTTATTTTGTGTCCCTATACAATATTGTAGAAGGATCAATCTTGTTTGGGTCTCCATGTTATACTTGTCTTTATATCCCTCTTTGACCCCCATTTTGCATGCTTTTTTTGAGCTTACCTAGCTTCTGTTTTCGGCCATCATCAGTACTGAAAATATCCATATTTTGATCTTCTTGACATATTTCATTGAGGGTCTTTGTTGGTTTGATGAATGTTTGGGGTACTTCATGTTATAGCCTTATATATCCTCATTCTTGCATAGCATTTTTACCATGTTTGCATACTGAGTTGGGGGATGTCATCTACTGTAAATGTTCATATTTTGAGTCCCTCATCAGTGTTGTAGAAGGGTACTTTTCAGTTCAAGCATCGCATACACCACTTGCTTCAATGCCCCTCTCTTGGTTCGTATTCTTGCATGCCATTGTTGTCCTATCTATGCTCATTATTTTGCCATGTTTTGTACTGTAAAAAATGCTATTTTGGGGCTGCCTTGCTACTGTTTTGCATGTCATGTACCAATTAGGCATGTTTAGTACGGCTATAGGCCATTCCGGGTGCTTATTATCGCATCTCGGGACCATTCCGGGCATTTGGTATCATTTCCCCGCCTTTCGGGACTGTTTTGCACCATTTGTAAGTGCTGAAAATCCATTTGCATGTTTGCATGTCATTTTCGTATGTCATTTCATGCTTAAATGCATCGCCTCGGTTTGCGCGCCCGTGGGCACGCATTTCAAGGCACTTCTTTTTATCCGACGGCCTCCCGTGTGAGTGTAGCTGAGGCTCTCTCATGTTGGTGTAAGTCCATTTCGCATTTCCATGTCATTTTGCATTCCGTATGCATCGCCTCGGTTTGCGCGCCCGTGGGCACGCATTTCAAGGCACTTCTTTTTCATCCGACAGCCTCCCGTGTGAGTGTAGCTGAGGCTCTCTCATGTTGGTGTAAGTCCATTTCGCATTTCCATGTCATTTTGCATTCCGTATGCATCGCCTCGGTTTGCGCGCCCGTGGGCACGTATTTCAAGGCACTTCTTTTTCATCCGACGGCCTCTTACGTGAGTGTGGCTGAGGCTCACTCATGTTAGTGTAAGTCCATTTTGCATTTTGCATATCATTTCAGCTTCATTGCATTCCGTATGCCGTTTTCTCGGTTTGCGTGCCCGTGGACACGCATTTCGAGACACCTCATTTTAGCCCCATTACATATCATTTCCATGTTATTTTGCATTTCGTATGTCATTTCATGCTTTAACCCATCGCCTCGGTTTGCGCGCCCGTGTGCGCGCATTTCGAGGCACCTCATTTTCATCCGACGGCCTCTTATGTGAGAATGGCTGAGGTCCTCTCATGTTGGTATAAGTCCATCCTGCATTCTGTATGCCATTTTCGCATCATTGCATTTCGTATGCCATTTTCTTGGTTTGCGTGCCCGCGGGCACGCACTTCGAGACATCTCATTTTAGCCTCATTACATATCATTTCCATGTCATTTTGCATTCCGTATGCATCGCCTCGGTTTGCGCGTGTGGGCACGCATTTCGAGGCACTTTTTTTATCCGACGGCCTCTTATGTGAGTGTGGCTGAGGTCACTCATGTTAGTGTAAGTCCAATTTGCATTGCGTATGCCATTTCATGCCTTAGGATCATCCCTCGGTTTGCGCGCCCGTGGCACGCATTTCGAGGCATCTCATTTTCATAGCATTGTGCATGCTAGGATTGTATTAGTTGCATTTCATGCATATCATGCATATTGCATCGTGTTCGGGATAGGAGTTAGCCCGGGCACGGGAAACGAGGCACGTTTCGTACCGAGTGACGGAACGGGTCTCAATTCCCAAGTCACCGACACTCCGGATTACCCATGATGGAGTTAGGTTTTGTTGTAGCATTCATCTGCATTCATCCTATATTGAGTTGTGCAATCCGACTCCTCGGCCATCATGCATCGATATGCGTGATTGGTGGCACGAGGATCGAGGCATGCATATATTTGTGAAATACATTGCTATGCCCCTTTCCTGCTCTCTGTTGCAGCAATAAGAATCAGCAACTTTTCGGAGTCTGGCACGCATTTCGAGAAACATTGCAAACAGAGGCTAATGGGGCATCCCAGTGGATTTGCGCAAAGGCAGCCCAGCATACATCATTCATCAGAATCGAGGCAGCCCCTGGCTTGCATGCCAGTTTACAGCTTTCTTAGTTTAATTTGTTAATTAATTAGGAATTTGTATATTATTCGGACTGTTATTTCGGACTGTATTATTCTTTTATTCGGACTGTATTATTTATTCGGACCCTCTGCGCGAGGGCATAATTGTAATAAGTGTGGGTGAGTGTGATGTATGTCTTCCAACCCCACGTCTTTCTTCCCTTTTATTTACCCGCTTATGACGGTTAGATATAGGGCATATTTCAATTAGCATACAGTATGACAGCATGTTTGCATCATTCATCTGTTTTGCACGCACCGGGCTCGGCGCATCATACAAACTGCATTTGTATTTCAATTCCAAATTGAATACGTGTTAGTTGTAGCATTCCATATGCCATGTTTAGAATAGCCGAGCCTGCTATAGTTGCATTATTGCATGTGTTGCATTAGGCATTTCTGTATTTAGGATCATGCATGATTTCTAATAGTTTCTGTTTTTTGGCTTGGAGTACTCGGTGAGTTTTATGCTTTAGCATCCTTGCATGCGTGTGAGTGTTGCCATGAATAGCATGCTTACCATGAGGCTATATGCTTATGTGATATAACTGCCTTGAATGCCTGTGGGTGGAGGTTGGTTACTTGAATTGGGACAATTCATCAAATGTTTGTTTTAAGCCCACTAGATAGTGGCAAAATCATGTTTTCTAAGCCCACCTGAGGGTGGCAAATCCACGTCTTAGCCTACCTGCGGGTAGCACCATCAAACCATTTTCAAACAAACAAACATGAAATGTTTTGTTCCAATTCAGGCGACCAGTCTATACTTGTTTGCTGCGAGCATCACATAGTAACCTAGGCTAATAACCGGAATAAGAACTCACAATGTTTTCAAAATAAGATATCATGGTTAGTAGAGGCCGGTCTTTGACCGGGCGAGCGGGGGTGCTCACGAAGTGACCTTCCCCAATCGTACCCAAGTTCCCGAGCCGAGGCAACTTTGGTGATGACGGACACGTGGCCTTTGGCACCGAGTCAGGGTTTCCTAAATTTCCCAAAAAAATATTTAGGTGGCGACTCTGTATCTGGCAAAGCAGTCCATGTTTGGCACTTCTTTCAAAAATCTGTTTTCCAAAACGATTTGCCGGATTTGGACTCTTTGGTTCAAGATTAAGAACCGTGACACAAATCGAGTCCGAGCTGTAGCGAGGTCCCCCGCGGGCTTGTTACAGTTTCTGGCGACTCTGCTGGGGATTTAGAGAACTTGACTCGAACTCATGATATCTGATTTTGACTACACTTGTGTGTTTCTTTGCATTGCATTTGCATTGGTGCGCCTAGGACACCGTGTTTGCCATATGCCATTCCGACGTTTGCCGGAGGCTTGTCTTGTCAAGGCATGTCCATAAGGCTGATCGGTTCTGGGCTCTGACAGCATGGGAACACAAACCCCGGTTTTACCGGGGCACCCTTTTTGACCATTCGACCTAGTGCATATTCGGATCCATAGTGACCATTCCAAACTAGGACAGGTTGCTTACCCGTTTATAGGTTGTTTGAAACCGCTGCGTGCGTAGTGAAACCCTAGCTCCTGACAAAATAGGACAGGGAAACCCTACCCCAACATAGGGGTGTTTTGGCTCTCACTTATCTGTTATGTGCTTTAGAGTGCGTCTCTACAGGAATGCATGTATCAGTCTATAAGTTTGGGCATCAGGCCTGCGGGCATCATGCGGGCATCAGTCAGGCCTGCGGGCATCAGTCAGTATCTGAGAATCAGTTGTCTGCGGATATCCGATTCAGTTTTGGGGAACAGTGAACAGGAACAGTGATCAGTGATTGAGGACAGTGTATTTTCAGCTTATCAACTGCGTGTTGTATGCCCGACTGTGTGTTGTGTGTATTTAATTTAAGCTGTTATGCTGCCCGTTTTTCTGGTTATTTATTTCCTTTTTGCTTTATTATCTTTTTGCTAGGGCAGTTTTTAGCACGATTGCTTCCGAACCAGTAGATACTCCCCAAGCACTGGACACGAGGTCGCCGACTCAACCGATCCGAGGATCTCGTTGACGGACATCCAGTGTTCCACTCTCTACCCCCAGTTAGAAGAAGGCCAAGGAGGCGTAGTGTGTCAGAGCAGGGATTACCAGGACAGAGGGCTACTTTGACAGTGAACAGCCAGGCTGAGATTTCTGTGTCTGCCATAGAAGTACATTTACCGGTTCCAGATGGAACAGCAGAATACATCAGTGGTAGAGGCGATGATGCGCCAGATGCAAGAAGCATGAGGCAGATGCAAGAGGATTCCATCCGCCAAGCGGAATTTTCTAAACAACAAGCCGCAGTCATGGCCCAGCAGGCCGAGCTGATCACTAGGCTGCAACAGCAGAATGCAGCTCTGCTTCACATCAGGTTCCTCCTCCACCAGCGGCTCCACTACCCGAGCAGGCACCTATGGGTCAGAATACCTTGCCAAATCCTCCGAATCCTCAGAATACCCTCCAAACCCTCAGAATACCTCCCGAACACCCAGAACACCCTACCCAATGTCCAAAATATCCAAGAGGACACCAACATTCCAACGGGGCTGGCTCCGCCCCCGCTTCTGCCTCAACTGTCCAAGAATCTTACACCCAACCACCCGGACTCTCCATTGAGTTCGAGGTAGATCATACAGCTCTGAAGCTGAGTAAGCTGGAAAAGCTTTTCAAGAATCGCAGGGGGTGAAGGCCATCCCAGACATCGAAGATGGGTACACTGATGTGGCTGTAACATTGCCAGACAGATTCAAGATGCCACAGATTGACCGTTTTGATGGGTCCGGGGATCCTATGGTCCATCTCCGGCTATTTTCAGACATCTTGAGGCCAATGGGCCTAACCCGACCAAAAGCTTTCCTTGTTTGGCGAAGAACTTTGTCTGGGGTGGCGGCCATCTGGTACGCCAAGTTAGAAGATGATGTGAAGAGAAATTGGGATGAGATGGCTGAGGCCTTCGTGCGCAGTACTCGTATAATACACAGATCGAGATTACAACACGTGATCTCGAAACGACGAGGCAAGAACCCAAGGAGTCTTTCTCCGATTTTGTAACTCGGTGGAGAGCAAAGGCATCGATGATGACCTTGAGGCCAACAGATAAAGATCAAATCCGGATGATTGTGCGCAATCTCCAACCGAAGTTAATGCAGAAGATGATTGTACTCCCCTTTCCAACTTTCTCAGATTTACACGAGATGGGGGTACAGATCGAAGAGATGAAGCAAGGTTTGATGACCAGGACCGGGAGCAGCCCCGAAGGACATTCAACCGCAATAACAACGCAGGCCCGAGTGGCGCTGCAAACACAAGGACTTCTGAGGTCGGTATGGTCACCACCACCCCCTTCCCAACCAAGGCCCGCAGCGGCCACACCCTTTTCCAGTACTCCGAGAGCAGTAACCAAGCCTCGAGATTTCAGCCCAGAGGCCAAAGAACCTTCACTCCACTATACATGCCTTTGTCCAAGGCTCTCGGGGTGTTAATCAGAAAGAAGCATCTGACACCTTTAGAGCCGAGGCCACTGCCAAATCCACTCCCTCCCTCTCATGACCCAGCAAAGTACTGTGCGTACCACCAACAGCACGGTCATGACACCGACCGTTGCTAGATTGCGTCATGAGATCCAAGATCTTATCGACAAGCAGGTGATCGCGCCTCCTGAAAAACCCAACGTCACAACAAATCCTCTCCCACCACACAACCAAGCCCCTCCACCCAAAAGAGTCAACCTCATCCAAACTGGGGTCGTGTCCTACGATCCTAGTATCTATATTACTCCCTCTCACCTACCCAAGCCGGAGGTGATCCTTCCTGATTGCACTGACTTGTGCATGTTGGACACCTTCACAACCCAATCTAAGCCAGTGGTGGTGACCACCGAAGATGGAACGGGGCAGGTTTCAGAGGAGAGCAGAATTGTTGAGTCTGGGATGGAACAGCCTGGGAATTTGCTGGAGGAGCCTATGATCCAAGCGAGTACATCTTATCAGTGGGCCAGTCTAAGCTGAGTGTGGGGCTGCCAGAAAAAGCTGAGCTGTGCATGATTCGGGGGGACAGACTTGAACAAGGGGCAGATGATCTGACAACAGTGGAAGAGGACTTTGCCAACTTCCAGTTCTTCAACGACCAAGAATCAGGGATGCTGCAATCAACTGGTTCGACTATGAGGAGTCGGCAGAAGTTGTCGGGTGGTTAGATGATCAGCCAGACGTTGCAGAATTTCAATCAGAACAGGGCCCAGGGGCGAGAGTATCATGATGGCCGGAAGGGCCGAGGGTCAGAATCCACCGCCGGAGAGCGCCGGCGTTAAGAATTTCGCTCAGAATTGGGGATTGCAAATACAGGGAATATTGAACAACCAGCTGTACTGACGCAGTTGGAACAACAAAGTTTGACGATTCCGAGAGAATTAGAAAAGCAAGGCCCATGTGGGGGTCGAAAGTGCTGTGTGCACAGGAACGAGAATGTGGGCATAAAGACTGAAGGTGCTGCGAGCACGATATACCGGAGCCGGACAGATGTCTGTCGGCTGCCGACGGAATGTGGTGGGAAGACGATGACTTATGTCTTGCCCACACAGACGAAGACTGGGATCAACCAGATGATACCTGGTATATTGACGAGATCGCTCATATGACCAGAGTGGGCGGTATTTCAAGCCCCACACCTTGACCAACCTGAGGCATCTGGAAAGATAAAGAGGCTGAGAAACAGAGAGAGAAACAGATAGAAGAAGAAGCTGTGCTCAAGAAATTGAAGAAGATACAAGCAGACATCTCCATCTGGGGACTGCTTATGGCATCAAGGGTGCACAGACAGGCCGTCCTATCTGCCATGGACAAGGCCAAACTCTCAATAGACACTACACCAGAGCTGGTTGGGCTGGTTTTTCCGGGAGGAGGTTCCCCGGCATTAACCTTTTCAGACAAGGATTGCCGCCTGAGGGCGTGAACCATAACAAACCTCTCTACGTCTCCGTGGAGTGTAGAGATAAATGGATACCGGTGGTACTTGTTGATACCGGGTCCGCCATCAATGTCTGCCCAGTCAGAACAGCATATGCAGTTGGGTTGAAGCCCGCGGACTTCACACCAACAACTCAGGTGATCAAAGCTTACGATAATACGAGTAGGGAAGTGATGGGGATTGTCAAGATTCAAACAAGGTTGGTCCAGGACAACACGACATCGAATTTCATGTCTTGGACGTTCCCGCAACCTTCAACTTACTCTTGGGGCGGCCGTGGCTGCACCAAGTAAAGGCAGTCTCTTCCACTCTACATCAGATGGTGAAATACCCCTATGGAAAGGGAGTAGCCACTGTATTCGGGAACTCATCAATCCACCCACCTCCGGAGGTATCTACGCCGGTCCTGGAAATTGAGCATGGCACAGAAGATGTCTTCTTATCAGGATTCACTTTGGCTGAGGCCCGGGTAGTACAGAATATTATGGCTGTGAATGAAGGTGTGTACGTTAGTGCTCAATCCGTCTACCTCATGAACAAGCTACAACATATTCCCGGGATGGGATTAGGGAAGGAGGGCAGGAAAGGAGTCGCTGCGTTGGCCGAAGTGCCACACAATCCGCATACCTTTGGACTGGGTTATCTGCCCACCAAAGAGACTGGGTGAGGAAAGGAAAGGAAATGGCCGGCAGAGCCAGAGCGAAGCAGGCTGGGAAGCCTTTTGACCTAATACACAGGCCCATTCAGGGTACCCTGAACGGACGCTTCGTCCGGGAGGGGGAGGATTTTCCATTTTGCGGCTTCCCAGAGCCGTGGATAAACGCGGAGAAGAAGCGCGTCCCAGGCTTCGAGATTTCTTTGATTTGCAACTATCCGGGGATGACGTTGCCACAGAGCAGACAGACCCAACAACTGAGGCTGAGCAGAAAAAGGGGATCCTGAGGGCACAGAATTTGAAATGGGGGTAGCACTGGCATGTCTCCTCTCTGATCCTCCGATCGACCAAGAGTGCTTGGGGGATAACTTCGTGGTTTCCATGATTGGGGATGAAACGGCTGCGAGCCGACCAGCAGCTATCTTGGATGCATCAATCGCACCCTCTCTCACTTGGCAGTACGAGGAGGGATTTTTGTCCAGCAGCACCGGGTCAGGTAGTGAGCCGGAATCTGATTCCACCGAGTCTGTGAGTCGGAATCAGGTTCCAGCTCGACTGAGTCTGAGTCTGGTACTCCTGGGGATGTTAACCCGGATGCCACAGTCCTGTCTAGGTCGTCTTTTTCCTTTTCTTTTGAGTCTGTTGTAACAGAAGAATTGGACGATTTGGATGAACTTAATGAGAATGAGGTGAATGTGGTTTCCGAGTATTTCTCTGTGCCCTTGATTTATTGCATTAATTCAGACTTTCAAAACTTTGATGAAAACGACGAGGACGAAGTTCCTCCGGTTTTACAACGTTTAATTGAGCAAGAGCAAGAGAGATTTGTTAAGCCATTAATGGATGAAATCATTACCGTGAACATTGGTACTGAGGAGGACCCGCGGCTGGTCCAGATCGGGTCCACGTTGTCTTCGGAGGAACGCGAGCGCTTAGTCGCTTTATTAAAAGATTTCAAAGATGTTTTCGCGTGGTCCTACGAAGACATGCCTGGAATCGATCCTGAGATTGTACAGCATCGGATCCCCCTTGACCCCGAGGCCCGACCTGTCAAGCAGAAACTCAGAAGGATCCGCCCGGATTGGGCTCTAAGATTAAGGAAGAGGTCACCAAGCAAATTGACGCAGGCTTCCTGCTGGTATCAAGTATCCGACTTGGTTGGCCAACATTGTTCCGGTGCCGAAGAAAGATGGCAGGATCCGGGTGTGTGTAGACTTCAGGGATTTGAACAAGAGCTAGTCCGAAGGACGACTTTCCCCTTACCGCACATCGATGAGTTGGTAGACTTCACAGCAGGGCATGCATTGCTCTCATTCATGGATGGCTTCTCAGGATACAACCAGATAGTGATGGCACCAGAAGACCGGGAAAAGACTGCATTCACCACCCCGTGGGGGACATACTGCTACCGGGTAATGCCGTTTGGGTTGAAGAACGCTGGAGCTACTTATCAACGGGCCGCGACCACAATACTACATGATATGATCCACAAAGAGGTTGAGGTGTATGTGGACGACATGATTGTCAAGTCCAAGGAAAGAGAGGGCCACTACACCGCCTTGCATAAGTTTTTCCAAAGGATCAGGGAATTCCGGTTGCGGCTAAACCCTCAGAAATGTACATTTGGTGTTACAGCGGGAAAAATGCTGGGGTTTCTGATTACACAAAGAGGCATCGAGGTCGATCCTTCCAAAATCAAGGCCATCTTAGAAATGCCACCACCAAGGACTGAAAAGGAGGTGCGAGGCTTTCTGGGTAAAGTGCAATTCATAAGACGGTTTATCTCAAAATTAACCTTGACTTGTGAACCACTTTTTGGTCTCCTGAAGAAAGGAAAGAAGTTCCAATGGGACGGCCGATGTCAAGCTGCATTTGAACAGATTAAAGAATATTACAGAACCCGCCCGTGTTGTCACCGCCAGAACCAGGGAAACCGTTGATTTTGTATCTGTCAGTAACTGAAACTACAATGGGCTGCATGCTTGCACAAGAATCAGAAGACAAGGTGGAGAGAGCCATCTACTATCTCAGCAAGAAGATGCTGGAGTATGAACCCGTATACACCGCTGGAAAAGGCTTGCTTAGCTTTGGTATGGGCTACCAGGAAGCTGCGGCACTACCTGTTAGCTCACTCTGTAATGTTGGTTTCACGACTTGATCCCATCAAATATCTCTTCGAGAAACCAGCACTTACGGGTAGGCTAGCTCGTTGGTTGCTGTTGCTCTCCGAATTTGATCTACGTACGTGACACGCAAGTCAGTGAAAGGAAGAGCAGTGGCAGAGTTCCTTGCCGACCACCCGGTTGAGGGGGATGAAGCAGTGATAGTACCTTCCCGGATGAATCAATTCTGCATACGACGATGAAACTTGGACGATGTACTTTGACGGAGCGTCAAATCAACATGGGTATGGGATAGGAGTGTTGCTGATAGCACCCGAATTCCCGTATCCCTCTAGCCTTCAAACTCCGATTCAAAGTCTCGAACAACGAAGCAGAATACGAGGCGTGTATCTCGCTGGTTAGAAGCAGCCCTGGAACTAGGGGCAAGACGGTTGGACGTCATTGGGGACTCGAACCTTGTTGTGTCTCAAGCTAAAGGAGACTGGAAAGTAAAAGAGGAAAAGATGATGATGTATCACCAAACCTTGGATTTGCTGATTCCTCGGTTTGAGAAGCTAAGTTTTACTCATCTACTAAGAGAGAACAACAGGTTCGCAGATTCTTTAGCAACTCTATCTTCTATGATAGACATCCCGTGTGGAGTCCGGATGCGTCCAGTCATCATCGACCAGAAATTCGCACCTGCCTATGAGTCGATTGCAGCCATAGATGAAGTTCAGGACGAACACCCCTGGTATTACGACATCTGGAATTTCTTGGAGAAAGAAGCATACCCGCCAGGGGTAAATGCCAAAGACAAAAGAGCAATCAGAAGAATGGCAGTTCAGTTCATCATCTGCGGGGTAAACTGTATAAACGAGGTCATCTGGGAATGCATAAACTGTGTGTTGATGCCGAAGAGTCAAAGCGTCTGATGGAAGCCATCCACGGGGGAGAATGTGGTGCACACATGAATGGGGTAATGTTGGCACGGAAGATTCTCAGACAAGGTTATTACTGGTCCACCATGGAGGAGGATTGTATTAGTTTCGTCCGGCGATGCCACAAATGTCAGATTCATGCAAATCGTATGAACATCCCGCCAACAAAGCTGTACAACATGACTTCGCCATGACCGTTTTCAGTCTGGGAATTGATGTAATCGGAGCAGTTACGCCGAAGGGTTCGAAAGGGCATGAGTTCATCTTGGTAGCGATAGATTATTTCACAAAGTGGGTTGAAGCCCAATCTTATGCAGTGTTGAAGGCTTCACATGTAGCAAAGTTCATCAGAAACAACATCATCTGTCGCTATGGGGTCCCAAACGAAATAATTTCAGACAATGGTTCCCACTTCAAGAAGGAGGTGAGTGATTTGTTGGAAAAATACAATGTGGCTTTTCATAAGTCGTCTACCTATCGGCCGCAAACCAATGGAGCAGTTGAGGCCGCCAACAAGAATATCAAGCGTATACTGCAGAAGATGGTGGAAACCTACCGGGACTGGCCAGATAAGCTGCCGTTTGCTCTGTGGGGCTACAGGACTTCAATCAGAACTTCTACTGGGGCGACTCCGTATTCTCTAGTTTATGGGATGGAAGCCGTTCTACCTATCGAGATTGAGGTTCCGTCATTACGAGTATTGGCCGAGTGCCAAATAGCTGAGGCAGACTGGCAACAGAGCAGATTTGAGGAACTCATGCTTTTCGATGAAAGAAGGCTGAAAGCACTATACCATGTCCAAAGTTATCAACGCAGGATTGCCCGGGCTTTCAACAAGAAGGTTAAGTCCAGGAATTTGAAGGAAGGAGATTTGGTGCTCAAAGACAACCGAGCTCCCATCCACGACCCAAGAGGCAAGTTCAGACCTAATTGGACTGGTCCCTACATTATCAAGTCAATCTGGTCTGGTGGAGCTGTGGTTCTGATGGATCTAGATGGCTTAGAGTTTTCCCGACTGATCAACATGGACAAGTTGAAGAAATACTACCCCTGAGAGGCTCGCTAGGCCGAAAACCCGAAAGGGTGACCTAGGCAAAACTCAGAGCACAGAAAATTTGAAATTATAAAAACTGAGCTCGCAAGGTTGAAAACCCGCAAAGGGCGGCCTTGGCAAAAGTTAGAGCGCAAAAGGAGAGTGAAAATACCCGAGCGAACCTGAGCCTGAACTACGTAAGGCTTGATTCCTGTCTTTGGGATACGTAGGCAACTTCATCTTGAAGTTCAGCCATAATCTTTTCCCCGATCAACTTTGTCCATTTGATCATCTCAGTCATCTCTATTCATCAGCATTTATCGTAATCTCCGGTACAGTGCTATTCAGACTAGGGGCAACTTTCCGTTGCGATGAAGTGCTGCGGTACCTTTCAAACTAGGGGCAACTTTCCAGTTGCTAGGATCCGGGGTTGTACATCTCAGTGACAGATCTCAGGCATGTCCAGTTCTAATCTATATCGAAAATAGTTTTGAAAAGTTTTAATAAAAGTTGACTTTGTTCAAATTAATCTTTTTACAACTAAGACCATTTTCGGACCAAAGCGGAAAATTTTCAGTACCACAACCTTCAATTTCATTGATTTCAAAACAGAGTTCTTTCGCTCTTGCATACAATTAAAGTTGCTTTTTATTACACACAGGAAGAAAACTTGAAAGTACTAGTAAAGCAATAAATCCGGGGCATAGTCAAGTCAGGTGTCCCTACGCCCCCTGCCAGAGCTAGTCGAAGTCTCTGACGCCAACCTAGGCCCAATCTGTGCCTCTTCGTTGAGCCAATCCCAGCACTCGTCAGACAAAGTGCAACTGAAAATAGGGGCAGGGGACAGGAGTTCTCTAGTCCTCCAGGCTGTAGTATGACGGGCGAGGTGTGCACCTCGGACCGGGAAAGTGACCGGGTACTCAATTCCCTCCGGAGGGCAAGTCTGATCATGACCAAATTGGCGCAGAATACGGAATGGGAAATAGAATACACAATGGGTCAAGCCGATCAGACGGATCCCAGTATCCTGGAACATGCTATAGCTCATCGCCGGAGGTTAAGCCAAGGACAGCGCCAAACAATGTGACGGCAGACAAATTGCACATCCATTCAAACCACCATCCTCATCAAGGGCGTCAACCAGGCGTTGTCGGAAGAAGTAGCCGCGGGCTGAGTAAGCAGGGCAAGAGTCCACAACTTGCAATTTATCCATCAACCATATCTGGGAGGGATGAAAAATGAGAGAGTAAAGAATAGAGAGATGTACGATGAGAGAAAAGTGAGATGAGGGTTTTGTGAGAAAAACCGAACCTGAGGGCCGAGTGATGTGAGCAAATACATATGTGAGATTGGGTGGGAAACATTACCTGCAGCAGTAGTGGACTCCCTGCAAATCTAGTTGTCTCTTGGCGGTAGAAAGCATCCAAGCCCATTAGTGTCTCGGCTAATGTCATGGCGATACAGCTCTTTCCTTCCCGCAAGCCTTGAGCGACTTCAATCAAACGGATGCTAGCCCCTCCGGAGCCCGAGACAAACAGAAAATGAGATAGCATGCACAAGCAGAGGGCATGTTGTCGGAAACCTTGCCAATGATGGTCGCTGCGGTCACCGGCATCAGAGAATCGGTAAACCAGGCTCAGGATATCCAACATCCCGTTACACGTCAGAGATCGAGCATCATGCGCGTTGAGACCGCACATCCGCCCTAAAGCTTGGGCGTGGCCAAAACGAGACTGAGGCAAGATCTCTTCTGAGCGTTTAGACTCCATCAAGACTTGAAAATCTTCGAAAGTGGGACATACCTCTTGCCCTCCGAAGCTGAAGACATGCGTCACCGGGTTCCAAAACCTCGCCGCGGCATGGAGGAAAGAAAGATGTAGCGGAGTCCGGCGCAGCGTGATATAGTGCATTTAAGCTGAAAACCCGGAAGTTCAACTTTTCCGAGCCGTCAGAGAAGAAATCCAAGTTGTGAGATTTTCTGCGAGAAATGCCTCCATTTTTGTGAGAAACGGTGATGAAATGAATTAGTTCCAGGGCTGGGGCTTTTATAGGGGGGTAAGAACACTATTCAAAGGACACGTGTCAAAAATTGAGGGGTTGGGGAGGAGGTGGCCGGCCGGCCATATTCTAGTAGGCCGGCCACCCTCTAGTCTCCAAATGCAAAATTTGTTCGGCCACGCTTGGTCCTGTTTTACCCTCCGGAAAGAAGTTTGAGGCATTTCTACGCATCGAGGATGTCAAAGGCCTCCATTTCTCTCAATTTTGGATATGTTCCATCATCCAGATCGTCCGTCCGAAGTACGCTTTGTTGTACTTTTGCTTATCGAGTTGTAAGTTTTGTCGAGCTGTCGCTTTTTGTGTTTTGAGTTATTACCTTTTGTTTACGCAATTTTGTTAAGTCTTGTTTATCGAGTCGTTAACATTGTTGTACTTTGCTTATCGAGTTGTAAACTTGCTAAGATTCCGTTATTTCTTAGTGAGTCGAGTTGTTTGATTTGTTGCGTCGGTTCATTACCTGACCTGGTAAATACACAAGGCACATTCCCATTCAATTCCATTTTTTTGTGCAAAATGATGCGATGCGATGCTAAGAATTTCAAATACAAACATCTTTTCAAAAGTTGTTTCATTCCATCATGTTTTACAACAAACAAAGGTACAAGTTTTACAGGATATAAAACTGCCTAACAATGTGCAAAGTGCTACAAACTACTAGCAAAAAGTAAAATAAAGCAGGAAATAGCATCAGTATCCTCGGGAACGGGAATGAGGAGGCCCTCTCATCCTCTTCTGCGGGACAACCTCTGCACCATCATCACCATCCGGGTCAGAGCTATCACCCTCCGGATCCCCCTCAGCCTCGCCTCCGCTCCCGGAACCAAGACCGGAACCTTCCTCCCCAGCAGATGTCTCTGAGTCACGGTCTGCGACCTCCTCCTCCTCCTCAATAATAGGTGCCCTGTGTCTGCGAGACGACCCTGCTCCTCGAGCTCCTCGGACAGGCCTAGATGGCCCCGCTCCCTGAGAAGGCCTGGATGGCCCAGCTCCTCGAAAGGGCCCAGACGGCCCAGCACCTCGACCTCTCTGAGAAGGCCCGGGTGGCCTGGCCTGCGACGGAGCACATACGGGAGGCATCTTGAAAGTGAAGGTTCAATGCATCAGTTCAAATATGAAAAGCAGATACAAGTACAATATGTGAGTGGGGTGTGTGTCAGATGTGCTCTACACAGACTATCAATACAGCAGAATGTTCAAAACCAGTATGTTATCAAACTATGCTAAATACGGAAAAGATAGACAGTACCTGCACTCCCATGATGGCTAGCTGTGCCTCTCTCCGTAGGATCATGCCCTCGAATGTGGCCAGCATCCCGAGCAGCTCGTCCGTGTACTCAACTGGAGGCTGCAAGTACAAATGCAAAACTATCAGTAAAGGAGTGAATGTCCAAATATCTGACTGATGAATCAAAGCTGTAAAACATACCGGGGGTGAATCAGGGTCTCTGACATATCCGTGGTCAGGAAGAGGAGGCTCTAGCGGGACCTGGTAAGGAGTCCCGAACCGCCAGCTCGTCAGCTCGGTCGGCATGTCTGGCCACCCAGCATGAGGATGAAGAGACGGGGGGATCGGAGGAATAGAACTACCTCTACCCCTAGATGCACCAGCCCTGCTAGAGGAGGGGATACCCGTAGCACGGGCACGACTCGAAGATGGTGCATCAGTAGGCCTCAGTGTCGGAACGCGCACTCCCGTCAGGGGGGGCATCAGATATATACGACGATAGGTGGCGTAGTCCCCGTCCATGAGATGTAACAAAGCATCGCTGCCCTGCATAGCACTGATGACCTCATGGGAAAATAGCCTATCGGCAGTCTGCATAGTGGCTGGAGGTACAGCAGGAGGGTCCTGAGAATCATACCCCCACACCTGGCGCAGAAAGCGTTCCCCCAGGAACCATGCCCTACCGATCGGTCCCTCGAGCAGGAACCTATACTGGGAATTAGTCGATCCTCCGGGATACTGATGTCGGAGACCATCGCCAAAGACCGCCCAGGGCTGCCAGGCAATCTGCGGACAACCAGTGCATAAATCAATCAGAAATCAGCAATATACAGGGCAAGTCAAAGATGAAAATGAAAGGAACTGAGAGTTTTGAAATACCTCTGTCGTCCGCATAGTATCCAAATACTGTCGCAGGTAGAAGAGAGTCTCTCGAGGTCTCGCTCGGTGCTCGCCCTCGAATACCAGTGAAAACGGAGTCATGAGTACTCCAGCCACCTCCATCTCCGGAGCTAATGTGGGAAAGTATACGTACACCCATAGCTGAGAAAGGCAGTGCGGAATGTGAATACAAAGTGCTAAAAGCAGAATACAGAGTGCAAAGTGCGCCGTGGGTGCAATGAACAAGTAATGAGAAGCAGAAATGTAAATCAAGAGGACAGAACGTACCTCCCAGGCTCTCCAATAGCCGCCAAGCAAGTCTTTCCGCCCGCGAGAGGCTGCACTCATGTAACAATAAAGGGTAGCCAGGCCGGCACCACCCCAGTCATACCGCCTGACCTGTGATAGGTCCACCAAGGCGCTCAGCAGATACAGCCCAACAGTGTTCCCCCTGTCGGCAAACAAAGTGGTGCCAAAGAGGAACATGAGGAAACCTCGGGTGTACTGCTCAATCTCCTCAGGAGACTTAGGCTCCATCTCTGGCCTCCGGAAACGGGAAGAGAACCAGGTGTATCGGACCCTCCCGGAAGCTCTGTCTACAGGTGGGCGAGCCCCCAACAGATGTATCCATGCAGCCTCCCACTCTCCCATATCCTCGTCATAAGGAATGGGCCAACCGCCTGTGTCTAGGCCGGTGAGCACAGCGAAATCCAGCGGGGTCATGGTCATATCCCCAGTGGCAGAGAAATGGAAGGAATTGGTGGTGTCCCACCATCTCTCCACCAGAGCAGCTAACAATGTCCTGCTGGCAGGACAACGTGCTAATCCCACGCAGAATGGTCCAAACCCTGCTAGATCGACCAGATCCCGGACGGCCTCTGGAAGCTCAGCATACCAGTCTCTCGCGGCGGTAGAGCCATATCCTCGTACAGTACGAGAGCCAACCTGCATTCAAAATGAATACATGTGTTCAGTACACAATGAAATGAAGTAGCTGTGTGCAAATGAAATGAAGTAGCTGTGTGCAAATGAAATGAAGAAGCTGTGTGCAAATGAAACAAATCTATGTTTTGGGCTGCGTGTTCAAAATCCTAATCAGTGGGCTGCGTGTTCACTTTATTTATATTTGGGCTGCGTGTTCAGTAAATCAGTGTTTTGGGCTGCGTGTTCAAAATCCTAATCAGTGGGCTGCGTGTTCACTTTATTTATATCTGGGCTGCGTGTTCAGTAAATCAGTGTTTTGGGCTGCGTGTTCAAAATCCTAATCAGTGGGCTGCGTGTTCACTTTATTTATATCTGGGCTGCGTGTTCAGTAAATCAGTGTTTTGGGCTGCGTGTTCAAAATCCTAATCAGTGGGCTGCGTGTTCACTTTATTTATATCTGGGCTGCGTGTTCAGTAAATCAGTGTTTTGGGCTGCGTGTTCAAAATCCTAATCAGTGGGCTGCGTGTTCACTTTATTTATATCTGGGCTGCGTGTTCAGTAAATCAGTGTTTTGGGCTGCGTGTTCAAAATCCTAATCAGTGGGCTGCGTGTTCACTTTATTTCTATCTGGGCTGCGTGTTCAGTAAATCAGTGTTTTGGGCTGCGTGTTCAAAATCCTAATCAGTGGGCTGCGTGTTCACTTTATTTATATCTGGGCTGCGTGTTCAGTAAATCAGTGGGCTGCGTGTTCACTTAATTTCTATCTGGGCTGCGTGTTCAGTAAATCAGTGTTTTGGGCCGCGTGTTCAAAATCCTAATCAGTGGGCTGCGTGTTCACTTTAATTTCTATCTGGGCTGCGTGTTCAGTAAATCTATGTTTTGGGCTGTGTGTTCAATCCTAATCAGTGTGGGCTGTGTGTTCATCATCAATTTGGGCTGCGTGTTCAGAAAATCAGAATTTGGGACTGTGTGTTCTACTCGTAGTCAATGTGCGCCGTGCGTTCACAATCGATCAGTCAGTGAGCCGTGTGTTCAGAAATTCAAGTGCTTAAGTCGCATATTCAGAATGCAAGCGAAGTACTATGTCATAAGCTACAACTGTGTGTTTAAGCATGGCAAAGCTACAAAGTGCACGAAATGCAGAAAATAAAGTAAAATACCTCTCGTGCCTTGGAAGAGAGGTGCTGCTCTGGCTCTCGTAGAAGCAAATCCCCAGGTGCCCGGTCGTTGAAGTCAGTGAAATGACGGAAAACCGCTCGCGGAAGGATGTGCACTGTCGGGGCATATCTCTCAGGAATAAAAGGCCGGACCCTCGGGGGGAGTGCCATGATATCAAAATCATCTCCAGCACCTGGAGGACCTCCGCCGTGAGGGAAATTACCTGCCATTTCGAGAAATCTGCAAAAATGAGCAAAAATGAGCCAAAATTGGAAAAAGTCAACAAAAGTCAACTCCCGGGAAATAAAAAGTCAACAAAAGTCAACTCCCGAGAAAATATTCCAAATATTGAGACAAACTTACCTCAAGTGGTGAAAATGAGAAGAGAAGCTCCGAAATCAAAATTTAGTCGCCTCAAAGTGCTTAAATCTGAAGGATTTCGCGAAAACAACTTGCAAAAAAGGCCGAAAAGCGCGTATAAAGTGCAGATCTGAAAGAAAAAATGGCTTAGAGAGCAAGAGGAAGATTTCACACTGGGGGAGTGATTTCGGATGGAATGGGTGGGGATATATAGAAATGAGAAAAAAGACCAAATGCCCCTACTTTTGGGCAGATGGCCGGCCGGCCACCTTTCCTGGCTGGCCGGCCATTGCTTTTTGCAGCATGGCCGGTGGCCTCCCCTAGGACCACCACTTGGCCGGCCATCCCCCCACCCCCCTCTAGCTCCCTGCAAATTTTGAGGAAGATTGGAGCTCCCGGGACCTGAAAAAGTTCAAGAAAAGTGCACTTTCTGGCGCGAAATTGGTCCGCCGGAACTTTAGCTGCAATTTCTGACATGTGTCTCATCATCACTCATCAAAATCAAGGTGTATCCTTTTTGAACATGTTGTAACCTCTCCAGGAGGTGAAACCGAGGCCGCGGTTGAGTTGCCTTCGCCGAAATGCGCGTTTTCTTGCTCGTTATTTCGCAACCGGCGGACACCCTGATTCGTGCTCTTTTTGCATTGTTGTGTGTATAACTTGCATTCTAATCAACATTTTTCATTGTCATGCATGTTTGCTCGGTGTACCATACCTCTGTGCTTGTGCATGCGTTGTCACGCACGTTCCTTTCTCGCATTGTGATGCATTTACTCGCCGACACTGTGTGTGTCAAACTTTCGGAATCACAGGAATCACATTGAATATATGTTGTTAGCATATTGTTCTTGTTGAATTTCTCTCTTTTGCAGGCACGATATTGTATGTACGGTTCATTTGAGGCTGGTGCGACCAGACGAATCGCGCAGGTATCGTATCTTCTCCGTGTGAGACGCGACGAGAATTGAATGATTCTCCGCATTCCTAACTGCATGAAATGTAGTTGTTGCTTTGCATTCTTGCTTAAAATTGTTGCATCTATTTGCGAATACTTGCCTCATTACAGCTTGCTGCATTTGCATGATCATTTGGCTCTGTGCATGTCATTTGCATTTTGCCCCCCGCCTGCGGGCACGCCTGCGGGCATATCTCTGTTCATCTTGTATGATTGTCTAAGTCTTCGGCCTTGTCAAAAATGGGTCGTCTCTGGGCTTTGACATTCACTCCCGTCACTTGTGACTTCCGAGTTCTGTCAAAGAGGGGCAACTGTAGACACCCCATTTTTGACCGACCTTAAGACTCAGACGTCACCGATTGAGCGCTCGGTGATGTTGCATATTGTGCTCGTTCAGAAGTCTCAGAGTCGCGGTGCGCCCTGCCTCCGGACTTCCGAACTCTCTTCTGTGCCTTGCCTCGGTTTGCGAACCAGACTCGGTTTTCTCTGTTTTCTTTCCTGAGGGAGGGAGAGGTCTAGCAGATCATCTCTCAGTGGCCGTGGGCTACATTTCGTGGCCGTAGGCCATTTTGCCCATTTCGGAGCCCGGTTCCCGGTTTTCGGAGCCGTCAGGCCGTGTGCCTCGGTTCGGGACCACCCAACCATCTCCGATTCCTCCGGTTTTTGGCATGCATCTCATTACTCCCTTTCGAGGGACACTGGGGTCTTAGATACCCACTTCGTGGTCAAACACCACTTTCGGTGCTTAACGGCCGATTTTTCGGGCCCCAAACCTCGCGGTTTGGCCCCCGAGCATTCGTTTTGCATCGGTTTTTGTTCATTCTTGGCAGGTACCTCTGTTTCATCATAACGAGGGACACTGGGGTCGTAGATACCCACTTCGTGGCCGAATGCCACTTTCGGTGCTTACAGCCGTTTTCGGGACCCCAACTGCGTGTTTGGTCCCCGAGCATTCGTTTTGCATCGGTTTTTGTTCATTTTTGGCAGGTACCTCTGTTTTCATCAGGAAGATCACTGGAGGGTGGGAGGCTAGCAATTGTCCAAGCAACCTGTTATGCTCTTCCGGCGCCCCCCGGCGCCCGTTTTTCTCACTTCCGGGCTAATGTTGACCACCCTAGGGCCATTTTCTTCGAGCCAAAACCACATATTCGTGTTGTACACACATGGGAGGACACTAAAAACCCATGGCCGGCCAGTAATTCTATTTTTCATTTTTGACCCTCTTTGAAAAGTGGATTGTTGTTTCTCCTGGTTCAGAGTTGTCAATTTCCAACCACAGGGCCTTGTTGTACACACCTGGGAGGACACCATCATGTGGTGGCCGGCCAGCAAATCCATCTTTCCATTTTTGCCCTTGGCCGGCCGGCTAGGGGGGTGGCCGGCCGGCCACCTCCAATAAAGGTGGCTAGCCGGCCATGCTCCTTGGGAAGTGTGTTTCACAGCTGTATAGCTGTATCCCCCAAAAGATCTGATTTCGGGGATATTTTTGGTGCAAGGGAACTTAATCCCTTAAGGCTACACTTTTGCCTTGACTTTGATAACAATTCTTGCATGCATACACTTCTCCCTCTCCCTCAAGACCTAGAAACCTTGCCTCAAGCTAACCTCACCCCATCTCTTTGATCTTCTTAAGTTTGGTTCCATTTTTCATCATCATCTCAAGCATCACTCACCAATCCATTTCCAGCAGCAAGGAGGATTCTTAAGAGGCTTAGAAGCAACTTTCTCAAGTCAAAAGCAGAAGAACTTGTCTTCAAGGGTAAGTCTCAAATCCCTCTTTTACACCACTTTTTGCCTCTTTCTTAACCCTACTTTCCACTGTTTTGAGCTCCGACCAATACTGAAAGTGGTCTCTTTTGAGCTATTCTTGATGTTTGTTTAAGGGCTCAACTCTGTTTGAGCCCTCCATCTTACACTTCTTTCAATATCCTCTTATATGCCATTATTTTGCATTGAATATTTGGCCTATGTGTGATCTGAATTGGAGCATCTCATGAACTGATATTGTGCTTATTTTGAGCCCCTCTTCAACATTGAAGAAGGGCTCAACCTTGTTTTCATGCTCCATATGCAAGTTGCTTTGAATCCATGTTTTGCCCTTGTTTTTGCATGAAATATTCTAGCTATGAGTGATCTGTTTTCGAGCATGAGGTAAACTGTGAGTGGGCCTATTTTGAGCCCCTCTTCAACATTGAAGAAGGGCTCAACCCTGTTTGGCCTCTCTATCATGCACTTGCTTCATAATTCTCAATTTACCGTAAACTTGCATGATTTATTTGACCTACATGCAGTCTGTTTTGGAACATGTCATGAACTGTGAGTGAGCTTATTTTGTGTCCCTCTACAATATTGTAGAAGGGATCAATCTTTTTTGGGGTCTCCATGTTATACTTGCCTTTATATCTCTCTTTGACCCCATTTTGCATGCTTTTTTGAGCTTACTAGCTTCTGTTTTCGGCCATCATCAGTACTGAAAATATCCATATTTTGATCTTCTTGACATATTCATTGAGGGTCTTTGTTGGTTTGATGAATGTTTGGGGTACTTCATGTTATAGCCTTATATCCTCATTCTTGCATAGCATTTTTACCATGTTTGCATACTGAGTTGGGGGATGTCATCTACTGTAAATGTTCATATTTTTAGTCCCTCATCAGTGTTGTAGAAGGGTACTTTTCAGTTTGAGCATCGCATACACCACTTGCTTCAATACCCCTCTCTTGGCTCGTATTTTTGCATGCTATTGTTGTCCTATCTATGCTCATTATTTGCCATGTTTTGTACTGTGAAAAATGCTATTTTGGGGCTGCCTTGCTACTGTTTTGCATGTCATGTACCAATTAGCATGTTTAGTGGCTATAGGCCATTCCGGGTGCTTATTATCGCATTTCGGGACCATTCCGGGCATTTGGTATCATTTCCCCGCCTTTCGGGACTGTTTTGCATCATTTGTAAGTGCTGAAATTCCATTTGCATGTTTGCATATCATTTTCGTATGTCATTTCATGCTTAAATGCATTGCCTCGGTTTGCGCGCCCGTGGCACGCATTTCGAGGCACTCTTTTCATCCGCGCCTCCTGTGAGTGTGGCTGAGGCTCTCTCATGTTAGTGTAAGTCCATTTCGCATTTCATGTCATTTTGCATTTATGCATCGCCTCGGTTTGCGCGCCCGTGGGCACGCATTTCGAGGCACTTCTTTTTCATCCGACGGCCTCGTGAGTGTGGCTGAGGCTCCTCATGTTGGTAAGTCCATTTGCATTCTGTATCATTTGCTCATTGCATTCCGTATGCCATTTTCTCGGTTTGCGTGCCCGTGGCACGCATTCGAGACATCTCATTTTAGCCTCATTACATATCATTTCCATGTCATTTTGCATTCGTATGCATCGCCTCGCCTCGGTTTGCGCGCCCGTGTGGCACGCATTTCGAGGCACCTCTTTTTATCCGACGGCCTCTTATGTGAGTGGCTGAGGTCCTCTCATGTTGGTATAAGTCCATTTGCATTCTGTATGCCATTTTCGCATCATTGCATTCCGTATGCCATTTTCTCAGTTTGCGTGCCCGCGGACACGCACTTCGAGACATCTCATTTTAGCCTCATTACACATCATTTCCATGGCATTTTGCATTCCGTATGTATCGCCTCGGTTTGCGCATTTGTGAGCACGCATTTCGAGGCACTTCCTTTTTTATCCGACGGCCTCTTATGTGAGTGCGGCTGAGGCTCACTCATGTTAGTGTAAGTCCAATTTGCATTGCGTATGCCATTTCATGCCTTAGGATCATCCCCTCGGTTTGCGCGCCCGTGGGCACGCATTTCGAGGCATCTCATTTTCATAGCATCGTGCATGCTAGGATCGTATATTAGTTACATTTCACGCATGTCATGCATATTGCATCGTATTCGGGATAGGAGTTAGCCCGGGCACGGGAAACGAGGCACGTTTCGTACTCCGAGTAACGGAACGGGTCTCAATTCCTAAGTCACCGACACTCCGGATTACCCATGATGGAGTTAGGTTTTGTTGTAGCATTCATCTGCATTCATCCTATATTGAGTTGTGCAATCCGACTCCTCGGCCATCATGCATCGTTATGCGTGATTGGTGCACGAGGATCGAGGCATGCATATATTTGTGAAATACATTGCTGTGTTGCCCTTTCCTCTCTCTGTTGCAGCATATCAAGAATCAGCAACTCTTCAAGTAGTCTGGCATGCATTTCGAGAATATTGCAAACAGAGGCTAATCGGGCATCCTAGTGGATTTCCGCGCAAAGGCAGTCCAGCATACATCATTCATCAGAATCGAGGCAGCCCCTGGCTTGCTGCCATTTTACAGCTTTAGTTTTAATTTGTTAATTAATTAGGAATTTGTATATTATTTGGACTGTTTATTTCGGACTGTAATATTCTTTTATTCGGACTGTATTATTTATTTGGACCCTCTGCGCGAGGGCATAACTGTAATAAGTGTGGGTGAGTGTGATGTATGTCTTCCAACCCCCATTTCTTTCTCCCTTTTATTTACCCACTTATGATGGTTAGATGTAGGGCATATTTCAATTAGCATACAGTATGACAGCATGTTTGCATCATTCATCTGTTTTGCACGCACCGGGCTCGGCGCATCATACAAACTGCATTTGTATTTCAATTCCAAATTGAATACGTGTTAGTTGTAGCATCTCATATGCCATGTTTAGAATAGCCGAGCCTGCTATAGTTGCATTATTGCATGCGTTGCATTAGGCATTTCTGTATAATTAGGATCATGCATGATTTCTAATAAGTTTCTGTTTTGGCTTGGAGTACTCGGTGAGTTTTATGCTTTAGCATCCTTGCATGCGTGTGAGTGTTGCCATGAATAGCATGCTTACCATGAGGCTATATGCTTATGTGATATAACTGCCTTGAATGCCTGTGGGTGGAGGTTGGGTTACTTGAATTGGGATAATTCATCAAATGTTTGTTTTAAGCCCACTAGATAGTGGCAAAATCATGTTTTCTAAGCCCACCCGAGGGTGGCAAATCCACGTCTTAGCCTACCTGCGGGTAGCACCATCAAACCATTTTCAAACAAACAAACATGAAATGTTTTGTTCCAATTCAGGCGACCCAGTCTATACTTGTTTGCTGCGAGCATCACATAGTAACCTAGGCTAATAACCGGAATAAGAACTCACAATGTTTTCAAAATAAGATATCATTTAGTAGAGGCCGGTCTTTGACCGGCGAGCGGGGGTGCTCACGAAGTGACCTTCCCCAATCGTACCCAAGTTCCCGAGCCGAGGCAACTTTGGTGATGACGGAC
Organism: Camellia japonica; assembly: GCA_030407325.1. Taxonomy (NCBI): domain Eukaryota; kingdom Viridiplantae; phylum Streptophyta; class Magnoliopsida; order Ericales; family Theaceae; genus Camellia; species Camellia japonica. Next base: position 91,685,949 of record JAPPVO010000010.1, on the reverse strand, counting down.
ACGTGGCCTTTGGCACCGAGTCAGGGTTTCCTAAATTTCCCATTAAAAAATATTAGGTGGCGACTCTGTATCTGGCAAAGCAGTCCATGTTGGCACTTCTTTCAAAAATCTGTTTCCAAAACGATTTGCCGGATTTGGACTCTTTGGTTCAAGATTAAGAACCGTGACACAAATCGAGTCCGAGCTGTAGCGAAGTCCCCCGCGGGCTTGTTACACCATGCTACAAGCAGATTCTCCTCCAAACTGCGTCAACGGTCGATGGGCACGTAAGGATAGACCACCGAGCTTCGCGCATAGGAAGGGAACTCTAAAGGGTCAGTAAACTCGACAAAGTGATGGTTGATTCGCTCCCTTAAAACACAGGCCTCAGGTGTTGACCAGCTTGTCCAGTCAGAAGCCCCAGAGGAAGAATAAGCTGCAGCCTTATCCCATGCAGAGGGTTGTGAAGAAGAACTTCCCATGTCCATATTTGCGACTTTCTGAATCAAAGGATTGAGAGCAGTTTGTTCGTAGTCCAAGAGTGAGTCAAAAAAAGAACTTCCCATGTCCATATTTGTAAGTTTCTGAATCAAAGGATTAAGGGTAATGTGTTTGTAGTCCAAGGGTTGATAATTTGCAAAGGCATCCATGACCTGAATATAGAAATGTGGGTAAATGTGGCTAATTAATGCATAGAGGTTCTTTCGAGGAGGAACAACATCATCAGATGACTCTTCGTGTGCTCGATCAATGGAGGAGAAAATTGATTCGGCCATAAAAAATGTATCAGTCTGTTCGAAGACTAAGGTGGTGGGGGTGTTCAAAAGATTGAAGGAGAGTTTAATGCAGATGATGAATGACAGTTGCATTTTTGGAAGAATGCAAAGCCCATGCACGTTCTAAGATGTGGATAAAAGACCTTGATCCACTAATATCACCAAGTATTGGGTATATTAGTGCGGGGGGTAATGTTGGCTACATATTTTGTACAAGCCAACTACAATTCGACACATGGCAGAATAAGGGTAATACAGGAAGACTATTCAAGTCTTCGATCCTGATCGTACACGTGGCAATTAGTATTGGTTATTACGAGATCTGAGTAGCAGTGGATCAACAAAGAGATGCAAAGTAATGTGGCTTCAACGGTTACTCACATTTAAATTCAAATTTATGAGGGAAGCCTAACTACAAGTGATGGCATAGTGGAGCTAATTATAAGGCAACATGATCAGCAAACATGGAGGAGCAGCTCGACGGTTGGAAATGCAGTTCGATGGTCATCCTTGAGAAGTATAAATAGCAGAGAAGGCCCAGAACCCAGACTCAGATCCAAAAACCAGTCTTATTCTACTTATTTTCCTTTCCAGTTTTACATTTCCAGTCTTACATTTCCTGTTATTTACATTCTTATACTTTAAATTCTTGCACTGCACTTCGTTCATAGGAGTAGTTTCAAGTAGTAGATTGTTGCTGTAAACCTCTACGAGGCTGAGTTTGGATCATTGTAAGTTTTTCATTTTAATGAAATGCTTCAATTGTTCTTCATTTAATTGTTATCTTGCTTAATTCTCCTAAATCAAGCCACCAGTAAAAGTTTTCTTCATTGAGGCTGAAAGAACTAAAACACAATCATCTGATAATTGGTTGGCAATTAATTTTCTGTAAGGACTGATTGATCGTTGCTGGCACGCTCGCAATTACAAAAATAACCTTCAAAAACCAAAAAGCCAACAGTTTTTTTATAGTTAAAATAGTCTATTTTGTTTTTTGTGGCTAAAATAGCCAAATTAGCCCTTCCCAAACGGTGTGTGTTGTCAAAACATACTTGAATAATCTAACAGTAGTATTATAAATTCAAACTTAATTATTTAAAAATTATTTAAAACTATTATTTTGTGATTTAAATTTATTTTATACATGAATTTTATATCACATTAATCACATAATTTCTTTCAAAATACATTTAAAATAGTTAAAATAAGATTCATAGTATTTTTCATAACCTAAAAAAGTTGGTGTGATAGTAATAAGACTTGAAGTTTGAGGGTGTTTATTTTTTAAGGTTTCATATTCAAAATTTTTCAAGTGTAAATAATTTTGTAAAGCCAATTTACACAAAGTTTTGTCTTGATTTTAGTTGGACTCTCGCAAGTAGATAGCGGAATTTAGTCTTCAAATTATTCGATCCAGTGTTCTAGAAATAGAGTTATTAAAAACAAAACAATGTTAATTATCAACAAAATATAGAATAAAATAGCATTTTAGTGGGATAGTTCTACAAGAATTACAATATAGGTGGAATTTTTTTTAATGCAAGTCTAATACATAAGAAAAAATTGTACCAAATACAGAAAAAAAATTTGTATCATATACAAGGACTTACATCATATGAAAATGAGATTATTTTTTCATTGTCCAATTAAAATGTAATTTCTCCTAAAATATATTATAAAAAATATATAATTTAAAATGTGTTGATTAAATTTATCATGATGTCATATTTATATGCTAGATATTAAAAAACTTTTCACTACGTTTTTTTAGTAATTTAAGTTTTAAAAAAATTAATCATTTGGCTGTAATTTATTTATGGGTAAAATTACACTTTACGCCTTTAAGTTTTCACTTTGACCCTTCAAGTTTATTTTTTTTCACTTTGGTCCTTCATATTTTTAGTTTTTCCCACTTTACTCCTAAAGTTAATTTCTATTCAAAATTAAACAGAAAATGTCACAATACCAGTCACATGACATAAAAAAATATATTATTATATTAGAGTTTAAGTTTATGTTGGAGGTGTGAGTCATATGTAATAAAATATTATTATACCATGTGTTGTATATATGTCATTTTCTGTCTAATTTTTAACAAAAATTGACTTTAAGAGTAAAGTAGAAAAAACTTAAAACATAAAAGGCTAAAGTGGACAAAAATATACTTGAAGGATCAAAGTAGAAAAATAATCAAACATAAAAGGGGTAAAGTGTAATTTACCCTTTATTTAACTAACAATTGTGAATGATAAAAAAATTTGATATCTGTTTGGAAACTATTCAAAAAATTACATTATTTTTTATTTTTTGTGAAATTTTAAAATTTTTGCATTAAAATTTTTATTTTTTCGGTCTTAATTTAGAAGAATCCAAAAAGAAAAAAATCTACAAAAAACTGAAGACCCCCAAAAAAATCCACTTAACTAAAATTTCTCAATTACACCAAAATAAAAAAATACAGAGTTTATAGCATTTTTTAATTACATTAATTTTTTTAACAACAATTCATCCTAAAAAAGTATATGTATATATTAATTAAAAAAATAATCATCAAACTCAGCCTTAGTTATTTATTTATATATTATTTATTTATTAATATACATGTTAGGAGGAATTTTTGGATGCCTGGAGGATACATATTACATGGCATATTTTTCCATTGTAATCGAATTTAATAGTAAAATTTATTATATTTATATTAAATGTTTGAGAGATTATACGAAACATATGATTTGATGAAAAATATGAGGTACCCTCCAACATACAAAAATTTCTCACATGCTAGAGCATGCACAATGGATGTGTTAGTGAGGCGTGTTAATGTCAGTAGCCAAAGTTCAGCTAGCTACAGTAACGTTTGGATCTCACAATAGACGTGTTAACGTGTGTTAGTGGTATGTGTTAGGGTCAGTTGTTAAGTTGTTTGTTATTTGCAGCGAGTGTTTTAGCTAGGAAAGGGGAGTGGTTTTTTGGTCTTTACCGGTTGACCGGCTGGACTTCCGGTCGGTTGACCGGTCAACGGAAAAAAAAAAATTTACTTGTTGGGATTTTTTTTTTTTGGACTTGAAATTTAATTTTGGGCTTGAAATTTTTGATTAAACTAAATTATTTATTTATTTTATTTATTATATACATATATATATATTTAACACACACCTTAACACACCCCTTAAAATATCCATTACGCCACCACTCACTCTCTAAAATTAACAAACTCTTAACACATCTTAATAAATATTTTTGAGCCTCACTTTTATTATTTTTTATCATATAACACATACCTTAATACATTTTTTTAGCCATCTCATTGGAGATGCCCGTAGCCACTAGAAAAGGCAGGGTAAAGTGGCCTACAACGATCTCATCATGCTTTCCACTCGAGTGCCAAACACTGTCTCTACACTCCAAAAGTGAAGGTGTCAAACACGGGAAATGCTTCGATGTATGCACCCTATCATAAAAGTATATACGTTCATCACCAAATTTTATAGTAATATTAATTACAAAATACATAATTTCATTATGGTTTAACAAAAATGCCATCACCAAACGATAAATTTTTGTAATATCAAAATTTTAAAAAAATTTGTTATGTTAATTTATTACGAGATTATATATTTTGTAATTGATATTACAAAATTTTATAATAAAATTATACATTTTTATAATAAGTACGTGTTTGGAAAGTTACTATTTTAGTAGCCTATTTTAGTTTCTAACTATTTTAGTAGGCTAAAATTTTTATATTTAGAAAAATGATTAGATTTTTTTGTAATTGAATATGATGTTTGTGAGAAAAAAAGTGAAACAATTATGAATTTGATGTGATATTTTATCTTATTAACTATTTTAGTCTATTTTATCTTTTAGTACTATTTTAACCAAAAAATTTAAAAAACTTCTTCACAAACACCCCCACGGTATGGCACCCTAAAGGATGCATACCACAGCATTTCCCGTCAAGCACTCATTCATAAGTCCTATAATTCAGTAATTAGCAAATAAATAATGGAGGTATTGACTAATAAATCTTATATCTCCAACTTTAACCTTCTCAGTCCCATAGATATTCTCATAATTCAAAAAAATCTATTTCACAATAAAATCTTTCAAATGATTATACTCACATTTTAAAAAAAATCACATTTCCCATAGTTTTCAAAAAAATCTATTTCATATGTGAATATAATATTTTAAATTAAAAAATCGTAACTGTCATATTATGTCTCATTATTATATTTTAAAAATGACACATAGAGCAAAAATTTCTCGTTTGGTTTTCTTATTGGAGCTAAAAAAGAACAAAAAGAATAAATAGGTTATATAAGTCAATAAGATAAAATATTATTTTTTATTTATAATCATTACACTTTTTCTTCTACAAAAGTCAAAAAAGTCCTAAAATAAAAATCAAACGAGGCTAAAAAAGTCTCAACACAAATAAATTGACTATATTAACCAATGCCAAACGAACCCTTAATACGCGGCATTGTTTGGTTTGTCTTATGAGAGACAATTTTTGAGAAAAAATTTCAAAAATTTGTTTGGTTAAAATTTTTTTAAAAAAAAAACAATAATTCAAAATCACTTTTTTTTTTCTTACATCCATCAATTCAACTACAAAAATAAATAAATCATCACAAACTCTAAAACTATTTTCAAAACATATAACTAAATAAATTTTCAAATTTTGAAAACTCTTTTTAGAAAATTATTTTTCAAAATTGTTTAATGTTCAATTGTCACATTTTGGGACAATAGTACACATTTCATAATGATGTCTCATTGTCATATTTTAAGAATGACACACTTAAAAAAAGTGTAATAAGATAATAATGCACACATAAGAATGATATAAATAACCTCAAATTAAAATTTCCCAAATAAAGCATCAACATTTGAAAACTAAACGTAGTATTACCCAAGAATCACTAAGAAATATAGTAAACGAATAAAACCAAGAAAATATGCCATGTTCCAAAAAAATTCAAATAGATCTCTTGTTAATCAATTATCACAATTAATCATATTTGACTACAATTTTGAACACAAGCTGGTGCTAGTAGAAAGGGAACGAAAAATTTAACATTAATATATAGCTTAAATAAGCTAATTATTAGGAAACTAAAAAATGGATATTTAGGTCCCGTTTGGTTTAGTTTTAGAAATGAGTTTTGAGTTTTGAATTATATTTTAAAATATGAATTGTTGAAAAGAGTTTTGAAAGTTAAAATTTTGTTGGTTATGAGTTTTGAAAATAGTTTTTAGATGATTTGTAATTTTTTTAAATTTTTTTTTTTAGTTGAATAGATGAGTGTGAGAGAAAATTAGATTGATTGATATGTAGAATGTGAGAAAATGAGAGAGGAGAGAGGAGAGAGGAGAGAGGATAGAGAAAAAAATGATTGATTGATTTATTAATAATTAAAAAAAAGGAAAATAAAAATCCCCTAAAAATAATCCCCCTAATCCCCCTAATTTCCATTTTTGGAAACAGTTTTCTTTTTTTCTTTTTTTTTTCTTTTTTTTTTTTTTTTAACTTGAAATGGAAATTGTGGGGATTCGGGGCCCCCGGATTCGGGGGATGAATCACTGCCGTAAAAAAAAAAAGAGAGAGGAAATTGAGTTTTGAGTTGTATTTTAAAAACTAGTTAATCAAACAAATTTTTCAATTTTTTCATCTAAATCATGTTTTAAAAATCAAATCAAACACTGCCTTAATTTTTGCTTTTTGATTATCAACTTTTAACTTATAATAAGTTGTACCAAACATGCCCAATATTTTTGTATAACTTCTGCTTGATGAGTTCTGAGATAGAAATAAGTTGAAAAAAATTAATTATTAAAAAGCGAGAAGAGATGTGCTTATAAATTGACCCTTTTTTTTTTTTTTTTCTTATTATGCAAAGAAGTTCAAAAAAGTAGAGAGGTGATAATATAGGCCAAAAGGTATCACATTGAGACTACTTAAGTTACATTTACGCTGTGTTTGGTTGGAGGATTTGATGAGGGATTTGGAAAGGGAAAGGGAAAAGTTAGGTGAAATAAGAATAAAATATACCTACATTTCACCTAGTTTCACACACCTTTTCCATTTCCCTTTCTAAATCCCTCTCAAAATCCCCCAACCAAACACATCATTATAATTCTTGAAGTACGGTTATTTAGTAGAGATGATGCATTTCGTGTACTTATGCAGGTTTGGTTAACATGCAATTTCAAGCAAAAAGTGGCACACAAATAGGTCCTCCACTCGAGCAACGAAACTTTGTCGCCTGCTGACCCACTGCACATGCGGCCAGCCACCACCACTTGAGCAGTCAAGGTGGGCACTCGAACGACCAAACTTGGAATACGTGCGTGAGATTTTTAACTCGATTTTCTAAAAATAAAAGAAAAAAGGTAGAGATAAGGTTTTGATTTTTGAGGATTGAAAGCAAGAAGGTACTTAGGGTTTTGGAGAGAGAAGACCTTGATCATTTATGGGTACCACCATCTTCACCACTTCCATTTCATCTCTTCCCTCTTTCATGAGTGGTTGAGCATCATACTTAGGGTTTCAATGAAACCCTAGCCAAGTAACCAATTTTTGTAGTCTTTGTTAGTTACATTTGTAATGTTTTGATTGGAATAGTTATGTAAAGCTTTTGAGTTCAATTAAATGTTCTTCTATCTTTAATCTTTATTCAATTTATGTGATTGATGAATGAATGCTTTCCTTTATTTTTCATTGTTGTTGTATTCGGTTCCTAGATGCCATTCTAATGGGGAAAGCATGAGCCACCTCCTTAAAGATTTCTACTATTTGCGGGAGTGGTGGAATGTCACGACTCAAACCCGCCCCTATGGGTTTAGTATCATAATCGGCCAGTAATCCGTGATTACCAAAGGCCTGCTTATCAACAATGACAATAATACAATGAAAAAGGGCTGGCGAAAGCCAATAAATAATTGAATATATCGTCCAATGAGCTGTGAGAACTTAAATAAACAAAATAATCTTTCTTATACTTGTATATGCACAACACTTAAGTCCACAATTCACTTATAGACAAAACAAAACATGAGATAGGGAATTAAATCCCATTGCCAAAATAGTAGTAACAAAAAGTCATAAAACACACGCAATCCTTAATTACAAATCAAAAGGGTGAATTCGAGCCATCCAAGCTTTGACACGTGTTGGTTCGGAACCTCGTGACAAGGCACAATGGTTGGCTTGATAAAACAGGATTCGGATCGACGTCGCTAACTCTAATCCAGTGCTCGATCACTTATATATATATATATATAATAAACAATGAGCTACAACCTAGTAAATAACAACTGTGTAAAGGGGTTATGAATGATTCCTTACAATAATTGAAATAGTTAATTTCTCAATCAATGGTTCATATCATATCAATCATTTTGATTCATAGTAGTCATACGTGGTACATCCCATAGCAGAACAATCAATAGGTCTTAAAGACCGAACGATCACTTGATGGCCATCAATACAATAACAATAGTTCCAAGAATTAGAATTGATAGATATCTCTGTAACAATAACAATAACAATATGCTATGGATGCCACGAGTACAGTTCCGCAAAATAGGATAATCATTCATCAATAAACATTATCATTTCAGTAAAACAATACTTTTTTATCAATCACAAAATAATTATAAGAGAACATAGCTTTACAACAGTGTTACTCATAGTGGGCTCCTCAAAATACGTGCTAAAGTTGCACTGCGATGCGACGTCCGACCTAAACAAATAAATTTAAGCACAACAATTCAATTACATTCATACTCTTACAATTCTATTCAATTCGATTACTTGATTTCTCTTCCGTTTCTCTCGTTCAGTTCTAACTTTCATTCTTTTTTGTATAATTCAATCCCAAAATCCACAAAAATAAACTTGAACTTTAATTTTCAATCATCAAATACAACCCATAAGTTTATAACCGAATTTAATTGTTCAATTTATAATCAAAAATATGTAAAGCAATTATAAATCATAAAATGTATGTTCAAGCTTCAATTCAAGCTTTTAAATGAGAATTTCTTTGAAATTATGAGAGACCAAGTAAAAGATCATGTGTATGAAACTAATTTGTCCATGAGATGATCAAATTTCTTGGACTCAAGCATATTCAAGTATAAAAATCATGAATTCCCAACTTCAAATAGAAATCATGATTACAAAAGAAACCCAAATTTTCAGTTAAAAGAGCAAAACTTTAATTAAAATATGAAATCATAGAACATATATATTGTTTGAGTTCCAAATTCATCTTTCATGGAAAATTCTTTAAGCCATGCAAGAAAACTTAAAAATACGGACATGAATTTCCAACTTCAAAAACAAACCCAATTTGCCAATTGAAAGCTCAAAACTTCAATCAAATTGTAAAAACATAAAATATATAGTTAGAAGCTTCAACTTAAAAATCTATGAGGAAATTCTTTTGAAATCCTTAGGAGCCATAGAAATCATGTAAGAAAATAAGTGGTTAAACAAAAATTTCATGAAATGAAACATGCATGTCAAAATATTGAACTAAATTCTTCAAATCTACCATGTATGTACATAATATAAGCTCAATCCTTGCAATTTCTTCCTTATCTTGTTCATTTGTATATTCTACTTCATTTTACTCCGTAAAAACAACAATTAGGCTTGATTCCTTCTTAATTAAACTTAAATTCCATAAATTCATGAATGTAACATCTCAATTTCAAGAAATTAGAAGAGAATTCTTACCTTAGAGGTTGATTTGTGAATAGCAAGCCTAATTTCCCTTAATTCTTTTCTTTCTCCTCTTCTCTTTCTTGAATTCCCTCCCTGGAAGTCTATCTCTCTCTCTCTTTACGTGTGGCTCAATAATGCCCACTACCTCTCATATTTCTTACTAAATGGGTGAGTAGAAAAACAAGTCCTATTCTATATACTTAAGTACATTTTTGGCTAATTAATTACTTGAATTAAATTATAACAAATTCACTTTAATCAAATTAATTCTCAACATATTATGATCTCAATTACATTAAATTTAATTCCACTAATGTCAATTAGGCTCTAATTATCCATCTCTAAACTCAACACAAGTAATAAGAGCCAAACATGACTTTACGAATTAGAAGAAATTAATTTTTAATTAAACTTCCCAGATTATCTAAAAATTCCAATTAACATATCCATGTACTCCATTTCAGTTTCTGAACCCATTTCGGCCGTCAATTTTAGTTTCAAGGTCGTATTCTCAACAGATAATTTCCCAATTTGGACAGATATACACACATTAAATCATATAATTTGCAATTAACACATGGGTAATCCAAATAATTATGATTTGAATTTTTGGGGTATTACATGGAAAATTTTGAAAAATGATTAGTGGATTAGGAATGGCATTGAAAGCCTCTGGATGTTTGGATTTCTTTTAATCTTCGTGATAAAACTAAACGTACAACTATCAACTAGAACATATGGTTCACTGTCACCCTTTGGTTCATTTGGAAAGGTAGGAATAAAACTATTTTTGATGATTGTGATGTTAACAGTAATAACATCTTGCGCCTAGTGTTCTAATATACTCAAAAGATCCATGAGGCCTTCCAATGCCCCCTAAGCTCTGATATCAAGCTAAATGCTGATGGATGTGCCAAGGAAAGTTGGGGAAAAGCTAGTTTTGAAGGACTCTTTAGAGATGCAAAAAGTTCTTGGATACTCTGGAAAGTTGGATGTAGCAACAAGTCTTGAACCAGAAATGTGGGCTATCCACAGAACAACCATTATTCATGAAAAAGGTTGGAGAAATGTGGTGATTGAAACATACTGCCAAGATGCTGTCAAACTCATCAATGAAGGAGCTCACCTAAACTGCCCTTACCGTGCTCTTGTGGAAGACATCCAATTCCTTACCTCCCAAATAGACTACATTATCAAGCACATTTTTTGAGAAGCCAATCAGTGTGTAGATATCCTTGCTCATATGCGAGAAAACCAGGTGGAAGACTTGAAGATCTATGAAGACCCCCTTATTTTGCTAAGGTCCATTCTAGTGACTAATATGGTTGGAATTGTGTATGAAAGGAATTAACCCTCTCCTTTCCTAATATGTGTTGTTGTTTAACTTTCCTTATTACTTAAAAAAAAAAATGTTGTTGTATTTGAAACCTGAAATGGGCTATGCTATGACTAAACAGATTGTGCCACGAACCCTAGTTTAGAGTGAACAATTTGTGTTGGTTGAGATAGGGCATACTCGTGCTTCGAACACAACTTTATCTCTCTCCCTAATTCTTGACTTGTAGTTGAGGAATTGGCTTGTTCCAATCAAGCATTTGTGTTCTTCATAGATTGCAATTCCGGGTATTAAATTAGTGGTGGATTCAAACCCCTAAGTTCCTAATCCCAATTAATTCATTATCATTTTATTGTTATTTCAATTAGGGTTTCATAATTACTTTTGAAAACAAACCATCAATTATCAACTAAACTAATTGAGAAATTAATATTTACACTAGTTTTTAAATATACAATAGTTTTTGTGGATACGATGCCCATACTCATTATCTATACTACTTTAATAGAGTTTGGGAAGATTAGTTTGTGACTATCAAATGATATGACCCAAATAAGTTAATAAGTCAATAAGTAACTTATAAATCATGTTTCCAAACGAGCTTTAATAATAGGTATGGAACAATGTTTCAGTCTCATTTAACTTGTTTAAAAAGTAATATTATAAAAATTAATAAAATATAAATTTGAATTTATTGATGTGAAATTTTTTAAATATAAAATAAATGTTGTTTCAAATTCTAAAACTTTTTATTGTGCGTTGGTTTGGAAACTTAATTATTTTAGTTGACTTTTTAGTTTTTTTGCTATTTTAACCTGGCTATAAAAAGGTGTGTTTGGGATTATATATCTTTTTTGTAGTTGTAACGTCCTGGCAATGAACCTCTTTGATCCCGTTCATCCGGATTTCTAATATACAATCAACAACGAGAACGAGACTAAATAGTAATGAAATAACATTAACAATGTTCCTTCCCTTTTTAACTATTTCCAAGCTTTACAACATTGTCTCATTTCATTCATAAACAAAATAAAAGAGTTCAACAAGTAAGAAATGATACAACCAAATCAATTACAAGTGAACTTTCCCTCAAATTCGTCCATTGTTACAAAAAAAAAAAAAAAAAAAAAACACACATCAACATATAATCGCCAAAACTGCCATATACATAACATACTTTCAAACAAACGCTTTCACATCCCAAGGCTTCTCTTCTTCTCAAAACAGTCACTTAGGAGGGACTCTTCATCTTCATTTCTTGAAATTTGGTTAGTGTTGGGGTGAGCAAAAACTTAGTAGGTAATGTATTTAACGGATTATAACATTATTTAAAAAACACACGATCATGCAATGCAAACATTTGGTAAATTTTATTATGTATGCATATAAATACCTTTATGCATGAGCATGAAATGAGCAATGTTAATGTTAAATTAGCATTTCCTGATTTTACAGGGCGGTAAATATACTATGACTTTCCAAGTAAGAGTCGTAATTCAAAATACATACATAGATATGGATTTTGTATGCTGAAAATAGTCTCACATTTGCCGACTCTAGAAATGGAGGGGCGATAGGCACCCAAAAACCTTTTTCCGTTCCACATTTGGAGACTCTAGAAACGACGAGAACATGGCAAAATCATGTTTTTCCACATTTGTGACTCCAGAAATGGCGGGCTCGTGAACACCTAAAAATATTTCGAAAGATAGTGTTTGAGAGAGGGAGGATATATAAAAGTGGAAAGAAAATGAGTAAAAGTCAACTTTTTAAGTCAACTGCCTCGATAGACCGCTTGAGCGAACACTCATTCGCTTGAGCGACCAACACAATTTCAAAGAGACCGCTCAAGCGATCCTTTCACCGCTCGAGTGGTAAACACGAGGTCCCAAAAGTTTTGCAGAGTTATAGTGAAAATACTGGAAGTATGAAATCTGTGCTTGAGTGACCACTTTACCGCTCGAGCGGTTTAGCTGCAAAATGGTAAACTATTGAGAGCTATGAATCTTTGCTTGAGTGACCACTTTACCGCTCGAGCGGTTTAGCTACAAAATGGTAAACTATTGAGAGCTATGAATCTTTGCTCGAGTGACCAAATGACCGCTGAAGTGGTCCGCCAAGTTGAACTGTTACAGTAGTTGATTTGATGGTTGTGAGAGAAAATGTGAAATGATTATAGTTTAAATATGACATTTTATCTTATTAGTTATTTTAGTTTATTTTATATTTATTGTATATTTTAGCCAAAAACCATCTTCCTAAACACCCAAACAATCTAGTCCCTAATAAAAAGTGACAATTTTTTTTTAAATAGTTTGTCCATACAATTTTTCCCCTACAAATCCCCCGAATGACATGGTAAGAAAAAACAAATAATGACCCATTCTTCTACACTCTTTTCTTCTTTCAAAATCTTCTAGCCAACCTTGGGGGCGTTTGTTTGGATTTTTTTTTGAGCCAACTTATAACTTCGAGCTTTGAAAAAGTTATTTTGGACTATTTAGTTAAACTTATTTCAAACAATTTTTGATTCTAACAACTTATTTTAACTCAAAGAAGCTGATTCTGAGAAGCAACTCACACCTTACTTCTGATTATCAGCTTCTGCTGTGGACATGTTAATTTACGGATATATTCTTAGATTTTTTTTTTTTATTTTTAAAAAAAATAGAAAAGGACTCAAATGGACTATAGATTATTATTATTATTATTTTTTATGAGAAATGTAGACAAGTAGTGATTAACAAAAAATAAAAGTTAATTGAAAAAGTTACTTCACAGCTTGTTTAACAAACACTACTCAGCAATTTAAATATGTAATCCAACAATTACACCAAACAGATTAACAGTTTCTGATTAAAGTCATAATCTATAATCTAGTAAGTTATAATATATAATCTATTTTAACAACTGCACCAAACGGGCCCTCGTCATGTCATTTGAGAGGAATTTGTGGAGAAAAAATTGTGAATGTAACACTGTTGAAAAATTTTACACAATTTTAAAATGTGGCTGGCTAAGTTTGACAATTTATTTTGAAGTTATTTTTTTTTTCATTTAATTTTTTTAAAATTGATTTTTTAATCTTGAAAAACTGTTGTGTTTAGTAATTGTTAAAAACAATTATTATTAGTTTTTGTGAAACTTCTTTTTTTTTTTTTTTTGTTGCTATTTAAACAATCATCCCAAACTTTATTCAAAGGGTGTGTTTGGTTTGGTTTTGAGAGATATATTTTCAAAAAAGATTTTGGAGAAAGAGTTTAGAAATTTTTTTTAGTTTGTTTGGTTGTATATTTTGAAAATAGTTTTGGAGTATGGGAGTTTAGGATTAATGTTTTGTTGTAATTGAGTAGATGTGTGTGAGAAAAAAAATGATTGAGAAGGAGAGAGAAGAGAAAAAAAGTGATTGATTGATGTGTGGGAGAGAAAATAATTTTAGAATTTTTTTTCTAAAATCACTAAACCAAACAAAATTTTGAAAAATTTTCTTCAAAATTTGTTTTTGAAAAACAAACCAAACAACCCTCTTTTCTCTTTAATTTTTGTATGTTTTTTCATAAAAAGTCAAAAAAATCCGAAACATACTAATTTTTTTGGGAGAAATAAACTGATAGTAGGGTCAGAAAAAAGTAATTACAAAAAGGTGAAATATATTATAAAAATTAATAATTTTAATTTTAATTTTTTATTAATTTGTAATTAATTTACATTGACACAATGTCAATGTGACTGTCCCAATTTTTCTTCACCTCATATTTTAGCTTAAAAAATTAAAAAATTATTAAAAAAATCTATTTCCAAACTAATCCTAATAAAAAAAAAAGTACTAACTTTTTTAACTTCACCAAAATCAGGCTTAAAATCGAATTGGTATAATACGAGTTCATGCTTAAAATAAAAGTTGAAACTACTATTAAGTGGGAGGAAGCAAGTTCCCAATTTTTTTTCTCATTTTTTTTACTAAAAGACAAAAGTTTTGCAAAACCAAAAAAAATATATCCAAATAAAATATCACATCCAACCCCATAATCATTTGACTTTTTCTCTCACAAACATCACATCCAACCACATAAAAACCCAACTATCTTCCCAAAAATTAAAATTTTTTATCTCATAAAAACCTACATCTAATAAAATCTACATAAAAACTCACTTCCCAAACACCATCAATGATATATATCCTTTAAAAAGTGTGTATTATATATATCTTATAACTAAAAAAATAGTATAATTTTATATTTTTTGAGTTATAACTATATAAAATTAAAAAAAGAAAGAAAAAAGAAAAAGAAGTCATAACCACATATCATATGAGTCATAACCAAATATTTCATGAGTTATAATTAAAATAATATCATCACTAAAAAAGAAAATTAGTCATAATTAAAAAAAATAAGATAATTAAGAGTACATATAGTACATCCCTTTCAGGGGATGTGTATCGTATAATTTCCTATAAGTGGGTTGCTAGGAAAATATTTATAAAAATGTGAGAATCTTTTTTAGTGCAATTTTTGTTGTGTTATTGTAACACCGAAAAGAGTTACACTCCTATAATTTTGTAAATATTTTTGGTCAAACAAGCTAATATGCAATTTCCCCTGAAATGAATAGGGGTACTTACTAATTAGTCCTATTTACTAGACTTATTTACCTACAGGTCCTAACTAATAAATTTAACACTATAAAAATAAGAGAGTGATAAATTTATCACTAAAAAATTATTCATAAAAAAAGAGACTGATAAATTTATCACTATAAAATTATTCATAAAAAAAAAAGACTGATAAAATTTGTCTTTATCACTTAATAAATTATATCAAATAGGACTTAATGGGTAATAAGTCTCAAAGTAGGACCTATTGGGTAATAAGTCTCCCAAGTAAGACCTATTGGTAGTTTACCCAAATGAAAATATGGGTCATACTACATTCATATTTTTGTTTAAAATTTTGGTTAAAAATTTGAATAAATAATATTACTGCATCGATAAAATAAAATTTGAAAATGAAACTAGATTGTTTATATTGTATTTTTGTTTTGGAGAAATTACAACATAGTAAAAAGTGAGAAAACTATTTACCAAAAGGTCAATGGCACAACTTTTGTTGTGTGTTTTTTACGCAAAAAAAGGTACACCCACATGTATTTTTAATTATTTTTAATCTTCTACCGGCTTGTTTGGGAAAATAATCTAAAATTTAACAAGTTATTAAAAAAAAAAAATTTCTCTCTATTTTTTGTATATTTTTTTTTTGGTAAAAAAGTAAAAAAATTATCTCAAATATGTTAGTTTTTTACTTCATATTTTAACAAAAAATTATTAAAATAATTTATTCTTAAAAGAGGCTTCATAAAATTTTCAATTAACAAATAGCGTAAAGGTCAAAGAAATATTTACTTAAAAGTGAGAATTTTTTGGAACACAACTTTTAATGTGGTTTGGTTTTTTACGAACAAGAGTTGTATTGTACCTCATGTTTTTATGCTAATATTTTTAGTCAAATAAACATTCACTTTAGTTTTTGGAAAATTCGTCGATTATTTGGGAATGTATCACGTCAGTGGTGTGTTAAAAAAGTAATTATAAATTAATAATAAAACTTTCAAATATTAATAATTAAAATAAAAATAAAATTATGAATGGAGGAATTATATGCAGGTGGAAGAAGAGGAAAAAAAATTACAAGCACATGGATACAATTGTATCTGTGGTGAGATGTAAATGAAAAATTATAGGGGTGTAAGTAAGTATCACCCCTAAAGATTTTTATTTATACCTCACCACAGACACACTTACACCTTTTAGATATTTATAATTTTTTTTCTCTTCTCACTTATATACTATTCTTCTTTTTATGAATTTATATTTTCTGAAATGATACATCCCTCTAATTTGGAAACTCTAAAAGAGCACTACTGATATGCAAAATAAAAAATAAAAAGAAGAAAAAAAAACTAAAGCCAAAAAACATCACATCACATCACATCACATGAAAGGGTGTTTTGGAAATAAAATAAAAAGTTAGCTTTTGACTTTTTACCTATTTTGGATCACAGCACCTCTAACATTTTTTACCCATAAAAAGACAATAGGTTAAAAAAGTCAAAAAGTTAATTTTTTGCCAACTTTCCAAAACACCACGAAATCCACACACCAATTAGGCTTCGTTTGAGAAGTGAGTTGGCTTTTTGACTTTTTGATTTTTTTGGACTGGGACTAAAAAATCTAGTTTGGGAAGAACTTTTAGTATTTTTAACTTTTTTGTGAGAGGAAAAAAATAATGGTGGTGTTTGGGAACTTGGTTCCCAAATTTTTTTCTCATTTTTTTCACTAAAAGACAAAAGTTTTGCAAAATCAAAAAAAACACATCCAAACAAAATATCACATTTAACCCCATAATCATTTCACTTTTTCTCTCACAAACATCACATCCAACCACAAAAAAACCCAATTATCTTCCCAAACATTAAAATTTTTTTATCCAATAATATCCTACAACTAAAAAAACCTACATAAAAACCCACTTCCCAAACACACACAATGATTATGAGTTAGATGTGATATTTTATCTTATTAGACTAAAAAATCTATTTTATTTTTTGTTACTCTTTTAGTCAAAAAATTCTCAAACCCAACTTCCCAAACATAGACTAAATAATATTTTGGGAATATGATAAAAAGTGGCTTTTTAGCTTTTAGCTAAGCTTTTAGCTTTTTAAACAACTGATTTGGGGAGTTAGTAAAAAGTTTTTTTTGATTTTTTTTTTTAATATTTGTTTATGATGTCAAATCATAATAAAATAACCAAACTATTCCTGTTCAATTTAAAATATTTATAACTTCACTTATGTAACACATTTTAACCCATGAAAAGTAGAATTATAATTTTTACGAATGACTTAGGGTTGGTTTGGGATGTTCTAAAAAAGTGCACTTTTTGACTTATTGACTTATATAGATTGATTTGGGTTGGATTTGATATGATGTGTTAGAGAGGTAATGTGATTTAAATAAGATGATGTGACTTAAATAGGATAGTGACTTTTTAACTTTTTATATTATTTAAGTTATGCCAAACTTGATCTAAAAATCAACGGCCAACTTTTAACTTTTATTACAAAACTAAAAAAATAGCTAAAAATCAAGTTTTCAAAACACCCCTTACAGCTGTTGGAGCTCTCAATTTTTTTTTCTTATATTTTTTTTCCTGACATCACGAGAGGTAATTACTCAATTTTTTTAGTTTTTCCCGAGAGAGAGAGAGAGAGAGAGTTCAAAGTTTGGTTTTGAGGATGTGGCTGATGAGACACTGACTGACAGAAGGTCGTACAATAATTCCACGTGATTGAGATCCATCCCTCCTCACCGCCTCTACCTCTTTTTCGTTTCAACAATTTTGATTGAAAGCTCTAATAAAACTGTTCTAAAAACAATTTTAATGAGTTAGTACTATACTAAAAAAAAAACAAAAAAGAATTAAAAAACAAAATATAAAGAGAAAAAAAATAATTTAATACTCATTTAGAACTCCTCTCTTA
The DNA here is from genome assembly GCA_030407325.1 of Camellia japonica. NCBI lineage: Eukaryota > Viridiplantae > Streptophyta > Magnoliopsida > Ericales > Theaceae > Camellia > Camellia japonica. The sequence goes on along the minus strand of JAPPVO010000010.1, from coordinate 91,667,573 downwards.
AAGGTCTCAACTATTTTTCTTCTTTGAATTAAGAATTTCAAATGAATTATTAAATATTTTATTAAATCTCTTATATGGGTGTAGGACCAACACAAATTGCATGTGTATGGGTTCCACAGAGATTTAGTAATTCATTTAGAGTCTATAACATTTTCTTTTTTCTTTATTTTAGGCTGGGCTGAAGAGTTGGCTTTTTAATTTAATTAAAAATATTATATTTAAAAAATTAATTAATTTTTTAATAAATTTGATAATTATAAAATAAAATTTAAAATAATAATATTTTATTTTATTAATTTTTTTAATTTAAATTTTTTTTTGACTATTTTAATAAAAGAAAAAATCATTGTCAAATATTTATTTCCCACACTATACGATATTTTATGGGAGTATTTATTTCACCTTCTGGTCGATACATTGTCGGAATTATCGCGAGAAAACTGTCCATCCACTGTCAGACTGACGTGACATTGAATTTGTTGATTCCTAGCATTTGACATGAAGTAGTGGTGGAAAGAAAGTGACAGAGACTCGGGAGAGTTGTTACTCTCACCCGCCTGTGATTTTCATCCTCAAATCTTTCATACCAAGGTCAAGTGTAGAAATGTTAGAAATTTTATCAAAATTTTTATTAGATATCTTATATAAATATGAGGTTCACATAAAACTTGATATGGTGTTAGTTTCACACTCATATTTAATATAAATTTATACATGTTTTTATATTTTATTTTTGAATTTTTTAAACATTTCTCAAGTCAAAAAGAATAATATTAGAGATTTTAAAATAATTATCAAAATTTTTACTAAATATCTTATATGCACATGGTATGAATTTCATATCTATATAAAATATTTGATAATTTTTTTTTATCATTTCTAATATTTTTGTTTCAAAAATAACTTGAGCCTGTGTTTGGCAAGTGGGTTTGCAGGCTTTTTTGGCTATTTTAGCCACAAAAAACAAAATAGGTTATTTTAGTCATAACAAACAAAACATCACATCCAACCCATAATCATTACATTCTTCTCTCACAAAAAAATTCAAAAAAGTCAAAAAGCTAAAAAGCCCTTCCCAAACCAAGCTTTTAAGCCCAGGCTAAAATAGTTAAAAAAGTCAAAAAGTCAAAAAGCCAACCCACTTCCCGAACGGAGGCTGAGTTGTCTAGGTCGAAATATGTCATGACAGCTGGCAGTGTTTGATAGGTGCTGTCCATCTTCATGTCATCTTAAAGGCTAAGAATGCAATGGGTCACACTCAACGAGAACAATCATTAATGCTGATGGAGTGTTTGGTGTAATTTATCTAAATTGCATAATTTTTTTTAATTTTATTTTAAGAATATGTGTCAAATTATTTGATAAAATTGTTGAGAGAGATGATTGAACTAAAATAGCTCATTAAAAAATAAAATAAATTAAAATAATTAATAAGATAAAATATCACATTTAATGTATAATCATTTCACATTTTTTTCATAACAATCAAATTAACTATAAAAAAAAAAATCCAACTAACTTTCTAAATATAACTTTTTTAGCCAGGTTGAATAGTTAAAAAATTAAATAGTCAACTTCTCAAATAAGGCTATAATTATGTTTATAGTACATACCCTTCAAAGAGTGTGTACTATATGCACCTTATAACTACAGAAAAAAATAACTTAAGAGTGTTTTCAGAAATTGGTAAAAAGCTAATTTTTTGAATTTTTTACTCTATTTTGTTTTTTTGTGGGTAAAAATTGTGAGAGGTGATATAACTAAAAATGGATAAAAAGATAAAAACTAGCTTTTTACCCTCTTCCCAAAAGACCTTTTAATTTCATACTTTCTGAGTTATAACAAAAAAATATATATATATATTCATAACCAAATACAAAAAAATTATAACCAAATATCTCAAAATAATGTCATAATTAAAAAAGAAAATTAATCATGACTAAATAAGAAAATGACATAAAAAGGATTCATATGGTATGAGATGTGTATAATAGAATTCTCCTTATAAATTATTAAGGATGCATATGGTATAAGATGTGTATAATAGAATTCTCCTTGCAAATACCTTATTGTCAAAAAAATTTATCTAACAAATTAACAGACAAATAAAATTTCTTACTACTCTTCTATACAATAATAAAAGTACCTAAACTGTTAATTGAAATATATTTTTGATATTAATAAAAATTTGATATATGATTAAAAACTTAATGGGCGGGATGTAATTTCCACATTCACAGGGGATATGTATTTTAAACAAACTTTTGGAGATGTATTTGTACTTTATCCCAAAAATAATATGGATGGTGTAGATTAAAAATAATGTAATCTATAAATATTTTAAAAATAATTTTCTAGATGTTTTATCATGACACATATTGTTGCTAACTTTTATTGACGAAAATTCATGTAGATTGAATACATATTGAATGGTTGTGATTTAAAAGTTAATTTGCTTGTTAAAAGAAATATATTTTATTAGTTTATTAGGCAGACTCATTTCTTTTCAAAAAGCTCATTTCAACCATTTTAAAAAATTCGTTAGAAAAGAAAAAAAAAAAAAAAAAAAAAAAAAAAAAAAAAAAAAAAAACAAACAAATTAATTTTTTTAAAACTTATTTTCAATCGAAAATTAACTTTTTAGTTAACTCTGTAAAAAAGTCTTATAAGTATTATACTCATAATAATACATATAGACAAATACGATTTTTTAGATGTGGATTTTATTAATAAAATTTGTAATATATATTTAATTTTTTTATACATAATTTATGTTTAATTTTGTAATTAATTTTTATATACATAACAAAACCAATATATATTTAGAGTGTTGCTATTAGCATCTCATAAATTATTTTGGACGCCTCAATTTTTAATTTATTTTATTACAATAATAACCTCAAATAAAATTATTGAAAAGGACATCACTAATTTTGGAACACCCATCTCACAATTAAACATACACACTTACTACATCATGAATTAAGATTTATGAGAGTACCCACCTCCATCACCACTCATCCATCTTCCCCAAATCTCACCTTTAAAACCTACCTACTCTCAAAACCTTGAAAATTCTTTGGCGGCAATATCCCGGCGGTAACAGTGGCAACTATTTGACTACATACACTTCTCCGGCAATAACAATGAATGAAAGTTTTTCTGGTGACCACAACTCCATAAAACGAGAGGAGTACAACAATAAAATCTTAGAGGAGCTTCATAGTTTTGATATTGTTCTTAGCTTAGACGAGATTGGCCATGTAAGGGGTAAGTTTCTTGAAAAAAATGACAAAAATAATAAAATTGTTTGTCATTTTTTCGAAACTGAATTCCCAAACATATGACCGAAATTCGGGAACACAGGCCCGAACATTGTTTATTTGTTCGAGAAGGCATTCCCAAATATTTGTTCTGGGAATGCAGGTCCGAATATGGAAATTTCTTGACTTATTGAACAGTTAAAATTGTTAACGCTTGCAGAAATTTTCATTATTTCAAGTTCGGGAATACATGCCTGAACATTACTTATTCTCAAATAAATAAGTAATGTTTGGAAATGCAGGTCGAAACATAGAAATTTCTTAACATATTGAATGATCAAAATCATTAATGCTTACAGAAGTTTTTATTTTTTCAAGTTCGAATACATGCCCGAACATGGAAATTTCTTAACACATTGAATAGTCAAAATTTTTAACCTTTGCAGAAGTTATCGAAAGTAGCCCAATTCCATTATCAGGTTTAAAAGTTATTCTTTTTATCGCATAACTTTGATAATATTGTTACATAGTTTTATGCTGAACTCACAATTTTATAATATCTACTAGTAAAACCGACCAAACCAATTATTATAATTTTTTTCCTGCAATAGAAGATATTATTTCGAAAAAATTAAGAAATTATGTATATATATATATATATAGACAATGGTGGATGAGGTAACAGAGACAATAATCACATTGGCTCTTCTTCTTCTTCTCGGTGGGTTTTGTTAGGTTTTTTGGAAGAAGATTTTTTTTGGGGTATAGGGGCATGGGGGATGTGAGGGTGTGCATTTAATGGATGAAATATTTTTATAAGGATAATTTTGATATTATTTGGGAGGCGAAAAAATTTAAAAGTTTCAAAATTTATAAATAAATAACTCATAAAAATAAAAAATTTAAAATAATTCATGAAATGCTAATCAGTGTGTTTGGTTTGAGTTTTCTGAATTATAGTTTTTTGAAATTGACTTTTTTGGTTTTCGTGTTTTTTTGTTTTTAGTGAATATTTTATAATTTATATATTTTTTTACTTTTTAGATGCACCGGCCCCGTTTGGGAACAGGCTAATTTAGTAACTTTTTGACTATTTGGCTAAAATATGAGCTAAAAAAAACTAGTATTGTTAATGATATTTTTGACTTTTACGAAAAGATGTGCAAAAAGTAGAGAGAAAAGAGAATCTTTTGACTTTTTGGTATGGGTTTGTTGGCTTCTTGACTAATTTATAGTAACTTTTTGACTTTTTGGCTAAAAGGGAAGGTTCCCAAACGAGGCCTTAGATGTATCTAAAAAGTAAAAAATTTGTGAAAAAATATTTTAAAAAATTAATAAATACATAAAAATATAAAAAAATATACTAAATTCTTGTGTTTTTGGTATTTAGTGAATTTTTAAAAGATTTTTTTTACAATTTTTTTACTTTTTAGGTGTATTTATGTTAGATGTGTCTAAAAAGTAAAAAAATTGCTTAAAATATTAAAAAAAATTAGTAAAAATAAAAAAAATACGAATAATAAAAAAGTAAAAATTTTTGTAAAGTATTTTTTGAAAAGTGAAAACAAGAAAGGTGTTAAGCACCCTCTATATTTATCCTCAAAATAAAATTGGACGGTTAATGTCATTGTCTTGACCATAATGTCCAAAGTAGGGTGGAAGTGGACATACTTCGCAAATAGCATCATTCCTTCCTAATAGAAAATGCATGACAGCGAAACAGTTTCGCCTAATCGAAAAGTATTGCACAAATATTGCATTCGCTTGGGATGTGAAATCACTTTTTAATTTTTTGATTTTTTTAGTTATTTTAGTTTGGAATTAAAAAAAATTATTTCAAATAGATTTTTTGATTTTTTTAATTTTTATGAGAGAAAAAATAAAATAATTATGATTTTGATGTGACATTTTGTCTTATTAATTTTTTAGTTTATTTTATCTTTTTATAACTAAAATAGCCAAAAAAAACTTATGCCTATAGCTCCGTTTGTTTTCAGAGGTAGAATGGAGGGGATTCATAGTGAGATAATTGATAGTGAGGGGATTAAGTAAAATTGTGTTTGTTTTGATGATAGTTGTTGGTGAAGGGATTATTAAATTATTTTTATATAAAATAAATAAAAAATAGAAAAACATTAAACATTAATGTTAAAAAAAAAATGCCCAACATGTAAAAAAAATAAAACAAATAAAACAATGATTTTTACTTAACAAAAAATACAAAAAATTAAACATTAATGTTAAAAAAAATTCCCAAAAAAAAAAAAAACAAAGTCCGGCGGACTAATTTCTAATACCAAGTCTCACGGGCCTATCCTAATCCCCTCTCCAAGGGAATTCGTAGTTTGGAAGGAATTACGAATCCCCTTTCTATCTCTCAAAACAAACATGATATTAGTGGGTCATACCTCATTATGAATCTCAATTCCCTCCTTATAACCCAAAAGAAACGGGGCTATATTCTTTGCAAAAAAATCTTAGGGTGCATTGCACATCATATGCATATACTTTTATTATGTAATTTTGTGATTTGATTATATATGTATATATATTTGTAAGATTATTTATGTAAATTAGTGAGAATTTTACGTGATTTTGTGAATTTTTAAACTTTTATGAATATACTTACACAAATTTATATTTAACTTATATATTTTTGTGAGATTACTTACGTAAATTTGTAAAAAATTACATAATTTGTGAATTATATGTATGGTGCGTAAGGTTGCGCATCCAAATACTTCCCATATTTTTATCATATGTTATTATATTATTAGACAAAGAGCATGACTCTACACAAGGATGGACTGAGAGGTTGGTTGTGGCGATTGCCACCACAAAGTTTTGAATTTTTTTCTTAAATATATACGAATTTATTAAAAAAAAAGAAAAATTGCTGATAAATTCAAGTTTAGAGGTGTGTTAGGCATTAGGTTCAATGGTTAATCTTATTTAGTGAGAAGAATATGGGTTGAAAAATTGCCACAAAATTGCTTAGAAAAACCATCATAAAGTTTTCTGCGGAAGTGACCAACGGGGGCTAGCTAGTGGCAATGAATTGACTAGATAAATAATGTTGAACAAATAGGTAAATAGATGAATGACACGTGTACAGATAGTGAGATATTTGAACAGATATGTGACACATATATAAATAGTGAGACATTGGAACAGATATATAGATAAAAAAAAATTAAATAGCTAGATGTCTTTTTGGACAAATATGTCATTTTGGTCCAAAAAGATTTAAGCTTGGGCCTATTAACCCAAGAGTTTCATAAATAGACCTCTAATCGGAGTGCTTTAATTTATATAGGTTTGTCCTTTCAAGATTTTTTTGAGAATTTAATTTCTGTTTTTCCAAGATTTCTTTAACTTGGTCTACATTTTCAAGTTTCAATCTTTACTTTTCAGCTCCATGTATGTTTTTTCTCTACCTTTTATCCTTCTTATTTGTTTCGACTCTCCTTATTCTTTTCCTGTTCTTCTTTTGATTCAATTTTTTACTTCTTATTTTTTGTTGTTATTTCTATTCTCTTTTCAACTAAATATTTGTTTTCAATTTCTTCTTCCTCTTCTCCATTTCTATTTTAAAACTTCTTCTATTTTCAATTCTTTATCTTTTACTTATTTTTCTATTTTAGTTCTCTCTTCTTCTTTTTTTTTAATATTTTTGTTTCATGATCGTACATCGAATGGAGATCATGTTTGTCATAAGAGAAATCACATTATCATTGAGCATTGTTTTTTAGTTTATTTTTTTTTTACTAAATGTGATATACTTAGTTACAAGAATTAAACAATCAATTTAAGAAGAATGTGGTAGAATTATTTGTTCTTAATTCTGCTTTAGATCTTAGAGATGGTTATAAATTTTATCCAAATGCCTTAAAATAAATTCATTGAAATTCCAATTACAACAATGAGATTGATATTTTTAAACATCCTGAGTTGAAAAGTTGTTAACAATTTTTGAGTTGTAAAAGTTGTTAACAATTTTTGAGTTGTGCACGAAAACAAGAAAATTGATAATTTATTCGTCTTATTTCAACTTTGCTTAATTCTACGACAACAAAACACACATTTTTTACAATAAAAATTATCAAAGCTGAATTGCACAATAGTGAATTTTTTGGTTGTTGTTGCATATACGTTCCCTCTATGGCTTTAGTTTGACAACTAAGGTGTACGACACACATTTGAGCATACCATAAAAATTTTCTAATGAAAAAAAAAAAAAAGTGCAGAAATACTAGCCATGACACATAACATTACTCAATAAGTAACGCCATCTCTAACCGTTCACCAAATCCATTATCAAATTTAAATTTGGTAAAAAAGAGATATTTTTTGTGCTTCAACGGTTTCACCAAAACGGTATCAATTTGAGAACACCCCAAAATTTTCACCAAACTGAAGATCTCTTGCACCTTTCAGCAATTTACTGTGTATAGCCGTTGAGTGTGGATCTACTGAATGACTAGCTAGACATCCGGCTGGATGTCCTCCCAGATGACCACCTCAAGCAAAATTTTACACTAGGAGGTCGACCCCTCAATCAACCACCTCTGTATCTTTTTTTGAGGAAACAAACTCAATGAGGAAAAAAGTGAAGGCTGAACCTTCAAGTTACATAGTTCAACAGATGAATGATAGGAAAGAGATGTAAATGAAATCTTTATTCTTTGGTTCCAACTTGATGGGTCATCTTCTAGTCTCTACAGTAGTCATCAAAACGGTTCACCATTTCCTATTAATTGCTGTGTTTCCCATTTGCTAAAAGGTACAAGAGAAGGAAGAAGTTGATGCTAGTATGATAAAAATGGTTCGTCTGTAAAAGGATTATAAAGAGAGAAACAGAGTGAGTGAGACAATAACACTCTGTTTAATGCAAACACAGAGTTGCTGAAGTTTCGTTGCTAACCAGACGGTTGGGAGAGAGATTTTGACAAAAAATTCCAAAGAAAATTTGTTTGGAAGGAGGAGGGAGAGAGAGAGAGAGAGAGAGAGAGAGAGAGAGAGAGATTTTGGGAAGAGAATAGTGGGTGTGAGATGGTTTTTGTATTGAAAGCTTCCAAATACAACACAACACAACACAACAGTCCCAATTGTTTCAGAATTAGGTTTTTCATGTTTTGCATTGACTGGTCGATCGGCCGGTTGTCCACCTAGTCGACCAGTGGTTTGATAAAAAGCCAAATTCCTCTGTTGGAGCAGGCGATATCAAATAAAGGAAATCGTCTTTTTTTATTTACTTAGATTTGATGAAACATCTGGTGAACCGTTGGAGATGCCCTAATGCTATATAAAAAAACAAACAATGTTTACCAATCTTTTATCAATTAACTAATGGGACACATTCAGTGTGTTTGGTTTCAGTTTTCTAAAAATTGAATTTTTTATTTTTCGTATTTTTTTATTTTAATGAATATTTTTAAAATTTTAAACATTTATTTTTTTATTTTTTTTAGATTCACCTTACTTAAATGTATCTAAAAAGTAAAATATTTGTGAAAAAATATTTTAAAAAATTAATAAATACACAAAAATATGAAAAATATACTGAATTTTTGTTTTTGTTTTTGTTTTTGTTTTTGTTTTTGTATTTTTGGTATTTAGTGAATCTTTTAAAGATTTTTTTCATGAAAATTATATTTTTTAAGTGTATTTATGTTAGGTGTGTTTAATTTAGGTGTGTCTAAAAATTAAAAAATTGCTTAAAATATTAAAAAAATTCAGTAAAAATAAAAAAAATACTAAAAATAATAAAGTAGAATTTTCTGAAAAGTATTTTCAAAAAATTAGAAACAAACATATAGATTGATATTATTGTAGTGAGTCCTGTTTTAAATATTAAATTTTTATTTATATATTATTTTTAAATACACTTTGACTAAACATATTTAAAAAGTAAAAATATATATAATTTTAGAATTTCATTAAAGACAAAAGAAAGTATTTCTTTTTTATTTTAAACAATTTTTTAGATTTTTCATATTTTGTAAATTCTTTTAAATTAAACAAACCTAAAAATATAAATTTAAAAAAAAAATCATTCAGCTTGCTTGTTTCCACTTTTCAAAAAATATTTTTCAGAAAATTCTACTTTTTTATTTTCCGTATTTTTTTGTTTTTACTGAATTTTTTTAATATTTTAAGCAATTTTTTTACTTTTTAGACACACCTAACATAAATACACCTAAAAAGTAAAAAAATTATAAAAAAAATCTTTTAAAAATACACTACATACCAAAAATATAAAAAAAATACAAGAATTCAGTATATTTTTTGTATTTTTATGTATTTATTAATTTTTTAAAATATTTTTTCAAAAATTTTTTGCTTTTTAGATACATCTAAGTAAGGTGCATCTAAAAAAGTAAAAAAAATGTTTAAAATTTAAAAAATATTCACTAAAAACAAAAAAATACGAAAATCAAAAAAGTCAATTTTTAAAAAATTTAATTCAAAAAACTCAAACTAAACACACTGATTAATTTTTTTTTTCAAAAAAAAAAGAGATTTTTTTTTTCAAAAAAAAAAGAGATTTTTTTAGCAGTCTCCCTATGGAAACAGCACAAGGTGTTTCACATGGTGAAGGGACCTTTGTATGGGACTAATGTCTCTTTCATTCGAACTTTTTTTTTTTTGGCTTTTAGTTGGTTCCTGCTTTAGTTTGGACATATCCAAATTCAAATCCTTTTCATCTTTTGGTTTTTTTACTTTTCGGGTAAGCAACTTAATCCTTTCTTTGTCATTACAGTCTTTTCATCATAGTTTCTATTAATTAATTTATCGATTAAAATATAAGAAAAATTCTGGTGTGTATCATATGCCCTTGTACCCTTAGTTATGATTTTTGATTATAAACTATTGAAATATTGGTTATGATTTGATTACTATTTAGTTATACTTGTTGGGAGTGTTTTAGAAAATAATTGGGCTAAAATAACTCATTTAAAGATAAAATAGACTAAAATAGTTATTAAAATAAAATATCATATCTGACTCATAATCATGTCATTTTTTTTTCATAATTATTAATAACAAAAAAAAAAACCAATCAACTTTTCAAACATAACTATTTGAGCACTGCTGGGGACCCCTAATGGGAGGTGACCCCAGCACCCCACCTCCACGTGGGGGGCTGTGAGAGCAAGGTTAAAAAAAAAAAAAAAACGATTTTCAGCCAATCAAAATTCAGTGGGGGTGGTGGGAGTCACCCCCACTGGGGGTCCAAGGCATTTTCCTAACTATTTTAGCCATGCTAAAATAACCAAAAAATTAAATAACCAACTAAAATAGTCAACTTCCCAAATAAGGCCATTGTAGTGTTAGTTATAACTTATTGTGATGTTAATTATGATATTATTTTACTTATAATCTAAAAACTCTTTGGTCATACTTTATGTGGTGTTTGATTATAATTTTTTTTTTTTTAATTATGACTCTCATAAAATTAAATTATGACATTTATGATAATCAATAAATGCTATAACTTGCCTATGTACCATAACATTACCTAAAATATAAACTAATGCTATACAAATGGGTTCATTTGAGATATGAGATGACTTTTTGGTTTTTTAATTATTTTATTTTGGAGTTAAAAAATCTCATTTGAAACGTACTTTTAGTTTTTTTAATTTTTGTGAAAATAATTATTATTATTATTATAATTTAAATGTGATATTTTATTTTATTAATTTTTTAATTTATTTTATCATTTTATAATTATTTTGGGCCCATAACCACTCCCAACGAATGCATAGAAAGGCCATACCATACACACATTTTTTAAATACAAAAAATGTAGTCATCCAACACAAATCTCTCAAAGTTGCTTATAATTTCAAGAATGATGACGTAACATCATTTTGGTTGAAACTTTTAGATAAAAAATTAGTTTATTTAGAATTATATCTTTAAAATAATAAGTGGTATTTTGAGAAGTGGGTAAAAAATTAATTTTTTAGTTTTTTGACTTTTTTAGTGACATTTTTGGGTAAAAAGTTGAATTATTTTGAGTAAAAAAACTAACTTTTTAAACTATAAAAACTGAAAAGCCAAAAAACTGATTTTTTTGACAACTTCCTAAAAGACCCCTGAGTCATCAACTAAGGATTTAGAAAAAGAAACAATAAATTCAATAGGTCCATGCTTTTGCCGTCTTATTGGCCTTTGTAAAGAGAATAAAGTTGAAATTGGACCACCAACACAAATTTCTTCGTCTTTTATTTATTTATTATCTTGCTTTAAAAATTAAAATGTGTTAATCAAATTTATTCCCGTCCTACACTACATTATGTTTGAATCTATACTATACACTTTAGGCTACTCTTTTTTGGATACATGTATTTTTTTTTTTTAAAGTTAATTACACCAAGACTTCTCAACTATCAGTGAATATTATTTTTCTCATTTAGCTATTTAACTTGTATATTTTGACTCCTATAGTTATAAAAATGAATTACTTTTACTACTTCAAAAGGGCATTTGTATATAATTAACGGGATTAAAATATAAGGTGATACTCATAAATAGTTGAAGAGATTTTGGTGTGATTATTATTATAATTATTTGTGTGTGTGTGTATTGTGATGGACTTCAATCTAATAGTCAAAGCAAAATGGGCTTTTTTGGGCTTTGGATTTCAGTAAACATGCTGGTTTGGTTTGTTCCTAAGTTGGACCTGCATATATATAAGCAATTTCAGTGTCAACCACCCAAACAGCTCAATTCATTTTAGAATATCCTGTTGGTGATTGTCTTTTTATTTATTTATTTTGAAAACTGCAAAAGAAGGAAAATTACAAAAGAAAATAACTAATCTAAGATATGACTTTGGTAACAAATTAAATTTTAACTTTTTAGTTGTTTCAATTTAAACACTCCATTTTTAAAAGGTATTAATTCTAACCATTTGTTAGTTATGAGGAAAAATTACAAAAAAATAAATAAAATCTAGGGTTTGAATCTTATAATAAAATAAATTATGAATTTTTAATTCTATTAATGTAAACCCTAATATTTTGATTTATTTTTAATTTAAACCATCTGCATATTTTTGTTTAATAAAACTCTCAAAAAAATTTATATTTTAGTCATTAAATTTAATGAAAATAGATATTTTAAATATTTTTGGTACACTTTTTAATGACTAAAATACACTTTTTTCAATAGTTTTATTTAACAAAAATAGGCAGATATTTTAGATTCAAAATAAATCAAAAGATTAAGATTTAAATTGATAAAATTAAAAAATATATGTTTATTTTGTTATAACGCTCAAACTTTGATTATTATTTTTTTCGTTGTAATTTCCCTAGTTATAATTAACGAAACAAGGCTTATATAATTTAACCATGTTTTTTCAATGGTGCTAGACGGCAGCTATGGCTATGGAAGGAAGAAGAGGGGTGCCAATGAACTGGGGAAGGGAAGGAGTAACCGTGGATGGGGAAAAAGGATGGAGGGATGACAGTAGGTTGGGGATGAAGAGAGGTTGTGATGGACTACAGTAGGAGTAGGCGGTGACTGCCCAACAATATTGAAGAAAAAAAAGATGATTAAATTGTTTAAATTATCCTTTTTTTCCATTAGTTATAACTAACGGGTACAAACAGATGGTAAGAATTGATACTATTTTAAATTTTAGAGTTTAAATTGAAACAATTAAAAATTTAGGATTGATGTTACCAAAGTCAACCCTTCGATCTTTTTTCTTTTCTCGTAATTTTCTTGAAAATTTTGTTTGATGAAATGTTATCAAAAAATAATTTTTTTTTATTTTAAATTTCCATGTTGGAAAACAGAAAAAATAAATATTTTTAAAGGTTTTAATTTATTTTATGGAGAATTAAAAATAATTAATGTTTTTAAAATTTAGTTTTTAATTATAGAAAAACAAAAATGAAAATAATAGATACCTAACAAAAAAAAAAAAAAAATCTAACTAGAGCCATGTCACAGGATGGGAGTGACTATGTTAATTGATTTTTTTAAATTTTTACGAAAAGACATATAAAAAATAATGTGATTTAATATTTTGATCTTTTGACTATTTTAATCGAAAAGCCAACACTTCAAACGGGGCTCAGTAGGACCATTGGAAATTCACAAACAAAAAATCTTATACAAATTAATAAAATCTTATACAAATTAATAAATTTTTATAAATGTTTTTAATTAGCACGTATCATTCCAAAGCAACAATTTTAACAATAGAAACAAAATAGATGTCATATTCATGTGCATTTTTAAAAACAAAAAAATTATTAATTTATATAACGTTATTCTTAAGACATATATATGGTCCCTCATGTATAACTTTATGAAATTATTCCACTCCAACCTCAATAATGACACCAGTTGACTTTTCTTCGTGCAGTTGTATTAATCTCATCTGAATAAATAAATAAATAAATAAATAAGAGAAAAAAAAAACATGTGTATTAATCTCACAGTAATGGTAGAGATTCCCACAAAATATAACTCTCACAACTCTTAAAATGATCTGAATCATTCACATTATTGTCAGACATAACTTTAAAATAAAATTCAAACACATCAATAATCAATATATCAATAAAGATCATGAAAATTCTCTTCTGTAAAGGTCCCAAACATTTTCCTTAATCACGTCAGATCGAATGGTGAACCATTAGGCTCATATGATCATGTTTGTGGGACCAACATGAACTGCATATTCAATGTTCTACCAAAAAAAAATCACAAACTTTTATTTTTATTTTATTTTTAGGATTGTAAATAGAATAATATTTGAGAGCTCGAAATATTGCTCCCCCGAATCCCCCTAATGCCCAAAACGACGTCGTTTTGGGCATTAGGTTTTTTTTTTTTTTTTTCTTTTTTTCCCTCCATTTTTGACCATTTTTCGAGCTCAAACGCAGGGAAGAGGGAGAGGGAGAGGGAGAGAGAGAGAGGGAGAGCAGAGAGCAGAGAGGGAAAGAGAGGGAGAGAAGAGAGGAGGGAGACACACACACACAAATGGGCCCTGCATTCCGGCCGAGCGTCCGATCGTCGCAGCTCCGTCCGATCGTCGAGCTCCGCGTCTGCCTTCTTCCTCCGCCTCTGCCTTCTCTTCTTTCTTCTTCTTTCTTTCTTCTTCTTTCTTCTTCTCTTCCTTCTTTCTTCTGCGTCTGATTCTGATTTTCTGATTCAAAAAAAAAAAAAAAAAAAAATTCGAACGACGAAACGACGTCGTTTCGTAATTAGGGGGATTCGGGGAGGCTCAATTCGAGCTCTCTAGCACGGTTGTTGTAAATAATAGAGTTTCTTTAAATTAGGTCTTGACTTGACTACAAGAAAGAGTGCATGGTAGTTGTTGACAGCAACATACAACAACAACAACAACAAAAATTGTTAAACATACATATTTAGGAAGATTTATTAAATTTTTTTTTTTTAAATATTTGTATCTTAATTAGTTTATAAGATATTATTATATTTTAATAAATTCTATTATTAGAACATTTGATCTATCAAATTCTAATTCTCATATTTAAAGTATTTTATAAACATTTCTTTCCTTACAAATATTTTTTTAAATGATTAGCAATTTAGTGATGTGAACATTCATATTTTACAATATGAATATTTACATTGACAGTGTGAATATTCATATTGACATGTTAACATTCACATTGACGGTGTGAACATTCATATCGTGGAATATTCATACTATAAATGTGAATATTATTAGGAATATTTTGGTAATTATGTCACCCATAGGACTTATTGGAATATAAGAAAATAATGTGAACCAAATGAAATACAAGTAGTTGAATATGGATTTATGAAAAAGTGTCTCAAATTTTTAATCAAATTTTTTTATCTTTAGAAACAAAGTAATGGGTTACATATGTCTTTAATAATGTGAGCTTTATTATTTTTATGTCTATTGATAAAATAAAAATAACTATTTTTTATAAGTGTGTGAATAAAACACAAGTTTTGATTAATTTAAAACAATATAATTCACAATTTTAGGTGAAATAAACACTTTTTTTAAAAATATTTTTTTAATACATATCCGGCCTACAATTTTAGATCAATTAGATTTTGTATATTATTTTTAAGTAATGATATAAAAAAAGAAAGAATTTACATAAATATTATACTGAATGATGTGACCTATTGTATCACTTTGATCATAATTTACAAAGATACCGCTACCATAATATTCTTGTAATAAATTCTATATGATTATTCTCATAATTTAACAGATTCCATTATTTCCACACCTCTAAATTATATGAACAAATTTAAATTCCCCACTTTTGAAATAAAAAAAAAAAAAAAAAATTTGTGGTAAATCAATTTAAAGCACTTTGAAAAGTGAAAAGAAGCCAGATCATCATCCCACTTCTCTTTAGAGAATAGGATATATATATATATATATATAGTAGATTAAAATTGGAACATATATTCTGTAGAGCATTCTATGTATTCAACATCTTTATGTCTTTATATAAAAGTTATACACTTTTATGATAAAAAGGAATGTCATGCTGAAATTCTTGGGAAAAGGCAGGTGAAGATGGATGATTTGGGTTCAATACATTTACCAATTTTGTAAATGGACATTATCAAATTGTAATGCTTACACAATCAAAAATAAATTTTAGCTAGTCATCTTTCACTAATATCTATTTTAACTGATCATTCTTTCATGCATGGACTCTACAAACCTTTTATTTTAGTTAGTCATTTTAAAAATTATTATTTTAATTTTCATTAATCAATGAAAAAAAGAAAAGGAAGAGACAGGGAAAAAACAAGATGAATAATAAATTATTTTACTATATTTAGCTACTGACTCTCCAAATATAGCTACACAAGACGTTGAGAGGGAAAATAACTACAATAATGGTTAGCTCTATTAGAGCATCCACATGAGGCTAGGTATTATGGTTTTAGGATAAAATTTACTTAGCAAGGTGCAAAATCACTCCTCAATCAGCCTCGCTATACCAAAATTAAATTTGACATTGCTACAATAAATAGCTACATATAACGATACACTGTTCACAAGTTATACAATATTTTATCATTTATTCTTAAGAGTGATTGGACATCCTACTAGACGACCGGTTGCTGCACCATTTTTTTTTTTTTTTGGTATATGAAATATAATATTTTATCATTTATTATCAAACATCTGGTCAGACATTCTGGCGGATGACTGGCTGTTCACTATTAATTTTTTTTTTTGAGGAAAATGGCAAGAACCTTCTACAAGCTGTTTGGACAGGGTTATTTGCATCATCCAGCAGATTACAAAAATGAATATTTTATAAAATTAAATTTTAGAATAGAGAGTCTGATGGAGGTGTACATACAAAAAAAAAAAAATGCTAGATAAAATAGAAAAGGTAACTTTTTGTTTTTAATTTTGCTCAAAATTTGTTGAATCTGATGTAGAAGTAAAAAAATATAGAGAGGAGGTTAGGCCAAATAACAAAAAGTATCAATTTACCTAGTATGTTGGAGATAATCTTAATAAAGTGCTCAAAAAAGAAAAAAAATTGTCGATAAATTTATTTTGAATGTGACCCACACTTAATAGGTAGTAAATTTGCACTTAGCATTTCAATTTTTTATTTTTACAATATCTATTTTTGGGTAAGTAACTTTTTTTATTTGTCATATTAATTGAGGCTTTTGGTAACATATAGCATTTTTCTGTCATACCAAATGCTAAAAGGAAAGGCTACAATGAAGTGGATCTTATATAGTTAGTACAATCAGGCATAAAATCAAACTATACCTACAGTCTTATTAGATGGAAAATTATACTATGGTACTGGGCTGTGGTGTCTCAATTAATTTTTTATTGGTTAAAATATTAGGATCTACTATTTTTGTGTTGGTTTTTTAGAGATAAAAGAATTAGTGATACAATGTGATGGTGTGAAAAATTATTCAAAAATTACTCCTATTAGATACCATATGTAAAATTTTTCCTTTTGATTGATTTGTATATAAGCATGATTCAGGTTTGTTCAATCTACGAGTAAATTAATAACCAAACAATTATTTACGATTTCATGAAATTTGAAATCAAATTAAATAATAAAAAATTTAGAACCAAACCGCGCGAACTAATAAAATGTGATTTCAGTTCGATTTGAAATTACGGTATTTAAAAACTTTATCATTAGTCGCAATATGGTCAAAAAATATTAGGAGAATCATAAAGAAAAATTTTACCATCAATAACAAAATAAAAACTTTTGTTAGGAGAACCATACTTCGCTCAATAACAAAATATATTAGCGTTATGTTCGCTCGATAATAAAAGACTATATACTTACACAATCCAAAATATTAGAAAAATTGAAAGAAATCACAAAACATCATTAATTGAATACAGAATCACCTGATATTGTGAAGCCATTAGTATAAGAGAGAGGAGTAACATACCAGTTAGACAAAAAACTAGCTCTCAACTGTCTCAATTTGATTCAAAGTAAGCATAACTTCTGACCTGTGTCCTCTTCATGGGCTAATTTGAGTCCATGCCTTTGAGACCCAAAAGTTTATAGGCTTTTTGGTGGATTAGTACTTGCTGAAAAGCCCACAACATATCTATAGGGACAGTTACAAGCTGAACTGGACTTCCTTATCAAAAAGTCATATTTAATTTTTACTTTGATATATAATTTCATAGACCCAAAATATATAATTCAACTACTTAGACTTTTTATATTATATTTCAGTACAAAATAACAAAAATAAAGTAGAAAACAAAATAAAACAAAACTTACAAACAAAAGGCATATGTGACGTTTGGTAATGTTTACGCTTTTTTGTTTATATTTTCAAAAAAATTGTATACTAATTTTTTTTTAGAAAAATAAAAATAAGAATGTTTCAATCATTTATCACTTTGATAAATTTATTAGTATTATTACTAATAACAAATGATAATTTTACAAATATAAAATATATTTACGAAAGTCGCGAAATTTTCTCATTGATGAAGGACAAATGGGAAAATATTTTCACTTATATTTTCTTAAATTTTGGCCATTTAAAACTTACAATTTTCATTTCATTTAAGTGGGAGAAAAATATGAAAGACATCAATTTATTTTTTCTCATCTTCACTCTCTCCAACTTGATATGAGGAGGATAAGTTTTTTTTTTTTTTTAATATATTTTTATTCAAATATCAATTATCGGATAAAAATTTATGGTTTAATTATATTTTTGGTTGGATATTTGATTTCTTTTTTTTTTTTTTTCCGATACATCGGAATAAAAACTAAATCTAAACAGGGCTAAGTCCCTTCTGTAGCTCTACCCATCATGTCCCAAACTAACAGTTCTCTGATTTTAGCTGGGGGATCATTCACAATAAGGATGTCTTCAGCCTGATTAGCTCCAAACTTAGCTAATGCATCAACACACAAGTTTCCCTCCCTCGGGATATGTTGAGCAAAACATTGACATCCATTGAAGATAATCCTGCAGTCCTCTACCAATCTCTTGAGAAGGTGCTTCTCTCCAGGGCCATCTTCAAAAAGCTTTACAACTTCCACCGCATCAGTCTCAATTATCACTTTGTTGAGACCTTTCTGAATGATGATGGTGAGACTATTATACACTGCCCACAACTTTACTACAAGACTGGTGCAATTTTCCATTTTGCCATAGTACCCGCATATCCAAGCTCATCTTTCATCCCTTAGCAGGCCTCCAAATCCTCCAGAACCAGCTTTTCTGTAGCAACCATTTGTGTTTAATTTCAACAACCCTACAAGAGGGGGCAACAACTTGATTAGCATAAACAAATATGGAATTTGTGATAGACATGCTAATTTAAATGCTTGGTTGGTCTCGGTGGAAAAATCAGAAATGAATTTCACACTTTCAAAAATGTTGGGCTCTTTGTTCTCAAAAAATTTGTAATTTCTATTTTTCTATATTTTCCAAAGAGCTGTAGCAAAAATATTGTACCAGGGGGTGTCACTCCCAAACCTGTTTTTCTTTTTTAAGTTAAAAACAATCCAATCCAACCAAGGCATTTGTAGCATTTCTATGTACCAATTTCTACCAAAAATAGAGATCCACACTTCTTCCGCTTTGGAACAAGTTCTAAACAAATGGTTCAAGTCTTCAGAGTTATTATAGAACGAGCAAGCTGGATTAGCAGTCAACCCTCTTTTCAATCTCATACAATTGGTAAGGGTTTTGCCATGAAGCAACAGCCAGAGGAAATCTTTAATCTTCTGGGGAATTTTTAATTTCCAGAGCCACTTCCAGTTCACATCTTGGCTGTCATACTCCATAGCCAACTCATAAGTACTCAAGGTTGAAAAATTACCCTATTTGATTCCCTTTCTAATGTGGCTGGTCAGGATTTGAATTATATAAAGGATATTTTTCTTTAAAAATTGACTCAGCCACATTAGAAGGAAACATAAGATTAATAGTATTGACATCCTAATCTCCTTTCTCATTGAGGATGGTATTGATCTTAGGTAGTTCAGTGTCTATGGAGTGAGTTAGAGGGTGGAGCAATAACCTCTTCGAGAGGTCTATCCCCACACCAACAATCACTCCAAAGATTAACACAAGAACCATCCCTAATGGATCACTTAGCCCCTTTTCTCAATATGCCTTTAGTTTTTAACATACATCTCCACACATAAGAAGTCCTCATTTTTTTTTTTTTTCAACTCAAAAAATTAGTATTTTTTAGGTATTTGGATCTTAGGACCTTAGCCTATAGGCTAGTCCCATTATTCATAAGATTCTAGCCCAGTTTAGAAAGTAAAGCTAGGTTTTGAACTCCAGCCTTCTTAAGTCCCAACCCACCATGCCTTTTCTTTTTGCACACCTCATCCCAACTCACAAGATGAATTTTCTTCTTCTTTGGGATGTCACCCCAAAGAAAATTTCTATTCATACGATCAATATCATTGCACACACTCTTAGGAATAGCCATGGTTTGCATGGTACAAGTAGGAATAGTTGAGGTAACAAATTGTATAAGAGTCATTCTTCTTACTAAATTCAAGACTTTCATTTTTCACCTAGCCAGCTTGTTCTGCATCCTTTCAAGGATGTAGTTAAATTGACTTCTATACACTCTCTAGTGCATAAAGGGGACCTCTAGATATTTTCCTAAGTTAGAAGTTAGAGGGATACCACAGAGGTTACCGAGATCTTTCGCTCTTCTTCTCTCAATGTTGGGAGACATAAAGAGTTTAGATTTTTGAAAATTAATTTTTAGATCAGAGATAGAGCTAAACTCATTCATAACCTCAGTGATTGTATCACAATTCTTACAATTTGCCCTAGTAAATAGAATTAGATCATCCGCAAAGAATAATTGAGTGATACAAGGTCCCTTTTTAGAAATGGTAACCCATTTCCATCTTTTCGTATCAGCCATATGATAGATCATGTTGGACAATCTCTCTATGCACAGAACAAAAAGGTATGGAGATAAATGATCTCCTTGTCTTAGGCCTTTCATGGGCCTAAATTCCTCCACAGGTTCACCCTTTCATAAAATAGAGGATAAGTTGTAACACAACTCATAATAAGCTCAATCCAATTCTCATTAAGGATATTTGATATTCAAACATAAATAGAAAGTCTATCTCTTGAGAAATTATTAGCTAAGTTTAGGAGTAGCAACATTTGGTACATCTAAATTATTTTAATTGGTTAAATCCTTTGTTGGTTGTAGGAGTGTACATGGTGCAATTTGAAGATAAAATTATAATCAAATCGTGAATGATTGATTGATAAATTTGCTATTTGTAATTAAATCACGATTTGAGTGGTTTCAACCTATTAGTTGATTGGAGAATAACTTTAAACAATTATCAAGTATATATATAATATATAATATTAATTTGCATAAGTTTCATATATACAATATTAACTAATTTTACATAATATTTTATATATTATACTAAGTTGTAACAAATTTCACATCTTAAATCTCTGACATACTAAATTTTTACTTTGATATTTTATTGAAATATATATATATGTAACAAACATGACGGGGCGAGAGAGTTTCAAAAATTTATTATAAATTTCAAACTATAAATCAAACCCCATAAATAGAAAGCAAATCGGTGCAAATTAAGTGATATTCTATACAGTCCTAATTAGTAGTCATATAAAAAAATTATTATCAATTTGTTAAAGCATCCACCAATCAAATGCTCGTAAAACACTAACTGATCTTGCACTTGAACCATCCAATAACTTGTTGCCTCTTTGGTCTCAAAATTGCCAACAGAAGCTAAAATTATTCTACGGGTCAAGAAGATCATAGGTGGTGTTTGGGAAGCAAGTTTTCAAATTTTTTTCTCATTTGTTTTATTAAAAGACAAAAGTTTTGCAAAATAAAAAAAAACACATGCAAACAAAATATCACATCCAACCTCATAATCATTTCACTTTTTCTCTCAAAAACATCACATCCAACCACATAAAAACCCAACTATCTTCCCAAACACCAAAAATTTTTTATCTCATAAAAACCTACATCTAATAAAATCTACATAAAAACTCACTTCCCAGCCAATAAAATTGTATCATTTCTCCACCATTTTCTTGATCTTAGCGTAATGTAGTTTTTAATATTCTTATTATTAATTGCACACTGCTAACATAAAATTTTCAAAATGTGGATAATTCCTTTAGTGTATGGCTTGTGTCCAGTACGAGATCGGACTAGACGGTACTATTAGGCCTGTGGGAGCCACCACAGGTCCCATTTTGATAATTCGAACCTCAATATGTAGAACTCGTCGAGTACTATATGTTTATAAGAAATCACGTTGATCGAATATCAATAACTATATGATCGAATCAGTTTTGAATATAAAAAAAAATGGATGGTGAACAAATTAACGGTTGACAAAAAACTGTTTTGATCACATAACTATCGATATTTGATCAACGTAATTTTTTACAGGCATTTAGTACTCGACGAGTTCTATACATTAAACGGTTCAGATTATTAAAACGGGACCCGTAATGAATCCCCACGGGCTCAACAGCACTGCCCAATCTGATCTTGGACTGGACACAAGCCAAACCCATTCCTTTAACCGGAGACAAAGTTGGTCAACGCAATGCACCCATGTCCATCTTCATCCCTTCCAATGAGTGCTACTATTAGCACCTATCAAAATTCTTTGGACCCCCTATTTCTTTGGACCCCAACCCTAAATCCTAAATTTTAATCATATTTTTTTGGACATCCCACTTATTACCAAATCTACCTATATTCATAATATTTTCACAATGAAATGCACACCCACCTGAATCCATTCCAACAGTAACCTTAGCCTAAATCCATAAGTAAATGCACGCAATTCACACCCCCAACCACGCCCACTCTCTGTCTCCCTCTCTTCTCTCTCTCTCTCTCTTCATCAGTGATGTCTCTTCTCTCTCTTTTCTCTCTGTCTCTCTCAAAACCCCTTTTGTTCAGATGAGAAAGTTAAGATTTTTCCTTCTCTTCTCTCTCTCTCTCTCTCTCTCTCTCTCTCTCTCTCTCTCAAAACCCCTTCAAAACCCTAGCTTTTTCTCTCTCTTCTCTCTCCAACATTAACCACATCTAAAAAGTGGTTCCTGAAAACACAATGCATTTACTTGTGGAGTTGGTGTTCTTCGTCAATTGGGATTTTGACGACGCGAGTCTCTTTGAAATTTGCCATTGATTGGGAAATTCAGATGAGAAAGTGAAGATTGATGCGAATTGTAGGAATAGAAAACAATGTATATATATGGAAAACTAATCTCCATAATATTTCCATAATATTTTCATAATAGAAAACTAATCTCCATATTTTCACAATGAAATGCACACCCACCCAATTTGTTCACCACTATGTAGCTGAAAAAATGTATTTTGTTCAGAACTGTTTTGTTGAACAATAATGATCCAGTCAGCACTGTATGTCCGAACAAAATTTGTTCAACACTGTGTAACTTGAATCCATTTCAATTCACAACTTAAAATAACATGAATTAAATCCATTCAAAATACATAACTTAAATCCATTCCAATTCACTATTTTCCATTATAAGTTAGTTTAACAAAGAAAATTACATAACTAACTATCTGCATTAATGTTCGGAACCTATGTATTGAACGAAAGGATTATGTTCAGTACTGTATTACCGAACATAATTCTAACAGTCAGCAAACCAGTACCGAACAGCTTGAACGAAACAAGAACGACCGAAAACGACCGAGAATGTTAATATAAGACAGATAAACGACCGAGAATGTTGTCCTCGTCCTCCATTGCTCTACACAGTGAAATAAGTGATGAAGTATACGTTATACTTGAAGCAAAACTTTCAAGTTCAATAGTGTTGATGATGGTGATGAAGATGACACATTCAGAATTTAAAATGATTATGAAAAATAATAGATTTAGGGTTTATGTTAGTTGGTTATAAAAAATAATAGGTTTAGGGTTTACAAACATGGAATACGTATAGTTGGAGGTGGAGGTGGGGGTGGGGGTGGGGGTCCAATATTATAGAGTATTAGTTCTTATTGATAGGTAGGTGTTCCATTTAATAATGTCTTTTAATGTAATTTTACTTTAGGGTATAATTGTAATAAAAAAAATTATAAAATGGGGGGTCCAAAAAATTTTGACAAGTGCTAATAGCAGCACTCCTTCCAATTCCAGTGGTCAACACAACAAACACCACCGATGCAACTCTTTCCGTAGGGTCCCACATAATCACCCAATCTTTACGTTGGGACCACACAAAGTACCCTACACTCAGGGCGGGATTATGTGTAATTCAGTGGTGTCAATTGACACCACTAAACTATGAAATTTTGTTTAAATATATATGAAATTTTGTTTAATAGTTTTAGATTTTAACAAAATAACCCCAGTGTTTAGAGTTATTCATTTTTTAGTGGTGTCAATTTTAACAAAATGACTCCAGTGAATCTAGATAAATATCACATATATCACATATATTTAGAGTTATTCATTGTTTAGTGGTGTCAATTTTAACTCAATGTTCGTTCATTCATTTGCTCCATCAATACTTCATTCTCTAACAATCATTGTTACATTGCTATTGATACATTCTTTCATTTGTTCTCTCTCTCTCCCTCTGAATGACCCACTGAGAAAAATTCCTGACTACTCCCTGCCTACACTCACCGCATAGGATCCCCACCAATCGTTCGTTTTTTTCCAAGTCGACGGCTCAGAACTCAACTCACCCACTCATCAAACAGCAGAAAACCCTCCAACCCGCTCCATTCTCTCTCTCTATAACTCTCTCTCATTGGCCATTATTGTGATAGAGTTAACCGTTGGTTGACCCCGAGATCTAGGGTTCCAACCTATCTCTGTTCTCAATCCTAATTCAGAAAATTCAATTCGATCCACTCGCATCTTCAAATCATCGTCAATTCAATTCAGTAAGTCTCTTTTCTCTTACATTGTGTTTCTATATACAAATTCAATTCTGTTTATACACTATATAGAAGATAAATGCGAATGGATAGTAATTATTCGGCTCTTCCCAAGACTTCATACGTAGAATTACAAGTCCAAGATGATATTTTTAGATCAGGAACCCCTAGATCTCCTCCTATTGATGATGAAGATTTCGACAATCTTGTTTATGAGGGTAAAAACAGCAATTCTGGGATTTATGGGGCTGTTTTTAATCTCACCACATCTATTGTTGGGGCTGGAATTATGGCCTTGCCTGCAACAATGAAAGTTTTGGGTTTGATTCTAGGGGTTATTTTGATTATTTTGATGGGTATTTTATCTGAAATCAGCGTTGAAATGCTTGTTCGATTCACCGTTCAATGTAAAGCGACTTCCTATGGGGAGGTTGTTCAGGCTGCTTGTGGTAAGCCTGCTAGGATTTTGTCTGAAATTTGTATAATTGTGAACAATGCCGGTGTTCTTGTTGTTTATTTGATTATTATGGGTGATGTAATGTCGGGTTCCCTGCGTCATATTGGGGTTTTTGATCAATGGTTGGGAAATGGTTTTTGGGATCATAGAAAACTAGTGATTTTAATTGTTGTGGTGGTTTTTCTTGCACCGCTTTGTGCTTTGGATAAGATTGATTCGTTGAGCTTGACATCGGCTGCCTCGGTAGCTCTTGCTGTTGTCTTTGTTTTCGTTGCTTTTGTTATTGCTATTATTAAGCTCGTTGAAGGCACTATTGAGACTCCTAGATTGACACCGGATTTTGGATCAAAGAAGGCAATTTTGGATTTGCTTGTTGTGATTCCAATCATGTCCAATGCATATGTGTGTCATTTCAATGTTCAACCTATCTATAATGAGCTTCAAGGACGGTCACCTCAGAAGATGAATCGAGTTGGAAGGATCACAACCATTCTTTGTGTTCTGATTTATGCATCTACTGCCATATCAGGTTATCTACTCTTTGGAAAGAACACTGAGGCTGATGTACTGACTAACTTTGATAAAGACCTTGGAATTCGTTTCAGTACAGCTTTAAACTATATTGTTCGTGTTGGATACATTTTTCATTTGATTCTTGTTTTCCCTGTTATACATTTCTCCCTCCGGCAAACTGTAGATGCCTTGGTATTTGAGGGATCAGCACCTCTTACAGAGAGTAGGAAGAGGTCTTTGGCCTTAACTGCAGTACTGTTGGTACTTATATATTTTGGATCTACAATGATTCCCAGTATTTGGACAGCTTTTAAGTTTACTGGAGCAACTACTGCAGTCTCACTGGGCTTTACATTTCCAGCACTTATTGCGTTGAAGTTAAGTAAACAAGGGCATGGTTTGACCCGTGCTGAGAAGTTTTTGTCTTGGTTCATGTTGATATTGGCAATAACAGTTAGCGTTGTTGGGGTGGCTGGCAATATCTATAGTATGGAAAGCAAATCTGAATAACCCTCTCCTTTCCAATTGAGTGTTTTCTTCTGTTAGGTGTCAATTGTGTGAAAAGCTACAGAATATTAGTGGAAAACTTTTCAATTCTTATTGTTTTCGGGCTGCCTGGATGGTTCAATGAAGTGAAGATAATCGAGCATCAAGTAGACAACTGATGAGGGAGGTGAATGTCTACCAACACATCATGTCTTCTTGTGCTGATTAGGTTTGGAATTGCAGATCAAGCCTTGCGTCCTTATGGTGGAAGAATGGCAAATGTGAAGTACTTCTAATGAGGTTCCCATCAAGTGTAAGTTATTTTGATGAAATTATAGAGAGCTGTGTAGGAATCAGCTCAAGTTGTAGTTTTGCTTAGCCCATGCGACTTATTCTCATATCCCCCTCCCCTGAAGAAAGGGGTAACTGATACTGTATGATACAACAATTACACTCTTGTTTAAATGAATTTTTGGTTTATCTAATTTGTAAGGAAGATATTTTTTTGCATATAGCTTTGTTGTCTACTTGTGGTTTGGTTTGTAGTTAGGGTGCAATGTGGTCCAGTTTTACATTGGTTAAATTTCTGTTTAATATTATTTTATGGTTAAACTAAATCCAGTAACCATCTAACACTTCAATATGTAATAATGCTAGAAATTGCTTTTGCTTCATTTTCCGCTGATCTGTTTTAGAATCACTTCAGATTGTTCTATCAAATTTTAAGTTTGAAGTGTGATGGTTATAAGTACATTTTATCACTCAAATGTGTGATTGACATTACTTTCTTAATTGATTTAAGATCTTCCAGTTCTCTCATCAAATTATTTTTTTTGCCTTTGCCCATATATTATGAGCAGTACTAATAAAACTTGCACTAATTTGTGAAGAACCAGCTTTTAATATTTTTTGATGAAGAAAAACTGTTTCTTGCATGGCATCACGAACTAAAGACTGCGTACTTTGAGCACTAGTGTAATACTGTGAGGTAGCGGGATCTTTCTCTCGCTTTTTTGGCATCAGTTAGTAACTAACGAGTTGGAATCATTTCTGCCTTGCTTTTGCTTTCCATTTTGACATTTACTTAATTCTTCTCTTTAGTTATGTCAAATTTGCAAGTTTTTTTTAAAAATATTTTTTAACCATTCCAATATAGTTTCCATCTCTTATGTAAAAAGCTGGGAGCCTTGTTAGTATGCAACTATTGCAATTTTCAGATGAATTTGATTAGCGACTAAGAATTTTATTAGAGTTAGGTTAGAACTTGAATTCGAGGAGACCATGAAGTTTTTAGGTATGGAAATGGAAGATCATTGTGAGTAGTGAGATCTATTAGGCTCAATTGGTTTTCTCGCTTACTGGACATAGAATGCATCATCTTGATTCCATTCTTTTGGTTGAAAGATATCCGAGTCTTAGTATGCATCAATTATGACCTGGAAAATTGCCAGTAGTTGGGGGTGATTGAAGTGAGAACGGATTTATTATTCCCTTCTCACCTTTAAACCATAATTACTTGTGAAGATTTTTTTATTTTTATTTTTATTTTTTTATTATATATTTTTTTAAGATCCAGGGTAGGGAGAAGGGGGTAAGGGTAGGGGAGGAGGGGGACCAGGATTGACCCCCGGTTGATCTGCGTGGTTTAAGCATGTGTTTTCGCTCGCACTATCAGCTTTGCACTTATGAAGCAATAGAACCACAAGCTTTGAGTGCAAAAGATTCTGGAGAATATGGGCATGAAGGATTTATCTGTAGGTCAAAAGAACCAAAAAAGGAAGTTTGAGAGGCCATGAGGGCTCAGCTCTCTTATGAATCAAGTATAAAGATTAATTGTTAAGAGGCAAAACATTTTCCTAGGGAAGTTTTCTTTAGAAAACGGTTTTCTACGTTGTGTTGCGTATTTGAAACTAATGCCACTACAATGTATAAAGGTCTTAGGGACCAAACTTTTTTGTTTTCAAAAATAAAATTTTGTTGCAAAAAACGGTAGGAGACCAATCATGTTGTTATGAAAATCATCACTAAAAGGTTGTTTTAAAAAGTAAAAGAAAAAAAAGACATTTAGTGACAAATTTTAAATTATTGCTAATAAATACACTTTTAGGTACAAAATAATTTTGTACCAAAAAGATTATTTTTTTAGACGGAAATTCATTCATTACTAAATGTTTAATTTTGTCGTTAAAAATACGACACTTTTTATAGCTAAAATATTTTAACCTTAAAAAGTGATTTCATTCATAAATGATTGTCTCTAAAACTTTAGTTTGTTGTAGTGTATACCAATGATTGTATTAATGACAGTGGGATGGAGGTGGCGGTGACGTGATGGTGGAGGTAGTAATACTTTATTTTGGAAAACTCAAATAAATTTATTTTCATTGACTCTCATTTCTATTTATTTATTTATTTATTTTTTGGCATGAAATGCTAGAAAATGTTAGAAAAATATTCTTTGAAAAACAAACGGAAGGTAAAATCAAATTGCTATGCAGTGAAAGGAAGAACAAAATATAGATCTACTAGTACATTATTGCTTAGATGAATGAAACAAATAAAGAATTTCCAGTATGAATTTGTGTCTGTAGTACTGTAAACAGAGTCACAGAGTGGAGCCACCAGAGAAAAACAGTGGTGTGTGTACTCACCCTCAAATTCGTCCTCTTGTAGGAACCATTAGGCAAAGCATGTGGTACACTGGTGGCAAACTCAATTGGATTTAGAATTTGAGTTTTAGGTGGATAAAAACACAAGTAACTTTTCATTGAAAAAAGTTAGTATAAAATTTTAAATTTTGATTTATATCAGTGCAAAAAAAAAAAAAAAATGAATAATATATTACTATTAATCGTACGTTCTTTATCAACATAATTGAGAACAAAAATATAATTAGACATGTTTATTGTCTGTATTAACTTAACAAAATATTAACTATTAGTATGTTTCCCTCTAATAAAATTAACTATTTGAAAATATTATAATCGCCATTTTTATAATATATATAAAAACATCAATAATAAACTTGACATCAAAATCTTAATTAATATCTTTCTCAATAAATTTGATAAAGTAATTTGCTACAAAAACATTTTTCATCTTATTAGGTAATTAGTTTTGAAAAAAATTGATAATTGAAAATGTATGTGTTTTATGAGTATATTGATAATCTGTTTCAATAAGGAGTATTAAATTTTATTAACTTATTTTAAGAATGTCTTGTTGAAATAAATAATATTTTTATTTCCAGACAATATTCTTATTTCTAAAGAATGAACAAACAAGAATGAATGCAAAATAAAATGCATATGCAAATTAAAGTATGATTTATAAAAGATAAAAGAAAATGATATATGAACAGAAAACAAGAATAGTAACAAATAAAAGAAGGGCAAATTACACAAATAGTCCCTATAGTTTGGGGCTTGTATCACTTTGGTCCCTGACTTTTCAATTGTGACACATTTGACCCTGAATTTTGAATCTTGTTCCAAATAAGGACAATTGAATATATAATTAGATTTTTCAAGGGTAAAATTGTCAATTTGATAAAATATAAACTAATTTGACAAAAATAAATGTCAAACAAATATTTTTGAATTTTTAAAAATTATTTCTACCTACTAAAAATAAAATTATGTAAAATTGATAAATCTTTTAGACATTTATTTTTTTTTTTCACCAAATTAATTTTTATTATGTGTTTGGATGATGATCATGTAAAATTACTTTTAAAAAATTAATTATGTAATTTTTATTAATTTTACATAATTTTATCATTGGTGGATAAAAATAATTTTAAAAAAATTAAAAATATTTTTTTGACATTTATTTTTGTCAAATTAGTTTATATTTCATCAAATTGACGATTTTACCCTTGAAATATCTAATAATATTTTCAATTGTCCTTATTTGGAACAAGATTCAAAATTCAGGGTCAAATGTGTCACAATTGAAAAGTCAGGGACCAAAGTGACACAAGTCCCAAACTATAGGGACTATTAGTGTAATTAACCCATAAAAGAATACAAGTAACTTTAAACAATATAGAATATAATAAATAATACAAATAAAAAATAAAATAAATCAACATTTGATAAAATTCAATTTAGAAACTATTTTTAAAATTTTGTAATGTAAATAATTTGGAGGGTGCGAACTACTAAAATTTTGAGGGTGTGAAATACTCCAGTTTAAAATTATCTTACTAATTACTAATATAATATACATGGTTTTTAAAAATTTTGGGG
This sequence comes from Camellia japonica, assembly GCA_030407325.1. Lineage (NCBI taxonomy): Eukaryota > Viridiplantae > Streptophyta > Magnoliopsida > Ericales > Theaceae > Camellia > Camellia japonica. Next base: position 91,637,144 of record JAPPVO010000010.1, on the reverse strand, counting down.
GTGCAACTACTCCGGCCCGCACCCCTAAATCCATTGTTGATTATATCTATTTAAAACTCATATTAACCTGTCCAAATTAATAAATGAGTTTAAATGAGCTGCTCATGGAGGATTCTATTTACACCCAAAAAATCATTAAATACTCTTAATTTTTAAGTACACCATGTTTAATTATTTAAAATTTTATTTTACTCTCATTACACCTTATTATTTTCCCCAAATTATCCTCAAGGTAAACCCAAATAATAAATAATAAACAAACTAAAAAAACTAAATTATTTCAAAAACTTTTCAATACAGAAAATAATTCTCAAATATAACAAAAAAATCCAAACTTATAACAACATACACATTATAAATATAGAAAAAAACCAAACTTTTACATAAGCATTATAAAACTTTTCAATATAAAAAAAAAAAAAAAAAAAAAAACCTTTGACATCTTAAATTATTCATAAGAATTCTGGGAAAAAGGTCAAAACCAAACTTATAAGCACACAAGTATCGGGTACTAACAAAAAAGAGTAGTTCTCAAATAATGTATTATTTAAATGACAAAATAAAAACAACTCCAATAATATAATATTGTTAATCTAACTATTAGGCCCTTTAATTTTTGTTAATAAAACGATATAAAAAATAACTGATGATACTCTACAAAAATTGTGAAACCCATTTATATTAATGTTTATCTCCTTTTTGATGGGTTGTTTCAAAAAACTATTTGGATTATTATTCTCATCTATTATTTGATTTTGTTCAAACTTTTTTTTAGGGTTTAGGATTTCAAAATAATAAAAAAACAATAATGTTGATGATGATGGTGAGTTTTGGTAGGGTGGATTGGAATTTTGAAGGGAAAATGAAGACGAAGAAGAAGAAGAAGAAGAAGAAATAATTTTGATCTCTTGAGGAAGAAGATACAAAGATTTGAATAGGAATAACCGATTATGGTGTATCATGAGGGAAAAAAAAATATTTTAGGGTTTAAATGTGCTGTTTTTATTAGTACATTTATATTAAAATAAAATAAGAATTAAAATTTATGAATTTAAATTAGAGACATATTTTGGGTTCGAATAAAATCCCCCGCTGCTCATTGTCAACCCCATCAAAATTGGGTTTACATAGATTGGATTTGAGTGCCCATTTAAGGCCGTCTAAATGGGCACCACTTTTATCACCAATTTAATTTTTTTTAAATAAAGTTTAAAAAAATTATAAAAAAAAATTATAAAAATAATAATTAAATAAATAAAAATATATTTCTAAAAAAATAATATATTTTAAAAAAAAAATAGATAAAGTTAATGGTTTAGTTGGATTTATTTGTGCAATATGTATCCAATTCAACCCAACCCATTAAGGCCATTGCTTAAATGGGCTGATTTAGGTTAGATTGTTTTAAATGTTTAACTTGTTTTGACACATCCATATCCGCTCATTATATAGAGGTGACAATCTCAACCCAAACCCATGAACCCGCCCAATTATATTAATTTAAAATCCATATTAACTCCCCTAATTTAATAAGTGAGTTTAAATGGGTTACTCATTACCGACCTAATTAAAATTGGATTTACATGGGTTGGACATGGGTATCCATTTAAACCCGTCTAAATAGCCACCACTTCTACCACCAATTTTAAATATTTTAAAAAATAATTTTAAAAAAAATATATATATATATATATTTTTTTAAAAAGAAAGAAAAAAGGAAAAAGAGATGAAGTAAATTGGTTGCTTCGATTTATTTGTCCAACTCGTATCCAATTTAACCAAATCTGTTTAAGCTCATTTATTAAATGAGCGTGCTTGGATTAGATTGCTTTAAATGTTTAACCCGTTTTGATCTGTCCATACCTGCCGATTTGCCACCTCTATACACACAAAATACATATATGCATGCTTTAATATTTAATTAGTAACTTTGGAAGCTGTTCAAATATAATATTTCAATAATTTTAATTTATGGATGTTCAGATTTTCTCCGGAAGTTGATAAATATATGATCTCATTAAGAAATTTGGGGCCCTCTTTGGTTGTTATTTCATGTTTTTAAAAGAAAAGCAATGAAAATTTCAAAATCATCAATTGCTTCATTTTTGTTCTGAAGTACTTTTCAAAAATATGAAAATAATTTTTGATATTTCTTAAAATATATATATATATATATATGTATTGCGGAATTACATATCACACCTAAAAAGATTCCACCTATTTTATAATATTGTGTCCCATTATAGTTGGGATACCCATGATCCGAATTCTTTGGATATAACTCACCTTTAAAAATGGGAAAATTACACCTTAATGGAATAGAAAAGTTTTTTTTACATAAACATGGAAATGTGTGTAATTCACATTTGCAATCCCACTATATTTTATTTGTACTCCATCACAAAATCACTTGCACTTCACATATTTTTGTAATTTTTTTCTTTATAATATAATTCTCCCTTTAAAAATCGACTTGCAAAAATATGTTCAAAAAGATTTACATATTATGACTACAATCTTTGTTAATCAATGTAGAATAATTAAAAAATTCTATAATTCACACTCCATATGTCCCAATTATGACAATTATAATATTTGATTATGACTTATTATGATATTAGTTATAATTTAGTTATGACTCATTATAATACTAATTATGATATATTGTGATTATTATTTTAATTATGATCAAAAAAAATTTTATTTATTATACCTGATGTGATATTTAATTATGACTTATTATTTTTATTTTTAATTTTAATTATAACTAAAATAATTTAATTATGATAATTGTGATATATAATACACACCCTTTTAAAATGTTTTAGTAGCATCAGCCTAAATAATGACATTGGCATTGGCATCCGTACATGTCAACTAGCAAAGAAGATTTAAAAGAGTAATGTTAGAGATCTCAAATATTCTACTAAAATTTTTACCAAATGTCTCATATGGGTGTGGGACCCACACAATGTGGGTCCCATGTGGGTCCCACACCCATGTGAGACATTTAGTAAAATTTTTGGTTGAATTTTTGAGACCTCTAGCATTTTTGTTAAAACCTCTCTAATTGGTTCTAATGATCGAGTGAAGTAATAAAGTGGCTTTTTGTAGAGAGAAGAGGAGAGGAGAGCTTGCAAGTGAGATATAATCAAGTGATAAGGTTTTGTTCAAAAAAAAGAAAAAAGAAAAGGTGATAAGTTTGTGATCATGTGACTCATCAGGTAGTTTTAGGACAATCATATCTCTGCATATGGATTTGTAGTGGAAAATGGACAAAGCATGGGGTATTGTTAACAGTATAGTCACTTATTTATGTTTCTGTCTGTGGGCTTATCTCATCCCTTTTCCAGTTCAATTTGCATGCGCAAATCCACAAAACAAATGTCATCAAATCATCACTTTGTTGTCAACAACCTCTTAATAAGTGGTTAATTAAATTAATTGTAGAATTAGTGATGACCCCTCACTAATAATGCTCCTAAATACAATTATAATGTCCACAACAAACCCACCACATCACTATATACTAAACCAAATTGTGACTAATCTAGGTTGTCATATGAATATACTAACGCTGTGTTTGGTTGGAGGATTTGAGGAGGGATTTAGAAAGGGAAAGGGAAAAGTTAGGTGAAATGTGAATAAAATATACCTACAGTTCACCTACTTTCACACACTTTTTTCCTTTCCCTTTCCAAATCCCTCCCCAAATCTCTCAACCAAACACGGCATAAGCAAAATAATATATATATTTACTGCTAATCATGTGTCCCTGAGCATCTTGGACTACCAACTGACCAGGTTATCTTGATGGCGAGAGATACAGTTCAACTCTATACAATTACTCGTGAATTTTTTAAAGTAATCAATTGTTTTTTATTTTTGTTATATTTGTGACTGTAGTTGGATTGTTTTTCATTATCAAAGTTTAATTTTATATAACATTTATAATTTATCCCTTGTCGATTGAGGGGGGAAAAAATTCTTTGAATTACGAGGTGAAATCATAGGATGCACCATTGTAAACCTTAAACCAACACAGAAGGCATCATTGACATGTCTACCTTTCTAAACTAGAAGAAATCCAAGTTTTATTAAGGGTATGTTTGACAATTGGATATTTTAATTAATAGGTCAAAAAAATTATACTCGTATAGAAAAAAAAAAAAAAAAAAAAATCATTTACATATCTATTTTTTATATATTTTTCATAAAAAAGTAAAAAAAATTATTGTCAACATCATATCTTAATAAAAAAAATTATTAAAAAATCACTTCTCAAACGAGCCAGTGTCACTGTGATAATATATATATATATATATATATTTTTGACCGACAAAAAAAATTTTCATTAAAACTATAAATTAAAGAAACAAGAGGGTGAAATACGTTGAGAGATATTCGAAGAACATATATACTGCTCTACTACAGTAACTCACACTCATACTCTCACCACAAATCCCCCAGCCTAGAAAAAAAAAAAAAACAACAGAAAAAGGCGAGCTAATAAAATAAGCAAGCTAAGAAGATCTTAACTAACCAGAAATACAAACAAAACTCCATAAAATCAGCTAGACCACGCTGCATCAGCCACATCCACTTGTGATAATATCATAATATATTTTGACCCTTGATATTTGTGAGAGCAACATGAATCTCATATGTATTTCTTTTGGTCATATATTTTGTATCAATCAATTACAGCCTGACATGTGATTCATTAAAGATAACTTGAAGAATTAGTAAAGGTCTTCAGTCATCAAAGAATACGTGGCAAAATTACATCAATAACAATAAATCTGCGAAGTACTGAAAAAATCGAAAGGAGTAAGATGACGTAGCTAAATGATTCTTGAATATTTAAATTCAAATTTAAGATGAAAGCCCAATTGCAAGAAATGATTTAGTGGAGGTGAAATGCTTGAAACCATGATCATGGAGGTTGCTTTGACGATTATCATTCATTTTGACAGTTATCAGCCACTTCGACGGTTACTATCAGAGCCTATAAATAGAAGAGAAAGCTGATAGTGAAAGGACCCAGAACCAGATTTAGAAACCAGTTTATTTACTTTATATTTTTTCTTCCAATTTTTTACATTTCAGTTCTTTACTTTCCTGCGTTGAATTTCAATTACTTAGGAGTAGTTCTAATTTAGTCTACCCATTGCTGTAATTCCCTTCGAAACTGTGGAAGTGTGAAGGTATTGTTGTAAACATTTGTTCACTTAATGAAATTTAATTTCTGACATTGTTCTCTCCCTCTTTCTTTTATTTTTGATTAACAACTCCTAAATTTTCTCCTAAAACAAGCTATCAGTAAAAGTCTTTTTCATTGAGAAGAGAATTTCTAAGCAATCATCTGATTGATTGGCTAATTGTTGGCTACATATTTTCTACGAGCCAATTACAATTCGACGCGTGGCGAAATAAGGGTAATATAGGAAGACTATTCAGGTCCTCGATCCTGATCGTATACGTGGCAGTTAGTATTGGTTATTAAAAGATCTGAGTAGCAGCGAATCAACAAAGGGATACAAAGTGACGTGGCTCCAACGGTTACTCGCATTTCAGATTCAAATTTAGGAGGGAAGCTTAACTGCAAGTAATGGCGTAATGGAGCTAATATTGGGGCAACATGATCGATGATCATGGAGGAGCAGTTCGACGGTTGAAGTGCAGTTCGATGGTCATCCTTGAGCAGTATAAATAGTAGAGAAGCCCCAGAAAAACCCCCGACTCAGATCATACAAACCAGTCTTACTTTACATATTTTCTTTCCAGTTTTACATTTCCTGTTCTTTAAATTCCTGTTCTTTACATTCCTGCACTTTAAATTCCTGCACTGCACTTCATTCATAGGAGTAGTTTCAAGTAGATTGTTGCTGTAAACCTCTACGAGGCTGAGTTTGGATCATTGTAAGTTTTCATTCTAATGAAATACTTCAATTGTCTTCATTTAACTGTTATTTTGCTTAATTTCTCCTAAGTCAAGCCACCAGTAAAAGTCCTCTTCATTGAGGCTGAAAGAACTAAAACACAATCGTCTGATAATTGGTTGGCAATTAATTTTCTGTAAGGACTGATTGATCCTTGCTGGCACGCTCGCATTTACAAAAATACCCTTCGAAAGCCAAAAAGCCAACATATATTTTTGGCACGCCCAGTGGGACTAATTGAAATGGCTAGACGAAGAAGACAAGGAGAAAATGAACGCTTGGAAGAAGGCGTAGAAGGAGAGGTAGAAATACCTAATCCAGAGGATAATGTGGTAACACATCCTGTGGAAACTCCCATATTATCAGAACCTATGGTCGAACAGACCAGTACTTCGGACAAGAACCATATGTTCATAATATTGGACGAAACCAAGGAATTGGACCATCCACTGTTCCATCTACTCAGCCAAAATCCATGGGATGGCCTAGTAGATGCTATGGGACAACAATTAATGAACACAATGGAAAGGTGGGCAACATCCTTTTTGGATCGAATGAATAACCACCAACCAACAAACACAAGACACACGAGGAAGTTTTAAATGTCCCTCAGCAAAGATTGGCTAGAGATAAACAGCCTATGCAAGTTAATGGACATTCTAATGGTCAAACTAGTAATCAGAACTATGAAAGACCATCACCTCAGTCTTGGTATGAACCCATTTCGAGGCCTATAGCAGGCCAAAATGCCTCAGTACTCAACAATGAAGCCACACAAGTTGGTGGATCTGGCCAAGTACAAGAAACTGGCATAAGAATGGTCAAATCCCATGTTCGAAGCCATACCTGGCACTAGGGGGTTACTAATCCCTTATTCGAATTTATACCCGGGGGGTTGGAAGGTTGGCCTGCAAATGGAAGGGACACAACACCTGTTCCAGCACCTTTCGCAGGACAGGCTCAAAGGGGTTACCCACACCCCAACAGCAACCTGCACCACAGGGACAACCAGTCCCAAATGTACCACCTTATGGACCAAGAGGACCACAAGCACAAGTTTGTCCACCAAATCCTGTGTTTTCCCTCCAGTAGTGGTTCAGCAGGCACAAAATATGGTCCCTAGGGACCAAATTGCTGATATTGTTAGGGAGATGTGTGGACCGATGGCTCGGGGGGTCCAGACTCCTGTATACAGAAAACCATACCCAGAATGGGTAGATAGGGTACATGAATACCCAAGGGGGTTCAGGATACCAGATTTTACCCTTTTTATGGGAGTGGAAACAATCAACAATAGAGCATATTGCTAGGTTTGCTGCTCAATGCGGTGAATTTACTAATCATGACTATATGAAACTAAGATTATTCCCAAATTCTCTAACTGGGGGAGCATTTGTATGGTACATCAACCTTACACCTGGCTCCATTCAAACTTGGCAACAAATGGAAGAGGCATTTCATGCCCAATTCTTCCAATCGGAGCCAGAGGTTTCCATGGCAGACTTGGCAAGATTGAGTCAAAGGCCTGAAGAAAAGGCTACTCAGTTTATTGCCAGATTTAAAAGGGCTCGAAATAAATGTAGAGTCATCCTGCCAGAGCCAGAATTCGTAAGATTGGCTCAAAATGGCTTAGAGTTCAGGCTTCGAAAGAAGTTTGACTCAACTGAATTCAGAGATTTGGTGGAACTAACCTATAAGGTGTCTAGATATGAAGCATTACTAGAGGAGGAACAAGATCGACAAGACATATTAAGAGATCCTAATTATGAGATCGATGCAGCAGAGATTGTGGGCAAAGAACCTGTGATCTGTGAGGCATTAATTCATAAGGATACAACAATTGACCAGCAGTTTAAAAAGAAAGACTTTCACAGAAAGTACTCTTTCGATTTAACAAAGCAGATGACATTTTTGATCATTTGCTTGCGGCCAACTTCCTTAAGTTACCTAAAGGAGTAAAACTGCCATCTCCAGATGAACTTAAGGGAAAAGTATATTGTAAATGGCATAACTCTTGGTCTCACTCGACTAAAAACTGCATTGTTTTTCGAGACAGGATCCAAGAACAAATTCGGAAAGGAAGTTTGAAATTCCCAGCCAAAACAGAAAAGGCCATGGGGATCGACAGTAATCCATTTCCAGAAGTTGGAGAGGTGGCAGCCAATGTCATTGTCAGACTTCCAGAACTTGTCCTTGACAGAATTGGAAGAAGTCAATGTGCAGATGCATGTTGCTAACCAGACAACCATCAAAAGGACACTAGAAACCCAGTTATTGGACAAGGTTTCTCACACCAGAGGGAACACTCTGATGAAGAATCACTGGATGATGATTCCTTAGAGCAGCAGTAATGCAAAGGATGTGTCCCAGGTGCAGACTGAGTTATAAATGGTTGAAGGGGCTTCCAATTGATGGGAAGCAATACTACAGGGATGTTCAGAGACGTCCTAAACAACCAATGCTTACAACAAAAGGCCGTATCCGGCTAGTGATAGGCAGCACCATTGGTAGTTGAACCAGCAGTGACAGAATGCATGCTAAAGGCAAGAGGCCCTTGTATGAGTCCAGGCCACCTAACTACTACAGAATGGAGAGCAGTCATTCTGAAAGAAGACTGGAGAAGAGTTCAGGTTATGGGATCAAAGCCAGAGATTGGCCCCCTAGACCAACCTCACGCAGGACAGAAAGTGGCCACCTTCATCGAAGGCCTGAATCAGGCTCGAAACATGAGGTCAGGCCAAGCAACCTTCACAGCCAGCTTCGAAGATGGCTTCGAAGGTAGAAAAAGCAGTTCAACATCTGAGTCAGTAAGTTCGTGGGTACCTGGAGTTCCAGATTGGTTTGTAATGCAGAACAAACCTAGGGAAGTGCCCCCAGAGGATGTTGGAAACCAAGGAGGATGGTCAAACCTCCTTTGGTGGCTCCGAACAATTGGGTATTGCTTAAACACCCAAAGACAAAGGAACCAGATATGGTCCCAGTCATTTCGAGATCACAAAGGAGAAAGATTCAGCGCAGGTACACTCAGTACCAGAAAGATATGAAAGAAAATGGAGAGAGCTCTTCATTGGTCCAGACAGAAGGAAAGAAGACTCCAAAGTCAGACCATACTCCAAAGCCAACTCTACAAAGCAAAGTGGGTTGCAGCAGGAACAGTTGGCCAAGGTTCATTCTGAACTAAAAGCCAGAGAGAATCTAGCTTGCAGGATTGGAGAAAGCTCTGATGGAAGTGATAGCGAGACAGAAGAAGAATTGGCATAAGCCAAAAGAAAGAAATGGTGAGGAAGAAATGTTCGAAGCCTTCATGGCTGAGCAAACATTTTTGGTTGAAAAACCAGTTGAGAAAGATCCTTCGAAGGAATCAGTTAACAACGAAGTGCCAGAGTGCAGCATGGAGGATGCTGCTGAAGTAACTGAACAAGGTGGCCAAGAGGGGAAACAGGTACAGCCAGCCATCCAATTTGGCTCATTTCCTCCAGTATCAGTCAATATGGTACACATACTGCCTCATGAGTTCCAGGCTGGAGATGAGGACCAAGATGGCCAAGAATGGATCCTATTCCTGTCTCTAGTGAAGACTCACAAGTGAGTATGGTACAAGATGATTCTGGAATGGCTACCCCAATGGAAACTGAATATGAGAGTGAAGAAGAGGTGAGCATTAACCTCTCATATCCTTTTGAGTATCCCTCGAATTCTATGACACAACATGTCAAGCCTTTGTACATCAAGGCTTTCTTCGATGGGATACAATGAACCGAGTCCTGATAGATAATGGGGCAGCAGTGAATTACTACCGAAATCTTCTTTGAAGAAACTAGGGAAAAAGAATCCTAGGTTGATCCCAACCAGCACAACCATCGCTGGCTTTGCTGGAGACAAACAGATGGCTCAGGGATTCTACCCATTAACTTGAGTGTGGGAACCAGGGACTGCATGACAGCATTCTTCGTAATCGACAGTAATGCTAAATACAATGCTTTACTTGGGAGAGATTGGATCCACTCAAACAAATGTGTGCCTTCCTCTTTGCATCAGAAAATTATGATGGCCTTAGGCAATGGAGAGACAGAGGAAATTGATATAGATCCTCAACCCTTCATAGCTTGTGCAGACTTTGCAGAGGCCAAACTGTATATTGAGGGGGTGACACCACTCAGTATACTGAGGAAACCTGATGGCTCAGCCGAAGTGACGGCTGATGAGGAAGTGACACACCTGAAGCACTTAGTCCAAGAGAGTGCTGATGAAGGAGGTTGTCGTTAAGGATGACAATGATGCCTGGTTGTAGGCAAAGAATGAAACACAAGAAGCCAAGTCTTTGGCTCTAATTAAATTCTCAACATTGGATGTAAAATCAATAGTCCAGAAAGTACAGGAGCAAGAGAGAGAAGCCATGATAATTGGCTGCAAGCAGAAGCAGCAACAGGCAGAAGTTTTGACCCTTGATAAATACTGTGCATTGGACATTGAAACAAAAGTCCAGGAGATACAGGAAGAGATGCCTTGTGGACAGATTTGTCTATGAGGAGGAGGGCAAAGATGTTGAATTAAAGAACCTGGGAGCAGAACAAAGCAGGGTTGCTTCGAAGGTAGAAGAAACAAAGAAGAAGCTTCAGTAAGTTCTCAGACACAAGACCCCTTAGAAGAAGTAAATTTAGGGGAAGGTTCTATACAGCAGCCCACCTATATAAGTGCTTGTTTGAATGTTGGACAGGGACCAGTTGTTGGTTGTTCTAAAGAAATAAAAGATTGCTTTGCATGGTCTTATAATGAACTACCAGGATTGGATAGGTCATTAGTGGAACATAGGCTCCCTATGAAGCCTAATTTCAAGCCATACAAGCAAAACCAAGAAGAATGAGTCCAGAAGTAATTCAGAAAGTCAAGGAGATTCTTAGACTACTCAAGGCAGGCTTTATTAGGACAGCCAGGTATGTTGAATGGCTATCTATATTGTGCCTGTGGTCAAGAAGAACGGTAAAATGAGGGTATGCATTGATTTCAGAAACTTGAATTTAGCAACTCCAAAAGATGAGTACCCCATGCCTATAGTGGATCTGTTTGTAGACAGTTCAGCAGGGCATCAAGTTTTATCAATGATGGATGGGCATTCTGGTTATAACCAGATTTGCATTGCAGAGGAGGATGTCCACAAGACAGCATTCAGATGTCCTGGAAATATTGGCACCTTCAAATGAGTTAAAATGCCATTTGGCCTGAAGAATGTTGGAGCTACATATCAGAGGGCTATGAACACTATCTTTCATGACCTCATTGGAGGGTATTTAGAGTGTTATATTGATGACATTGTAGTTAAATCTCAATCCATGGAGGAGCATCTGTTTCACTTAGAAGTAGCCTTTGAAAGAATGAGAAAGTTCAAATTGAAGCTCAATCCTCTTAAGTGTGCTTTTGGCGTATCATCTGGAAATTTCTTGGGCTATGTGGTACACAAGAAAGGAATACAGATTGACCAGAATAAAGCCAAAGCCATCATTGAAGCCAGACCTCCATCAAGTAAGAAAGAATTACAAAAGTTCCTTGGACAGGTTAATTTTCTTCGAAGATTCATTTCTAACACTGCAGGGAAAACTAAAGTTTTTTCTTCCTTATTAAGGCTGAAAGATGAAGAGGAATTTGTGTGGACAGCAGAGCATCAAATTGCTTTCGAAGGTATTAAAGCCTACTTGGCCAACCCTCTAGTGCTGATGCCACCAAAGCGTGACAAGCCCTTGAAGTTGTACATAGCCGCAGCAGAAGATTCATTGGGAGCTTTCTTAGCCCAAGATAATGAAGAAGGCAAGGAGCAAGTTGTTTATTACCTTAGTAGGTTTTTGAATTCTTGTGAATGTAAATATTCAGCTGTTGAAAAGCTGTGTCTTGCTTTGTATTTTGCTGCAATGAAATTAAGATACTATCTTTTACCTACAACTGTCTTGGTAATTGCAACCAAAGATTTGGTTAAGTACATGTTATCTAGACCTATGTTGAGGGGAAGAATTGGTAAGTGGATACTAGCCTTATCAGAATTTCATCTAGAATATGTCCCTCAAAGGGTAGTAAAAGGGCAAGTTTTAGCCAATTTTCTGGCAAACCATCCATCTCAAACAGAGAGCCAAGAGATAATGGAACTTGGTATGGCTAGTGTTGAGCCATGGCAGATGTGGTTCGATGGGTCGAAAGCCAATGGCTTGACTGGAATTGGTATTGTGATTAGGTCTCCACAAGAGGTAGAGACCACACATGGTTTCAGAGTGGATGAAGTTACCTGTTGTAATAACCAAGCTGAATATGAAGCCTTAATAGTGGGACTAGAAATTCTTATTGGATTACAAGTTCATACAGTTGACATATTTGGAGATTCTCAATTGGTGGTTAACCAAGTGAAAAGGATTTTCAAGTGTCAAAGCATAAGCATTTTACCATACTATGTTGTTGCATTACATCTGCTTTCTCAATTTCAAATAGCAAATGTAACTCATGTTCCAAGATTCTTGAATAATAAAGCTAATGATGTGGCTCAGAAAGTTTCGAACTTCAAGAGAAGGGATAATGTCCAAAGGAACATAAGCCAAACAACATATCAGAAATTGATACCACCATTGAATAAAAGGAATGTGATTTTGGAAGTCAATCATAATGACTTGCAAGAACAAGATTGGAGGCATCCAATAATGCAGTACTTGGCTGGTCCATCTTCGAAGGCCAGCAGGAAAATTAAATTGCAGTCTATGCAATATATGATATACGGTAATGCTCTCTACAAAAGGGGGGGAGATGGTTTATTGCTGGAATGTTTAGGCCCAAAAGAAGCATTAACAGCTATGGCTGAAGTTCATGAAGGCATCTATGGTGCTCATCAGCCTGGTGTGAAGATGAGGTGGTTGCTTCGAAGGCATTCTTACTATTGGCCAACTATCCTTAAAGATTGCATAGAGTGTGCAAAAGGTTGCCAGGCATGCCAAAAGCATGGCACAATAAGGCATGTGCCCATAATAGACCTGCTTGCAGTGGTGAAGCCTTGGCCATTCAGAGGATGGGCCATGGATATGATGGGGAAAATACACCCACCCTCTTCGAAGTATCATTGTTTCATCTTAGTAGCCACTGATTATTTCACTAAGTGGGTCGAAGCTAAGCCTTACAAGGCTGTAGACCAAACTGAGGTCATTGGATTCATCAAGGATTTAATCCATAGGTTTGGCATCCCACAAACTATAACTGTTGATAATGGAACTGTGTTCGATCGGAAAATGGTGAAGTCCTTTGTGGCAGAGTTTGGAATTAGTCTTGTTAATTCTACCCCCTATTATGCACAAGCCAATGGTCAAGCTGAATCATCCAATAAGTCCTTGAAGAAAGGAATACAAAAGGTTGTGGAAGACAATCCTAGGGATTGACATAACTTATTGTTGGATGTATTGTGGGCTTATAGAACTTTCCCAAGGTCAAGCACAGAAGTTACTCCTTATGCCTTAGTGTATGGGCATAATGCAGTGTTACCTGTGGAAATTAATGTTAAATCTTTGAGGGTAAGATGCCAAGACCAGCTAAATCCTGAGCAATACCATCAGAGTATGTACTTGGAATTAGAAGGCATAGATGAAGCCAGAATTCTGGCATTAAACAACATTCTCTTGCAAAAGAAAAAAGCGGCCAAAAATTACAATAAGAAAGTCAAATACATTGGCTTTGATGAAGGTGATTTGGTATGGAAGACAATACTCCCAATAGGAATTAAAAGCCATAAGTTTGGCAAATGGTCACCTAACTGGGAAGGACCATATCAAATTCATAGAGTCCTGCCTTTTGGGGCATACCATTTGAGAAATTTGAATGGATACATACATCCCAAAAAGATCCATGGTAGATATTTGAAGCCTTATTTCCCAACTATTTGGGAAACACAAGGAGTAGAATAAATGTCAAGCAAAAAAACACAAGAGTACTCAAATGATAAATCAGAATTTGTTTTTCTTCATAAAGAGTTAAATACATTATGCCATAAATTGACCCAAAAATCATTACAATGCCTTAATTGTTCTTTTACAATAGACTTCCTATTCTTAAATGAGGGAACCAACTGAATGGCTGTGCTGTCACGACCCAAACCCGCCCCTATGGGTTTAGCACCGTAACCGGCCAGTAATCCGTGATTACCAAAGGCCTGCTTAATAGTAGAACAGTAAAACAGAGTACAGGGGCATGGCGGAAGCCAATACAGTAAATAAACAATGTCCAATGAGCTGCGACAGTCTGTATGCAAAAAGACTTTTCATACATATATACAGTCAGTGACCAAACAGTATGCACATCATAACAGGACAGTCTATACATACATGTACATTCAGAACAGAGATCTAATCCCTATTAAACAGGACAGTAACAGTCTATACAGTAAATAAAACAGTTACAGAGACAGACGGGGAATATTAAAACATCCCTAGGCCAAAGCTTGAACGGGCTTGGAACCTCACGGTGAGGCACAGTGGTTGACTGACAAAACAAAAGCTTGCCTGACGCTCCTAGCAGCGGTCCGGTGCCTGAACACCTACATATATATATGAGCAGTAAGTTAAAGCCCAGTGAATAACATAATTCATAAAGAGGTTAGCAAAGAATGTCCCTTCAGTATTTTAACCAGTCGTTTGCCTTGGTAAATTAGTTATACGATCGGTGGCTTACGTTTCATGCCATATCAGTCATTTAGAAATCATAATAATCGTACGTGGCACATCCGTTAACAGAACAGTACAGTAGTAGTAGTGTTAGTACAGTGACAGTATAATAGCAGTAACGGTACAATACAGTAACAGTACGGTAGCAGTACAGTAGCAGTAACAGTAACAGTGCAGTAGCAGTAACAATAACAGTAACAATAACAGTAACATTTCAGAAAACAGTACAGTTCTTATGGACTCAAGAGGTGTCTCGCACGGGTTCTAGAGGTGGCTCACACTGTAGCACTTAGTTCCGTACAGCACTTTGTTCCAGGTTCCACAGATTGGCTTTAAGCCCAGATTTTACATATGTGTGGACTCAAGAGGTGTCTCGCACAGATTCTAGAGGTGGCTCACACTGTAGCACTTAGTTCCGTACAGCACTTTGTTCCATATCAGAAATACAGAATGGCCTCTAGCCTAACAGATCAAACAGTGAATAATGGCTATCATAACAGTAAACAGAAGTTCCAAGATAAGCACTGACAGAGATATCTATGACAGTAGCAGTACAGTACAGTAACAGTAAGTTGCTACGAATGCCACGAATACAGTCCATAATTAAGACATTCAGTTCATTCAGTAGACAGTATTTCCTTCAGAAACAGTTCAGTTGGTCGTTCATAAAATAATCATAATTGAACACATCTTTACAACATTGTTACTCACAGAGTTCTGGGCTATAGATGAGCTAGAGCGTCTTCAGATGCCAACCCTACACAATTACAGATTGAATACACACTAAGCTACACAGTTGGGAAAATCAATAACTTAATCCCTAATTTGCCTCGGTGTGGTTCTACATCAATATCCTCTTTAAGATGCATGAAACATGCCCTAGGAATGCCTAGGATGGAAAGAGGATGCAAATATGCACTCAGAAAACATTTTCAGAATTTTCAGAAAACAGGGGTCCCGTTCGAGCGTAGGTTACTCCGCTCGAGCGGATAGGCAAACAAAGGTCCCCGCTCGAGCGCCGACTTCCCCGCTCGAGTGGACCAAAAAGTACTGGATGGGTGAAATTTACGCTCGACGCCCGCTCGAGCGTGTCACCCAATCCTCCGCTCGAGCGTACGTTCCTCCGCTCGAGCGGACTGTAAAACAGTGCAAGATGCTGGGAGCTCGATTTCCCCGCTCGAGCGGCACTTCCCCCGCTCGAGCGGATGACCAAAATCTGAAAATTCCAGATTTGAGTCCCAAGCTCAAAATCAAGTTTAAATGCAACATTTTCGATCCTCTTGGGCCAATTTTCTGGAAAACACTTGTAAACACATAAAATGACATGAAGTCAATTTGAGAAATCAAAGTCCAAGGGTGTTTCAATTAAACTCCTTTTCAAACCCATTTTCATGAACATCTTCAAACATGACATGCATGAGCTTAAATTAATTTAAAGCTTCAATGCTAGCTCAATTGAGCCAATTCTTTTCAAAACAAGATGAAATCATGGACTATCATACTATGATGAACATGCATGCACCATTTGCCATGAAATCAACATCGAAATGCAAGGATAAACACATGTATGCAACAATTAAGCTTCAACACAACAATTTGAGCCATAAATTGGCTCTAGACCTCAACTTTGCTCTAAACCATGCAAGAGTAATCTCAATTACATCAATAGAAGGTTGAATCCCTTACCTAAGTCTTGAATCAAAGGTCTAGGAGCTCAATTTTGGAACACTCTCTCCAATTCCTTCACTTTCCAACCCAACTCTTATGAACTCAAGATAAAACACTCACTTCTCTTACTCTCTCCCTCTTGGACGGCAAAACAAGGGACTTGGCTGATAAATGTTTTGTATTGAGTGCAATAAGGCTCTATAATAATAATAAACAAAGGCCCCACTAGATGGCATTATGGTAAATAAGTCCATATCTTTGATTTAACATATTTTATCTAATTTAGTCATACCAAATCGATTTTCAATTAAATATACCATTAATTCACATAAATTCCAATGATCATAAAACATTAATCCATTTCCGATTTGGCCGCCGGTAAGGCCTTCAATTTGCAGTTTAAATTATAGAATATGAACAGATCGATTAACAATCGACAGATAGAAAATGCATTTAAACAGTTATAGTAAATCAATCAATCTCAGTTTAGCAGTAATCCGTGCTTAATCAGTAATCAGTGGTGAGGGCTATTACAAGTGCTCATTTCTTGTTTTCGATCGGCCAATTCTTGGTTGGTGATCTGCAATTTGGTGTCAGTTCGAATCAAGGCTTGATTCACTGCAGATAGCTCCTCCTCAAGTTGAGCTTTCCTCTCCAGCAGCTGAACTCGAAAGTGAGAGGCAGAGGAGTGTTGTTCCTTGAGCTCTGAGACTTCAGTATGTACTTGGGAAACAAAACTCTGGTTTCTAGCCAATTTATCCTCCGCAGTTTTGGCAGCATGGGAAATGTTGATGTAGAAGTCGATAGTAGCTGCTGCTTGGGATAAGTGATTTGAGACATCCATGCCTGACTGTTCAACAACTTTGCGGCACTGGAGGAACCCATCTCTTATTATAGGCCTTTGCAAAGCCTCGAAGGGGAGCCTCGAAAAGGAGATTAACAGTTCCAGGCAGGTGTCTAAGCCCATCAGAGGTGCAGAAGGTTTGCTGCTGGAAGAAGGAGAGCTTTCAAGAATTTGTAGCAAGGAGTCGGCCAAAACTAATAGCTCAGTTTCAAAATTGGTTATTGGAGAGGTAGAGGGCACATCGAAGAGACTGGCTAGCCTGGCTTCGAAGATGTCTACCTCATCCGTAGACATGAGGGGTGCAGAGAGAGTTGTGGTGGAAGGCAAGGACTGCATAGGGATAGGAGAAATGGATGGAGCATCTTTGGCAGTCTCTATGGTCTTAGCCACCAATGAATCAAGTGAAGAGGGGCTGGAGGTAGGCAAAGGTAATGAACTATGAGTTGGAGAACTACCAGCACCCTCAATTGGGGAATCAGATACCTTCGAAGAAGAGGTAATGGTTGAAATTTCCTTAGAAGGAGAAGGAAGAGCAGGGCCCGAATGAGAAGTAAATTGAGACAGGTCGAAGGTCAGATAGGGAAGATATGGAGTCAGACCAAAAGAAAGAGTTACAGGAATGCTGGGACTCAAAGGGGGTACATGGAATGTGGGCCTAGGAAGTGGAAGTATTATCTGAATGGCCTTCACATTTTGCATCCGATCAACCTCAACTGAAATTGAGGGAGTCCTCATTGGAAGTATAGCCTCAGTAGTTGTTGCTGCAAAAAGGAAGAAACGTAAGGTCAAGCTTCAATGTCAAAATTTGATAAGGAAAAACAGTAGAAGCATGAAAGAAATTACTTGTTTCAGAAATGTTGGCAGTGATGGGAGAGCTACGAAGGGAGTAATGTTCGGCAGTTTGTTGCCTTCTTGCAGTTTCCCTTTGTAATGCATCAGCAGCAGCAGCTTCATCTCTCAGAAATTGTTGTTGCCGTCTCTTCTCAGCCCTCTCGAAGACAATTATGGCCTTAGAATGTTCTTGTTCTACTGCCTTGGCAGCTGCCTCATGGATGGTATCTTCAACCAAGTTAGTAGCAGAAGCAGTCACTTTCTTTCTCTTTTCTATTGCCATGGCAATTGTCTCGGAATCGGAGTCTTCTGTGAAATCAGAAGGAGAGACAGTCATCTTTCTTTTCTTTCTTCTCTGTATTGGTTTTGTCTGCTCCTTCTCAATTTCCTTCTCAACTTCTTCAATCTGGGATCTAGATTCTGTAGAGATGAGCTCCTCTTCTACCTCTCTGGCAGTTGTCTCATCTTGGACTAAGTCAGAAATAGAGACGATCACTCTTTTCCTTCTTATTAAGGGCGACTCATGCTCTTGATCTGTTTCTTCTTCTTCTTCTGCTTGCACCTCAGCTGTTTTCTTTTCAAGCTCAAGCAGTCTCCTTTTCTTTTGTTGTGGGCTACCTTCACAAAAGAAGAACTAAGGATAAGACTACAACCATTATAGAGAAGGCCAAAGGAAAAGAAACAAAGGTGTATACCTTTCTTCGAAGCAGCCCGAGTGACTCTAGGAGGAGTTGAGGCACCAGGAGTGGACGCAGGCACTGCAACTGAAACAGTGGAAGAAGTAACAGTTCCAGCTCCTTTGGGCTTGGGCAGATCCAACACCATTAGCAGGTTCTGAGGAGAAATGGCCAAGTATACTTCCATGTTGGTCGCCCACCAGTTCTGGTACCTCTTCAACAAGGTACCCTGAGGAAGGAAAGGGGTATACTCGAAATTGACCAAGTCATCTATAAATTTGGAAGTTGCCTCTTCTAGCCTGGACCTCCGAACTTTCAGATCCCTCTTAGTGAGACTTAGATTGGTATTGCTGCAGAGAGGTATTGGGACCCCTTGTGTGAAGCCAAATTGTCTAGCAAATTGAGCAGGACAATACGGCTCAGCTATGCATTTGTAGGCTCTGGGGTTCAAGGTCCCAATAAATAACTCTCTAGGGATCAGAATGGAAGCCCATATATCTTTGTGAGCAGGTGAGGCGCAGGACCTGTCACTTAGGAAATTCCTCAACCAAGATGGACCAATGGCGGGTTCGAAGGGACGGAAACGGAAAGTAGGAAGGGAAGCTGGAAGTTGGTGGAAGAAAGAGAAGTAAAAAGCAAAAGTGGAGGGGTAAAGTGAAGCATTGGCCAGCCTTATGCCATGAGTAAGAGGGTTTGGCTCAGAAAATTTAAGGCATTTGGATTGTAACTCGGTGAAATAGGCAAAAAGCCAAAGCTGAAGGATCCAGAATGGCCCCCTTGGTTAGCATCTAAGGGTTTCTCACAGAAGAGGGAACAACTCTATATACATGGCCTAGAACATATGGGGCTAAGGCCACCCTTTTCTGTAAAACGAAGGCTTTGGCAAGAGGGGCAAATTCAGGCATGATTCTCTGAGAGGAGGTACAGAAGAGGAATTTGCAAAGCCAATACAATAAGAAAGAAAAGAATTCCCTATCAGTCACAAAGCCCTCTCTTTTATTCTCAGCCTTAGCGAAATCACTATAGGATGAGTTAAGAGAGGGGAGGGAGAAAGGGACTGCTGAGTCAGGGTAATCTGGTCCAAAGGGGGTACCAATTGGGGATAATCCTAGTAGATGGCAAATGTCAAGAACAGTAGGGGCCATCATCCCACATCTAAATTGAAAGAAATTAAAGATAGGATTCCAAAAACAAAGGCAGCAGGAATTAGGAAAGGGTCCTCTGAGATAGTTACCCTGGATAGTCGGAGAGCATCGAGAAGGCAGAGCTCTTGAAGGTCCAGAGTTCTAGCAGGGACAACCCGGTCATACCATTCTTGCCACTCCGGTCTCACCGTGGGCCAGCATCGGTGGGGGCGGTTTATCCTCCAGTTCTCCAGTCAAGACCACCTTCGTAAAGAAGACATTGGTTTTCCAAACGAGGATATAGGGCTGGGAGCTCAGTAAGGATCTCTTTGAATATGGGCCCAAGCACGTAGTCTTGCTGCACATGGCGACGAGGGACGAAGATTCGTCCATCGATAGCGCTTTTCTCCCCAGCTTTGTACTTCTCACATTCTGCATCAATGAGCCTCTTCAGGGTTACAGATGGGCTCACGCTCTACGACTGGCACCGAAGAAGAAGCCATTGATAGTACGCGTTTCCAGAAGGTGAAGCTGAGAAAGGAAGTAGAGAGAAGTGGAAGATCGGCAGAGGTAAAAGGGTTTGTGTGTTGAGCGAGCAAATGATTTCAGAACACGAAATAAAAGGGTTTCAAAAGCCTTTGTGTTTGGGGGATATATAAACGCTTGGTTCGTTAAGCACTAAAAGTACGAATACGAAGAGTTTCCTTCAAATATTGATAGTATTTGGAGGGAAAAACACAGCCCAGATGCTGAGGCTAGCTTCGAAGTAAAATATTTGGCTTCGAAACCAGATTTTGGCGCCAAAAGCCAAAAAACAACGGCTTCGAAACAAAGAAGTCGGCTTCGAAGCACATTTCCGTACTTAAAAATGTAAGAATACTCAAGTATTTGATTTACTTCGAAGGGGATTAAAAGACCTATCTTAGGTTTCTTAGTGAAAGTAATGTCCTTCGAAGTGAAACTTGAGACTCTGTGAGGATGGGAATTGGTGTTCAAAACATAACACACCAGATTTTGACGCTAAAAGTCCAATAACAACGGCTTCGAAACTAAGAAGCCGGCTTCGAAGCACATTCCGTACCCAATGGATGCAAGAATGCTCAAGTATTCGTTTACTTCAAAGGGATTAAAGACCTGTTTTAGGTTTCTCATTGAAAGTGATGTTCTTCGAAGTAAAACTAGAAATCCCTTAGGAATGGAAATTGGCATTCGAAACATCAAAACCAATAGTTGGTTTATATATATTCAGAAAAGTTGTCTTTTCAACTAAAAGTGCAGCCCTCAAAAGGAGCTTCCATATTTTTGAAAGTATGGACTGTTGTTCAAGACAAAAAGATCAATTTAAAGCTGATTGATCATAATAAATCATTGACCATATGTTGGTTGTGATTGAAACAAGTTTTGAAGAGTAAGTTTGTTAAATTCGAAGCATGGATCCTAAATGGAAAAAAACAAAAAACTATCTGCTGCATTCCATAAATTGGAAAAATTCATGGTCGTTTTGTTAATATTCATTTAAAAATTGAATCCAGGTTCGAAGGAAAAGATTGTTCAGTTCAAAGCTCTGAAATTGCTTTTAAAGACAAATGGAGACAAGATCAAACCATAAAGAGAAGTCTTAGTGGTATTAAAGCAAAAACAGTTACATCGAATGGCCATTTTTGGGTACAAACTCAAGCTCATAAAAATAGGGAATGGAATAAATAACAAGATCATGAAATTTAGTCCAACAATGATCAATGAATTTCTGTTCTTTCTTTATTCTGTCCTCTATTTCTTCTAACATTGGCTGCATGAGTTGATGTGCTCTCACTTCGTAAAAGAGCTCTTCAGCCTTTATTTCGAAAGCTGTTTCTCTCAATCCTTGTTCCAATTCGTCTATATCCAAATCATCCCAGTATGCAGAATCTTTATTCTTGAAATCATCGAATTCTTCAATAAAGTTTTCTGCTTCGTATTGGGCATGAATTCGGAGGGACGAAAGTTGGTCTAAAGATTGTGTGGTGTTCATAGAGGTCCGATGCCAGTGAAGAAGCAATGGAAGTTGGTCCAAAAACATGTGAAGCTCTGCTTGGGCGAGGGGATTGAGGACATGACCCCGAGTTAGAATATCACAAGCCCATCGAAAGTTCTTAAGAGGGACTTCGTCCTCAAGAACATTGAAGGGCAAGTGGGAAAAAGCAGCGAGCAAAAGTTGAGCTTGTTTCCGCTCAGCCTAGGGGAAGGTGGTGGTTTGTAAGGTGGAAAGACCTTATCCGCGGAGAGAACAAGCCTCAGTTTCTCTATCCAGCAAGGATTTGGCGGAAGAGAAGGTGTGGATGCTTCTATTTCAGGAGGTGGAGCAAGGGCAGAAGGAACAAGGGCATTAATATAATCGAGCCAGTCAGAAGAGCAAATCTTCGCCTTCTGAGCTAGGAATGATGGATTGTATCCTTGTGCCTCTTCTGGGCGTCGGGCAACATGCACTGTCTTTGTAGGCATGGAAGATGTATACCATGCCACAAGCAGATTCTCCTCCAAACTGCGTCGGTGGTCAATGGGCACGTAAGGATAGACCACCGAGCTTCGCGCATAGGAAGGGAATTCTAAAGGGTCAGTAAATTCAACAAAGTGATGGTTGATTCGTTCCCTTAACTCACAGACTTCGGTTTGGACCAGTTTGTCCAGTCAGAAGCCCCAAGAAGAAGAAGTTGCAGCCTTATCCCATGCAGAGGTTGTGAAGGAAAACTTCCCATGTCCATATTTGCAACTTTCTGAATCAAAGGATTGAGAGCAGTTTGTTCGTAGTCTGAGGATGACTCAGAAGAAGACCTTTCCATGTCCATATTTGTAAGTTTGTTAATCGAAGGATTAAGGGCAATATGTTCGAAGTCCAAGGGTTGATAATCTGCAAAGGCATCCATGACCTGAATATAGAAGGGTGGGTAAAGGTGGCTAATTAATGCATGGAGGTTCTTTCGAGGAAGAACAACATCATCATATGACTCTTCGTGTGCTCGATCAATGGAGGGAATAATTGATTCGGCCATAAAAAGTGTACCAGTCTGTTCGAATACTAAGGTGGTGGAGGTGTTCAAAAGATTGAAGGGGAGTTTAATGCAGATGATAAATGACAGTTGCAGGCGGGGGGTAATGTTGGCTACATATTTTGTACGAGCCAATTACAATTTGACGCGTGGCGAAATAAGGGTAATATAGGAAGACTATTCAGGTCCTCGATCCTGATCGTACACATGGCAGTTAGTATTGGTTATTAAAAGATCTGAGTAGCAGCGGATCAACAAAGGGATACAAAGTGACGTGGCTCCAACGGTTACTCGCATTTCAGATTCAAATTTAGGAGGGAAGCTTAACTGCAAGTAATGACGTAATGGAGCTAATATTGGGGCAACATGATCGATGATCATGGAGGAGCAGTTCGACGGTTGGAAGTGCAATTCGATGGTCACCCTTGAGCAGTATAAATAGTAGAGAAGACCCTAGAAAAACCCCCGGACTCAGATCATACAAACCAGTCTTACTTTACATATTTTCTTTCCCAGTTTTACATTTCCTGTTCTTTAAATTCCTGCTCTTTACATTCCTGTATTTCAAATTCCTGCACTGCACTTCATTCATAGGAGTAGTTTCAAGTAGATTGTTGCTGTAAACCTCTACGAGGCTAAGTTTGGATCATTGTAAGTTTTCATTCTAATGAAATACTTCAATTGCTTTTCATTTAACTGTTATTTTGCTTAATTTCTCCTAAGTCAAGCCACCAGTAAAAGTCCTCTTCATTGAGGCTGAAAGAACTAAAATATAATCGTCTAATAATTGGTTGGCAATTAATATTTCTGTAAGGACTGATTGATCCTTACTTGCACGCTCGCATTTACAAAAATACTCTTCGAAAGTCAAAAAGCCAACACTAACATTTACTATTTTCATAAAAACTTAATTGATTTTTACTGATACGCCCTAATTACGTTTTTAACTTTCGAAAGCTAAAAGCCAACAATTTCATAAAAATAAAAAATCAAGATATATTTATAATATTGTCACGTTAATTAACGTCACGGACAAGAATAAATAACTGCTCCAAAGTAAACAGACCAACGAGTGGAGAAAATTAATTGGGGTGGGGGGTTGAGGTAGTTAAACAGTTAGACTATTGATGGAGTCTGACCTTGTGTGTGTTTGGTGACATGGGATATCCCAAACCACATGTGGATAACAAACCATAAATTTGTAGTTTTTTGTTTGGTTGTGCAACTCCAAAAATGATATCATAAATTCAAATTTGTACTTTTTTGTTTGGTTGTGAAACTCCAAAAATGATGTCATAAATTCATAGCAAATCGACAATTCTTTTGCACATGGGAAACTAAACTAGTGTCTCATTTGAGCCCGTGATCTGTTTTCAAGTCCAAGAAGCATTTGATGGTTGTGAAAAACTTTTGGATACAATATTTTACAAAATCATTCATTTTATAGTCGCTATTGGGGTCATTTAGGTTGTGTTTAAATTTTAAAATTTATTAAGAATTTTTTTTTTTTTTTTTTCTTTCAAGATTCAAATACAGTCTAAGACAACTGCATGACAAGATATATAACAAATTCTGACAGAGTTAAAGAGAGAAGAGTTATGTGTTGAGAGTCAAGAACACAATAAATATATTCACCGTTTTGTTTTTGTTTTTCTTGTTCTCATAAGTGGTTTTTTTTTTTTTTTTCCTTCATGTTTAAGTCAAAAAAATAACGACAATAAATTTTTAGACGCACTTAAAATGTAAAATATTTATGAATAAATCTATAAAAAGTTCACTGAAGACCAAAAGCATACGATTTATTTTTATTTTCAATGAACTTTTTTTCAGAATTGTCACAAATATTTTATTTTTTAATGGTATCTAAAAATAAAAATATTAACAGCAAGGCAGTTTGTGGATTGGGCTTTTTGTTTAAAAATTTATTTTTGGGCTTATTTTTTCCCATTTTTTAAATATTCTTTTTGGAACATTTCTCCCCTCTCCCATTTTTTAAATATTATTTTGGGCTATAAAATCATATATTCTTATCATGAAATCATTATTTTTTAAATGATTTATCTGAAATAAATTACAGCATGTCTATTCAATTTACTTCCAAAAGGAAACAGATCATAAGCGGAGGCTAGGATCAGTCAATTAAATTACATTCACATTTCAAAAAAAGTATAAACTAAATAAAATCCGTATTTGTTTTAATAAAAATAGAATAAACATCTCTTCTAAAAAATTGATTTCAAGGTTTGGTGAACTCACTAACTAGTAAAAAACAAGAAGTATAACAATAAATAAACATTTTTACTCATTATTTTGGAAAGATAGTAAAAGTGGATTTTTGACTTTTAACTAAACTTTTGGCTTTTTTAGACAAATGATTTGGGAAGTTGGTAAAAAGTTACTTTTGACTTTTTTGACTAATATTTGTTTATGATGTCAAATCACAATAAAATAACCAAACTATCCCCATTCAATTTAGAATATTTACAACTTCACCCATGTAGTACATTTTGACTCATGAGAAGTAGAATTGTAATTTCACTAATAGCTAAAAACTAATTTTCCAAATGAAAAAAAATACAAAAAAAGCCAATTTTTGACTTTTGCTACGAACCTAAAAAAGTGGCTAAAAGCCAAGTTCTCAAAACACCCCAATTATTACAAGGTACCAATATTTGTTGGATTTTCACACTTGCAATGCAAAATAAGTTGCAAAACATTTGTTTACTTGCAAATGAGTGAGAGAAGAAAATATTAGAGTTACAAATTTACAAAACTTATAAGAAAATCTTATGGTTAAATTTTTTTTTAAAAATGTATATGGATGTGGGCAAGTGAGTACAAGTGCAGGTAAAACCCATGACCCGCCCGCAACTTGTAAAATAAAAAAAATTCTAACCCGCATCCGACCCTAACGATTATACAAAACCGCCCAAATAGGTGCGAGCAATTTGAATTAGACAATTTTCACAGATCATATAACCTTCTGCGCAATCCTAATATTTTCTTTTATTTCTTCCATACTAATCATTTTTCTCTTTTTGCTTTTGTTTTTGTTTTTACTCTTATAATTTACCAAACAAACTGTCCAGTCTGTGGCTTTTGGAAGGGGTAGTTAAGAGAAAGTCAAGTGGCAGTTGTAAATTGCTATAGAACACTATTTTAAATTATGCAAATCTTCGTCAAAATAGTCGCCCTGTTTGGCCAGAGGCTTTTTTTTTTTTTTTATACTAAAATTCACAAAAAAAAAAAAGAAGTTAAAATAATCAATAAGACAAAATATCACATCAAATCCAAAATCATTTCACTTTTTTTCTTACAAATATCACATCCAACTATAAAAAAATCCAATCATCTTTCTAAATATAAAAATTTTAACCTTCTAAAATAGTTAAAAATTAAAATAACATACTAAAATAGCAAACTTTCCCAATGAGGCCAGTATTAACATTATCAATAAATTTAAACTTCATTCAGAATGTATCATTCACAGATGTTTTTGCATAATAAAGTTGTTGTGAAACCAAAATAATGCTTAACAACAGCATGAGCTCAATCAAAATATTGTTTTACAACAGCATGAGCTCAATCTCAGACCATCTAATGTTAACTTATATGTATTATTAGTTGATTTATTATAAATTACAAATTAGTTAGTGATGGTAGGCAGAACCTAATACAAATAAAAATAAAGTCAAACCAAACTCACATTATTTTACATTTCTACAAGCCTCCCCATGAGTAATGATATATAAACAAAATTTATATACATAATATTTATACAAAATGAGATGGCATTTTGTGTTCTTTTCATTTTTAATCAAAACACTCACCATTGTGTTCATAGTTTCTCAATTGTCATTAACACATAATTTTTTATGTGTTTATTTGTATAAATTATTAATCATGAATTGAACCAAAAAAATAGTGTGTGGTTGAGATCTATTTTTCATATAGTGGGGTTTACACATGAAATTAATCGCAACCATTAAATGTATTTTTTAGATTTTTTTTTTTTTTCTGAAACTGTGGACCTACTTAAATTTTATGTTTGCAAATCACTTTCCTATAATTTTTTATTTTGAAATGGGGAAAAGTATTATACAAGGATTCAAAACAAGGAGTTGGTTAATAAAATTATCTTTTGTTACTAATTGTGGGAGCCGAAATCAAGTAGCCCAATACAATTGAGCCCAATTGGAGGTCGGCCCGTTGGATAGATCTATTGGGCCCAATTAGAGCCGAGTAAAATGGGACATAGCAAATCGTCGAAAAATAGGCCCCAGTGCTTGGAAGTCGAGCCAAGTAGTTCAAACAGGTCGGCGTCTCGCCCAGTTGTCGATTCCTCTCCATAAAGTGCAACGGGGGAATGGGCCCTGATGGGATGCATAGTAGGAGATAAAAGTCCGAAGGAGAAACTCTATAAAAGGAAGGAAAGAGCTCAGGAATGAGGTAAGTTCTAAATAGTTTATTTAAGAAAAAGAACAACCAATATATGTTGGAGGTGAAAACTAATTAGATCGTCAGAGTACTAATTTGGACACCCTTGACCGGAATTGTTCTTCTGTTTTAGATGATCATCAAATGACTGCTCCAAGATCTACTTAGATAAAAGAGTATCCTAAATCCACCCCCTACGCTAATCAAATGACAATGACAATTAGGTGATTGACTTGCCAAGAAGATTGCCAATTTTGGTATTTAATTGAAAGTAATTAGTAAATTAGGCCAACTTGACTTTGATAGCCCGATAGATGTTCGGTACCATAGTGAAAAAAAGTAGTTAGCTTCCTTTTAGACTAAAATTAACTAAACCATAAATCACATGGTTTGAAATTTGACCGCATTGATCCATTTTCCTCTCTCCACCCTGCCAAAAAAAAAAAAAAAACACATGTAGTGCGTGACCCCACAGGTTAACCTTTTCCCAAGCCGTGATTGATGCCAATATGCACAAACCAAAAAAAATTATTAATTGATTTAGGGGCGTCACATAATCGTATTTTTCACTAATCATAATTTATTATATTCTTTTATATTTTTCAATCACTTAACACAAATTTATGAACCTTACTCTCCCTACCAATCACAATATTATTAAAGTATCACTTGATGGTAGTCAAAACCAATCAAAAACTTCTCTAAACCATTCCTAGGTCTCACCCCATCGTATACGCCTAAACTAAACACACAATTAGATGCGTAACATAGTCAAAAACCAATCAAGAACTTCTTTACAAACCATTCCTCGGTCTCACCCCATTGTATACGCCTAAACTAAACACACAATTAGATGCATAACATACAAATAAACAGATTGTAAACCTCTCTATTATATATTTGTAATGGGGAGATTCTATTATATTATTTAATGGTGAGTATAATGATATTTTTAATTTAAAATAATTATAAATTTGGATTCTTATTTCATACCCATTAAATATGTAATGAAAATCCTCCATTATATACATAAAATGGAGAGAATCAAAACCCAAATAAACATTTTAAAAAAAAAAAATATGAGTATAAATAATAATTATTA
The DNA here is from genome assembly GCA_030407325.1 of Camellia japonica. Taxonomy (NCBI): domain Eukaryota; kingdom Viridiplantae; phylum Streptophyta; class Magnoliopsida; order Ericales; family Theaceae; genus Camellia; species Camellia japonica. The sequence continues at coordinate 91,608,812 of JAPPVO010000010.1, read as the reverse complement.
TTATTATATAGAATCAAGCTTATTTCTAGCCCACCCAACTGAATTGGATGGTACAATTGAGTCTGTGAAATTCGTTAGGAGTCTCATTTCGATAATTTAAATTATTATTATTTTTTATTTTTATTTTTTTTTTGTGTAGATTATAGCTCTTTTAAAAATAAAAAAATAGATTAATTCAATAATAATATATACATGATTTCACCGCATTCTTGTTGTCCATTATTATAATATGAATTTTTATTTTTATTTTTATTTTTTATTTTAAGTAGAATGATCTACTCACAAGAGTCTTCTAGACAAGACAAACTATATCATTCAATCCATTAAAGCCTGGTTCTATTATATAGTTTTTTTCATTCATATATTTTTTATGTTCAATTTTATTTTTATTTTTGTAATGAAGTTACTTCTCCACCATAGTTTTTGGGTGAATACTTCTCCACCGTTCAATGATCTTCTGTTCCCAAATATTCATATCCCCAATGATCTTCTGTTCCCAAATATTCATATCCCCTATCTCAATAATCACTCATAATCATTAAATATGTCTTGAGATTATTAACTCTTAAAATCTATACTATATATTAAGCAAAAGGGGGTTTTTAGCCCAAAGTTTTGTGGGAGCTCCAATCTCCCAATCTAAATTTTCTAATTTTTTGATTTAAAAAAAAAATCTTAGCATTTATTAACTTCTCCCAACTCCCAAGTCTTACCCTCATAATAACACTTTAATGCATTAAGAACAAACATAAAAAAAATTCTTTGAAATCCAACACATATGAATTCCTTGAAAAGTCCCAACACATATGATTATTATCCCTCATAATAACACTTTAATTCATTAAGAAAAAGCATAAAAAAAAAATTCTTAAAAAGTCCAACACATATGATTATTATCAAAATATTAAACTTTAATATAATATAATAAAAAAAAGACATTTAATTCTTTAAAAAATCCAACATATATGATTATTATCAAAATATTAAACTTTAATATAATATAAAAAAGGAAAAAAAGAAGACATTTAAAATAAAAAAAAATCACAATTCACATATATAGATAATTGTAAGGACAATCCGTACATAGCACGGATGATATGTTTTTTTATATAATTCAATAATTATAAGTGATTTAAGATATAGAGACAAAAATATTTAAAGACAGGAGATCCGTGCTCCTTCTCCACCATAGTTCCATCACACTAAAACCTATTTTTGGAGGGAACATGGCCTCAAATACCCCGCACACACCCACTCTTTTTTTTTTTTTTTTTGTGGTTCTTTTGTCATTTTCAAGTTTCAACTAACCATTTAACCAAAACCAAAACCAAAACCAAAGAAAAATCAAAGTCAAGTTACCCAATTCATCATCTTCTCTCTCTCTCTCTCTCTCTCTCTCTCCTACTTTATATATATACACAACACAACACATCCCTCTGAAAACATACACATATACCACCCAGCCCTAACCAACCATGGACTGGTTCTCATGGCTATCAAAAACAGGCCTCGAGCCCTCCTTAGTATACGAATACGGCCTAGCTCTCTCCCACAACGAGCTCGAGCAAGACGACATAGTTTACTTCAACCACGAGTTCCTCCAAAGCATGGGCATCTCCATTGCCAAACACAGGCTAGAAATCCTCAAACTAGCCAAGTCAGACAAACCACCACCCACCACAACCACCATGTCGAGACTTCTCGTAGCGATCAAGCGAACCAAGAGGTGTCTTTCCAAGTACATTCGGACCTGGGTTCGGCGCGAGGACTCTGCTCTAGTCCTCGTGCCGAGGCGGAGCTATAGTCATAGATGGAAAGGAGCTATGGCGGCCAAGAAGAGGAACAAGAGGTTGGTTATGTCATCGTCCTCGAAGCAAGGGAGGCTTTTCTTAACGAATGGGAGTCCCATGGTCATGATGTCTGGCGCTGGTCCCAGAATTAACAGTTTTTCGAGTCCGATGGTTCATGATCTGAATCAAAAGGTTGATGAGGATGGTGGTGCTGATGATGATGATCCCTACTGGTCGACCGGTGTTGAGGAGATCAGGTGGGATACCATGTTTCAGGATATGAAGCCTACCTGAACAAATTTTTTTTTTTCTTTTTTTTTTTTTTTTTCTCTTTTGGTTTAATTATACCGACACTCCTTTAATTATTAACGAATATCACTTTATCGCCTCATTTATCAACCTGTATATTTGAATCTTTCAATTATAAAAGTGTATAATTTTTACTCGCTGTATACCCCTTCCAAGAAGGTTATTTTTATACAATTTTTATAGTTGAGGGGTAATAGGTACGGGTTCATAGATGAGGAGATAAACTAATATTCGTTGGAGTCTTGGTGTGATCAGTTTTTTTAAAATCTTTTTTATGTGTTTTAGGTGTTCAAAATTAAAATATAGAATATGCACACTAAAAATATATTATCTGACTAATATTTATTTGAAGATAAATCTTTACTATATAATATATTTTTTGTGCATATTCTGTATTCTAATTTCTATGCGTATTATTATTGTAATTTCAATGGTGAGAGATGGTGTTTTTATGGTTCTTCCACCAGAGAGTTTTTTGTGAGTTTTTTAAGACTTTTTTGTGTTAGCTTTTTCTTTAGTGGTGGTGGTGGTGGTGGTGGTGGGTCATGCTAATTGGTAAATTGGCCACTTTAGCACCATTAGGGTCTGTCTGAGTGATGAGATTGTCTCCTTTCTTTTTCTCTGTTTGTATGTATTTTTTCTCTAATTTGGTAGAAAAAGAGGGCACCAACTGATAGCATCTTGTGAAGAAAATCATTGTGCTAGGTTTGACAAAAAGACTTGTAAGGCTTACAGTTCTTCTTTCTCTCTTTATTTTTTTACTTTAATTAATCTTCGTTCCAATTTTTTCCTTTTTTTTTTAAATTCATAATTTTTTTTTTGTAGATTCAACTCTTTGCCCAAAAATATTTTGATAATTGGACTGTATCAATTCACATCCATTGAAGCTACCATCATCCATTCCACTAGTAGTTTGTATATTTTGAAAAATTAAGGACTTGTATGTTGTAGATTCCTGCAAGTTAAAAGCTGATAATCAAAAGTATAATATAAGTTAACAAACATCAATTTTCTTGCTTTTCAAAAATTATTTTTTTTTTTAATTTGTTTAAATTATTTTTGTCTATTAAATAACAAAAAAGTGATACCAAATATTTTTTCACAGATTTTCAAAATAAATAAAACCTATAAATAGACCCACATACTACACCAAACAACACCTAATTATTAAACTAGTGGATCACATGTTTTGTTAAGTTTGGAAATAAATTATTTTAATTAATTTTTTTTTTTACTTTTTAGGAAATATCGTGCCAAAAAACTAAAGAGATTGATGTGATTGAATCTTTTTGGTTATTTTAATTAAAAAAATATAAAAAATAAAAACTATTTCCAAACAGGGCCTTGTTGTCCGCTGTTCCTCCTACAAATTGCATACCACATGAAAATAGAAAGTCACTATCTAATAAGCAATAAAATTATTTCAAATAACTATTCTTGAATTTATTTTATTTTATTTTATTTTATTTTTGAATATTTTAAAAAACACTTGTTTTTTAGGAAACACTTTAAAATTATTTTCTAAATTTTTTAAAATGGAAACGATACCAAACAGAGCCCAATTATTTTTTATTTTTTTCAATTTTATTATTTGTTCTTTCTGGTCAACATAATAAACAAAGTGGAATACAATTTAGTGTAGAAGCTCATCAGAACCAGTAAAGTGATCATAAAGTGTTACCGTGGTATTGCTGCTCAAGGAAAAGCAGCTTGAGAGTTTTACAAGCAAATAATGCCTATGAATGAGAGAGAATGCTAGAATTTTTAAAGGCCAATTAACCACAACAATGCTATGAATCGACAAATTAACCAACTCTATGCTCTACAATTTCATCAACCTCAATCACTCTCGGTTACTGTGTCGAATGGTAAAATCTGGAGGATAAAATTTACAGGTTTCGAGTTCGAGTCACCCCTGGAGGCCACTAGAGGTTTGTCTGGTCGTTGACTTCAGGGCCTTCAGGATTAGTCCTGGCTTCCCTTAAAATCAACGAGTTGGGATACTTGAGTTATTAAAAAAAAAAAAAAAAAAGTAGGCATTCTTGTTTTGTTTTTATGTTTTTGGTCCAAAAAAGGGAGGGATGAAGGAAGAAATTCCAGCCAAATTAGATGATAGTGTTGTGTTTAGATTAAGGATTTGGGTTCTCTCTCAAATTATTGATCCAAATAGAGTTTAAATGTTTTCTTCATTATATCAAGCCATGCACTCAAAGTGAGGTTGTAAACAAACAGAGATGAGCCGAGTAGTAGGTTGTTTTGATTTGGCTTGAAAACTTAGGGGATATTTGGGATGATCTAAATAAGTATACTTTTTGACTTTTTACGAAAAAATGTATAAAAAAACAAAGAGATGATGTGACCCAAATAAGTGTACTTATATAAGTTATACCAAACGCCCCTTAATAAGTTTCAAAATTTTGTTTAATTTTGACTTGTTTAGGTTTTTAAACAAGTTTGAATCAAATTAAACTCGAGTAATTTAGTTTTATAGTGCATATAAGCTGATTAATAAATTATTTAAGTTTGATTTAAAAATTTAACGGGTTTTTAATAAATAAAAGATGTTAGTTTTTGAGGTGGGCATTGTCAATTATTACTGTGATTACCTAAGCTGCAAATTGGGCCTTGCTGGACAAAGCTGAGCCCGCCTGCATTTAGGGCCTCACGTCGAAACCATTTCGGCCCATGCTAATGCCAGCCCATGATAAAAGGTCCAGATCGTTCAAATTTGTTTGATCTGCTTAGAATTAAAGGGGGCAGTTACGAGACGATTTTGTAGACTGGATTTATTTATCAAAAAATTCAATTTTAAATTTTAGTGATAAATTTGTTATTGTAAAAATATTTTTAAAAAATAAAATTAAACTACTTGCACTTCCCATATCATATTTTAATATAATTAATTAACACAAATAAACAAAAAAAAAAAAATCAAAACTCACAAATAAAAGTTCAAATATCATCACTCTAATAAATTTATCAGTCTCATTAGGACCAAATGATCATTTCACAAAACACTAAACACTTCTAAAAAGTTCTACAATTTTCTCATTTTCAAAATAAAAGATAAATACATAAAATAAATTAATTAATTAATCAAGATTTATGAGTAAATAAGTCCAATTAATAGAACTGATAATTGATCAAGATAATTAATACGACAATTTTTATTTTATTTTTGTAGAATCCTAGCTAAATAAAAACACTACAACAGGTAAGTTTGTTTACTTTAATCTTACTAAAAAAATCAATAAAATTATGTCAAGCTTATAAAACTTTTGTTTTTTCTTTTTCAAACCTCAAAACTGATCAATGTAATTTATGTCTTTTTTTTTTTTCACCCTAATCTTACAAATAAAGGTAAACAATTACTTAGAGTATTTCTAATACAGATGTCAAAAAATTGTGTGTTGATGTGTTATATGACATAAAATAATAGAAGTGAGATCTAATTTTGTGTGTTAAAATTTGTTAAAGTGAGTTTGTGAGTATTGGAATAAGATGTTAATTTGTGTATACATGTATTATGTAGGGACAATTACTATTCAAGGTATGTTTTTAAAAATAATTTCATATCAGTAATAAAATTTATGTACATTAATAATTAAACTTATAAGCTTTGCCATAAATTTGCAATTATTTTGTAAAACAATGACTGTGTCCCCTTTTATGTATAGAGATAAAATACATATATATATATATATATATATTTTGGTCCCCTCTTCTTTTTCTTATTAATTTTGCTTGTTAATTTTTTTTAGTTAATGAGTGTGTGAAATGTTACCATGAAGATGTTAAAATGTATGTTAATTTATGTATAGAATTGTACTTATTTTTTTGGAGAAATTGCAAATACATAGAGTATTGGGGAAAAAATTGTATTATAAATGAAACTTTTTTTTTTTTTTTGTATAACTTTGACACACCAGAAAAGTTACACCAAGCAGAAGAATAAATTTACACCATACATATAAAAAAAATTGTACTATCATAAAAATATAATTTTTCTCTCACTACTCCACTTAAATATAATTTCTCCTATCTTTTTCCCTCTTTCTAAGAGGCGCACTCCACATATCTACTTTTCTTTTTCTTTTTCTTTTTTTATTTCTTTATTTTACAACCGATAAAGCGCCCTCGTTAACAATAACATTAACATCTAACTATTTCACCACAATATTTGGTTAAAATTGTCTGTTATTGTGTGTTATATTTAAAAAAAATTATAAAAAAAATAAAAAAAATTACTTGTTAAAATTTGTTAATTAGTGAGCGTGTGAAGTGTTATAATAAAAATGTTAAAATGTATGTTAAGGCTTGGTTCGGAAACTTTTTACTTTTAGTCAAAAAGTACAAAAATTATTATAAATTGTTTTCTCACTCTTTTTATTTTTTTTAAGAGTACTTGCGGTTGGGTTGCGGCTAGAAAACTTTCAATCCGTCATCCGTCAGTCAGATTGACAAATTAGAAAAAAGCAATCCGTATTCGTTAGCCGGATTGACAGATGCGGATTGAACGAATTGGTGGATGAATATGAATCTGTTTGGCAATTAAACTTTTATAAATTTTGAATATAATACAACAATTTGTCAATATTTTTTTTTGAAAAATAATCTAACTCAACATAACCAAAAAATTATCAAGTAAATTGTCAAATACCAATAATAAATACATATAAGAAAACCATGCATTATCAAAACTATTTCATTACTTTTTTTTATTCAAAAACTATTTAATTTGATTTTTTTTTAAATGACAAAAATTAAGCATTATATTTTCTACACAAAAATACTAAATATCATACTTGCCATTTGATAAAAAGATTTCTAAATTAAAAATAAATTGAAAACAAAGCAGAATATCTAAACTCTTTTTCAATTAAAAATACAAACAAAATATCTAAACAAATTAAAAATCAAAGTCTTACAAATTACTATTGGTACTTGCAGTTTGACAGTTCCGTTACGACTAAAGGAATCTCAAATCTGCCATTCGTCCAAAACTAGATGTATTGAAAAAAATCAATCTACAATCGTCTACTAGTCATCACACATCCGTTCAAAATATAGTGGATCAGTTCGATTCGGTTAGTTTAAGCAAATTGGAATATCTATTGAGCACTTTTAATTTTTTTTAAAACATTTTTTATAAAAAAAAAAATTCAAAATACTACTAAAATAATTTATTTCCAAATGAGATTAGGCTTCATTTGACAAGTTAACATTTTAACCAAAAAGTCAAAAAGTTACTAAAAAATTCAAAAAGCCTATAACCTATACCAAAAAGTCAAAAATGTCATTTTCTCTCTACTTTTTGCACATCTTTTTATAAAAAAGTCAAAAAATTACTCCAAATATATTATTTTTTTATCTCATATTTTAATTAAAAAATTAAAAAATAACTAAAATAATCTGTTCCTAATGGATAGAATCTCACATACCTTTTTCATCTCTTTCTCATAAGGCCCACTCCACGAACCCTTTTTTTTCTTTGTTTTTTTTAAACTGATAAAGTTTCATTGTTAATTATAACATTAACGTCTGACCATTTTAGCACAACATTTAACACTTCCGTTGAAGTAAGATCTACCTACCTCTGTGACTTAGGCCCGTTTGGGAACCAGTCTTAAAAAATCAAAAAGTTATTAAAAAAAGTTAAAAAGTTAAAAATTTTCTTTTTTTTTTCTCTCTACTTTTTATATATCTTTTCTTAAAAAGTTAAAAAGTCATCCTAAATATACTAGTTTTTTTTAACTCATATTTTAGCTAAATAGTCAAAAAGTTACTAAATTAGCATGTTCCCAAACGAGACCTTAGTGCCTAAGGAATCGAGACTTTATAAATCATTTTTGGGTGGTACTACATAATAGAATTACTTAGTGGTGATTTGAAAATTTGGTAAAAAGTTAACTTTTTGACTTTTTAAAGTTGACTTTTTTGAGTAAAAAAATTAAAAAGTCAAAAAATTAACTTTTTACCATTGTTCCCAAAAGAACCCTTAATTATATAGGATTCATTTGAGAAGTGGGTTAATTTTTTTGACTATTTTAGCTTGGGGTTAAAAATTCTCGTTTGGAAAAGGTTTTGGCTTTTTTGAATTTTTGTGAAAGAAAAAATATAATGATTATAAGTTAAATGTGATATTTTATCTTATTAAATTAAAAAATCTATTTTATTTATTTTTTTTACTAGATACTCGCCTAATTTTAAAAAATTTATCCTACTAAGGGGTTGTTTGGGATGATCTAAATAAATACACTTTTTAACTTTTTATGAAATATGAATTGAGTTTGGATTGAATTTGAAATGATATATTAAAAAAATAATATAACTTAAATAAAATAATATAACTTAAATAAGATATTGACTTTTTAATTTTTTTCCAACATGTCGAATATATACCGTCGTTCAAATGACTACCTCTAAAAAAAAATCAAACTTCATACCTCAAAGTCATCCTACTTAGATCTCCGAATCACGTTATTGGATTAGCGGACGCCACAAGAAAAAGTAGTCGTACAAAAATGTGCTACTAAAAATGGGCTGAGAACATCCTTAATGCACGTATTTAGCAATCAGATCTGATTTAGAGCACTTAAGGGGTGTTTTGGGAAGATGGTTATAATCTGATTTTTGGTGAAAAGCTGATTATAAGCAGATTATAATCAGTTTTTCTGTGAGAGAAGAGGAGATAAAAAATCTGAACTCTTCCCAAAAGAGGCCTAAATCAACAATTTTAAAAGTATCATTAATAAGTGATAAGTACAAAAAAATATAAATAAATAAATAAATGTTAAATTATCACATCAATAATACAGTTCACAAAATTATTATATTATTAGTGATACATTAATAATATTGAATTAATGGTATCAAACATTTTTCTTTACCAATCTAGCGCCAAATTTTTATAGTTGTCAGTTAGCTTTCATTTTTATTTTATTTTATAGTTTCAATGGAAATGTTAAGAGAGTTGCTAACTGACAATTTTTAAAATTTGTCCAGACGCTAAGATGCTAACTTGTTTATTAATTGTTAGGATAAATTACATTGTCAACTTCTGAGATTTGTATTTGATAGGGATGTTTTTCATATTTAAAAAATTACATTTTCTTATCAGATTAAAATAATATATTTATTCTTTAATCTTTATACATATAAAATAATAAATAACACATATATTTTATTCATGTCATTTCAAAAGATTTTCTTTGGTTTAATTCATACAAAAAAATTAAGTTTTTTTATTTTTTTTATTTTTCATGTTTGTTTTTTATTTTTACTAAATTTTTTTATTGTTTTAAGAATTTAATTTTTTATTTTTTAGATATACCTAATCTAGATATATTTAAGAAGTATAACATTTTGTGATTTTTTTTTAAAATTCACCAAATATAAAAATAAAAATATAAAAATTCAATACATTATCTTATTTTGTTGTATTCAATGGATTTTTTTAAAAAAAAATTGTATAAATTTTATACTTTTTAAATATATTTAGATTAAATTAATCTAATCTAGATATAATGGTGGAAATAAAAATGAAAAATTATATTCATATATAAAAATTTATACAAAAAATATTATAAAAATATTGTGATAGTGATATTATGTAAATATAAATCATGTTTATGGATGTTTTGTTTTAAAGTGAAAGGTCACTATTAAGCCATATCATTGTATTTAAAGATTTTATATAAAATTTATATTCGTATGTCATCACTTAATAAAAATATATTCAGGTAGAATTTAATGATGAAAAGTTGTAGAATGTAATTATGATGATAAAAAAATAATAGTAAAAAAAATGGCAAGATGGTCTTTTAAAAAATTTTACGGTACGACATTAGCAATTCAGACAGTAATTTATAATGAAATTACAAATTTTAGAAAAATGAAATAAAAAACTCAAAAGATATTAATGTAATTCATCCATTAATATATATATATATATATATTTTTTTTTTAAATAACACACAATAACAGAATTTTAACACTTCGATTGTGATGCTCTTTCTTGAGCCCACAACCTAGATAAATATGGAGTGAGGTACGCTTTGATATAAAATATTTGACAAACCTCCAAAAACACTGTTTTAAATGCTTATCCACGCACAGGCAAGCATTGAGATGAGACAGATGAACGTATATAATTTTTTTTTTTTAATCTCAATTTAGTTAATTATATTAAAGGAAAACATACAGATAATCATATTACTTGATACGAAAATGATTTGGATCGGATACTTAAATTATAAATCTCGTTTGAAAAATTTTCCGTCAATTAAGAAACTACTAGAATTTCTCAATATTTATCCACACTCCAAATTCTTAGGCGTTCAAGATGGTAGCCTCAAAATAGATGAATAGATAGAGAATTTATTATTTTTGGTGTATCTACACAATATTGAGCATAAGCCCTTATATAGGCATAAATGACAAACCATGTGTACCTTATGGTTAGGCCACACTATGTGTACCACGTGTTCAAAATCATATGTCTCCCATGGTTTCCAAAACCATGCGTCTCTCATAGTTAGGCCATGTGTGGATAGATCATGTATACCATGTGGCCTTCGAGGTTAGGACGCACTATGTTTACCACATGGTTTCCAAGTTATGATTTCCAACATCTCCTACTCATCCACACATCCACATCATATGTTATATGTTCAATCATGATTTTTTAATCTCTCATTCAATTCACTCCTCATACGAAAAAATGGAACGTATCACATAGTTTCCAAGTTATGATTTCCAACATATATAAATTATTTTACATCATTTTATTTTAATCAAAACTTATCATTTTATTTATTTTCTCATAATATTATACATGCAAACACAATGCATTTGCATTTTACATCTAAATTTGAGGCGATTTGATTAGTGAAAAAGATGAATTTCAAAATAGTTTAGCAGTTATTCAATTACAATCGCTTAGCAATTATTTTATGGGTATTATTTGAAACGGGAAAAAATGTGATAAAAATTCAATATATATGTTCTGAATTCTGTGTTTTTTTATATAATAGAATACATATGTTGGGTTTGTTCCCATTGTTCATCTGTGCTAGCGAAAGTGGTGGTTCAGTTCTCTATATAATAGTAGTCTATAAATCACATCATTTTAACAAGAAAGTTAGCGATTAGGGTTGTTATTGGAATTCAATTATTATAGTGGAGTACAAATTTATATTTATTGATAATATATATTGATATTTTTCTCTATTTGAATTCTTGATCATTAGTATTACTTCAATTTTGGTTTTCAAATTTTGAAACAATATTTGAGTTTTTTATTTTACTTTTGTTTTGTTTTTTGTTTTTTGTTTTTTGTTTTTTGTTTTTTTTGTCATTAGTGAATTTTTTAATATTATAATATTTTTTTTAAACTTTTTAGATCTACTTTAAAATTAAAATATTTATGATTTTTTATATAAAAAAAAAATCAGTAAGTACAAAATTTTAGTTTTTTTTTTTTTTTTCATTGAATTTCTTAAAATTTCTTACAAATATTTTAATTTGTAAATGTATTTAAAAAAAAAAAATTTTTATAAAAAATCAAAGAGTAATTTTTATTTTTATTTTTTATTTTTTTTTTTTTTTTTTTTTAAATTGGAATGGGGGAGCAGGGACAAAAGGCAACCGATCGATGTTCCCTTCCTTCAAGCATGGTTACATGTTCGCAACCCTAAACTCTTTTTTTAATCAAAAGCTGCGAAACATTGAAGATTGAACTAACCAGGCACACTAGATTCTCTATCCCCCATGTTCTCTTGTTTGTTATCACTCATCTTTTAAATTATATTATATATATATTTCTCATAATATAATCAATCCTTTTGCTCGAATCTTGTGATTAAAAAACTAAAATAAAATTCCAAACAGGAGGAGATGGAAACAAAAATCTGATTTTTAGAATTAGAAGAGACTGAAACAATTACGTTGTATTTAGTTGAGAGATTTGTGTTATGTTTAGTTGTGGGATTTGAAGAAAGATTTGGAAAGAGAAATAGAAAAGGTAGGTGACATGTGAATAAAACATACCTATATTACACATAATTTTACACACATTTTCCCTTTCCCTTTCCCTTTCTAAATTTCCTAACCAAACACAGCTTTGAAAAAAAAATTGAAAATAAAAAGAGAAGAAGTGTGTGAAACTAAATGAAATATAAGTATATTTTATTCATATTTCACTTATCTTTTTCTTTTTTCTTTCCAAATCTCTTTCTAAATTTTCCAACCAAACATAATGGTAATGCTCATTGCCCCTAACCCAATTTTCTTACACAAATGCATCTCCTCAACAAAAATAAATTAAAAGGAAAAAAAGTCTGATTTTTTTCACCCACGCCCGATTAGTTCATCTATCGATTAGTGGTTGAACAAAACTATTAATTGGTTAGAGCAGTTAGGTTGGAGATCCATCACACTATGTTAACCAATCAAATGTTAAAAAAAAAAAAAAAAAGTTCCCAAAAACATTAGGACAATATAATTTGTTATTATGACCATGTTTGACGTAACTTATAAATAAAAAATTAATAATCAAAAAGTACAAGTTAAAAATACCATTTCTTAACTTTCACATAATTAATATTTTAAAATTATTTAAATTATTTTTTTTAATACATTTTAAATAAAAACTATATCAAATAGTTTGATAGAAACTCATAAATTAAAATAAATTATAAATAAGCAATTTAAATCAGAGCCGCTTATCACCAAAATGAATTCAAAATCATGAAAAAAATATTACATATATATTCACTAAGATACTTTTGAGAATAATATTAATAAAAAAAAAATTGTGTTTGAATGACTGTTCCAAACTTTCTCCACTGGAAGGTGAATAGTCAAAGCACTTTGAGGGGGAGAATCAATTTCAAATAAATTAGCAAATTTTAAATTGAAACCTACAAAAGTAAAGTAAAAAAAGGTTGTGATTCTCCAAATATTTTGAATGGTAGCAGTAGTTGTACGTAATTTCACACTAGCATATTATGCATATTAGATGTGGTTCCTCTCTCGACAATTCTTATTGCAGCAATATTATAAATTTATTTAAAAATTTATAATTATTGTGAGTGTAATTTACATTCTATTAATTTTAAGCTGTTTGGCATGTAGTTTTTTTAGTTAGATTTTTAATTTTTTGACTATTTTAGTTTTGGTCAAAAAAATTCGTTTGAATTGATTTTTTTGACTTTTGTAAGAGAAAAAATAAAATAATTATAATTTAAATGTAACATTTTATTTTATTAATTTTTTTACTCATTTTATTTTTGAATAAATTACAAACACACCTCCTAAGATTTACTTAAATTACAAATTACCCCATGTAGTTCTAGAAATTACATTATGCCCCCTAAGGTTTCTAATTTTGTAACAATAGGTCCTTTTATAAAATCATCATCATTAATTAACAGTTTTTATTAATATTAAAATTTTATTTCAAATAATTCAAATAATTTATTATTGTATAGGTGAACAATTAAAATTTTTACTTTTTTAATGAATTTTGTTAAATAAAAAATTCTGACTGGGAGATATTTGTAATTTTTCAAATCACAGGGGATAATTCGTATTTTAAACAAATCTCAATAAATATATTTATAATTTACTTTTTATTTTTTTATGACTAGTTTAACCTAAAAAATCAATGCCAAACAAAGCCTTATACTACACATTCAGTTTCGAAATAAAATTTAAGGTACACTTTTTATGATTAATAGTTTTTTTTTTTTTTTTTTCAAATTAACTAAAAGGGTGGGGAAAGATAAGGTAATGGTGGGGCTGGGCTATGTGATAAGACTTGATATGTATCCAGTACGAATGATATTGGATATCCAGTACTTGTGATATTGGATAACTTGCGTGCTGTGAGGCATGCCCAACAAATGAAGTTAACAATCAACGGACTGACTCTGTTGCGTATACACTGCCCAATAGGATGAAGATTTACATCATCAATCAGTCTCTCGCATTTTAATCAATGGAAGATGAGGGGAAAGGCATCTCTGCAGGAGCAAGAATCCTTTAGAGTTTTTTTTTTTAAAATTTTTTAGAGTGGTGTATTATGTGGTTAAGATTTAATGACAAGTCATATTAATTTTTTAACATTAAATCTCAACCACATAATACATCACTTTAAAAAAAAACACTCTAGAGAATCCTTGGTGTCTCTGCAGAGTGATTGTTTAATTGAGTTACATGGGTAGGGGTGTATGAAAGGCATTGTTGGGGAATTTGGTTTGGGGCTAAAATAGTCACAAAAAAATAAAATAGTTTATTTTAGTCACAATAAATAAAACATCACATTCAATCCATAATCATTACATTCTTCTTTCATAAAAAAAGTCAAAAAATTCAAAAAGTCAAAAAGCTCTTCCCAAATCAAGCTTTTTAGCCCAGGCTAAAATAGCCAAAAAAATTAAAAAGCCAACCCACTTCCTAAACCAACCCTAAATGATTTTTTGTTTTAGTTTGGAAAAATATTATATCAGTGATATTTGTAAAAAATAATTACTAATTAGTGAAAAAAATTATAAATATTAATAATTATAAATTATAAATTATTTTATCAATTCGTAATTAATTTTTGAAATAACTCCTGATAATTATTCCTTTTAGTTATAAGGATATGATTAATTTTCCCCTAATCTCCGTTGCTCCTCACCACCGCCCTTCTCTCTCACCACCGCCTTAGCATCTGTCGCTTGATCTCCATTTTTGACCACCGTCACCATGCATCACCACCACAATCCTTTTCCCCAGCCACTATTACAGCCACGAGCAACTTCTACCATCACAGATAACTACCACCGGCCATTGTGAACAACCCTTACTTCCACCATCATTGTCGTGACCAACCCCATCGGCCAGCCCCACCCTGTCCCTACCTTTGCCATCGTAACCAACCCTATCGCCCAACCCCACCATTGTGATCCATCTCCCCACTTCCTTTATCACAACCCATTCTTTCTCTGCCTTAGAGAGAGAATAAAAACCCTAAAAATTCCATATCTCTAATGATCATGCCTCAATGAGAGAGAGAGAGAGAGAGAGAGATGTCACGGGCGTGAAAAATGAAGGTTAGTATAGATGGGTAGGGGAAATGAGATAACCGCCAAAGGAGAAGAACAAGAAACTGGTGGCGACGAGCAACAGATAGTGGTAGCTGGAGTGGTTAGTGGTAATGGTGGGATGGTGTGTAGTTGGTGGTAGTAGTGATATATAGACAAATCGGTAAATTAAATGAACAAATAGATGCCGATAAAAAGAATGAACAAATAGGTAAGATAAACACATAAGTAAAATAATGTTAAAATTGCAAATAAGTGGGATAATGAAAAAATTAATGTACTATAGATAAAATCTTTTCTACTGCAACTCTGAGACATAAGAAAGATATATAAGCAACAAATTTGCATTATTATGAAAATACAAAATAGTTTTTACTGTCCTATTGATTTGCAATTTTCCTTAGAATAATATAGATATTAAGTTCAATTTTGTTCACATAAACACATATTGCTTGGAGAAGAAGAGTGAGACATACCATTTAGGTGAAGACATTACACATTTTAGAGTGAATTTATTCAGTGTGAACAAAACACACTTCTCCATTTGTTTAATAAAATAGGGTGTAAAATTGACTAACCAAGAAGTGTGCTTTGTTCACTTATTGGGTATAGTGACCATATATTTAGACTAATTAAGGGGTGGTTTGGGTTGATTTAAATAAGTATATTTTTTGACTTTTTATGAAATATGAGTTAAATTTAAAGTGATGTGATAGAGAGGTAATGTAACTTAAATAAGATGATGTGATTTAAATAGAATAGTGATTTTTTGACTTTTTTAGAGTACCCCAAACAAAACTTAAATTGTGTATTGTTCACACACTAAAAAAGTATGTGAACAAATTTATTAGGAAAATTATAAAATAATAATAAAAAATCCTAAGATTTGAGACTTGTAACAAAATAAACTCTCAATTTTTTATTTTATTAATTTAAATTCCAATATTTTGATTTGCTTTTAATTTAAACCATTTATCTATTTTTATTGTAAAATCTATTAAAAAAATAATATTTTAGATATTAAACTTAATGTAATTATATATAAAATGTTTAAAATACTATTTTTCAAACTCAATGTAAACTATATATAAAATGTCTAAATACTAATTTTCTATCTAATTTACTTAACAAAAATTGATAAATAATTAGATTGAAATAAATTTAAAATTTAAATTGATAAAAATAAAAAATAAAAATTTAATTTGTTAAAAAGGTCACACCTTAAGTTTTTTTTTTGTTGTTTTAATTCCTCCAATTTTATTTTCAGCATAAATAAAGATAATATAATATTTTAAATTGTTATTATCCTTATGACTTTAAAAGAATAAAATTTATTGTCTCAAAAGTTTCAATAGTGCCTTAAAAAATACTGATGTTTAATTTAGGAAAATTTTCATTTCAGTGTAAGCTTCGAAAAAAATATACAATAATAAACTTTATTAAGCTTTAATGATATTATTTGATTGGTAATTTTCCTTTTAATTTAAGGGAAAATCTCAATTAATTGTAAGTTATAAAATAAGAAAAACATTTGAGACTTTCAAAATTCCCACAATTCTTAATTGATTTGTATCTACTCATTATATATATATATATATTTTTTTCCCCTCTCTTTCTCCTCCCTCTCACAAATATGTGGGGGTGTGCGGGGTCCTTAGCGGAGCAAATAAAATAATTATAAATAGATGATAAACTTGATAAATAATTCAACAATAATTGAAACTCCTTTTTTAAGACTCATAATCTCTTTGAATTTCAATCCGCGGTGGTATAGACCCTACACATACATGAGAGGTTGTTTTGAGTGTCTTAAATAAGTACACTTTTTAACTTTTTAGATTAAAAAGTTGAGAAAAAAAATATAATTGTTTGAAATAACTTTTTATTTTTTATGAAAAAATATATATTAAAAAATTATATAAATTAGTATATAGGAGAAGATTGAAAGAAATAGGCGGTATGATGCAAAGTGTACTTTGGATATGATTCCCTGCTTTTTGGGTATTGAATTAGAGATGTTGTTCTGTCCGTGGGAGCCCACCACATGTCCCATTTTGCTAATCAAAACCATTCAATGTGTAGAACTCGTCGAGTACTATATGTTTGTAAAAAATCACATTAATCGGATATCTATAGCTATCTGATCGAAATAATTTTTTTCCAACTGTCAACTATAACACTATTCATTTTATAAATTTTTCCTGATTTAAGCATATATTTATCGATATCCGATCAACGTAAATTTTCACAAACATATATTACTCGATGAGTTCTACATATTGAACGGTTCAGATTATTAAAACGGAATTCGTGATGGATCTTTACATGCCGAACATCACCGTATTATTTGTGCACCTAAAACCATGTAATTTTTCTCAAAAGTGAGCTCCTCTCTTGGATCACAGAGTTGTCTGAAATGTAATTATGTGTTAACTTAATTTTTTAATATTTTTTTTGATAAATAATAATAATTTTAATTTCTA
This sequence comes from Camellia japonica, assembly GCA_030407325.1. Taxonomy (NCBI): domain Eukaryota; kingdom Viridiplantae; phylum Streptophyta; class Magnoliopsida; order Ericales; family Theaceae; genus Camellia; species Camellia japonica. Next base: position 91,591,139 of record JAPPVO010000010.1, on the reverse strand, counting down.
AAATAATTTTTTAATTTTTTTAAAATATGCCAAGACACATCCCTCAATAATTGAGATTGAAAAGGAGTTGTGAGGATTAAAAAAAAAAAAGTTCAAGCACTTTTATAAATAATTATAATCATAAATTTATAATAACACTCCCAAATTACTGTAATTTTCCCTCAATTTAATTTTTGTTTTTTGTTTTTTATTTTTTACTTTTTTTGGTTAGGTTGTCAATTTCAATGGGCTTCAAGTTCAACCGTCGCCAAATCCAACCAATCCAGGTAACCACCACACCACCCACAGATTCATTCAGGCACTTTTCTTAAAGTTCTCAATTCTTCTTTCTCAAGCAAGCAAATTCTCCAAGATCCTCAATCATTTCCATTTTCACAACTCACACGATTCTTCACTACGGACAACGTCAAGACACCTGTAATGAAAACCCAGACAACAAAATCAATTAAATAGAACTCAATAATAATAAAATTAAATAAATATGCAAAATTTAAATTCTGAAAATGAATTGAGAGATAGAGAAGATCTTGATGGAGCATAAGACAAATCACAAGTACCACACACGAAACACTGGACACTGGTCTACCTTGCACACCACAAATGCCAACCACACAATCATCCACAGAAAATTGCACAATCGCTCTGCAAAATCAGGACACAAATCACCAATCTCACCCCAAAAAAATAAATAAAAAATACTGACTATTAGGTTTGAATTGGTTAAATTTTAATTTTAGTCTATTTTTCATTTTAAATTTTGAATGTATAACTGGCTTCAAATATTTGAGTAGATTAAAGTTGTCTGCTCTTTTAAGGTCTCAAAATCTCAAAAAATACAGAATTTGGATCCACAAAACTGATCCAACTGTACAGGACCACCGCGCTCCAAAAAAAAAAAAAAAGTCATGAATCTTCGGCTTTGGACATAATCGAAAGCCGACTCGGCCTAGGTTGAAAATCGGCTCTCCTCCTCTGCTGATGCGACGAAGGCCGAATCAAAGCCGCCAAAGCTCTCTTCACCAAGTCTCCTTCCACAGTCCCGATCCTCACCAGCGAGTTCGTCATCGCCGATCTCCGAGAGTTCAGCCGATTCGAGTGATACGACACCGTTTGAGGACGATTGTTCACGTTTTTGTGGAGACTACACCGGAACGAGCCTGGATGGTTCGTCGGAGAACACATACACGTCTTTTTCTGGCCGGAAAACGGTTTATTACTCTGTTTCTGGTTCACGGAGATCGAACGGCTAGGAGAGGTCGGACGGTCGATCGAGAACCGAACGGACGGCGAGGATGAACCGGATCCGCGGAGGTTGACTCGAGTGGGGGACGCGGATCGGGTGAAAAAACCGGCCGGTCGAGAAGCGAAAGCTGATGAAGAAGATGAGATTGACGAAGAGCAAAACCGGCCTGACGGCGAGACTGACCTTTGGAAGGTGCTGTGAAGGACCGGCCGGTTCGATTTGGTCCTAGACGATGCTTCCATTGTTGTACCAGTAAGAGAGAGAGAGAGCGAGAGAGAAGAAAGCGAGGAAAGAGAAGATTGAAGAGATTTATTTAATTTTTTTTTAGAGGGCTATTTGGGTCTCCAATTCGGCAAACCTAGCTAAACTCAAGCAGGGTATATATAGGGGGTTGGGGTGGGGGGTAAGATTGTGATTAAGGGATTTCTTCGAGGGTATTTTGGACTTTACGGGTTGATAGTACGGGTAAACCGCTCCGGGTTAGGGTTTTCAGCTGCTGGGGATCCAATGGGTTTTTTAGAGGCCCCACAAAGCTATGGAAAGCTATGGGCTGTCAGAATGAAATGTTCGCCCTGCCCTACGCTCTTTTCTTGTACTGCATGTCACGTGCCAAGTCGTGGACAGTAAAGACCGTTGTGCGCCTATTTTGATGATTTTTTTGGATAGTTTTGATTATTTTAATTACTTATTTAATTTTTTAATTATTTTAATTTAATTAAAATAGTTGTGTTTAAAAAATTTATTAATATTTTTTTTCGTTAATTTAATAATTGTAAGAGAAAAAATGAAATGATTATAAATTAGATGTAATATTTTATTTTATTAACTATTTTAATCTATATTTTAACCTACTAAAATATAACATATCTATAAAAAATTAAATTAAACTTATATCGATAATTTCTTTTTCAAATTACATTTTGATATAAAAAAGTTACTAGAAGGCATGATTTTAAATATAAAATTAAATACAAATATAATTAGATAAATCGACTATTGATATCTAATTAAGGCACTATTTGGGGTATGTTATATAACTACATTTTATTTATCTTTTTATCTTTTTTTAGTCACATCATTTCTAAATTTTTTGTATATATTTTCATAGAAAATACATTTATTTAGATCATTCTAAACAACCTTTTTAACTTTTTATAATTATGTTTTACTTAATATTTTTTTAAAAATAAATACTAATCTATATATTATATAAGGAAAATGGAGTTTCTAATTTACAAGCTTTGTGAGAGTTCTAATATCCTAATCCTAATTCTAATCTTAATTTTTTAATTTTTTTGATTTAAAAAAAAAACTTAGTATTTATTAACTTTTCCAAACCCACAAACATTTTTAACTTCTCTCATAATTACTGCAGTACTCTTTTCAATTTCTCCTCTACACTATAGTTACACAAAAAATAAAGAAGATAATAATTTAGCTATGGATCTCAAAAAGATACAATAATATCTTTTCAATTTCTCCCATACACTATGGTCATACACAAAAATAAGAAGATAAGAATTTAGTTATGGATCTCAAAAAGATAATATCTAAATTTGAATTATGATTTAGAAATATAATTATCTTTATTTTTTTATGTATATCTATAAAAATTTTAAATCACTTAATGGGACAAATTAATCAATTTTCTAAAATTATTGATTTTTTATTTATAAAATAGATTAAAAAACTATTGACTGATTTATTTATATTATAAAATAGATTTAAAAAATATTAACTAATTTATTTTCTAAAATTATTAATTTTTAATTTATAAAAAGATTAAAAATATTAACTGATTTGTTTATATTTCATCTCTCTATCCTAATCTCTTTTATGGATTTTAAAAAAAATATTAAAACTTGTCTTCCTTCTCTCTTCCCCAAAAAATAGATAGTATTTTCATGAAAGTTGTAGATATCTATCTATATTTTATATATTATATTATAACATAACCACAAAAAAAAAAAAAAAAACTAAAAATCAGATATACAAACAGATAAAATTAATAAATTTGATTTTTATTTATTCAATTAAAATCTTTTTTTACATCTCAATATCTAATTTTAAATTTTAAAAATCTTTAAAATTTATCTAAACAAATCTAATTTGAAAATATCTCCCACCATTATACTTTAAGTCAATAAAACTCACATGTCTATCGCATATCTACCTCACATCATAACTTACCTAAATAATAATAATTAAAAACAAATAGAAACCCACAACTCCATCTTAAATAAATTGAAAAAAAAAATCAAATAAAAACCACACAAAAATAAAAATGATAAGAATTTAGATATGGATCTAAAAAAAATATGACAATATCTAAATTTGAATTATGATTTAGTAATATGATTATTTATTTTTCTGATGTATATATATCAAAATTTTAAATCACTTAATGAGACAAATTAATCAATTTTCAAGTCTTATTTAAAGAATAATCTGGTTAGTCATCCCAACTCCTAAACTTCGCGGGCACTAGCAAATGAGCTAACGAATTGGGTTAGGTGAGGTTTAAGTTATTGGAGGTAACATTCTCCCACTCTATAAATTTATTTAGTTTTTAATTTTATTTTTTCCCCTATGTGATTTTCTTTCTTTGCTGTTGTTTTGGTTTTGATTTTGGTTTTAGTGAGATTTATGTGTTTGTTTACAGGTTTGCATGGTAGAAAAGAATTATTGATAATTATAGTTGCAATCGAAATATCTATGTTCGTTCCATACAAAAGATTTTGATTAGATTTTGTTTTCTTCAGTAAAGACCATAAAGTTGAAGTACAAAACATGGGTATCAAATTTTTTATTTTTTATTGTCTTTTTATTTTATAAAAAATGTGAAAATTTATTAAGAATTCGAGATTTTACAATAACATTAGACTTTTGTATGATTATGTAAATTTAAACTTTTAAATATTATTGTATTATTTATTTTTATCTTCTTTCTATCTTATTAGACCATTACTGCTATTTGTTAGTTTATTAACTATAATTCAATTAATTGAAAATGAAAACTTAATACTATAACTTTTCATATATATTATACTTAATTTGTTACAACTATAGTTATATATAATAGCATAATATATAGGAATAATCTCTAAATATAATTTTTATTTTTTTATGTGATTAAAATAGTCCATCTTAATAGTATAGGAATTAGATCGTTTCTTTTATCTCTAAAAAATCTAATCTATTTTTTTTTTACTTTTTAATTTTTAAATTGAAATATCAATTGTTTATGTTAATAAAACAAAATTGATAAACACATATAAAAAAGGTACCCTTTTTTTTTCATTTTTTAATATATATACACTATCTTTACAAATGGAAAAAGTTTGACACCCCAATTTTTTTTTTTTATAATCCAACTTATAATGATATAGTCATAAGTATTAATTTTTATACAAATATGATAAGAGAATTAATTAAATTATATATTTCAACCAACCACATACTCAAACTTTGACTATTTCAAAATGTTATTTCACTATAATTCTAATTAAGAGAATCTTCAACCCTTAATATATTTTTTTATCAAATTATAATTTGATAAAAATTTAAAAAGATGAAACGTTGAAAATTATTGTTTTTTTCATCAAAGTTGATGAAAAGAAAAAAAAAAATTGGAATAAGAATGAAAGTTTTTTTAAAAATTGATAAAAATTTAATGAAAAACTTAAAGTAATTCATATCAAATCAAAATTTTTATTCAAATTTAAAATCAAATTAGATAAAAAAAATTAAAAGAAAATGATGAAAATTTGAAAATATTTTGAAACCTTCTTATTCATAAAAATTAGAAATCTGTGTGTATTATATTCATATTGTATTTTGAAAAATGCTTGGTGGCCACAAATTCTGTGGCTCAAATGGTCCGAAAATGCCAAAGAATTTGTGGCCACCAATCATTGCCGTTGTATTTTTAGTTATGAAATTGAAAAAAAAATTGTAACTTAAATTATTGGATTAATAATAGAAACATCATATTAATTACTGTTAAATATCACTTTACTTCATATTTAATAATAAAATTATATATTTGCTTTAATTATAACTTTTAAATTTGTATATTTTCATAACAAAAAGATGTATGGCATAATTCAGTTAATCTCATTTAATCAGGTTTAACTTTTTTTAATATAAATTATCAAAATTGTACTAAATATATTTTATATATTTTTAAATTTTTTAAACTAATAATTTAAAAAGTTATAAATATAAAATTAATTTATAAATTTTATGTATATGACATGATAAAATATTAAATCACTTCAAAATAATCATAATAATTTTTTTTTTTAAATTTATAAAATCCGTGCATAGGACGGTTACACTAGTTTAAATTATCAAAATACAATCACAAGACACAACGGTTGGTTATTAATGTGACTCCAAATTCCGGAGAGTAATCGTACGGTGCACGAAGTAGGATTTAGAGGTGGGGTTGATATTTTTGGACAAAATGTTTTAGGGCGCCGAAATTGGCGCCGTTTGTCACTAGATTGCTCAAGAGGATGCCACGTTGGGTAAAGTTGCAGTTTTGTCGTGTGGTCCTCGTTGGTTGGAAAAAATTACCTTTTTTTGTGGGGTCCACTGATACCTGTCTAGACACATGAACTTTTCATATGACGAAACTATCCTCTGTACCTCGATATTATCAATTACATTTTGATTTTTTTTTGGCGAAAGTAAAATCATTATTCAAAATTTATGAGAAAAATAACTGTCTTTGTCAATTTAAATTGAAATTTTACACTAATTTATTAGATAAATTACAATTGCATCCATTGAGATTTGTAGTTAAAAAAATTACAAATGCCTTCCTGTCATAATTTTTTATTTAACAAAATTAATTAAAAAAATAAAATTTCTAACTGTTCATTTATACAATAATAAAATTATCTGAATTATTAATTGAAATAAAATTTTAACATTATTAAAAATTATTAATTATTTTGATGATTTATTAACAAAAAGACCAATTTGTATGAAATTAGAAACCTTAAGGGACATAATGTAATTTTTAGAATCACATGAGGTAATTTGTAATTTAAGTAAATCTCAGGGAATGTGTTTGTAATTTACCTTAATTGATTTTTAACTAAAATTATTCATCTTTTTTTATCACTAAAATTGACAAAAAAATATATTTTAATCATTAAAATTATTGTTAGTGCACATAAAATTTATTGAATATATTTTTTTTATTAATTTACTTCACAAATACAGATAAGTAGTTTAGGTGGAAAAAATTTAAAAGATTAAAATTTAATTAAAAAAATTAAAAATAAATATTTACCCAATTGACTGCACAACAGTGGCTGCTATGCACCCTCGCACATCAGCCACCCCAATTCCTGCCTACGAAGAGTTAAGAAAAAGTCAAAAACAAAAGTACGTCTACGAAGTGTTAAAAAAAAAAAAACAATTAAAAAAAAGTTAAGATTACATTTGATTTTGATTTAATTTTAGAATCATATAATTTGAATGTGGAGTTTTGTTTTGAGTTAACTTTTTAAATGAATTAACTTTTTAGATTATAAAAAAAAATCAAAAAGTAAAAAAGCCACTCAATTTTTTATTTTTTATTTTTTCCAAACCCCTATGTATATTGTGGTATTTCATTTTCTGCCAGTACCATGTATAATATGGTTTCGTGATTTAAATTTCTCATTCAATGAATGCATTAGTCAATGTTTTTTTCTTTTATATTTTTGGAAAATTTGAATTCCGCTCTCTTACGCATTATTGTGGCATTAAAGAAAATGACAGATTTAACCAATTGAATTACGGTGGTATTATATATATTAATTAATATATTAATTAATGTACTAACATGTATTATAACAGTGTCATTTTAAAACTATGATCCATTTATTATATAAATTATAAATATTCAAAATTTTTAAAATTATGCTACATCATCTATTAATACACTAGATATACAGATACATATAACATTATTCATTGACTTATCTCTTTCTTTTATTAAAAAAGTCCAATTGTAAACCTCCCATTACCATAATTATAACAATGTAAATAATTGGCAGTACTTAATTCTTGTTTGATTTTTACTTTGGGGCTAAAACGGTAAAAAAATAAAATAAAATAGGCTATATAAGTCAAGAAGACAAAAGGGTCTTTTGGGAACACACCAAAAAAGCCAATTTTTTGACTTTTTAGCTTTTTTAGCTAAAAAAACCATCTTTTTTACTCAAAACAATTCAGTTTTTTGTCAAAAAAACATCAAAAAAGTCAAAAAATAAAAAAGTCAACTTTTTATCAACTTTTCAAAACACCACAAAATGTTGCATCTAAATCATAATTATTACATTTTTTCAAAAAAGTCCAAAAATAAAAACTAAACGAGACTAAAAAAACTCAACACAACAAAAGTTGACCACCATAACTAATGCTAAATGAAGCTTTAATAATTTAAGATTTGAATGAAATGTTTCCACTTGGAGAGATTTAAAACTGTCACTAGTAAATTCTCTCTCTAAGATCACATTATTATTTGACAAATTGACATGGTGGTGTTTGGGAACTTTGTTCCCAAATTTTTTTCTCATTTTTTTCACTAAAAGACAAAAATTTTGCAAAACCAAAAAAAACACATCCAAACAAAATATCACATCCAATCCCATAATCATTTCACTTTTTCTCTCACAAACATCACATCCAACCACATAAAAACCCAACTATCTTCCCAAACACTAAAAATTTTTTATCTCATAAAAACTTACATCTACTAAAATCTACATAAAAACTCACTTTCCAAACACCCACATATATTCTTTAACTTGTATAATACCTTTAAAATTTTGTTCATTAAGAATGGCACATGATAGTGGGCCTAGTGACCCATTGGTACCAGGAACCCCCAACCGCCCAGAGAAAACATGCCAACCAGAGAATTTATTCTTTACATATATAGCGAGAGAGAGATATATTATTAATTTGTTAATGAATATATGTAAGGGGACCAGGAAAAATTAATAATTTGAAGGGGTTTATAAACATAACCTATTTTTTTATTATTGTGGTACTAGAGAAATTGCAATATGCTCTCATGTCTATTTAAATTGAGGGTTTATGATATAATAATGTTAGATATCATTAAAGAAATTTCATGAAAAACTTTTATGAAATTTTTCTACATTTAGATTAGTTTGTGGTGTTTTAAAATGTTATGCAATCACTATTTGATTAGTTTCATAAAGTTTTTCATAATATTTATTGCATAATGCGTATTGCTAAACTAATCAGAAACATATACTGAGAAAGAGAGGGGAAAAAAAAGATGTACAAAACCGTCTAAAATTATTATTTTTAATATTTCTCAGCTAAATTAATTTTAAAACTTTTATTTTTATATTGTTTCGTTGTCTTTTTTTTTTTTTTCGTTGAGGAACTACTGCTGTTGGTTGATGAAGTTGTATTGTGAAGGTTTCCTTTGACAATGGCCATTTTGGTTAAAATTTAATTAAAATAGTTAAAAAGTCAATTAAAAAAACCTACTACTTAAATGACAATTAAATATATATTGTTTGAATTTGTTAAATTTGATGTCTTTGCATGTGATAATTTTCCTACTCTATTTTTATTTTTTTCCCTATATTTATTTTTTCGTGATAATTACACGAATATATATATATATATATATTTACCACTTAACAAAAATGCATTTCCAACGTACTTTAAAGAGTTTTTGTTAATAAATATTTTTGAATCACAAAAAATCTATATTATATATTAAAGAAAATAGAATTTCTAATGAAAAGAACATTGTAAAACTTAAAATCCTCATTCTTTGTAGAATTCTTATTTTTTAAATAATTAAAAAATATTTTATTGGTTAAATTTTATTAAAATCATTAAAAAAAATTATTATGTCTTGATTTACACATTTCAAAAGGAAAGTTAATTAATCTATTTATAAATTTAAATTTAGAAATTTGAAAATGAAAGTTAACTAATCAGTTTTAAAATTTAAAAAGAAAATGTTTTAACTTTTATTGAATTATTTAAAAAACAAAAAATTATTATGCCTTGATTTACACATTTCAAAAAAAAGTTAATTAATCTACTTAAAATTTTAAATTTTAAATTTTACAAAGGATTAGTTTTAAAATTTAGATTTTGTACCACTAAAATATAAGAATCAATTAATATTTTTCATAAAATTTTCTCATAATGTTTAATTTTTTAAATAATTAAAAAATAATTTATTGACTAACTTTTATTCTCTTATAATGTGATTGATGATCTATTTTAAGAACTTACTTCTCCCACCAAATAAAATATTATTTTTTTTATATTTAAAAATAATGTATATCAATACAATAAAGGATCCAAAACTCCTTTCAAATATTAATGATATGTTTTGTTCATGATTTTGAGTATAATTTTGAAAGGAAAAATGAAAAGATATGTGAAATTAGGTAAAATATAGTTATATTTCATTCACATTTTACCTATATTTTTCCTTTCACTTTCTAAATTCCTACCTAAATCCATGAATCAAACATAATATAAAGTTGAGTATATATTTTCGATATTTAAAATTTTGAATTAATATTACTTTTAAAATTGTGTATTACAAACTCTTATCACACATGTTTCTTCATATAATAACGATTAAAATTTATTTTAATTGTTATCTCAAAAATTAGTTATAGAGTCAAAGAAAATATGTAAGTCTTAAAGTTTTAAAGTAAAAATTTTATGTTATAATTTTTTTATTGATTGATAAAAACCACCGTAAATATTAAGATTATTTTTATAATGATATCGAGTTATTAAAATATGATGTATTATAGGCTCAAACCAATAATTGTTGGAAAAAAAATAAAATAGACTCCAACTATATTTTTTAGACTAATTGTTAATATTTAATCTAATATTAGCAGTCTCAAACTAGCTTATATCCATCACTAACTGATAAAAACAATTTTTAATAATTAGGTGAAGGTCATATTCATATAAATATTGGGTCAAGTAATTTTTAGGTCACTTTTAATATTTAGTCCAACACTACAAGTCAATTTTAATATATTTTCACGTAAAAGTTATGGAATAAAGTTATATGCACAAATTGATACATTAATGTGTACTAACGGATGATGCGACATAATTTTATGAAAAATGGTAAGGACTCCAAATGTTTTACCAAATGTTTTATCAAATGTCTCACATGGGTGTGGAACCCACACTATGTGTGTCACATGTGGGTCTTACACCCATATGAGACATTGGGTAAAACATTTGGGGTCTTTAGTATTACTTTAATTTTATCGGTTTTGAATCTTTGTAGTTTGTATAATGGGTATGGTCCATAATTTTGAAGTTATAAGTTTACAACATGTATTGGTACACTAATTGATATAGTAATTGGTGTGGGTAACACCATGGAAAGTTATGATATACGACAATTTATAATTTTGATTAGACAAATTTTTAAGCTTTACAAAATAAGAAAAAAATTTGTATATTGTACGGGAAAGAAATACACCTTCTCGTATAATCTTGTTGACCAAGTCTGCGCTCTTCCGTACGACGTCGTTCAATTACCTGAAAATACACACGTGAGCTTGCCGGCGGGTGTGTGCCGGAAACCTCTCCGATGCCTAAGTCAGTAAGCTTGACAAATAGACAAAAGCTCTATGAATTCAGGGAGCAAAGTTGCATTACCTCTCCAAAGGTGATATGGGTGAGCTTTTATAGGTTTCGTGTGGCACAATCCTAGTAGGACTCTTACTCCTCCATGTAGAGTCCTCCTAGGATTCATACTCCTGGAGGATAACGCTTATCCTCCAACACCCCCCTCACTGCTTAAACCAAGTGAGATGGTTTTACTTCGGAAAGATATTACATAACCGAAATAGCATTTCCCTGTCAGACCGGCTGTACGACCGAACTAACCCATAGCTCGGATTCGCCTTCCCATGTTCTCACTTCGGCTCCTCATGCTGAAGTCGAGTTAGCCGTACCATGCCTCGACCGGTCTAACGATTACATCGGTTCTTCGTAACCTTTCTCCTACCTCGGCCTCACATGCAAAGGCCGAGCTATCCATAGAAGAATTAAGCCGAGCTAACCTTTACTTAGGTCCTAAAACAGGCCCAACTTACCTCGGTTCCAAACAGCGCGACCGAGCTAACAACAATAGAAAACCGGACTAAGCATCCTTATACCAGCAGCAATCTTATACTTCGGCCCGGACTACCACACGGTCCATCTTTTCAACCTTCTCAATACGGCCCAAAGAGCGGCCCACCATCCTAGCTCGACCCAATTTATTTGTATAAATTACCCTCTCATATATTAACAAATGTAATTTACTACTATTATATGGTAAATTAAAATTGTGAAATTTATAAAGTAAAATGTATTTATATTTTATCATAAATATAATTTTTATAATTTATTCTTTAATTTTTACCAATTAAATTATGACATGCAATTTTTTTTATTAAAAACTTAGTACACACAATTAATGACATCATAATAAATTTTTTCTCTTATGTGTAACTATGATAAAAATAAATAAAATTTCATTAATTATAAATTATTTTTACTATATATTTTAAATAGGTTATATATTATTTTAATTTAAAAATTAATTTTTAATTATTTATTTATATCCATACATGTCACGGATAATATGTGAGTATATATATATATAAAAAGAACATGATTGGTTTTCATCAATTTTTATTGTTCATCCTTATCATTTGGGGATAACAAGATTATATGTTTATTGTTCACGCGCTTGTATCATAAATAAGAGATAAGAATTGCTACAGAAACTATTTTAATACTTGATTACTGATAAGAATGAAAAGCGAATACAAAAAGATCTTCCATTTTACTAATAAAGAATATTTAACATTTGTTTATCAATTCTTCAATTTGTACGGATAATTATTCAGTAATTTTGTAATACAGATATGTGATATTTTATAATATTATAATTGGTAAAAAAGATAGATAGATAAGGTATTATATTGGGTGATTAGAGAATATAAAGGCATTTATTAAATGATGATTGATTAAGGAGTACAGACACGTGATATTTCGAAAATATTAAATAATTTCTCAATTTATAAATATATAAATTACCAAACAAAGCCACAAATTTTTCATAGGGGCATGAAATTCATAAAAAAAAAGTGGCATTCCGTTGATAGGGATAGGCATAGAGTTATTTGACCTGCGAAAATCACCCAACGCAAATCGCCCTCACCTATTTAGACAGTTTCACATAATTATTAGGATCGGATGCGGGTTATGATTTTTTTATTTTGCGAGTTGCGTGCGGGTTGCGATTTGTACCCGCACCCACACTCATCCGCCCGTATCTATATATATATATAATATATATTTTAAAAATCTGAATCATCATATTTTCTTGTAAGTTTTGTAAGTAGGTAACCCTAATGTTCTCTTCTCTCACTCACTTGCAAGTAAACAAATGTTTTGCAACTTATTTTGTATTGCAAGTGTAAAAACCCAACAAATACTGGCAACTTGTAGTAAAACCAATAAAAAGGCTTATTCATGGTTATACTTCTTGTTTTTCACTAATTAGTGAGTTTATCAAACCCTAAAATCAATTTTCTAGAATAGTTATTTGTTCTATTTTTATTAAAACAACAATGGGTTTTGTTTAGCTTATATATTTTTTGCAAAGTAAATGTGAGTCAATTGACTGATCTTAACTTGTGTTCATGGTTTGTTTCCTTCTGGAAGTAAATTGGATAAATAGGTTGTAATCTATTTGTGATAAATCATTTGAAAAATAATAATGATTTCATAATAAGAAATATGTGATTTTATGATAAAAAATAATATTAAAAACATAGAAGAAAAATGCCCAAGAATATTTTAAAAATGGGATAAAACAACCTCGAAAATAAATTTTTAAACAAAAAGTCCAATCCACAAATCACTTGCATATCTACGAATCTTATTGTACAAATCGCAATCCGCACTGCGGACAATTTTAGGTTCAATTTTTCCAAAACTGTAAACATGCTAGCAGGTCCAAACCGCAAATCAAACCGTTAAAAATTGATTCGCGAACATTCCTATCCTCTCATATAAGAATATTACAGTTTGTTTTTTTCCCCCCAACATTTTAGATACTCCTTTCGTCTCAAAATATTAGTCCCTTATTCCATTTTTTATTGTCTCAAAATATTAGCATCTTTTCAAAAATCAATGACTAAAATAATATGAATTTGTTCCCTTCTTTTAAATTCATTAATAACACAAAAAATACAATTATGACAATTGATATTTTCAAAAAAAATATACTATCAAAGGATAATTTTAGAAAATTAATATTTTTAAAGTGTAATAATTATATTACAAAAAAATGTTCGATTCTCCAAAATAAACTATTATTTTGGGACAGAAAGATTAGTTAGATTTGTTAATAAAATTAATGTACCATTTAAAGTGCTGCTACTGTTTCATCAATTTAAACTTTTGATCAGTAATAATAGAGGCTCTTATAAAATATAACTCCTATAATTTTTAAAATAATTTGAACCATTGATATCACTTTCAAATACAATTCTAAAAAACAATTCAAATACATCAATAAAGATCACGAAAATCCTCTTTTATTGGAGATCCAAACATTTTCCACTAAGGCGTCGGCGATTTGTAAGTCAATCAAGAAAAGTAGAAAGATGAGATTCTTCCCTCTCATTCATTTGACACGTTAGCCTTAGCCACACTCACTCTCATTATTAAATAGAAAAATGGCCATTTTCATCTTCAATATGATTGATGGTTACACCAAGAAATAAATGGGGAGTCTTAAAACCATAATAATGGTAAATGATGATAGAAAGTGACATGAGGACAGACAATCTTCTATCCGACAGGGTTAATTTTGGTATTTCGCAATCCCTTTTTTTATATATATTTTTTAAAATAATTTTTCGCTTACTTTTCCTCTGCGTTGGGGTAACGGCGCATTTTTAACCAAAGCAAACGGTCTTCTAACGATACCTACGGATTTGACAAGGAAAAAGGTTAGAAATAAAAAAAAAAAAATATTATTATTATTAAAATTTCACATAAATATGAGATCTATATCGTATAAATCCTATGTAAGTTTTATGTGAAATATTTAATAAAAAATTTAATAATTTTTTTAAAGAAGGGTAAATTACATTGACACTGCTTGAGGTTTATATTCATTACAGTTTCTCCCGTCACCTTTTAAAAATTACATCCCCCTCCTTGAGGTTTAAAGTTTCATTACAGATTGCCTCATGAGGTTTAAAATTTTATAACTGTTCCCCCCTCACCGTAATGATCATCATACATAAAATTAAATTAATATGGGGTCAGTGTATTTTCTAAATGTGAGGGGGGAACTGTAATAAACATAAATCTCAGGGGGTGTCAGTGTAATTTACCGTTTTAAAAAATATTATAGGTCTCAAATTTTTTACTAAATAAATTATCAAATGTCTCACATGGTATGGAGTCCATAAAATTACAGACCCCACAAGTGAGACATTTAATCATTTATTTGATAGAAAATTTAATATTTCTAACATTACCTAAATTTTTAAAGTTTTGTGTGGGGGTTTCTTTTGAAAAATGTTATAAAACTTAAATAATCTACTAAATATTTTATCAAATTTTTTACAGGTGTGAGACTTACAAAAAATTTACATGCATATGCCACATACATAAAAAAAAAATTTGATAAAATATTTAATAAATTATTTGAGATCATAATATTTCAATTGTTTCTTTCAGCTCCACCTTGGTGCACGCAACGTAACAACTGTGGTGCCCACGCAGCCGACGCGTGTTAGACAAAATTGGTGTGGGGTTGGGGGAGTAGTCCATGGACCGACTTAAGAGGAAAATGGGGTTATCTAAAAAAAATATTTGAGACTTCAATAAAATTCAATAATTTTATAAATTCAGATATAAAAAATTAAAAATTATTAAAATTTTATATTAATAGTTCAGATTTACTTTGTGTATAAATTTTATATTTTATTAATTTAATTTTTATTATAAATACTCATTTCTAAATAAATTCTGAGTCTTAAATTTTGAGATCTTAATTTTTTTTAATAATTTTTTTTATAATTTCAATTTTAATAATATAAAATAATAAATATCAATTTTTAATTTATTATGTATTCAATTATATAAAATTCTACTTCATTATCATATTCTTAAGACCATATTTGTTTGGGTGGACATGAGTTTGGGATTAGACGATGTTTGGTTAAACAATTAAAGTATTGACTAATTATTTTAAACTTGACTATTAGTTAAGATATGATACATAATCTAACGGATTCTTAATCCTAAGACTATTAATCATGAAAATATTAATCCAGTCTAATTCAGTCCGCCCAAACAAACATGTCTTAAAGGTATAATTAAAAGATGAAATGGAGATATAACAAAGCTCTCTTATCGTAATATGTTTGGAGTCTCTCCACGGACGGACTGACTGTGGACCGTTTTGATTTATGTGCCGGCCTAGAAAGTTAGAACCTTCAACAGTTATGTGTTCCCACTGATTGCCAACTGGCGCCCCGTATGTCAAATCGTTAGAAGGTTTAGGTTGAGTTTTGAGTTATTTTAATTATAAAATGATCAAATAAATTTTTTAATTTAATAAGATAAAATATCACATTAATATATAATTATTATATATTTTTTATAAAAAGTCAATAAAGTCAAAAAGTTCTTCCTAAATGATATTTTTTAACCTCAACTTAAAATAACTGAAAAATCAATTCACTTCCCAAACGAACTCATAGAGTGTGTTTGATTGGAGGATTAGGGGAGACTATTTACTGTTTGGGATTGTAATCCGAAGGAAGCTTTTTATTCGGCATTTATTTATTTTTTTAGTTCGTCAGACATGGAGTCCAGCCGGACTCCTTATCTCCATATGTGGGATTATACTATCCAGGGGTGTGGGACAATTTTTATTGGACTATTTACGGTTAGAATTAGGTGATAAAATGACTATTTTGACTCTCTACTATTCAATTATGTATTATATTTAGTAAAATTTAAATGTCTCAATTTAAAAATAAAATAATTTTATTTAACTTTTATTGATGTTTTATTTATTTAATTTTTAAAATAATTTTTTAAAATAATTTTTTATAGATATTTTATTGATGTTTAATTTTAAAATTTTGTTTATATTTTATTTAATTTCATTATTTAAATTTTAATAGATGTTTTATTTAATTTAATTATTATTATTTTTAAAGATAAATTTATTTAAAATTTTAATTAAAAAAACCATATATTTTTATTGATATTTTATTTATTTAATTAAAAAAAATAAATTTATTTAAGTGTGCAAAAAATAAAATAAAATAAATTTTTATTTAATCTAGCTAAAAATAATTAAAATATTAAAGATATGTTTAACATTATTATTAATTAGTAAACAATTGAAAATGGTGAAATAGTCTTTTGCGCATTTATCTTATCCAGTCCGTCCAACCAAACAATAAATTCACTAAAAATAGTCATTTTTAGACATCTAATCCATAGGAAAACAAACATGGGATACATATTCACTCTAACCAAATAGTCTGAGAGATTCACCATCCCAAGATTCAAGTCTGATAGAATCTAATCCCCTCTTATTCATTCCGTTCAATCAAATATACCCATAATGTTCTGATAGAATCTAATCCCCTCTTATTCATTCCGTTCAATCAAATATACCCATAATGTTCAGATAATATTATGATTGATGAAAATAATAAAATCTATAAATCTATATTGCTAGATTAGAAAATATAAAAAGATATAATAAATTATAATCGATGAGAAGCATAATTATATGAAGTTCCGTACCGATCAATAATTTTTCCTATGCCTCAATCCCATTGGTCAGTGTCAATTCAAAGTCTTTTGAAAATTACATATCAATACAAAGTGGAAAAATACATATCAATACAACGTGGAAAAATAATTCATTTGAAATGTCGTGTGTATATATAGAGTGTAAGTCTATTTCTGTGCTTGGTATAATTTATTTATTTATTTTATTTTATTTTTGGTCAAGGTTGCCCAAACAATGATTCTCATATGTAATGTAATTATTTTGTAATTATCTCACTTATTTATCATTTATCCAAAGTCTTTTAGAACATGTTTGATATGATAGAATGATATAAAATGGGAATAAAATAAGAGTCAAAATAAAATACAAAGTTGAATGGATTGAAATGCCCTTCTCATTCCATTATTTGGTTGCCAATATAAGAATAACATGATAATTATCATTTTCATATTTTGTTAAACTTATTAAACTAATAGAATGAAATAATTTTTTATTTTTTATTTTCTTAATAAGCTAGTAACAAACAAGTTCAAATAAATATAGATTGTAGTAGTAATGGTAGTAGTAATAGCACTGACAGTAAAATGGTGGTGGTGGATCATTGTGGCGTTGGTGGTGGTGGTGTGATTTTGGTGAAGGTAATAGTAGTGGTGATATGGTAGTGGTTGTAGCAATGGTGATGGTAAGAGTGGTGATAATAAGGATGTAATGGTTTTAACGATGATGATAGTAGTAGTTTTATGATTGTGGATGTGGTATTAATAGTTGTGGCGATAGTAGCAACAACAATAGTAGGGTTGTGATAGTATGGTGGTTGTAGAGGTAGTGGTAGTAGTGGTGGCAATGGTGGTGGTGATGTGGTGGTTGTAGTGGCAGTGATTATAGTTGTGGCGGTGATGGTTGGGGTGATAATGTAGTGATAATGTAATGCTTGTGGTGGTGTAGTGGTGGCAATAGGGTGGTAGTGATGGCGTTGGTGGTGGTTGTAAATGTGGTAATGGCAGTAAGGTGGTGGAATGAGTGGTAGTAGAAAGGAATGGTGGTAGTAACTAAATGATAATGTTTTATGATGATTCTATGATGGAATAAAATTACCATTCCCACATTTTATTGGAATTTCCTACTTAGACAAGGCATATCAAATAAAGAAAATGGAATGTAAAGCTAGAATAGGCCTTTAATTTCAATCCATTTCATCATACCAAACGTTCTCCTAGGGTCTTAAGAGCATCTGCATCAGACTCAACAAATTTTGAGTCAAATTATAACAAAAAATCTACTTTTGTATTTTATCTAGTATTTTTATTTTTTATTTTTATGTACACACTTCATAAGGCTCTCTATTCTAAATTTTTTTTTTTATAAAATATTCATTTTTATTCATTCTCTTTTCTATATAAATAATTTAAGAAAAAAATCAACGGACAACAAAACAGCAAAAGAACATTCACTACAAAAAAATTGACTTTTTGCGACGGTAAAATACCGTCGCTAATACTCCTAATGCCGTCGCTAATACTTTTTGCGACGGTAAAATGACTTTTTGCGACGGCAAGAGGGGGGTCGCAACTGAAGGGGTTGCAAAAGAGTTTTTGCGACGGCAAGTGCCGTCGCTAATGTTTTGCGACGGCATTTTTGCCTTTTTGTGACGGCACCGTGCAGTCGCTAATAACGTTTGAAATTTCTTGACTTTTTTGCGACCGCCCTATTTTACCGTCGCTAAAAATGTTATTTGAGACGGCAAAAAATACCGTCGCTAATAATCTTTTTTTTTTGAAAAAAAAACACTGTTTTTTGTGACAGTGTGGTGCCGTCGCAAAAAGTATAAAAAATATGAAATTTTCTATTTTTTGCGACAGTGTAATGCCGTCACAAAAAATATTAAAAAATAATAAAATTTCTATTTTTTGCGACAGTATAATGTCGTCGCAAAAAGTAAAACCTGTAACAAAATTAATAAAAATATTAAAATTTTTAATAAAAATATTAAAATTTTCTATTTTTTCCGACGATGGTGCCGTCTCTCACTCTCTAAAAGCTGATTATTTACATTCCATTCACAAAAACATCATAACAGAAAATAAAAATAAAAATAAAAATTGATAAAACCATCAAATTCAATATTTTACAAAGAACAATAAAACTGTACATGTTCATAAAAGCATATTTAAATTATAAATTCACCCCAATCCTAAAAAAAATAAAATAATAAATAAAATCTAAAATTCACCAATCAGCACATTGATATTTAAATGCACTTACAAAAAATAAAAAAAATAAAAATTTCCAACAAGATTTCAATTTTGAGCCTATTTCAAAAATCAAGCTTGCAAATTCTTTACTTCTAGAATCAGATCTTTCCCTCGGCAAAATTTATCTTTTTGACCTACAAAAATAGATAACAGTTGCAAATTATAATCTTTTGGAGAAACCAACTATTTTAAACCAGTAATGAAGACAATGAAGAATGTGGAAAGAACACTTACGCTGTCATCAAGAACAACTGCATATCTCTCAATTGGAGAAACCAAAGCTTTCCCTGTTCACAAAAAAAAAAAAATATATATAATAATATATATATAATATAATAATAATAAATAATAATGAAATTCAATGTAGTCCAAAATAGTGTAATAAACTCTTATTGTAATATACTTGGGGAATTTTTTCATGTCTGATGGGAGTGGGAAGGGTTGGACTTAAAGGGTTCCTACCTGTCTTGGATTGTAGAATACACAAATTTATTTTGTAGGAACTCACATGCAGAGGGTCCATCATAAAGAATTGTGAGAAGAATTATTTTGCCAAAGTCCCATTTTTTTGCAATTCTTCACCAAAAAAAGAAAAATTCAAAGACAACACAAATGTATGCACATTCAAAATTTTTCTTATACTATATTGTATATGCCCACCCTTGAATGTTCATAATATGTTCACACTTTCAACACTACCCTGCTAAATTATTCCTGCAGTAAAAAAAAAAACCAAAAAAACCCAAAAAAAAAAAACTACCTTTTATTACTAGCCATATTAGTTTGGGAAAAATATCATTCAATGGTACTTCAAGAAATTATTACAAATTTATGATAAAAGTTTGAAATAATTTTTAATAGATGTAAAATTTACTGTTGATTTGTAATTATTTTTTTAAAATTTACACTAGATTGAAATTTTCTATTATGTCAGGCAAAATACAAAGAAAAAGAGTGGGAGTCATTTTCTTGAAGCTAACATATTATTGCTTCCTACAACATATATTATTGTGGCAGAGTGACAATTACTTGTAGGTGGATATGAGTCACCTGAGCCATAAATTGACAACTCCATATGTGTAGTATATGGATGTATATGAAGAATGTGCTACATAAAATTTATGCAGATATATATATATATATATCTATACACACGTGTAATTTTTAGTTGTGAATTTATCATTCTGAAAGTAAAAAAACTCATCAACCTATCATTTAATTACAAAAAAGCATAAACCCTAAACCCTAGAGATGGAGAGCCAATATAAGTTGCACTTCTTATACAACATTTATATGCAACACATGCATGTATATATACATATTCATGTGTGTGTGAATGAGAGAGAGAGATTGTGATTAAGTACTTTTACATATATTTAAAAAAAAAAATTTAAAAAGGCATATCTGCATGCATAAAGTGTAGGTTACTATACTTTTATGTGCATTGGTTTTGAGAGTTTCGTAATGTGTTGTATATTCTCCTTATCAGTAATATTTGCTTAAAATGTTCGAATTAGACTAACATATACCTGTTCAGGCATATACGTCCATTTTGTACCTGAGAAAATTCACAAACTTCCAAATAATACTGAGGGGCAAACCGGTTGAGCAGTTTAATATTGCAGATGAGTTGAGATATCCAAAAGTATTCATGTACAAACCACAGCTTGCTACAGTAGCGAAAGAGGTATAACTTGGTCAGAAATATGTGTGTGTGTGTGTGTGTGTGTGTGTGTGTGTAAATGGTGTATGGTGCTAGAATAAGGTGGCCTTGAGAGTTTCGTAATGTGTTGTATATTCTGCTAATTGCTTAACTGATTATCTTCTAGGATTTGTTGAGATGAGAATTCAACTTTTTAAGATTTGCCAAAGCAGTGTTGCAAACATGTAGAAGCATTGAACTTTGGTACAAGTGTTCTATTTCACCTTTCTCAATTTCTGGTGTTGTGAGCTAGCATAACAATTAATTCCAACCGTGATGTTCCTTTTATTCAATGAACACCAAGAATAGCCTCAACTAGCCTGAATCTGCCAATATTTTTAAAATTTGGATAAGGGTTTTGGCCCTCAGGAGTGATTTGTAATTTTACTGTGCTTCTTTCTGCTAAAATATGTGCCAGTTCTAACTCACCTACATTAAGAAAACATACACAAGCACACACATAAAGAAGAAGAAGAAACCAATCAAAGAGAAATCAATTCCCTTTAGGGAAGAGGCCTTGGGACTTGTTGAATCCCAATAATTCAGCCAATAACTCCAATCTCAACACATGTACAGATCATTTTTTCAACTGCAACCTAACCTATAAACAAATTAGATCAATTTAGGGTCGTGCATATATCCATACTTGTGCAGGGACAGTGAAGTCCAAGAATGAAGCCAAGGATCTGCCTATCTCATGACCCTCGTAGATGTAACAAAGAGGAGAAAAAAAACATACCTAAGATCTACCAGCCCAACTAATAGAACCCAAAATCAAATTACAGGCAAATAAGGAAGAAAACAAAAAAACCAAAGGACATAATGTATAGCAATTAACCAAACAAAAAACCCAAAATCAATTGATATTACAGATTTTATTTTTATTTTTATTTTTTTAAAAAGAGGGAAGAAAACAAAAAATGAATTCAAGTCAAATAATGTATAACCAAACCCAAAAACCAAAGGAAATCATGTTTAAAAGAGGTATAGAAAAACATTTAGATCTGAAAACAAACCAACCGTAGAAATCAATTATATCTCAACAACAGCCAAAACATATAAATATGTAACAAAATTTTACAAAAATCACAACAGAAAGAGTGAGAGAGATACCAGATAGAGAGAGAAAGACAGAGAGAGAGAGAGAGAGAGAGAGAGAAGAGAGAGAAGCACATACCAGTGGGAGGAGAGGCCTGGTGGTGCTCTCGAGTGCCCTCGACGAATCGAAGAGATCGAAGAAGCTCGTCTTCTCCCGGAAAATGGATGCCGAATAGTTTAGGGTTTGGGTTAGGCAAAAGTTGAAATGAAAAGGGGCAGGGACGCGATGGAAGCAAAAAAAATTGGGGATTTTGGGGGGCGCGGGAATTGAAAAAATGGGAGGAACCGAGCGGGCGGGATGGGAAAAAAAAAAAAAAAATTCATCCTAAATGAATATTTAAATAATAAAAATAAATAAATAATAATTTTTATTTTCTTTTCGTTATTAAGGTTGAAAATTTATTTCTTTCATATATATTTTAATGAAAAATATTTTCCACTAAAATAAAAGTTAATTTTCTGTAGTCAATGAAAAATATTTTTCTGCGGCCTATTTTTTTTATTACTAAAAATCATGAACTAATTTTTTGTGGTAGAGGAAAAGGAACGGCAGCAGTAGTGAAGGTGGTGGATAAGAGATGATGGTGGTGGTGGTGGTGGTGGTGGTGATGGTGATGGCGAAAGAGATTAGTGGTGAAGTTGTGGTAGTGGTAGTGTAAATGGAGTGGCAGGGTTGAAAGAGAGGTAATGGTAGTAGTAGTGACAGTATGTAGTGGTGGTAGTGGAGTGGTGGCGATAGTAGTAGTAATGGTAGTCGTAGAGGTGAAGTGGCGACAGTAGAAGTAATGGTGTGTGGAATGGTGTTTGCAGTAGTGGTGAAGGTGGTAGAGGAGATGGGTGGTGAGAGAGAGAAATGAGTGAGAACAGATAGAGGAGAGTGAGAGAGACAGAGACAGAGTGAGACGAGAGAGATAAAGAGAGAAAGAGATATAGAGAGAGACAGAAAGACAGAGAGGCAGAGAGAAAAATAGATAGAGAGAGACATATAGAAAAATAGAGATAAACAAGAGATGAGAGAGACATATAGAAAGAGAGCGAAAAGAGATGAACGATAGAGATAATAGAAAAATAGAGAGATAGAGAGAAGAGAGATGAACGAGAGAGACAGAGAGAGAAAAGAGATGAGAGAGATAGAGAGAAGAGAGATGAACGAGAGAGACATAGAGAGAAGACAAATGAGAGAGATAGAGAGAAGAAAAATGAACGAAAGACACACAGACAGACAGACAAACAGATAGATAGACAAACAGACAGAGAAAGAAGAGTGATGAGTGAAAGAGAGAAAGAGAAAAGTGGTGGTAGTTGAATGGCATTTGCAGTAGTGGTAAATGTGGTAGAGAAGATGGGTGGTGAGAGAGAAAGATGAGTGAGAGAGGAATAGACAAAGTGGTTGCTAAAAGTGTATTTTCTTATAGTGGATTGATAAATCGAGAAGGAGCTCGATAAATAGAGAAGATGGGAGTAAGAGAGTGAGCAAGGCGAACATAGTGAGGGAGAAATAGACAAATAGACAAGTAGACACAGAGAGAGAGAAGAGTGATGAGTGAGAGAGAGACAGGGAGAGAGAGATAGACAGAAAAAGAGATAGAGAGAGAAAGAGAGAGAGAGATGGAAAGATAGAAAAAGAGAGAGAAACAAGAGATGAGCGAGAGATAGACAAAAAAAGAGAGAAATAGAGCGAAAAGAGATGAGCGAGAGAGAGACACAGAAAAAGAGAGAGACAGAAAGAGAAGAGAAATGAGCGAGAGAGATAGAAAGATAAGAGAGAGAGAGAGAGAGAGAGAGAGAGAAAAAAAGAAATGAGAGAGATAGAGATAAGAGAGATGAGCGAGAGAGACAGAGAGAGAAAACAGATGAGAGAGATAGAGAGAAGAGAGATAGGCGACAGACACAGAGAGAAAATGAGAGAGAGAGAAACAGGCAGACATAGAAAGAGAGAGAGATAGAGATAGAGAGAAATGAATGAAAAGAGATAAAGAGAAGAGAGAGAGATAGAGACAGAGAGACAGGAAGATGAAAAAATGAATGAAAAGAGAAATGTTATATCAAAAGAGTAAGACGACATTGTTTTTTTTAATTTTTTTTGCGACAGAAAAATACCGTTGAATTTATTCAAACCATTTTGTGACTGTATATATATGAAGCTATCTCAAAACCACAATCACTATGCTAGGTTAGAGCTTTCCAAAAACTCTTTTGAGAAAATTATACTTTCTTATTTTCCGTGTTATATTGTTTTTACTGATTTTTTTTAATATTTTAAGTATTTTTTAAAATTTTTAGACACACCTAACATAAATACACCTAAAAATTAAAAAAATTGTAAAAAAAATCTTTTAAAAATTCACTAAATACCAAAAATATAAAAAAAAATACAATAATTCAATACATTTTTTTTTTGTATTTTTATGTATTTATTAATTTTAAAAAATATTTTTTCATAAATTTTTTATTTTTTAGATACTTCTAAGTAAGGTACATCTAAAAAAAATATTTAAAATTTTAAAAATATTCACTAAAAAAAAAAAAACACGAAAGCCACTTTTTGTGACGGCAGAAAATGCCGTCTCAAAAAAGCAGAGTATTTGCGACGGCACCATTTGCCGTCTCAAAAAAGCAGAGCATTTGCGACGGCACTATTTGCCGTCTCAAAAAATGAGAGTATTTGCGACGGTCTGCTTTTTTGAGACGGCATTCTCTGCCGTCGCAAAAAGTAACTTTTTGAGACGGCAAGTGTGCCGTCGCAAATAGTTCCGTCTCATATACTGATTAAGGCCGAAATGTACATCATTGAGGCCGTTAATTAGAATCTCTTAACTTCACTTGCTGGTCAAACCGTATAATTTATGTGTGTTGAATGTCAATCAGGTTTGTACATCCGGAGCATAAAATGGCAAAAAGACCAAATTTGGAGAGCGTTGACTTTTTCTGGAAAAGTCAAACTGATGTTTTAAACCTGTTTGGAAATGAATAGAAGTATAAAGAGAAAAGAGAAAAGGCTTTTCTAGGGTTCTGAAGTGGTTTGACCTAAAGGAGGGAGGCTAGGGTTTGGAAAGGAGAAGGAAAGCAAAAGCTCCAAGATGTCTTCCATGGTGGTTTCTTCTCCATCTTCCTCTTTCCACTCCTCTATGAGTGGCTAGTCATCTTTTCTAGGGTTTTGATGAAACCCTAGCCATGTAATTATGTAGTTTTCTTTTTGATTTTAAATTATGTAAAGGTTTGAACATTTGTATGGTGATTTAGAAGTTTCGTTTATATAATTTTCATTATTCCTTCGAATATTTGACTTTCTGTGATTGTTGAATGTTATCCATACAATTGTTTTCTTTTCCTTCACATTCAAAGTATGGGACGAACCATGCTACGAGGAACGAGTCGTATCACTACCCTAGTTTAGAGTGAACGATTCGTATTACTTGAGATGGATCGTGCTCGTACATTGAATGTGATAATCTTCTTGTTAAATGCTTCGAACTTGTAGTTGCGAAACATTAATCCGTTCAAACCATAGCATAATTGATTTCAATTAGAAACCCTAATTATGTGGTTAGTGGTGAATTCTCTACCCTAGGATTTTCCCCCAATTTAGTAAACCCTATTTCAATTATTCTTGATAATTCAATTTCTTAGTTTAATTTATTCGTTATTAAATTAGGTTATAAACAACCAATCTTTTTATCAAAATTAATTTAGGAATTTAATAATTAAATTAGTTTAATTTCACAATAGTTCCTGTGGATCGATACCTGGACTTGCCATTATTTTAATAGAATTTGGTATAATTTAGTGATTATATTTTGATGTGTTCAACGACCCATCATATACCTAATTTTCTTGTAGTGATTGGGTGGTCAACCGGTGAATGATTAGGTGGTTGACCACTAAAAACAAAAAATTATTTGATAGTCTTGGAACAAATCGATGTGATACCCCTCCCTAACTTATATTTATTGATTAAAATAGTAAGACTTAGTACTTTTTATTAATATTTTAAGAAGTAATTAATAAATAATATGAAACAATACTTTAAAACCATCAAATAATCACTTATGAATCCCTTTTGGTAATTTGATATTTTGACTACAGGATTTTTTTTAAGAAAAAGTCGAAAAAAGCCAACGTGATCATATCTATCTTTAAAGAAAAAAAAAAAAAAAAAAATATTCCTGATCTTCGATTTGCAACACCATAAATCAATTGTTTTTGATTTATTGGTTTATTTTTATCACGTTACCTTTCTATTTTTTTACATATCTTTTCATAATAAATAAAAAAATCAGTTTATAAACTATACAAAAAACAATCCTAAATATAATTTTTTGGAGTAAACTATCTATTATTTTAAAAATTTATATGATTTGATTATGTGATTATAATTAATTAATTAATATGATTTTTTCATATAAATAATTTTAAATAACTTATAAAATAAATTATTAAAATGAGTTCCATAATACGAACATAATGATTGACAACAACGTTCCAATTGAAATTCGAGGGTCGAGTGTATTTATTTGGACAGGGGGTCTACCTCAGCCGACATGGTATGATTTTAATGAGTTATGTTAGAAATCTCAAATGAATTATCAAATCTTTCACATAAGTGTGCGATTCATACAAATTACATGGACGTAAATTTTATACCCGAGAGAAGTTTGATAAAAAATTTAATAATTTATTTGGAACCTCTAACATTTTTCGATTTTTATACGCCTACGTGGAAAACACTTGGATACACAGTACACTTGGATACACGTGTCTCTATTAATTTGAATAGCGGAGACGAATCACAGGTCCAGAATCGATGGTGATATTCTTTTGTAGATCACAAACATATGGTGATTTCCATCATCTTTCCTTTTGAGTTCTTATCATCAACAAAGTAAAGCTTATCTGAATTCAAAATAACCGTACAGTGGTCTTTCTCTCTAACATGAGAGCCCTTCTCTCTAAAATGAGAGTTTCACTGCCCTAGTGCAGTTTTCTTCTAAAATCCCATTCTCCTTTTCGCCTTTCCTTCTATTTTCACCCTCTTTGCCCCTGCATTTCCATGGACACTTTCACGGTCTCCCCGGAGGGATTGGATTCGATGGAACTTCAAGAGGGATCTGATGAAAGTGTAGATGTTTCGAACCTCTGTTTGGTAGGGAAGATTTTGGCTCCCAAATCACTCAATAGATTTGCGGTGGCGAAGATTATAAGGGGAGCATGGAAGCCGCGGGCCACCATGACGATTTCACCATGGCCGGATAATGTGTTCTTGTTCCAATTTGCTGATGCGGAGGATCGACGGAAAGTCCTGCTGGAGTCTCCTTGGTCAGTTATGGGTTTTCTTTTGGTCTTGCAGCCTCTTGCGCTTGGCAAGCCGGTTGAAGAAATGGAGTTCAGATGGAGCCCCTTCTGGGTGCAAGCTCATGGTATCCCGGTGGCCAAATTGACAAGACAAAATGGGGAAATCATTGGGCGTAGAATTGGGAATCTTATTGGGGTCGAAGCCCTGCATGATGGTCTCTTGTTAGAGAGGAGTTTCCTGCGTCTCCGAGTAGAAGTAGATGTGACTAAGCCTTTGCCGTTGGGGTTTATTTTACAGCAGAAAGGGTCACAAGCCAAGGATACATGGGTCTCCTACAAATATGAAAAACTTTCAGATTTTTGTTATGACTGTGGTCGTTTAGGACACGACAAGTCTGCATGCAACTTTGTCTCCCGCGAGGAAGGTGAGAAATCGGGGTATGGGCCAGAATTGCGTACAAACAGAGCCCCTATGCAGGATATACCGCTGAAGGAAGTCCGCCATTGGGTAGACAAGGCGGAAGAACGGGTGCGAAATCTGGTCCTCAATCGGCCGGAGACGCAGAGGTGAGAAGCTGCATGCCTGTATGCCCACAAGGCCACCACGCGCACTACAGACACCCATGTGGTTGACCATGAGAATTAGGAAAAGTCTCTGCGGCAAGATGAGATGTCCGCAGATGGCAGGCATCTTGGCTCGGGTGACGTGTCTGTCCCAACTATTGAGGTTGCAGAGGTGGTCGCATGCACCCCCTACCTGGGGGCAACAGACAGCAAGTTGAAGGGTACAGAAGCTGTGATGGAAGCCATTGTGGGTCAGGCAGCTCCACTTCTAGCCCAACTGTCAGATGGGCTTGGACCCAGGTATTTTGTCACCGAGCCTGTAGATCACAGTATTATTAGTAAGCCCTCTTACAGTTGTGGTAGTGGCATTGGGCCAACCCCTGAAATTGGGATTGAGGAAATAAGCCCATCCTCCAGCCCTACCACACTTTCTTTTCTGGATCTAACTCTTGTCAAGAAAATGGCCAATAGTTTTCAAGACCTGACCATCAAAAGAAAGGCCCCTGTTTATTTATGCGAAGAAAATCCACTCAAGCGGCTCAAACCTACACCAGAGAGTACGACTTGCGAGCAGCGTGCAGAGAGCCCATCCAAGCCTAGGAAGAACATTCGGGCAAACAGGGGACGGACATACTCCAAGCGCCGAACCGTGGGACGTAATTCACAACCAGGTGTGGGAGCTGGTTCGGCGGCTAGTTTGGTAGGAAAGGATAGTGATGGAACGTTGGTCCAGATTCCTGTTTCTTGGAGCCAAGAAGATGGAGTTTTTTGGTCTCAAGTTCCTAGCAGTTTACCGACCGAAAATTCAGACGGTTTGGGTAGGGCTCTGGTGGCTGACCCTCAACAGCCACGGGCTCCATGTTGATGCTCAGCTGGAACTGTCAGGGGTTGGGGCGACCTCTGACAGTCCAGAACCTCCGAGGGTTGTGCTCAACCCATCGTCCCTCTGTGGTGTTTTTAATGGAAACAAAGAATAAAATTGCCAAGCTGGAGAGGATTCGAAAAAGGCTTAATTTCCCGAATAGCAGTTATGTCCATCCTATTGGAGCTTCTGGTGGACTCGCTCTGTGGTGGTTAGATGAGGTAAACCTGGATGTTAGATTTAAATCAAAGCATCTCATGAGGTGTATTGTTGATCATGTCCATCCCGATAGGTCGTGGGTGATCTCTTTCATATATGTTCCTCCTAATAGATCGCAACGCCAAGAATTTTGGAAACTCTTGATTAACCAAGCCAAGAACAGTACTTATCCTTGGATTTGTGTAGGAGATTTCAATCAAATAGGTTCTATGTGGGAAAAACAGGGGGGTGCGACTTGTAGTAGATCTCAAATTGATGGTTTTCAAGCTGTGATCTCTGAGTGCGAGTTGATGGATCTTGGTTTTAAAGGGTGTGCCTATACTTGGACAAATCATCAAGGTGGCGAAGCTAATATTCGGGAACGGTTGGACAAGGCCTTTGCCTCTGCTGCTTGGCGTGTTAGATTTCCTCATGCCCAAGTCTTTCATGAGAGCATTATTGGGTCCGATCACTGTCCGCTTCTTATTAATTGTTATATCCCGCCACAAAAAGTCCCTCGTTTGTTCAAATTCGAATCTATGTGGGCTTCTAGTTCACAGTGTGGGGCAGTCATCAAGAGGGCGTGGACCTCTCCAATTCCAGGAGCTCCGATGATTCAGTTAGTCCATCGCTTGAAATCTTGTAGCCAAGAGTTAATATCCTGGAGCCGCACCGAGTTTGGTAGTAACAAGAGGCACATTGCCGAGTGCAAACGCAAACTGGCTCATCTCCAATGTCTTGCTCCCACACCTCAAAACTGTCAGGCTCAACATGACCTCCAATCCCTTTTGGAGGAATATTTGCTACGTGAAGAAATGTATATTCACCAGCGGTCACGGGTCAATTGGTTGTCATACGGAGATCGGAACACGGCTTTCTTTCATGCAACGCTCCACCAACGAAGACAGAGAAACCAACTGATTCGCCTCAAAGCTGCTAATGGGGAGTGGTTGGAATCGGATGAGCGCATTAAAGCACATATCCATGAATATTTTACTACTTTGTTTTCCACTACTGAGAACCGGGATATGACGGATGCTCTAAGTGTTGTGGAACTCGTGATCACTACGGACATGAATGCCCAGTTAACCAGAGAAGTGGTGGACAGCGAAATCAAATCTGCGGTGTATCAATTAGGGTCGCTTAAAGCTCCTGGACCAGATGGATACCCCGGTTTCTTTTATCACCAATATTGGGATATGGTTGGGGCGGATGTATGTAAGGCGGTCCGGAGTTTCTTTGTGACTGGAGTTTTATTGCCGGAGGTAAATCATACTAACTTGGTCCTCATACCCAAGGTTCCCGCACCTGAGATGCTTTCGCAATTTCGACCCATTAGTTTATGCAATTTCACCCTCAAAATCATCACCAAAATTCTGGCCACTCGTTTGAAACAAGTTTTGGGGGCGATTATATCTCCACACCAATCGGCTTTTGTTCCCGGGAGAATGATCCAAGACAACATTTTGGTGGCCCATGAAGCTTTTTATTATCTTAAGTTACACAAAAGGGGTACTCATGCGGACATGGCCACTAAGCTTGATTTCAACAAAGCCTACGATCGGGTCCAATGGGATTTTTTGGAAGCAGTTTTGCAACGGATGGGCTTTCATGCGATTTGGATTAACTGGGTCATGCAATGTGTTTCAACGGTTTCCTTTGCCGTGGTCGTAAATGGTGCTGTGCAATCAACTTTCACCCCCACCCGGGGCTTAAGGCAAGGAGACCCTCTCTCTCCTTACCTTTTCCTCCTGGTGGCAGAAGTGTTATCTAAGCTCCTCCACAAGAGCGTGGAGAACAAAAGGTTCTCAGGCATCAAGCTCAGCAGAGGATGTCCAGTGCTCTCTCATTTATTGTTCGCAGATGATGTTCTCCTATTTCACAAAGCAGATGCAGGTCACTGTCATGAAATCCTCAGAGTTCTAGAGGTTTATGGGCGTGTGTCGGGCCAAGAGATAAACTTTGAAAAATCGGGCATCCAATTCTCCGCTAATACTAAGGCCGGACTTCAAAGCCAAATTTGTGGGATCATGCGTATGGCCCCTGTCAAAGCTGGTTCTAGATACTTGGGTTTGCCAACTCAGTGGGGGAGGTCCAAACGCGAGACCTATAATTTTATTATTGAGAAAGTGCGGGACAAACTTCAAGGCTGGAAACATAAATTGTTATCTCATGCAGGACGGGAAATTCTTCTCAAAGCAATAGCCCAAGCCATTCCATCCTTTGCTATGGGTTGTTTTCTATTTCCAAAGAACTTATGTGATAAGTTAAATGCCCTGGTGAGCAACTTCTGGTGGAAGGGAGATCCGGCGAGCACTGGAATTCATTGGGCCTCGTGGGAGAAGATGACTATGTCCAAACTTCATGGTGGCATGGGATTTCGGGATTTCCGAGCTTTTAACAAAGCCTTACTCGCTCGTCAAGGTTGGAGGTTGTGCAACAATCCTCACTCCTTTTGTGCTCAAATTCTTAAAGGCAGGTACTTCCCCAGCTCAGATTTTTGGAGTGCCAAGAAAGGTCCTCGGGCTTCATGGGCATGGACTAGCCTTTTGGAGGGTCGTGAGGTGCTTAACCGAGGCACTCGGTGGCAGGTCTACAGCGGGACATCCATAAATTTCTGGGAAGACAAATGGGTAGATTCGTCTAAAGATTTCAAGGTTCACTCTCGGCGACCCACAGCTTGTCAGTTGGTCACTGTCAGCGATGCTATTAATCCTACTTCCAAATGTTGGAGGAAAGCTGTGTTGCACAGTTTGGTCTCTTCGGAGGAGTTAAATCAAATTTGTTCGATTCCCATTGCGGTTGAAGATCATGAGGATCGTTTAATCTGGCATCCCGACGCCAAAGGAACCTACTCAGTTAAGTCGGGCTACCATGTGGAGGTTACCCATCATAAGCATCATAGTGAGGATAGACCATCCTCCTCCTTTCACTTTCCAGCTCTTGTTTGGAAATTTCTGTGGACTCTCCCACTCCCTCCTAAGCTCAAACACTTCTGGTGGCGGGCATGTAACAATGTTTTGGCATCTAAATCCAACCTTCATCGGCGTCGATGTGCCAAAGATAACATCTGTCCCCTCTGCTGTAAGGGGTCTGAAACCGTGGAGCATATGCTCTGTGGGTGTGACTGGACAAGGGCTGTGTGGTTCGGAAGCTCTTTACCCATCTCTTGCAATTCTGGCCCCATTGCATCAATCCAGCAGTGGACCTGTGACCTGTTTCATATGATCCAGGACAAGACTGTCAGGAAGGAATTTTTTTGTAGGATGATCTGGCTAGCTTGGCACATTTGGAAAAGTCGGAATGCTATGGTTTTCAATCATCAGCCCCCCGACCCCAGCTCGGTTATTTTTAAAGCTGATAAAGATTTTGGTGAGTTTGCCGTTAGTTTGTCCTGTTCCCAATCTACTCCCACTCCACGGAATTCTCTAAGGGCTATGGCGACGGGGTGGATTCCCCCTCAACCTGGTAGATTGAGAGCTAATTGTGATGTGGCTATGAAGCCCGGAGCTACTAAGGCATCCATAGCAGTGGTGTTTCGGGATAGCAGTGGCCTACTAGTGGACGGGGATGCTCATTTTGCGGAAGCTAAGTCAGTAATGCAGGGTGAAGCTCTAGCGATTCGCTGGGCATGCCTCATGGCGAGGTCTCTCAATCTCTCACAGGTGGAAATTGCTGGAGACAACCAATTTGTGATATCTTTGTGTGTCTCTGAAGCGGTCCCTCCGTGGGAATGTGCTCCCATCATTGCCGATATCCGAAGCTTGGCAATTCAGTGTAGTTTTTCCTTTTTTTGGACACCCCGTGAGGCTAACAGAGCTGCCAATTGGGTAGCGAGGGCCTTTCTTAGCAGTGCTCTTCCACCCAGTTGGGTTTGTAATCCGCCTGTTGGTTTGTGTAAGGCTTTAGCCTTTTAATGTTAATGCAAATTAGTTTCCCCATCAAAAAAAGAGAGTAAAGCTTATCTGTATTATTTGTGTTACAATTTAATAATTTTGTTTATAAACTTTAATAATATCTCATTGTATCATATCATATCATGCGCACTGGGAAGCAAATAAATGGTAGATTTGATCCAATTATTGTAGTATGTGGGATTTATGTAATAAAATTAATTATAAATATGTAATTTAACTATGAGTTTTCCAATGTTATGTCGGTCACAAAATAAATTGATGGCATGTTTGTGGTAAACAAAAACAATTCTCTTCAAGCTTATTGGATATGATTATCTTATATTTTATTGGCTATTCACTCGGATTGTACATGTCAATTAAAAAAAATGAGTAAATTATAATTCAGTAAGATATTTTTTACATATCAATCTACATTAACAACTCTACAGGTTGATATCCTTGCAATTTTGATAATTTGTAATAATAAAATAATAAAAAAAA
Source organism: Camellia japonica (assembly GCA_030407325.1). Classification (NCBI taxonomy): domain Eukaryota; kingdom Viridiplantae; phylum Streptophyta; class Magnoliopsida; order Ericales; family Theaceae; genus Camellia; species Camellia japonica. The sequence continues at coordinate 91,557,657 of JAPPVO010000010.1, read as the reverse complement.
GTTAAACTTAATTAAATGAGGTTACATGAGTTATGATATACCTCTTTTTATTATGAAAATATACAAATTTAAAAGTTATAATTAAAACAAATATACAATTTTATTATTAAATGTAAGTGAAGTGATATTTAATAATAATTGATATGATATTTCTGTTATTAATCCAATAATTTAAATACATTTCTTTTTATTTTAATTTTATAACTAAAAATATAATATAAATATAATATGCAAAAGGATTTCTAATATTTAAGAATAAGAAAGTTCTAGAAATTTCCAACCTTTCATCATTTTTTATTGTTATTTTTATTTTTTTTTATCTAATTTGATTTTAAATTTGAATAAAAAATTTGATTTGATATAAATTACTTTAACTTTTTCATTAAATTCTTATCAATTTTTAAAAGAACTTTCATTCTTATCCCATTTTTTTTTTCTTTTCATAAATTTTGATGGAAAAAAAAAATAATTTCCAACACTTCATCTTTTTAATGTTTTATCAAATTATAATTCAATAAAAAAAATATTAAGGGGTAAAGATTCTCTTAATTGAAATTATAGTGAAATAATATCCTGAAATAATGAAAATTTAAGTATGCAGTTAGTTGAAATGTATAATTTAATTAATTTTCTTCTCATATTTGTATAAAAATTGACACTTATATCCAGATCATTATAAATTGGATTATAAAAATTTTTTGAGGTGTCAAATATTTTTCATTTGTAAATATTCTACCTATTCAAAAAAAGGAAAAAATAAAAGAATTTTTTTTTTTTTTTGTAGCTTTTGGATATGTATTTATCAATTTTGTTTTGTAGACATAAACAACTAATGTTTCAATTTTAAAATTAAAAAGTATAAAAAAAATAGATTAGATTTTTTGGGGATAAAAGAAGTCATCTAACTCCTCTATATATTATTTTAAGATGGACTATTTTAATCATATAAAAAAATAGAAATTATATTTAGAGATTATCCTTATATATCATGCTATTATATACAAATATAGCAGTAACAAATTAATTAATATATATGAAAAGTTATACTAAGCTTTCATTTTTAATTAATTGAATTATGATTAACAAACTAACAAATGGCAATAATGATATAATAGGATAGAAAGAGGATAAAAATAAAAAAAAACACAATGATATTTAAAAGTTTTAAATTTACTTAGTTATACAAAAATCTAATGTTATAGTACAATCTTGAATTCTCAATAAATTTTCACATTTTCTATTAAATAAAATGACAATAAAAAATAAAAATCTTGATACTCCTTTTTTACTTCAATTTTACGGTTTTTATTGAAAAAAACAAAATCCGATCAAAGTTCTTGGCACAGAATGGACATAGATACTTTGATTGCAACTATTATCACCAATAATTCTTCTCCACCCTGTAAACTTGTAAACAAACACATAAATCTCACTAAAATCAAAACCAAAACCAAACTAGCAACAGAGAAAGAGAATTACACGGGGAAAAAAATAAAATTAAAAAACAAATTTATTTATGGAGTGATATATAGGATATTACCCCCAACAACTTAGACTTTGCTCCGCCTAATCCGTCAACTCCTCCGCCAGTGCCCGCGAAGCCTAGGAGGTGGAATGACTAATCAGATTATTCTTTAAATAAGACTTGAAAAGTGATTAATTTTTTCCATTAAGTGATTTAAAATTGATAGATATACATAAAAAAATAGATAATTATATTATTAAATCATAATTCAAATTTAGATATTGTCATATATTTTTGAGATTTATATCTAAATTCTTATCTTCTTTATTTATTATTATTTTTTCCAATTTATTTAAGATGGAGTTGTGAGTTTTTATTTTTATTTTTTAATTTTAATTTATCTATGGTTTTGATTTATTTTTAATTATTATTATTTAGGTAAGTTATGATGTGAGTTAGATATGTGAGTTTTATTGATTTAAAGTATGATGTGTGAGATATTTTCAAATTAGATTTGCTTACATAGACTTTAAAGATTTTTAAAATTTAAAATTTGATATTAAGAGGTAAAAGAAAGATTTTAACTGAATAAATAAAAATCATATTTATTAATTTTATCTGTTTGTATATCTGATTTAATTTTTTTTTGTTATGTTATAATATAATATATAAGATATAGATAGATACCCACAATTCTTATGAAAAATATTATCTAGTTTTTTGAGGGAAAGAAAAGGAAGGTAAGTTTTAATATTTTCTTTTAGAAATCGATGAGAAAAATTAGAATGGAGCAATTATGAAATATTTTTGTTATCTTTCCATTTGAAATTCATAAATTAAGGGATAATTATTAATTCCAAAATAATTAAATAAATAATGCTATATGTACTAATTAATGTACACACTAGTGTACTAACAGATGATGTAGCATTATTTGTATGGTTTTGGGTATTTGTAACTTGTATAATACATGTGATCAATAATAATATCATAATATTAGTTGGTATACTAGTGTAATAACCCCGATCCGTAATTAGCTACTAATCCGTATTTAAGCATGCTGATGAGAGGATTAAAATGAATTATGTGTTTATTATGTAAATTGCATGATTTTGGCTTTCTATCTGTTACTTATAAAAACATCTGTCTAGAGATTCCGTTTTAATATGTAAATTAAAAGCCTTATCGACATCCGAAACCGAAATTGATTACGTCAATATGTTATTTGGAATTTTTAGAACCATATGGTGAATTTTATAAAAAATTGATTCAGAGCGATTCATTAAGTCATGTTTGGTTAGCCTTATGTTTTAATTAATGTGTTATAGTATCATAACTATATATATGAGCCCCTTAAGCTCATTTCAGCCCTTTCTTGTTCATTTTGAGTGCAAAAATCTGAGGATTGATTTTAGAGAGAGAGTGTGTGCAATTCTAGAGAGAGAGAAGAAGAGATTGAAAGAGAATTGAAGACTTTGTGTTGAATTCATCAAAGATTGTGCAAGTTCTTAGCAAGATCAAGACTCTAGGTAAGAACCTAAGCTTTAATTCATGTAGATAATGTGTTTAATTGTTGAATTCATGAAGATTTTGTTGAGCTAAGCAAGATTTGAGCTAAATAAGAAGGTAGAAGGATCATACCATGCATGCATGTGCATTTTCTTACCAATTGAGCATGATTTCCATAAATTCTTTCTTACATGTTTGAAATTTATCTTCATTAAGGAAAATCATCAAGCTTCAAGTTGTTTTATGGTGTTTGATCATGTTTTGGGAAGCTCAAAACCAAGAAAACCCATGCATGTTGTGTTCTTGAGCATTTATCATGTTTTAAGTTGAAAATGTGAGTTTTTAACAAACTCTTGGGCATGATTTTATGAAATGATCCTCAATTTATCATGTTTTACAAGTTTACTATGTTATCTCAAGTTTTGGGGCCCAAGAGAGGTGTTTTGGAGGACTAGAATCGAGTTTTGAAGTTGGAGGTGCAATCTGGAAATTCCAGATTTTGCATCCTCGCTCGAGCGAAGGAGTTCTCGCTCGAGCGACCACTCTGAGTGCGTGCACTCCGCTCGAGCGACCAAAAGTCCGCTCGAGCGTAAATAGCAAGCTCCCAGAAGTTTCATGTCATTTACAGATCGCTCGAGCGAGGGATTGTGAGCTCGAGCGACCATTCACATTTTTCATGTCCTCTCGAGCGAGGAAAGTTACGCTCGAGCAGAGTTTCATTTTCTGCATGTCCGCCCGAGCAAAGAAAGCTACGCTCGAGCGAGGACCCCATTTTTAGAAATTTGACTAAGTGTTCCAAGGCATGTTTTGGCATCCTCATTGCATCTTAGGCATTCCTAAGTCTTAATTAAGCCTTAGTAATGAGGTTATGAGATAGAAACATACTAAGAGAACGATTGAACTAAGTTAAAAGAATACAAGTGTGTGTTTTAATCTATGTGTTAAGTAAGGACAAGAATCAAGGTAATAAGTAAGTAAGTTGTGTTGGCCTTGAGTATGTGAAATGATAAGATGTGCTTGTGTTATGTACTTTTGTGATTGTAGGTCAATGTCTGGAGATTGATTAATCGCCTACTGGAACCACTGTGAGTAACGTTATCGTAAAGCTACGTTCATATGAATTATGTTTCAGATGAAATATGATAAGTTATGATTTTTGTAATGATATATGTTTCTGTGAATGAACATTCCAAGTTTGAAATTTATTATGGCATCCATAGATAGTTCCAAGTCATGGGGGACGGCATGAAAATGCGGGTCCATGACATACAAGTTACGAGATCTCGTTAGCCACTTCATTGTGGTGATATGTGTTTAATTGGTATCCGGAACTGATTACTCTAGTCGGAAGACGTTATGTGATATGTTCTATGGGATGTACCATTATTATGTTCTGAAACAAGACTGATTATGCTCTATTCTGTTTTATGAATATGATATGTACGGATTTCGTTCACTAACCCTTTTACCTTAATGTTATTCACTGGGTTTTAACTCATTGTTTGTATATATATGTATATAGGTGAGCATTTTGGAGTTTGAGCCCGAAGGCTTTGTCTAGCCCGGTGTTCTGTTGTCAGCCAACCATTGTGCCTTACGTGGAGGTTCCCGAAGTGTCTCGTATTCGAGTTTTGTTGGTCCTGTACATATTTAAGACTTGTTTTGTATTTTTGATGGCTGTACTTAAGATACTGTAATGTGTGTGGGTATAATATAATGTATGGTTGACTTACGATTATGTATATAAAGTTTTAAATATTCTGTTTCATATAAGTCAACACAGCTCATTGGACAACTATATTTATGTAATTGCTTTCGCTAGCCCCTTAATTTTGTTAATCTGTTCAGAGGCCTTCGGTAATCCAAGGATTACTGGCCGGTTACGATGCTAAACTCATAGGGGCGGGTTTGGGTCGTGACAACTAGTACACACACTAATTAATGTATGTAATACCACCGAAACTCTCACAAGATTTATGAGTTAGAAACTCTATTTTCTTATATAATATATGGATAGATTAGGATTTTTATTTTATTTTCCCATTCTTCCTTTTCAATGAAAATGTTAGTTTGTGTTCCAAAGATGTCAGTTATTAGCGTCACTGCCACGAAAGCTCTCTTCTTTCTAAAAAAATGTGAGTTATAGCAATGGGACCTGGTGGTAAATTCTTTACTCTTTTAAAAAAACTGAGACCTCGATTAGAACACTCGTGTAATTATTAATATGAGAAATGCCAGTGACCCCCAGTGGGGGTCACTGGGGGTCATGCGTGTCAGGGGGTGATTGGGCCAAAAAAAAAACTATTTTATTTATTTATTTTTTTTTTTTGGATTTCGGCGAATCACGCAGTGCCACGTCACTGGGGGTCGACCCCCAGTGGGGGTTTGTAGCATGGCTCTTATTAATATTAGCCATCACTTAACAAATAAAATTTTATTCCTTTTTGTCTTTGTGTACACTTCAACACACATATTTTTAATTAGTAATGCTATATAAACATAATTTGTATATAAAAATTACGTTTACATTAATATTAGTCGATATGAGACTTTTGTCTAACTTAATTGGGCTCATCACAAGTGGACAGTGGGATTAATCTTTCAAATTAATCAATCTTATAGGTCGGATACCAAATTATTAAAAAAAAAAAAAAACACATAATTTGTATATAAAAACTCAATAAAAAATTAATAATATGTCTCATTTATATCTATTTATTAAAAATCAAAATATATATTATTATGATTCATAATCACAATAATGCTATTCATATAATAGTGATCTTAAATTCTGTATAAATATTAGAGCAAAATTTACTTTACCGCCTTGTACTTTTGCCTATGTGTGAATTACCCCTCTTATTTGGAATTAATCACATAGTCTCCTTATGATTTGTGGATTGAAATATATAGTTAAATATTCTGTCCAACTTAACACAAGTGTAAAATGCGTGTCAAACATAAGAGGGTTATATGTCCATTTTCAAATTTCAAGAGTGTAAATCACATATGAAATAAAGCATAAGGAGCTAAGTGTGTTTTGCTTCCCAAGCAAATGACAAAAACATCTATAGTTCACACACTTATGTTACTTACATACATGTGTATTTTAGTCTTTCTACTAAATTGTTAGTAAGCCTAACTGAGTATTTCAATTCACAAACCATGAAGGAGCTATGTGATTATTTCTAAATGAGATGAGAGTAATCTGCATATAAACCAAATCACGAAGGATAAAGTGAAATTTACACTAAATATTATTTTTCTTTAGGGTAAATTACACTGATACCCCCTATCTGTTTACATCTCACCCCATGACGTTATAGAAATTATATTTCCACTCCTGTGTTTAATAGTCTCATTTCACAAATTCCATAAAAGACAACAACTCCTAATAGAAAAACAGAAGAAATTACATTGAAAAAAAAAAAAAAGTAAAACAAGGAAAAGAGAGAAGAAAAAAAAGAAAAAAAAAAAGAAGAAGAGGGAGTAAAGCAAAGCAAAGCAAAGTAAGAAAAAAAAGTGCATGAATTCAATATCTTTTTGATACCAACGTTAATTCTATTTAAATAATTACAATGACTGGAAGGTTAGTATAATTTTTCAAACGTCAAAAAATAATACGTATTAAATATAAATCTCAAAAAGTGTAAATATGATTTACCCTTCTATTAGTATGATTTACCCTTTTATTTATTAACCATGTAGCCTTGACCCGTCGCTATCTCTCCCACATTCTTCTTTCTCTTGAATTGAACAAACAACTATGCTAGAAATCACTAATTTGGTGGCTCCAAACCCACCTCTGCCACATCATTAGTAGTAGCTCTAATTAGAGCTCTCACTCATTTTCCTTGAACAAAATAATGTTACAAGACAATAAAAAAGATTGTGATTCAAGTTTGGGCTAAAAAGAGTACAGATGCCTAAAAGCATCACTATTAGGCCATGTTTGTTTGGGTGGACATGAGCTTGGGATTGGACTAATAGTCCAATAAAATTATTAATCCGATGTTTGGTTAAACAATTGAAGTACGGACTAATTATTTTAAACTTGACTATTAGTTAAGATAGGATACATAATCCAATGGATTCGTAGTCCTAGGACTATTAGTCATGGGAATACTAATCCAGTCCGCCCAAACAAACATGGCCTTAGGGTCTAAAAGTTGAGGGGTGGTTGGTTTAGTGCTCTTGAAGGGACTCTTTCTTCTTGCTACTTCAATAACAATGCTATCCTATAAATAAATAAACAATAATAATAAATTATTATAATTATATTTATGTGTATCATATTCTATTTATTATTTCACGTGTCACAATTGTGTAACTAATAGAAATGAATGGTAGAATCCCTTAAACTGATGTGATGATAATAAATGCTATCGTAAATAAATTATGGTACAATAATATAATTTTATCATAATATTATGAATTCAATAATCAAGAGTTTAGGTTTGGGCTTTTGTGTTACATTACTTGGTTGATGCCTAATTCATGAGGCTTTTTGTTAAAAAGAACATTCCTTCACATGGTGGGAACACATGGCCCTAACGCAATACTCATGTGATCCAATGACACCAGTTGACAGCGTAGAATCTATTCTAATTTTATAAACAAAAATTAAGTTGATAAAAATATGTAGACACTTCATTTTTGATCGCCTTAAAATTTAGACGCCTCAAATTGAACACTCAATGATGAATCAGTACGTTGTGCAAATGTTCGATTTCTTCAGCAATGAGCCTTAATTTTGAGTTCAGAGCCTAAAAATCTTGCACCTACTTTGAGCCAAAACCTAATTTTTCCAAACCTGACCACTTAGAGGCTTGCTGGCCAACAGGTGGCTGGCTGGCCAAAAATTGGTGATCGGCCATCTCCTCCCTGGCTGGCTGGCTGGCTGGCTAGGTTTCCCGACATAACAGATATTTGTTGCCAGCTGTCCCCTTATGTGTATGCACTTCAATACAAATATTTTCGAGATAGCAACCAGTTTTTCTATATATACTTGAACATACCTTATGTTTTTAGGTTAGAAAAATTTACCAAAGCTCATATTCTTTCAAAACACTCACTCACTCACACACACACTCTCTCTATCTATCTATCTATCTATCTTGCAACACACATATATTATACCAACACTTCCTAAACCAAAAATTTTGGTCTCCTTGCTGAGGTTCTTGAGTTAAAATTTGAACTCTTGAAAGTGATCACTTGTTGGTTTGTGAATCAAAGAGTAACCTCTCTTAAAGAGGTATAACTTTGGCCATCTTTACACTACTTCTTTCTTCTTTTTTCTTGCTGTTTTTGTACTATTTTAAAACTATTTTTATGGGCTGAAACTTGTGACTTAAAGCTATCAAAGGTGGAGGGGTTAACCATTCTTCTTTGAACTTTATTCTATAAGCTTTTGTCATTGTGTTTCCTACTTCTTTTTCAACTTTTGGCCACTGATTTTCAGAGTTTTAAAAGGCTAAAATATGTGGTTGTGAGGTCCAAAAAGCGGAGGGGTTAGCCACCCCTCCTTAGGCTTGCTTACTAGCTCAATTATCTCTTATTTTTGCTTACTTTTTTTTAGCTTTTTCAACTTAATTCCAACATTGTTTTTACTCATTTGAGGACTGTTTTAGTGTGTTTATTTCATTTATGCTTTGCATAGTACACTTGTAGTGTTGTAGTTCTCATAGGTTTGGTGGTTTAGGTCTTAGACACCAACCTATTTGAGTTGATAGCTTTTATTTTCATAGCTTTCATACGTATGTTCACTCTTGTAATAACCATCTCTGCACCCTCTATCCTTTCTTGGTTTTATTTGTTTGAGAGTTGTTTCAAACGAGTGTTGTTTAAGGCATACGAAAGAGACCTTCCATGCTTAATGGTTTAATATCTTCGGAGGTTCATTACCAAGGCATTACATCTCTCTCATGCCAAGAATAACTTATTGTTTGACACTTCTTTTCATTAGTGGACATAACTCTCATTTTTGGACTAACATGATTAAAGAATGGAAAGGTAATTAAAATGGCTAATAAAATTGAACTAAAATGGTAATAAGATTAATAAAATGGGTTTGGGTTTAATTGGACATTAATTAAACCTATTACATCTCAAGTCATTACATACTCATTGGTGATGTTAATAATTCGAGAGGCGATGTCTACCACTTCCGTAGAGAGGTAACTCCAAGATAAGGAGGAGGTTTCGTTGGTCTTTTATTTCCATTTATTGAGACTTTGTCCCATCGATTCATAGATTATCACGGAACGAGTTTGCGTCAATTGATGGTTTGCGAATCGAGTCTATCTCTCCCTTGATCTGTTTCATGATAGGGAGAGGTAGAGAAGACAAACATTCCCTAAAAATACTCTGTTTGTGCTCTGTTTCCTTTCTGTTGTAACGGGGCAGACCTCCAAAACAGTGGCTGGCCGGCTACCTATCTATCCGGCCGACCACTTTTCAAGGCCGGCCGGCCACTTTATTTTATGCAGACAGTACAATTTTCATAGCAGAATAGAGCAGAGGCTGGGGCTAAAACAAATTATTTTTCTGACTGCAAAAAAGAACAGTTCTGGCAGCAAAACAGAGGTATTTTTGGGTAGATATTCCCGTTCATGCATACGCGCTTCTCTACATCCTATGGCTAGTGAAATTAATGCTAATTAGTAGATTTATTTGAAACTTGTAATAGCTAGTTCATTAATTAGTTAAATTCCTTTGAATTTGTAACAACTAGTTAAATAGTTAAGTAATTCGGTGTTGTAATAATTAGCTAAATTATGACATTCATTCGAACCCTCTTGTATAAGGACAAACTCGTAAAATTGAGCATGTCTTTCAACCCCCATTTCTTTCTCCCTTTTTATTTACCTACTTATAATGGTAGCATCGTGTTTTACATTTTCATGTCATTGCCATGACTTATATTCACTTTTGTATGCATAAGGGTTCGGCTCATTGTACTAAACAATCCTTACTCGAATATGTGCTTTGTCGTATGCCTTGAATTGACTCGCATGCCATACTAGTAGCTGAGCCTATTAATTGCATGTTGTGTGCGTTGCATTAGTCATGTTGCATTGCTTAGGATCATGCATTTCTCTACTTATTTTTTTTTTCTTTGGCTTGCCTTAGAGTACTACGTGAGCGATTTTGCTTTAGCATATTAGATGTGTGTTGGTGTTGCTATATCAAGTATGTTTACCATGAGCCTAAGTGCTTAGGTGATATATCTCTTGAATGCTTGTGGATGGAGGCTTTTCTCTTAAGTTGGGATGATCCGATTAAATGTACATATGAGATCACATTTTCAAGTGGTACATTTTCGAAACACTTTTCAAACAAACATAAAATCGAAACATTCCAAAGTGGGCGAATTATTCTATACTTGTGTGCATCACATAGTAAAGATAGCATAATAATCAGAACAAGAGCTTATGATGTACATAAAAAATCACATCATGATTAGTAGTGGATTATTTCTTTGATCGGGTGAGTGGGGTGCTCAATTCATGACATTCTCCTCTCATACCTAAGTTCTCAAGCCGAGACACTTTGGTGATGACGGACAAGTGGCCTTTGGCATGAGTCATGAGTTTCCTAAATTTTCTAAAAATATTTAGGTGGTGATTCTGAAATCTGGCAATGTAGTTCATTTTTGGCATCTTTGATGATAAATGGATTTTCTAAACGATTTGTCAAATTTGGGTGCATTTGTGTTTATCTGTTTCACATTGCACTCGTGAAACCAGATTCAGAATCACGGGAGTTTGAACTGTAAGGTTATTGTATCCAATGAGACTAAACCCCTCTGAAGAGTACGAAAAGCAAGTTACAAAATATAATTAAGAATTACTTTATCTTAGTAAAAGAGAAAATTTATGAAAAAATGAATGTTTTTTCAAAATATTTTTTAAAGAAAATTTCACCGAATTAGTTTTTAATTTTCTTTAATTTTTTTATTCAAAAAATAAATTCTAAAAATAAAATTAAACAACTCAAAGTTTCTTGAGTTAGAGTTAGAAAATTATTCAATATATTCTTTCTGAATAATTTTCTTAGGTATGTAAATATTGTTGCAGGCCATATTTATATATATATTAATAAATAAATCCGCTGGTCTTTGCACTATAGTACATTAGGATATCAAAATGAACTAGATCTTGATTTGCACATGATGCCCAATTTTAACTAACACAAACCATGTTTTTCTCTGTTTATCAAATGAAAAGAACTTCTTTTCCCTTTCTTTAATTTTCATTATTTAACCATACATACTTTCTGGCAAAACAAAAGTGAAACTATCGAATTCTCACTCATGTAGGGTATTGTGATGTGGGGTTCACAATAAATCATTTGTTTGCATCTATCTTCCCTCCAAAGAAAGTTTGTACTCAAATTTGAACGATATACATAACAATGTTTATTTTTGTTTGGCAATATATGCAAGCTGTAGAAATATTACCACTCCCAAAGGTAGCCATGCCTCGTGGCTCTTGAGGGCCCTCACAAAAGTGGTCTTTTTTTTTTTTTTTTTTGGGTCTAAGATATGTTCTAAAATTGGATATCTTTACTACCCCACTTGAAAAGGACATATTACTAATGCTTGTTGGGGAAGATAGAGGAGACAACTTCATCTCAAAAGGCTAACGTAATTTTAATGTTCATGGCAAGTGATTTGAATTCAATTAAAGATTCAAGTTCAAAATTAACATAAAATTCTACAAATGTATATATATATTCTCAAAATTTGCCCTTTATAGTGATTTGAATATAATAATAATACAATGTTATCATGATAATACGAAATCACTATTCATCACCATATTATATAGTATATTTACATTGTGGAAGATTGCAAAATTCCACAATCCAATTATATTTGTTCAAACTCGATTTTAATATAAATGGTTTGAGACAATATTGATTAGATAGGGTAAAGTATAGTGATAAGTGTGAGCAAGAAGATATCTCTTGGAAAAAATGATTATTTGTGTTTTGACTTTCTAAAGATTTATGCTGCAGGGGTGAATAATATGTGTATGTTTTTAAATTCTTTATTTATGAAAAGATAATTACTTATTTGTGAAAAGAAAAAATAAAGAATTTTAAAAGGTGAAACATATTTTATTTGAGGTTTGTATCATGGGGAAAAGAAAATGAAAAGAAACTAGTGGCTCCTAATAGATGTGAGATCACTGGCCATAATGAGTAGTTCCTAATAGTAGATTACTGATTACGAAAATTTGTGATTCGTAGTAGTATGGTTATTGACTACCAAGAGGGAAAATTGTTGCCTCGATTTGGAAAATAAAAGGGACTGTATTTGTTTGATGGGTCCATGTTACCTTGTTAAAAATTGGATATATTTGCATGATAAGTCCAATTTAAAGTGTTTACTTGATGGACCCTAAAAGGGAAAATTGTGGCTCACAATGAATAAGAACGGCTTTATTATGAGATATTTCATGTGATAGAGAAAATTATTGATCAACTGATATATAAAATTTGAAACTTGAGAAGCTCAAAACATATTTATGACTCGTGAAGTCAAATATTAAGACAAATACAAATTAATAAACTCGAGGAGTTATTGCCTTTGAACTAGTGAGGCTAGATCCATATTTATCTATCAAGGGGGATGGGCTAAGCCCTAAGGAAGTCACCTCAGGAAGTAACCTAACTAAGTAACTCAATCTCTGTGATTGGCAACCCTATGACGGAGGTTCAATGGGTAGAAACAATCCTTATGACGTGATGTAATTCCAGTACTTTATATTTTAGGAAACACCATAAGAGTGGTTCTCTTGCCCATCCCTAAGGCAATGCTGATGAGTGACTAGTTAGGAAGGGTGTTACCTGAATGAATCCAAGGCAGGCAAACTCCTGCAAGGTATATTCCGTTACTGTACCCTTGGAGGATTCTACTAGGTGGGAACCATCTTGAGGCCGCAACTGTAGGACTTGGGCTAGTCTTTAAAATTTCCATGAGAATCAAGCTCAGAGTGCATGACCATTAAAAGTACTGTGAGCTATTGTCCAATACCAGTGCTGTGTGTGTGATATGTTAACATTCAGCCCGAAGAGTCTAGTTCAAAACTTAGTTCATTGTGATTCTTCAAAGGGAAACTGTTAACACTAAGTGAGATTCAAGTTCGGAAGACACTTTACACCTATTACACAGTATATGTTACCTTATGTTATTTAAAGTTGTGTTTATGTTATTTTTCATTTGGAGTTTTTAAAATGTAGGGGTATATTACAGATTTTGTAAAAATATTTAAAGAACTTATTTTTATTAAAAATGGGAGACCGTTGGGATATTTTAATAAAAATATATAAATTATTGTTTTAATATATTCAATAAATTGAGAATTATAAAATGTTCTATATCTCATTATTTCATTATTTAATATAATGATTTATTATTATCTGTTAGGTTTTATTTCTTGGTAATCCCGTTTGACAAAACTCTTTTAAGTTGTATTTGTTTTCACACTTTTTATTTCAGTGAGGCTATGAGTTTTTAGATGCGAATCCAACTCGAATTGTGCTTTGCAGAGAAGTTTGTGATGTTAATGCTTTCAAGATTGCCACTTCGTTGATTATGACGGGGATCGACCTGTCCGGTCAGCTCGCGGGGGTTCAGGGGGTAGCGCCCCTTGGCGGGTTCGGGGCAGCGCTCCCGAAGCAAAATGCAAAAATGTATTCAAAGTTGCCTGTCTGCTCGAGTGGACATTCCCCCGCTCGAGCGGAGAATGCTGGGTTTCAGAAGTTTGATCACCCGCAAAAATACTGGAAGTTGTGATTTCCCGCTCGAGCAGAAGTTTCCGCGCTCGAGCGTAGGTTCGCTCGAGCGGCCATTTTGACGCTCGAGTGGAGATCGCGGGACAGTTTTCTATAAATACGTGATTCAGTCATATTTTAGGATTACTTCTCTAGATCTTCTTTTTGGGTTTTAGGGTTTATATCTGGGGATATTTTGCTAGTTTTCTTTGATGATTAATTGAGTGTTCAACTCATGAGTTAAGAAGAATACATCAAAGGTTTGTTTGTTCATTCTATACAAAAGAGAGAGTTGTTCTTCGGTGGATTCTAAAGAATTCGAGCCTGAAACTTTGGTGGATTCTGGAGTGGCTCATCGTCAAGACAATTCCGAGGTGAAGACGGGGTTGGAAGAGGCATATAGGGGTTGGTTCAATTCGGGCGTGGATTCGCTAGGTAATTGAGAGTATACCTGTATAATTCCTTTATATCTTCTTAGTGGATTGTTTTGTGGCTGTTGCCCGTGATTTTTTTATCACAATTGGAGGTGCTCCAATTATGGTTTTTTCACGTAAAATTGGTGTGTCGATTTGTCTTGATTGTTTGATTGGGATTGTTATTTACTGCTTAAAATTGATACATAATCACAAATCAATATCTAGGGGTTTTCTAGATTTTTCATTATCATTAAGTGTATTTTGATTATTTGATTACATATGTTACAAAGAATCCTACAAACACCTATGGTTTTCTAAAGCTTTTTTTAGAGATTAAGAGACAAGAAGATATAGAAAAAATGGTGTGAGAGATAGAAGATTTTATGAGAGCTCTTCATATTTTATATTGATATTTTGGACAACTTTAATTCGTGACATGGTTCAAGTCTCCTGATGATCGTGAACACTAAATGAGGGATACTGTGAGTAACATGGGTTTTATCTTGAAACTGCTTCACTCTAGTTGTACTTTTACGAGGGGAGGAAAGCAATTTTAGGACAATGATAACGTGACTCTCAAAATTTCCCCGATATGTTTCTCTAATCTTTTTTTTTGTCTCTCTCTCTATATATTATTGTTTATCATTATTGCTATTATTTAATTGTGCTGAATATCCTGTTAATTTTATATTGCTAGACTAACATGTCAAAATTGTCAAGTTTATAGTAAAATATAACATTATATCACTAAAATAATTGAGTTTAAAAGTAAAAGAATTCAAGTGCAAAATCTTAAAAAAAATCCCAATTTGTTGCCATCCCAACAATGCACACCTCAAAAAAGTGTGTACCATATGCTCCAATTATGAACTTTGAGGTTTTTGGTTATAACCTAATGTGATATTGGTTATAACTAATTATGATATTAGTTATAATTTAGGCCCTATTTGGCATCCCCTACAAAGTGCATTTTTTTTTTTATCTTTTTATCGTTTTTGAGTCATATCATCTCTCTATTTTTTTACACATTTTTTCATAAAAAGTCAAAAAATATACTTATTTATATCATTCTAAACACCCTCTTAATTATGACTTATTATTTGGGTTATAACTGAAAAGAAATGTGGTTATACTTCAATTAGTGTTTGGTTATGACATATTGTAGTGTTGATTATAATTCAATTATGATATAAAGTGATTGTAATTTTAGTTATAACCGAAAAGATATTTGGTTATGTGTCAAAGGTGTTTAACTATGATCTATTATATTATAACATAAATTAATTTAATTATGACACTTTATAATGTCAACACTATGTTTAACTTACATATAATATTCCCTTCTTGTATGCACACTATAAAAATATAAGACGGTGTTGTACTCAAGTTTTTCTCCATATTTGAGATAAGAATGGCAAAGGATTCGGAAGATGGTTTTGCTTTGGTAACCCTCTCTTTGCCTTTCCTTTGTTTTTGTTTTTGTTTTTTTTTCTTTTTATTAACATAGAGAAATTTTATTAATGTGAATCAGAGTGATAACACAAGCATATATCAATAAAAAAGTGGGTGCATAAAGTATTAAAACAAAACGAATAAAGACTTATCAAAGTTAGCACCGAATAACAAACAAGATCATATGCTAGCAGACCATCTAATTGAGAAAAGATAGCAATGACAAAAGCAAAACAATGGCCTAATAAAAAACAAGAAATAAAAATATTTGATCCCATGATTTATTCTCTTATAAAATTAAGGGGAAATCACAATCATGTGTAATTTTTCAATTTCTTTTTTCAATTCAATAGTAAAATTTATATACTTTAATGATTAAATTTGATAATGTTGCTGATCCAAGGGAGGGCGAGTCAGGTTGACCCACGCTTCCAACACCTTTCACCAGTCTTAAAGCTCGCTGGTGGTGCCTGCAAAAAGGTCCACGGGGAATGGGAGTCCTCCAGTGGACCCTCCGACGATTTAAGTTAGAAAAGAGGAGATTGACTATTTAGAGAGAGAGTGAGATAGAGAGAAGAAGAATGGAGAACTTAACCTTTTGTGTGTCTTGGAAAACCTCTTTATATCCTTTATTCATCATTTTTTTGTCCACTTCGACCTATCGTGTTGGCTGAAAGTCTATACTCTAGCTTGCATTGTTCACGGTGAGACTGCCTGTTATGACGTGAAGGGATTGTTGCATTTAATGCTATAGGAGCCTCACTAATGGCTAATGTGTGGTACAATAACTCTGCAGGATCTTTGTCTGCTTACGTGGCTGGTTCCCTACTTGACAAGTGTTTAGATGCCATTGGTTCCTGGTTCAACGTTGGGTTCTTAAGGGTGTTGGGCTTTAGTACTTGAACCGTGAATTGGGCTCTAAGTGATGGGCCATAACCTTTTGTGGGCCCACCGATGTCAATAGTCCCCTATTCCCAAGTGCAGCCTTAGTCCAACAAAGGGAATAAGAAAGAAGATAGGAAGTGTGTGGGGTTGAGCGAGAGGATCGACCATAAGGAGGGTCGACCGCGAAGGGAGGCCGAGCGAGAAGACTGACCAAGAGAAGAGCTGATCGCAAAGGAGGGCTGAGCGAGAAGACCGATCGAGAGAAGAGCCAACTGCGAAGGGGGCCAAGCTAGAAGACCGATCGAGAGGAAGGCCGACCGCAAAGGAAGGCTGAGCGAGAAGACTGACTGAGAGGAGAGCCGATCGCGAAGGGGGCCGAGCTAGAAGACCGACCGAGATGAGGGCCGACCGTGAATGGGGGCCGAGCGCAGGGCTCGAGGAGCGATGAGGCTTGTGATGATGTGAAGTGGAATAGATGGGAAAGGGAAAAAGGGTGAGGAATCATGGTTGTACACGTGAGATGATCTAAACCAGTGGTGATGGAGGTGATATGTTAGCAGGAAGTGAAAGGTTAGGACGTGGAAAAGGCGGGGGTTGTAGCTTGTGAAATTTTCAAACTGACGAAATTTAATCTTTATCCTTGGAAAATAGGCAAATCGTGGGCATTTGGAGTTATCCGTTTTACATATCTCATTGCGAGAAACCAACACATCCCAGACCTGGCCTCATTTGTTTCGTGTGACACTCCTTTCCAATAGTTTGCGAACTTCCTTGTGCCTGTGTCCGAAGCAATATACAGAAACGTAAAAGAGTTGGCTCGAGATGAAGCGCCAACCATGAGGTTAGAGGCGTTAGGTGAAGACGATGTAGTGAAGTTGGCGGAGTAATATAGGACGGAGAGGCGGGAGGAAAGAGGGGCGGAGCAAACGGCGTGACCTCTTCCATCCACAATGATTGTGGCCGTGAGGCCGATTGGCCAAGTGGGACCTGACCACTGGCACACCAAGGCTGACAAATCGATGTTTACGGCAGAGGAGTTGGAGTAGGTGCGTAAGAAATACCAGATTCTAGCGGAGATAGAGTTGAAGTTACCGATGTCTAAGGAGAGGGCGTCAGATGCACGTCTAATGGAGTTTACGCTGTACGAGGAGGCGTTGCGGGGGGTCTGAGATTGCCGCTCCCACAAATAGTGGTGGATGTGTTAAACCGGTTGGAGGTGGTGCCAGGTCAGCTTATGCCCAACGAGTGGAAAATATTATTGGCCTGCGCGATCGCATGGCCACGGGCGACCGAGGGAGCAACAATGATAGTGGATGAGTTCTTTTCTTGTTACAAGGCCTCTGGTCAACAAGAAACATGGGTGACCTTGCAGGCGGTGGCAGGTAGAGGATTAGTGGTGGGTGTACCATCGTCAGTGAAGGGGTGGAGACCAAGGTGGTTTTACGTATCAGCAAATGGCGGGAGGGGGGTGCGCACAATGTGGAAAATTCTCATCAAGTCGGTGGAGCCAAGGCTAGAGGCAGAGGCAGAGGCAGAGAATAGGGTTAAACGGGTGAAGGAGTGCAGGAAGAAGGAGGGCGTGAAGTGGGATGACCTTATCCAGCCTTCAACCTTGTTTGCCTTAAATCTGGGGCCACAACCGATCGAGGAGGATCCTGCGTTGGAAGAGTTGGAGGCAAGAAGGAAGATGCAGGAGGCAGAGGATAAGAGGACATTTGCCAAGGCATACAAGTATAAAGAATCACAGTTAGGCCGTGTGCCTAAGTTGGTCATGAAGGAACGAGTCCGACTACGTCCCAAGCCTCTAGGAGATAAGGATCTGACCGATTTTGCGCCGCTGCCTCTCCCAGTGGATCCGCTGAAAGAGAGGAGCAAAAAGGTGGTGGAGGTGGTGTTGATGAAAAAGAAGAAAAGAAGGGTGGCTGCGGAGGAGAGTGAGGAGGGGCCAGTGTTGAAGAAGGTGAATGAGGGGATGGCGGAGGCAACCCCAGAAGTAGAGGTGGGGGAGACAAGGGTGGGGGTAGGAGAGGCCATGGACCCAAGTGCCCAAGTGGTGAGTGGAGCAGCTGAGCCAAAGTAGTTGGCAGGAGGCGAGAGATTGGAAGAGCAATCGCCCAAGATTGTGCCTGTACAAGAAGTGTCTCCAAGTCCTGGGGTAGGGAGAGGGTGAGCGAGCAGATCAGAGACGAGCGCTACGTTGAAGACCGCAATGTATCATGTTCGCGCGATGGCCGGTCGATTGGCGGAAGAAGGGGGCGAAGCCAGGGTCGTCGCAGATTGTCTCCTGGAGGTAGTAGAGAATGCGGCCATGCGGTCGATGGCGCAATTTATAGAGGCCAACCTCCTAAGAGGATTCTGCTCAGCGCAGATAGAGGCGATGACCTTGGCGGCGGCCCTGTTGAATAAGGTGGCGCGCGCGAAGGTGGAGGCAGAGCCGCTGAAGGCCTAGTTGGAAGGGTACACAATTGCAAAACCTAAGGGTGGAGACGGCGGGCTAGAGAAAAGCTGCGTGGAGTGCCTGTGCAAAGGGCTAAGAAGATGGAAGTATTGGCGGTGGTGCAGAGCTACTTGGCAAAACGCGCTACCTTCGAGCTCGCTATCACCAAATCGGAGTTGGAAGTGGTGCGCCACAAGGCGGTATCGTTGGAGTTTAAGTTAGCGGGCAAGCAGAAGAGGGTAGGCGAAGTCCAAGAAGCCTGCAACACTGCCAAGGAAAGGTTGGAAGAGGCCCTCTCCAACAATGAAGATCTGCGCGGCCAAGCCTTAAAAGACAAGGAAGAAGTAGATGGGCGCATCGCGGAGTTGGAGAGGACGCTGGAAGAAGAGAGGGCCAAAATGGTCTCTGAGAAGGTGGCGTACCCAGACCTGTGTGTGGCGGCAGTGGAGCAGTTTAATGGGTCTGCCGAATTCCAGATGGCCATCGACGCGGCGGTCGCCAGGAGTTTGGCAAAGGAGGGTGAAGGGGGTGCTAAGCCATCAGGAGTGGCCGCAGAAGGTAGGAGCGAAGAAGAAGTAATCCAAAGCTTTCAGTGGTCAGACTTCTACAAGCACGAGATGAGCCAGTACTGGGACAGCGGCTGGATGAGCTTCAAGTATAAGGCGCAAGAGCTCTTTCCAGATGTGGACTTTAGTCTGGTGAAAGTAGGAGAGAATGACGTCGCCCAGACTCCCCTGGAGAAGGGAGTGGAAGAGGAAGATCTTGCGTCCAGCTTAGGGGAGTGAGGGCTGGGTGTTTTTTGTTGTTGTTGTTGTTGTTGTTTTTGTTATTTTGTTTTTTGTAATGAAGTGAATGTAATTTCTATAATAAAGTGTATAATGGTGCAAGTTGTTAATAAATAAAGGTGCCAGTTCTGTTATGATTTATTATTGTTGTTATTTTTTTGTTTTGTTTTGAATGGTAAAATTGTTAATAAAGTGTATGAATGGTAAAATTGGACGAGTAATCTAACTTGAATGAATGGTAAAAATGACCTGGAATAAAAATGAATTGAGATTTAACTAAGTAGTAGCACTATGTACAACTCAGTCTGGCTGGGTGCTTCTCGTGTAGTTTGGGTGAGACTTGGAGGGCTCACTCAGACTGGCTGAGCTCTGCACATTCAGTCTAGCTGAGACTAGTTTTAACTCAGTCTAGTTGAGCTCTTCATGCTCAGTTTGGTTGAGGCTTAGAGGGGTCAGTCGGGCTGAGGCTTGGCTTAACTCAGTCTGGCTAAGCTCTTCATGCTCAGTTTGGCTGAGGCTTGGAAGGCTCAGTCGGGCTGAGGCTTGGCTTAACTCAGTCTGGCTGAGCTCTTCATGCTCAGTTTGAGACTTAAAGGGCTCAGTCGGGCTGAGGCTTGACTTAACTCAGTCTGGCTGAGCTCTTCATGCTCAGTCTGGCTGAGACTTAGTCTAAAACTTGTCATTGAAGTGCAACACACATAATGGAGATGTGAAATTGTTGTCATTAAGGCACAGTCTGTCGATCACAAATTTACACCGTGTACGGAAAGGGCAAAAATGAACAAGTGTTCAGATTGGCAAAAGAGAACATATAACAATTGAATGATACAAAAACATGAGACGCCATTTTACTAGAAATAACGCTTCAAATGTTCGGCATTCCATGGATGGGGGAGGTCTCTGCCTTCCATATCTTGGAGACGGTAAGTACCTGGGCGAGGTCTGGCCTTGACAACATAAGGTCCTTCTCATTTGGCTGTTAGCTTGCCCTCGGTCGGATTTTTAGTAGCAAGGGTTACTTCGTGCAAGACGAGGTCTCCCACTGTGAACTCTTGAGGTCGGACTTTGCGGTTATAATGTGTTCTCATTTTCTGCTGATATGATGCTCGTCTGACAGCAGTTGTCTCTCGAAGCTCTTCAATTAGGTCCAGGTTAGCCCGACGCAACTCTTCGTTTAGTTCTGGATTCGGATGTAAAACCTGAGGAGTCGGCAGGCCGATTTCCACTGGGATGACTGCCTCGGCGCCGTATGTTAGAACTGTCATTCGATAAGCCTAGAGTGCTGAGTGTCTCCCTAGTGGGGGTTCGAACTGTCGTCCGATAAGCCCAGAGTATGTTTGGTAATTCCTCAGTGCAGAGTCCTTTCGCGGCTTTCAACTTAGTCTTGATGATCTTCAGAAGGGAGCGATTGATGAATTCGACTTGCCCATTGGCTTGGGAATGGTCTGGGGAAGAGAAACATAGTCTAATGTTGAGCTTTTCATAGAATTTCCTGAACTTGGCATTGTCGAATTGTTTGCCATTGTCCGAAACAATGGCTTGGGGGATTCCAAATCAGCACACGATTGACTGCTAGATGAACCTGGTAGTGTTTCGCTCAGTAATTGTAGCAAGGGGTTCTGTTTCCACCCATTTGGTGAAGTAGTCAATGGCAACCACAGCAAACTTGATTTGGCCCCTACCAGTGGACAAATGACCGACTAAGTCAATGCCCCACTTAGCGAAAGGGTAGGGACTACTGAGTGTAATCAATTCTATTGGTGGAGTATGGAGGATGTTGGCAAAGCGCTGGCATTTATCACACTTAAGCACAAATTCGTTGGTATCTTGATTGAGCGAGGGCCAAAAGTAGCCGGTGCGGAGGATTTTATGGGCCAGAGATCTTCCATCCGAATGATTACCCCAAATGCTCTCGTGGACTTCTCTCATCACATAGGTCGCTTGAGCAGGACTGAGACGCCTGAGGTATGGGCGTGAGAATCCCTGTTTGTATAGTAGGCCGCTGATAAGGATGTAATTAGATGACCGGCCTCTGACTTTAGCGGCCTGCTGTTTATCGTCTGGCAACTCCCCTCGTGTCAAAAATGGAATGATGTCTTGAGCCCATAAGATAGGTTTGTTCTGGGGGAAGTGGACCTCCTGTGGGTTTGGCGAAGTCGCCGGATGGGTCAGGTATTCAATGAGGATGCCATGGCTGAAGTCTGACTGGTCAGCCGAGGCTAATTGAGCCATTTCATCCGCCTTGGAGTTTTCTGACCTAGGGATGTGTCTGATCTGGAAAGTATTGAAAAGGTGGACAAAAGGAAGGGCAATGTCCCTGTATGCTCGCATCGTCTCCTCCTTTGCGTTGAACTCCCCAGTAATCTGTCTAACAATCAATCACTGAATACTTGAATATAGCTTACGTCAATGTCTCTGGCTAGTCGAAGACCTGCTATCAAGGCCTCATACTCGGCCTCATTATTGCTTGCGTCGAACAGGAAACGGAGGGCACACTTGAAGTACTCACCCTCTGGGGTGATGAGGATTAGACCAGCTCCATTACTTTCTTTGCGGGTGTAGCTCAGCTTTTCGTGCCCCCTTTTGGAAGAATGAATAGCCCGTACAGTTCGGACTTCACTTGTGGGTTCTGAATCTGATTTCACAAGTGCAATGCGAAACAGTGGAAACACAAAAAGAGTCCGAATTCGACAATTTCTTTTGGAAAATCGATGTTTTGAATCAAATGCCAAAAATATACTACTTTGCCAGATATCAAAGTCGCCACCTAAATATTTATTTTGAAAAATTTAGGAAACCCGTGACTCGTGCCAAAGGTCATTAGTCCGTCATTACCAAAGTGTCTTGGTTCGGGAACTTAGGTATCAGAGGGGAAGGTCATTAATTGAGTACCCTACTCACCCAATCAAAGATTGGCCTCTACTAATCATAATGTGATTCTTATGCACAGTATAGGTTCTTATTTTATTTTTAACATACAAGTGTAGACTAATTTCACTAGAAGTTAGAACGTTTGATTTCACGTTTATTTTGAAAAAGTGTTTTGAATATGTACCACTTGAAAAAGTGATCTCATATATATACATTAATCAAAGTATCCCAATTTTAGCGAATAGCCTTTATCCACAGGCATTCAAACAGGTATATCAAGTAAGCATTTAACCTCATAGTAGTATGTTTGATATGGCAGCAATCACACTCATTCAATATGCTAAAGCAAAAATGCTTACGTTATGTCCGAAGGCAAGTCAAAAGAAAGCAAATAGTTAGAAAAAATACATGATCCTAATTAATGCAATATGACTAATGCAACACATACAACGTGCAAGAAATAAGCTCGGCTACTAGCATGGCATGCAAGTCAATTCAAGGCATGTGATAGCGCACGTATTCAAGTAAACAGGTTGAATTTGACATTCGAATAATATGATAAGCCGAACTTTTATGCATGCAAAACGAATGGATGCAAGTCATGGAAATGCTAATTTGAAAATATGATGTCCCTATACTAACCATCATAAGCAGATAAATAAAAGGGAGAAAGAATAGGGGTTGGAAGACATACAACTTATTACATATTTGTCCTCGCGAAGGAGGGTCCGAATGTCCAAATGTCTGAATTAATAATTGTTACAAATCCGAATGAATAATAACTAAAAGGGGCTGTCTAATTTATTACAACAAATATACAATGATTGCGCGATGCTCCTCAAGAATTACTCTGTCTGCCTTGTTGGGAACTGTTTTGTTTCACCCTATCATTGCTTTTAACCAAAAGTGTATTATTTGCATTTTATTGGAGCCTTGCCGACCCAGAATATGACTCAGCCGAACCCTAAATAAATCCAATGATACCTTTTTTTCTTGCAGAAATCTATTTTTTGTGCCTGAGGTGAAACAGTGCAGACAGGGTATTTCTAGCCATGTTTGTCTCTTCTACCCTTTTCTATCATAGAGAATACTCAAGAGAGAAGCGAACTTAGTGCCCCAAACCATCTATGGTTGCAAGTTGATTTGCAAGATGATTTTGGACATGATAGGACAAAGATAAATAAATGCAATGCGTAACAAACTCCCCTCCCTCCTATCATGAAGTGAATTCAAGAACGGAAGTAGAGACACTTCAGGGTTCATCAAAATATCATGAATTGATGTAAGACAAGCCTTGACACAATAGACTCCGGCATAACGTCTGGCCATAAAGACGCTTCAAGATTCATTAAAACATCATGAATTGATGTAAGACAAGCCTTGACACAATAAACTCGGTATAACGTTTAACCGAATTCAATCAATCATATTGGTTCTTTATGTCGGTTGTAATCTAATTAACCAATTTTATTAGCCTTTTTTTATTACCTTTCCCTTTCTTTATCTTTTCTCCTTTTTGTTCAAAAGTGATATTTACGTCCACTAAGTCCAAAACATAAGAATGAGAAATAAGCATCAACTTAACTCGAGAAAATAAACCTTATTTTCTTCGGGGGAAATTACAAAGGAAGAGTCAAACTCATTTACAAGCGATAAGGGATTTCAAGTCAAACCCAAGATGTGCAACAAGGACTAGTCAAATTCAAAAGAGTGATAATGACTTTGGAAAAACCCAAAGTGAGCGATAATGACTTGAAATCCAAACTTGATAATAAGCTATAATGACACTTTGTTTGGTGATTTCTAAGGGTTTAACTAGAAAGTTAGTCCTTTAAAAGTAAATACAACGGTGATAAAAAGAAATAAAAAATTAAAGATTGGCTTTAGTATAAGAAAGATGTATGCCTTTGGTAATGAACCTCCGAAGAGATCAAATCATTAAGCATGAAAAAAAAGTTTTATGCCGTTGGTAATGAACCTCCGAAGAGATTAAACCATTAAGCATGGAAAAATTTCTTTCTTATACTTGAATAACAATCTCAAATTTTCACAACTTTTAATCGAATAAGCAAAGAATGGAGGAACGTTACAGATGATTATGTGAAGTTGATTAATTGGTAAATATAACACAAACATAATATTAAAATAAAAATTATTGACATAAATTAAACAGCCCTTAATAGCATGATTTAAGCTAGAAAATGTGAATAAATTCAAGCTAGCAAACAAATTTAAAGAAGGGTGGCTAACCCCCCTCCCCCCCCCCAACTTTTATAACTTCAAATCACATGTTTTAGATGTTGAAAAACAGCCCCAAATCAGTCCCAAAACAGTGGCAAAAATTAGAGAAAACAAGTGGGAAACACAAGGATAAAAGCTTGGAATAAGGTTCAAGCAAGGGTGATTAACCCTTCCACCTTTGGGTAGCTTTCAATCACATGTTTCAGCCCTTAAAATAGTCCCAAAATAGTATGAAAACACAAGAACAAGGTGAACAAAGATTGAAATAAAACAAAGGAAGCTTTACCTCTTGTAGAGAAAGTGTTCTTGTTATAAACCAAACTTGATTCAAAAGTACCTTCAAGTTTGAGTTATGATCTTCAAGTCTCAAATCAAGTTCCAAGTTCAAGCTCTTGTCTGGTATGTATGGATGATATGAGGGCTTCAAGGCTGATGTAAGAGCTTATGGGAGGACAAAGATGAAGTAGCTTTGATATTTTTTGGATATTTCTAAGATATTTCTAAACTCTTGATATTATTTCTTTCTCTCTAACTCTTAATCTTGTTTTCTTAACCTTTAATACAGCAGGATGAGCCTCGTATTTATAGAACTTGAGCTGCTGCTTAAAATATCTGTAGAATTGGGCAGTTGGCAGATTGCTGTACAAATTGCCTGAAAAGTCAAGAGGTCCGGCCAGACCTTGGTGTCTCCGGCTGGAGGTCACTGATGTACAGTTGAAGGTCAATGTATGCCCACTGTTCCTCACTTTTAGGTTCAATACAGGTACAAAACTAACTTTTTGGTTTAGAAATACAATGGGTAAGGCAGGTTGGAATTGTTTAGAGCTTGAACTCAGATTCTTTTATTGAGAATTAAAACCACGTACACAATATAATCATCATCATCGAGTGGCCGGAATAAAGCGCCTAAGTCTTATGAGCGGTCAAAACTGGGGTGTCTACAGCAGGATGAACCATCAATACTAAGGGTCTAGGAGTAGGGGTCTTCTACATCAGTGGTGAAGTGTGCTGGCGGAGGAGGTATGCTTGGAGTGAGATTGGTGAACTCCAAGATAAAATCGGCGACAGCCTGGCCTTTGATCACTGTTCGAGGTCGATAAGAGATTTCAAATTAACTTAGCTCGACGGACCATTGCATAAGTCTTCCTGAAGATTTTGGTTGTTGCATGACCTTTTTCAGAGGCTGGTCAGTGAGAATCACTATGGAGTGAGCTTGAAAATGAGGTCGGAGGTGTCTGGAGGCTATGACTATGGCGAGGGCCATTTTTTCTAACAGAGGATAGTTCTGTTCTGCCCCTTAAGAGCACGGCTAATGTAGTAGACTGGACGTTGTACTGAGCCGTCTTCCCTGATGAGGGCAGCACTGACCGTAGTGTTTGACACACCTAAAAAAAGGAAGAGGGTTTTGCCTGGCTATGCTTGAGAGAGGAGGGGAGGGTTGGCCATGCATTGTTTCAGTTGTTGAAAGGCCTCCTCAGATTCGGTGCTCCATTCGAATGCCTGTCGGAGGACTTTAAAAAATGGAAGACATTTGTCGGTTGCTCTGGAAATAAAGCGGTTAAGGGCGGCAACTTTGCCCGTGAGCTGTTGAACCTCCTTGACCGTTCTAGGAGACCACATTTCTATTAGGGCCTTGATCTTTTCGGGGTTAGCCTCAATTCCTCATTGGCTAACCATGAAGCCCAAGAACTTCCCAGATCCCACGCCGAAGGCGCACTTCTCCAAATTCAGCTTCATCTAATATTTGCGTAAGGTTTCGAAGGTCTCTCGCAGGTCTGCCAAGTGATCGAAGGAGAGTTTACTCTTGGCTAGCATGTCATCGATGTACACTTCCATGTTCCGACCTATCTGGTGTTGAAAGACGATATTAACCAGGTGTTGGTAAGTTGTTCCGACATTCTTCAAGCCGAATGGCATAACACGATAGTTATAAGTTCCTTTGTCGGTGATGAAGAAGGTGTGCTTCTGGTCGACCAGGTGCATCAGGATTTGGTTGTAGCCGGAGAAGGCATCCATGAAGCTAAGCATCTAATGTCCTGTAGTTGTGTCGACCAACAGATCTATCCGGGGGAGGGGATAGCTATCTTTGGGGCAAGCCCGATTCAGGTCGGCATAGTCGACGTAGAGTCACCATTTGCCATTATTTTTGCGGACCAAGACCACATTGGACAACCACCTGGGGTAGTCCACGTTTTTAATGAACTGTGCCTTTAGTAGTTTGTCCACCTCAGTGGCGATGAGGGTATTGCGTTCTGGGTGAAAATAACGCTGCCTCTGTTGGAAAGGTCGGAAGTGGGTCTCAATACTGAGACAATAAGTAATGAAAGAGGGATCGATACCTGGCATGTCCGAATGGGTCCAAGCGAAGACATCTATGTGCTTGGCTAAGCGAGTCGTGAGATCAGGTTTGGCTTGAGAGGACAGTTGGCTGTCAATCCTGGTTGTTTTGGCTGAATCGGTAGAATTTATAGGCACTTCAACAAGCTCCTCCATTGGTTCCCCTCTAACTAATTCTTCCTTGTTTCTAACGTCGAGACCTTCACTGATCATAGCCTCATTCATTTTGACCTCCTTTAACGAAGCGACATAGCACTCTCTGGCCATCGTCTGCTCGCCTCTCACTTTGCCGACCCCGAGGTCGGTCGAAAATTTCATGGCTAGATGGTATGTGGAGGTGACAACTTGGAAAGCGTTGAGAGCCTGCGTTCGAGGATGATGTTATAAGCAGAAGGACAGTCGACAACGAGGAAAGTGAGTAGTTTGGTGGTCTGCCGTGGATATTCTCCGATGGTAATGGGAAGATCTATGGAGCCTATAGAGGTCACCCAATAGCCGGTGAAGCCGACTAGTGGGGTCTGGAGAGGGGACAACTTTTCTTCTCCGACCTTGAGTTGGCGATATGCGTTCAGGAAGATGATGTCTAAAGAGCTGCCGTTATCGACAAGCACCCGTCTAACTTTGTAGTCGGATAGGAGAGCGGAGATGACGAGGGGGTCGTCGTAGGGGTAACGAATGCCTGTGCAGTCGGCCTCTGTAAATGTGATGGGTTCAAACTATTGTTTGGGGTGTTTGAAGGGGCGATCCAATGTCGTTACTTCCTTATTGGAGCCTTGTTTGATTTTTCTAAGTTCGGCTCGCTGGGCCGAACTAGATGGCCCTCCGCATACAAGCTCGCCAGCGATGACTCTGATCTCTTCGATCAGGGGGGCGGGATTGCCTTGTGCCCGGGGTTATTGTGGGGGCCGATCATTCTCTTGCTTAGGTTGTGCGGGTTGTCGAGGGGGGGTATGTCGGCGGTGGTCCCTTAGTGGGTCAGTCCTCGGTCATTGCTGTGAAAATCCGCATTTAATTATTCTAAAAAGAAAAATAAATAAATAAATAAATTAATTGATAAATTTTATCTGGAGTTTCTCTGAAATATATTAGTGTATAAGTTAGTTTTAAATTAATCTAATTAAATCACTAACAAAGACATTATTAAGAATAATAATTTTGTGGCTATTCAATATTTATTATTTATAAATTAGTTTAATTAGGATTTAACATGATAATTATTTTTACTAAATACCATAGTTAAAAATCTTTATGTGTCAATTTTGAGAAACCCATACAAATACACAAAAAAAAAAAAAAAAAAAAAAATCTGAATCGAATTCTCGATGACAGAATAATGCCACCTGCTTGTTTGCATGTAAATATAGGAACCCTCACCTCATCATACTTCTTGGATTTAGAAGATACGAAGTGACCAGAGAATGATGAGAAGAGAGAGAGAGAGAGAGAGAGAGAGGAAAAGCCTCAGTCTCAACATATTTATATATATATATATATATATATGCATGCGACTCTTTGATTAGAGAATGTAAAGGAAACCTGAGAAAAGAAAATCTGCGAAGTGGAGTGAGTTAACAAGAGGAGGAGGTTAAGAAGGTTGCATATTTTCCTATCATTTCATTATCCCATTTCTATCCTACAACTAAGTAAGAAAACCCTCTCAACCCTCTTATTTTTTTTTAATTGTTGAAATTTTCAGATTATATTCATATGATAAAATGACTAACTTATAGATAGAAATTTATATATATATATATATATGCATATAAATTTTGTGATGTGTATATCAAATATTTGAAGATATTGATAGTCTTAAAGTCATGGTATTATTGTGGAAATAGGTTTGTATGTGTAGTTTAAACCATTAAAGAGAGGATTGAAGATTTTATTTGGTCCTTGAATCTGCCAGAAAATATGTACAAATTTTTAGACAATTTTATACTCAAAATTTGAAAATGATTTATTCTACAAAGTTGTTGAGAATGATGTCTAGTTCATCCAGGATAGAGGGTTAATACCGGTTGTTCAGGGTGAGCCTTGGTTTTTAATAATTTTTACGTAAATTGTGTTGCGAAACCCTAAGATGGCACGAGGCTTATTTGAACCCTTATCGGTATTTGGTTTTGGAATAAGGGTGGATGTGCAGGTGGCACGCAGGGAAGTTACGTACCCCTGGCAGACTGTTCCCTTGGGGCAGATCACGGATGCCACGGCTTGGGTATATAACTCCGGGCGTGGGCATCTTTGGTAGTTCTTGAATGTTTGACCAGGGGGGGGGGGTTTCCAAATTAACCGTGGCCATGGCTTAGTAGTTGGTAAGAAAATCTCTTGGGTGAGATTTTGAGCGTCACCTAAGCTATTAAAATTGTCGAAATTATTATAATAGTTGTTACATTTATCATGCTATTAATTATTATTATTATTATTTTAATTATTATGGTTTGATTATTTTCTCTTAAAAAGAATGGTAGGTTAGTTATATTTTCTTACTGTGTTGCAAAACTCATGGCATATATTTTGTTACCTTGGCGTTTCATTCCAGATTATGTCGAAGAAGGGACTGAGGCTGAATTTGGAGTTGCTGCTAATATTGAACCTTGGCTAACTTAAAGTCAAGACTTTATCAAAATAAAATTTTGTTGTCTCTTGTATTAGTATTTAAAAATTTTGTGACGTTGAATGTGAACTTATAATTTTATTTTTGTTGTTAAAAAATTTGGGGCGTCACAATTGCTAGGGACGGGCTGCCGTGAATCGACTGAGGCGCTCCTAGCGTATGAAATCCTCTACCTGGTCTTTAAGGTTAACACATTCCTCAGTGTTGTGGTCGTGGTCCTGATGGAAGTGGCAGTACTTGGATTGATCTCGTCGGTTGGAGGGAAATCGTGACGGTTGGGGCCATTTCAGGTTGTAATCTCGTTGAATTTGGTTCAAGACTTGTTCTATGGGGGAATTGAGAGGGGTGTATCTTTCGAACCGACCAGGTGGTGGATTAGGTGCCAGTCGGTCGGCTCGAGAATATTGAGGGGGTTGATGTGTATATTGGGAGAATCTGGTTTCAGGTTCCTTTCTTTTGTTCTTAGGGGGTGGATTTTTAGGTGTGGAATCTTGGCGGGCTGCCAAAGAGTCTTCGGCATTCATATATTATTGGGCTTTGAAAAGGAAGGTGGCCATGGCGGTTAGGGGGTTTTTAGAAAGGGAAAAAAAAGAAATTAGATGGTTGTAAACTAGCCATGAAGGTTATGAGGCTGACCTTGTCATTGTTTTCCGCCATTTATAGGGCCTCGGTGTTGAAACGGGTGACAAAGCTACGTAGTGACTCCCCTTCCGTCTGCCGGTATTAAGCAGTTGAGTTGTCAGGTGTCGCTTGCGCTGAGCACCGATGAAATGGCTCAGGAAGGAATTAGTTAGATGTTGGAAAGTAGAGATAGAGTTCGGTGGTAGCTGACTAAACCATAGTCGAGCCGACCCTTTAAGTGTCACAGGGAAAGCCCGGCACATGATCTCGTCAGGGAAAGCATAGAGGATCATGAGGGTACTGTAGGTCTCCAAATGGTCGATCGGATCGGTTGTGCCGTCGAAGGTGTCGATCGAGGGCATTTTGAACTTGGGAGGCAAGGGTTTATCCTTGATGGAGGCGACAAATAAGGAGTTAGCTGTTGTGGAGGGTTTGTTCTGTATGTTCTGCATGACTTCCTGAAGCTGGAGTTTCATGGCTCGGAGTTCCGTATCCAAAATAGGAACATTGTCCCATCTAGAGTGTAGTGGGGGCTGAACATTACTAGCCTCTCCTTCAGGGACTGGTGCTTGAATTGATGGATGTAAGCCCCAAGGTGGCGGGTTCATCTCTTGAGGTGGGACTTGTAGACCCTTTAGGTTAGAAATGTGGGCTTGTTGGAAAGGATGGCTCGGGGTCTGTTCTCAATTGGGAGGGATATCTTGTGGGGGTGGTGGAGGTATAGGGAGATTACGCTGGAGTAAAGCGTTGATCAAGGCCTTGTTTTGTTGGGCCAAGCGGTTGATGCTGTTGGTGAGCTCTGTGAAGTACTGAGGTGGGTTGTTTGGGTTGGGAGGGTCGGTGTAATACCCCTGTTCCGTAATATGTTAATTGGTCCTTAATATGAGTATGATTATGTGTTTAATGTGATTTTGTGTGCCATTATGTGGTCTTGGACTTCTATCTGTTCACCGTAGGAATATCTGTTTGATTTATTTGCTTTGGAAATTTAATTGGAGGCCTTATCGGCCACAGAACCTGAAATTGATTACGCCATTGTGATTGGCAAAATTTTTAGAGCCTACGGTGAAATTTAATTGAAAATTGATTCGGGTCAGATTAAATGGATTAAATTAATGTTATGGTGCCCAATTATTTTATATTAAAAGAATGTATTTGAGGGAGCTTTTAAAAAAGGGCCATGTACACACTCAACTCCTCTTTTTGTCCATTTTGGCTAATTTAACTCTCTAGAGAGAGAGAGACCCGAAATTAGAGAGAGAAAAGGGAGATCATCTAAGTTTTGCTCTTGAATCTTGGAAGTCTTGAAGATTACTCAAGAATTTGCTATAGATTGTGAGAATTAAAGCTCCTAGGTGAGTATTTCATGGATTCTAGTTTGTAATTTTGTAAATTTAAAGTTGATTAATGATCAAGAGCAAGAATTGTGCCATAAGTGAAGGAATTGTGTAGTATTTGATGAACTTGAAGCCAATAGATGCATGCATGTAGGAAATTGTTATAAATTTCCATATTTGAACACAATGTGTATAATCTATGTTGAATCTTGTTTGAAATCCATGTATTTGATCATCTCTTCACCAATTAAGCTGATATGAATGAATATTTCTCACATGCAAGAGTAGATCATGGAGGTATGAGCTTCGCATGTTTGAATTTGATGTATTGGTGATGAGTTTGGGTTAATTTGAGGCATGCATGTAAGTAATTCAAGAAATGGAGCTTCATTGTGTTATGATTTGGTGCTGGTATCATGGGGATATATGTATGTGTGAAATTGGAGCCATAATATGCAAGAAATGTGGTTGAAATGTCGAAATTGAACTCCAAGAACAGTTCTGGAATTTCCAGAAAGTTTGATGTCCGCTCGAGCGGGGAAACCGCCGCTCGAGCGTGAATTTCGTGCTCCCAGTACTTTTTGCAGACTTGGTGTCCGCTCGAGCAGGGTATTTCACGCTCGAGCGGGGGAGCTTTGTAGACAGGCCTTCCGCTCGAGCGCTATATTTAACGCTCGAGCGTATTTTTCATGCAACCAGTACTTTTGCAGGCCTTAAGGGTTCGCTCGAGCGGGGTATTTCACGCTCGAGCGGGGACCCTGTTTTCTGAAATTTTGAAAATGCATTCTGTGTTCTGTTTTTCCGTTCCCTTTCACTTCTAAGCACTCTTAGGCATACATTGAGCATTGTAATTGAGTTAAGGAAATAAGAATGAAGCCTAAAGAGGAATATGTGAATTAAAGAACGGATTGAATTATTTGTGACCCATATGTGTTATGTGATATGTAGGGTCAAGCTCCAGGGCAATTCAACCAACCGATCACTGTGAGTAATATCTGACATATGTTAGTGTCCAATGGCTACTTCTATGTAAGTTTTGTAAAGTTCATTAATTTGAATGGTGGACACAGTTTGATATAAATGAATGGACCGAAGGTCGTTTTGGCATAAATGAATGGACCGAAGGTCGTTTTGACATAAATGAATGGACCGAAGGTCGTTTTGGCATAAATGAATGGACCGAAGGTCGTTTGACATAAATGAATGGACCGAAGGTCGTTTTGACATAAATGAATGGACCGAAGATCGTTTTGACATAAATGAATGGACCGGAGGTCGTTTTGACATAAATGAGTGGGCCGAAGGCCGTTTTGACACAAATGAATGGGCCAAAGGCCGTTTTGACATGAATGAATGGGCCAGAGGCCGTTTTGTCATAAACGAAAGTCTAGGCCAAAGGCCAGTTTGTCATTTAGATGGGCCAAGGGCCAGTCTGTCACTTGAGTGGGCCAAAGGCCAGTTTGACACGAATGATAGCTGACACAAATAATAGTTTGACACGAATGATAGTTTGATATAAGTAATAGTTTGACACGAATAACAGTTCGATCTGAATAATAGAAATATGAATTGGGTCCAAGGCCGTTCGGAATATGTTGTTCTACATATTGTTGTATCTTCTTATTTGATATTATTCACTGGACTTTCGCTCACGCTCATTCATGTGTGTGTAGGTGAGCCCAGAGAAGTCCAAACCCAGCCTCAGTGAAGTCAGTGTGGAACAACAAAGATTTTTGGGGAAGTCAGCCCTTGTGTCTCACGCACGAGACCCGCCTTCGCCTTTTTGCCGTTTGTTTTTTTTCTGTTATATTGGCGAAGTTTTGAGTACGTCTGTGTATAGTTTTGTTTGGTTGACTTAGATTTGAATGATCCTGTCTGTATAGAATTTTATGTCATTGTACTTTCTGTCGTGAGTTATTAACATATGTATGTAATGATGTGCATATAAGCACGGCTCTATGGACAAAGTTTAAAATTTTTGCTTCTGTTGGCCCCTATACTCTGACGAGTTACGTCTGTTTTGGTTTGAGGCCGTAGGTAATCTTAGGATTACTGGCCGGTTATGTCCTTAACCCATAGGGGCGGGTTTAGGTCATGACAGTCGGCTTGGGGGTCGACGACATTGTGTTGAGAAGCCATGGATCTCGTTGTAACCATCCACCTCGATGGAAGGTAAGGAGAAGTTATCTGGAAGGGGTCTCCGGTAACAATGAGCACAATTGTTAACCGGAGTGGCGTTCCCATAGACGGTGCAAACTGATATTGTTGCTGATCCAAGGGAGGGCGAGTCGGGTCGACCCACACTTCCAACACCTTTCACCGGTCTCGGAGCTTGCTGGTGGTGCTTGTAAAAAGGACCAACGGGAAATGGGAGTCCTCCAGCGGACCCTCCGACGATCAAGTTAGTAAAGAGGAAATTGGCTATGTAGAGAGAGAGAGAGAGAGTGAAAGAGAGAAGAAGAATGGAGAACTTAACCTTTTGTGTGTCTTGGAAAACCTCCTTATATTCTTTATTTATCATTTCCTTGTCCACTCCGACGTGTCATGTTGGCTGAAAGTCTATACTCTAACTTGCATTGTTCACGGTGAGGCTGCCTGTTTCGATGTGAAGGAGTTGTCGCATTTAATGCTGTAGGAGTCTCATTGATGGCTGATGTGTGGTGCAATAACTCTACAGGATCTTTGTCTACTTACGTAGTTGGTTCCCTGCTTGACAAGTATTTAGATGCCATTGGTTCCTGGTTCAACATTGGGTTCTCAAGGGTGTTGGGCTTTAGTACTTGAATCATGAATTGGGCTCTAAGTGGTGGGCCAAAACCTTTTGTGAGCCCACTGATGTCAAAATTTATAAGCATTTTCGTTAATTTGTAAATTGTTTTTGAACATATCACTGAAGTGTATTTTCCCCTAAAATTGACAATGCTAAATTTCCACCTAATTTCAAATTTTATAAAATACAAACCCTTGATTTGTTTCTTTTGCTTATTTCAAGTTGAAACTCTGTTTTACATAATACAACTGTATGTAAATTATGAATTTAAATAACATTTAAAAAAATGAGTAAAATGTGAATATTATAAGTAATTTATATATATATATATATATATATTTTCTCACATTTTTCTTTCTCTTTTTTAATTTTTATTCAAATCCATTATTTAAACAAAGTGTAAAAAATAAAATAAAAAGCAATATTAAAATTTAGGGTGACTATTGGTTCAATGGTAAAATCTTGACCTAATAACTTTGGGGTTATGGGTTTAAGTTACGGGGCAACCACTTTGTGCACTATATGTCAAAGGTTAGGATTGTACCCAATCTTTTCCTCTCCCAAACACACATTATTATATATTAATTGGGCGTTATTTTTTTATTAAAATAAATTACATTGATCTTTTTTGAAATTTAGAAAAAATATAATAAATCTCACAAATTTAAGATAATTATATTAATCTCTTATGTAAGATCATTGGGAGAGACTTATAAATCATTGGGAGAGACTTATAATCAGATTGAGTATCGTAAAATTTTATTTTTAATATAAAACAAAATCATAAATTATCTATAATGATAATGTATGTTAAATAATTGTAAAATCGTTAAAGAAAAATGCTTAAGTTGATATAATGTATCTTTTATGTTATCATAAATTAGAAGAGGTAAATTACATTGACACCCCCTGAGATTTCTGTTTAACATAGATTTCCCCTCACATTTGAAAAATTATATTCCCTCCCTGAGATTTGTAATCTTATTACAAATTGCCCCTGAATTCTTGATGTCATGCTCTAAAATTTTCTAAATGACCATCTTGTCATTTTTCCTACCATTTTTTCTTCTTATCATTATGACTATATTTTACAACTTTTTATCATTAAATTCTACTTGCACATACTTTCATTGAGTGATGATATACAAGCATAAATTTTATATAGAAATTTCAAACACAATGATATAGTTTAATGGTGACCTTTTACTTTAAAATAAAAAACACTCATAAACATGATTTATATTTATAACAATATCACGATCACAATATTTTTATTATATTTTTTTTGTATAAATTTTTATATATGAATATAATTTTTCATTTTTATTTCCACCATTATATGT
Organism: Camellia japonica; assembly: GCA_030407325.1. Lineage (NCBI taxonomy): Eukaryota > Viridiplantae > Streptophyta > Magnoliopsida > Ericales > Theaceae > Camellia > Camellia japonica. The sequence goes on along the minus strand of JAPPVO010000010.1, from coordinate 91,521,789 downwards.
AGATTAGATCAATTTAATCTAGATATATTTAAAAAATATAAAATTTGTATAATAAACTTTAAAAAAATTCATTGAACATAACAAAATAAGATAATATATTGAATTTTTATATTTATATATTTTTTTGTATTTGGTGAATTTAAAAAAAAAATCACAAAATATTATGCTTCTTAAGTATATTTAGATTAGGTATATCTAAAAAATAAAATAAAAATTTACTTAAAATATTAAAAAATTTCAATAAAAATAAAAAAATATATATGAAAAATAAAAATACTCAATTTTTTGTGTAAGTTAAACCAAATAAGATGACTGTTATTTCCCTTAAAATAACATAAACAAAATATTATTATTTTTTATATGTATAAAGGTTAAAGAGTAAATATATTATTTTAATCTGACTGAGAATAAGTGTAATTTTTTAAATGTGAGGGAGAACTGTATTAAACAAAAATCTCAGGAGGTATCAGTGTAATTTAACCAAGAATTTATAGTCAAAATTTCTTATATAAATATATATATACATATATATACACGTATATAAGAAATAAATAATAATCTAATTTTTTTTTTAATAAGATTGGGATCATAATAGAATCGGGATCCTAATGCAATTCTACATAATTTTATAACTAGCATCCTAATCACTTTAAGATCTTACTAAATTTAAAATCCTAGTGTAATTCGGATCGTTTGAACAAACTAGACTCATAGGATCTTAAGATCTTACGATCCAAATCGGGATTCTGATAACCATGTACTCTCTTTTGGAGTGTGTATTATATGTCATAATTACAATTTTTTTGATATTTAATCATAATCTATTATAATATCAATTATGACTTAGTTATTAACTCATTATGATCCATATGAGTATATTGTTGGTTATATTATGATATTATTTTGATTATAATTATAAAAAATTTATTAAATCTTACGTGGTGTTCAGTGATAACTCTAAAATTTTTTTTGTCTAATATTTATGATAATCAACCTCATAAATGTTATAATTTACACATTGTATAGTATGACACTAGAGTTCATTTGAAAATTAACTATTTTCATTAAATTTTTTGACATTTAAAAAAAAAAAGACACAAAAAATTAAAAAGAATAATAAGATTAGGACTTTTTGACTTCTTCAAACATGCCATAGTATTGTAGATATGTAGTTGTCAGATAATACCCCCATTTTCTATCTTGTAAACTACATACGAAAAAACTATAAAAATTCTCATTTATAATGAATTTTGTGACTTTTTTTTTAAATTTTTGTAAGAAAAAAATAAAATAATTATATGATTAGTAGAGGCCGATCTTTGATCGGGCGAGTGGGGGTGCTCAATTTATGACATTCTCCTCTCGTACCTACATTCCCGAGCTGAGGCAACTTTGGTGATGACAGACACGTGGCCTTTGGCACGAGTCATGGGTTTCCTAGATTTTTCAAAAATATTTAAGTGGCGACTCTATATCTAGTAAAGCAGTCTAATTTTGGCATTTTTGATTCGAAATCGATTTTCCAAAATGATTTGCCGGATTTGGACTCTTTGGTGTTTATTAGTTTCACATTGCACTTGTGAGATTAGATTCAGAACCACGGGAGTTTGAACTGTAGGGCTTTCTTTCAAACCTCTGAGAGGGGGCACGAAAAAGCCCAGCTACAGTTTCTGGTGACTCTACTGGAGATTTAGAGAACTTGACTCAAACTCATTGTAGACCGCCCGAACTCTGCTCCGCGCGCGAGGGCGCGAATTGTAGTTCTTAGCTACTACAGTTCGGACTCCTGTCGCGATTCTGAATCTAATCTTATAAAGTGCAATGTAAGACTGATAAATCACCAAAGAGTCCAAATCTGGCAATTGGTTTTGAAAAATCAATTTTGAATCAAAAGCGCCAAACATGGACTGCTTTGCCAGATTTTAGAGTCGCCACCTAAATGTTTTGTTTTAGGGAAATTTAGGAAACCCTGACTTGTGCCAAAGGCCACGTGCCCGTCATCACCAAAGTTGCCTCGGCTCGGGAACTTGGGTACCAGAGGGGAAGGTCTTGAAATGAGCACCCCAGCTCGCTCGATCAAAGATCGGCCTCTACTAACATGATATGTTGTTTTTGAAAACACATGTGTTCTTATTCCGGTTATTAGCTAACTTTACTATGTGATGCGCACAACACACAAGTATAGACTCAATCTCAAGAATTGGAATAAAACATCTCATGTTTGTTTTTCGAAAATGGTTTGAAAGATGCTACCCTCAAGTAGGCTAAGACGCAGATTTGCCACCCTCAAGTGGGCTTAGAAAACATGATTTGCCACTCTCAAGTGGACTTAAAACTCACATTTGATGAATTGTCTCAATTCAAGTAATAAAGCCTTCATCCACAGGTATTCATGCAGTTAAACACTTAAGCAGATAGCCTCATGGCAAGCATGCTGTCATGGCAGTCACTTACACACATGCAAGGATGCTAAAGCATAAACACTCACAGTGTACTCCGAGCCAAAACAGAAGCTAGTTAGAAATAATACATGATCCTAGCTATGTTAAGATGCCTAATGCAACACATGCAAAAATGCAACTAAAATAGGCTCGGCTATCTAGAATGGCATACGAATATCACAATTGATACATGTATTCAAATAGGAATTGAAATTCAATGCAGTTTGAATGATGTGCCGAGCCAAGTGCATGCAATACGAATGAATGATGCACGCATGCAAAGCATAAGGATGCTAATTGAAATATGCCCTAGAACTAACCATCAAAAACTGGTAAATAAAAGGGAGAAAGACGTGGGGTTGGAAGACATGCATCACACACACGCACACTTATTACAACATTTACCCTCTCGACGGAGGGTCTGAAAGAATAAGTTAAGCTAGCTACACTGAGCTAAGCTACTTAACTAATCTAATAATCTAATTAGACTAATTATTACACAACACAAATTGAATAACTAGCTACAACTAATTATTACAATACTTTAACTAATTAACAAATTAATTAAATTACATAAACATGTTAATTATCAACTAAGCATTAAACTACACTACTCAGCTCTGCTATGGAAAGTTGAGCAATGCATGCACTTGGTTTCTCGCTCGGAAATCCATTGCGATACCCAGACTTGTCTTTGTTTGCATTTGATCTCAGAACACTGCACAAACCTCCAGATAGGTTCTACTCCAACATGGAGACCTCCAGGAGGGCTGCCGACCAGAAAAGGGTGGTGTAGACCAATTGTAGACCAGAAAAGTTTGCTGCAGACCAGAAAAAGTGGTCGGCCAGCTACTTTTACTGGTCTGCCGACCAGAAATTCTGCCACACTCCAGTTTTGCTGCAACAGAGAACAAGAAGGGGCACAGCAGTGTGTTTGCAAGGTATGTGTGCACAACCACCCTCCTTATCATTTCTCAAGCTCAAGGGAGTGCGGTTCTCGACTCTCTGGCCACCAACCGAGCATCGCAATGCACGATGGCCAAGAAGCCAAGTTTGCACAATTCAATGTCAATGAATGCACAAATAACAAATAAGGGCCTCCACCTCTATCATGCTTGATCAAGAGGGTCCGCGACCGAGAAATGAGGCACGTTTCATCACTACAAGTATGAAACGTCCCTCATTTCTTGTGTTTGGATTAACTTTTAGTCCAAATGCAATGTAATGCAACAACATTCCAAACAACATGAGCATGTCAAGTTAGAGTCCTTAAGTATGAAAGCTAGTGAAGGATACAACACAAAGGCTATGTAATACAATGCTCAATGGACCAAACCAACCCCAAACTGACTTCATGCATGCCAAAACAAAGGCCAAAATGCCCTGAAATGATGGCATGAAAGGCAAGATGGTGGTGTTCATGCAATGGCTGAACTAAGCATAAGAGCACAACTCTCAAACATGATTAAGAAGTGACAAATGTGAAAGTGTAGCTACACTATATGCACTGAAATCACGTGTGAAACGATGCCAAATCATCTAAACAACACAAGCATAGCATGCTAGAAAGCCTAAGGCATAAGGCTACTAAAGGGGACTACACAAGAGGCATGCAATACATGGCACAAATGATTGAACCAAACATAGATAGAGCTCAATTAGGTCAAAACAAAAACCAAAACATGCTAGGATGGGAGCTCAAAAGCCTAGACAAGCATGCATACGCATTGGCCCATAAGCAAGGCACAAAGGCATAACTCTTAAAAGCATTCAAAGAGTGAAGGAAGTGAGAACATGGAAATACTATATGCTCTAAAATAACATGTTAAATGATGCCAAATCATGCACATGTCACAAGTGAAGCATGCTAGGAGACTCAAAGCTTAAAGCTAGCATAGGCACTTGCACACCTAAAACAAAGCAAGCCCCAAAAGGCCAAGAACACCTAAAATAGTCCTAAAGCATGTCAAAATAATGCTAAAACATGTACGGAGTATAGCCAAGACAAGCTAGCATGAAGGGCCAAAACACCAAGTACACTAGGCCAATGAGCACGATTACACTACAAGTGTAAGAAACAAATGAGGGATGCTCTAACCAACCAAAAACAGAGTTGTATCATGGAAAAATAACACCAAAAACACATTGATATGACAGCCCAAAATCTTAGGCAAGATGGCATACATGTTGGCTCATGTTTAAGGCATAAGGCACAACCCTCCAAAAGCATTGAAAGAGTGAAGCATGGGAGAGTATGACCACACTACATACACTGAAATCACATATCAAATGATGCTAAATCATGCAAATAGCCCAAGCAATGCATGCTAGTGACTTGAAAACTCAAAGCTAGTGAGCAGGATTGCACTATGGCTATACAAAGCAAGGCATGCATGACCAAAACAACTTAAAACAGAGCTTAAGCATGGCAAAACATAAGTAAAAGCTTGTTGGAGTGGAGCCAAAAACATGCTAGAATGATGGTCCAAAGCATGATGCATGTTAGGCTAGTGAATGGAATTGCACTACAAGTGCAAGGAGCATGCAAGAGATAACCAAACCAACCCGAAACAGCATTATGCCATGCTAAAATAAGGCCTAAGACATGCTAAGATGGGGCCTCAAGGAGGTAGAAAAACATGCTAACTTGGTGAGCCATCAACACAAGCACACAAGAGAAGAGGAGGGGGGACAACCCCAACCCATTTAGGGCCTCAAAACACACTTTCCACACTGAAATTCCTCTGGAATTCAGTGATGAAGAGGCCAAACAAAGGTGATCTCAAAGGCCTAAAGAGGTGGCACAAAACAAAGCATAATAAGGCACAAAAGGGGGTAGACTACCCCCAACACCAAAGAGGCCTCAAACCAACATCTTAAACATTTGAAAATAAAGCTTTTTGCAGTTTAAAGTTAGGCCTAAAACATCATGGAAATAGGGCCAAAGACTTAATAAAAAACAAAGCTTTAAGGGGCTAGTTTCTTACCCTTGAAGAACAAGGACAAAGCAACAACTCCAACAACTTTTTTGGACCAAAAGCAATCCAAAAACCCCAAAACCAGCTTCAAGGTGCCTCAGCTCCAAAGCAAAGGTGTTTCGCTAGGTGTTTGTGTGAAAAAGTGTAAAGAAATGGCACTTTTAAGCACAAATATAGAGAGAAAGGAAGAAGTATAGAGATAGAGGGATATGTATAGCCCTAATGCAAAATTCTCAGCCTGAGACAAGAGGAAGGAGGCTCCCTTATATAGAATTCCAAGCTTCAAGCTTGTTGAACAAGCTAGAAGCTTGGTGCAATCCCTCTATACACGTTTATGGAGGATACTTTTTGTGCCCAACAGCTGGCAAGAAAAATATTTGCAGAAAGTGCAAGAAAGCTGCTGACCTGTTGAAGTGGTCGACCGACCACTCCCACTGGTCGACCGACCAAAAAAAGTGGTCTGCAAGGACAAAAAGTGGTCGGCAAGGGGGAAAATGTGGTCTGCACAGAGAGAGGAAGGTGGTGGCATGGTTGCCGACCACTTTAGGTGGTCCACAGACCACCCACCCTAGCTGGCCGACCAGAAAACTGGCTGGCAGGGAAGAAAAATGGTCTACAGGGGGAGAAACTGGTCTACACCCCTGTTCCACTCTCCAGGCAAGGGATAAGAAGGTTTGGTTCAAAACCAAACCAAAAAGGAAGCAAGACAAGAGTCCGCAAGGCGAGGCACTTAGTCGGAAGCCCCGAAAACTAGTCTACGGGCACAAAAAGTAGCCTACAAGAGGGAAAGTAAGTCTATGACTACAAAAAGTGGTCTACAATCCTCTGTTTCTTTCTAGGCAAAGGCAACAAGGCATGGTCCAAAAACCAGGCCGAGAGGAGAACGTTAAGAGGTTCTGAGACAAGGCGCTCGGCCGAAGGCTCTGGAAACTGGAAACTGGAAACTAGCCTACAAGAGGGAAAAGTAGTCTACGACTATGAAAAGTGGCCTACAAGCCTCTCTCTCCCTCCAGGCAAGGTCAACAAGGCATGGTCCACAAACCGAGCTAAAACACAAAGAGTTCAGAGGCCCGGAGGCAAGGCACTCAGCCGAAAACTCCGGAAACTCGAAACGAGCACAGACATGCGTGATCATTGAGCGCTCAATCGATGACGTCTGAGTCTTAAGGTTGGTAAAAAATGGGGTGTCTACACTCATGATATGACATTTTATCTACGCTTATGTGTTTCTTTGCATTTGTATTGGTGCGCCTAAGTCACTGTGTTTGCCATATGCTATTCCTGAGCGATTTGTCGGAGGCTTGCTTGGAAAAGCTTGCCAAAAGGCTGACCGATTGTGGGCTCTGCCACGATGGGAACATAACCCTTGGATCTGAACTACTACTGTACCGTTTGATCCTCCTTTCATTTCTCGGTGTTAGGTGTGAGAGGTATATTAGGTAGTCTTGCTGAGGTACCCTTTTTGACCAGTTGGCCTAGTTGCATATCGAAAGCTGTAGACTGTTCCAAACGAGGACATGTTGCTCACCCGAATACAGGATTATGTGAAACCACTTTGTTTGAATAGTGAACCCTAGTTCCTAACAAAACTAGGACAAGGTAACCCTACCCCCTCATAGGGGTGTTTTGGCTCTCACTTAACTGGTATGTGCTTTTAGAGTGAAATCTACAAGAATGTATGTATTAGTTGCAAGTTTGAGTATTAGATTTGGGGGCAGAGATTAGTGTTGAGTGCAGTTCTACAGCTTATGATTACAATTGTTTTGTTCACATCTGAGCCGAGGTGCTGTGCGGTTTTTGATTTTTTGCTTTCTTTTTGCTTTATTTTTTTTTGCAAGGTAGTTTATCACAATTGCTTCGGATGATTCTGTTACCCCCCAAGCACTCTGGACTCGTGTAAAGAGACTTTACAGATCCAGGGATCTTGTTAGGGGACAGCCAGTGTTTGCTTCACTCCCACCGGTTTCGAGACAGAGGAGGGTTAGGCATAATTCACTAGTCCAGCAGTTAACTTTTACTTCACATGCGGCCAGTCAGGCTCAGTCTTCTACTTCCACTCCAATAAGAGATTATTCGCCAGTTCTGATGGCACAACATCTCCCAGTTAGCATGGGAGACTTGCTTCGTCATCTTCAACAGACCATTGAAACCATTTAGCTAGATGCTGCCCGCCAAGCTGAAGTTACAGCCCACCAAGCGGAAGTGATAAATAGGCTGCAGTAGCAGCAACCACAGCAAGTAGCAGCAGCAACCACAGCAAGCAGCAACTCCTGCTTCCCATGCACCTCTTGCAGGTATTCTAGCACCTAGAGTCATTGTCAATGTCTAGGAGAATCTAGGCATTCCGGTAGATCCGACCCCATCTTAGGCCTCCAAGGCACCAATGTACCAAACGAAGGCGCCATTTGAATTCGAGGTTAACCCACTGCACTGAAGGTCAACAAGCTAGAAAAGCTTTTCAAGCGGGCATAGGGTGTGAACTCAATCACTGACATCGAAGATGGATACATCGACTCTGCAGTAACTTTGCCGGACAAGTTCAAGATGCCTCATATAGACTACGGTTATTCTCGGACATCCTACGACCAATGGGCCTTATCGGATTCCAAAAGCTGTCACTTTTCAGCCGGATCTTGTCAGGAATAGCAGCAATCTGGTATGCAAAACTCGAGGACTCCATGAAGCGGAGTTAGGAGGAAATGGCTGAGGCCTTCATCGCGCAGTACTCTTACAATACCCAAATCGAGGTCACAACTCATGAACTTTAAGCAACCCATCAGAAGCCAAAAGAGGGCTTCTCGGACTTTGCAACTAGGTGGAGGGCCAAGGCTTCGATAATGACTATTAGGCCATCCGAGAAGGATCAAATCAGAATGGTGGTCCACAACCTGTAAGGAAAATTATTGCAGAAGATGATAGTCTTGCCATTGTTTACATTCGCTGAGCTTCATGAGATAGTGGTTCAGATTGAAGATGCGATGAAACAGGGGCTGATAGCTGATGAGAAGGAATAGCCCAAGAGGCCCTTCACATGCAGTTCCAATGCAACCACGAGTGGTAGCACCTCTGCATGACCGTTTGATGTGAATGTCATCAACACGACACCCAAAACTGTCAACCCTTTCGCCAATACAAATCCACAAACCTTAACCAGCCAGGCCCGATTTCAAAGGGTCTTTACCCTGCTCTACATGCCTTTATCCAAAGCCCTAGGGGTCCTGATAAAAAACGGACATCTTAAGCCGTTAGAACAACGCCCATTACCCGATCCCCTCCCAGCTAAACATAACTTGACTAAATACTGTGCTTTTCACCAACAGCATGGTCACGACACCGACCAATGCTACAGGCTGCGTCATGAGATTCAAGAGCTCATTGACAACAAGGTGATAGCACCACCCTAAAGGCCAAATGTAACTACTAACCCTCTTCTAGCTCATAACTAAGTTCTCCTACCTTGGAACCTAAATCTAATACATACACTGGCCATCCCATATGACCCCAGCGTATACATAACCCCTTTTCACCTACCCAAACCGGTTGTGTTCATCCCTGAGAGCACGAACTTGTGCATGGTGAACATTTCCACTCTACAACTTGAACCCATGGTGGTGACAACGACAGAGGAAGGGAAGTTGGCCATGGAAGAGAATGCTAGTCCATTGTTTGAGAGCTCTGTGGATTTATCTGATGGGGTGTATGACCTTTGCTGTTACATTATGCCAGTGGATCAAGCCAAACCCGAAGTGGTATTGCCGACAACAGCGGCGGCTAATGTGGTTCGAGAGAATGGCCTAAGCCAAGGTTTGGATGATCTAGTGGAGCTGGGAGAAGACTTAGACAATCTGCAGTTCTATGACGAGCAAGATCAGGGGAACGTGCAGATTGACTGGTTTGATCTAAATGGGTTGACGGATAACTTCGGGTGGCTTAGTGACGAGCTTGACGAAGAGGAGAAAACTCAACCTAAACCCGAAGAAAAGGGAGCTAGAATAGCTGCAGTGGCCGGAATGGCCAAGGATAAAGGGAAGTTGCTGGAGAGCACCGGTATTAAGAATTTAGCTCAAGAACTAGGCGTCGTAAGTACTGCTGATACAGAGCAAGAAGTCGCGTTGAAGCAATTTGTGCAAGAAAGGGATCAAGATAAATAGAAAGCTGGAATAGCTCAACACCCTGCGGGGAATATTTATGCTAAGAGAATAATTAGACCGGAACCAGAAAATTGCTTGTCGGTTACCGGGGGAATCTGGTGGGAAGATGATGATCTGTATCTTACCCACACTGACAAGGATTGGGGTGAAGACCTGCCAGACAATACCTAGTACTCTGAAGAGGTGGACCATATGACTAGAAGTGGGCGGTACTTCAAGCCCCCACACTTGGACCAAGCTAAAGCCTCCGGAAAAGATAAGGAGGTAGAGAAGTAGAAGGAAAGGCAGTTGGAAAAAGAAGCGGTGCTGAAACAGCTGAAGAAGATCCAGGCCGATATTTTAATCTGGGGTTTGCTCATTGCTTCTCGCATACACCGAAAGGCTGTGCTATCAACACTAGATAAAGCCAAATTGTCTATTGACATGACTCTTGAACAGCTTGTGGGGTTGGTCTTTCTCAGAGGCGTTGCGTCAACTTTAACCTTCCCAGACAAAGAACTGCCACCAGAAGGTTTAGCACATAACAAACCTCTGTACATATCAGTGGAGTGCAGAGAAAAGTAGGTGCCAGTGGTATTGGTTGATACTGGGTCAGCAATCAACGTCTGCCCATCTCGTACAGCATATGCCATCGGGTTGAAACCGGCAAATTTCGTGCTTACAGTGCAGTTGATTCGGGCATATAACAACACCAATAGAGAGGTGATGGGTACGGTACAAATTAGACTTTAAGTGGGCCCAACTCAACAGGATATTGAGTTCCACGTCCTGGATGTGCTGGCCACTTTCAATTTATTGCTAGGAATGTCGTGGTTGTACCAAGTAAAAGCTGTCTTCTCTACTCTCCACCAAATGTTGAAATACCCTTATTAGAAAGTGGTGGCTATTGTGTTTCGGAATTCATCAATACATCCTTCGCCAGAGCTAACTACACTCGTGCTGGAAATTGTTCATGGCAAGGAGGATGTATTTCTCTATGGATTTACCCTAGCTTAGGCCCGGGCAATGCAAACCATCTTGGCAGTTGATGAGGGCTTGTATGTCAGTGCCTCGATCAATCTACTTCATGAACAAGCTTCAACATGTGCCAGGAATGGGTTTGGGAAGAAGTGGCTGGAAGGGCGTTACTGTATTGGCCGATGTGCCACACAACTCACATGCCTTTGGTCTTGGCTATACACCCCCTAAAGAGGATTGGGTTAGAAAAGGAAAAGAGATGATAGGAAGAGCCAGAGCTAAGTAGACCGGGAAGCATTATGAACTTGTGCACAGACCAATTCGGGGGACCCTGAATGGCTATTTTGTTCAGGAGGGTGAAGATTTCCCATTTTTCCCGAACCCTGGTTCAATTCTGAGAAACAACGGGTTCCCAGTTTTGAAATTTCCTTCGACTTGCAGCTCCAAGACAGTGATACAGAGGAAAGAGCTGAGCCAATTGTTGTTAAAGCTGAACGGAGCGTAGAAAGTGATTTCGACAACAACGAGCTTGAAGTAGGAGCAGCACTGGTATGTCTCCTTTCGGATCCTCTAATCACCTTAGAGAGCTTGGGGAATAACCTGACCGTTTCCATGATCGGAGACCAACCGGGTGTGAACCTTTCTAGCAGCATTGTGGATGCATCTGAAGCACCATCCCTCGTTTGGCAGCTGGAGGAGGGCTACTTGTCTAGTTATTATGAGTCGGGTATTGAGCTAGAATCTGATTCCACAGAGTTTGTGGAGTCGGAATCAGATTCTGGTGCTTCTAAGTCTGGGTCCGACATTCCTGGGATTGATAACCCGGATATTGAGGTTTTGTCCAGGCCGTCCTTTTCTTTTTCCTTTGAGTCGGTTGTAACTGAAAAACTAGATGAGCTCGACTTTGTGAATGAGAATGCCACTGCAGATTCTGAGTATTTCTTTGTGCCGCTTGTTTATTGCATTGATCTTGATTTTCAAAATTTTGATAAAAGCAAAGAGGAAGGAATTCCTTTGGTTTTTAAGAATTTGATTAATCGAGAGGAGGAGAGGTTTGCAAAACCCCTTACTGATGAAATCATTGCTTTTAATGTGGGTACTGAGAAGGATCTGCGTCTAGTTCAGATTGGGTCTACATTGTCTTCGGAGAAGCGCGAGAGCTTAGTCGCTTTATTAAAAGATTTCAAAGATGTTTTCGCATGGTCCTACGAAGACATGCCTAGAATCGATCCTGAGATTGTACAGCATCGGATCCCTCTTGACCTCGAGGCTCGACCTATCAAACAGAAGTTGCGGAGAATACATCCGGATTGGGCTTTGAAGATTAAGGAGGAGGTCACCAAGCAGATAGACGCAGGGTTCTTGCTAGTGTTTGAGTATCCAACTTGGTTGGCCAACATCGTCCCAGTGTCGAAGAATGATGGCAGAATTCGGGTGTGTGTGGATTTCAGAGATCTGAACAGAGCTAGTCCGAAGGACGACTTTCCCTTGCCACACATCGATGAATTGGTGGACTTCACCGCGGGTCATGGATTTTTCGGGTATAGCCAGATTCTGATGGCACCTGAAGATAGAGAGAAAACCGCTTTCACTACGCCGTGGAGAACCTATTACTACAGGGTGATGCCGTTTGGGCTGAAGAATGCTAGTGCTAACTATCAAAGGGCTGCAACCACAATTCTGCATGATATGATCCATAAAGAGGTCGAGGTGTACATGGACGACATGATTGTCAAGTCCAAGGAAAGAGAGGGTCACTACACCACCTTGAAGAAATTCTTTCAAAGGATTAGAGAATATAGACTGGGGTTGAATCCACAGGGCGTAACAGCAGGGAAAATATTGGGTTTCTTGATTACACAGAGGGGCATCGAGGTAGATCCTTCCAAAATCAAGGCCATCCTAGAAATGCCGCCACCAAGGTCTGAAAAGGAGGTGCGAGGCTTTCTGGGTAAAATGTAATTCATAAGACGGTTTATCGTTAAATTAACCTTGACTTGTGAACCACTTTTTGGTCTTTTGAAGAAAGGAAAGAAGTTCCGATAGGACGATCGATGTCAATTCACTTTCGAGCAGATCAAATAGTACCTTTAGAATCCACATGTGTTGTCACCACCAGAGCCGAAGAAGCCCTTGATTTTGTATCTCTCAGTAACGGACAGAACGATGGGATGCATGCTTGCTCAAGAATCTGAGGATAGGGTGGAGAAATCCATCTACTACTTGAGCAAGAAAATGCTAGATTACGAGACCCGCTATACCCTGTTGGAAAAAGCTTGGTTAGCCTTGGTATGGGCTACCAGGAAGTTGAGGCACTACTTGTTAGCTTACTCCGTAATTCTAGTTTTGAGATTAGATCCCATCAAATATCTCTTTGAGAAACCAGCGTTTACGGGTAGGCTAGCCCGTTGGTTGCTTCTTCTCTCTGAATTTGATCTAAAGTATGTCACTCACAAGTCGGTCAAGGGGAGAGCAGTAGCGGAGTTCCTGGAAGATCACCTAGTAGAAGGGGATAAAGCGGTAGAATACATGTTCCTAGATGAAGCTATTCTGCAAGTCGAGGAAGAGATTTGGAAAATTTACTTCGACGGAGCGTCTAATCAATACGGTTATGGGATAGGAGTGTTGCTGATAGCACCTGACAATTCCCATATACCTTTAGCTTTCAAACTTTGATTCAAGGTATCTAATAACAAAACAGAATACGAGGCGTGTATCGCTGGTTTGGAAACTACCTTGGAACTAAGGGCAAAAAGGTTGTACGTCATCGGGGACTCGAAGCTAGTTGTGTCTCAAGCAAAAGGAGATTGGAAGGTCAAAGAAGAAAAGATGAAGATCTATCACCAGACCTTGGATGTTCTGATTCCTAGGTTTGAGAAATTGACTTTCACGCATCTACTAAGAGAGAACAACAAATTCGCTCACGCCTTATCAACTCTATCATCTATGATAGACATCCCGCTTGGAGTCCAAATGCGTCCGATCATCATTGAGCAAAGGTATACGCCGGTCTACGAGACTATCATCGTAATAGATGAAGCGCAAGATCAAAACCCTTGGTACTGTGATATCTAGAACTTCTTGGAAAATGAGGTTGATCTACCAGGGGCAAATGGCAAAGATAAAAGGGTAATACGGCAGATGGCCATTCAATTTATCATCTGCGGAGGTAAACTATACAAGAAGGGGTTATCTGGGAATGCACAAGTTGTGTGTCGAAGCAAAGGAATCAAAGCGCCTAATGGAGGCTATCCATGGAGGAAAGTGTGGAGCACACATGAATGGAGTAATGTTAGCCCAGAAGATTTTCAGACAAGGTTACTATTAGTCTACCATGGAGGAGGATTGTATTGGTTTTGTTCGGCGATGCCACAAATGCCAAATCCAAGCAAATCGTAAAAATATCCCGCCGTCGAAGTTGTACAAGATGACTTCACCATGGCCTTTCTTAGTTTGGGGAATTGATGTCATCGGCGCAATCACACCAAAAGGGTCAAATGGGCATGAATATATTCTGGTGACAATTTATTACTTCACTAAGTGAGTAGACGCTCAATCCTACGTAGTGTTAAAAGTAGCGTATGTGGCTAAGTTTATCCGAAACAACATCATTTGTCGATATGGAGTCCCAAATGAGATCATTTCAGATAATAGCTCTTACTTCAAGAAAGAAGTGATCGACTTGTTGGAGAAATACAACGTGGCTTTTCATAAGTCATCTACTTACCGACTGTAAAGCAACAGAGCTGTTGAGGCCGCCAACAAGAACATCAAGTATATTCTACAGAAGATGGTTGAGACCTACAGGGATTGGCTAGACAAATTGCCATTTGCACTCTGGGGTTATAGAACTTCAATTTGGACATCTACTGGGGCAACTCCTTATTTTCTAGTCTATGGAATGGAAGCTATTCTGCCAATCGAAATAGAAGTCTCGTTGTTGCGAGTCATGGCTGAGTGTCAGATAGTAGAGACGGACTGGCAGCGGAGCAGGTTCGAAGAACTAATGTTATTTAATGAGAGAAGGCTGAAAGCATTGTACCATGTTCAGGGTTATCAACGCAGGATTGCCAGGGCTTTTAACAGGAAGGTTAAGTCCCAGAATCTCAAAGAAGGGGATTTGGTGTTGAAAGACAACTGAGCTCCCATCCATGACCCTAGGGGCAAGTTCAGATCCAATTGGACTGGTCCTTACATCATGAAAACTATCTAGTTGGGTGGGGCTGTAATTCTTATGGACTTGGATGGCCTGAAATTTTCCTAACCGATCAATATGGACAAGTTGAAGAAATACTATCCCTGAAAGGCTTGCTAGGCCGAAAACTTGGAAGGGCGACCTAGGCAAATGTTAGAGCACCAAAAATTGGAAATAAAGAAAAACTGAGCTCGCAAGGTTGAAAACCCTAAAGCGTGGCCTTGGCAAAAGTTAAAGCGCAAAAGGAGAGCGTTAATACTCGAGTGAACCCGAACCGAACTACGTAAGGCCTGATTCCTATCTTCGAGATACATAGGCAACTTCATCTTGATTTTCGGCTGTAAACACCTCCAATTTAACTATCTTGTCCATGTATTTGATCAAGTCATCTTTGTCTATTCTTTATCTGAAAGTTCAGTTGTGATCCTTACTCTGAAAAAAGAGCTAGTTACAGTGTTAAGCAGTGCTATTCAGTCAAGGGGCAATTTGTGATCTTCGGATTTGGAGTTGTACATCTCAAGGATTGATTCAATGCATGTCAAGTGGTGATCCTTATCGAAAATGATTTTGAAAAGTTTTGATAAAAGTTGACTTTTGTTCAAATTTACCTTTTACGACTTAGACCATTTATGGACCAAAAGGAAAATTTTTAGTGCTCAATACTTTGATTTTCATTGATTTCAATACAAACTTCTCCAATTCTTGATACAAATCAAAGTTGGTTTTATTACATTCATAAAACTTGAAAAGTAAGATCAAAGCAATAAACTAGGGGCATAGATGAGTCAGGTGTTCCTGCGTCCCCTGCTCGTGCTTGTGGAAGCTTCTAATGCCAAAGTGGGCCGGTTTGTGCCTCATCTTTGAGCCAAGTCAGACATTTACTAGAAAGGGCACAGCTGAAACTAAGGGCAGGAGCTAGAAGCTCTCTTATCCTCCAAGCAGTGAGGTATCTAGCCAAACGTGAACCTCGGATGGGGAATGAAACCGGGTACTCTACCCCCTCCTCTGGGCAAATTTTATCATGTCCAAACTGATGCCTGAACCAGAACGGAAAGTAGAATACACAGTGTGTAAGGCCGATCAGCTCAATGCCAGGTTGCTTAGTCATGCTATAGCTCATTTCGGTCAGATTAAGCCAGGTGCAACGCCAAGCAATATCAGCAGTAGACCTGTTGCACATCCAGTGGCACCACCATTCCTTATTCGGGAAACCCACTAGCTGTTGGTGGAAGAAGTACGCTCGAGCTGAGTATGCAGGGCAAGAGTCCATTACCTTTAGCTTGTCCATTAGCCATATCTGGGGAGGGATGAAAGAAAAGAGAGATTAAAGAGTAGAGAGATGTATGTTGAGAGAAAAGTGAGAAAAGGGTTTTGAGAGAAAAATAGAGCATGAATGCCGAGTGATGTGAGAAACACATATTAGAAGGGGTGGAAACATTACTTGAAGAAGTAGTGGACTCCCTGCGAATTTGTTTGCCTTTTGCTGATGGAAGGCGTCTAAGCCCATCAAAGTCTCGGCCAACACCAAACCAATACAACTCTTGCCCTATTTCAAACCTTGGGCCACTTCAATTAGCCGAATGCTAAACCCTCCAAAACTAGGGGCAAGAAGGAAATGAGCCAACATGCATAAACAAAGGGTGTGTTGCTAAAAACCCCGCAAAAGAAGATTACTTCGGTCATCGACTTCAGAAAATCGATGGATTAGGCTAGGAATATCCAGTTCTCGTTGTGAACCAAGGATCAAGCTTCGTGTAGAGTAAGCCTGCACATTTGTCTTAAAGCTTGGATGTGGCCAAAGCGGGGTTGAGGTATGATTTTCTCATCGCGTCGGGATTCCATTAGTACTTGAAATTATTTGATTGTTGGGCACATCTCTTGTCCCCCAAAGCTAAAGACGTGTGTAATTGTAGCTTGGATTTTTCGCGCCCCCTTTCAGAAACTCGAAAAGAAGTCCTACAGTTCAAACTCCCGCGGTTCTGAATCTAATCTCACAAGTGCAATGTGAAACTGATAATCAGCAAAGAGTCCAACTTTGGCAAATCATTTTGGAAAATTAGTTTTGAATCAACAAGTGTCAAAATTGGACTGCTTTGCCAGATATAGAGTCGCAACCTAAATATTTTATTTTAGGAAAATTTAGGAACCCATGATTCGTGCTAAAGGCCACGTGTCCGTCATCACCAAAATTGTCTTGGCTCGGGAACTTACGTACGAGAGGGGAAGGTCATGAATTGAGTACCCTTGCTCTCCCGATCAAAGATCGGCCTCTACTAATCATGATATGATTTTTTTATAAACATTATATGCTCTTGTTCCGGTTATTAAGCGAGCTTTACTATGTGATGCACACAATCAAGTATAGACTAGTTTGCCCAAGTTGGAACAATTCAATTCATGTTTACTTTTGAAAATGGTTTGAATTTTCCACCTGAAATGGGCTTAAAATTTGCAGATTTGCCACCAATCACAGTGGGCTTAAGACTGATTTGTCACTCAACAAAGTGGGCTTAAAACTTACATTCATTGAATCGTTCCAATTCAATCAACAAGCCTTCATCCACAGGCATTCATGCAGTTATAGCAATTAAGCACTTAGCCTCATGGCAAGCATGCGAGACGTGACAACACTTACATTCATGCAAATATGCTAAAGCACTAAAAACTCACCTAGTACTCCAAGCTAAGAAAACACGAGTTAGAAAAATATGCATGATTGCTAACTATACAAGATGCCTAATGCAACACATGCAATATGCAATTAATAGGCTCGGCTACTAATATGGCATATGAAGCAATTTGATAACATACGGTTAAACACGTATTCAAAGATTATTGAAATGACAATGCAGTTTGAATGATGTGTTAAGCTTGGATGCATGCAATACGAATGAATGGATGCAAGCATAAGGTATGCTAATTGAAACATGTCCCTAATCTAACCATCAAAAGTAGATAAATAAAGAGGAGAAAGACGTTGGGTTGGAAAACATACACGCACGCACACACACACACACTTATTACAACATTACGCCCTTGTGAAGGAGGGTCCGAATGAAACTAGCTAAGCTATACTATTTAACTAATTATTACAACACTTGAAATGAATTAACTAACTATTCTAAGCTAATTAATTATTACAATACACTTAACTAATTAATCAATTAGACTAAGCTATTTAATTAATTAATTACACAACATGAGCTAGTTAACTAATCTACTTAAATAGTTACAACATTTGCATGAATTAGCTACAACTAATTAACTAAGAAAATTAACTAAATGGCCTCGGGAAACGATGGATGCATGCATGCTCGTATTTTCACCCGAAGAACATCCATTGTCTGCCACTAATTGCCTCTGTTGCACAACACTTACACTATTTTCCTCCTCCAGATCAACACTGCTCTACTTCAGAAGCACAATACTGAATTTTTCACTGGTGGTCGGCCAACCACAGATGAGGGTTTGCCAGCCATTGGCGGTGGCTTGTCGGCCACTGATAAGGGTTTGCAGACCACTGAAGCTAAGTCTTTCCTTGTTGCAACAGAGGACAAAACAGAGCAAGAAAGGGGTGGTCTCACAGGTTGTTTGTACCATGTATCACCCCTTTTCATCAACATAAGTTCAAAAGAGTGATACATTTGGCCCTCAAACCATCAATCAAGCAATTTCCATGCATGATGGCTAAGAGACCAATTTGTACAAGTTCAATGAATGCAAAACAAGACTCAAATGCCATCACCCTATCATGCATGATCAAACGCAACGGAGACCAAGGAAAGTGGCACATTTTATCACTTTTGAGTATGAAATGTCCTATTTTCCTTGTGTTCAAATTAACGTCCGATTTGAACACATGCAATGTAACACAAAGAAATGCTTATCTTGCCACTTTTACTTGCCAATTTTATTTACACATTGTAGTTACCAAATTATTCTTTAATCAATTTGTCCATTGGTGAGTGTCCTCTAAGATGAAAGAAGTGTCAACCAAGGGATAATGTAAGGCAAGAGAGAGATCATGCCGTTGATAATGAACCCTTAAAGAGAATTAAACCATTAAACATGACCTCAATCTCAAGCTTAAAGGATCCCAAACTTTAAACAACCCTCAAAAGCAAATGAAAGAGTCAAGCAAAGAGGCAGGTTGCTAAGTTTATAGTGCTAAAATGGAGTAAAAACAACACCAAAAGATGCTATCAACTCAAACAAGAGGTGTCTAAGACCCTAAAACACCAATTTGTGAAGACTATTACACTACAACCATGCAAAACAAGACTCAAATGAACTAACCAGCCCAAAATAGAGCTAAAACAGGCTATTTCAGAGGCTAAAACATGCTAGAGTTGAGTTAAGTTAAGCTAGAAAAACATGCTAACATATGGAGCTAACTAGGCATGCAAACAAGACGCAAGGAGGGGAGGCTAAAACCCCCTCTAAATTTGGACTTCAAAATGAGTTTTTTACCACTGAAAAACCTCAAAAATTCAGTGGTTAAAAGGCCCAAAAGAGTTGGTTTGAAAGTGGTGAACAAAGGTACAAAAGCTTTACAAACAAAGAAGTAAGGAGGGTGAACCACCCCTTAACTGAAAATGGCCTCAAACCACCACCTTTAGGCCAAAAAAATAGAGTTTTTTACAGTTCAAAATCAGCCCCAAAACAGCCCCAAAACAATAGAAGAAGATGGCAAAGCAAGTATGTAAAACAAGCTAACAAAGCAAAAGTTATACCTCTTGAAACCAAGGCACAAATTAGGCAACAAAACAAGCCACAACCACCTTCCAAAGCTCAAATAGGGTCTCAAATAACCTCAGCCCAAAGAGAAACAACTTTGGTCAAGGAAGTGTATGCAAAAATGTAGAGACACTAAGCAACCAAGCACAAAATTTCAAGAGAGAGAGAGAGAGAGAATTTTGCTTCAAAATTTTCTAACCCTTTGCAATGGGGGAGAAGGTCCCATAATTATAGAAAAACAAGTTTTCGGTTGAGTTATATCAGTCTATACACGTGTATGGTGATCAAGCCCACTGTGCCAACAGCTGGAACAGCTGTCAAGAAAATATCTGCAAAGAAGCATCAATGGTCGGCAGGCCACTAATGTGGTCGGCCGGCAACCTCAATTGGTTGCAGGCTTGAAGATTTTGGTCCAAAATAGGGCACATAATAGATGGGGTTTGAAGGTTCAAAGATAGGGCATTCCATCGAGAACTTTGGGCACCAAAACAAGCACAAATAGTCATAATCATTGTGTGCACAAACGATGATGTCTAAGTCTTGAGGGCGGTCAAAAATGGGGTGTCTATAGTAATCGGGTTCTAACATCTAGCCGCGACATGAAGGAAAGGAAAATAAAGCGGAGAACGACTCAGCGGGAAAAGTGCATTTATGCCAAAACCCCAGAAATTCACCTTTTCCGAGCCATCCAAAGTCCCAATCCAATTAGAGAGTTTTTCGGTGAAAAACGGCTCCATTTGTGAACGATTTGCAGCTAAAATGAAGAAATCACGAAGCTCAACCTTTTGTTGAAGATAAGGCAGTGAGTGGAAGTTAGGTGTCAACAATTTGGAGGTTCTGCACATTGATGGCCGGCAAGAGGAATTGATGGCCGACACCTTTTTTTTTTTTTGTGGCCGGTAGTCTCTTACTTTGACATGTTGTCCTCCTTAGTGCTGAACAATGCTGAAAGCATGTGTTTATTTTGCTTTCTGTCTGTCTTGAGGTCTTGTTTTGAGTTCTTTTAGTTTTTAGCAAGTTTGTTGAGTTTGTATCTTTGTTGTGTTGTTTTGTTTATCGAGTTGTATGTTGATTTGTTATTGTTGTGCTGTTTATTGAGTTGTATTTATTTAAGTTGTTGATCAGTTCATTATCCGATTAAGAATGTTGTGCTAATACAAGTGTTCAGTTTTCATTATCAAATTCAATCTCATTTCTATGCTAAGTGGTGCTCATGATGCAAAATACAACACTTTTTCAAAGAAAAATTGGTTTTTATTCCAATCATGGTTGTTTTTACAAAAGTGCAGTACAAGTTTCTAAAGCAAATAAAACCTATCTGAAGTTGTACAATGTGCTAAAACTATAAACAAAAAGAAACTAAGCAAAAATAAAAAAAATTAGCACTGGTCGCCTCAGGCTTGAGAAGCCCTCTTCGTCCTCTTCCTCGGAGGAGAGGACTTTGGGGCATTATCCCCATCAGCGCCGCTATCTAAACCTAGACTGGAACCCGAACCGGTGTCATCATCGCTCTCCGCCTCAGAGCTCACCTCGGTATTGCCTCCTGTAGACACCGCATTTTGGCCAGCCCTAGGACTTGGGCGCTTTCTATTGATTACCCGATGATGACAATCAGAATGTGTTCCCCAGCAGTCCTCAACAAGAAAAATGGAATTTGAGCTTTAATCCCAACATTCACATATTTTTGGCCAAACTATTTTAGACTTTAAAACCCTCTTTTCAAAATATTTTTCCAACTATTTCTACAATGTTCCGAGACTTCTATTTCAATTAAAATATTACACTTTTTAGTAAATCGAGTAAGGACAAAGTGGAAATAAATGGAAGGGAGGTGAACTCTTTGAAAAAATATTTAAAAACATCTTCTATATAGGTTTGGATAGGTTTGGATTTGAAGAAAACAGGAGGGGATGGAAGAAAACTGGTTTAGGAAAAGAATGAGCATCAAATCATTAAGAAGGAAACAAATAGCCTTTACTAAATTACGCATATCTCTTTGTACACTTGGAATTTAGATGTGAGACTATCACCATTGGAAATTAGAATTCTGGGGCTTCAATTTAGACCCAAGAACCACCTAAAACCAATCCGAATAAGGGAGATATGCCCATTTGAAGTTGGGCTTAAGAGCAGATTTTGTTGACTTGGTCCTAGGGAAATGAACAGTCTTCACTAAATTAGGCATATCTCTTTGTAAACTTGGAATTTAGATATGAGGCCACCACCATTGGAAAGTAGACTTTTGGGGCTTCAATTTGGACCCAAGAACCACCTAAAACCAAGTCTGGATAAAGGAGGTATGCCCATTTGAAGTTGGGCTTAAGAGCAGATTTTTTTGACCTGGCTCGAGGAAAATGAACAACGTTCACTAAATTAGACATATCTCTTTGTACACTTGGAATTTAGATATGAGGCCACCACCATTGGAAATTAGACTTTTGGGGCTTCAATTTAGATCCAATAATTACCTAAAACCAAGTCTATATAAGGGAGATATGCCCGTTTGAAGTTGAGCTTAATAGCAGATTTTGTTGACTCGACCCAAAACAGCAGCTGCCCCATTTTTCTTGGTTTTGGTTCGGTTGGGACACCCAATTTACCTATTTTCTGATCCATTTAAGTGCACCTACTCATCCTCCATTATTTACACTCATCTCTCATTGTCAAAAAGAGGTTTTGTTTGCATCCATAAAGGAGTATCCCATGCAACCACCTTGAAAATTTGCCCTCTTATCGCATTCTTGTCTCCCACATTGTCTCCCACCTTCTTTTTGACCTTCACTCTCCCTCATTTCCTATATAGAATGATCATATTGTAAGAGAGAGGGAGGGAGGACCACGAAATTGAAGAGAAAAGAGTGAGAAAATGGCGAAAAAAGAGAGAAAAGTTGAGTTTTTAAGCCAAAAACATTCCTATCTTCCATATACACCCCATACCTTCCATACAAACTGAAATTCCATCTTTCCTACACCCAAAACTCCTTCAAAAATTCTGAAATAGCTAAATTTTAGTAGTGATTGATCAAAGGAAAGAGTGAGTGTTGTTGAAAGTGAGAAAAAATAAGAGAGTTAGCCACTTTTCCACCATACATACCTAGAGTTCCATTTTAGTTTCAAATTGAGGATTGAGAACACACTTTCTAAACTTGAGGGTAATCAAGAGGAAGTTTGGAAATTAAAAAGTTCAATCTTTCTTTGAAAGGTGAATTTCTAATCTTTCATTTTCTTATATTTTTTTTATTTCATATTTATTTTCTTACTTTATATTTCATAGTGTGTTGTTGTAATCTAAGCGGTTTGTTTAGCTCATAATTATTTATTTATTTATTTTTATTCGCTTGCTTTAATTTCATATTAATTTTGTTGTAATGTTGCATTTCCTAACTTATATTTTTCTGGTATTGGTCTCATATTAGTTTTGTTGTAATCTTTCATGTTCTACCTTATATTTGTTTTCTTGTTTTAGGTTCATGTTAGTTTTATTATAAGTTTTCACTTTTTTATTTTATATTTGTTTTCTTATTTTTAATCTAACCGGTAGTGGTTAGGTGAGCCACTTACATATTTCTTGTTTGTTCATTTTCTTGGTTTCACAATAAGACAGGTTTTGCTAGGCCTAGGTGGCCGACCGGCCTATTTGGCCGATCGGTTAGCTTCTTTCGGACAAGATGGCGTAATCTCTCAATGTTGACCAATTTCCGCCGACGGTTCCAAGGAACATGAAGCTTTTATTTTGTTTATTTTTATTTTGAGTGTTTTGCGAGGTTTTTATTTTGATGTAATATTCTCCTCATCCCTCTCTAATTTGTTTTGTAATTATTCTTTCAAGTGTTGTAATAATTCCCCACCCCGCTTCTTTCTATCCTTTTCTTTTTCTTGCTTTCTTTATCTGTGAATATATATCATATTTTGTCTTTCATTATATCCATTCTTTACATCCATGCTTCACGTATCTTGATTCGTCTAATTTTGCATTTGTGGATTTAATCAATTCCTATGTGATTATGTACGTTACCTAATGTTCTTGAGATAATTCACATGTTATATCTCAGAAGCCGAATCTTTAGTTGCATCTCATGAGTGAATTGCATTAGGATTTTGTATATAAGATCATGCATGTTTTACTAACTTTGTTTTGTAGCTGTTCGAGGAACGTCGGTAAATATGTAAGTTTTTATGATTTAGCATCCCGTTTGTGTGTGTTTTTCTTATTATGTTTAAGCATCCTACCATGTGGCTACTTGCTTACTTGATATAACTGTATGAATGCCAGTAGATGGAGGTTGTGTCACTTAATTTGGAATAGTGTTGATTTTCATGTTTATAAACTCAATTTATTTGGGTTGTACATCTCCAAAACTCTTTCAAAATTACATGAAATCGAATTATTCCAAAATAAATGACACAGTCTATACTTGTATGCTTAACATAGTAATTTTTAGGATTTATTAAATAATAGGAATATGAACATATAAAGTAAATAAAATTCATATCATGGTTTAGTAAAGGACGATCTTCTGATTGGGTGAGCGAGGGTGCTCAATTAATGACATTCCCCTCTCATACCTAAGGTTTCGAACCGAGACAACTTTGGTTATGAGAAACAGTGGCCTTGGCACGAGTCATGGGTTTTCTAATTTCCCAAAAATATTAGGTGGCGACTCTGAGCTCTGATGACGTAGTCAATTTCTGAGCTCTGATGACGTAGTCCATTTCTAGCAAAAGACATTCTAAAAATTGCCAAATCTAGACTCTCATCTGTGTTTCACATTGCACTAGTGAGACTAGATCAAAGAGATCAAGGGTCTGAACTGTTTAATGGGCACGAGTACCCCCCGGACATGTTACAGCTCCACTCTCGGAACCTGAGCCGGTGTCACCACCTCCACTCTCAGATGACTCTGAATGCTGACTTGCTGCCTCCTCAGAGTCGCTCGTCTCAGCATCATCATTACTTAGAATAGGCTCTAAAGGACCACTCTCAGCTCGGGCGCCCCTAGCTCTGCCTCGACTGCGTGTCGGAGCCTGCCACTCTCTCCTCTCTACTGCCGGGAGAGGTACTGCTGGTGCGGGTGCTGCAGCTGCCGCTGGTGCCATCGGTATGGGTGGAATCTGAAAAGATAGTTGTTGTGTATCAGTTATAGCATGTGAATCACAAGAAAGTATAATATGCAGAATGAGTATATGCATAAGTAATATACAGAGTGTGAATATAGCATGTAAGCGCAGTGTGGCAGATGTGGTCTATCGATGCAATGTATCAGTGCAGTTCGGGAAGTTTTTAGTTGAAATGTCAGTGTCAGTGTGTCAGTGGAAATTTGATGCCTGGAATGTAAAACTGAAGAAATTACTTGAACACTGTAGAGGCTGAGCAACGCCTCTCTCCTCTGTACCATCCCCATTAGCGAGGCTATCAGCTCAAGGGCGCCTCTTGTGTACTCGATGGACACCTGTAAATGTATTTGAATGATTAGTATGTGTAAACAAATATATCTGAAATGAAACATGGAGTGCAAGCGCTAAAGTGTGGTTCATACTAGAGTCGGGCCTCGAACCCCGACAAGCTCATGACCAGCCGTTGCAGGCTTAATCGGGACCTGGTAGATATCCCCGGTGTGTCGCTAGCAAGTTAGCGTGGTGGGAAGCTCTGGCCAATCAGCCCTCCGCCCCGCTCGGGAAGTGTAATAACCCGAAACTCCTTTAAATGCTTCATACACTTTGATTCCCTCAATATATGTGTTATTATGTGTTTGATGCGAAATTCTATATTTTAATGAGTAAATTACATGTTTCTCAATTAGTATCTGTTGGTTACAAAGAAATCTGTTGAAATTGTGACCTTTAGACTGCAAATTGAGGACTTTAGAGGTGCAATAAACCGAAATTGACCTTACAGTTATGATTAGCATGATTTTTAGGACATTATGTAAAGTTTTGTAAAAATTTGATTCATAACGAATTAATTAGCTTCATTGGGCTAAAATTCCTAGAGTTAACACCTTAAAACTGAAATTAATGACTTTAATGAGTTTAGGAACTGAAATTGAGTGCATAAATATGCTAATGGGAATTTTTAGAACCATTCGGATAGTTTAATTACAAATTGATTTCGTTTGATTTATTAAGTTAGATTTGGATAGCCTATATACATACCTAAGATTTGTTATATATATTTGAGCTTTATATGTTATTTCCACTCAACAAAACATCAAAAAATATCTCCTAGAAAGAGAGAAAAGAGAGAAGAAGAAGAGAGCTCACCTTAAAGCTTGAAGATTTGAGAAATTGGAAGAGGAAGTCAAGAATATAACTCAAAGTAAGTGTAAATCCATTAGGCTCCTCTTAATCTTTCTTTAATTGGTTAGAATCAAGTCCTAAGATGAAGCTTTACACTCATGGAAGTTAGGGTTATGAGTTGTGGTCTTGATTGAATATATTTCATGAAATTGAGCATGTGATATTTGGATTTAATTAATTAAAAGGTTGATTCTTGTATTTTGAGTTATCTTGACTTAGATTTTGAGCCATTGCCTTTTGTTTATCTTGGTCTTTACATTTTTGTATGTTTTGAACCTATATATGTATATATGTTTGTATATGTCATGAAAAGATAAAGAGAATGAAGAAAGTATGGAAATTAGAACCGGATGCGTTAATTTAAAAAGAGTTTGACCTAATTAAACTTGAATCTAAGTTTTGTTATACTCATATCTTATGTTCTTGGAGTGGAATTGCTTGAATTGAACTTTGGAATTAAGTTTAGAAAGCTTGAATTTGTTGGATTTTCGGACTGCTTAAACAGAGCCCAGGACCGCATGTGCGGAGCCCAGGTCGCATGTAGGGGAGGCACAGCCGCACGTGCAGAAAGCAAGGGAGACAGGCTAGGGCATTTTGCAATAAAGGCACGTGCGGACTGCACGTGCAGCACACCTTTCCGTACGTGCGGTGGGGGACTTCCGCACGTGCGGCTAATATGGGAAAATTCTGTTAACTTCTGTTACTTTTTTTGACCTTCTGAAACTGTTAATGTGTCTATTGGAGCCCTCTAAAATACTTGGAAGTAAATAAGAAGTAAACAAATCAAGCAAAAGATTAAAGAGATAAACTAAGGAAAGAATGCATTATTTATCCATTTGAGTATGTGTGCTACGTGTAGGTCACTTGCGGAAAGAGACTGCAGCTCGCCTAAACCACTGTAAGTAATAACAGTGTAACGATTTATATTTTTATTTATGTATTCTTGTTTATGAATTATGTGCCTTAATTATATTTAGCCCATTCGAGATAAATTGTACTATGATTATTACATTATGATTGCGAATAGCATATTTGGGATAAATGGTGCAACGATTTATGTATTTTTGCTTGTGAGTGGCACACGTTCGATAAATTTAAGTGAATGGTAACAGTTGAGCAATGATAGAAGCATGAGTAATGGCAGAATAAAAGGACCTAAAGTTGTTCTATTCTGTTATATATGAGTACTCCATTGGCCCGAGGCCGTTTTGTACTCCATTGGGCCTGAGGCCGTTTGGTATTATTAGGAATGGCAACGGGGCGGGGCGGGGCGGGGCCGGGGATCACATTCCCCGTCCCCGATCCCCGATCCCCGATGGTCGAATTTCCCCCGGCCTCGGCCTCGATCCCCAATTGGAAACCTATCATTGCCGCCACCCTCGCTCTCAACAGGGATCGGGTTTCCTCGACCCCGAACATTCCCTGGTTAAAAAAAAAAGTTCCAAAACATACAACAATTCATCATCATCAACAACAACAACAACATCATCATCCGAGACAAATCTAAAAACGATCTAAAAACAAAAAAAAAAAAATTTGTGAAACAGATCCGAGATAGATCTAAAATTTGTGAAACAGATCTGAGACATATCTGAAACAGATCTAAAATTTGTGAAACAGATCTGAAAAAAAGAAGAAGATCTGATCGGTGAGCTGGACGGCAACGTCAAGAAGAGAGAGAGTGGATGAGAGACGCGGTGGTGGTGGTGGTGGTGGTGGTGGTGGTGGTGCGAACTGGACGGCGGTGATGGTCGGCAACGTCAAGAAGAGAGGGAGTGGATGAGAGACGCGGTGGTGGTGGTGGTGGTGCGAGCTGGACAGTAGTGGTGGTGGATCTGAGAGAGAGAGAGAGAAGTCAGTGAGGTAGAGAGAGATGAGAGACGGAGACTTGGTTTGGTTTATATATATATATATATATGTATAAAAAGGTAAAATGGTAATTTAACATCGGGGATAAACCAGGCCAGGGATCGGGGACGGGGTCGGGTCGGGTACGGGGCTGGGACACTTATCCCCGTCTCCGTCTTGAATCTGTTTGGGGATTGATTTTTAAATATCATCCCCGTCCCGTTGAGGGTATTTTTCGGGGAAAACCTGCTCAATTCGGGGTCGGGTCCCCATCGGGCCGGTTTCAAATTGCCATCCCTAGGTATTATGTGGGCTCGAGGCCATTATGTATTATGTTGGGCCCGAGGCAATTGTGCATTACTTTGGGCTTTAAGCCAGTCTATCCTATGTGGGCTCAAGGTCGTTTTGAAATATGACGAACGGAACATATAAACGTTAGATAAATATTCTCTGAGATAAATGCTTATTCACTCGAACCTCTTTATATTATTATTATTCACTAAGTCTTGCTCACTTCGTTTTTACATGTGTTTATGTAGGTAGTCAACTTGGAAGACAGTCCTAGGTCAGCTTCAGGAGGCCTTTTTGGTGGGTCGGATGTGTTAAGCTCCACAATTGAAGCTTTTTGTCTGGATCTTATGATGTCATATGTTTTGTCAAGTTTTTGATGGCTTTCGTTAAACCCTTGAGCAAAATGTAAATTTTTGGTTACTAACTCCTTGTATATGCCTACATGACATGGTCTTGTATATATATATATGTATAAATTATGTATATTTAAAATCCGGGCATATAAGCACTGCTTAATGGACGTTCTGTAATTTATTTGTTTTCGCTTTAGGCCCTGTTGTCGGATGCATATTATTGAAATTTTGTTTTGAGGCCTAAGTACAGGCCGGTCAAGGACCAAACTTTTAGGGGCAGGTTTGGATCGTGACAAGAAGCTCCTCTGCCACGGGCCCTGCTCGCCCGGGTCACTCTGGGCCTCGCTTTCACGGCAGGAGTTCTTGCCTTCTTAGCCCTACGAACACCGGTCAGGGGCGGCATCAAATGTGTCTAGATGAAAGCTGTATAGTCGTCCTCCACTCGGAAGAAGTCAACGTCAAGGCCCACATTGAATTGGATGACCTCCTCAACAGATAGGCTCTTTGCGGATCGCATGGACTCTGGTGGAGCCATCGGGACGATCGGGTCGGGCACGTCCATAATCTGGCGTACGAAGAGCTCGCCCATGAACCAGGCCCGGCAGACCGGGCCCTCAAACAGAATACAATAGCAGGAGATGGCCTAGGCGCCGGCGAACTGGTCCCGGACCCCTTAGCATCAAGGCCCATGGCTGCCACATGATCTGCAAATAGAAGTTGTACAGATTATTAGTTGCTGTCAATTGCTAAATGACCAGTTTCAAAGCAAAAATGACTATGTTTCAGATTACCTCATGGGCAGCTATTGTGTCGAAGTATTGCCTGAAGAATATGAAAGGCTCATTGGTCCTACGGCGAAGCTGACTATCATATATCCGTGAATAGGGGACTGTAAACGAAAGCTCCTCTACAGGCTTCAAGGTGAGAGTTTGAAAGTATGCGTATACTCATAGCTGTAGGGAAAATGCAGCGGTATGTGATCAGTATAGTATCGAGCAGATGTAGAAAATGCAAAACAGAAAGCACAGTATATGAACAGTGTTTGAGCAGATACAGAAATACGAAGTAGAAAGCATGTGTTGAAATAGATGTAAAACAGAAACTGTAAAGAAAATATCAAATGCAAAGAGAGAACTAAGATGTGTACCTCCCAGGCTCGCCAGTAGCCTCCAATCAAGTCTCCCCGTAGACGGGAGATAGAGCTCATATATCCGTACAGCATGGTGAGGCCAGCTTCGTCCCAGTCGTAGAAACGAACTCGAGGAAGGGTCACTAGGGCGCTTAGCAAATGCAGGCCTACGGTGTTTCACTTGTTTGAAAACAAGGTGGTACCAAAGACGAACATCAAGAAGTCCCTGGCGTATGGCTCGATCTCTTCTATCATCTCTGGCTCAGTCCCTCTAAATCGCTCAGCGAACCAAGTGTATCTGACCATCTCGTCTGGTATATGGGTGGGTATGCCCCCAGCAGCTTGAACCAGGCTGCCTCTCACTCCTCCATATCTGTATCGATAGGGATTGGATCGCCTCCTACGCTAAGCCAGTGATCATGGCAAAGTCGTAAGGAGTTATTGTCATCTCCCCTGCGGTGGAAAAGTGGAAGGAGTTGGTGGTATCCAACTACCTCTCCACCAGTGCTCCTAAGAGGGGATGGCTCGCGGTGACCCAAGTTAAGCCAGAGCAGAAAAGGCTGAAGCCCGCCTCGTCAATGATATCTCGAACTCTAGTTGGGAGCTCGTCATACCAGTCTCGAGTTGTCGTAGCATCGTAGCCTCTGAAGGCGCGAGACTCGCCCTGTGGCAGAAGACAAATGCAATCAGATGAAGGTAGTGCATGAAATGCAGTCAGATAAAAGGCAATGTATGAAATGCAGTTAAGCGAATCCAATACAAGGCAGTGCAGGAATTGTAGATAATGAAAGGTAAAATACATGAAAAATAGAGGTTCTACCTCAATGGCAATGGCTGACAAGTGAGAATCCGGCTCCCTCAGCAAAAGGTCCTCCGGTGCGCCGTGAACAAACTCGGTAAAACGTCTAATGCCTCCGGAAGTGGGCAATATGTGTGTCTGTGGGTGATATCTTGCCGGATCGAAAGGCCGTACCCTCAGTGGTAGCGGCTTCAGCTTGGCCTCGGGCTCGAACTCCGCCTCCAAGTCGGCCTTAAGGTCAGCTATCGGCTCCTCTACCTCCAGCTCAGGTGGAACTATTGGGGGAACCTCTAGAGGAGTCCCGTCATGGAAAATCTCGTCCGCCATCTGAAAATGGGTGTGAAGTGGGTGAAAAGTGAAGAAAATTAAAGAAAAATGGTAAACTTGGAAAAAGTCAAACCCTAGGACAGAGAAAATGGAGGAAAAAGTCAAAGCCGGGAAAAGTGCACTAAACTCGAGAGAAACTCGAAGGGAATAAGCCTAGAATTGTGGAAGTGAGGAAAGAAGCACTGAATTCAAGTTTCAATCGGTTCAAAGTGAAGGAAATAAAGAGATTTTAGCAAATCAACTTCCTGTGGGGTTTGGAAAAACGTGTAGAAAGTGCAAATCTAGAGAGAATGAATGTCTAGAGAGAGAGAGAGGAAGATTTCGAACTTAGGTGAGTGAGGAAATGAGCCCTAATTGCTCATATTTAAAGACCTGAACCAAAATGACCAAAAAGCCCCGAATCTGCCATCGATGGCCGGCAAGGTTCATTGATGGCCGGTAAGGCTCACCAATGGCCGGCACCTGGTTAGCAACCTTCCCTTGTGGCCGGCAGGTTCCTTTGGGTTCTTGATGATGTTTTGTGTCCTTGGTTTCCAAGAAGTGAAGGAATTGTCCACTGTTGAGTTCAGATTGTCTCTATGAAAGCTCAAAACTATGTTTTCGGTGCGCGATGTTCGTCATTTGTCAGTATAAACGAGGTGTATCCTATTGTAACTCTTCTGAGAGGTGAATTAGAAGTTGCTACTGAGTTTGTTTTAATTAAATCTTGCTTTGGTATCTTGCATAGAACATGCATTTTGTTATTTGTTGTTGCATGGAACATGTACTTCACTTTGTGGCATAGAATATGCATTTCGTACATGTTGTTGTGAGATGTGCATCTCACAGGAATTGCATGTGCGTTTTGCATTCGCTATTCAATCATGCATGGAATGTGCATCTGCTTTTGAATCACGCATAGAATATGCTCCCGTTATCAATCATGCATAGAATATGCTTCTACATTGTTTGTTTTGCATAGAACATGCCATTAACATTGTATCTCAGTTGTTTGTTTTGCATAGAACATGCATTCATACTGTATCGTATTTATTTCCTACACAAGCACGATATTGTATATACGGTTCATTCAAAGGAGTTTTAGGTAAAATCATTTGTACCCTTTGAATCGCATCCTTTTACTCTTCCTATTCTCGTGTGAGACGCGTTAGGATTCCTTCGGTTAAAAACATTCGGATGTGTCCCGGTGTTCACACCACCTCTTCGGTTAAAAACATTCGGGTGCGTCCCGGTTTCACACCTCCCCTTTCGGTTAAAAACATTCGGGTGTGTCCCGGTGTTCATACCACCTCTTCTCCTCTTGCGTGAGACGCTTTAGGCTTGCAAATCGGTTAAAAATATTCGGGTGTGTCCCGGTGTTCACACCATCCTTTTTCTCGTTCCGCGTGCAACGTGTTAGAATCTTGGTTGAGACCTCAAGTGTGCCTGATGGTTACGTCGCCCTTTGCCTTTCCTGCGCATCGCGTAGTTAAGCCTTAATTTTCTTACATCCTTTTTGCATGAAATGTAGTTTGGGCTTGTGTTTCTCGCGCATGGCGCGTAGTTTTCTTTTCATGTTTAGAATTGCTGTGCCTTGTTTCAGTTTGTTTAACTGTGGCATTTCTATGCATGGCATTTGCATTTAAATGTTTCATTGCACAGTCTCATTGCATGATCATAAGTTATGTTCTTACATCATGCATATTATTTGCATTTTTCCCCAGAACTACGCTGGTTTGATTCCTTGCAAAGGGATAAGTAGGCATCTAGCGGGCGCAACCATTTATGTATGTTTTGATTGTTTGTCCAAGTCTTACGGCCTTGTCAAAATGAGTCGTCTCTAGGCTTTGACATTTACTCACGTCATTTCATGACTCCAAGTTCTGTCAAAGAGGGCAACTATAGACACCCCATTTTTTACGGCCCTTCAAGACTTGGATGTTCTTGCAGGTACATCTGATGACGAGTCTATTTGCTCGCCGAGTGCTCGAAGTCCTCAGCGAAATGCCACAACTTTGAGCCTTTCAAACCCTTTATCCGTTTTGTCTCCTTTTTGGACCAAGCCTTTATCTTTCCAGCCTGCAATCTCTAGTGGCCTGTCGGCCACCCTTGGAGGCTGTCGGCCATCATTTCTTGTCTACTGGCCATTGATGTGCCTTGCTGGCCATCAATGATGCTTGCCAGTAATCACTGATGACCGGTCGGCCACTAGTGTTTTCTGCAGATATTTTATACCAGCTGTGCCAGCTGTTTGCATAGGTGCTTGCATCTATCCACACGTGGAGGGCTGGATCTCCTTGTATAGACTTCAAGTTTTCTATATGTAGGGACCCCCTCTCTCATGTTTTGAGGTTAGAAAAATTTGGAAAAAAATTCTCTCTCTCTCTCTACATTTCTCTCTCTCTCTCTCTCTTGAAATTTTGTGCTTAGTTGCTTAGATACACTATACTTTTGCATATCAGCCCTTAACCAAAGTGGTTTGTCTTCGAGTTGAGGTTGGTTGAAGCTCTCTTGGAGCTTCTTAAGTGGATTTTGGCTTGGTTTGTTACCTAGAATTACTTTTCCCTTCAAGAGGTATAACACTTGTCTTGTACACTTTGTTTTGCGTACTCATTTTGCTATCTTTTCCCACTGTTTTTTGGGTTGCTTTTGAACTGTAAAAAAACTTGTTTTCGTGGACTAAAAGTGATGGTTTAAGACCATTTTAAGTTAGGGGGTGCTTTACCCTTCTTTCTTTCTTGTTTGAAAGGCTTTTGTACCTTTGTTTTCCATTTTCAAACCAACTTTTTTTGGGATTTTAACCACTAAATTTCAAAGTATTTTCAGTGGCAAAAAACATGTTTTAAAGTCCAAAATTGAAGGGGTTAGCCTTCCTTCTTTGTGTCTTGTTTGCTAGCCTAGTTAATTCTACGTGTTAGCATGATTTTCTAGCGTTTTGTAGCTATATGTCAGCATGTTTTTGCCTTTGTTTTAGACTACTTTAGCTCTATTTTGGGCAGTTTGGGTCAATTAAGTCTTGTTTTGCATGATTGTAGTGTAAAGGTCTTTACAAGCTCGGTGTTTTAGGCCATTAGACACCCCTTGTTTGAGTTAATTGTATGTTTTGGTGTTGTTTTGCACTTCATTTCAACACCTAAAGCTCTACAACGTCCATCATTTCTTGACTTTTTAAATTTGCTTTGAGGGTTGTTTCAAACTTGGGACTCTTTAAGCTTGACATTGAGGTCCATGCTTAATGGTTTAATTGTCTTTTGAGGGTTCATTACCAACGGCATGAAACTTCTCTCACGCCTTAAACTACCCCTTGTTTGACGCTTCCTTCCCTTTAGAGGACTTTAACTCACCTTTTGGACTTAATTGAATTAATGAATGGTTGGTAAAGTAAAATAAGTAATTAAAACTCGGAACTAAAAGTGAGCCAAGATAAGAATTTGGTTTTGTTTTGATGTGTTCAATCGGACGTTAATTGAACACATGGAACTTGGACCATTTCATACTTGTTAGTGATGAAATGATCCAAGTCTCCAAGGTCAACTTCTTCCCTTGATCTTTCATGAAATGGAGGAGGTTTGTGTCTCATTTTGTATTTATTGAACTTGCACCTCTCAAGTCACAAGCTATCATGCAATGAAATTGCTTAAGTTGGTGGTTTGTGGCTTGAGTTCACAACTCCTTGGATTTGTTCATGAAAAGGAGGGTTAAGTTGTGTAAACAATCTGTGGGAATACCCTCGTTTTGGTTTGTTTGTTCTCTGTTGCAGCAAGTTGAACCAGTGCATCAGTGGCCGGCAGTGTACCATAGATGGCCGGTAGGCCACTTCCATGGCCGACAGTCTTTTCCAGTGGCCGGCTGGCCACTGATGCAAACATCAACAGAGAATTGGTAAGGGGGAGCAGAATGATTTTGAAAGTGTTCAACTGTGCAAATAGATGCTTTCGAGAGCAAAGCAGAAATCTTTTCGGGTGGAAACCAAGAATGCGCATCACATCTTTCATTTCTCGAGGTAGAACAACTAATTAACTTCGTTTAGTTACTTTGTTTAATTTTAGTTGCAAGTCTTGTAATTATTTAATTTATTAGTTAGCTAATTAGTTCAAAATGTTGTAATAATTAGTTAATTAGTTTAGCTAGTTATTTATTTTGGTTTGTAATAATTAGCTTAATTAGCTTTCATTCGCTTAGCTTAGTTGCTAATTAGCTTAGCTTTTATTGATTCGGACTCTCCTTCGTGAGAGCAAAATGTAATAATGGGTATGTCTTCCAACCCCACGTCTTTCTCCCTTTTATTTATCCGCTTTTGATGGTTAGATTAAGGACATATTTCAATTAACATACCTTATGCTTGCATCCATTTATCTTGTTTTGCATGCACCAAGGCTCGACGCATCATTCAAACTACATTGTTGTTTCAATTACTTCGTTGAATACGTGTTTAACCGTTTGTTATCAAAATTGTTTCATATGCCATATTAGTAGCCAAGCCTATTAATTGCATTATTGCATGTATTGCATTAGACATTTAACATAGTTAGGAATCATGTATTTTTTTTCTAACTCATATTTTCTTAACTTGGAGTACTAGGTGAGTTTTTAATGCTTTAGCATACTTGCATGAGTGTAAGTGATTGACATGACTAGCATGCTTGCCATGAGACTAAATACTTACTTGTTAAACTGTTTGAATGCCTGTAGATGAAGGCTTGTTGTTTGAATTGGAACGATTCAATGAATGTATGTTTAAGCCCACTATGTCTAGTGGCAAATTCACAGTTTTAAGCCTACTTTGTTGAATGGCCAATTCGCAAACTTTAAGCCCACTTGAGGTGGCAAATTCAACCCTTTTCATAAAAACAAACATGAATTGAATTGTTTCAATTTGAACAAACTAGTCTATATTTGCTTGTGCACATCACATAGTAAAGCTAGCTTAATAACCGGAACAAGAGCATATAATGTTGATAAAAATTATATCATGATTAGTAGAACCCGATCTTTGATCGGGCGAGCGGGGGTGCTCAATTCATGACCTTCCCCTCTCGTATCTAAGCTCCCGAGCCGAGACAACTTTGGTGATGACGGACACGTGGCCTTTGGCACGAGTCATGGGTTTCCTAGATTTCCTAAAAATATTTAGGTGGCGACTCTGTATCTGGCAAACCAGTCCAATTTTGGCATATTTGATTCAAAATCAATTTTTCAAAACAATTTGCTGGATTTGGACTCTTTGGTATTTATCAATTTCATATTGCACTTGTGAGACTGGATTCAGAACCACGGGAGTCCGAGCTATAAGGCTTTTTTTCAAACCTGTGAGGAGGGGCGCGAAAAAGCCGAGCTACACCCCCCGACCCCGATTAGAACGATTTTTTCTCGAAAAATACCGTCGACAGGCCGAGGATGGTATTAGAAAATGAATCCCCAACAAATTTCGATCCGAGGACGGTGATACGTTCGTCGGTCCTGGTCCCGTTTCCTCGATGTGAAATTACTATTATACCCATATATATATATATATATAAACCAACCCCTAAAACACAGCTCACACTCACACACAAGAATGACTTCCACCGCCTCTC
Source organism: Camellia japonica (assembly GCA_030407325.1). Classification (NCBI taxonomy): domain Eukaryota; kingdom Viridiplantae; phylum Streptophyta; class Magnoliopsida; order Ericales; family Theaceae; genus Camellia; species Camellia japonica. The sequence continues at coordinate 91,485,731 of JAPPVO010000010.1, read as the reverse complement.
ATCTCTCTCTCTCTCTATAAAAGCCTTCCATCACTATCGATCTCCCTCCCTTCATTGTTCTCCTTTCCTTCCTCTTATCACCACCAATCTCCCTCCCCCTCCGCTGTCTTTGGCGAGAGAGAGCTGTGGTTACGGTTTCCGATCTCAGCAAAAGTAAACTTAGATCAAGCAGACTGACCGATGCCTTTTCGAAGCTGTTGCTTTTCATCTTCAGAAGCTAGGGTTTGGGCTTGGGGTTGCGACATATTGTTATGCAACTTCGGACTTCGATATTCACTCATTATCTTCTTTCCCGAGGTACTCTCTGTCTCTCTCTCTTCTAAGTTCTATATACATATTTGTAATTGTGATTATACGATCTTAAATTGTATATATATCTGAAATTTGGCAACAAATTAGGGTTCATTGTTGTATATGTTCAGAGAAAAGGGCAAAACTGATATGCTGTTCTTTTCTTTATATATATATATATATATTTAGGTTGAATAACTGACAAGTTTAAATATTGCCCTTATAAGTAGCAAACTACTAGATTCCTCTTTCATATGTCATTGGAAATGTTTGACATTAGTGATTGATTTAGTATTTCTCTGTGTTTTCTGTTTTTTTTCCTATTTCTCTGTGGTTTCTAAATCTATTGCTTCAATTAATTTGCAAGTTAGTAATTGTTCAAACGAATTTGGTTAAATGTGTATTGTTGGGGATTTTTCGAGGTCGGGAAAACCCAATTGCTATTAGGGGGCGAGAGCAGGGGGGTGATTGGTTCCCCGCTGGGGATCGGGGGCAGGGGCAGGGAGTTTTTTACATTCGGAGATCGAGAACGGGGTGTGTAATCCCAGCCCCGCCTCAACCCATTGACATTCCTACTCCAACCCACAAATAAATACCCATCTTTATCACCCCTCTCTAAAAGTTGTAGCATGACAATGGCGAGAGCATGATACGTGTGAGATGGTATGTTGTCTAAATGATTTTTTTTAAACATTTATACACAAGTCCTAATTTATGAATTTATACTCCATTAAATCCTAATTAAGATTTTTTTAGACCTTTAAGTCCTATTAAATTTTTAATAGTCAAAATTGCCCTTCAAATAATGATTGTTCATCATTTATGATTATCTATAAAGAACATGATGATTTAACATTTATTTTGATTTTTAAAATTTTAAAACATTAACTTTTAAATTGAATTTTTTTAAAAATATATATATATATATACGCAAAAACAAAAAAAAAAAACTAATAAGTGTGTTTGGTTTCAATTTTTTGGATTCAGTTTTCTAGAAATTGATGGAGTGTTTGGTTTGTGTTTTGAGATAAATTTTCAAAAAAAATTTGGATAGAGAGTTTAGAAAATTTTTTTGATTTGTTTTGTTATATATTTTAAAAATAGTTTTGAAGTTTGGGATGATTTGATATTGTGTATAGTTGAGTATATGTGTGTGAGAGAAAAAGTGATTGAGAATGAGAGAGGAGAAAGAAAAAGTGATTAATTGATGTGTAATAAAAAGAGAAGTAATTTTAGAATTTTTTTTGAGAAAATTCGTAACCAAGCATGTTTTTGGGAATTTTCTTTGAAAAACATGTTTCAAAACACAAACCAAACACACCTTGAGTTTTTTTTATTTTTTTTTTATTTTTATTTTTTTTTAGTGAATATTTTTAAAATTTTAAGTAACTTTTTTACTTTTTTAGATGCACCTTACTTAGATATATTTAAAAAGTAAAATATTTATAAAAAAGATATTTTAAAAAATCAATAAATACACAAGAATACAAAAAATATATATATATATATATATAAATATTTGTGCAAAACTGAAAATTGATGTGTCTATAAAGGAGCACGATGATTGAACATTGATGTGCAAAATTTAAAAAAAAATCTTAAAAAAAATAAATAATGGTCTCAGTTTTAAAATTAGAAAGAAACTGATAATGTTTTCGATTTTATTAGATAGTTGAATCAAACCAATAAATAAAAATGTAAAAATATTTAATCTCATGCTCTGTTTTTTATTAGTTAGTGAAACAATTATTTTGAATATTACTATGTCAAATTGATAATGTTGTTAGTTTTAAAAATTGAAAAAAACTGATAATATTATCAGTTTTACTAAGTAAGAGTTATTGGTTCAAAAAATTTTAAATAGGACCTATGGTACCATAACATTTGTGAACAAAACTTCTAGATAATTAACTCTTTTTTTTTCTTTTTTTTTTGAATATTTACACACAAGTTCTAATTTATAAACTTACTCCATTAAGTTCTAATTAAGATTTTTTAGACTTTCAAGTCTCATTAAAAATTTAATAGTCAGAATTGCCCTTCAAACCATGATTGTTCATCATTTATGATTATGTATAAAGAAAATGATGATTTAACATTTATTTTGATTTTCTAATCTTTAAAATATCAACTTTCAAATTGAAAAAATTTTAAAAACTGAATTATTTTTTGTGCAAAACTGAAAATTTTGTGTCTATAAAGGAGCACGATGATGAAACATTGATGTGCAAAACTGAAAAAAAAATAAAAATAAATAAATAACTTTAAAAATAAAAAATTGATAATGTTCTCAATTTTAAAACTGAAAATAATTGATAATGTTCTTGATTTTATTGGATAGCTGAATCAAACCAATAAGTAGAAAGGCAAAAACATTTAATCTCATGCTTAGTTTTTTTCGTCAATTGGTGAAATAATTATCTAGAACATTACCATGCAAATTTGATAATACTCTTAATTCTAAAAATTGAAAAAAAATTTGATAATATTTTTAGTTTTACTAAATAGGATTTATTGGTTCGAAAAAATCTTAAATAGGATCTTAACTATCATAACATTTGTAAACAAAACTCTTAGGTAATTAACCCTTTTTTTAATACATACAGGCAGATACTTTAAGGTCTTGTTTGAAAATATATTATTTTAAATAGTATTTATTTATTTTTCTTTATTTTAATTTAATTAAAAAAATTATATTTTGAATGATAATTTATTTTTAAATTAATCTGATGAATACGGAAAAAAATAAAATAATTATAATTAAACATAATATTTTATTTTATTAATTATTTTAATTTATTTTTAACCAAACATGGCCTGAACAAACTCTATAAGCAGTAGCCCAGACAACTACTCTTTTCCTTTGATGAATACGGAAAAAATCTTAGATAAGACCTAAATTATCATAATATTTATAAATAGAATTTTTAGATAATTAATTCTTTTTTTTAATACAGGCAGACACTTTAAGGTCTTGTTTGAGATATATTATTTTAATTAATTATTTAATTTTTTTCATTATTTTAATTTAATTAAAAAAATTATATTTGGAATAATAATTTATTTTTTAATTAATTTGATGAATACGGAAAAAAAATAAATAATTATAAATTAAATAATATTTTATTTTATTAATTATTTAATTTATTTTTATCTCAATCAATAACCAAACATGGCCTGAACAAACTCTGCAAGCAGGAGACAAGACAACTACTCTTTTCCATTTGCAATTTTCCTTTCAAATAATGTTACAAGACAATAAAAATGATTGTGGTTCGAGTTTGGGCTAAAAAGAGTACAGATGCCTAAAAGCATCACTATTAGGGTCTAAAAGTTGATGAGTGGTTGGTTTAATGCTCTTGAAGGGACTCTTTCTTCTTGCTACTTCAATAACAAGCTATCCTATAAATAAATAAATAATAATAACAAATTAATATAATTATATTTATGTGTATCATATTCTATTTATTATATCACGTGTCACAATTGTGTTACTAATAGATATGAATGGTAGAATTCCTTAAACTAATATAATGATAATAAATGCTATTGTAAATAAATTATGGTACAATATTATAATTTTATCATAATATTATTAATTCAATAATCAAGAGTTTAGGTTTGGGCTTTTGTGTTACATTACTTGGTTGATGCCTAATTCATGAGGCCTTTTGTTAAAAAGAACATTCCTTCACATGGTGGGAATGCATGGCCCTAATGCAATACTCATGTGATCCAATGACACCAGTTGACGGCGTAGAATCTATTTCTAACTTTTTAAACAAAAATTATATTGATAAAAATATGTAAACACTTCATTTTTGATCGCTCTTAAAATTTAGGCGTCTCAAGTTGAACACTCAATGATGAATTAGTGCGTTGTGCAAACGTTCGATTTCTTCAGCAAGAAGCTTCAGTTTTGATTTCAGAGCTTAAAAATCTTGCATCTCCTTTGAGCCAAAACCTAATTTTTCCAAACCTGACCACCTAAAGGCCTGCTAGCCAACAGGTGGCCGACTGGCCAAAAATTGGTGGCCGGCCGTCCCTTACCTGGCCGGCTAGCCAGGTTTCCCGACAGAACACATATTTGTTGCCAGCTGTCCCCCTCATGTGTATGTACTACACCAGTTAGCTCAATACAAATATTTCCGAGATAGCAACCAGTTTTTCTATATATACTTGAACATAACTTATGTTTTTAGGTTAGAAAAATTTACCAAAGCTCATATTCTTGCAAAACACACACACACACACACACACACACACACACACACACTCTCTCTCTCTCTCTCTCTCTCTCTCTCCTCTCTCTCTATCTTGTAACACACATACACTATGCCAACACTTCCTAAACAAAAAATTTCAGTATCCTTGCTGAGGTTCTTGAGTTAAAATTTCAACTCTTGAGAGTGATCACTTGTTGGTTTGTGAATCAAAGAGTAACCTCTCTTCAAGAGGTATAACTTTGGCCATCTGTACACTACTTCTTTCTTCTCTTTTCTTGTTGTTTTTGTACTATTTTTAAACTGTTTTTAAGGATTGAAACTTGTGACTTAAAGCTATCAAACGTGGAGGGGTTAACCACCCTTCTTTGAACTTTATTCTACAAGCTTTTGTCCTTGTGTATCCTACTTCTTTCTCAACTTTTGGCCGTTGAATTTCAGAGTTTTAAAAGGCTAAAATCTATGGTCTTGAGGTCCAAAAAGCGGAGGGGTTAGCCATCCCTCCTTAGGCTTACTTACTAGCTTCAATTATCTCTTATTTTTGCTTACTTTTTTTTAGCTTTTTCAACTTAATTCTAGCACTGTTTTTACTCATTTGAGGACTGTTTTAGTGTGTTTATTTCATTTATGCTTTGCATAGTATACTTGTAGTGTTGTAGTCCTTATAAATTTGGTGGTTTAGGCCTTAAACACCAACTTATTTGAGTTGATAGCTTTTATTTTCATAGCTTTCATACATATGTTTACTCTTGTAATAACCATCTCTGCACCCTCCATCCTTTCTTGGTTTTATTTGTTTGAGAGTTGTTTCAAACGAGTGTTGTTTAAGGCATACGAAAGAGACCTTCCATATTTAATGATTTAATCTCTTCAGAGGTTCATTATCAAGGTATTATATCTTTCTCATGCCAAGAATAACTTATTGTTTGACACTTTTTTTCATTAGTAGACATAACTCTCATTTATGGACTAATATGATTAAAGAATGGCAAGGTAATTAAATGGGCTAATAAAATTAGACTAAAATGGTAATAAGAGTAATAAAATTGGTTTGGGTTTAATTGGACATTAATTGAACCTATTGTGTCTCGAGTCGTTACATACTCATTGGTGATGTTAATAATTCGAGAGGCGATGTCTACCACTTCCCTAGAGAGTTAACTCCATGATAGGGAGGAGGTTTTGTTGGTCTTTTATTTCCATTTATTAAGACTTTGTCCCATCGATTCATAGATCATCACGGAACGAGTTTGCGTTAATTGATGGTTTGCGAATCAAGTCTACCCCTCCCTCGATCTGTTTCATGATAGGGAGAGGTAGAGAAGACAAACATCTCCTGGAAATACTCTGTTTGTGCTCTGTTTTCTTTCTGTTGTAGCGGGGTAGACCTCCAAAATAGTGGTCGGCCGGCCACCTATCCATCCGGCCAACCACTTTTCAAGGCCAGCCGGCCACTTTATTTTATGCAGACGTACCATTTTCATGGCAGAATAGAGCAGAGGCTGGGGCTAAAACAAATTATTTTTCTGACTGCAAAACAGAACAGTTCTGGCAGCAAAATAGAGGTGTTTTTGGGTAGATATTCCCGTTCAGGAATACGCGCTTCTCTACTTCCTATGGCTAGTGAAATTAATGCTAATTAGTAGATTTATTTGAAAATTGTAATAGCTAGTTCATTAATTAGTTAAATTCCTTTGAATTTGTAATAACTAGTTAAATAGTTAAGTAATTCGGTATTGTAATAATTAGCAAAATTATGACATTCATTCAGACTTTTCTTGTATGAGGGCAAACTCGTAAAATTGTGTATGTCTTCCAACCCCCATTTCTTTCTCCCTTTTATTTACCTGCTTATAATGGTAGCATCATGTTTTACATTTTCATGTCATTGCCATGACTTATATCCATTTTTGCATGCATAATGGTTCGGCTCATCATACTAAAGAATGTCAATTTCAAATTCCTTACTCGTATACGTGTTTTGTCGTATGCCTTGAATTGACTCACATGCCATACTAATAGCCGAGCCTATTAATTGCAAGTTGTGTGCGTTGCATTAGTCATGTTGCATTGCTTAGGATCATGCATTTTTCTACTTATTTTGTTTTCTTTGGCTTGCCTTAGAGTACTACGTGAGCGGTTTTGCTTTGACATATTACATGTGTGTTGGTGTTGTTATATCAAGTATGTTTACCATAAACCTAAGTGCTTAAGTGATATATCTCTTGAATGCCTGTGAATGGAGGCTTTTCTCTTAAGTTGAGATGATTCAATTAAATGTACATATGAGATCACTTTTTTAAGTGGTATATTTTCGAAACACTTTTCAAACAAACATGAAATCGAAACGTTCCAAAGTGGGTGAATTAGTCTATACTTGTGTGCATTAAATAGTAAAGATAGCATAATAATTGGAACAAAAATATATGATGTACATGAAAATCACATCATGATTAGTGGATCATTTCTTTGATCGGGTGAGTGGAGTGCTTAATTCATGATCTTCCCCTCTCATATCTAAGTTCTCGAGCCGAAACACTTTGGTGATGACGGACTAGTGGCCTTTGGGACGAGTCATGGGTTTCCTAAATTTTTTAAAAATATTTAGATGGTGACTCTAAAATCTAGCAATGTAGTCCATTTTTGGCATTTTGATGATAAATGGATTTTCTAAAATGATTTGTAGAATTTAGGCTCATTTGTGTTTATCTGTTTCACATTACACTTTTGAAATCAGATTCAGAATCACGGGAGTCCGAACTGTAAGGCTATTGTATCCGAGAAGACTAAACCCTTTCGAAGAGTACGAAAAGCAAGCTACAAAATATAATTAAAAATTATTTTTATATCAGTAAAAGAGAAAATTTATGAAAAAATGAATGTTTTTTCAAAATATTTTTTAAAGAAAATTTCACCGAATTAGTTTTAATTTTCTTTAATTTTTTTCTTCAAAAAATAAATTCTAAAAATAAAATTAAACAAGTCAAAGTTTTTTGAGTTACAGTCAGAGAATTATTCGATATATTCTTTCTGAATAATTGTCTTAGGTATGTAAATATTGTTGTAGGCCATATATATATATATATATATTAATAAATCCACTACACTTTGCACTTTAGTACATTAGGATATCAACATGAACTAGATCTTGATTTGCACATGATGCCCAATTTTAACTAACACAAACCATGTTTTTCTCTGTTTATCAAATGAAAAGAACTTCTTTTCCCTTTCTTTAATTTTCATTGGTTAACCGTACATTTTGGCAAAACAAAAGTGAAACTATCGAATTCTTACTCATGTAGGGTATTGTGATGTGGGGTTCACAATAAATCATTTGTTTGCATCTATCTTCCCTCCAAAGAAAGTTTGTACTCAAATTTGAACGATATACATAACAATGTTTATTTTTGTTTGGCAATATATGCAAGTTGTAGAAATATTACCACTCCCAAAGGTAGCCATGCCTCTTGGCTCTTGAGGGGCCTCACAAAAGTGGTCTTTTTTTTTTATGTCTAAAATAAGATATGTTCTAAAATTGGATATCTTTACTACCCCACTTGAAAAGGACGTATTACTAATGCTTGTTGGGGAAGATAGAGGAGGCAACTTCATCTCAAAAGGCTAATCAATGTTCACGGCAAGTGATTTGAATTCAATTAAAGATTCAAGTTCAAAATTAACATAAAATTCTACAAATGTATATATATATATTCTCAAAATTTGCCCTTTATAGTGATTTGAATATAATAATAATACCATGTTATCATGATAATATGATATCACTGTTCATCACCATATTATATAGTGTTAGGTTTTATTTCTTGGTAATCCCGTTTGACAAAACTCCTTTGAGTTATAATTTTATTCGCATTTTTATTTCAGTGAGGTTATGATTGTTAGATGCGAATCCAACTCGAATTGTGCCTTGCAGAAAAGTTTGTGATGTTAATACTTTTAAGACTGCCACTTCGCTGATTATGACGGGGATCGAGCTACCTGGTCAGCTCGCGGGGGTCCAAGGGGTAGCGCCACGGCGGGGTCAAGGGGCAGCGCCCCCGAAGCAAAATGCAAAATTGCATTCAAAGTTGCCTGTCCGCCCTTGCTTGCTCGAGCGAAGGAGTTCTTGCTCGAGCGAAGGGTGCGTCTATGTAAAAACCTGAAAGAGATGAATGTACGCTCGAGCGAAGGGTGTTTGGCTCGAGCAAAGCCACTTATGGAAAACACGTGTTTTTAGTTCCTCGCTCGAGCGAGAGAAGCTTCGCTCGAGCGAGCTTCGCAGTCCCAGATTTCTATAAGTACGGGTTTCTGTCAGATTTTAGGATTACTCCTTCAGATCTTCTTCTTGGATATTAAGATTTATATTTGGGGATATTTTGCTAGTTTTCTTTGATGTTTTGATTGAGTATTCAACTCATGGTTTAAATAGTATACATCAAAGGATTATTTGTTTGTTCTACACAAAAGAGAGAGTTGTTCTTCGGTGGATTCTAAAGAATTCGAGCCTGAAGCTTTGGTGGATTCTGGAGTGGCTCATCGTCAAGACAATTCTGAGGTAAAGACAGGGTTGGAAGAGGCACATAGGGGTTGGTTCAATTCGGGCGTGGATTCGCTAGGTAATTGAGAGTATACCTGTGTAATTCCTTTATATCTTCCTAGTGGATTGTTTTGTGGCTGTTGCCCATGGTTTTTTTTATCACAATTGGAGGTGTCCAATTGTGGTTTTTTCACGTAAAATCGTTGTGTCGATTTGTCTTGATTGTTTGATTGGGATTGTTGTTTACTGCTTAAAATTGATACATAATCACAAATCAACATCTAGGAGATTTCTAGATTTTTCAATTGGTATCAGAGCAGGTCGCTCTATTTTTTTTGTTTTACAAATCTATTAGAGCGAGATCTTGTTTGATTAGTGATAATGGATACAATTCGTGAGGGAAATTCTATGGTTCGACCACCCATACTTGATGGATCCAATTATTCTTTTTGGAAAGCTCGGATGAGATCGTTTTTAAAATCTATTGATGAAAAAGTTTGGCAATCTGTCATGTATGGGTGGACTGAACCAACGATTACCGTTGATGGAGTAACTTTCCCAAAAACAATTGATAAGTGGGACACAATTGATTACCAAAATAGTAGTTGGAATAGTAAAGGTATCAATTCTCTTTTTTGCGCTGTCACACCTGAAGAGTTTAGTCGTATTTGCAATTGTGAAGTCGCAAAAGAGGCTTGGGATATCTTACAAACTATTCACGAGGGCACTCCTTCTGTTAAATGCTCAAAACTTCAAAGGCTCACGTCTAGTTTCGAAAACCTTTCAATGAAAGATGGTGAGACCTTTGATGAATTTTATGCAAAGTTGAGTGACATTGTTAATTCCAGCTTCAATTTAGGTGAAAAAATACCATAATCCAAAGTTGTGGGAAAAATTTTGAGATCCTTGCCCGATCGGTTCCAACCAAAAGTTACGGCTATTGTGGAGGCTCAAGATATTGAGAACCTCAAGCTGGATCACTTGGTTGGAAATCTCCAAACTTATGAGGCACATAGGAATTTCAAAAAGAAACAAAAAGATGCTATTGCTTTTAGTAGTGCTCATAGAGTTGGAGAGGATTCTGATGAGGATTGTGAGATAAATTCCAAGATTACGGCTGCTTTTGTTAAACAATTTAAAAAATCTTTTTTGAAAAAGAATCCTAATCTTTTGGAATCTACTCATACTCATAAATCTAAAGGTAAAGATAAACTCAAAATTAATTCTATAGCCAAGAAAGAGAAAGGAAAGATACAAGGGAACTCTGAAAGAGTCCAATGCTATGAATGCCAAGGATTTGGCCACTTTGCTTCAGAATGCCCCACTCGTTTGAGAAAGAAGAGAGCCCTTGCTATCACTTGGGATGATGAATCAGAATCTGATGAAGATGAAAGTGACAATGAAGATCAAGGCGAAGAGGGACATAAACAATTCCTTGCTTTCATGGCGGCTTCCAAAACTGAAGGATGAACAGAGTATTCGAAGAGGTCAGTTGAGAATGCCACTGATGATGAATCCTCGGAGAGTGATGATGAAGAGCTTGAGCAAGCTTATGAAAAGTTGTATAAGGAGTCTCTTAACTTATCCAAATTGAATGACAAACTCACAACGAAACTCAAAGCATGTGAATGTGAGAATGTCAAACTTAAGGAGGAGATTTCCGAGACTAGGATTGATGCCATCAAGATAGCTAATGATCGACAAGCTCTGTGTACAAAACTCTTGACTTGTGAGACAAAGAGGAATGAGCTACAGCAAATCTATGCAACATATGAAGAAAAGATTGAAACTCTCGAGATGTCTCAAGTTGCTTTGGAAGAACTAATGATTAAGAAAGAGGAAGAACTCAAGTGTGCTATGGTTACCATTGGTCTTTGGAACAGAGGATCAAAGACTTTGGACAATATCATTGGGTCTCAACAAATTTCTTCTGACAAGAGTGGCATTGGCTTTAGTGGTAAGAAAGAGCAAAAACAGAGTGCTTCCACATCTCATGATACAAGAACTCAAGGAAAGGGAGAACAAAAAATTCAACATAAGGATGGACTTCTTAAACTTCCTAGAGTTAGTAAGGTAAAAGAAAAGAAGGTACACCCTGTACACCTTGTTTTTATTTGTCATCATTGTGGTATGCATGGTCATATTTGCCCTTATTGTTATAAGTTGCATGGGAGAGTGTATTTGCCTAGACCTAAAAATAGGAAGTTGGAAACCAAGTCGAGACGGGTTCCCATTGAAAGCAAAGGGAACCACAACGTCAAGACACCACCCAAGAACCGCAATGCTCACAACTTTGTTTATACTAAAGCGGTTTGGGTGAGAAAACTTGACTTGTGTTAATTTGTTTATTTGTTTTAGTTTTTGGGTTTCTGTGTGTTTTTTTTTAATGAAAAAAAAATGTGTGCTTGTTCGTTTTTTGTCTTGCTTTGGTTAAGAAAAAAAAATGAAAAAAAAAATCCAAAAAGATTTTCTTAGTGTGGTTTTGCAAGCTTAAATTTTTTGAGTGGTCCTTGGTACATATTGGAATTGATAAGAATATCCATTACATGTTAATATGTGTGTGCTTTCTGTGGTCATTACTCATTTTGGAGTGTGTGTTTTTTTATTAGTATGTCTCATTTTGTACACACTCTTGGATTAGCAAATATCGGAGTCTTCCGCCTTAGTGATCATTTTTTTTTATGGACTTCTGGCATTGTATCTTTTGTTTTTCTAGAGGAATTGACCTATACTAGCATATCATGGGTGGTGTTGAGTCTCTTAACCATCTTTCATTTTTTTGCATCTCCACGGCTTTCCCCTCTGTTCTTTGGAGTCCAGCCATGAGAAAAAGGCTACCTCAGAGTCACCAACCAGGCCATCCTTATTATATCCATGCTTCTCTAGTTCGGTTTTCATACTCTTGAGCGTGTCAGCCGCCAATGAGTGGGCAAAAGAAAGAAAAAATGGGCAACAGAAAGAAAAAAAAAATGTGCAAAAGAAAGAAAAGAAAAAATGTTTGAAAAAGAAAGAAAGAAAAGATTCATTAATTGAGGGGGAGCCTCCGCTTTTACTCAACAAATACCCCTTGATTTCTAGTGGTTTGACTTTACTTAGTTGTGCTTAGATTTTCTTGTCAAAGTTCCAGCTATCAGATCACTACTCGGATTTGAATCTTGTGTTTGTCGAACTCCAAGAGTCACACACACACTTTTCTCATGGGATCTATGCTTTTCACATAATGCATCACTTTCTTTTATGAGGAATCTTCTAGAGGCTGTGCACATTGTGTTTTCAAGGAATTGTGCTTTTTGGATAGTCTTGTGTGTTTTAAGGTACTAATTTGAAATTCCTTGCTTGCTCCACCATATTATTTTTGTCGTTTTCTTCCTATTCATTGTTTTCATTGTTTGTGGTTGTTTTTAATGAGGGGGAGTTTGGTTAATCGTTATCATATCATTTCTTGTGTGTTTTATGCTTTTACTTTAGTTGTTTGAGCTTCCTTCGTCAATTCGTGACAAAAAGGGGGAGAAATATTGTCGGGTGCATTTGTCTTAGTTTTTATGTTTTCATGCTACATGTTCTTAATATCTCCAAGTCGCATCTATTCATGTTTTCCATCTCATGCTTCAAGATAATCTTGTCATACGTTTATTGTTTTTTCTATACTCTTGTGGCACTAATAGTTATTTTGGAGATTGTGGCACTAATAGTTGTTTTGCTGCTCATGACCTTGAGAAAGAAGTTTGTGTTTTTTGGCTGTAATGGGTTGGGGTGATTAGGATTTTATTTGTTAGGTGTGTTTTGTCATGGCATTGCCAAAGGGGGAGATTGTTAGGTTTTATTTTTTGGCAATCCCGTTTGACAAAACTCCTTTGAGTTGTAATTTTATTCGCATTTTTATTTTAGTGAGGCTATGAGTTGTTAGATGCGAATCCAACCCGAATTGTGCCTTGCAGAAAATTTTGTGATGTTAATACTTTCAAGATTGCCACTTCGCTAATTATGACGGGGATCGAGCTGCCCGGTCAGCTTGCGGGGGTCCAGGGGGCAGCGCTCGGTCAGCTTGCTCGCTCGAGCGAAGGAGTTCTCGCTCGAGCGAAGGCTACGTCTGTGTAAAAACCTAAAAGAGATGAATGTACACTCTAGCCAAGGGTGTTTGGCTCGAGCAAAGCCACTTATGGAAAACACGCGTTTTTTGTTCCTCGCTCGAGCGAGAGAAGCTTCGCTCGAGCGAGCTTGTCTGTCCGCCCTTGCTCACTCAAGCGAAGGAGTTCTCGCTCGAGCGAAGGCTGCGTCTGTGTAAAAACCTGAAAGAGATAAATGTACGCTCGAGCGAAGGGTGTTTGGCTCGAGCAAAGCCACTTATTGAAAACACACGTTTTTGGTTCCTAGCTTGAGCGAGAGAAGCTTCGCTCGAGCGAGCTTCGCAGTCCCAGATTCTATAAGTACGGGTTTCTTTCAGATTTTAGGATTACTTCTTCAGATCTTCTTCTTGGATATTAAGATTTATATTTAGGAATATTTTGCTAGTTTTCTTTGATGTTTTGATTGAGTATTCAACTCATGGTTTAAAGAGTATACATCAAAGGATTATTTGTTTGTTCTACACAAAAGAGAGAGTTGTTCTTCGGTGGATTCTGAAGAATTCGAGTCTGAAGCTTTGGTGGATTCTGGAGTGGCTCATCGTCAAGATAATTCTGAGGTGAAGACAGGGTTGGAAGAGGCACATAGGGGTTGGTTCAATTCAGGCGTCGATTCGCTAGGTAATTGAGAGTATACTTGTGTAATTCCTTTATATCTTCTTAGTGGATTGTTTTGTTGCTGTTGCCTGTGGTTTTTTTTTATCACAATTGAAGGTGTCCAATTGTGGTTTTTCCACGTAAAATCGTTGTGTCGATTTGTCTAGATTGTTTGATTGGGATTGTTGTTTACTGCTTAAAATTGATACATAATCACAAATCAACATCTAGGAGATTTCTAGATTTTTCATATAGTATATTAACATTGTGGAAGATGACAAAATTCCACAATCCAATTATATTTGTTCAAACTCGATTTTAATATAAATGGTTTGAGAGAATATTGATTAGATAGGGTAAAGTATAGTGGTAAGTGTGAGCAAGAAGATGTCTCTTGGAAAAAATGATTATTTGTGTTTTGACTTTCTAAAGATTTATGCCGTAGGGGTGAATGAGATTATATATGTGCATGTTTTTAAATTCTTTATTTATGAAAAGATAATTACTTATTCGTGAAAAGAAAAAATAAAGAATTTTAAAAGGTGAAAAATGTTTTATTTGAGGTTTGTATCATGGGGAAAAGAAAATGGAAAGAACTAGTGGCACCTAATAGATGTGAGATCACTAGCCATAATGAGTAGTCCCTAATAGTAGATTACTGATTACGAAAATTTGTGATTCTTAGTAGTATGGTTATTGACTACTAAAGGGAAAATTGTTGCCTCGATTTGGAAAATAAAAGGACTGTATTTGTTTGATGGGTCCATGTTACCTCATTAAAAATTGGATATATTTGCATGATGAGTCCAATTTAAAGTGTTTACTTGATGGACCCTAAAAGGGAAAATTGTGGCACACAATGAATAAGAATGACTTTATTATGAGATATTTCATGTGATAGAGAAAATTATTGATTAACTGATATATGAAATTTGAAACTTAAGAAGCTCAAAACATATTTATGACTCGTGAAGTCAAATATTAAGACAAATACAAATGAATAAACTCAAGGAGTTTTTGCCTTTGAACTAGTGAGGCTAGATCCATATTTATCTATCTGTTGGAAATGGTTATAAAATTCTAGGTAAAACCAGAATTTTTTCCTAAGTTTGGTCTAATTTTTAGGTGGGCCCGTGCATCGATTTACACGGGTCAAAGTGGTAACGCGTTCCATGCCGCGTTGTGATTCACGTGGTATATTTGGTTGCTCAAAACCATTACCGAGTGAATGGGAAATTGAAGCCAAAGTATGCTCCATGGAAATGGAGTTTTGGTGGAAATTCCTTAAAGGTTTGAGTAAGGCTTGTCCCACATTGATTTGGTGGGAGGTTTTGAAAGGGTTTATAAGGCATGGGTTTGATACTTGGGGTGTGCCCCAAGGGGTACCCAAGTGTTTTAGAGGGAGAGGTTATGGGCAAAATGGGCTAGACCCATTGGACCAAAAAATCACCACACGCGCGCGCCGCCGCCGCCGTCCGTCCGGTCGGCTGGGCCTGGGCTTGGGTGTGAGGTTGGGTTGGGCTTGTTCGGCCCAATACTAATCTTTTGGGCCAAAAACATTTGAATTTAATTCAAATAAACTGGTTTGGATTTTTTGTTCATCCAAACAGGGCCCTTCCCGTTTTCAAACAGAATTAAATTGGTTTGGATTTAATGCTCATCCAAACAGGGCCCTTCCCGAAATAAACCAGTTTGGTATTAACGCACACCCAAACAGGGCCCTTCCCTTTTTTGCTATCTGTTTGAATTATAAACAGATTCAAATTCAAAACCAACAGGTATCATACCTGTTCAATTCAAAACCAAGAGTCACCTTCACATCTATAAATAGGACCACCCTCATTTGATGTAATTCATTCAGAAATTTCGTATTTCACCTCTGCTAATTCTATTCTTCATCTTGCTGCATTTTATTTCTGAAAGAAAGAGTGTAAACACTTTGTGTGTTCGACGAACGAATAAATTGTAGTGCTGTATTTATTCGTTGAAAGATCATTTCATCCTGGGAGATAGACGTCCAAATTCTGAAAGCACCGTGGAGAGGACGAATCTGTCTTAAGGACACAGTGTCAAACACTGGACTTGATCAGAAAAATTATTCAAAGAAATTAACCAAGTAAGTTGTTTAATTTTAATTCTGTTTTTATTTGTTTATTTAATCAGATTTTAATTTTGTTTTTGTAACAAAATAAAATCTGTTATTTATTTATTTATTTATTATTTCGAGTTTGATTTTTGTAATCAAACAAATTCTCTCCTTTTCTTTATTTCTTTAAATTCTAATTGTTGTTTTGTACACAATAGAATTAAAATCTTTTAAATACAGTGAAGATTGTTCCTACAATAAAGGATTCTGTCTTAAGATTGTAGGAACAATCTTCACTGTATTTAAAAGATTTTAATTCTATTGTGTACAAAACAACAATTAGAATTTAAAGAAATAAAGAAAAGGAGAGAATTTGTTTGATTACAAAAATCAAACTCGAAATAATAAATAAATAAATAAATAACAGATTTTATTTTGTTACAAAAACAAAATTAAAATCTGATTAAATAAACAAATAAAAACAGAATTAAAATTAAACAACTTACTTGGTTAATTTCTTTGAATAATTTTTCTGATCAAGTCCAGTGTTTGACACTGTGTTCTTAAGACAGATTCGTCCTTTTTGGTATCTTCATTGTATTTAATTTTCTATTTTTCAAAATAATATTCTGGTTGGAAAAACAAATAGTGATTTATGCTATTTGACAGATAGTAGTAATATACTGTCTCTTTTCACTACTAAAAAAAACACTTTTTGCGACCGCTATAAACCGTCGCAAATAAAAAAAACAGTCGCAAAAGACTTTTTGCGACGGCCCATGCGACGGCAAATGGGGGTCGCGAATATGGGGGTGGCAAATACTTTTTGCGACGGCAAAACAACGGTCGCAAATATTTGCGACCACCTAAACTACTTATGGCGACCGCTATTTTGCCGTCGCAAAAAACAAAGAAAAACACTAATATAATCTTTGGCGACCATCTTGTTACCGTCGCAAAAAAAAAAAAAAAAAAAAAAAAAAAAAAAAAAAAAAAAAAAGTGTGTAACGTTAAGCACTCTAAGAGTAGTAATGACAAGAATTTAGACGGTATAGCATTGTAGTTTAATCAAGCATTCCATTTGAGTCTCAAAATTAGAGTCATATGTGAGTTATTACAACTAAAAACTTGGGAAAAGTTCTTTTATGAAAAAAATACAATCCATTGGAAAATAGCTCTTTGTTGATGTTAGGATGCGTCTTAAAGAGGACACCTGAATTGCCTCCAGTCTCAACCTGAAAGTAAGGCAAGATGTTAAAGCATGCCATTAGATAAAGCATCAGAATTTAAATCTACAAACTCAACTCATGGAGAAAAAAGTATGCACTTCTAAAGATACCACAAAGCCTATAAATGACCATATATGAAAAAAATTATAAAATAGAACTCTACTTGAGATTACTCTGTAACACAGTTGACATATAAAAATACACAAGATTTAGATAAATAGTCACGGAACAAGGTGGCGATGAAAGTGGAGAACCCCCATGCGAAAACCAACAGAAATTGCCATTATCTAAATCCTCATCAAGTGACCACATGTTGATAATTGCAGTTCCAAGTTCAAGCAAAGGAAACACAGTTCAGGAGGAAGAAGACATCACTACAAAAACTGAACAAGAAATGGCTGAAGAACAGTACCAGGCTGTGGGCGATAGGTAATCTCCCGTGCCATCATCATATCATTCACAACATTGTGGTGCTCAACATCCTTCCCACGAAGAATTATCCGGAAGCTAGAAGGAATTCGGAGATAGAGAATTGATGCATAACTCTGAAGATCTGAACAAAAAGAACAAAGTTAAAACATCAGAGACAAAATAGGAAATAAATAAAAAGATCAAAATAATAATAATGTTACAGCTTCATAGTCGACACTAATCAATGGTTTTGAAACTTCACACAAGGTTTTAACAACAAAAAATCTACAGTAAACATATATATTGCTCAGTTTCATTTGTAATGCTCTCACATGCCACAGCTACTTTCAACAGAGTCCATAAGTTGGCCAAAAATTTTTATTCACATCCTCCGTGTACACAAAACTAGATTGATGACCATACAATATTTTCCAACTATTATGTTTAGAAACTTCTCTCGATAATATGACCACTACTGTTATATGATCCCAATAATATAAAATAAGATATAGAAAGAAAAACTGATGTACAGTGTAGTGGTAAGCTAACCATTATAATGAGGTAACAATCAACAATGACTAATTTGTTAAATTGAAAAGTATTCTCAATATAGCATGTAGAAGTGTCATGATTGAAATGGGATATGTGACGTCTACCAAATGCAATAAACATCACCCCCAAGAAGTCCTAATCCACAACACTTCTCCGTAAAAGATGTTGCTAAATAAAAAGTTGAGTTTAATGTCAAAAAGGAGTCTATGTAAAATTAATTTTACAAAGCGCAGCCTCCCCTTTGTTGGCTCAACTATTTTGGTATTTTTCTTCAATTTTGCAGGAGGAAACTTTTAAATGGTTCTACAAAGTTGGAGGCACAACATTCCCAATCCAATTATAGGAATAAATAAATAACTGAATAATTGAAAAAATGTACCTGCAGCAGTTCCTTCTCTCGAGAGGCTTTCCAATGTCGAAATTGTTCTGCCTCTTGTTTTATCTTTTGTTGCAGTTGAACCTACAACCTCAGAAAAATTAGCAGCATACACTAAAAGAAAAATAAAAAAAAGAATACAAAGGTGATCAAACAAAACATAATCCAACCTTTTGGGCCTTGATGAATTGAATTTCTTCTTGCAACCGTTTTGCTGTTTCATCACTCTTCTGCTTTTGCTTTAAAAGCTGAACCTGGTTCTCTTGTTTCTTCTTAAGATCCTGAATCTGATGCGTATAAATGTGGGTAAATTTTTATTAGAATAAATTATCATAAGGAAGATACTTTTAATCTAAAAATAATAGCATCTTAGCTAAGATTATCACCTGTGCCTCAAGTGCTTTTAATTTATGGGTATGAATATCTTGAAATTTCTGTGTTTGTCCATCATTATTAGCAGCGAGATTTTCAACTTCAGCCAACAAACGATCCCTTTCTTGCTGCATAGATAAAACAACTGAAAAAGTGAACATCAACTTTCAAGGTCATGAAGACTCAAGGATACATACAAGAAGCTTGTATTAACCTGAACAGTTCTTTTCACATCCTCAAGTTCCACGATTTTCTTTCCAAAGTGTTGTTTAAGGGCCACTGCGTCAGATCCTCCAAAAAGTTTCATCTCCGACTGCAGAGACATTAAATGCAAAAATGAATCTAAGAAGAAAGAAGACCAATGTGCAGAACTCAGATTCAAGAATGCACAGAATAATGCAATAAAACAGCATATTTTAAATATAAGAAACACCAAAACATTACACCACCCATGGGTATAATGGAAATATTCTTGAATCAATAAACACGAATATGATGTGTACGACTGCTGGTATGCTGATACAAAATTGTTCATTCTCAAACTATACAGCAATGTATTGATTTCATAATTTAACATAAAGCATGTTCCAGTAATTCTGTTTTAGATTTATAATAAGCATGATTTAATTGCAAAACAAGATTTTGAAATGTCTAAGATAAACAATGGTTACTGAATCTCCATGCTCTTGAAACCAAAACCGTACCTCTTTCTGCTCTAAACATTTATTTAACTCATTCAACTCTTTATCCATAGAATTTTGCAGAAGTGTATGCTCCCACTCTTTTGCTGCTTCCTCATCAATTTCCCCAGAATCACCTGCAAAAAATGGCATTGGTAACCTACATAAAAGAATAAATAAAATGAAGGAAATTATTTCTCATAGAACGAGGAAAGAAAAGTAAATGGAAATATGCTTTAGGACAAATAATTTCATAAACAAACACAACTCAGTCTGGTCAGCCTTCTCAGTATTGAAATGCAACACCTAGTTAGAGCTCAAGTTATTAATTGAGAATCTGAATTCTTATCCAAGTTCTAAAGCAGAGGTATCATACCCATCATATTTTCACCCATTTGATAATCAGATGAATCAATAATTTGCAGACCCCTCTTAAGCCCTTCACTTCTCACAGAACAGGTGTCAGCAACCTTAACAATAAATTTTCATGTGTGAGTATGACAGGGTTCAAACATTCAAACTAATACACTAATCCACTCTTATTTTTAAAAAATCCATTTCAAAATATATAAAAAAAAAAGAAAAAAGAATAAGAAATAAAGTATATTATAAGTCCAGATATATCACATGCACATCTGTTTCACATTGCTCTGTTACAGCACGTCTGCTGCGATATTCATGAAGTTCCCGACAAAGATCCTCATTAGTAGCCTCAAGCCATGCAATCCTTTCCTTTAGAACCTAAAGAGAAAAAAGAATCACTACTAGCTTTTGCTTTGTAAATAATCCAATACAAACTCCCTCCACAGGGAACAAAATTAAGAATTACCGAGAATTTAATATAGCAATCAACAAAGACATAGGCTCAAATAATAGAAGTACCTGTATTTTATCAAATGAAGCTCCTCCCCCGCGTGCACAAAGTTCTGCCTGCAAGAATTCCAATTGTTGGCGCATCTTCAACATCTCATTGGATAATGGATCTCTGTTGACCTGCTCAACCATTAACAAAATCCTTGGTTAAACAGCTCTCTACAATGCAAGGCAAAGAAACTCTACCTGAATGCGGTAAAAGGAAAAAGGAAACGTAGGGGGTTCATAAAACTTACAACAGGCTTATTCTAGATGTTGCGAGCACGATTTGCATACTTTAGCGTGTTAAGAGTTTCCTCAGCATTTATATCAGCAGGACTAATGCAGGCTGGAAAATAAGTAATTTAATAAGCATCATAAAAGCCAATTAAAAAAACTAAAAATAAAAAACTTCCAGGTATTAGTCATAACATCATTATGTATTTAATAATTCTAAGAAAAGAAAAAATATTAATTGAAGTGCGTAAGAAACACAAAAGACACAAGACAAACAGGTTATCTCAAGTATCACATCTCACAATATGCAATTACACATTTGCACAAACAAATTACCCTGGTTTTAACCAGATGCAAAATGCATCTGAGTGAGTGCACATGAGGACTAGAAAACAAAAGAAAATGCCAGAAGGTTTGAATACTAAAAATTGGAGGTATTGATTACTTGTGTGTGAACAATGTCAAAGAATGCTAAACATGCATGCTTACTTTGTAACCTGTCAGGAAATATACTAAAGAAAATTCAACTGTCTTCCAGAAAGACCCCATCTGAGAGGGTGGTTGAGTGAAGGAAAAGAGCAGAAAATGTGCTCAACTACAGAGAGGAGCAACTTGGGAAAGACCATAGGACATATAGAACACAAAAATTAGATGCAAATAAATATGCAGCTTAGAAACTCCATCATGACATTAACTTCTCACTTTAAACACTGTGATTAAATCATCCATCAAAAAACTAATTAATTAACATCTTAGCATGAGGATAGTTCTACTACGTTCAAACAAGAATTTACGAAGTCAGGACAACATTTAGAAACAAAAAGAAATTTGAAACACAAGAATGTTTTATAAAGAAAACTAGGGAAGCAACAAACAAATGATGCATAAGTGGGACAGCTTTATACTATTGCCATGGTTAACATCTCATGCTGCGCAAAAGCAGATTCAAGCACTTAGAAACAACAATCATGACATGTCGTGAATAGACAAAAATCATTTCGATTGTGCAATTTACAAGGTGATCGAATAAAACACACATTTTAATTAGTTAAAAATGTGTGATGGAGGTCCAACTTGTATTTTTTCAAGACATAATTCTGCTATCAAATTGCGAGAATAATTTTTAAATTTTACTTAGTCACACATTAAATTATTAACAAGTACGCACAAATTAAAAAATATATATATTTAAAACTAAAAAAATAAAAATATAAAGATCGTTCTATAGAAATAGAATTATATGTACCACAACAATCATGGAGGTTCAATGTCTCCTCCTCACCAAGTGATTTTCAAATAATAAGAACAGGAAAATGGCACATATCCAGATGCGATGAAGAAACAAGGAATGCACAACGCACAATATCTTGATTGTAAAGCTAAAATTAAAATTAGAAACAAAATCATAAAATATGTGAATCACAACAGCGATCATCGTGTAAGTAACAGTTACCATACCTGCTGCTTCTCCTTTCTCCTCTGGATCAAATCCTAACCTAAGATCATGGACACAGAGAAGAGAGATGGAGGTTAGAGAGAGAAAGAAAGAGAAAGAGAGAAACAAGGAACACGAAGGAGTGAGACATAGACAGAGAGTTGGATTCATACATATGAATCGATCGAAATCTTCATCAACAACCGATCGAAATCTTCATCAACAGCCTATCGACATCTGTAAATCTTCATCAACAAATCGATCAAAATCTTCAAATTTTGAGAGTGAGATTCAAGCGAGATTCAAATTTAGTCGAGCGAGAGAGATTTAGACAGTGAGATTCAAGCGAGAGAGAGTCGAGCGAGAGAGAGATTTTGAGAGAGAGATTAGGTCTGTTTTAGATGATTTGGGAAATAAGAGTGAAAGGGAGACATAGGTCTGTTTTAGATGATTTTTTTTTTTTTTTTTTTTTTTAAGATCACGATAGTCTTAAAAGATTTTGTGATTTTTTTTAATGGGAAAAGTGACTTTTTGCGACGGTTAAATTATCAGTCGCAAAAATATAGACGCAAAAAGTCATATTTCTAGTAGTGTTTCTTTGACAACTAGTAGTACGATACTGGTGTCATTAACAATTTCAGAATATTATTTGATATTACAGAAAATTATTTTGGTATTTTATTTTTCCTGTTTTAGTAACAAGGAAAATAAAATTATTTTGTGTTATAATTTATTTTCTGGTTTTAGTAACTAGAAAATTAATTTGTGTTTTAACCAGAGATTATGGCTACTACAACTGAAACTGCATCTGGCAGTGGTACTCCTGTTGTTACACCAACATCAGTCCCTATTCAGAACCATGTTCATGTACCAATCAATCATGGAGAAAAACCGGAAAAATTTAATGGTACCGAGTTTAAGAGATGGCAGCAAAGATGCTGTTCTATCTTACAACTCTTAATTTGGCCCGGTTTCTCCATGAAGAGGCTCCAGCACTTAAAGAGGGTGAAAGTGATCGGCAAGTTGTTGCCGCTGTAGATGCTTGGAAACATTCAGATTTCCTGTGCAGAAACTACATCCTCAATGGCCTTGACAACATGCTGTATAATGTATACAGTCCTCTGAAGTCAGCAAAAGAATTGTGGGATTCTTTGGAGAAGAAATACAAGACAGAGGATGCCGGCACAAAGAAATTTTGTCGGTAAATTTCTGGATTTTGTAATGGTCGACTCCCAAACGGTAATATCTCAAGTTCAAAGTTTTCAGATAATTTTGCATGATATTCATTCAGAAGGTATGACTCTTAGCGAATCTTTCCAAGTCGCTGCTTTGGTGGAAAAGTTACCACCGGCTTGGAAAGATTTCAAAAATTATTTAAAACATAAACGCAAAGAGATGACCATGGATGAGTTAATTGTAAGATTAAGAATTGAGGAAGATAACCGAAAGGCTGAAAAGAGAATGGGAAAAATCCCATTGAGTCCAAGGCTAATGTGGTTGAACAAGTTCAAAAACCACATAACAAAAAGAGGAAGTTTACTGGAGATGGTCCTAAACAAGGCAACAACAATGGCAACAAGAAGTTCAAAGGAAAATGCTATAACTGTGGCAAGACTGGACATCGAGCTTCTGACTGCCGCCGTCCTAAGAAGGATCATGGAAGTACAAGTAAGAAGACCACCAATCAGGCCAATGTAACAGAATTGGATTACATCTCTGACGGAGTGAATGACATCAACCTCTCTGCTGTGGTGTCTGAGGCTAACTTGGTTGGAAATCCCAAAGAGTGGTGGGTTGACACTGGAGCAACTCGTCACATATGTGCGGACAAGAAGATGTTCACTACCTACAAAGAGGCTGCAAATGGTGAACAACTTTTCATGGGAAATTCTTCTACTTCTACTGTGGCTGGACAAGGGAAAGTGATCTTGAAGATGACATCAGGGAAAGAACTGACCCTCAACAACGTACTGCATGTACCTGACATCCGGAAGAATTTAGTTTCTGGTTCTTTGTTAAGTAAAAATGGTTTTAGGCTTGTTTTTGAGTCTGATAAGTTTGTATTAACAAAGAGTGGTATGTATGTTGGTAAGGGATACATGAGTGATAGTCTCTTTAAACTAAATGTAATGACAGTTGTACCAAAAGTTGCTATGAATGAGAATAACACATCTTTTGCTTATATTCTTGAGTCGAATTTATGGCATGGTAGATTAGGTCATGTAAATTATGATGCTTTGCGTAGATTAATTGGTTTGGATTATATACCAAAGTTTGAAATTAATCCTAATCATAAATGTGAAGTTTGTGTAGAAGCAAAACTAACTAAGGCTCCATTTAAATCAGTTGAAAGGAAAACCGAACCTCTAGAATTAATTCATAGTGATGTATGTGATCTAAAATTTATTCAAACTAGAGGAGGCAAAAAGTATTTCATAATATTTATCGATGATTGCACAAGATATTGTTATGTTTATTTACTTAGAAGTAAAGATGAAGCCTTAGAAATGTTTAAACTCTACAAAACAGAAGTTGAAAATCAACTTGGTAAAACCATCAAAATGGTTAGAAGTGATAGGGGTGGTGAATATGATGAACCATTAAATGAATTTTGTGCACAACATGGCATTATTCACCAAACTACAGCCCCTTATTCTCCACAGCAAATGGAATTGCTGAAAGGAAGAATAGAACTCTAAAAGAAATGATGAATGCCATGTTACTAAGTTCAGGCTTACCACAGAACTTGTGGGGGGAAGCAATATTGTCTGCAAATTATGTTCTTAATAGAATACCCACAAGAAAACCAAAAGCATTCCTTATGAATTATGGAAAGGTCGACCACCTTTCTACAAATACTTAAAAGTGTGGGGGTGTTTGGCAAAAGTGGAAGTTCCTGTTCTTAAAAAGACTAAGATTGGACCAAAAACAGTAGATTGTGTGTTTATTGGTTATGCTCAGAATAGTAGTGCATATCGGTTTCTGACTCATAAATCAGAAATACCTAATATAAATGTGAACACTATTATAGAGTCAAGGAATGCTGTGTTTTTTGAGCATGTCTTTCCTCACAAGAAAGGACAGGAATTAAGTTCACAGAAAAGAACTTATGATTGTACACAAAGTCAAGAGACTAATGACAATCAAACACAAGAGACTAGTAATGGTCTCAACCAACAGGATTTAACTGATGATGAACCAAGACGAAGTAAGAGAGCGAGAACATCAAAATCCTTTGGTCCAGATTTTCTGACATACTTGTTAGAAAATGAACCTCAAAGCTTTAAGGCAGCAATGACAGGTCCTGAAGCACCTTTGTGGAAAGAGGCTATTAATAATGAAATTGAATCCATTATGCAAAATCATACTTGGGAATTGGTGGATCTTCCACCAGGTTCTAAACCTCTTGGATATAAATGGATATTGAAGAGAAAAATGAAAGCAGATGGTTCAATTGACAAGTATAAAGCAAGACTTGTAGTTAAAGGTTACAGACAAAATGAAGGTCTGGACTATTTTGACACATATTCTCCTGTGGACAAGAATAACATCCATTCGCATGCTTATTGCTATGCGCAGCGTTGTTTAATTTAGAAATACATCAAATGGATGTTAAAACAGCTTTCTTAAACGGTGATCTGAATGAAGAGATCTATATGGAGCAACCCGAAGGGTTTGTAGTATCGGGGCAAGAAAGAAAGTTTGTCGACTTGTCAAATCCCTTATGGATTAAAACAAGCACCTAAGCAATGGCATGAAAAATTTGATCATGCAATGCTTACTAATGGGTTTAAGATAAACGAATGTGACAAATGCGTCTATGTTAAAACACTGACCAATGATATGTCATAGTTTGTCTTTATGTGGATGACATGCTTATCATTGGAAGCAGTCAAAACATGATCAAATCAACTAAGCAAATGCTTAACAAAAGATTTGATATGAAAGATATGGGGGTCGCAGATGTTATATTAGGAATGAAAATTACTAAAACATCTGACGGATATGCATTATCTCAATCTCATTACATTGAGAAAATACTTGATAAATTTATCAAGGATGATTTGAATTTAGCTAGAACACCTGTAGACATCAGTCTTTATTTATCAAAAAATAAAGGTGATGCAGTGTCTCAGTTAAAATACTCCCAAATCATTGGAAGCCTAATGTACCTAATGAATTGTACTCGTCCTGATATAGCTTATGCTATCAGTAAATTGAGTAGGTACACTAGTAACCCCGGAGAAGACCATTGGAAAGCGATCATTCGGGTTCTTAGATATCTAAGATTCACTCGTGATCATGGTTTGAACTTTACTCGATATCCAGTAGTACTTGAAGGTTATTGTGATGCAAATTGGATATCGGATACTAAAGATTCAAAATCCACTAGTGGATATGTCTTTACTCTAGGAGGCGCTGCTGTTTCTTGGAAGTCCACGAAACAAACTTGCATTGCACGATCCACAGTGGAATCCGAGTTCATTGCTTTAGATAAAGCAGGTGAAGAAGCATAATGGCTTCGTCACTTCTTAGAAGACATTCCAATGTGGCCAAAACCTGTGCCAGCTATTTGCATTCATTGTGATAGTCAATCTGCAATAGGCAGGGCACAGAATCACATGTATAACGGTAAGTCACGACATATTCGTCGTCGACATAATACCGTTAGGCAGTTGTTGTCAAATGGAATAATCTCAATAGATTATATAAAATCTAAAGAGAATATTGCGGATCCGTTAACAAAAGGTTTGACAAAAGAGCTAGTGTATAGTTCATCAAAGGGGATGGGATTAAAGCCTATTACATAAGAGTCGTCATAATGGTAACCCTACTTAAATGACTGGAGATCCCAAGAACTAAGTTCAAAGGGACAACTAAGTTATGTATGGCTCGCCAAAAATCACCAAGGGATTAAAAAACCCTACCCATTCCTATGGTGAGAGTGATATCTGCAACATATGTTGTCTGCAGGGGTATAAGGATAAGCTTTGCTTTTAATGATTACTTATATCTTGATTAAGGCATAAAATCAAGACGAGTATGAGGAGATACTCACAATAAGAATCACCTATATGAGTGTTGAACTGGGGCCGGTTCTATGAGAATGAAAGAGGCTACATTCTCTAGAAACACTCATGAAAACCAGGAGCGTTCAAGGCCAAAATGAACACAACAGTGAGAACCACGATGTGTTAGAAGATATTTTTGTGAAATCTATTGTCTTAGCTTACACAAACGGCTGAACAATTCAAGGCATCGCGTCCATTGGTTAGCCAGTAAGTCCGATAGGTTATCACTAGGGAAGGTTCAAGGCCGAAAACTACCTATCCTGACGCAAGATATTTTCGACTTATACTCTTTCGTTAAGTCTGCATATTGTTGCATTTCCGTTGTCATCAAATTCCATTCATGTGGGGGATTGTTGAAAATGGTTATAAAATTCTAGGTAAAACCAGAATTTTTTCCTAAGTTTGGTCTAATTTTTAGGTGGGCCCGTCCGGTCGGCTGGGCTGGGCTGGGCTTGGGCTTGGGCTTGGGCGCGGGTGCGTGGTGTGAGGTTGGGTTGGGCTTGTTCGGCCCAATACTAATCTTTTTGGGCCAAAAACATTTGAATTTAATTCAAATAAACTGGTTTGGATTTTTTGTTCATCCAAACAGGGCCCTTCCCGTTTTCAAACAGAATTAAATTGGTTTGGATTTAATGCTCATCCAAACAGGCCCCTTCCCGAAATAAACCAGTTTGGTATTAATGCACACCCAAACAGGGCCCTTCCCTTTTTTGCTATCTGTTTGAATTATAAATAGATTCAAATTCAAAACCAACAGGTATCATACCTGTTCAATTCAAAACCAAGAGTCACCTTCACATCTATAAATAGGACCACCCTCATTTGATGTAATTCATTCAGAAATTTCGTATTTCACCTCTGCTAATTCTATTCTTCATCTTGCTGCATTTTATTTCTGAAAGAAAGAGTGTAAACACTTTGTGTGTTCGACGAACGAATAAATTGTAGTGCTGCATTTATTCGTTGAAAGATCATTTCATCCTGGGAGATAGACGTCCAAATTCTGAAAGCACCGTGGAGAGGACGAATCTGTCTTAAGGACACAGTGTCAAACACTGGACTTGATCAGAAAAATTATTCAAAGAAATTAACCAAGTAAGTTGTTAATTTTAATTCTGTTTTTATTTGTTTATTTAATCAGATTTTAATTTTTTTTTGTAACAAAATAAAATCTGTTATTTATTTATTTATTTATTATTTCGAGTTTGATTTTTGTAATCAAACAAATTCTCTCCTTTTCTTTATTTCTTTAAATTCTAATTATTGTTTTGTACACAATAGAATTAAAATCTTTTAAATCCAGTGAAGATTGTTCCTACACTATCAAGGGGGATGGGCTAAGCTCTAAGGAAGTCACCTCAGGAAGTAACCTAAGTGACTCAATCTCTGTGATTGGCAACCCTATGAAGGAGGTTCAATGGGTAGAAACAATCCTTATGACGTGACGTAATTCCAGCACTTTATATTTTAGGAAACATCATAAGAGTGGTTCTCTTGCCCATCCCTAAGGCAATGCTGATGAGTGACTAGTTAGGAAGGGTGTTACCTTGAATGAATCCAAGGCAGGCAAACTCCTGCAAGGTATATTCCTTTACTGTACCCTTGGAGGATTCTACTAAGTGTGAACCATCTTGAGGCTGCAATTGTGGGACTTGGGCTAGTCTTTAAAATTCCCAAGAGAATCAAGCTCAGAGTGCATGACCATCAAAAGTACTGCGAGCTATTGTCCAATACCAGTGTTGTGTGTGTGATATGTTAACCTTTGGTCCAAAGAGTATAGTTCAAGACATAGTTCACTGTGATTCTTCAAAGGGAAACTGTTAACACTAAGTGTGATTCAAGTTCAGAAGACACTTTACACTTATTACACAGTATATGTTACCCTATGTTATTTAAAGTTGTATTTATGTTATTTTTCATTTGGAGTCTTTAAAATGTAGGGGTATATTACAAATTTTGTAAAAATATTTAAAGAATTTATTTTTATTAAAAATGGGAGACCGTTGGGATATTTTAATAAAAATATATAAATTATTGTTTTAATATATTCAATAAATTGTGAATTATAAAATGTTTTACATCTCATTATTCCATTATTTAATATAATCATTTATTATTATCATTAAGTGTATTTTAATTATATTTGATTACATATGTTACAAAGAATCCTACAAATACCTATGGTTTTCTAAAGGTTTTTTTAGAGATTAAGAGACAAGAAGATATAGAAAAAATGGTATGAGAGATAGAAGATTTTATGAGAGCTCTTCATATTTTATATTGATATTTTGGACAACTTTAATTCGTGACATGGTTCAAGTCTCTTGATGATCGTGAACACTAAATGAGGGATGTTATGAGCAACGTGAGTTTTATCTTGAAACTGCTTCACTCTAGTTGTACTTTTACGAGGGGAGGAAAGCAATTTTAGGACATTGACAACGTGACTCCGAAAATTTCACTGCTATGTTTCTCTAATCTTTTTTTTTTTTTTTTTGTCTCTATATATATTATTGTTTATCATTATTGCTATTATTTAATTGTGCTGAATATTCTATTAATTTTATATTGCTAGACTAACATGTCAAAATTGTCAAGTTTAGTAAAATATAAAATTGTATCACTAAAATAATTGAGTTTAAAAGTAAAAGAATTCAAGTGCAAAATCTGAAAAAAAAAAAAAAAAAAAAAAAAAAAATCCCAATTTGTTGCCATCCTTACAATACACACCTCAAAAAAGTTTGTACCATATGCTCCAATTATGAACTTTGAGGTTTTTGGTTACAACCTATTGTGATATTGGTTATGACTCATTGTGAAATTAGTTATAATTTAGGCCCTATTTGGCATCCCCTACAAAGTGCATTTTTTTTTTTTAATCTTTTTATCTTTTTTGAGTCATATCATCTCTCTATTTTTTTGCACATTTTTTCATAAAAAGTCAAAAAATGTACTTATTTAGATCATTTTAAACACCCTCTTAATTATGACTTATTATTTGGGTTATAACTGAAAAGAAATTTGGTTATACTTCAATTAGTGTTTGGTTATGACATATTGTAGTGTTGATTATAATTCAATTATGATATAAAGTGATTGGAATTTTAGTTATAACCGAAAAGATATTTGATTATGTGTCAAAGGTGTTTAACTATGATCTATTATATTATAACAAAAATTAATTTAATTATGGCACTTTATAATGTCAACACTATGTTTAACTTACATATAATATTCCCTTCTTGTATGCACACTATAAAAATATAAGACGGTGTTGTACTCAAGTTTTTCTCCATATTTGAGATAAGAATGGCAAAGGATTCGGAAGATGGTTTTGCTTTGGTAACCCTCTCTTTGCCATTCCTTTGTTTTTGTTTTTGTTTTTTTTCTCTTTTTATTGACATAGAGAAATTTTATTAATGTGAATCAGAGTGATAACACAAACATATATCAATAAAAAAGTGGGTGCATAAAGTATTAAAACAAAACGAATAAAGACTTATCAAAGTTAACACTGAATAACAAACAAGATCATATGCTAGCACACCATCTAATTGAGAAAAGATAGCAATGACAAAAGCAAAACAATGGGCTGATCAAAAACAAAAAATAAAAATATTTGATCCCATGATTTGTTCTCTTATAAAATTAAGGGGAAATCACAATCGTGTGTAATTTCTTAATTTCTTTTTTCAATTCAATAGTAAAATTTATATACTTTAATGATTAAATTTGATAATGTTGCTAATCCAAGGGAGGGCGAGTCAGGTCAACCCACGCTTCCAACACCTTTCATCGGTCTCGGAGCTCACTGGTGGTGCCTTCAAAAAGGTCCAATGGCGAATGGGAGTCCTCCAGCGGACCCTTCGACGATCAAGTCAGAAAAGAGGAGATTGACTGTGTAGAGAGAGAAGAAGAATGGAGAACTTAACCTTTTGTGTGTCTTGGAAAACCTCTTTATATCATTTATTCATCATTTCCTTGCCCATTCTGACTTGTCGTGTTGGCCTAAAGTCTATACTCTAGCTTGCATTATTCACGGTGAGGCTGCCTGTTTCAACGTGAAGGGGTTATCACATTTAATGCTATAGGAGCCTCATTAATGGCTGATGTGTGGTACAATAACTCTGCAGGATCTTTGTCTGCTTATATGGTTGGTTCCCTGCTTGACAAGTGTTTAGATGCCATTGGTTCCTGGTTTAACGTTGGGTTCTCAAGGGTGTTGGGCTTTAGTACTTGAACCGTCAATTGGGCTCTAAGTGGTGGGCCAAAATCTTTTGTGGGCCCACCAATGTCAATAGTCCCCCATTCTTAAGTGCAGCTTTAGTCCAACGATGGGAATAAGAAAGAAGATGGGAAGTGTGTGGGGCTGAGCGAGAGGGCCGATCGTGAAGAGGGGTCGAGCGAAAAGACTGACCGAGAGGAGGGTCAACCGTGAAGGGGGGCTAAGTGAGAAGACCGACCGAGAGGAGAGCCGATGTAACAACTCTGATCCCTGATTAACGTTAACTCATGATTAATTATGCCTAGCAAGTAATTAAGAAGAAACCTTGAGTTAATTACATATGCATTGCATCATTTTGTGTCTATATTTGTTTAACGTAGAAAGATCTGTTCATGTTTTTCTTTCGGTTTGCGAATTGAAGGCCTTATCGGCATCCGATTCAGAAATTGACTTGATTTATGTGTTAATTGGAATTTTTAAAATTTGATGGTAGGATCAATTGAAATTCGATTCGGAACGAATGAATTGGATTAATTTAATACCCATTTGATTAGTTTTAATAATCCAACATTAATGAAGCCTATATAAGGCTCCATATAAGCCCCACTCAACTTTTTTTTCTTCATTGTCAAACACATTCTTGAGCCTATACACATACACAACCGTGAGAGTGAGGGAAGGGGGAGATTGGAGTCAATTGAAGCCAAGCTAGCAAGAATTAAAGGAATTGAAGAGAATTTAAGAGTTACAACTTTAACACTTGTAAAATCAAGCCTCTAGGTGAGAATTTTATCCTTAAGCCTTGAAATCTGGACTCTAATGCATGAACACAAGAGAATTATGTTGAATAATGCAAGAATTGAGTTAGAAATGAAGGGTGTGAAGCCATACCATGCATGCATGTCCATTCCTTCACAAATTGAGCATGATTTCCAAGAACTCCCTTATGCATGTCTTGAATTCACCTTAATTTTGGGAAGTTATCAAGTTTCAAGTTGTTTTGTAGCATTTGATCATATTTTGGGAAGCTTAAGGTCAAAGAAATCCATGCATGTCATGTTCATGGGTCATTCATAAACTTTAAGTAGAATTTTGCATAATTGGCAAGCCATTGGGCCATGATTTCTTGAAATAATCTTTAATTCATGTTATTTTAAGAGTTTCTATGTATTTCCTTAAGTTTAGGCCCAGAAAAATCAAGTTTGAAGGCTTTAAGTTTGAGTTTGAGCTTGAAGATCAAATCTGGAAATTCCAGAATTTGCATCCACGCTAGAGCGTAAGAGTTCACGCTCGAGTGAGCACTCTGAGTGCGTGCACTTCCACTCGAGCGACTTGAGGCCCGCTCGAGCGTGAAATGCATGTACCCAGAAGTTCATATGTTTTGCAGCACGCTCGAGCGAGGGTTTGAGTCTCATGCTCGAGCGTAGATCGAGTGTCCGTTGAGCGTGAAAAACAAGCAACCAGTACTTTTGTCAAAGTTCACGCTCGGGCGAACCTTCACATTTTACATATCCGCTTGAGCGAGGAAAGCCACGCTCGAGCGTGGACCCTGTTTTCAACAAGTTTTGAAAAATGTTTTCAAGTGCATTTTCGCATCCTTATTCCATCCTAGGCATTCCTAGGCCATGATTAAGACACTGTAATGGGGTTAAAGGCTAGAAGCGCACTAAGAACAAATGACATAAGTTATGTATAATTCGAGCGTGTGTTTTAACGTATGCATCTGTCATGTTATGTAGGTCATGCGCCTCAAGATAAGTGAATTACCTACTCTACTCGTCTAATTGGAGCCACCGGTTATCTGTGAGTAATAACTTTGTAAAGTTACGTTTGACTTTAATTATTTTCTAATGATATGAAATGATCAATTTTTTGAAATGCTACATTTTGTATGAATGAATGATTGTCTAAATTTTCTTTGAAATGCAATTGTGGTATCCTTAGCAGAGGCCCTCGCCTAGGGGACATAATACTGTGGCTTATGGTCATGAGGCCCTAGCCCGGGGGATAATACTGTGGCCCAGGTCCTCACCCGAGGGAAACAATATTGTGGCACAAGCCCTTGCCCGGGGGAAACAATTCCGTGGCCGTTATATGAGATATGTTACCCGGTATCGGAGGTTCCAATAGGGAACTTGATAAGCTTAACCAAAGAGATATGTTTATGCTAATGGATGTACCACACATGATTTGAATATGAATAAGACTATGACTCTGTTTTGCTACCAGATTATGATTCTGATTTGTTATGAGATTTGAAATATGTTCTAGGCATCATTCATTAAAAGTCTTTACTCTGTTATTACTCACTGGGCATTAGCTCACGATTTATATTACGTATGTAGGTGAGCAGGCACGTGACCAAGCCCAGAGTTGACGGCCTATGTTTCAGTTTTTGTCAGCCAACCTTTGTGCCTCCTGAGGAGGTTCCGGATGAAGTTAAGTTTTGTGGCTGTTTTTGTAACCATATTAGACTTTGTTTGTTTTGTTAAGTATTTTTTAGACAAGATTTTTGATATTATACTTCTAGGAGTGATTTGTAAATGTTATAACTTTTAACATCACTCGTAAATTTATAAAAGTTTTAAGATCATCAGTCTCATGTATGTCTGCAGAGGTCGATGGACTATGTATATTTTATATGTTTGCTTTCATAGCCCCTGACTATATGTTAATCTGTCAAGAGGCCTTCGGTAATCCAAGGATTACTGGCTGGTTACGTCGTTGAACCTATAGGGGTGGGTTTGGGTCGTGACAGCCAACCGCAAAGGAGGGCTGAGCGAGAAAACAAGAGAAGAGCTGACCGCGAAGGGGGCCGAGCTAGAAGACCGACCGAGATGAGGGCCGACCGCAAAGGAGGGCCGAGCGAGAAGACCGACCGAGAGGAGAGTCGACCGCGAAAGGGACCGAGCTAGAAGACCAATCGAGAGGAGGGTCGATAGTGAAGGGGGGCTGAGCATGAAGACTGTCCGAGAGGAGGGCCGACCACGAACGGGGGCCGAGCCCGAAGTGGTGACGGCACGCGGGGCTCGAGGAACGATGAGACATGTGATGATGTGAAGTGGAATAGACGGGGAAGGGGAAAAGGGTGAGGGATCATGGTTGTACACGTGAGATGATCTAAACCAGTGGTGAGAAAGGTGATGTGTTAGTAGGAAGCGAAAGGTTAAGACGTGGAAAAGGCAGGGGTTGTAACTTGTGAAATTTTCAAACTGGCGAAATTTAATCTCGATCCTTGGAAAATAGGCAAACCGTGGGCATTTGGAGTTATCCATTTTACATATCTCATTGCGAGAAACCAACACATCCCAGACTTGACCTCATTCGTTTCATGTGACACTCCCCTCCAATAGTTTGCGAACTTCCTCGCGCTTGCGTCCAAAGCAATATACAGAAACGTAAAAGAGATAGCTCGAGATGAAGCGCCAACCATGAGGTTAGAGACGTTAGGTGAAGACAATGCGGTGGAGTTGGCAGAGCAATATAAGACGGAGAGGCGAGAGGAAAGAGGGGCATAGTAAGCAGCGCGACCTTGTCCGTCCACAATTATCGCGGACGCGAGGCCGATTAGCCAAGTTAGAGGTGGCGCCAGGTTAGCTTATGCCCAACGCGTGGAAAATATTACTAGCCTACGTGATCGCATGGCCATGGGCGATCGGGGGAGCAACAATGACAGTGGATGAGTTCTTTTCTTGCTACAAGGCCTCTGGTCAACAAGAAACATAGGTGACCTTGCAGGCGGTGACCGGTAGAGGATTAGTGGCGGGTTTACCATCGTCGGTGAGAGGGTGGAGACCAAGGTGGTTTTACGTATCAGCAAATGGTAGGAGGGGGGTGCGCACAATGTGGAAAATTCCCATCAAGTCGGTGGAGCCAAGGTTGGAGGCAGAGGTAGAGAATAGGGTTAAATGGGTGAAGGAGTGGAGAGAGAAGGAGGGCGTGAAGTGGGATGACCTTATCCAGCCTTCAACCTTGTTTGCGTAAAGTCTGGGGCCACAGTCGACCGAGAAGGATCCTATGCCGGAAGATTTAGAGGTGAGAAGGAAGATGCAGGAGGCAGAGGATAAGAGGACATTTGCCAAGGTAGACAAGTATAAAGAATCATAGTTAGGTCGTGCGCCTAAGCTGGTCATGAAGGAGCGAGTTTGACCACGCCCCAAATCTCTAGGAGATAAGGATTTGACCTATTTTTGGGCTGCTACCGCCCCTAGTGGATCCCCTGAAGAAGATGAGCAAAAAGGAGGTGGAGACGGTGTTGATGAAAAAGAAGAAAAGGAGGCCGGCTGTGTTGGAGAGTGGGGGGGCCCAGTGTTGAAGAAGGTGAAGGAGGGGATAGCGGAGGCAACCCTAGAAGTAGAGGTGGGGGAGACAAGGGTGGGGGTAGGAGAGACCATGGGCCCAAGTGCCAAAGTGGTGAGTAGAGCAGCTGTGCCAAAGAAGTTGGCAGGAGGTGAGAGATTGGAAGAGCAATCGGCCAAGATTATGCCTGTACAAGAAGTGTCCCCAAGTCCTGGGGTAGGGAGAGGGCGAGCGAGCAGATCAGAGACGAGCGCTACGTTGAAGACCGCCATATATCATGTTCGCGCGATGGCCGGTCGGTCGGCGGAAGAAGGGGGCGAAGCCAAGGTCGCCGCAGATCGTCTCCTGGGGTAGTGGAGGATGTGGTCGTGCGGTCAATGGCATAATTTACAGAGGCCAACCTCCTGAGAGGATTCTGCTCTGCGTAGATGGAAGCGACGACCTTGGCAGTGGCCTTGCTAAATAAGGTGGCGCGCGCGAAGGTGGAGGCAGAGCCACTGAAGGCCCAGCTGGAAGGGGTGAAGGCACAATTGCAAAACCTAAGGGTGAAAACGGTGGGCTGGAGAAAAGCTACGCGGAGTGCCTGTGCAATGGACCTGGGCTATGCACAAAGGGCTAAGAAGATGGAAGTATTGGCAGTGGTACAGAGCTACTTGGTAGAATGCGCTGCCTCCAAGCTCACCGTCACCAAATCGGAGTTGGGAGTGGTGCGCTATAAGGCGATATTGTTGGAGTTTGAGTTGGCGAGCGAGCAAAGAAGGGTAGGCAAAATCCAAGAAGCCTGCAACACTGCCAAGGAAAGGTTGGAAGAGGCCCTCTCCAACAATGAAGATCTGCGCGACTAGGTCCTAAAAGACAAGAAAGAAGCAGATGGGCGCATCGCGGAGTTGGAGAGGACGCTGGAAGAAGAGAGGGCCAAAATGGCCTCTGAGAAGGCGGTGTACCCAGACCTGTGTGTGGTGGCGGCGGACCAGTTGGGGGTCTGCTGAATTCCAGATGGTGATCGATGCGGCGGTCGTCAGAAGTTTTGCAAAAGAGGGTGAAGGGGGTGCTGGGCCATCAGGAGTGGCTGTAGAAGGTAGAAGTGAAGAAGAAGTAATCCAAACCTTTCAGTGGTCAGACTTCTACAAGCACGAGATGAGCTAGTACTAGGACAGCGGCTGGATGAGCTTCAAGTATAAGGTGCAAGAGCTGTTCCCAGATGTGAACTTCAGCCTGGTGGAAGTATGAGAGGATGACGTCACCCAAACTCGCCTGGATGAGGGGATGGAAGAGGAAGATCTTGGGTCCAGCGAAGGGGAGTGAGGGCTGGGTGTTTTTTTTTGTTTTTATTTTTGTTTTTGTTGTTGTTGTTTTTTGTAATAAAGTGAATGTAATTTCTGTAATAAAGTGTATAATGGTGCAAGTTATTAATAAATAAAGGTGCCAGTTCTATTATGATTTGTTGTTGTTGTTGTTGTTGTTGTTTTTTTTTCTTTTTTTTTTGGAATGGTAAAATTGGATGAGTAATCTAACTTGAATGAATGGTAAAAATGACCTGGGATAAGAATGAACTGAGATTTAACTAAGTAGTGGCCCTATGTACAACTCAGTCTGGCTGGGTGCTTCTCGTGCAGTTTGGGTGAGACTTGGAGGGCTCACTTAGACTGGCTGAGCTCTGCATGCTCAGTTTGGCTGAGACTAGTTTTAACTCAGTCTGGCTGAGCTCTTCATGCTTAGACTAGCTGAGACTTAGAGGGGTCAGTCGGGCTGAGGCTTGGCTTAACTCAGTCTGGTTGAGCTCTTCATGCTTAATCTGGCTGAGGCTTGGAGGGGTCAGTCGAGTTAAGGCTTGGCTTAACTAAGTTTGGCTGAGCTCTTTATGCTCAGTTTGGTTGAGTTGGAAGGCTCAGTCGGGCTGAGGCTTGGCTTAACTCAGTCTGGCTAAGCTCTTCATGCTTAGTTTGAGACTTAGAGGGCTCAGTCGGGCTGAGGCTTGGCTTAACTCAGTCAGACTGAGCTCTTTATGCTTAGTCTGGCTAAGACTTGGAGGGCTCAGTCGGGCTGACGCTTAGATTAACTTAGTCTGGCTGAGCTCTTCATGCTCAGTCTAGTTGAGACTTGGAGGGCTCAGTCTGGCTGAGACTTAGTCTAAAACTTGTCATTGAAGCGCAACACAGATAATGGAGATGTGAAATTGTTGTCATTAAGGCACAGTCTATCGATCACAAATTTACACCGTGTATGGAAAGGGCAAAAATGAACAAGTGTTCAGATCGGCAAAAGAGAACATACAACAATTGAATGATACAAAAATATGAGACGCCATTTTACTGGAAATAACACTTCAAATGTTCAGTATTCCATGGATGGGGGAGGTCTCTGCCTTTCATATCTTGGAGACGGTAAGTACCCGGGTGGGGTCTGGCCTTGACAACATAAGGTCCTTCCCATTTGGCTGCTAACTTGCCCTGGGTCGGATTTTTAGTGGCAAGGGTTGCTTTGCACAAGACGAGGTCTCCCACTGTGAACTCTTGAGGTCGGACTTTGCGGTTATAATGTGTTCTCATTTTCTGCTGATATGATGTTCATTTGACAGCAGTTGCCTCTCGAAGCTCTTCAATTAGGTCCAGGTCAGCCCGACGCAACTCTTCGTTTAGTTCTGGATTCGGATGTAAAACCCGAGGGATCGGCAGGCCGATTTCCATTGGGATGACTGCCTCGGTGCCGTATGTTAGGCGAAAGAGGGTCTCCCCAGTGGGGGTTCGAACTGTCGTCTGATAAGCCCAGAGTACGTTCGGTAATTCCTCAGCCCAGAGTCCTTTGGCAGCTTCCAACTTAGTCTTGATGATCTTCAGAAGGGAGTGATTGGTGACTTTGACTTGTCCATTGGCTTAGGGATGGCCTGGGGAAGAGAAACATGGTCTAATGTTGAGCTCTTCACAAAATTTCCTGAACTTAGTATTGTCGAATTGTTTGCCTTTATCCTAAACAATGGCTTGGGGGATTCCAAATCGACACAGGATCGACTGCCAGATGAACTTGGTAGTGTTTCGCTCAGTAATTGTAGCAAGGGGTTCTGCTTCCACCCATTTGGTGAAATAGTCAATGGTAACCACGGCGAACTTGGTTTGGCCCCTACCAGTGGTCAAAGGACTGACTAAGTCGATGCCCCACTTAGCGAAGGGGTATGGACTGCTGAGTGTAATTAATTATGTTGGTGGAGCATGGGGGATATTGGCAAATTGCAAGCATTTATCACACTTAAGCACAAATTCTGTAATGACCCCGGAACATACGCCACAATTATTGGTAATTAATTACGCCTTAAGCTGAATTAATTGGGAATTTTCTGTTTGACTTAGGAAAATATATGTTGGAAATACAACTTCGGGACTGAAATTGACGACCGTAACGGGTTCGGAAAACGAAATTGAACATGCCTATGTGCTATCGGGAATTTCGGAACTATTTGGACAATTTAATTTGGGACTGAATTTCGTCTGATTCGCTAAGCTCCGTTTGGCTTAAAGTTTTGGTACAATTCTATTTTTTTTAACTAAAGTGAAGATAAAGATGTGTGACTTGTTTGGCTCAAGTGTGGTAGTACAAAGTTATATATGATATATGGATAAGGATCCTTATGTGCTTTGTTGACCATGTTTTGACTCAAAACAAAGGAAAGAAAATATCTAAGGGAGAGGGAAGAGAGAATTCGTGGGAAAGAAGAACAAGAGGAAAAAAGGGGAAAATCAAGCTTAAATCTCCAATTAAAGAATTTAAGGTAAGAATTTCTCTTCTATGTTCTTAATATAAGGTTGATTTCTTCATGTGTTCATGGTATGTAAATGGAATGGAAGGAAATTATGGATAATTGAGAGGTTGTGATGGATTTTAATCAAAGATGTATTTTTGAGTATACATGGTATTCTATCATGTGAATTATGTTTAAATCATGTTTTCTTTGCATAATTTTCATATTGGAAGGAGAAACTCCATGGATTTGTGATTGAAGCTTGTATGTGCATATTTTTGGTTTTCCAACTTAATTCAAGAGTTGATCTTGTATATGTTGCTATTGGGTTTTGGTTAGTGGTTTTGATGTTTCAATTCAAGTTGTTGATTAAATGTTTTTGGCCTTGGTTTTGTAAATTGGAAGTGGGTTTCAAATGTTTTGACCTTTGTTTTCATATATTGGAAGTTACTTTGGCAAAAGAGAAGGTTCCCTTGTTGAGCAGAATTTTCGGACTGGTTTTTGGCCAAAATGCATTCTGCAGTTCCACCGCTCGTGCGGCCAAACAGTGATTTTTTTCCAATTTTGCTCTTTGATGGTTTTCTGACTCCCGAACCTTCATACACTTGATTTCTTGGTATTATTTAGCATCTCTTAAACATGAATTAAAGTAAGGAAAGAAAGAATAAAATGCATGAACTTGTTGTAATGGCTATGAGTATTGAAGAATTATGCTGCGAATATTGATGTTTACAGGCCAAACCGCGAAGACCGTGCCACCGGTTTCAGAAACCCACTGTGAGTAACATTTATGTAAAGTTATGTTGATATGCAATGTATTTGAAATGCTATATGATACGATATGTTTTTGAAATGTGATGTTAAACCCGTGAACGAATGTCCTGATTTGCGAATCTAGTATGGCATCCATAGATAGTCCTAAGTGGACCAGTTTACGAGATCTCGGTATGTGTTTAATCGGTGTCCGGAACCGGTTACTCTAGTCGTTGGACGACATATGATCTATGGCGTATGCCATTATGTATGTTCTGATATGAGATGATTATGTTCATGAATGACTTTATTTACGGATATATGAAAAGTTGGAATTCGTTCACCACCCCTTTACTTTAATGTTACTTGCTGAGCTTTAGCTCATTGTTGTATATATGTATTTATAGGTGAACATTCTGGGAGCCAAGCCTAGGCGGGGTCTTGCATCGAGCCGCCGTTTTGAAGCCTACCTGGTGTTATAGTGTGCCTCAGTGCGGAGGCTAGGCCTAGAAGGCCGGCAGCAAGTTTTGGTTTGATGTTTGTATGTGGCATGAGCCTATGTTTTGTATATGAATTTTTGATCACATGTTATGTAAAGATAGTGGGTAAATTAACATTTTTGGCATGTAAATGTATGTTCATATATATGCACAGCTCTTCGGACTATTATATTCTGTTTTTGCTTCCGCGAGCCCCGATTATTTATGTTTTGTATAGGAAGGCCTGTGGTAATCAAGGATTACTGGCCGGTCACGATGCCAAACTTTTAGGGGCAGGTTTGGGTCGTGACAGAATGGTATCAGAGCGCACGAGTTAATTTACCCACACACGTGTCCATAGAGCTGTAGGGTGCATTAGAAAGAAATAGAGCATGGCATAAACATGTGTGCATGGGTGTGTGTGTTTTATGAATATAAAGA
Source organism: Camellia japonica (assembly GCA_030407325.1). NCBI lineage: Eukaryota > Viridiplantae > Streptophyta > Magnoliopsida > Ericales > Theaceae > Camellia > Camellia japonica. The sequence continues at coordinate 91,444,727 of JAPPVO010000010.1, read as the reverse complement.
AATAAGAACTGTAAATGATGAGGTAGCAGAGGAAGTACTATGTTGAGAATAAAATGCTTTATTTGTTATGGGTTCTATAGACCAATGGAGACTACCAATGCAAGGAATGTAGAAGAAACAGAATCTTCTAATGCTAGATTGGATCGATTGGAAAGAATGGTGGAAGCCTTAACTGGGTTGGTAAGACAACAACAAGAACAAAACCAACAACAGCAGAGACAACCATTTCCGCCTCCTCCTCCACCACCTGTCCAAGTGGAACCGATGAATAACAATGATGTTATCACTTTGACACAGAAATACAAGAAACTGAAACCACCGGAGTTTGCAGGGGGAATTGAACCCTTAAAAGCGGAGGCATGGGTATTAGAGACTGAAAAGATTTTTGAAGTATTTCCCTGTACTGATGTATACAAAGTGTTGTTAGCAACATTTACTCTAACAGAGGAAGCCCGAAGATGGTGGATGCTTGTTCGAGAGGTAGATAGGGATTTGACTTGGGACCGATTCAAAGGAAAATTTTATGAAAAATATTTCCCACAATGTATGCGAGATAGGAAAATATCTGAATTTGAACAGCTGAAGCAAGGTGTTATGTCAGTAGCAGAATACGAAGCAAAATTTACTGAATTAGCCCGTTATGCTCCTCATATGGTAGATACAGAATACAAAAAAGCAAGAAAATTTGAGGGTGGTTTACATGTTGAGGTACTTGATCGGATAAATGTGTTGAAATTAGAAAAATATGTTGATGTACTTGACAGGGCCTTGATGGCTGAGACCAATATTGCTATATTGAAAACGTCCCAATCAACATTGACCGAAGCAGAAAGTAAGAGAGTCAAGAAACAGAAAATAGAAACAGTTAGTGAATCCATGGGCTCCGTGAATGAGAATTTGACTTCAAAGTTTAGTGACAACACAAAAAGGGGAAGTAGTGGAAGTGTGGGTGTACCTATTTGTAAGGAGTGTGGAAAGCAACATTGGGGTATTTGCCGCCGTGGATCTGGAGTTTGCTTCAAATGCGGACAGAAAGGACATATAGCTAAATCTTGTCCACAAGTTTATCCAAGAAATGAGAAGCCCAATGCTAGTGGAGTTAATTCAACAATGGCACCAAAGACAACTGCAACATCTACTCCCGAGGCGAACACTTTGAGGCAAGGAAGGGTTTTTACCCTCGTTTCAGAAAAGACACCGAATACTGGAAAGACGAATACAGGTATGACTTTACTACTAATGTGAAATTAACCATGTTACCTAGGCGATGGTGGGAAATAATGAACATGTGACTATGACAGAACAAATTTACCTATGCTATGACCTTTTCTATTACATGTTTATGGAATGCTTATATCTCTGTTATTACCTATGTATTGAATACGAAGGAACTTGTTGATTGACTTCAGTCCTATGTCCAAGATTTGTTTCTTATTTGTATGACTGCTATGATATCGCCTTCACTACTACGGGATGGATACAAGAATTACCTTATCATGTTGAATAACTGCATAGAACTGTCGAGTTGTTTCTTTGTATGATGATACTTCTGGATAACTGTGATGATTTGTGAACTACTATATGACTACAGAATGAGTGGAACAAATTTACCCTTGCTATTATCCTTGCTACCCTTTGCTGCTAATTGTTTAAGGACTTTTGAACTGAACATCTTTGACGGAAGGATTAATAATGTGCAACCGAAATTTCTGCTTTGGACCTTGTCAGGATAAGTTAAGTTTGGAGGACCAAACTTTCTAAGTAGGGGAGAATGTAATGACCCCGGAACATACGCCACAATTATTGGTAATTAATTACGCCTTAAGCTGAATTAATTGGGAATTTTTTGTTTGACTTAGGAAAATATATGTTGGAACTACAACTTCGGGACTGAAATTGACGACCGTAACGGGTTCGGAAAACGAAATTGAACATGCCTATGTGCTATCGGGAATTTCGGAACTATTTGGACAATTTAATTTGGGACTGAATTTCGTCTGATTCGCTAAGCTCCGTTTGGCTTAAAGTTTTGGTACAATTCTATTTTTTTTAACTAAAGTGAAGATAAAGATGTGTGACTTGTTTGGCTCAAGTGTGGTAGTACAAAGTTATATATGATATATGGATAAGGATCCTTATGTGCTTTGTTGACCATGTTTTGACTCAAAACAAAGGAAAGAAAATATCTAAGGGAGAGGGAAGAGAGAATTCGTGGGAAAGAAGAACAAGAGGAAAAAAGGGGGAAAATCAAGCTTAAATCTCCAATTAAAGAATTTAAGGTAAGAATTTCTCTTCTATGTTCTTAATATAAGGTTGATTTCTTCATGTGTTCATGGTATGTAAATGGAATGGAAGGAAATTATGGATAATTGAGAGGTTGTGATGGATTTTAATCAAAGATGTATTTTTGAGTATACATGGTATTCTATCATGTGAATTATGTTTAAATCATGTTTTCTTTGCATAATTTTCATATTGGAAGGAGAAACTCCATGGATTTGTGATTGAAGCTTGTATGTGCATATTTTTGGTTTTCCAACTTAATTCAAGAGTTGATCTTGTATATGTTGCTATTGGGTTTTGGTTAGTGGTTTTGATGTTTCAATTCAAGTTGTTGATTAAATGTTTTTGGCCTTGGTTTTGTAAATTGGAAGTGGGTTTCAAATGTTTTGACCTTTGTTTTCATATATTGGAAGTTACTTTGGCAAAAGAGAAGGTTCCCTTGTTGAGCAGAATTTTCGGACTGGTTTTTGGCCAAAATGCATTCTGCAGTTCCACCGCTCGTGCGGCCAAGGCCACCGCACGAGCGGACATGTACCGCACGTGCGGCCAAGGCCACCGCACGTGCGGCCAAACAGTGATTTTTTTCCAATTTTGCTCTTTGATGGTTTTCTGACTCCCGAACCTTCATACACTTGATTTCTTGGTATTATTTAGCATCTCTTAAACATGAATTAAAGTAAGGAAAGAAAGAATAAAATGCATGAACTTGTTGTAATGGCTATGAGTATTGAAGAATTATGCTGCGAATATTGATGTTTACAGGCCAAACCGCGAAGACCGTGCCACTGGTTTCAGAAACCCACTGTGAGTAACATTTATGTAAAGTTATGTTGATATGCAATGTATTTGAAATGCTATATGATACGATATGTTTTTGAAATGTGATGTTAAACCCGTGAACGAATGTCCTGATTTGCGAATCTAGTATGGCATCCATAGATAGTCCTAAGTGGACCAGTTTACGAGATCTCGGTATGTGTTTAATCGGTGTCCGGAACCGGTTACTTTAGTCGTTGGACAACATATGATCTATGGCGTATGCCATTATGTATGTTCTGATATGAGATGATTATGTTCATGAATGACTTTATTTACGGATATATGAAAAGTTGGAATTCGTTCACCACCCCTTTACTTTAATGTTACTTGCTGAGCTTTAGCTCATTGTTGTATATATGTATTTATAGGTGAGCATTCTGGGAGCCAAGCCTAGGCGGGGTCTTACATCGAGCCGCCGTTTTGAAGCCTACCTGGTGTTATAGTGTGCCTCAGTGCGGAGGCTAGGCCTAGAAGGCCGGCAGCAAGTTTTGGTTTGATGTTTGTATGTGGCGTGAGCCTATGTTTTGTATATGAATTTTTGATCACATGTTATGTAAAGATAGTGGGTAAATTAACATTTTTGGCATGTAAATGTATGTTCATATATATGCACAGCTCTTCGGACTATTATATTCTGTTTTTGCTTCCGCGAGCCCCGATTATTTATGTTTTGTATAGGAAGGCCTGTGGTAATCAAGGATTACTGGCCGGTCACGATGCCAAACTTTTAGGGGCAGGTTTGGGTCGTGACAAATTCGCTGGCATCTTGATTAAGCATGGGCCAAAAGTAGCCGGTGCGGAGAATTTTATGGGCCAGAGATCTTCCACCCGAATGATTACCATAAATGCCCTCGGGGACTTCTCTCATCACATAGGTCGCTTGAGCAGGACTAAGACACCTGAGGTATGGGTGTGAGAATCCCCGTTTGTATAGTAGGCACTGATAAGGATGTAATTAGACGACCGGGCTCTAACTTTAGCGGCTTGCTATTTATTATCTGGCAACTCCCCTCGTGTCAAAAATGGAATGATGTCTTGAGCCCATGGAATAGGTTTGTTCTGGAGGAAGTGGACCTCCTGTGGGTTTGGCGAAGTCGCCGGATGGGTCAGGTATTCAATGCGGATGCCATGGCTGAAGTCTGACTGGTCGGCCAAGGCTAATTGAGTCATTTTGTCCACCTTGGAGTTTTTTGACCTAAGGATGTGTTTGATTTGGAAAGTATTGAAGAGGCGGACAAGAGGAAGGGCAATGTCCCTGTATGCTCGCATCGTCTCCTCCTTTGCGTCGAACACCCTAGTAATCTGTCCAACAATCAATTAGGAATCACTTAATACTTGAATATGGCTTACGCCAATGTCTCTGACTAGTTAAAGACCTGCTATCAAGGCCTTATACTTGGCCTCATTATTGCTTGCATCGAACAGGAAATGGAGGCCACACTTGAAGTACTCACCCTCTGGGGTGGTGAGGATTAGACCAGCTCCACTACCTTCTTTGCGGGTGTAGCTCGACTTTTCGTGCCCCCTTTCGGAAGAATGAATAGCCTGTACAGTTCAGACTCCACTTGTGGGTTTTGAATCTGATTTCACAAGTGCAATGTGAAATAGTGGAAACACAAAAAGAGTCTAAATTCATCAATTTCTTTTGGAAAATCAATGTTTTGAACCAAATGCCAAAAATGGACTATTTTGCCAGATATCAGAGTCGCCACCTAAATATTTATTTTGGGAAATTTAGGAAACTCGTGACTCGTGCCAAAAGCCATTAGTCTGTCGTTACCAAAGTGTCTTGGTTCGGGAACTTAGGTATGAGAGGGAAAGGTCATTAATTGAGCACCCCACTCACTAGATCAAAGATCTGTCTTTACTAATCATGATGTGATTCTTATGTACAGTATATGTTCTTATTTCATTTTTAACATACAAGTATAGACTAATTTCACTAGAAGTTGGAAGTTTGATTTCATGTTTGTTTTGAAAAAGTGTTTTGAATATGTACCACTTGAAAAAGTGATCTCATATATATACATTAATCAAAGTATCCCAATTTCAGTTAATAGCCTTCATCCACAGGCATTCAAACAGGAATATTAAGTAAGCATTTAACCTCATGGTAGTATGTTTGATATGTCAACAATCACACTCATGCAATATGTTAAAGCAAAAATGCTTACCTTATGTTCGAAGGCAAGTCAAAAGAAAACAAATAATTAAAAAAAATACATGATCCTAATTAATGCAATATGACTAATGCAACACATACAACGTGCAAGTAATAAGCTCAGCTAGCATGGCATGCGAGTCAATTCAAGGCATGTGATAGCGCACGTATTCAAGTAAAGAGGTTGAATTTGACATTCGAATAATATGATGAGCCGAACTTTTATGCATGCAAAACGAATGGATGCAAGTCATGGAAATGCTAATTTGAAAATATGATGTCCCTATACTAACCATCATAAGCAGATAAATAAAAGGGAGAAAGAACGGAGATTGGAGGACATGCAACTTATTACATATTTGTCCTCGCGAAGGAGGGTCCGAATGTCCAAGTGTCCGAATAAATAATTATTACAAATCCGAATGAATAATAACTAAAAGGGGCTGCCTAATTTATTACAACAAATACACAATGATTGCGCGATGCTCCTCAGGAATTACTCTGTCTGCCTTGTTGGGAACTGTTTTGTTTCACCCTATCATTGCTTTCAATCAAAAGTGCATTGTTTGCATTTTATTGGAGCCTTGCCAATCCAGAATACAACTTAGTCGAACTCTAAATAAATCCAATCATACCTTGTTTTCTTGCGAAAATCTATTTTTTGTGCCTGAGGTGAAACAGTGCAGATAGGGTATTTCTAGCCATGTTTGTCTCTTCTACTCTACTCTATCATAGAGAATACTCAAGAGAGGAGCAAACTCGGTTCCCCAAACCGTCTATGGTTGCAAGTTGATTTACAAGATGATTTTGGACACGATAGGACAAAGATCAATAAATGCAATGCATAACAACCACCCATCCCTCCTATCATGAAGTGAATTCAAGAAGGGAAGTAGAGATGCTTCAAGGTTCATCAAAATATCATGAATTGATGTAAAACAAGCCTTGACACAATGGACTCCAGCATAACGTCTGGCCGTAAAGACGCTTCAAGATTCATCAAAACATCATGAATTGATGTAAGACAAGCCTTGACACAATAAACTCGGTATAACGTCCGACCGAATTCAATCAATCATATTGGTTCTTTATGTCGGTTGTAATCCAATTAACCAATTTTATTAACCTTTTTTTTATTACCTTTCCCTTTCTTTATCTTTTCTCCTTTTTGTTCAAAAGTGATATTTACGTCCACTAAGTCCAAAACATAATAAAGAGATATAAGTATCAACTTAACCCGAGAAAATAAACCTTATTTTCTTCGGGGGAAATTACAAAGGAAAAGTCAAACTCATTTACAAGCGATAAGGGATTTCAAGTCAAACTCAAGATGTGCAACAAGGACTAGTCAAACTCAAAAGAGTGATAATGACTTAGGAAAAACCCAAAGTGAGCGATAATGACTTGAAATCCAAAGTTGATAATAAGCTATAATGACACTTTCCTTGGTGATTTCCAAGGGTTTAACTAGAAAATTAGTCCCTTAAATACAAACACCGGTGATAAAAAAAATAAAAATTAAAGATTGGCTTTAGTATAAGAAAGATGTATGCCTTTGGTAATGAACCTCCGAAGAGATTAAATCATTAAGCATGAAAAAAAGTTTTATACCGTTGGTGATGAACCTCCGAAGAGATTAAACCATTAACCATGGAAAAATCTCTTTCTTATACTTGAATAACAATCTCAAATTTTCACAACTTTTAATCGAAATAAGCAAATAATAGAGGAAGGTTGCAGAGATGATTATGTGAGGTTGATTAATTGGTAAATATAACACAAACATAATATTAAAATAAAAATTATTGACATAAATTAAACAACCCCTAATAGCATGATTTAAGCTAGAAAATGTGAATAAATTTAAGCTAGTAAGCAAATTTAAGGAAGGGTGGCTACCCCGCCTCCCCCTCCCGCAAAACCAACTTTTATAACTTCAAATCACACATTTTAGATGTTGAAAAATAGCCCCAAATCTGTCCTAAATCAGCCCCAAAACAGTGGCAAAATTAGAGAAAACAAGTGGGAAACACAAGGATAAAAGCTTGGAATAAGGTTCAAGCAAGGGTGATTAACCCCTCCACCTTTGGGTAGCTTTTAATCACAAGTTTCAGCCCCTAAAATAGTCCCAAAATAGTATGAAAACACAAGAATAAGGTGAACAAAGATTGAAATAAAACAAATGAAGCTTTACCTCTTGTAGAGAAGGTGTTCTGGTTATAAACCAAACTTGATTCCAAAGCACCCTCAAGTTTGAGTTATGATCTTCAAGTCTCAAATCAAGTTCCAAGTTCAAGCTCTTGTATGGTATGTATGGATGATATGAGGGCTTCAAGGCTGGTATGAGAGCTTATGGGAGGACAAAGACAAAGTAGATTTGATATTTTTTGGATATTTCTAAGATATTTCTAAACTCTTGATATTGTTTCTTTCTCTCTAAATCTTAATCTTGTTTTCTTAACCTTTGATACAGCAGGACGAGCCTCGTATTTATAGAACTTGAGCTGTTGCTCAAAATATCTGCAGAATTGGGCAGCTGGCAGATTGCTGTACAAACTGCCTGAAAAGTCCAGAGGTCTGGCCGGACCTTGGTGTCTCCGGCCGGAGGTCACTGATGTACGGCCAGAGGTCAATGTATGCCCACTGTTCCTCACTTTCAAGTTCAATACAGGTACAAAACTGACTTTCTGGGATAGAAATACAATGGGTATGGCAGGTTGGAATTGTTTAGAGCTCGAACTCGGATTCTTTTATTGAGAATTAAAACCACGTACACAATATAATCATCATCATCAAGTGCTCGGAATAAAGTGCCTAAGTCTTACGAGCGGTCAAAACTAGGGTGTCTATAACGGGATGAACCATCAATACTAAGGGTCCAGGAGTAGGGGTCTTCTACATCAATGGTGAAGTGTGCTGGCGGAGGAAGTATACTTGGAGTGAGATTGGTGAACTCCAAGATAAAATCGGCGACAGCCTGGCCTTTGATCACTGTTTGAGGTCGATAAGAGATTTCAAATTGACTTAGCTCGACGGGCCATTACATAAGTCTTCTTAACGATTCTGGTTGTTGCATGACCTTTTTCAGAGGCTAGTCAGTGAGAACCACTATGGAGTCAACTTGAAAATAAGGTCGGAGGCGTTTGGAGGCTATGACCAAGGCGAGGGCCATTTTTTCTAACAGAGGGTAGTTCTGTTCTACCCCCCCTGAGAACGCGGCTAATGTAGTAGACTGGACGTTGTACTGAGCCGTTTTTCTTGATGGGGGCAGCACTGACCGCAATGTTTGACACAGCTAAGTAGAGGAAAAGAGTTTCCCCTGGCTGCGCTTAAGAGAGGAGGGGAGAGTTGGCCATGCACTGCTTCAGTTGTTGAAAGGCCTCCTCGGATTCGGTGCTCCATTCGAATGCGTGTCGGAGGACTTCAAAAAACGGAAGACATTTGTCGGTTGCTCTGGAAATAGAGCAGTTGAGGGCTGTAACTCTGCTCGTAAGCCGTTGAACCTCCTTGACTGTTCTAGGAGACTGCATTTCTATCAGGGCCTTGATCTTTTCGGGGTTAGCCTCAATGCCTCGTTGGCTAACCATAAAGCCCAAGAACTTCCCAGATCCCACGCCGAAGGCACACTTCTCCGAATTCAGCTTCATCTGATATTTGCGTAAGGTTTCGAAGGTCTCTCGCAGGTCTGCCAAGTGATCGGAGGAGAGTTTACTCTTGACTAGCATGTCATCGACGTAGACTTCCATGTTCCGACCCATCTTGTGTTGAAAGACGGCATTAACCAGGCGTTGGTAAGTTGTTCTGGCATTCTTTAAACCGAATGACATAACACGATAGTGATAAGTTCCTCTGTCGGTGATGAAGGAAGTGTGCTCCTGGTCGGCCGGGTACATCAGGATTTGGTTATAGCCGAAGAAGGCATCCATGAAGCTAAACATCTAATGTCCTGTAGTTGCGTCGACCAACAGATCTATCCGGGAGAGAGGATAGCTATCTTTGGGGCAAGCCCGATTGAGGTCGAAATAGTCGACGCAGAGTTACCATTTGCCATTATTTTTGCGAACCAAGACCACGTTGGACAACCACCTAGGGTAGTCTACGTTTTTGTTGAACTGTGCCTTTAGTAATTTGTCTACCTCGGTGGCGATGAGGGTATTGCGTTCTGGGTGAAAAATACGCTGCCTCTGTCGGAAAGGTCGAAAGTGGGGCTCAATACTGAGATGATGAGTAATGAAAGAGGGATCAATACCTGGCATGTCCGAATGGGTCCAAGCGAAGACATCTATGTGCTCGGTTAAGAGAGCCGTGAGATCAGCCTTGGCCTGAGAGGACAGCTGGCTGCCAATCCTAGCTGTTTTGGCTGAATTGGTAGGATCGATAGGCATTTCGACAAGTTCCTCCACTGGTTCCTCTTTGACTAACTCTTCCTCGTCTCTGACGTTGAGATCTTCAATGATCATAGCCTCCTTTATTTTGACCTTCTTTAACGAAGTGACGTAGCATTCTCTAGCCATCATCTGCTCGCCTCTCACTGTGCCAACCCCAAGGTCGATCAGAAATTTCATGGCTAGATGATATATGGAGGTGAGAACTTGGAAAGCGTTGAGAGCCGTGCGTCAAAGGATGATGTTATAAGCAGAAGGACAGTCGATGACGAGGAATGTGAGTAGTTTGGTGGTCTGCCATGGATATTCTCCAATGGTAATGGGAAGATCGATGGAGCCTATAGAGGTCACCCGATCGCCGGTGAAGTCGACTAGCGGGGTTTGGAGAGGGAACAACTTTTCTTCTCCAACCTTGAGTTGGCGATAGGCGTTCAGGAAGGTGATGGATAAAGAGCTGCCATTGTCGACAAGCAACCGTCTAACTTTGTAGTTGGATAGGAGAGCGGAGATGACGAGGAGGTCGTCGTAGGGGTAACGAATCCTAGTGCAGTCGGCCTCTGTAAAGGTGATGGGTTCAGACCGTTGCTTGGGGTGCTTGAAGGGGCGATCCAATGTCATTACTTCCTTTTCGGAGCCTTGTTTGATTTTTCTGAGTTCGGCTCGCTGGGCCAAACGAGATGGCCCTTTGCATGCGAGCCCGCCAGCGATGACTCTGATCTCTCCGACTGGAGGGCAGGATTGCCTTGTGCTTGAGGTTGTGGTAGGGACTGATCATTGTCTAGCTTAGGTTGTATGGGTTGTCGGGGAGGGGGGGTATGTCGGCGGTGGTCCCCCGGCAGGTCGGTCCTCGGTCGTTGTTGTGAAAACCCGCATTTAATTATTCTAAAAATAAAAATTAATTAATTAATTAATTAATTAATAAATTTTATCTGTAGTTTGTCTAAAATATATTAGTGTATAAGTTAGTTTTAAATTAATCTAATTAAATCACTAACAAAGACATTATTAAGAATAATAATTTTGTGAGGATTCAATATTTATTATTTATAAATTATTTTAATTAGGATTTAACATGATAATTATTCTTACTAAATACCATAGTTAAAAATCTTAATGTGTCAATTTTGAGAAACCCATACAAATACACACACAAAAAAAAAAAAAAAAAAAATCTGAATCGAATTCTCGATGGCAGAATAATGCCACCTGCTTGTTTGCATGTAAATGTAGGAACCCTCACCTCATCATATTTCTTGGATTTAGAAGATACGAAGTGACCAGAGAATGATGAGAAGAGAGAGAGAGAGAGAGAGAGAGAGAGAGAGAGAGAGAAGGGAAAAGCCTCAGCCTCAGCATGTTTATATATATATATATATGCATGTTACTCTTTGATTAGAGAATGTAAAGGAAACCTAAGAAAAGAAAATCTGCGAAGTGGAGTGAGTTAACAAGAGGAGGAGGTTAAGAAGGTTGCATATTTTCCTACCATTTCACTATCCCATTTCAATCCTACAACTAAGTAAGAAAACCCTTTCAATCCTCTCATTTTTTTTTTTAATTGTTGAAATTTTCAGATTATATTTATATGATAAAATGACTAACTTACAAGTAGAAATTTTTATATATATGCATATAAATTTTGTGTGTGTATATCAAATATTTGAAGATATTGATAGTCTTAACGTAATGGTATTATTGTGGAAATAGGTTTGCATATGTACTTTATGTCATTAAAGAGATGATTGAAGATTTTATTTGGTCCTTAAATCTGCTAGAAAATTTGTACGATTTTTAGACAATTTTATACTCAAATTTGAAGATAATTTCTTCTACAAAGTTGTTGAGAATGATATCTAGTTCATCCAAGAATTTTGGCAACAATTATTGAGCTTTGTACGAATTTATACAAATTTTTAATTAATTTTGAAACTGTAAGACATATTTTACTATGTGTTTGAAAATTTATAAAAAATTCTATATTAAGCTAAATTTGGTAATTTCTAACTAAAATATGAAATTTGAGAAGTCTAGTTTCATGATAAATTTTTAGATTATGGAGTTGATCTATGAATTTAAGTATGGAATTAATTTAAGAAAATGTAATAAATTTGTGTTATAAACTTTCTGGGAATTTTACAGAATTATTTATAACTTGTTTTTGGGAAATTATTTCTGAAAAATGACCTAAACATCTTTATTGAATATTCTGTACATTTGCACGAATTTTAGAATTGCATAAATAATTTATTTATAATTTTTATTACCTAAGGTATAATATGAAATTTTCTGGACAGGTTTAAGATCATCACTTCAATCATTTATTTGGACAAAAATCAATTATTGTATTGGTCTAATTCATCAAATATTGTAAATTAGTAATCCATGTATGGGTGTATTGTGGTTTATTTAATATTACGCTAGTCTAATTTTGTAAATTAAAAATTCATGCATGTATGTGATTATGGTTTATTTTCATTGTATCTAAGTTATTATATTCATACCATGGTTTAAATTAATTGTTTATTTAAATTTTGTACATTGAATTATTATTGTGTGACATGTGTAATATTTTATGTTAGGAATTTTAATGAGTTGGTATAGCATTATTGGTGATTGAAATGTGAATAATTTGTGATTAATATAAAAAAACTAACTGAAATAATTAATGGTATATATAAAGTTAATGATAGAGGATTAATACTGGTTGTTCAGGGTGAGCCTTGATTTTTAATAATTTTTACGTAAATAGTGTCGCGAAACCCTAAGATGGCATGGGGCTTATTTGAACCCTTATCGGTATTTGGTTTTGGAATAAGGGTGGATGTGCGGGTGGCACGCAGGAAAGGTACGTACCCCTGACAGACCGTTCCCTTGGGGCAGACCACGGATGCCACGGCTTGGGTATATAACTCCGGGTGTGGATATCTTTGGTAGTTCTTGAATATTTGACCAATGGAGGGTTTCCAAATTAACCGTGATCATGGCTTAGTGGTTGGTAAGAAAATCTCTTGGGTGAGATTTTGAGTGTCACCTAAACTATTAAAATTGTCGAAATTATTATATGGTTGTTACATTTATCATCCTATTAATTATTATTATTATTATTTTGATTATTATGGTTTGATTATTTTCTCTTAAAAAGAATGGTAGGTTGGTTATATTTTCTTACTGTGTTGCAAAACTCATGGCATATATTTTGTTGCCCTGGCGTTTCATGCCAGATTATGTTGAAGAAGGGACTGAGGCTGAATTTGAAGCTGCTGCTAATATTGAACCTTGGTTAACTTAAAGTTAAGACTTTATCAAAATAAAATTTTATTATCTCTTGTATTAGTATTTAAAAATGTTGTGACGTTAAATGTGAACTTGTAATTTTATTTTTGTTGTTGAACTTTGACTATGTGAGAATTTAAAATTTCCTAATTAGTTGTTAAAATTTTATTTAGCAAGTTATTTGTTATTTAAATTTTATGATGTTCCAAAAAAAATTTTGGGGCGTCACAGTTACTGGGGACGGGCTGTCGTGAACCGACTGAGGCACCCTTGGCGTATCAAATCCCCTACCTGGTCTTTAAGGTTAACACATTCCTCAATGTTGTGATCGTGGTCCTGATTGAAATGGTAGTACTTGGACTAATCTTGGCGGTTGGAGGGAGATTGTGACGGTTGGGGCCATTTTAGGTTGTAATCTCATTGAATTTGGTTCAAGACTTGTTCCATGATGGAATTGAGAGGGGTGTATCGTTCGAACCGATCGGGTAGTCGGGTAGGTGCCGGTCGGTCGATTCGAGAATATTGAGGAGGTTGATGTGTATATTGGGAGGATCTGGTTTTGGGTTCCTTTCTTTTGTCCTTGAGGGGTGGATTTTTAGGTGTGGAATCTTGGCGGGCTGCCAAAGAGTCTTCGGCATTCATATATTTTTGGGCTTTGAAAATGAGGGTGGCCATGGCGGTTGGGGGGTTTTTAGAAAGGGAAAAAAGGAAATCGAATGATCGTAAACCGACTATGAAGGCTGTGAAAATGACCTTGTCATCGTTTTCCGCCACCTGTAGGGCCTCGGTGTTGAAACGGGTGACAAAGCTGCGTAGTGACTCCCCTTCCGCCTGTTGGATATTAAGCAGTTGAGTTGCTGGGCGCCGCTGGCACTAAGCATTGATGAAATGGCTCAGGATGGAATCAGTTAGATGTTGGAAAGTAGAGATAGAGTCCAGCGGTAGCTGACTAAACCATAGTCGAGTTGACTCCTTAAGCGTCACAGGGAAAACCCGACACATGATCTCGTCAGGGAAAGCATGGAGGATCATGAGGGTCCTGTAGGTCTCCAAATGGTCGATTGGATCGGTTGTGTCGTCGAAGGTGTCGATTAAGGGCATTTTGAACTTGGGGGGCAGGGGTTTGTCCCTGATAGAGGCGACAAATGGGGAGTTGGCTGTTATGGAAGGTTTGTTCTGTATGTTCTGCATGACTCCTTGAAGCTGGAGTTCCATGGCTCAGAGTTCCGCATCCCAAATAAGAACATTGTCCCCTCCAGAGTGCAGTGGGGGCTGAACATTACTAGCCTCCCCTTCAGGGACAGGTGTTTGAATTGATGGATGTAAGCCCCGAGGTGGTGGGTTCATGTCTTGAGGTGAGGCTTGTAGACCCTCTAGGTTGGAAAGGTGGGCTTTTTAGAAAGGATGGCTCGGGGTCTGTTCTCGATTGGGAGGGATGTCTTGTGGTGGTGGAGGAGGTGGTATAGGGAGATTTCACTGGAGTAAAGCGTTGATTAAGGCCTGGTTTTGTTCGGCCAAGCGGTTGATACTGTTGGTGAGCTCTGTGAAATACTGAGGTGGGTTGTTTGGGTTGAGAGGGTCGGCTTGGGTGTCGACGACATTGCGTTGAGAAGCCATGGATCTCGTTATAACCATCCACCTTGATGGAAGGTAAGAAGAAGTTATCGGGAAGGGGTCTCCGGCAACAATGAGCACAACTGTTAACCGGAGTGACATTCCCACAGACAGCGCCAACTAATAATGTTGCTGATCTAAGGGAGGGCGAGTTGGGTTGACCCATGCTTCCAACACCTTTCACCGGTTTCGGAGCTCGCTGGTGGTGCCTGTAAAAAGGACCAATGGGGAATGGGAGTCCCCCAACGGACCCTCCGACGATCAAGTTAGAAAAGAGGAGATTGACTGTATAGAAAGAGAGTGAGAGAGAGAAGAAGAATGGAGAACTTAACATTTTGTGTGTCTTGGAAAACCTCCTTATATCCTTTATTCATCATTTCCTTATCCACTCCGACCTGTCATGTTGGCCGAAAGTTTAGACTCTAACTTGCATTGTTCACGGTGAGGCTGCATGTTCCAACGTGAAGGAGTTGTCGCATTTAATGCTGTAGGAGCCTCATTAATGGCTGATGTGTGGTGCAATAACTCTGCAGGATCTTTGTCTTCTTACGTGGCTGGTTCCCTGCTTGACAAGTGTTTAGATGCCATTGATTCTTGGTTCAACGTTGGGTTCTCAAGGGTGTTGGCCTTTAGTACTTGAATCGTGAATTGGATTGTAAGTGGTGGGCCAGAACCTTTTGTGGGCCCACCGATGTCAAAATTTATAAACATTTTCATTAATTTGTAAATTGTTTTTGAACATATCACTGAAGTGTATTTTCCCCTAAAATTAACAATGCTAAATTTCCACCTAATTTCAAATTTTATAAAATACAAACCCTTGATTTGTTTCTTTCGCTTATTTCAAGTTGAAACTCTATTTTACATACTACAACTGTATGTAAATTATGAATTTAAATAACATTTTAAAAAATGAGTAAAATGTGAATATTATAAGTAATTTTTTATATATATATTTTTCTCACATTTTTCTTTCTCTTTTTAAATTTTTACTCAAATCCATTATCTGAACAAAGTGTAAAAAATAAAATAAAAAGCAATATTAAAATTTAGGATGACCATTAGTTCAATGGTAAAATCTTGACCTAATAACTTTGAGGTTATGGGTTCAAGTTACGGGGCAATCACTTTGTGCGCTATATGCCAAAGGTTAGGATTGTACCGAATCTTTTTTCCTCTCAAACACACATTAATATACTAATTGGGCGTTATTTTTAAAAAAAAAATAAATTACATTGATCTTCTCTGAAATTTAGAAAAAAATATAATAAATCTCACAAATTTAAGATAATTACATTAATCTCTTATGTATGTTTGTTGGGAAAAACTTGTAAATCAGATTGTAAAATCAGATCGAGTATCGTAAAATTTGATTTTTGATATAAAACAAAATCATAAATTATCTATAATGATAATGTATGTTAAATAATTGTAAAATCATTGAAGAAAAATGCTTAATTTGATATAATGTATCTTTTATGTTATCATCAATTAGAAGAGGTAAATTACACTAACACCCCCTGAGATTTCTGTTTAATATAGATTCCCCCTGACATTTGAAAAATTATATTCCCTCCCTGAGGTTTGTAATTTTATTACAAATTGCCCCTGGATTGTTGATGTCATGTTCTAAAATTTTCTAAATGACCATCTTGTCATTTTTCCTACCATTTTTTCTTCTTATTATTATGATTATATTTTACAACTTTTTATCATTAAATTCTACTTGCACATACTCTCATTGAGTGATGATATACAAACATAAATTTTATATAGAAATTTCAAACACAATGACATAGTTTAATGGTGACCTTTTACTTTAAAATAAAAAACACTCACAAACATGATTTATATTTACAACAATATCACTATCACAATATTTTTAGTATTATTTTTTTGTATAAATTTTTATATATGAATATAATTTTTCATTTTAATTTCCACCATTATATCTAAATTAGATCAATTTAATCTAGATATATTTAAAAAAATATAAAATTTGTACAACAAACTTTAAAAAAATTCATTAAACACAAAAAATAAGATAATATACTGAAATTTTATATTTTTATATTTTTTTTGTATTTGGTGAATTTAAAAAAAAATCACAAAATATTATACTTCTTAAGTATATTTAGATTAGGTATATCTAAAAAATAAAATAAAAATTTACTTAAAATATTAAAAAGTTTCAATAAAAATTAAAAAATATATATGAAAAATAAAAATACTCAATTTTTTGTGTGAGTTAAACCAAATAAGATGACTGTTATTTCTCTTGAAATGACATAAACAAAATATTATTATTTTATTATTTTAAAGGTTAAAGGGTAAATATATTATTTTAATCTGATAGAGAATAAATGTAATTTTTCAAATGTGAGGGAGATCTGTATTAAACAAAAATCTCAAAAGGTATCAGTGTAATTTACCCAAGAAATACATACATAAGAAATATATAATAATCTAATTTTTTTTGAGAAATAAATAATAATCTAATTTTTTTTTAATAAGATTGGGATCGTAATAGAATCGGGATTATAACTAGCATTATAATCACTTTAAGATCTTACTAAGGCCAAGTTTAGCTACCCAAAATAAGTATACACTTTTTTATCTTTTTATCTTTTTTCTATTATATCACATCTCTACTTTTCTGTACATCTTTTCGTAAAAAGACAAAAAGTACACTTATTAAGGTCATCCCAAACAATTTAAAATCCTAGTGTAATTCGGATCGTTTGAACTAACTAGACTTATAGGATCTTAGACTTATAGGATCTTACGATCCAAATTGGGATTCTGATAACCATGTGCTCTCTTTTGGAGTGTGTTACAATTTTTGTGAAATTTAATCATAATCTATTATAATATTAATTATGACATAGTTATTAACTCATTATGATCCATATGAGTATAGTGTTGGTTATATTGTGATATTATTTTGATTATAATTATAAAAAATTTATTAAATCTTATGTGATATTCGGTGATAATTCTAAAAAAAATTTTGTCTAATATTTATGATTATCAACCTCATAAATATTATAATTTACACATTGTATAGCATGACACTAGAGTTCATTTGAAAATTAACTATTTTTATTAATTTTTTTGACATTTAAAAAAAAAAAGACACAAAATTAAAAAGAATAAAGATTAGAACTTTTTGACTTCTTCCAACACGCCATAGTATTGTAGATACGTAGTTATCAGATAATACCCCCATTTTCTATCTTGTAAACTACATACGAAAAAACTGCAAAAATTCTCATTTAGAATGAATTTTGTGACTTTTTTTTTTAATTTTTATAAGAAAAACAATAAAATAATGAGAGATTTACCGATAAATCTCAAATGTTAAACTTATGAATCAATTGGTCCCAATTTTTTTTTCTAATAAACTGTTTAGTCTTTGGATATTTTGAGGGACCTTAATGCCCTCATTTAGATGTTATTAGATGCATGTTCTTTATGAGGGTGTGTCACGTGT
Organism: Camellia japonica; assembly: GCA_030407325.1. NCBI lineage: Eukaryota > Viridiplantae > Streptophyta > Magnoliopsida > Ericales > Theaceae > Camellia > Camellia japonica. The sequence continues at coordinate 91,426,699 of JAPPVO010000010.1, read as the reverse complement.
CACACACAATGGATGCCACACATCAACAAAGTACACCAAGAATCTTTATGAGAGTGTGCCACGTGATACGCACAATGGGTGCCACACATCAACAAAGTACACTAAGGCTCTTTATGTTTTTTTTCTTGGAGTATCACGTGACACACACAATGGGTGTCACACATCAACAAAGTACACTAAGGCTCTTTATACTTTTTGCCTTGGAGTGTCACGTGATACACACAATGGGTGTCATACATCAACAAAGTACATTAAGGCACTTTATGCTTTTTGCCTTGGAATGATGTATGTCACGCGACATACACACGGAAGGATATAATTGACCACTCAATGTTACTAAACAAAGGAAATATGATCAACTGGTAAGATATTTCCTCACTAATAGGACTAATCAAAACAATAGAAATAACCTTAGGATCAATCGATAAAACTGTTTGTGAGATAGGATTTATTGGTATGATTTAAATAATAATTTTTAACATAGATTAAAAAACTATTTTATTTTATTTTATATTTTTTAAAACTATTTTAATCCCAACTCAACCCCACCCTACATGCCAAACCAGTGCTCAAATCTTGTTTGTCATCAAGAAAACTAAGAAAGGAAAAAAATAAAATTTTAATTTGCACATTTAAATTCTCCTCTGTAGTTGGCAAATAAATGTAAGAAGGAAAATAAACAAGAAATGGGTTCTGAATTCTGATCATTATATACAAATCTAGAGATAGAGATAGAGAGAGAGAGAGAGAGAGTGAGGACAATTTGATCAAGAAACGGCCACCCCATTTCCAGGGCTATTATTCAGTACAGCAAACCTGGTGGGTCTTGGATGAAAATCCTTTCTTCTCTCCTGATCGTGGTTCGATGGATTGATGGTCTGCTTGAGAAATGCCTTGAGAAGACTGGACTTAGGCATCGTCATCTTTGATGATGAGTCGTGGCGGTTGATATGGGCCGTTGATTTGCCGGAGTGTCTACCAGAGCTCCTATGGAGGCTGCACCGGAACGAACCCGGGTGGTTGGTCGGAGAGCAGAGACATGTACGAGTGGAAGAAGATGGTGATTTTGATGATGACATGGATGAGTCTTGAGAAGCCATTTGGAGAGTGTTGATGTGATGCTCTTTAGTTTCAGGGGATCTTGATGGTGATTCCTTTGGTGTCAAGTGTACCAATGAAGAGGTTGAGGTGTGGGGACTCTTGTATTTATAGCTGCTTTAAATTCCTATTTACCCTTTGGAAAATGTTTAGCCCCACGGCACCTCTCAAAATTTAATTTCAGTAATGGTAGAGGGTCTTAATTTTTGTGGCTTAAATGGTTCGAATTTGTCAAAACGATGTCGTTTTGAGTACAAAATAATATCAAAATTGTCAAAACGACGTCGTTTTGATAATTTTGAACCTTTTGAGTCACAAAAATTAGGGCCCTCAAACATTTTTCATTTAATTTACAATGACGTGGTAGAATAGAATTAAGTGGGTTAAAGGCACAGTAATGATTGTTATGTTTCAATTTGAGGTATATTATGGATTTATTTTTATGATCTGAACCGTGTATTTTGTAGGATTTGTTAATTACTTCATACCTATCAAAAATCATATTAATCGAATATCAATAACTATATGATCGATAATCAAAAAAAAATAAACAATAAGTTTTTCTTTTGAAAAATGACATAAAAAATATGCAATTCGATCATATAGTTATTGATATTCAATTAATATGATTTTTGGTAGGCACGAAGTACTCAACAAACTCTACAACATAAACGGTTCAGATCATAAAAATAAGTTCATAATATACTGTAAATTAAGGTATAACAGTCACTACTGTGCTATCCGACGAGATATATGTTAATTTTTAATTTATTACGTATTTAATTATGTAAAGTTTACTTCTTTTGTCATATCATTTGTAAATAAATTTAAGAATTTAAATTGAAATCTTTAATATTACTCTTACCATTTTTATATCCTCATATCCTCACATTATGTACTCAAAAAAAAAAAAAGAAAAAAAAAAGAGGGAGATAGAAAAAGAAAAGAAAAAGAATTACATGCAAGTGGGAGATGGAATAAAAAAATTATAAACACATGAGGATGTAAGTGTATCTGTGATGTGATACAAATAAAAGAATGTGGAGATACAAGTGTCACTTGCATTCCTTATGTGTAATTTTTTTTTACTCTTTTCCTACTTTTATTTAATTCTTCCTTAAAAAAAATTCTTTCATTTATTTAAGGTGGAATTTCAACACAGTGGAGAGACAAAAAAGAATTACAAAAACATATGAGATACAAGTGATTTTGTGATGGAGTGGAAATGAAATTTGTAGGGGTGCAAGGCACAATGTTTGTGCAAATTTTTTTTTGATCCCACTAAGATGTAATTTCCCCTTGTAAAAAACTATTTTGGCATTAATTGAAAACTATTTTGAAATTAAATAATAATAAATCTTTGTTTATAATATAAAATTAAAATAATTTAACATTAATTGATTCTCATGCAAAAATTATGTTTATGATAACATATACATATATTTCTTCTTGATGAATTTTGTAATTTTATTTTGTCAATTAACCGATTACCTCATTATCTATTTTGTAAAATGCACTAAGTATATCTATTTTGTAAAAGTCACAGTCTCCATAATTTTTTTTTCTCTTGCCATGATTTGTTCTTACCGTATAAAATGATGGATGATAGTAAATAGCTTATGAAGGAATTGTAATAATGTTTTAGGGATAAAATTGATGTATTGAAATTATAATGTTGTAGGGTTTTAAAATTGAACAAAATATGAAATGAGAGAAAATTAGGTAAGAAAGTGCATAAAGTAGAAAGTTTATATTTCCATTTTAAATTTTACAAATTATAGTATAATAATTAATTTTAATCCTTTACCTTCCTTTCATTGTTAGAAGGACTAAGAAAAAAATTATACTTTCTAAACCCCCTCATAATTAAAAAGTCTTGCATAAAGGACAAAATTTATTATTTAAATATTTTATCAGACTATTATACCCTCAACTAAATCTTCCCTAATCACCATCTCAATCTCTCAAGAGGCCATGGCTAGGGTTTCAAGATCTGGTATCAAAACCAGTCAGCAACTTCCTCTGCTCCGCCTCAGATCGGAGTTCGATCTCCTTCTTCGGTTGATTTCTTCACTGGTCGATCACCGCTGTTGCCATTTGATCAAAGATCCTCGCCTGAGATCCATGAGTTGGTCAACTAGCCAAGCCATTGCGATGACCTTGAAGGACGAATTGAAGAGTAGATACATATAGATATATATATATATATATATATATCTATATATGTGTGTTTGTGTGTTTTGAGATTTAAATTCGAATATATATGTGTTTTGAGATTTGAATTCGAATATATATATATATCTACATATTCCGATCTGTAATCTATATATATATATATATCTATATATATGTGTGTGTTTGTGTGTTTTGAGATTTGAATTCAAATATATATATATATATATATTCCGATCTGTAATCTATATATATATATATCTGTATATTTGTGTGTTTTGATCTTGATTTTATATTTCACATGTATTCAAATGCTCCATACTTTGCAACCTCTTTTCCTCCTGTACGAGAACTTGCTTCCATTCTTACTGCTACTGTGAATATATGCACACAAATAACCAAGTTTTCTATGATTATCTATAAATTTTAGTGTAATTATTTGATTCAGCCAAAATCAAAGAGCCTGCAATCAAATTTCATTTGATAGAACCAGAGTAAAATTTTACTCTGGTTCTATTGCTTTTGTTTTTTTCATTTGACAAAACCAGAGTAAAATTTTACTTTCATACAGAGTAAAATTTTACTTTTAATTTCACAGTATAAAATTTTACTTTTAGTTTCACAGAGTAAAATTTTACTTTTAATTTCACAGTATAAAATTTTACTTTTAGTTTCACAGAGTAAAATTTTACTCTCATTCAAAGTAAAATTTTACTTTAGTTTCAGAGTGAAAGTAAAATTTTACTCTGTATGAAAGTAAAATTTTACACTCTGAAACTAAAGTAAAATTTTACTCTGTATGAAAGTAAAATTTTACTTTCATACAGAGTAAAATTTTACTCTGAAATACATAGTGAAAATGTCTTAATATGAGAGCTGAGGGTAATATAGTAAAAGAAATAAGTTTTAAAATATCAGGGGATTTTGAAAGTACTTATATAATTCTTGTCCTTTTGAAAGAGAAATTAGGTAGTGAGGGGGCTATGACCAAATCCCCCATTAATTAATAGTCAATAGTTTTTTTAAAATAATTTAAAAATAAAAAATTAACAATTTTAGGATGAGGACTTGGTGGCCTCAGAGGCTTCCTCATTAGAATAGTGTATGAGTTTTGGATAATTATTCAGTAATTTTAAAGTATGATGTCAATTGTTCGGGTAGTGCTCCTAATTAATGGTATAAGAAAATTTTATTTTTTTTTGTTAATTGATAAAAGAGTAATTACAAATATAAAAAATATTATATTAAATTGTACAATTAAAATCTAACAATAGCTAAAAAGTCCAACAAGTACTATGGAGGTTGTGTACCTTTTCTCCACAGGAATTGAATCAACAATCTCACACTAGGTAGTGTTACACAACCACTAAACTAAAGGCTCCAATTAAACAATGGACATCTCACATTGTATAATTTGTGATTTCTTATTTACCATAGTACCACATAAATTATAGTGCATTATACTATATAGAAGTATCTAACAATTTTCATGTCAACTAATTATGATTTTTTTATATATATTTTATAATTTTTTATTTGTCAGACCACCACATAAATACAGTATTATACTTCAGAATTACGTAATAATTTTTTTCGCCTAAACCAATTATGAATTCTTAATATAATTATTAAAATACTATATAAATAATATCACATTACATTTCAAAATTACATAATAATTCTTGACTAATTATGAATACATGGTATCTAGAGACAAATAAGTGTGATTCATATGAATTTATTTATTTGATCATGCCATTGTGGATGTATTAGTTGATTTCTTTTAGAATGTAAACGTTTTTAATTGAGAACTTAAGTTCACGCACCCTTCATATCTAACAAAAAAATTCACGCACACTGCACAAACACGCATTAATGGATCACAACGCATATCAATAATGGACCATCACAACAAAAATCCTTTTTTTTTTCTTTATTTGTGGAGGAAGAATATCTTTATGGTAGAGTGGCTTTCATTAATTAATTTTATTTATTTATAGAGAATTAAATTATTGGAAAAGTTTTAAAAATATCACTACAAAAAATTAAAATTTTAGAGACCAAAATTTAGCAATAAAATTATTTTTTAAGAACTAAATATTTTTATTGTGACAAGTATTGTTATTATATTTTTAACAATGAAAATTAGACATTAGTGATAAATTATTATCATTTTAGGACCAAATTTTTTGTCTAAAAAATAAATCATTTTGAGTCTAAATTATTTTGTCCCTAAAAGTATATTTATTAGTGATATTTTCAAAAAAAAATTTGTCAAAAGCTTTATTTTTGACTTTTCAAGACGACTTTTTTAGCGACTATCCTTGTGACACTAATAATTGGTCCCTAAATGTCTTTTGTAACAAAATTTTTATTTTTAGAAACTAAAAAGTTTGATTTTTTAAAACCCTTTTATATTATAGGGTGTATTTCACCAACAATGCTATTTATACCATATAATTCATTGTCGACTCAGAGATAGGATGAATTTTCCATCGATTCTACGAGCAAGCATTGTTAGTGATTTAGGTGTATCACTTATAACCTTTTTTTTAGAATTAGTTAAAAAAATTAATGTTAAAAACTTAATTTATTTAGCATATTCTTAGTTTTTTTGAATTTTTAGACTGATTAAAGTAAATTTCCGGAGAAAAATGTATTTGCTATATGATTTAGGATTTTTTTAAAATCAAAACAGATTAGTAGTAAACTGGATTTAGCCAGTGCCAAACGATGCCTTATTCATTTTCATTGATGATAACCTTTTCATTGGGTTGCCCAAGCATCTCTCCGAGGCCACCTTCCTCTTGACTGGGTTCCTCACCCTCCACCTGAGTTTTAGGCTTTGTTTGGTTTGGTTTCGAGAAATAAATTTTGGAGAAATTTTTTTAAAATTTTGTTTGGTTTAATGATTTTGGAAAAAAAAAAAATTTTAAATCACTTTCTATCTCTCACACATCAAACAGTCACTTTTGCTCTCTCTCTCTCTCTCTCTTTTCAAAATCACTTTTTATCTCCTACACATCAAACAGTCATATCAAATTTCAGAATTTTGTTTGGTTTAGTGATATATAATGCTTGTCAATCAAAATGTCTAGTATAATTTATTTTCTTCAACTCCAATGCATTAGTTATATGATTAGACATTTTAGCTCAACTCACATTCGCTAGTTATATGTAGTTAGTCTTAAAACGCTAGGCAAAATATATTTAATCATTATGATCATTTTCATCCATTATTGTTGCTGATGTGACATTCTATAAAGTTAATAGTATTTTGGATGAATAGCTAAAATAAATGACATAATTGGAGCAGAAATATGAAATAATTGATTAGTAAAGTAAAATGTATACTTTAGTAATGTTTAGATAGATAAAATGTTTATTAGGGTTTGAGATGCTCTAACTCCTCGCCTAAGGATTATAAAAAAATTTAAAATAAAATTCTACAATCAAAGGCCTTAACACTCTGTTTGGATAGTGGAGTAAGAAAAACTTAGAAATTATTATGGTTTCTCATCCAGGTGAGAAAATAAAGAAATAATAGTGCTGTTGAGTATCGTTTTTACAAAAGTAAGAAAGCAAGTCCTGCGGGAGACGAATAAGAGCAAAATTTCTTTGGGAAAATAACAATGCAGTGAGAATAGGAAATATATATATATTACAAAAAAATAATAACATTATAAATAATAATAATAATAATAATTATAATTATTTTCATTAATGTGTAATTAATTTTGTCTGACTTCACTATGCAGTAATTCTCTCAAATTTTTTATTTGTTTTTTTTATTTTTATTTTTTTTTAAGAGGATTGTATTTTTTATATTTTTATAACCAATTATCAATTTGTTTCTCACTAAATCACACAACTTTTTTTTACTGAGAAATAAAATAAGCGCAATAAGAGTTCTTTTTTCTTTACAATTTTTCATCTTTTTTCATAATTTCTCACTCAATTTATATTCTAAACATGAGAAAATAATTATTTTTCTTATTATTTTTTATCCTTTATTATCAAATCATCTAAAACATTAATTAAATAAAATTTAATTTTAATATTTAATTAGAAATTCTAAAAATCTAGAGCTAGTATTGAATTTGAGATTTTCTCCATTCTTTATCCAGAAATTATTTTTTTGTTCATGAAGCAATGCCATGTACTGTTTTAACTTAATATTCATTGATTAAAATAGTAACACGCAATATTTTTATTAAAAAATGGAGAAATTTAGTCAAAACTCTTTCCTTGGACACTTGTTTGGTGAAAATAACAGCTAATTTTATTTTATTTTATAAACTCTCTAAGGAGAAAACACATAATTGAGTAAGGACAAAGTAAAATTTTCTTTCCTTTTTCTTGGACAATATTGTTAGAGTAACACGTTACTGTAGGACAGAGTAACATATTACTGTCAAATAGAGTAACATGTTACTGTTTACATCAATTTCGATGGTAATAATTTTTTTTTTTTAAAATTTCAAATCAACATAGATCTTGTTTGATAAATTTTGATAAGAGGATTCTAAAAATATTAATTTTATTAAAAGCGACATCTAGATAAAAGTTATATTATTTTAAAACTTAATATTTTAATAACAATGATAAGTAGTAAACTTTTCAAAAAAAAATATTTTATGTTCATTTTTAATGTATTAAAATTTTATTATAATTTTTTTAAACCAAATTTCTTTATAAAATAACTTAACAAATATCAAGTAATAAATAACATGAAGTAATACTCCAACCTGGGGATGGCAATTTGAACATGACCCAACGGGGACTCGGCCCCCTGTAGACACCCCATGTTTGATGGCCCTTCAAGACTTGGATGTTCTTGCAGGTACATCTGATGACGAGTCTGTTTGCTCGCCGAGCGCTCGAAGTCCTCAGCAGAAAGCCACAACTTTGAGCCTTTCAAACTCTTCATCCGTTTTGTCTCCTTTTTGGACCAGGCCTTTATATTTCCAGCCTGCAATCTCTGGTGGCCTGCCGGCCATCCTTGGAGGCTGTCGGCCATCATTTCTTGTCTGTCGGCCATTGATGTGCCTTGCCGGCCATCAATGATGCCTTGCCGGCAATCATTGATGGCCGGCCGACCACCAATGTTTTCTGCAGATATTTTATTCTAGTTGTGCCAGCTATTTGCACAGAAGCTTGCATTTGTCCATACATGGAGGGCTGGATCTCCTTGTATAGATTTTATGTTTTCTATATATGGGGACCCCCTCTCTCATGTTTTGAGGTTAAAAAATTTTGGAACAAAATTCTCTCTCTCTCTTGAAATTTTGTGTGTAGTTGCTTAGATACACTATACTTTTGCATATCAACCCTTAACCAAAGTGGTTTGTCTTGAAGCTGAGGTTGCTTGAAGCTATCGTGGAGCTTCTTAAGTGGATTTTGGCTTGGTTTGTTGCCTAGAATTACTTTTCCCTTCAAGAGGTATAACACTTGTCTTGTACACTTTGTTTTGCATACTCATTTTGTTATCTTTTCCCACTGTTTTTTGGGCTGCTTTTGAAAAGTAAAAAAACCTGTTTTGGTGGACAAAAAGTGATGGTCTGAGACCATTTTAAGTTAGGGGGTGCTTCACCCTTCCTTCTTTCTTGTTTGAAAGGCTTTTGCACCTTTGTTTTCCACTTTCAAACCAACTTTTTTTGAACTTTTAACCACTAAATTTCAGATTATTTTTAGTGGCAAAAAACATATTTTGAAGTCCAAAATTGGAGGGGTTAGCCTCCCATCCTTGTGTCTTATTTTCCAGCCTAGTTAATTCTACATATTAGCATGATTTTCTAGCTTTTTGTAGCTATATTCTAGCATATTTTTGCCTTTGTTTTAGACTGCTTTAGATCTGTTTTAGGCTGTTTGGGTCAGTTAAGTCTTATTTTGCATTGTTGTAATATAAAGGTCCTCACAAACTCAATGTTTTAGGCCGTTAGAAACCCCTTATTTGAATTGATTGCATGTTTCGGTGTTGTTTTGCACTTCATTTTAGCACCTAAAGCTCTGCAACCTCCCTCATTTCTTGAATTTTTAAATTTGCTTTGAGGGTTGTTTCATACTTGGGATTCTTTAAGCTTGAGATTGAGGTCCATACTTAATAGTTTAATCCTCTTTTGAGAATTCATTACCAATGGCATGAAACTTCTCTCATGCCTTAAACTACCCCTTGTTTGATGCTTCCTTCCCTTTAGAGGAATTTAACTCACCTTTTGGACTTAATTAGATTAATGAATGGTTGGTAAAGTAAAATGAGTAATTAAAACTCGGAACTAAAAGTGAGCCAAGATAAGAATTTGGTTGTGTTTTGATGTGTTCAACAGGACGTTAATTGAACACATGTAACTTGGACCATTTCATACTCGTTAGTGATGAAATGATCCAAGTCTCCAAAGTCAACTTCTTTCCTTGATCTTTCATGAAAGAGAGGAGGTTTGTGTCTCATTTTGCATTTATTGAACTTGCACCTTTCAAGTCACAAGCCATCATGCAATGAAATTGCTTGAGTTGATGGTTTGTGGCTTGAGTTCACAACTCCTTGGATTTGTTCATGAAAATGAGGAGTGAGTTATGCAAACAATCTATGGGAATACCTTCTTTTTGCTCTGTTTGTTCTCTGTTGCAGCAATTTGAACCAATGCATCAGTGGCCGGTAGGTGTCCAGCAGTGCACCATAGATTGCCGGCACCAAGCCGGCAGTCTTTTCTAGTGGCTAGCTAGCCACTGATGCAAATATTAGCAAAGAATTGGTAAGGGGGAGCAGAATGATTCTAGAAGTGTTCAATTGTGCAAACAGAGGCTTTCGAGAGCAAAGCGGACATCTTTTCGGGTGGAAACTGAGAATGCGCATGCACATTTTTCATTTCCCGAGGCAGAACAGCTAATTAACTTCATTTAGTTACTTAGTTTAATTATTAGTTGCAAGTCTTGTAATTATTTAATTAATTAGTTAGCTAATTAGTTCAAAATGTTGTAATAATTAGTTAATTAGTTTAGCTAGTTATTTATTTTGGTTTGTAATAATTAGCTTAATTAGCTTTAATTCGCTTAGCTTAGTTGCTAATTAGCTTAGCTTTTATTCATTCGGACTCTCCTTCGTGAGAGCAAAATGTAATAATGTGTATATCTTCCAACCCCACGTCTTTCTCTCTTTTATTTATCCGCTTTTGATGGTTAGATCAAGGACATATTTCAATTAGCATACTTTATGTTTGCATCCATTTGTCTTGTTTTGCATGCACCAAGGCTTGGCGCATCATTTAAACTGCATTGTTGTTTTAATTACTTCGTTGAATACGTATTTAACCGTATGTTATCAAAATTGCTTCATATGCCATATTAGTAGTCGAGCCTATTAATTGCATTATTGCATGTGTTGCATTAGACATTTAACATAGTTAGGAATCATGCATTTTTTTTTTTAACTTATATCTTCTTTGCTTGGAGTACTAGGTGAGTTTTTAATGCTTTAGCATACTTACATGAGTGTGAGTGATTGACATGACTAGCATGTTTGCCATGAGGCTAAATGCTTACTTGTTAAACTGCTTGAATGCCTGTGGATGAAGGCTTGTTGTTTGAATTGAAACGATTCAACGAATGTATGTTTAAGTCCACTATGTCTAATGGGAAATTCACAGTTTTAAGCCTACTTTGTTGAGTGGCAAATTCGCAAATTTTAAGCCCACTTGAGGTGACAAATTCAACCCCTTTTCACAAAAACAAACATGAATTGAATTGTTTCAATTTGAACAAACTAGTCTATATTTGCTTGTGCACATCACATAGTAAATCTAGCTTAATAACCGGAATAAGAGCATATAATGTTGATAAAAATCATATCATGATTAGTAGAGGCTGATCTTTGATCGGGCGAGCGGGGGTGCTTAATTCATGACCGTCTCCTCTCGTACCTAAGTTCCTGAGTCGAGGCAACTTTGGTGATGACGGACACGTGGCCTTTGGCACGAGTAATGGGTTTCCTAGATTTCCCAAAAATATTTAGGTGGCGACTCTGTATCTGGCAAAGCAGTCCAATTTTGGCATTTTTTATTCAAACTCGATTTTTCAAAACGATTTGCCGGATTTAGACTCATTAGTATTTATCAGTTTCACATTGCACTTGTGAGATTAGATTCAGAACCACGGGATTCTAAATTGTAGGGCTTTCTTTCAAACCTCTGAGAGGGGGCGCGAAAAAGCCAAGCTACATTTTCTGGCGACTTTGCTGGGGATTTAGAGAACTTAGCTTGAACTCATGATATGACATTTTATCTATACCTATGTGTTTCTTTGCGTTTGCATTTACATTGGTGTGCCTAAGTCACTGTGTTTGCCATCTGTTATTCCTGAACGGTTTGCCAGAGGCTTGCTTGGAAAAGCTTGCCAAAAGGCTGATCGGTTGTGGGCTCTGCCACGATAGGAACACAACCCTTGGATCTGAACTACTGCTGTACCGTTTGATCCTCCTTTCACTTCTCGATGTTAGCTGTGAGAGGTATATTAGGTAGTCTTGCTGAGGTACCCTTTTTGACTGATCGGCCTAGTTGCATATCGAAAGCTGTAGAGACTGTTCCAAACTAGGACATTTGCTCACCCGAATACAGAATTGTGTGAAACCACTTTGTTTGAATAGTGAACCCTAGCTCCTGACGAAACTAGGACAAGGTAACCCTACCCCCTCATAGGGGTGTTTTGGCTCTCACTTAACTGGTATGTGCTTTTAGAGTTAAACTCTACAGGAATGTATGTATCAGTTGCAAGTTTGAGTATCAGATTTGGGGGCAAAGATCAGTGTTGAGTGCAGTTCTACAGCTTATGGTTACAATTGTGTCTTGTTCACATCTGAGTTGAGGTGCTATGCGGTTTCTGATTTTTCGCTTTCTTTTTGCTTTATTTCTTTTTGCAAGGTAGTTTATCACAATTGCTTCAGATGATTCTGTTACCCCTCAAACACTCTGGACCCGTGTGAGGAGACTTTACATATCTGGGGATCTTGTTAGGGGACAGCCAGTGTTTGCTTCATTTCCACCGGTTACGAGACGGAGGAGGGTTAGGCATAATTCACTAGTCCAGCAGTCACGTTTTATTTCACCTGCGCCCAGTCAGGCTCAGTCTTCTACTTCCACTCCAGTGAGAGATTATTCGCCAGTTCTGATGGCACAACGTCCCTCGGTTAGCATGGGAGACTTGCTTCATCATCTCCAACAGACCATTGAAACCATGCAGCTAGATGCTGCCAACCAAGCTGAAGTTACAGACCACCAAGCGGAAATGATAAATAGGCTGTAGCAGTAGCAACCACAGCAAACAACAGCTTCTGCTTCCCATGCACCTCCTGCCGGTATTCCAGCACCCGGAGTCACTGTCAATGTCCAAGAGAATCTAAGCATTCCGGTAGATCCGATCTTACCTCAGGCCTCTAAGGCACCAGTGTACCAAACGGAGGCGCTGTTTGAATTCGAGGTTGACCCCATTGCATTGAAGGTCAACAAGCTAGAAAAGCTTTTCAAGCGGGCACAGGGTGTGAACTCAATCCCTGACATCGAAGATGGATACACCGACTCCGCAGTAACTTTGCTGGACAAATTCAAAATGCCTCACATAGACCGTTTTGATGGCTCTGGGGATCCCATGGTCCATCTGCGGTTATTGTTGGACATCCTACAACTAATGGGCCTTACTAGACTCCAAAAGCTGTCATTTTTCGGTAGTACCTTGTCAGGAATAGTAGCATTCTGGTATGTAAAACTCGAGGACTCCGTGAAGCGAAGTTTGGAGGAAATGACTGAGGCCTTCATCGCGCAGTACTCCTACAATACACAGATCGAGCTCACAAACCGTGATCTTGAAGCAACCCGTTAGGAGCCAAAAGAGGGCTTCTCGGACTTTGTAACTAGGTGGAGGGCCAAGGCTTCGATGATGACTATCAGGCTGTCCGAGAATGATCAAATCAGAATGGTGGTCCACAACCTGCAAGGAAAATTATTGCAAAAGATGATAGTCTTGCCATTGTTTACATTTGCTGAGCTCCATGAGATAGGGGTTCAGATTGAAGATACGATGAAGCAAGGGCTGATAGCCGATGAGAAGGAACAGCCCAAGAGGCCCTTTACACGCTGTTCCAATGCAACCACGAGTGGTAGCACCTCTGCACGGCCGTCTGATGTGAATGTCATCACCACGACACCCAAAACTGCCAACCCTTTTGCCAATACAAATCCACAAACCTCAACTAGCCAGGCTCGATCTCAAAGGGTCTTTACCTCGCTCTACATGCCTTTATCCAAAGCCCTAGGGGTCCTGATAAAAAAGGGTCATCTTAAGCCGTTAGAACAACGCCCATTACCCGATCCCCTCCCACTTACACACAACCCGGCTAAATACTGTGCTTTTCACCTGCAGCATGGTCACGACACTGACCAATGCTACAAGCTGCGTCATGAGATTCAAGATCTCATTGACAACAAGGTGATAGTGCCACCCTAAAGGCCAAATGTGACCACCAACCCTCTTCCAGCTCACAACCAAGTTCTCCCACCTCGGAACCTAAATCTAATACATACACTGGCCATCCCATATGACCTCAGCGTATACATAACCCCTTTTCACCAACCCAAACTGGTTGTGTTCATCCCTGAGAGCACGGACTTGTGCATGGTGAACATTTCCACTCTACAACTTGAACCCGTGGTGGTGACAATGGCAGAGGAAAGGAAGTTGGCCATGGAAGAGAATGCCAGTCCATTGCTTGAGAGCTCTGCGGATTTATCTGAGGGGGTGTATGACCCGTGCTGTTACATTATGCCAGTGGATCAAGCTGAACCCGAAGTGGTATTGCCAACAGCAGTGGAGGTTAAGAGATGATAGCCCAAGCCAAGGTCTAGATGATCTAGTGGAGCTGGAAGAAGACTTAGACAATCTGCAGTTTTATGACGAGTAAGATGAGGGGGACATGCAGATTGACTGGTTTAATCTGAATGGGTCGACGGACAACTCCGGGTGGCTTAGTGACGAGCCTGACGAAGAGGAGGAAAATCAATCAAAACCCAAAGAAAAGGGAGCTAGAATAGCTGCAGTGGCTGGAATGGCCGAGGACAAAGGGAAGTTGCCGGAGAGCACCGGTATTAAGAATTTAGCTCAAGAACTGGGCGCCGTAAGTACTGCTGATACAGAGCAAGAAGCCGCATTGAAACGGTTTGTGCAAGAAATGGTCAGGATAAATAGAAAGCTGGAATAGCTCAACACCCTGCGGGGAATGTTTCTGCTAAGAGAATAATTAGACCGGAGCCGGACAATTGCTTGTCAGTTGCTAGGAGAATATGATGGGAAGATGATGATTTGCATCTTGCTCACATTGACAAGGATTGGGGTGAAGACTTGCCAGACAATACCTAGTACTCTGAAGAGGTGGACCATATGACTAGAAGCGTGCGGTACTTCAAGCCCCCACACTTGGTCCAAGCTAAAGCCTCTGGGAAGGATAAGGAGGTAGAGAAGCAAAAAGAAAGGCAGTTGGAAGAAGAAACAGTGCTGAAACAGTTGAAGAAGATCCAGGCCGATATTTTAATCTGGGGTTTGCTCATGGCTTCTCGCATACACCTACAGGCTATGCTATCAGCAATGGATAAAGCCAAATTGTCCATTGACATGACTCCTGAACAGCTTGTGGGGTTGGTCTTTCTCGGAGGCACTGTGCCAACTTTAACCTTCTCAGACAAAGAACTACTGCCAAAAGGTTCAGCACATAACAAACCTCTGTGCATATCAGTGGAGTGGACAGAAAAGTGGGTGCCAGTGGTATTGGCCGATACTGGGTCAATAGTCAACGTCTGCCCATCTCGAACAGCATATGCCATCGGTTTGAAACTAGCGGATTTCGTGCCTACAGCCCAGGTGATTCGGGCGTATAACAACACCAGCAGGGAGGTAATGGGTACGGTACAAATTAGACTTCAAGTGGGCCCAACTCAACAGGATATTGAGTTCCATGTCCTGGATGTGCCGGCCACTTTTAATTTATTGCTAGGAATGTTGTGGTTGCACCAAGTAAAGGCTGTCTTCTCTACCGTCCACCAAGTACTAAAATACCCCTATGGGAAAGTGGTGGCTATTGTGTTCGGGAATTCATCTATACATCCTTCGCCAGAGGTAACTACACCCGTGTTGGAAATTGTTCATGGCGAGGAGGATGTATTCCTCTCTGGATTTACCCTAGCTGAGGCCCGGGTAGTGCAAACCATCTTGGCAGCTCATGAGGGCTTGTATGTTAGTGCCCGATCGATCTACTTCATGAACAAGCTTAAACATGTGCCAGGAATGAATTTAGGAAGAAGTGACCAGAAGGGCGTTACTATATTGGCCGATGTGCCACATAACCCACATGCCTTTGGTCTTGGCTATACAACCCCCAAAGAGGATTGGGTTTGAAAAGGGAAAGAGATGGTAGGAAGAGCCAGAGCTAAGCAGACCAGGAAACGCTATGAACTTGTGCACAGACCAATCCGGGGGACCTTGAATGGCTATTTTGTTTGGGAGGGTGAAGACTTCCCATTTTGTGGTTTCCCCGAACCCTGGTTCAATTCTGAGAAACAGCGGGTTCCTAGTTTTGAAATTTCCTTCGACTTGTAGCTGCAAGACAGTGATATAGAGGAAATGGCTGAGCCAATTACTGCTGAAGCTGAACAGAGCGTAGAAAGTGATTCCGATAGCAACGAGCTTGAAGTAGGAGTAGCATTGGCATATCTCCTTTTGGATCCTCCTATCACCTCAGAGAGCTTGGAGGATAACCTGACCGTTTCCATGATTGGGGACCAACCGGGTGTGAACCTTTCTAGCAGCATTATGGATGCATCTGAAGCACCATCCCTCATTTGGCAGCTGGAGGAGGGCTACCTGTTTAGTAGTTTTGATTCAGGTAGTGAGCTAGAATCTGATTCCACAAAGTCTGTGGAGTCGGAATCAGATTCCAGGGCTTCTGAGTCTGGGTCCGATATTCCTGGGGTTGATAACTCGGATATCGAGGTTTTGTCTAGGTCGTCCTTTTCTTTTTCCTTTGTGTCGGTTGTAACCAAAGAACTGGATGAGCTTGACTTTGTAAATGAGAATGCCATTGCAGATTATGAGTGTTTCTCTGTGCCACTAGTTTATTGCATCGATCATGATTTTCAAAATTTTGATAAAAGCGAAGAGGAAGGAATTCCTCTGGTTTTGAAGAATTTGATTAATCGAGAGAAAGAGAGGTTTGCAAAACCATTTGCTGATGAAATCATTGCTTTTAATGTGGGTACTGAGAAGGATCCGCGTCTGGTTCAAATTGGGTCCACGTTGTCTTCGAAGGAGCGCGAGCGCTTAGTCGCTTTATTAAAAGATTTCAAAGATGTTTTCGTATGGTCCTACGAAAACATGCCTGGAATCAATCCTGAGATTGTACAGCATCGGATCCCTCTCGACCCCGAGGCTCGACTCATCAAACGGAAGTTGCAGAGAATACGTCTGGATTGGGCTTTGAAGATTAATGAGGAGGTCACCAAGCAGATAGACGCAGGGTTCTTGCTAGTGTTTGAGTATCCAACTTGGTTGACCAACATCGTCCCAGTACCGAAGAAAGATGGCAGAATTCGGGTGTGTGTGGATTTCAGAGATCTGAACAGAGCCAGTCCGAAAGACGACTTTCCCTTGCCGCACATCGATGAATTTGTGGACTTCATTGTGGGTCATGCATTGCTCTCTTTCATGGATGAATTTTTCCAGTATAACCAGATTCTGATGGCACCCGAAAAAAGAGAGAAAATCGCTTTCACTACACCATGGAGAACCTACTACTACAGGGTGATACCGTTTAGGCTGAAGAATGCCGGGGTTACCTATTAAAGGGCTGCAACCACAATTCTGCATGATATGATCCATAAAGAGGTCGAGGTGTACGTGGACGACATGATTGTCAAGTTCAAGGAAAGATAGGGCCATTACACCACCTTGAAGAAATTCTTTCAAAAGATCAGAGAATACAGACTGGGGTTGAATCCACAGAGCATAACAGCAGGGAAAATGCTGGGTTTCTTGATCACACAGAGGGGCATCGAGGTAGATCCTTCCAAAATCAAGGCCATCCTAGAAATGCCACCACCAAGGACTGAAAAGGAGGTGCGAGGCTTTCTGGGTAAAATGTAATTCATAAGACGATTTATCTCTAAATTAACTTTGACTTGTGAACCACTTTTTGATCTTTTGAAGAAAGGAAAGAAGTTCTGATAGGACGATCGATGTCAATTCACTTTTGAGCAGATCAAACAGTACCTTCAGAATCCACCTGTGTTCTCACCGCCAGAGCTAGGAAAGCCCTTGATTTTGTATCTCTGAGTAATGGACACAACGATGGGATGCATGCTTGCTCAAGAATCTGTGGATAGTGTGGAGAAATCCATTTACTACTTGAGCAAGAAAATGCTAGATTACGAGACCCGTTATATCCCGTTGGAAAAAGCTTGGTTAGCCTTGGTATGGGCTACCAGGAAGTTGAGGCACTACTTGTTAGCTCACTCCATAATTCTGGTTTCGAGATTAGATCCCATCAAATATCCCTTTGAGAAACCAATGCTTACGGGTAGGCTAGCCCGTTGGTTGCTTCTTCTCTCCGAATTTGATCTGAAGTATGTCACTCGCAAGTCGGTCAAGGGGAGAGCAGTAGCGGAGTTCCTGGTAGATCAACTAGTAGAAGGGGATGCAGCGGTAGAATACCTGTTTCCAGATGAAGCTATTACTGCAAGTCGAGGAAAAGATTTGGACAATTTAATTTGACGGAGCGCCTAATCAATACGGTTATGGGATAGGGGTGTTACTGATAGCATCTGACAATTCCCATATACCTTTAGCCTTCAAACTCCGATTCAAGGTATCTAATAACGAAGCAGAATACGATGCGTGTATCGCTGGTTTGGAAGCTGCCCTAGAACTAGGGGCAAAAAGGTTGGACGTCATCGGGGACTCGAACCTAGTAGTGTCTCAAGCAAAAGAAGACTAGAAGGTCAAAGAAGAAAAGATGAAAATCTATCACCAGACCTTGGATGTTCTGATTCCTAGGTTTGAGAAATTGACTTTCACGCATCTACTAAGAGAGAACAACAGATTCGCTGATGCCTTATCAACTTTATCATCTATGATAGACATCTCCTTTGGAGTTCAAATGTGTCCGATCATCATTGAGCAGAGATATACGTCGGCCTACGAGACTATCGCCGCAATAGATGAAGCGCAAGATCAAAACCCTTGGTACTATGATATCTGGAACTTCTTGGAAACGTAGGTTGATCTACCAGGGGCAAATGCCAAAGATAAAAGGGCAATACGGTGGATGGCCGTTCAATTTATCATCTGCAGAGGTAAACTATACAAGAGGGGTCATCTTGCAATGCACAAGTTGTGTGTCGAAATAGAGGAATCAAAGCGCCTAATGGAGGCTATCCATGGAGGAGAGTACGGAGCGCACATGAATGGAGTAATGTTAGCCCGGAAGATTCTCAGACAAGGTTACTATTGGTCTACCATGGAGGAGGATTGTATTGGTTTTGTTCGGAGATGCCTGTAGACGCGCCCGTGGGCCTCGCTCTACAGTTCGGACTCCCTTTGTTGTGTCGCGGTTCTAAATCTGAACCAAAGAGTCCAACTCTGGCAAATCGTTTTGAAGAAAAACAGATTTTCGAAAAGTAGTGCCAAACATGGACTGCTTTGCCAGATTACAGAGTCGCCACCTAAATATTTTTAAATGGGGGAATTTAGGAAACCCTGACTCGGTGCCGAAGGCCACGTGTCCGTCATCACCAAAGTGATCTTGGCTCGGGAGCTTGGGTACGATCGGGGAAGGTCAGCTATGAGCACCCCCTTTCGCCCGGTCCGAAGACCGGCCTCTACTAACCGTGATATCCAATTTTGAAAACTTTATGCGTTCTTATTCCGATTATTTAACCTAGAATTACTATGTGATGCGCACAACACAAAAGTATAGACTAGATTGCCTAACTTGGAAGTAAACATTGCATATCCGTTTTATCTCGAAAAACATGTTGGTTTTTGTGCTACTCGCAAGTAGGCTAAAATTCGGATCTCAACGAGTTGTTCCAACTCAGGCAATCCAACCTCCACCCACAGGCATTTAAACAGTTTATAACACATAAGCATTTAGCCGCATGGTAAGCATACTGTCATGTTAGCATTCACACGCATGCAAAGTGCTAAAGCATAAAATACTTACATCGTACTCTGTGCAAAAAACAATAACCCAGTTAGCAAACATGCATGACCTAGTTCATGTTAGAGTGACTAATGCATCGCATGCAGGATGTGATTAGGATAGGCTCGGCTAACCCTAAAATGGCATGTGAGATGCTACGACTCGATACACGTATTCAATTTGGAATTGAAAATACGATGCAGTTTGTATGATGTACCGAGCCCGGTGCATGTAAAACAAATGTATGGATGCACGCATGCATTGCATAAGGTATGCTAAAATAGACGTGCCCTAATCTACCATCATAAGCAGGTAAATAAAAGGGATAGAAAGAAGTGGGGATTGGAGGACATACACCCACTCACACACACTTATTACAACTTTGCCCTCGCTCGGAGGGACCAAAATAATAATACAAATAATTAACTACGCAAGCTAATTAATTATTACAAATTCACTAAATTAATTAGACAAATAATTAATCTAATTAAAACAGTAAATGCCTCGGGAGGAGGGCCCAAATGCAGCGCGCGCTCGGAATGGGCTCGGAATCGTACTGTCATGCAAGTGTGCCTCTGTTTTCCCTGCTACCCTCCTCTGAAAATTGCCAAAGTCCCAAGAGTGCCTCTCAGGGCACTGGGGAGTACCACCGGCTGGGGTAGAACACCACCGGCTGAAGGAGGAGGCCACCGGCACTATATTCACTCATCGGCTGCCGATTGGCTGCCGGTCGGCACTAAACAGTGCCGGTCGGCACAAAATACCTGCAGGACCTGCAACTCACAGCAGCAGAGGGCAACAAATTGCATGGCAATGTAATTCAAGTCATTTATGCACCAAACACACTCCCTATCATGTTATTGACTCGAAGGGGGATGTGCCTCGGTTCCCGGACCACCAATCGCGCATTTCCATGCGTGATGGCCCAAAGGATCAAGTGTGCAACTTTAATTTCAAATGCATGCAATGCAAACAAGCAAACAAGGGTGCTCAAACCTCTATCATGACTTGGTCAAGAGGCTTGGCATGCATGTCAATATGACGAAGCCCTAAGCATGGCAAACTAGTATGCAACATGGACAATACAAGGTGCTCATGCAAGCATACAAACGAGCATGTAAACCAATTGAAAGATGGACTTAAAACATGAATTGGGCAGCTCTAAAAGGGCCAAAGTCAGTGGCCAAAATGCTAAATTATGAGGGCCAAACACACATGCACACATACACATGTTAAGGTACCAACACTTAAGCATAACAACAACATTCAAGCACACTTGAAGTGAGTTAAACATGGACAATTGACATGCATATAAAGCTCTGAAAATCATGCAAAATATGATGCCAAATCATGCAACAAAGCAAGCCAAAGCATGCAACAAATGGTCCAAGTCTTGAAACAAGCCATTAAGGCTTAAACTAAGGCCAAGTCTACCAAGCCTCACAAAGCTAAAGGGACTCAAAACAGGTCACAAGCAGACCTAAATAAAGCCTAAGGAGCATCTAGATGGCATCTAAAGGGCTCAAGCACAAAGGCATACAACATGACCAAAACATGGAGCATTCAACACATGCTTTTAAAGCATTAAAGAAGCAACTAAGGCATGCATACAAGCACACTAAAAGGTCTGAAATACCATGTTAGATGATTCCAAAACATCAAAAAGGAAGCAAGCAAGGCATGCTACACATGCATACTCCTAAGGCCAACAAGCCAAATACAAAGGAGCTATGTAATGCATGATAAGATCGACCCAAATGGCTATGGACAGAGCTAAATCATGGCAAAATAAGCATACAAGCTTCACAAATGCAAGCTTAAAACATGCTCGAAGCTAAGGCATACAACCTAGGCATGTAAGGCATAAAAAGGGATTACACGGCAACTATGCTAAGCATGCATAAGGGACCTAAACCAACTTGAAATCATGTTATAACATGGCAATATAAGCATGGAAAACAAGTCAAACATGCTCAACACACACTCAAGCATGAAGCTACAAAAGGAAGCAAAACTTGCCCTTTTCAAGGACATCAAGGAGAGGGGGGTGGCCCTCCCCTTTCTAGGACTTTAAGGCACCATCTCCACCATTGAAATCCCTCAAGATTTCAGTGGTGGAGAGGTCCAAGCACACACGTCCCGGATCTCTCCAAAATAGCACAAAAATGAGCCCTTTTCAAGGCCTAAGGGTGGTCAAACTTGCTCAAACCACAAAACACTCTTAATATACAATGAAGAGGCTAAAAAAACAGAACTTTTTTGTGTTATAGACCAGGCACAAAAACTGTTTTAAAGCAAGCAAAAATGAAGTGCAAAAATGGGGTAAATAAAGTAAGTTTCTTACCCTTGAAGCTTTTCTTCACAAAGGTTGGAGTAGTTGGTTCTTGAGCTCCAAACCAGTCAAGAACACTCAAAATCAGTCCTTAGAACCTCAGTTGCAAGGAGAAGGTGAGACACTAGGTGCTTGTGTGCAATAGTGTGAACTAAGGCACCTAGTGTACTAAATAAGCAAGAAAGGAGAGAGATAAGATAGATATATGATCTAACCTAAAACCAGAGCTTGCTCTCTCTCTAAAATGGCTGAAACCTCTCAAGAAATCCCCAACCTTAAGCCAAGAGGAAGAGCCTTCCTCTTATAGAACTTGTAAGACTTACAAGCTGAGCAACTAAGGGCTCATCCCTCCATACACGTGTATGGAGGGGAAGCAAATTGCACACAGCTGTCTGAAAATATCTCAGAAAGCAAGTGCACAGTAGTCGGCAGGGCAAAATGGTCATTTCGCCAAAAATAGTGCCGACCGGCACAAAATAGTGCCGACCGGCACAATATAGTGCCGGTGGAAACTACAGCCAGCCGGTGGCCTCTAGCCACAGCCGGTGGTGTGTGGGGATGCCTCACAAAGCATTCCCTGCCCTCCCAAGGCAAAACACAAGTGTTTGGTGCAAAACCAGACACAAAACGATCGAGTTCGAAGGTCCTGAGGCAAGGCGCGCGAGCCGAGAACTCCGGGAACTCCAAACGAACACAAACATGGATGATCACCGAGTGTTCCAACGGTGACGTCCAAGTCTTGAGGACGGTCAAAAATGGGGTGTCTACAATGCCCAAATGCCAAATCCATGCTAATCGTATGAATATCCCGTCGTCGAAGCTGTATAACATAACTTCACCATGGCCTTTCTCAGTTTGGGAAATTGATGTCATCGGCGTAATCACACCGAAAGGGTCAAACGGGCATGAATATATTCTGGTGGCAATTGATTACTTCACTAAGTGGGTGGAAGCTCAGTCCTACGTAGTGTTGAAAGCAGCGCATATGGCTAAGTTTATCCGAAACAACATCATTTGCCGATATGGAGTCCCAAATGAGATCATTTCAGATAATGGCTCCCACTTCAAGAAAGAAGTGATCGACTTGTTGGAGAAATACAGCGTGACTTTTCATAAGTCATCTACTTACCGGCCGCAAACCAATGGAGCTGTTGAGGCCGCCAATAAGAACATCAAGCATATTTTATAGAAGATAGTTGAGACCTACAGGTATTGGCCAGGCAAATTTCTATTTGCACTCTGGGGTTATAGAACTTCAATTCGGACGTCTATTGGGGCAACTCCTTATTCTCTTGTCTATGGAATGGAAGCTATTCTACCAATCGAAATAGAAGTCCCGTCGTTGCGAGTCATGGCTGAGTGTCAAATAGCAGAGATGGACTGGCAGCAGAGTAAGTTCGAAGAACTAATGCTATTTGATGAGAGAAGGCTGAAAGCATTGTACCATGTTCAGGGTTATCAACACAGGATTGCCAGGGCTTTTAACAGGAAGATTAAGTCCCGGAATCTCAAAGAAGGGGATTTGGTGCTAAAAGACAACCGAACTCCCATCCATGACCCTAGGGGCAAGTTCAGACCCAATTGGACTAGTCCTTACATCATCAAAACTATCTGGTCAGGTGGGGCTATAATTCTTATAGACTTGGATGGCCTAGAATTTTCCCAACCAATCAACATGGACAAGTTGAAGAAATACTATCCCTGAGAGGCTCGCTAGGCCGAAAACCTGGAAGGGCGACCTAGGCAAAAGTTAGAGCACAAAAAATTGGAAATAAACAAAAACTGAGCTCGCAAGGTTGAAAACCCTAAAAGGCAGCCTTGGCAAAAGTTAAAGCGCAAAAGGCGAGCGTTAATACTCGAGTGAACCCAAACCGAGCTACGTAAGGCCTGATTCCCATCTTCGGGATACGTAGGCAACTTTATCCTGAAGTTCGGCCGTAAACACCTCCAATTCAACTGTCTTGTCCATGTATTTGATCAGGTCATCTTTGTCTGTTCTTTATCTGAAAGTTCGGTTGTGATCCTTACTCTAAGAGAAGAGCTAGTTACAGTGCTAAGCAGTGCTATTCAGTCAATGGGCAATTTGTGATATTCGGATTCGGGGTTGTACATCTCAAGGATTGATTCAATGCATTTCAAGTGGTGATCCTTATCGAAAATGGTTTTGAAAAGTTTTAATAAAAGTTGACTTTTATTCAAATTTTACCTTTTACGACTTAGACCATTTTATAGACCAAAAGGAAAATTTTCAGTGCTCACAACTTTGATTTCAATACAAAGTTGTCCAATTCTTGATACAAATCAAAGTTGCTTTTATTACATTCATAAAACTTGAAAAGTAAGATCAAAGCAATAAATTAGGGGCATAGATGAGTCAGGTGCTCCTGCATCCCCTGTTCGTGCTTTTGGAAGCTTCTGATACCAAAGTGGGCTCGGTTTGTGCCTTATCTTCGAGCCAAGTCAGACATTCGCCAGAAAGGGCACAGCTGAAACTAGGGGCAGGAGCCAGAAGGTCTCTCGTCCTCCAAGCAGTGAGGTACCTAGCCAAACGTGAACCTCTGATGGGGAATGAAACCGGGTACTCTACCCCCTCCTCTGGGAAAATGTAATCATATCCAAACTGACACCTGAACCAGAACGGAAAGTAGAATACACAGCGTGTAAGGCCGATCAGCTCAATGCCAGGTTGCCGAGTCATGCTGTAGCTCATTTCGATCAGATTAAGCCAGGTGCAACGCTAAGCAATGTCAGCAGCAGACCTATTGCACATCTAGTGGCACCACCATTCCTCATTCGGGAAACCTACTAGCTGTTAGCAGAAGAAGTACACTCGAGCTGAGTATGCAGGGCAAGAGTCCATTACCTTCAGCTTGTCCATTAGCCATATCTGGGGAGAGATGAAAGAAAAGAGAGATTAAAAAATAAAGAGATGCATGTTGAGAGAAAAGTGAGAAAAGGGCTTTAAGAGAAAAACATAGCATGAATGCTGAGTGATGTGAGAAACACATATTAGAAAGGTGGGAAATATTACCTGAAGAAGTAGTGGACTCCCTGTGAATTTGTTTACCTCTCGCCGATGGAATGCGTCTAAGCCCATCAAAGTCTCGGCCAACACCAAACCAATGCAACTCTTGCCCTCTTTCAAACCTTGGGCCACTTCAATTAGCCAAATGCTAGACCCTCTGAAACTTGGGGGAAAAAGGAAATGAGCCAACATGCACAAACAAAGGGCGTATTGCCGAAAACCCCACCAAAAAAGATTACCTCGGTCGCCGACTTCCGAAAATCAATGGATTAGGCTGGGAATATCCAACTCTCCGTTGTGAACCAAGGATCGAGCTTCGTGTAGAGTAAGCCCGCATATCCGTCCCAAAGCTTGGATGTGGCCAAAGCGAGGTTGAGATATGATTTCCTCATCGCGTCGAGATTCCATTAGCATTTGAAATTCTTCAATTATCGGGCATATCTCTTGTCCCCCAAAGCTAAAGACGTGTGTAATTGTAGCTCGGCTTTTTCACGCCCCCTTTCGGAAACTCGAAAATAAGCCCTACAGTTCAAACTCCCGCGGTTCTGAATCTAATCTCACAAGTGCAATGTGAAACTGATAATCGCCAAAGAGTCCAAATCGGACAAATCGTTTTGGAAAATTAATTTTGAATCAACAAGTGCCAAAATTGGACTGCTTTGCCAGATACAGAGTCGCAGCCTAAATATTTTATTTTAGGAAAATTTAGGAAACCCATGACTCGTGCCAAAGGCCACGTGTCCGTCATCACCAAAATTGTCTCAGCTCAGGAACTTTGGTACGAGAGGGGAAGGTCATGAATTGAGTACCCCCGCTCACCCGATCAAAGATCGGCCTCTACTAATCATGATATGATTTTTTTATAAACATTATATGCACTTGTTCCGATTATTAAGCTAGCTTTACTATGTGATGCGCATAATCGAGTATAGACTAGTTTGCCTAAGTTGGAACAATTCAATTCACGTTTGCTTTTGAAAATTGTTTGAATTTGCCACCTCTAGTGGGCTTAAAATTTGCGGATTTGCCACCAATGACAGTGGGCTTAAGACTGATTTGTCACTCAACAAAGTGGGCTTAAAACTTACATTTGTTGAATTATTCCAATTCAATCAACAAGCCTTCATCCACAGGTATTCATGCAGTTATAGCAATTAAGCACTTAGACTCATGGCAAGCATGCGAGACATGACAACACTTATTTTCATGCAAGTATGCTAAAGCACTAAAAACTCACCTAATACTCCAAGCTAAGAAAGTTACAAAAATATGCATGATTCCTAACTATACAAGATGCCTAATGCAACACATGCAATAAGCAATTAATAGGCTCGACTACTAATATGGCATATGAAGCAATTTGATAACATGCAGCTAAACACGTATTCAAAGATTATTGAAATGACAATGCAGTTTGAATGATGTGTTGAGCTTTGGTGCATGCAATACGAATGAATGGATGCAAGCATAAGGTATGCTAATTGAAACATGTCCTTAATCTAACCTTCAAAAGCAGCTAAATAAAAGGGAGAAAGACGTGGAGTTGGAAGACATACACGCACGCACGCACGCACGCACACACACACTTATTACAACATTACGCCTTCGCAAAGAAGAGTCCGAATGAAACTAGCTAAGCTACACTACTTAACTAATTATTACAACCCTTGAAATGAATTAACTAACTATTCTAAGCTAATTAATTATTACAATACACTTAACTAATTAATCAATTAGACTAAGCTATTTAATTAATTAATTACACAACATGAACTAGTTAACTAATCTACTTAAATAGTTACAACATTGGCATGAATTAGTTACAACTAATTAACTAAGCAAATTAACTAAATGGCCTCAGAAAATAAGGGATGCATGCATGCTCGTATTTTTCACCCGAAGAACATCCACTATTTGCCTCTAATTGCCTCTGTTGCAAAACACTTACACTGTTTTCCTCCTCCAGATCAACACTGCTCTGCTTCAGAAGCACAATACTGAATTTTTCACTGGTGGTCGGCTGGCAATAGATGAGGATTTGCCGGCCAACATTGAGGGGTTGCCAACCATTGGAGGTGGCCTGCCGGCCACTGATGAGGGTTTGCCGGCCACTGAAGCCAAGTCTTTCCTTGCTGCAACAGAGGACAAAACAGAGCAAGAAAAAGGTGGTCTCACAGGTTGTTTGTACCATGTATTACTTCTTTTCATCAACACAAGCTCAAAGGAGGGATACATTTTTCCCTCAAACCATCAATCAAGTAATTTCCATGCATGATGGCTAAGGGACCAATTTGTACAAGTTCAATGAATGCAAAACAAGACTCAAATGCCATCACCATATCATGCATGATCAAGGGCAATGGAGACCAAGGAAAGTGGCACATTTCATCACTTTTGAGTATGAAATGTCTCATTTTCTTTGTGTTCAAATTAATGTCCGATTTGAACACACGCAATGCAACACAAAGAAATGTCTATCTTGCCACTTTTACTTGCCAATTTTGTTTACACATTTTAGTTACCAAATCATTCTTTAATCAATTTGTCCATTGGTTAGTGTCTTTTAAGATGAAAGAAGTGTCAACCAAGGAATAATGTAAGGCAAGAGAGAGATCATGCCATTGATAATGAACCCTCAAAGAGGATTAAACCATTAAGCATGACCTCAATCTTAAGCTTAAAGGATCCCAAACTTTAAACAACCCTCAAAAGCAAATGAAAGAGTAAATCAAAGAGGGAGGTTGCTGAGTTTATAGTGTTGTAATGGAGTAAAAACAACACCAAAAGATGCTATCAACTTAAACAAGAGGTGTCTAAGACCCTAAAACACTAACCTGTGAAGACTATTACACTACAACCATGCAAAACAAGACTCAAATGAACTAACCAACCCAAAACAGAGCTAAAGCAGGCTATTTCAGAGGCTAAAACATGTTGGACTTGAGCTAAGTTAAGCTAGAAAAACATGCTAACATATGGAGCTAACTAGGCATGCAAATAAGACACAAGGAGGGGAGGCTAACCCCTCCAAATTTGGACTTCAAAATGAGTTTTTTGCCACTGAAAAATCTCTGAAATTCAGTGGTTAAAAGGCCCAAAGGAGTTGGTTTGAAAGTGGTGAACAATGGTACAAAAGCTTTACAAACAAAAAAGTAAGAAGGGTGAACCACCCCTTAACTGAAAATGGCCTCAAACCACCACCTTTAGGCTACAAAAATAGAGTTTTTTATAGTTCAAAATCAGCCCCAAAACAATAGAAGAAGATGGCAAAGCAAGTATGTAAAACAAGCTAACAAAGCAAGAGTTATACCTCTTGAAGCCAAGGCACAAATTAGTCAACAAAACAAGCCACAACCACCTTCCAAAGCTCAAAGAGGGTCTCAAATAACCTTAGCCCAAAGAGAAGCAACTTTGGTCAAGGAAGTGTATGCAAAAGTGTAGAGACATTAAGCAACCAAGCACAAAATTTCAAGAGAGAGAAAGTTTTGTAGAGAGAGAGAGAATTTTGCTCCAAAATTTTCTAACCCTTTGCAATGGGGGAGAAGGTCCCACACTTAAGAAAAACAAGCTTTCAGCTGAGTTATATCAGTCCATACACGTGTATGGTGATCAAGCCCATTGTGCCAACAGCTAGAACAGCTGTTAAGAAAATATCTGCAAAAAGGCATCAATGGCCGGCAGGCCACTAATGTGGCCGGCTAGCCACCAGTGATGGCTGGCAGCCTCAATTGGTGGCCGACAGCCTCAATTGGTTGCAGGCTTGAAGATTTTGGTCCAAAACAGGGCATAGAATAGATGGGGTTTGAAGGTTCAAAGATAGGGCATTTCACCGAAAACTTTGGGCACCAAAACGAGCACAAATAGTCACAATCATCGTGTGTACAAACGATGACGTCTAAGTCTTGAGGGCGGTCAAAAATGGCGTATCTACAATAATCGGGTTCCAACATCTAGTTGCGGCATGAAGGAACAGAAAACAAAGCAGAGAACGACTCAGCGGGAAAAGTGCATTTATGCCGAAACCCTAAAAATTCACATTTTCCAAGCCATCCAAAGTTGCAATCCAATTCGAGAGTTTTTCGGCAAAAAATGGCTCCATTTGTGAAGGATTTGCAGCTGAAATGAAGAAATCACGAAGCTCAACCTTTTGTAGAAGATAAGGCAGTGAGTGGAAGCCAGGTGTCAACAATTTGGAGGTTCTGCACATTGATGGTCGGCAAGATGCATTGATGGCCGGCATGTGGCCGGCACCCCCTTTTTTTTTGTGGCCGGCAGTCTCTTACTTTGACCTGCTGTCCTCCTTAGTGCTGAACAATGCTGAAAGCATGTGTTTGTTTTGCTTTTTATGTGTCTTGAGGTCTTGTTTTGAGTCCTTTTAGTTTTTAGCAAGTTTGTTGAGTTTGTATCTTTGTTGTGTTGTTTTGGTTATCGAGTTGTATGTTGATTTGTTGTTGTTGTGTTGTTTATTGAGTTGTATTCATTTCAGTTGTTTGTCAGTTCATTACCCGATTAAAAACGTTGTGCTAATACAAGTGTTCAGTTTTCACTATCAAATTCAATCTCATTTCCATGCTAAGTGGTGCTCATGATGCAAAATACAACACTTTTTCAAAGAAAAACTGGTTTTCATTCCGATCATGGTTGTTTTTACAAAAGTGCAGTACAAGTTTCTAAAGCAAATAAAACCTATCTGAAGTTGTACAATGTGCTAAAACTATAAACAAAAAGAAACTAAGCAAAAATAAAAAAAAATCAAGCTGGCCACCTCAGGCTCGAGAAGCCCTCTTCATCATTTTCCTCGAAAGAGAGGACTCTAGGGCACTGTCCTCCTCAACGCCGTTATCTAAACCTAGACCGGAGCCTGAGCCGGTGTCAACATCGCTCTCCGTCTCAGAGCTCACCTTGGCATTGCCTCCTGTAGACACCCCATTTTGATCAGCCCTAAGACTTGGGCACTTTCTGTTAATTACCCGATAATGACAATCAAAATGTGTTCCCCAACAGTCCTCAACAAGAAAAATGGAATTTGAGCTTTAATCCCAATCTTCACACATTCTTGGCCAAACTATTTTAGACCTTAAAACCCTCTTTTCAAAATATTTTTCCAACTATTTCTACGATGTTTCGAGGCTCCTATTTCAATTAAAATTTGCACTGTTCAGTAAACTGAGTAAGGACAAAGTGGAAATAAATGGAAATGAGGTGAACTCTTTGAAAAAATATTTAAAAACATCTTCTTTATAGGTATGGATAGGTTTGGATTTGAAGGAAACAGGAGGGGATGGAAGAAAATTGGTTTAGAACATCAAATCATTAAGAAGGAAACGAACAGCCTTTACTCAATTAGGCATATCTCTTTGTACACTTGGAATTTAGATATGAGGCTATCACCATTGGAAATTAGACTTCTGGGGCTTCAATTTAGACCCAAGAACCACCTCCAGATAAGGGAGATATGCCCATTTGAAGTTAGGGTTAAGAGCAGATTTTGTTGATCTGGCCTGAGGGAAATGAACAGTTTTCACTAAATTAGGCATATCTCTTTGTAAAGTTGAAATTTAGATATGAGGCCACCACCATTGGAAAATAGACTTCTGGGGCTTCAATTTAGACCTAAGAACCACCTAAAACCAAGTCCAGATAAGGGAGATATGCCTATTTGAAGTTGGGGTTAAGAGCAGATTTTTTTGACTTGGCCCGAGGAAAATGAACAACCTTCACTAAATTAGGCATATCTCTTTGTACACTTAGAATTTAGATTTGAGGCCACCACCATTGGAAATTCGACTTCTGGGGCTTCAATTTAGACCCAATACTTACCTAAAACCAAGTCCATATAAAGGAGATATGCCTGTTTGAAGTTAGGTTTAATAGCAGATTTTGTTGACTCGGCCCAAAACAGCAGCAGTCCCGTTTTTCTGGGTTTTGGTTCAGTTGGGACACCCCCATTTACCTATTTTCTTATCCATTCAAGTGCACCTACTCATCCTCCATTATCTCCACTCATCCCCCATTGTCAAAAAGAGGTTTTGTTTGCATCTGTAAAGGAGTATCGCATGCAACCACCTTGAAAATTTGCCCTCATATCACATTCTTGTCTCCTACCTTATTTTTGACCTTCACTCTCCCTCATTGCCTAAATAGAATGATCATATTGTAAGAGAGATGGAGGACCACGAAATTGAAGAGAAAAGAGTGAGAAAATGGTGAAAAAAGAGAGAAAAGTTGAGTTTTTGAGCAAAAACATTCCTATCCTCCATATACACCCCATACCTTCCATACAAACTGAAATTCCATCTTTCCTACATCCAAAACTCCTCCAAAAATTCTGAAATAGCTAAATTTCAATAGTGATTAATGAAAGGAAAGAGTGAGTGTTGTTGAAAGTGAGAAAAAAATAAGAGAGTTAGCCATTTTTCCACCATACATACCCAGAGTTCCATTCTAGTTTCAAATTAAGAATTGAGAACACACTTCCTAAACTTGAGGGTAATCAAGAGGAAGTTTGGAAATCAAAAAGTTCAATCTTTCTTTGGAAGGTGAATTTCTAGTCTTTCATTTTCTTATATTTTTTATCTCATATTAATTTTTTTACTTTACATTTCATAGTGTGTTGTTGTAATCTAAATGGTTTGTTTAGCTCATAATTGTTTATTTATTTATTTTGTTTTAGTTTTGTTGTAATCTAAGTGGTTTGTTCTACCTTATATTTGCTTTCTTGATTTAGTTTCATAGTAACTGTGTTGTAATCTTGCATTTCCTAGCTTATATTTTTCTTGTATTGGTCTTGTATTAGTTTTGTTGTAATCTTGCATGTTTTACCTTATATTTGTTTTCTTGTTTTGGGTTAATGTTAGTTTTGTTGTAAGTTTCACTTTTTTTTTTATTTTATGTTTGTTTTCTTATTTTTAATCTAACCGGTAGTGGTTAGGTGAGCCATCTATATATTTCTTGTTTGTTCCTTTTCTTGTTTTCGTAATAAGACAGGTTTTGCTAGGCCTAGTTGGCCGACCGGCCTATTTGGCCGATCAGTTAGCTTCTTTCGGACAAGATGGCGTAATTTCCCAATGTTGACCAATTTTCGCCGACGGTTCCAAGGAACATGAAGCTTTTATTTTATTTATTTTTATTTTGAGTGTTTTGCGAGGTTTTTATTTTGATGTAATATTCTCCTTATCTCTCTCTAATTTGGTTTATAATTATTCTTTCAAGTGTTGTAATAATTCCCCGCCCCACTTTTTTCTATCCTGTTCTTTTACTTGCTTTCTTTATCTGTGAATATGCATCATATTTTGTCTTTCATTATATCCATGCTTTACATCCATGTTTCATGCATCTTGATTCGGCTAATTTTGCATTTGTGGATTTAATCAATTCTTATGTGATTATGTGCGCTACCTCATGTTCTTAAGATGATTCACATGTCATATCTTAGAAGCCGAATCTTTAGTTGCATCTCATGAGTGAATTGCATTAGGATTTTGTATATAAGATCATGCATGTTTTACTAACTTTGTTTTGTAGCTGTTTGAGGGACGTCGGTAAATATGTAAGTTTTTATGCTTTAGTATCCCGTTTGTGTGCGTTTTTCTTATTATGTTTAAGCATCCTACCATTTGGCTACTTGCTTACTTGATATAACTGTATGAATGCCAGTGGATGGAGGTTGTGTCGTTTAATTTGGAATAGTGTTGATTTTCATATTTGTAAACTCAATTTATTTGGGTTGTACATCTCCAAAACTCTTTCAAAATTACATGAAATCAAAGTATTCCAAAATAAATGACAGAGTCTATACTTGTATGCTTCATATAGTAATGTTTAGGATTTATTAAATAATCGGAATATGAACATATAAAGTAAATAAAATTCATATCATGGTTTAGTAAAGGCCGATCTTTTGATCGGGTGAGCGAGGGTGCTCAATTAATGACCTTCCCCTCTCATACCTAAGGTTTCGAACCGAGATAACTTTGGTTATGATGAACAGTGGCCTTGGCACCAATCATTGGTTTCCTAATTTCCCAAAAATATTAGGTGGCGACTCTGAGCTCTGATGACGTAGTCCATTTTTAGTAAAAGTCATTCTAAAAGTTACCAAATCTGGACTCTCATCTATGTTTCATATTGCACTAGTAAGACTAGATCAAAGAGATCAAGGGTCCGAACTATTTAATGCGCACGGGTACCCCCTGGGCATGTTACACCTCCACTTTCCAAACCCGAGCCGGTGTCACCACCTCCACTCTCAGATGACTCTGAATGTTGACTCGCTGCCTCCTCAGAGTCGTTCGTCTCAATATCATCATCACTCAAAATAGGCTCCGAAGGACCACTCTCAGCTCAGGTGTCCCTAGTTCTACCTCGGCCGCACGTCGAAGCCTGCTTCTCTGCTTCCGGATGAGGTATTACTGGTGTGGGTGCTGCAGCTGCCGCTGGTGCCATCGGTATGGGTGGAATCTTGAAAGACAGTTATTGTGTATCAGTTATAGCATGTGTATCAGAAGCAAGCATAGTATGCAGAATGAGTATATGCAGAAGTAAGATACAGAGTGTAAATACAGTATGTAAGCGCAGTGTGGCAAATGCAGTCTATCGATGCAATGTATCAGTGCAGTTTGGGAAGTTTTCAGTTGAAATGTCAGTGTCAGTGTGTCAATGGAAATTTGATGCCTGGAATGTAAAACTGAAGAAATTACTTGAACACTGTAGAGGCTGAGCAATGCCTCTCTCCTCTGTACCATCCCCATCAGCGAGGCTCTCAGCTCGAGGGCGCCTCCTGTGTACTCGATGGACGCCTGTAAATGTATTTGAATGATTAGTATCTGTAAATGAATATATCTGAAATGAAACATGGAGTGCAAGTGCTAAAGTGTGGTTCATACCGGAGTCGGCCCTCGGACCTCGACAAGTTCATGACCAGCCGTTGTGGGCTTAATCGGGACCTGGTAAGCATCCCCGGTGTGTCGCCAGCAAGTCAGCGTAGTGGGAAACTCTAGCCAATCAGCTTTCTGCCCTTTCGGGAAGTGTAATAACTTGAAACTCCTTTAAATGCTTCATATGCTTTAATTCCCTCAATATATGTGCGATTATACATGTGATTATGTGTTTGATGCGAAATTATATATTTTAATGAGTAAATTACATGTTTCTCAATTAGTATCTGTCGGTTACAAAGAAATCTGTTGAAATTGTGACATTTAAATTGCAAATTGAGGACTTTAGAGGTTCGATAAACCGAAATTGACCTTACAATTATGATTAGCATGATTTTTAGGACATTATGTGAAGTTTTGTAAAAATTTGATTCGTAACGAATTAATTAGCTTTATTAGGCTAAAATTCCTAGAGTTAACACCTTAAAACTGAAATTAACGACTTTAATGAGTTCAAAAACTAAAATTGAGTACATAAATATGCTAATGGGAATTTTTAGAACCATCCGGATAGTTTAATTAGAAATTGATTTCGTCTGATTCGTTAAGTTAGATTTGGATAGCCTATATACATACCTAAGATTTGTTATATATATTTCAGCTTTATATGTTATTTCCACTCAACAAAACATCAAAAAATATCTCCTGGAAAGAGAGAAAAGAGAGAAGAAGAAAAGAGCTCACCTTAAAGCTTGAAGATTTGAGAAATTGGAAGAGAAAGTCAAGAATATAACTCAAAGTAAGTGTAAATCCATTAGGCTCCTCTTAATCTTTCTTTAATTAGTTAGAATCAAATCCTAAGATGAAGCTTTACACTCATGGCAGTTAGGGTTATGAGTTGTGGTCTTGATTGAATATATTTCATGAAATTGAGCATGTAATCTTTGGATTTAATTAATTAAAAGGTTGATTCTTGTATTTTGAGTTATCTTAACTTAGATTTTGAGCAATTGCCTTTTGTTTATCTTGGTCTTTACATTTTTGTATGTTTTGAACCTATATATGTAGATATGTTTGTATATGTCATGAAAAGATGAAGAGAATGAAGAAAGTATGGAAATTAGAACCCTCGGCGTTAATTTAAAGAAAGTTTGACCTAATTAAACTTGAATCTATGTTTTGTTATACTCATATCTTATGTTTTTAGAGCGGAATTGCTTGAATTGAACTTTGGAATTGAGTTTAGAAAGCTTGAATTTGTTGGATTTTCAGACTGCTCAAACAGAGCCCAGGACTGCACGTGCGGAAGGCATAGCCGCACGTGTGGGGATCACAGCCGTACGTGCGGAAAGCAGGGGAGACAGACTGGGGCATTCTACAATAAAGGCATGTACAACACACCTTTCTGCACGTGCGGCTAATGGGGGAAAATTCTGTTAACTTCCGTTACTTTTTTTGACCCTCTGAAACTGTTAATGTGTCTCTCTGATCCCTCTAAAATACTTGGAAGTGAATAAGAAGTAAACGAATCGAACAAAAGATTAAAAATATAAACTAAGGAAAGAATGCATTATTTATCCATTTGTGTATGTGTGCTACGTGTAGGTCACTTGCGGAAAGAGACTGCTGCTCACCTAAACCACTGTGAATAATAATAGTGTAACAATTTATATTTTTATTTTTGCATTCATGTTTATGAATTACGTGACTTAATTATATTTAGCCCATTCAAGATAAATTGTACTATGATTATTACATTATGATTGCGAATAGCATATTTGGGATAAATGGTGCAATGATTTATGTATTTTTTCTTGTAAGTGGCACACGTTCGATAAATTTAAGTGAATGGTAATGGTTGAGCAATGAAACAAGCGTGAGTAATAGCATAATAAAAGGACCGAAAGTTGTTCTATTCCGTTATATATGAGCACTCCATTAGCCCAAGGCCGTTTTGTACTCTATTGGGCCTAAGGCCATTTGGTATTATCTTGGACCCGAGGCCATTGTGCATTACTCTGGGTCTAAGCCATTCCGTCCTATGTGGGCCCAAGGTCGTTTTGAAATATGACGAACGGAACATTTAAAGGTTAGATAAATATTCTCTAAGACAAGTGCTTATTCACCCGAACCTCTTTACATTATTATTATTCACTAAGTCTTGCTCACTTCATTTTTACATGTGTTTATGTAGGTGGTCAACTTGAAGGACAGTCCTAGGTCAACTTCAGGAGCCCTTTTTGGTGGGTCGGATGTGTTAAGCTCCACAATTGAAGCTTTTTGTCTGAATCTTTTGATGTCACATGTTTTGTCAAGTTTTTGATGGCTTTCGTTAAACCCTTGAGCAAAATGTAAATTTTTGGTTGCTAACTCCTTGTATATGCCTACATGACGTGGTCTTGTATGTATATATATATATGTATATGTATAAATTTTGTATATTTAAATCCTGGCATATAAGCACTGCTCAATGGACGTTCTGTAATTTATTTGCTTTCGCTTTAGGCCCCGTTGTCGGATGCATATTATTGAAATTTTGTTTTGAGGCCTAAGTACAGGCTAGTCATGGACCAAACTTTTAGGGGCGGATTTGGGTCGTGACAGGAAAGGAAACCCCTCTGCTACGGGCCCTGCTCGCTTAGGTCACTCTGGGCCTCACTCTCGCTGCAGGAGCCCTCGCATCCTCAGCCCTACAAACACCGATCAGGGGCGGCATCAAGTGTGTCTAGATGAAAGCTACATAGTCGTCCTCCGCTCGGAAGAAGTCGACATCAAGGCCCACCATGAATTGGATGACCTCCTCAACAGATAGGCTCTTTATAGATCGTATGGACTCTGGTGAAGCCATCGGAACAATCGGGTCGGGTAGGCCTATAATCTAGCACACGAAGCGCTCGCCCAAGAACCAAGCCCGACAGACCGGGCCCTCAAAGGGAATGCGATAGCAGGAGATGGCCTAGGTGCCGGCTAATTGGTCCCGGACCCCCTTGGCATCAAGGCCCATGGCTGCTACATGATCTGCAAACAGAAGTTGTACAAATTATTAGTTGTTGTCAATTGCTAAATGAACAATTTCAAAGCAAAAATGACTGTGTTTTGGATTACCTCATGGGTAACTACTGTGTCGAAGTACTGCCTGATGAATGTGAAAGGCTCACGGGTCCTACGGCGAAGCTGACTGTCATATATCCCAAATAGGGGACTGTCAACAGAAGCTCCTCTACAGGCTCCAGGGCGAGAGTTGGAACGTATGCGTATACCCATAGCTGTAGGAAAAATGCAGCAGTATATGATCAGTATAGTATCGAGCAGATGCAGAAAGTGCAAAACAGAAAGCACAGTGTATGAACAGTGTTTGAGTAGATACAGAAATGCGAAGCAAAAAGCATGTGTTGAAATAGATGTAAAACAGAAACTGTAAAGAGAATATCAAGTGCAAAGAAAGAACTGAGATGTGTACCTCCCAGGCTCGCCAGTAGCCTCCAATCAAGTCTCCCCGCAGATGGGAGGTAGAGCTCATATATCCATACAGCGTGGTGAGGCCAGCTCCACCCCAGTCATAGAAACAAACCTGAGGAAGGGTCACTAGGGCACTTAGAAAATGCAAGCCTACGGTATTCCACCTATTTGAAAACAAGGTGGTACCGAAGACGAACATCAGGAAGCCCCTGGTGTACTACTCGATCTCCTCTATCGTCTCGGGCTCGGTCCCTCTGAATCGCTCAGTGAACCAAGTGTATCTGACCATCCCCGTTCGGTATATGGATGGGTATGCCCCCAGCAGCTTGAACTAGGCTGCCTCACACTCTTCCATATCTGTATCGATAAGGATCGGATTGTCCCCTACGTTTATGCCGGTTATCATGGCAAAGTCGTAAGGAGTCATCGTGATCTCCCCTGCGGTGGAAAAGTAGAAGGAGTTTGTGGTATCCAACCACCTCTCCACCAATGCTCCAAAGAGGGGATGGCTCTCGGTGACCCGAGTCAAGCCAGAGCAGAAGAAGCCGAAGCCCGCCTCGTCAATGATATCTCGAACTCTAGCTAGGAGCTCGTCATACCAGTCTTGAGCAGTCATAGCACCGTAGCCTCTAAAGGCGCGAGACTCGCCCTGTGGCAGAAAACAAATGCAATCATATGAAGGCAATGCATGAAATGCAATCAGATGAAGGCAGTGCATGAAATGCAATCAGATGAAGGTAATGCATGAAATACAGTCAGATACAAGGCAGTGTATGAAATACCGTTAGGCGAATCCAATACAAAGCAGTGCAAGAATTGCAAATAATGAAAGGTAAAATACATGAAAAATAGAGGTCCTACCTCAACGGCAATGGCCGACAAGTGAGAATCTGGCTCCCTCAGCAAAAGGTCCTCCGATGCGCCGCGAGCAAACTCGGTGAAACGTCTGATGCCTCCAAAAGTGGGCAATATGTGTGTTTGTGGGTGATATCTCGCTGGATCGAAAGGCCTTACCCTCAGTGGTAGCGGCTCTAGCTCGGCCTCGGCCTCGGGCTCGAACTCCACCTCCAAGTCGGTCTCAAGGTCAACTATCGGCTCCTCTACCTCTCCGGCGCAGGTGGAACTACTGGGGGAACCTCCGGAGGAATCCCGTCATGGGGAATCTCGTTCGCCATCTGAAAATGGGTGTGAAGTGGGTGAAAAGTGAAGAAAAATGAAGAAAAATGGTAAACTTAGAAAAAGTCAAACCCTAGGAGAGAGAAAATGGAGGAAAAAGTCAAAGCTGAGAAAAGTGCACAAAACTCGAGAGAAACTCGAGGGGAATAAGCCTAAAATGGTGGAAGTGAGGAAGAAAGCACTGAAGTCAAGTTTCAATCGGTTCAAAGTGAAGGAAATAAAGAGATTTTAGCGAATCAACTTTGCGTGGGGTGTTGAAAAACGCGTAGAAAGTGCAAATCTAGAGAGAAAGAGTGTCTAGCGAGAGAGATGGAGGAAGATTTCAGACTTAGGTGAGTAAGGAAATGAGCCCTAGTGGCTCATATTTAAAGACCCGAACCGAATGACCAAAAAGCCCCGAATCTGCTATCGATGGCCAGCAAGGCTCACCAATGGCCGGCACATGGCCGGCGGCCTTCCCTTGTGGCCGGCAGCTTCTTTTGGGTTCTTGATGATGTTTTGTGTCCTTGGTTTCCAAGAAGTGAAGGGATTGTCCACTGTTGAGTTCAGATTGTCTCTATGAAAGCTCAAAATTGTGTTTTCAATGCGCGATGTTCGTCACTTGTCAACATAAACGAGGTGTATCCTATTGTAACTCTTCTGAAAGGTGAATCAGAAGTTGCTACTGAGTTTGTTTTCGTTAAATCATGCTTTGGTATCTTGCATAGAACATGCATTTCGTTATTCGTTGTTGCATGGAACATGTACTTCACTTTGTGGCATAGAATATGCATATCATATATGTTGTTGTGAGATGTGCATCTCACGGGAATTGCATGCGTGTCTTGCATTTGCTCTTGAATCATGCATGGAATATGCATCCGTTTTTGAATCATGCATAGAATATGCTCCCGTTATCAATCATGCATAGAATATGCTACTTGATTGTTTGTTTCACATAGAACATACCATTAACATTGTATCTCGGTTGTTTGTCTTCCATAGAACATGCATTCGTACTGTATCTCATTTATTTTCTACATGAGCACGATATTGTATGTACGGTTCATTCATAGCAGTTTCAGGTAAAATCATTCGTGCCCTTCGAATCACATCCTTTTACTCTTCATCCTCTCGCGTGAGACGTGTTAGGATTTCTTTGGTTAAAAACATTTGGATGCGTCCTAGTGTTCACACCATCTCTTCGGTTAAAAACATTCGAGTGCGTACCAGTGTTCATGCCACCTCTTCGGTTAAAAACATTCGGGTGTGTTCCGGTGTTCACACCACCTCTTCTCCTCTTATGTAAGACGCATTAGGATTGCAAATCAGTTAAAAACATTCGGGTGCGTCCCGGTGTTCACACCATTCTTTTTCTCCTTCCACGTGCAATGCGTTAGAAACTCGGTTGAGACCTCAGGTGTGCCCGACGGTTACGTCGCCCTTTGCCTTTCTTGCTCGTCACGTAGTTAAGCCTTAATTTTCTTA
The DNA here is from genome assembly GCA_030407325.1 of Camellia japonica. Taxonomy (NCBI): domain Eukaryota; kingdom Viridiplantae; phylum Streptophyta; class Magnoliopsida; order Ericales; family Theaceae; genus Camellia; species Camellia japonica. Next base: position 91,386,863 of record JAPPVO010000010.1, on the reverse strand, counting down.
CATCCTTTCTGCATGAAATGTAGTTTGGGCTTGTGTTTCTCGCGCGTGGTGTGTAGTTTTCTTTTCAACTTAGGAATTGCTATGCCTTGTTTCAGTTTGTTTAATTGTGGCATTTCTATGCATAGCATTTGCATGTAAATGTTTCATTGCACAGCCTCACTGCATCATCATAAGTTATGTTCTTGTATCATGCATATCATTTGCATTTTGCCTTAGAACTACGCTGGTTTGATTCCTTGCAAAGGGATACGTAGGCAGCCTGCGGGCACAACCATTTATGTCTGTTTTGATTGTTTGTCCAAGTCTTACGGCCTTGTCAAAATGGGTCGTCTCTGGACTTTGACATTCACTCACGTCATTTCATGGCTCCGAGTTCTGTCGAAGATGGGCAACTGTAGACACCCCATTTTTGACGGCCCTTCAAGACTTGGATGTTCTTGTAGGTACATCCGATGACGAGTCTATTTGCTCGTCGAGCACTCGAAGTCCTCAGCGGAATGCCACAACTTTGAGCCTTTCAAACCCTTCATCCGTTTTGCCTCCTTTTTGGAACAAGCCTTTATCATTCCAGCCTGCAATCTCTGGTAGCTTGCCGACCATCCTTGGAGGTTGTCGGCCATCATTTCTTGTCTTCCGGCCATTGATGTGCCTTTCCGGCCATCAATGATGCCTTGCCGGCAATCATTAATGGCTAGCCGGCCACCAGTGTTTTCTGCAGATATTTTATGCCAGCTGTGCCAGCTGTTTGCACAGATGCTTGTATAGATTTCATGTTTTCTATATATAGGGACCCCCTCTCTCATGTTTTGAGGTTGGAAAAATTTGGAACAAAATTCTCTCTCTCTCTCTCTCTTGAAATTTTGTGCTTAGTTGCTTAGATACACTATACTTTTGCATATCAACCCTTAACCAAAGTGGTTTGTCTTGGAGCTGAGGTTGTTTGAAGCTATCTTGGAGCTTCTTAAGTGGATTTTGGCTTTGATTTGTTGCCTAGAATTACTCTTTCCTTCAAGAGGTATAACATTTGTCTTGTACACTTTGTTTTGCATACTCATTTTGCTATCTTTTTCCACTGTCTTTTGGGCTGCTTTTGAATTGTAAAAAAACCTGTTTTGGTGGACTAAAAGTGATGGTTTGAGACCATTTTAAGTTAGGGGGTGCTTCACCCTTCTTTCTTCATTGTTTGAAAGGCTTTTGCACATTCGTTTTCCACTTTCAAACCAACCTTTTTGGGACTTTTAACCACTAAATTTCAGAGTATTTTCAGTAGCAAAAAACATGTTTTGAAGTCCAAAATTGGAGGGGTTAGCCTTCCCTCTTTGTGTCTTATTTGCTAGCCTAGTTAATTCTATATGTTAGCATGATTTTCCAGCTTTTTGTAGCTATATTCCAGCAAGTTTTTGCCTTTGTTTTAGACTGTTTTAGCTCTGTTTTGGGCTGTTTGGGTCAGTTAAGTTTTGTTTTGCATGGTTGTAGTGTAAAGGTCCTCACAAGCTCGGTGTTTTAGGCCATTAGACACCCCTTGTTTGAGTTAATTGCATGTTTCGGTGTTGTTTTGCACTTCATTTCAGCACCTAAAGCTCTGCAACCTCCCTCATTTCTTGACTTTTTAAATTTGCTTTAAGGGTTGTTTTAAACTTGGGATTCTTTAAGCTTGAGATTAAGGTCCATGCTTAGTGGTTTAATTCTCTTTTGAGGGTTCATTACCAACGACATGAAATTTCTCTCACGCCTTAAACTACCCCTTGTTGACGCTTCCTTCCCTTTAGATGACTTTAACTCACCTTTTGGACTTAATTGGATTAAGGAATGGTTGGTAAAGTAAAATAAGTAATTAAAACTCATAACTAAAAGTGAGCCAAGATAAGAATTTGGTTGTGTTTTGATTTGTTCAATCGGATGTTAATTGAATACATGGAACTTGGACCATTTCATACTTGTCAGTGATGAAATGATCCAAGTCTCCGAGGTCAACTTCTTCTTTCATGAAAGGGAGGAGGTTTATGTCTCATTTTGTATTTATTGAACTTGCACCTCTCAAGTCATAAGCCATCATGCAATGAAATTGCTTGAGTTGGTCGATTGTGGCTTGAGTTCACAACTCCTTGGATTTGTTCATGAAAATGAGGGGTGAGTTGTGCAAACAATCTGTGGGAATACCCTCTTTTTGCTCTGTTTATTCTCTGTTGCAGCAAGTTGAACCAGTGTATCAGTGGCCAGCAGGTGGCCCGGCAGGGCACCATAGATGGTCGGCACCTGGCCGGCAGTCTTTTCCAGTGGCCGGCTGGCCACTGATGCAAATATGAGCAGAGAATTGATAAGAGGGAGCAAAATGATTCTGGAAGTGTTCAACTGTGCAAACAGAGGCTTTTGAGAGCAAAGCGGACATCTTTTCGGGTGGAAACCGAGAATGTGCATGCACATCTTTCATTTCCCGAGGCAGAACAACTAATTAACTTCGTTTAGTTACTTAGTTTAATTATTTGTTGTAAGTCTTGTAATTATTTAATTAATTAGGTAGCTAATTAGTTCAAAATGTGTAATAATTAGTTAATTAGTTTAGCTAGTTATTTATTTTGGTTTGTAATAATTAGCTTAATTAGCTTTAATTCGCTTAACTTAGTTGCTAATTAGCTTAGCTTTTATTCATTCGGACTCTCCTTCGTGAGAGTAAAATGTAATAATGTGTATGTCTTCCAACCCCACGTCTTTCTCCCTTTTATTTATCCGCTTTTGATAGTTAGATTAAGGACATATTTCAATTAGCATACCTTATGCTTGCATCCATTTATCTTGTTTTGCAAGGCTCGGCGCATCATTCAAACTACATTGTTGTTTGAATTACTTCGTTGAATACGTGTTTAACCGTATGTTATCAAAATTACTTCATATGCCATATTAGTAGCCGAGCCTATTAATTGCATTATTGCATGTGTTGCGTTAGACATTTAACATAGTTAGGAATCATGCATTTTTTTTTCTAACTTATATATTCTTAGCTTGGAGTACTAGGTGAATTTTTAATACTTTAGCATACTTGCACGAGTGTGAGTGATTGACATGACTAGCATGCTTGCCATGAGGCTAAATGCTTACTTGTTAAATTGCTTGAATGCCTCTGGATGAAGGCTTGTTGTTTGAATTGAAACGATTAAACGAATGTATGTTTAAGCCCACTATGTCTAGTGGCAAATTCACAGTTTTAAGCCCACTTTGTTGAATGGCAAATTCGCAAACTTTAAGCCCACTTGAGGTGGCAAATTCAACCCCTTTTCACAAAAACAAACATGAATTGAATTATTCCAATTTGAACAAACTAGTCTATACTTGCTTCTACGCATCACATAGTAAAGCTAACTTAATAATCGGAACAAAAGCATATAATGTTGATAAAAATCATATCATGATTAGTAGAGACCGATCTTTGATCGGGCTAGCGAGGTTGCTCAATTCATGACCTTCCCCTCTCGTACCTAAGCTCCCGAGCCGAGACTACTTTGGTGATGATGGACACGTGGCCTTTGGCACGAGTCATTGGTTTCTTAGATTTCTCAAAAATATTTAGGTGGCGACTCTGTATCTGGCAATGTAGTCTAATTTTGGCATTTTTTATTCAAAATCGATTTTCCAAAACGATTTGCTGGATTTGGACTCTTTGGTGTTTATCAGTTTCACATTGCACTAATGAGATTAGATTCAAAACCACGGGAGTCCGAACTATAGGGCTTTCTTTCAAACCTCTGAGGAGGGGCGCGAAAAAGCCGAGCTACACCCCCCGACCCCAATTAGAACGGTTTTTTCTCAAAAAATACCATCGACAAGCCGAGGATGGTATTCGAAAATGGATCCCCGACAAATTTCGATCCGGGGATGGTGATACGTTTCTCGATCCCGACCCTGTTTCCCGATGTGAAATTACTAGTATACCCATATATATATATATATATATATATAAACCAAACCCTAAAACACAGCTCACACTCACACACAAGACTGACCTCCTCCGCCTATCATCTCTCTCTCGGTCTCTCTCTCTCTCTCTCTCTCTCTAAAAGCCTCCTATCACTATCGATCTCCCTCCCTTCACTGTTCTCCTATCCTTCCTCCTATCACCGCCGATCTCCCTCCTCCTCCGCTATCTTTGGCGACAGAGAGCTATGGTTAGGGTTTCTGATATTGCCGAAAATAAACTCAGATCAAGTAGATTGACTGATGCCTTTTCGAAGCTGTTGCTTTCCATCTTCAGAAGCTAGGGTTTGGGCTTGGGGTTGCGACATATTGTTATGCGACTTCGGACTTCGATCTTCACTCATCATCTTTCTTCCCAAGGTACTCTTTCTCTCTCTCTCTCTCTCTCTTCTAAGTTTTATATACATATTTGTAATTGTGATTATACGATCTTAAATTGTATACATATCTAAAACAGGGCAAAAAATTAGGGTTCATTGTTGTATATGTTCAGAGAAAAGGGCAAAAACTGATATGTTGTTCTTTTCTTTATATATATATATATATATATTCAGGTTGAATAACCGAGAAGTTTAAATATTGCCCTTATAAGTAGCAAACTACTAGATTCATCTTTCATATGTTAGTGGAAATGTTTGACATTAGTGATTGATTTAGTATTTCTCTGTGTTTTCTGTTTTTTTTTTTCCTATTTCTCTGTGGTGTCTAAATCTGTTGCTTTAATTAATTTGCAAGTTAGTAGTTGTTCAAACGAATCTGGTCCAATGTGTATTGTTGGGGATTTTTCGAGGTCGGAAAAACCTGATCGCCGTTAGGGGGCGAGAACAGGGGGTGATTGGTTCCCCGCTGGGAATCAGGGACAGGGGCAGGGAGTTTTTTTACATTCGGGGATCGAGAACAGGAGTGTAATCCCCAGCCCTGTCTCAACCCATTGACATTCCTACTCCAACCCTCAAATAAATACCCATCTTTATCACCCCTCTCCAAAAGTAGTAGCATGACAATGGCGAGAGCATGATACGTGTGAGATGGTATGTTGTCTAAATGATTTTTTTTAAACATTTATACACAAGTCCTAATTTATGAATTTATACTTCATTAAGTCATAATTAAGATTTTTTAGACCTTTAAGTCCCATTAAATTTTTAATAGTCAAAATTGCCCTTCAAATAATGATTGTTCATCATTTATGATTATCTATAAAGAACATGATGATTTCACATTTATTTTGATTTTTAAAATTTTAAAACATTAACTTTTAAATTGAAAAAATTTAAAAATATATATATATGCAAAAAAAAAAAAAAAAAACTAATAAGTGTGTTTGGTTTCAATTTTTTGGATTCAATTTTCTAGAGATTGATGGTGTGTTGGTTTGTGTTTTGAGAAAAATTTTCAAAAAAAATTTGGACAGAGAGTTTAGAAAAAAAAAATTGGTTTGTTTTGTTATATATTTTGAAAATATTTTTGGAGTTTGGGAGTTTGGGATGATTTGATATTTTGTTATAGTTGAGTAGATGTGTGTGTGAGAGAAAAAGTGATTGAGAATAAAAGAGAAGAGAGAAAAAGTGATTGATTGATGTGTAATAAAAAGAGAAGTAATTTTGAAATTTTTTTGAGAAAATTCGTAACCAAACATGTTTTTAGAAATTTTCTTTGAAAAACATGTTTCAAAACACAAACCAAACACACCTTGAGTTTTTTTTTTTTTGTTTTTTTTTTTATTTTTAGTGAATATTTTTAAAATTTTAAGTAACTTTTTTACTTTTTTAAATGCACCTTACTTAGATATATTTAAAAAGTAAAATATTTATAAAAAATATATTTTAAAAAATCAATAAATACACAAGAATACAAAAAAAAAAATTTAATTATTTTTGTGCAAAACTGAAAACTGATGTGTCCATAAAGGAACATGACGATGGAACATTGATATGCAAAATTAAAAAAAAAATCTTAAAAAAAATGATAATGGTCTCAATTTTAAAATTAGAAAAAACTGATAATGTTTTCGATTTTATTAGATAGTTGAATTAAACCAATAAGTAAAAATGTAAAAATATTTAATCTCATGCTCTGTTTTTTTCATCAGTTAGTGAAACAATTATTTTGAATATTACTATGCAAAATTGATAATGTTGTTAGTTTTAAAAATTGAAAAAAACTGATAATATTATCAGTTTTACTAAATAGGAGTTATTAGTTTAAAAAATTTTAAATAGGACATATGCTACCATAACATTTGTAAACAAAACTTCTAGGTAATTAACTCTTTTTTTTTCTTTTTTTTCTTTTTTTTTGAGTATGTACACACAAGTCCTAATTTATAAACTTACTCTATTAAGTCATAACTAAGATTTTTTAGACTTTCAAGTCTCATTAAAATTTTAATAATCAGAATTGCCCTTCCAACAATGATTGTTCATCATTTATGATTATCTATAAAGAAAATGATGATTTAACATTTATTTTGATTTTCCAATCTTCAAAATATCAACTTTCAAATTAAAAAAAATTAAAAAAATTTTGAAAAATTGAATTATTTTTTGTGCAAAACTAAAAATTTTGTATCTATAAAGGAGTATGATGATGAAACATTGATGTGCAAAACTGAAAAAAATAAAAATAAATAAATAACTTTAAAAATGAAAAATTGATAATGTTCTCAGTTTTAAAACTGAAAATAATTGATAATGTTTTCGATTTTATTAGATAGTTGAATTAAACCAATAAGTAAAAAGGCAAAAACGTTTAACCTCATGCTTAGTTTTTTTTGCCAATTAGTGAAACAATTATCTAGAACATTACTACGCAAATTTGATAATACTCTTAATTTTAAAAATTGAAAGAAAAAACTAATAATATTTTTAATTTTACTAAATAAGACTTATTGGTTCGAAAAATCTTAGATATGATCTTAACTGCCATAACATTTGTAAATAGAACTTTTAGGTAATTAACCCTTTTTTTAAATACAGGCAAATACTTTAAGGTCTTGTTTGAGAATATATTATTTTAATTAGTTATTTATTTATTTTTCATTATTTTAATTTAATTAAAAAAATTATATTTTGAATGATAATTTATTTTTAAATTAATTTGATGAATATGGAAAAAAATAAAATAATTACAATTAAATTTATGTTAATCAATAACCAAACATGGCCTGAACAAACTCTACAAGCAGTAGCCAAGGCAACTACTCTTTTCCTTTGATGAATACGGAAAAAATGTTAGATAAGATGTGAAGTATCATAACATTTATAAATATAATTTTTAGGTAATTAATTAATTTTTTTTTTTAATACAGGCAGACACTTTAAAGTCTTATTTGAGAGTATATTATTTTAATTAGTTATTTAATTTTTTTCATTATTTTAATTTAATTAAAAAAATTATATTTGGAATGATAATTTATTTTTTAATTAATTTGATGAATACGGAAAAAAATTAAATAATTATAAATTAAATATAATATTTTATTTTATTAATTATTTTAATTTATTTTTATCTTAATCAATAACCAAACATGGCCTGAACAAACTCTACAAGCAGGAGACAAGACAACTACACTTTTCCATTTGCAATTTTCCATTCAAATAACTCCACTGTATAAAAAGGACTCTGCACTGCACGTATCTATCTCTATTCACCCATACAACTCTCTCTCTCTCTCTCTCTCTCTCTCTCTCTCTCTCTCTATATATTAATATATATATAATATTCACCCATAAAAAACTCTCTCACTCTTGGGGGACAAAACGATGTGCTGTGGTAGATCAGCCCATAGGAACTACAACTGAGGAAAAAAACGTAAACCGCCGTTTGTTTTCAGATTTAGGACTGAGATTCGCAGTGGAAGAATTAAGGACTTATTTAGAAATAAGTTATTTTAATATTTTTTTATTTTTTAATTAACATATGAGCTAAAATGATTAGTATATTTGAGATGATTTTTTGATTTTTTACGAAAAAATATGTAAAAAGTAGAGAGAAAATAGAATCTTTGACTCTGTTTGTTTGAGTTTTGAAACTTTAGTTCCAATATAATGTTCTCACGTGGTGTTTGTTTGCAGCTTTCAAAAATTAATTTCACGCTCACTTTTGAAAACTTAGTCGAAGGTAGGAAAATTTGGACTAACCGGTCATCCGGCCGGTTGATCGGAACAGTGTAATTTTTTTTTTTTTTTACAATTTCCACATGTTAATTTTTATATATTCAACAAAAAATATTTTTCGAATTTTTTAATTTTTTTTATGAGTTTTAATAGAATTTTGAGTTGCGTGTTTAGCTATGAGTTGTAAGTTTTTGTATCAAATATCATATGTCACATCAAAAATTTCTCACTCAATTCAAAACTCTTTCACCAAACAAATTTTCCACATTCAAATCGTAATTCAAAAACTCAAACTCAAAATACAATTCCTATTCTCAAATCATATTTAGAAAGTTCTATCAAACGCTACCTTTGACTTTTTGGTATATGTTGTTGGCTTTTTGATTTTTTTTAGTGACTTTTTAACTTTTACGCTAAAAAGTAATATTGTCAAACGAGGCCTAAGTAAAATTGTATTTATTTTGATAATTGTTATTGGTATAGAGATTGTTAAATTATTTTTATATAAAATAAATATAAAATAATAAATCAAATAAAAAAATACAAAAACATTAAACATTAATAACTAGTTAAATAGTTAAGTAATTCGGTATTTTAATAATTAACTAAATTATAACATTCATACACTTTGCTCTATTGCTTCATACATGAAGTGAGTAGAACTTGAAATCTTAAATCTTGTTTTACACTTTGCTCCATTGTTTCATACAAAACGCAACTATTAAACAAATTATAAATTTCAACTTTGAGCATAAACTTGTAATATATTTGGTGCAATGGTTGAATTATAAATTTAAGTACTCATTGTTTAAATAAGTTATAAAACGGTCTTCGTTGTGTAATTATTATTATTATTATTCCCTCATTAGCGTAGAAGTTAGGGAGTTGAGAGAAATCGGTTAAGTTGTTTATATAATGAAATGATGACAGTATTTAAGAAAAAAATAGAGATTTATTAGAAAATTCTTTTTTTAAGTGTGTGTATCTTAATTAGTCTATAAGATTTTTTTGTATTTTATTAAGTCCTATTATTTGAACATTTGATTTATTAAATCTTAATTCTCATATTGAAAGTATTTTATGAGCATTTCTACATTTACAAATATTTTTTGAACGGTTAGTAATTTAGTGATGTAAACATTCATATTTTACAATGTGAATATGAATATTGCCGTGTGAATGTGAACATTGACAGTGTTAACATTTACATTGATATGTTAACATTTACATTGATAGTGTGAACATTCACATTGACGATGTGAACATTTATATTGACGGTGTGAACATTCACATCACGGAACATTTATACTGTAAATGTGAATATTATTAAAAGTATTTTAATAATTATGTCACTTATAGGACTTATTGAAATATAACAAAATAATATGGACTAAATTGAACATAAGTAAATGAAAATGAATTTATGAAAAAGTGCCCCAAAAAATAGATATTTAAATAATTTTTAATTAATAACAAAACAAGTGTTAGTTGTTTAAAATTAACTAAGGCCTATTTTGGCAAATAATAAAAAAAAAAAAAGTTAACTTTTTGATTTTTTATATAAAAAAAAATTTAAAAATGTGAAAAAAAAAAATAGAGAGATAAGTTTGATCCCCCCCCCCCCCTCTAATTGCCAAAATAGATAAACTTAAGCTATTTACCATAAGTTTGAAATTATAATTTTTTTTTATTTGATTTATATGAGATATTACAATGGACCGATGCTACAAACCCCAACACTCGTATAGGCGTGGAAACTCTCAAATTATGAGAGAAAGTCTCAATTAATGTACCGAAAATAAGACACATACACAAATAGAGAAGTTCAAATCACTTACTATAATAAGGTGCAAGAGTTAGGGTTGGTTTGGGAAGTGTGTTGGCTTTTTGATTTTTTGATTTTTTTAGCTATTTTAACCTGGGCTAAAAAACTTAGTTTGGAAAGAAATTTTTTGACTTTTTAGTTTTTTTGACTTTTTTTTATGAGAGAAGAGTGTAATGATTATGAGTTTGATGTGATGTTTTGTTTGTTATGATTAAAATAACTTATTTTATCTTTTGTGACTATTTTAACTACAAACCATTTTGCCAAACGGACCAGCAAGAGTTCTGACTACTAATAGAACTAGACCTGTTAATTAAAATTAAAAGTTAAAAATGTTCATAAGATAAAAAAGCAGAGTGGCGGAGTTCCCAGATATAAAAAGTCATTCCAAGTCATTTTTCACTTTTGACCAAATTTTAATACCAAATTTGCTTATCTCATTGGCATCTTACATGTCTCATGAATTATACCAACAGATACAAGGTGGATCCATTACACTAATACAATGAGGATAGATTAGATAATAAATGAAATTTAGGGATTGTTTGAGATGACCTAAATAAGTGTACTTTTTGTCTTTTTACGAAAAGATGTGTAGAAAAGTAAAGAAGTGATGTGATGAAAAAAAGATAAAAAGATGAATTATTTGAAATATGCCAAACTTGACCTTAATATAAAAATTTAATCATCCCAACATGTCATAAAATAACTAACCTCAAACTTTAAGGTACATTTTCACCATTGTAATTTCCAATGGCCCAAAATAGAATAGGAAAGAAATATTTTGGGAGCATTTCATCGAAATTAAAGTTGATTATGCCAATATAATGGGCAGTGTCATTATTAGAACGAAATATTGAGAGCAAAAAGACCAAGTTTGACATATGATTTAGAAAAAAAAAAATACAATAAAGGGTAAATTTCACTAACTACATTACAATGTAGAAAAAAAAATGCAATATATCCTTTAAGTATGACATAATTATATTGACTTTTTTTAGTGAGATTAAAGCAACTGAAACTAATGTAAATAGTGTAAAAAAAAAAAAGATAAATAAGAAAAAAAAAATTACAAGAACAAATTCAGAATTTGACTCTTGTAACAAAATGGACCATGATTTTTTAATTTTATCAATTTAAATCCTATTTTTTTTTTATATTTATTTTCAATTTAAACTATTAGCCTATTTCTGTTAAATAAAAATAAAATAGATGACAAAATGTATTTGAGTTATTAAACTCAATGTAAGTGCACATAAAATCTCTGAAGTATTATTTTTTGTTGAGTTTAATGACTAAAATATTATTTTTTCTGTCAATTTTACTTGATGAAAGTAAACAAATGGTTTAAATTAAAAATAAATCAAAAGATTATAATTTAAATTGAAAAAATAAAAAATTTATAACTTACTTTGTTACAGTCAAACTCTTAGGCTTTTTTTTTTATAAAGAGAACTATATATAAAAATATTAAAAAAAAAAGGTGCGAAATTAAAAAATAATAATTGCGAACTCATGAAAGTACAAGTGATTTATGGATTAAATTGTGCAAATGAGTGTTGTACTTTAATGAATTTGTAATTATTTTTTTCTACTTTCCATTTTGATTGATATTTTCCCTTTGATAATTTCTCCTAATATATATACATATATTAATATTTTTCAATCTATACGATTAACCAATTATTAATAAAAGTGTAACAAAGTATTATATAACTCAAAATATTAAAAGAATCTAACATTATTATGTCAAATTTCTAAATTCAACATAATTTATCCAAACCTCAATGGAGATTAGTACTACAATAATATATACATGTATTAAAATGAAGTGTAAATTACACTGACACTCATAAGGTTTCTATTTAATATAAATTTTTTTCTCACGTTTGAAAAATTACATTTTCTTTTTTGAAGTTTGTAATTTCATTACAGTTTGCCACTGGATCGCTAATGTCATACTCTAAAATTTTCTAAATAACCATTTTGCCCTCTTTCCTATCATTTCTTCTTTCTATTATCATGATTATATTCTACAACTTTTCATTATTAAATTCTATTTGAACATTCTTGAGTGATGATATAAAAACATTAAATTTTATATAAAATTTTCAAATACAATGATATAATTTAATGGTGACCTTTCACTTTAAAACAAAATAGCCATAAACATGATTTATATTTACAACAATATTACTGAATTAGGTAAATTCCTTTGAATTTGTAATAGCTAGTTAAATAGTCAAGTAATTCGGTGTTGTAATAATTAGCTAAATTAGGACATTCATTCGGACCCTCTTGTATGAGGGCAAACTTATAAAATTGTGTATGTCTTCCAACCTCTATTTCTTTCTCCATTTTATTTACTTGCTTATAATAGTAGCATCATGTTATACATTTTATGTCATGGCCATGACTTATATCCACTTTTGTATCCATAAGGGTTCAGCTCATCATACTAAACAATGTTGATTTCAAATTCTTTACTCTAATACGTGTTTTGTCGCTTGCCTTGAATTGACTCACATGCCATACTAGTAGCCAAGCCTATTAATTGCATGTTGTGTGCGTTGCATTAGTCATGTTGTATTACTTAGGATCATGCATTTTTCTACTTATTTTGTTTTCTTTGGCTTGCCTTGGAGTACTAGGTGAGCGGTTTTGCTTTAGCATATTACATGTATGTTGGTGTTGCTATATCAAACATGTTTACCATGAGGCTAAGTGCTTAGGTGATATATCTCTGGAATGCCTGTGGATGGAGGCTTTTCGCTTAAGTTGGGATGATCCGATTAAATGTACATATGAGATCACTTTTTCAAGTGGTACATATTCAAAACACTTTTCAAACAAACATGAAATCGAAATGTTCCAAAATGGAAGAATTAGTCTATACTTGTGTGCATCACATAACAAAGATAGCATGATAATCAGAACAAGAGATATAATGTACATAAAAATCACATCATGATTAGTAGTGGATTATTTCTTTGATCGGATGAGTGGGGTGCTCAATTCATGACATTCCCCTCTCATACCTAAGTTCCCAAGCCGAGACACTTTGGTGATGATGGACAAGTGGTCTTTGGCACGAGTCATGGGTTTCCTAAATTGTTCAAAAATATTTAGGTGGTGACTCTAAAATTTAGCAATGTAGTCCATTTTTGGTATCTTTGATGATAAATGGATTTTCTAAAACGATTTGCCGAATTTGGACTCATTTGTGTTTATCTGTTTCACATTGCACTTGTGAAATTAGATTCAGAACCATGAGAATTCAAACTGTAGGGCTATCGTATCTGAGAAGACTAAACCCCCCCGAGAAACACGAAAAGCATGCTACAAAATATAATTAAAAATTATTTTTATCTCAGTAAAAGAGAAAATTTATGAAAAAAATGAATGTTTTTTCAAAATATCTTTTAAAGAAAATTTCACCGAATTAGTTTTTAATTTTCTTTAATTTTTTTCTTCAAAAAATACATTCTAAAAATAAAATTAAACAAGTCAAAGTTTCTTGAGTAACCGTCAAAATAAAAATTATTGGATATATTCTTTTCGAATAATTTTCTTAGGTATGTAAATATTGTTGCAGGCCATATATATATATATATATATATATTAATAAATAAACCCACTAGACTTTGCACTATAGTACATTAGGATATCAACATGAATTAGATCTTGATTTGCACTTGATGCCCAATTTTAACTAACACAAACCATGTTTTTCTCTGTTTATCAAATGAAAAGAACTTCTTTTCCCTTTCTTTAATTTTCATTATTTAACCATACATGCTTTTTGGCAAAACTAAAGTGAAATGATCGAATTCTCACTCATGTAGGGTAGTGTGATGTGGGGTTCACAATAAATCATTTGTTTGCATCTATCTTCCCTCCAAAGAAAGTTTGTACTCAAATTTGAACAATATATATAACAATGTTTATTTTTGTTTGGCAATATGTGCAAGTTGTAGAAATATTACCACTCCCAAGGGTAGCCATGCCTCTTGGCCCTTGAGGTCCCTCACAAAAGTGGTCTTTTTTTTTTTTCTTTGTCTAAAATAAGATATGTTCTAAAATTGGATATCTTTACTACCCTACTTGAAAAGGACATATTACTAATGCTTGTGGGGGAAGATAGAGTAGACAACTTCATCTCAAAAGGCTAACCTAATTTTAATGTTCATGGCAAGTGATTTGAATTCAATTAAAGACTCAAGTTCAAAATTAACATAAAATTCTACAAATATATATATATATATATATTCTCAAAATTTGACCTTTATAGTAATTTGAATATAATAATAATACCATGTTATCATGATAATAAGATATCACTATTCATCACCATATTATATAGTATTAACATTGTGGAAGATGGCAAAATTCCACAATCCAATTATATTTTTTCAAACTCGATTTTAATATCAATGGTCTAAGAGAATATTGATTAGATAGGGTAAAGTATAGTGATAAGTGTGAGCAAGAAGATATCTCTTGGAAAAAATGATTATTTGTGTTTTGACTTTCTAAAGATTTATATTGTTGGGGGGGGGGGTGTTGGTGAATGAGATTATATATGTGTAAGTTTTTAAATTCTTTATTTATGAAAAGATAATTACTTATTTGTGAAAGGAAAAAATAAAGAATTTTAAAAGGTGAAAAATATTTTATTTGAGGTTTGTATCATGGGGAAAAGAAAATGAAAAGAAACTAGTGGCTCCTAATAGATGTGAGACCGCGAGCCATAATGAGTAGTTGCTAATAGTAGTTTACTGATTACGAAAATTTGTGATTCTTAGTAGTATGGTTATTGACTACCAAGAGGGAAAATTGTTGCCTCGATTTGGAAAATAAAAGGACCGTATTTGTTTGATGGGTCCATGTTACCTTGTTAAAAATTGGATATATTTGCATGATGAGTCCAATTTAAAGTGTCTACTTGATGGACCCTAAAAGGGAAAATTGTGGCACGCAATGAATAAGAACGACTTTATTATGAGATATTTCATGTGATGGAGAAAATTATTGATCAACTGATATATAAAATTTGAAACTTGAGAGGCTCAAAAAATATTTATGAGTGAAGTCAAATATTAAGACAAATACAAATTAATAAACTCGAGGAGTTATTGCCTTCGAACTAGTGAGGCTAGATCCATATTCATCTATCAAGGGAGATGGGCTAAGTCCTAAGGAAGTCACCTGAGGAAGGAACCTAAGTAAGTAACCCAATCTCTATGATTGGCAACCCTATGAAGGAGGTTCAATGGGTAGAAACAATCCTTATGACGTGACGTAATTCCAGCGCTTTATATTTTAGGAAACACCATAAGAGTGGTTCTCCTGTTGTAACAACGCCCGCGAGGGACCTCGCTACAGTTCGGACTCGATTTTGTTGCGGTTCTAAATCTCGAACCAAAGAGTCCAAATCCGGCAAATCGTTTTGAGAAAAACTGATTTTTTGAAAGAAGTGCCAAACATGGACTGCTTTGCCAGATAACAGAGTCGCCACCTAAATATTTTTTAAATGGGAAATTTAGGAAACCCTAACTCAGTGCCAAAGGCCACGTGTCCGTCATCACCAAAGTTGGCTCGGGAACTCGGGTACGATTGGGGAAGGTCACATCGTGAGCACCCCCGCTCGCCCGGTCAAAGACCGGCCTCTACTAACCATGATATCTGTTTTTGAAAACATTGTATGCTCTTATTCCGGTTATTAGCCTAGATTACTATGTGATGCTTGCAGTAAACAAGTATAGACTGGGCCGCCTGAATTGGAACAAAACATTTGAAAATGGTTTGATGGTGCTACCCGCAGGTAGGCTAAAAACGCGGATTTGCCACCCTCAGGTGGGCTTAGAAAACATGATTGATGAATTGTTCCAATTCAGATAACTCAACCTCCACCCACAGGCATTCAAGGCAGTTATATCACATAAGCACATAGCCTCATGGTAAGCATGCTATCATGGCAACACTCACACGCATGCAAGGATGCTAAAGCATAAAACTCACCTAGTACTCCAAGCCAAAACAGAAGTTACGTTAGAAATCATGCATGATCCTAAGTATGCAGAAATGCCCAATGCAACACATGCAAAATGCAACTATAGCAGGCTCGGCTATTCTAAACATGGCAGATGAAATGTTACAGCTATCAAGTACTCAACTCGGAATTGAAATGCTAATGCAGTTTGTATGATGCGCCGAGCCCGGTGCGTGCAAAACAGACGAATGATGCAAACATGCTGTCATACCGTTATGCTAATTGAAATATGCCCTATATCTAACCATCGTAAGTAGGTAAATAAAAGGGAGAAAGAAATGGGGGTTGGAAAACATACACACACACACGCACACTTATTACATTTGTGCCCTCGCGCAGAGGGTCCGAATAAATATACAGTCCGAAATATACAGTCCGAAATAATGTACAGATTTCTAATTAATTAATTAATTAAACTAGGAAAGCAGTAAAAACTGGCATGCAAGCCAGGGGCTGCCTCGCTTCTGATACAATGTATGCTGGACTGTGTTGCGCAGAAATCCACTGAGATGCCCGATTTAGCCTCTGTTTGCAATATTTCTCGAAATGCGCGCCAGACTCCGAAAGTTGCTAATCTCTGAATTTTGCTGCAACAGAGAGCAGGAAAAGGGCACAGCAGTGTATTTCACAAATATATGCATGCCTCGATCCTCGCGCCACCAATCACGCATACCGATGCATGATGGCCGAGGAGTCGAATTGCACAACTCAATATAGGGATGAATGCAGATGAATGCTAAAACAACACTTAACTCCCTCATGGATAATCCGGAGTGTCGATGACTTGGGAATTGAGACCTGTTCCGTTACTCGGAGTACGAAACGTGCCTCGTTTCCCGTGCAATATGCATGGTATGCATGAAATGCAACTAACATACAACCTAGCATGCACGATGCTATGAGAATGAGATGCCTCGAAATGCGTGCCCACTGGCACGCGAACCGAGGTGATGACATAAAGGCACGAAATGCAATGATGGGCTTACACCAACATGAGAAGGCCTCAGCCACACTCATACGGGATGCCGGAATGATAAAAACGAGGTGCCTCGAAGTGCGTGCTCACGGGCACGCAAACTGAGACGATGATGAAATGCAAATCGAATAAAATAGAAGTGCCTCAAAATGCGTGCACACGGGCACGCAAACCGAGGCGATGGTATGAAAATGCAAATTGTGCTTACGCCAACATGAGAGGGCCTCAACCACACTCACATAGGCTGCCGTGAGATGAAAATGAAGTGCCTCGAAATGCGCGCACACGGCACGCAAACCGAGGCAGTGACATACAGGCATGAAATGGCATGAAAATGTAGATTGGGCTTACGCCAACATGAGAGGGCCTCAACCGCACTCACATAGGCTGCCGATGAATGAAAAGGAGTGCCTCGAAGTGCGTGCCCATGGGCACGCAAACCGAGGCAATGCGGCATGAATGACATGGGAAATGATATGCAAGCATGGCAATGGAATTTCAGCACTCACAAATGATGTAAAACAGCCCCGAAATGATACGGAATAACAACCGAAGCATGCAATCATCCCGAAAATGTGAAATTAAGCCCCGCAATGGCCTGTAGCCATGCTATACATGCAAAATATGATCATGGCAGCAATAACAGTAGCAAGGCAGTCCCAAATATGGCATTTTTTCAGTAATAAACATGGCCAAAATGCAAGCACAGATATGGCAACAATAGCTCGCAAGATTAATGGCCAAAAGAGCATTATAAAGGGAGATGGTATATAGAAAATGCAAATGGACAAACTTTCTTCTACAACATCAAAGAGGACCCAAAAATAAGCATATATGCAGAAGATGGCAGCCTCTAAATCATAAGACAAACATGCCAAAATGGAAGGCAAAATGGAGCCGCAAAAGGGTATAACACAAGACATGCAATCTATACATCAAATGACCAAACCTTCTTCATGAAACATGTAAAGGGGGTCAAAATAAGACCAAAACCAGTAGGGGTCGAAGTCCCAAAAACAAACACAAATAGGTCAAAAATTGGATACAAAATATGGCATACTTGATGAAATTGAAGGAACTAGTATATACAATGGCCAAATGAAGTTGAGCTCCTCTACAATGTTGTAGAGGGGCTCAAAATAAGCAAGAAAGCAGTAGGGGTCGGAGCCCCAAAAACCAACACAAATAGGTTAATTTTAGCATGCAAAAATGTGACAATCTTGATGAATATTGAAGGAACTAGTATATACAAATACCAAATGAAGTTGAGCCCTTCTACAATGTTGTAGAGGGGCTCAAAATGAGCACAAAAGCAGTAGGGGTCGGAGCCCCAATTCTCAACCAATTAGAGTATAAAAAAAGATCAAGAAAAAGCCCCAAAAGTTGGTTTTGAATACTTACCCTTGAAGACTTGTCTTTCTTTGCTTCTTGGCTTGGATTTGTGGCTTCTCAACCTCTGAAATTCACTTCCTAGCTGCTGGAATCAAAGTTGGAATGGTGAGGCTAGGTGTTGGTGAAGAAATCAAGCAAGACTTGAAGCTTTTTTGAAGGTTTTGGCTATGGAGATTAGGGTTTTTGCTTAAGTGTTCTTGAAGGCAAATCTTCTAACCTAGGCAAAGGAGCCCTTGGTTCCTTTAAATAGGCAAAACAAGGTGTAAAAGGGGAGGGCAAAGCATCCAAGCTTTCCCTCCCAAAATATCCCCCGGATGGGGAGATATTTGGCAAAAATATCCGGACAGCTGTACTGAGCTGGAAAGCAGAAAGCTGGCCGGCCAGGTAGATTTCTGGGAGGTGGCCGGCCGGCCACCCCACCTGGTCGGCCAGCCACTCAGCCTAGCCGACCGGCCACCCAAGAAAATGAACAGAAGATTTTCTGGCCGACCAGTATGCCAAAGTGTCCTCCCAAGTGTGTAGATCAATGCCCCAAGGTCGGAATCTGGCAACTCTGAAGCAGAAGTCACAACATAGAGCTTGAAGAAGAGGCTCAAAAATGAACTGCATAATTTCTGGCCGACCACCTTCTTTTTGTGTCCTCCAAGATGTGTAGAACAAGGATCCAAGGTTGAAATTTGGCAACACTGAAGCAGGAGCCACAACATTGCATCTGAAGGAGAGGTCCAAAATGAAACCTGGAATTTCTGGCTGACCAGTAGTTTTTAGGGTCCTCCCATGTCCCCTGATCACAGATATGTAGCTTTGGTCGGAAGAAAATGGGCCTAGGGTGTTCAACATTGGCCCGGAAGTGAGAAAAACGGGCTCCGGAGGAGCGAAACTGGTTATCTGGGATAATTGCTGGCCTCCTACCCTCCAGTGATCTTCCTGTTGAAACAGAGATACCTGCCAAATTTGAACAAAAACTAATGAGAAATGAACGCTCGGGGCCAAAACCGAGCCATTCGGGATCCCGAAATGGGCTGCGGGTGCCGGAAGTGGTGTTCGCAGCGAAATGGGTATCTGACAACTCCAGTGTCCCTCGGAATGACAAAACAGAGGTTCCTGCCAAAAATCAGAGAAAACCGATACAAAATGAATGCTCGGGGCCCAAACGCGCAATTCGGGTCCGAAAACCGCTATGAGCACCGAAAGTGGCATACGGCCACGAAGTGGGCATCAGGGGCCCCAGGTTCCTCAATATGATAAAACAGAGGTACTAGCCAAGAACCGGAGAAACTGATGCAAAATGAATGCTCGGGGCCAAATCGCGCGATCAGGTCCCGAAAACTGCTAAGGCACCGAAGTGGCATAGGCCACGAAGTGGGCATCAGAGGCCCCAGGGTTCCTCGGAATATAAAACAGTGTGCAAGCCAAAACCGGAGAACTCGGAGATGGTTGGGCGGTCCCGAGCCGAGGCACACGGCCTGACGGCCCGAAAACCGGGAACCGGGCTCCGAAATGGGAAAAATGGCCTACGGCCACGAAAAGTAGCGCACGGCCACCGAGAGATAGTCTACAGGACCACTCCCTTCCCTCAGGAAAGAAAACAGAGAAAACCGAGTCTGGTTCGCAAACCGAGACAAGGCACAGAAGAGGATTCGGAAGTTCGGAGGGGGCGCACGGCCGCGACTCTGAGACTTCTGAACGAGCACAGTATGCAACATCACCGAGCGCTCAATCGGTGACGTCTGAGTCTTAAGGTCGGTCAAAAATGGGGTGTCTACAGTTGCCCCTCTTTGACAGAACTCGGAAGTCACAATGACGGGAGTGAATGTCAAAGCCCAGAGACGACCCATTTTTGACAAGGCCGAAGACTTAGACAACAAACAGGATAAACAGAGATATGTGTGCCCGCAGGCAGGGGCAAAATGCAAAATATGCACAGAGCCAGATGATCATGCAAATGCAGCAAGCTGTAATGAAGCAAGTATTGACAAATAGATGCAACAGTTTTAAGCAAGAATGCAAAGCAACAACTACATTTCATGCAGTTAGGAATGCGGAGAATCATTCGATTCTCGTCGCGTCTCACACGGAGAAGATACGATACCTGCGCGATTCGTCTGGTCGCACCAGCCTCAAATGAACCGTACATACAATATCGTGCCTGCAAAATAGAGAAATTCAACAAGAACAATATGCCAACAACATATATTCAATGTGATTCCTAAGATTCCAAAAAGTCTGACACACGCAGTGCCGGCGGGTAAACACATCGCAATGCGAGAAAAGATAATGCGTGACAACGCATACTCAAGCATAGAGGTATGGTAAACATGACAATGCAGAATATTCATGAGAATGCAAATTACGAGCCAAATAACGCGAAACGAGCGCAAATCAGAGTGCCCGTTTGTTGCGAAATAATAAACAAGAAAGCGCGCATTTCGGCGACGACAACTCGATCGCGGCCCTGTTCACCTCCCGGAGAGGTTATAACATGTTCAAAAGGATACACCTTGATTTTGATGAATAATGTGAGACACATGTCAGAAATTGCAGCTAAAGTTCCAACGGAGCAATTTCGCGCCAGAAAGTGCACTTTTCTCGAACTTTTTCAGGTCCCGGGAACTCCAAAATTCCTCAAAATTTGCAGAGAGGTAGGGGAGGGGTGGAGGACATGGTCGGCCAGGCCTTGGCCCTAGGAGAGGCTGTCGGCCAGGTGGGGAAAAGTGAATGGCCGGCCAGCCAGGTTAGGTGGCCGGCCGGCCATCTGCCCAAAGTAGGGGCATTTTGGTCATTTTTGCACTTTCTATATATACACACCTCCATTGCCTCCGAAATTGCACCCCCAAGTGTGGAATTCTCTCCTCTTGCTCTCTAAGCCACTTTCTTGCTCAGCATTTTATACGCGCCCCTCGGCCTCCCACGCAAGTTGTTTCTGCGAAATCCTTCAGTTTTAAGCACTTTGAGCCTACTAAAATTTGATTTCGGAGCTTCTCTTCTCATTTTCACCACCTGAGGTAAGTTTGTTTCTCAATATTTGGAATATTTTCCCGGGGTTGACTTTTGTTGACTTTTTCCGAGAGTTGACTTTTGTTGACTTTTTCCAATTTTTGCTCATTTTGCTCCTTTTTGCAGATTTCTCGAAATGGCCGGCAATTTCCCCCACGGCGGAGGTTTTCCTGGTGCCGGAGACGACTTTGACTTTATGACTCTACCCCGAGGGTCCGGCCTTTCTTCCCCGATCGATACGCTCCAGCGGTACATAGGCTTCCGCGAGCCGTTTTCCGTCATTTCACCGATTTCAACGATCGGGTTCCCGGGGATCTGCTTCTACGAGAGCCGGAGCAGCACCTCTCTCATGATGCGCGAGAGGTATTTTTACTTTCACTTTTCGTATTCTTGTGCATTTTGTAGCTTTGCCATGCTTAAACACATAGTTGTAGCTTACGACATAGTACTTTGTTTGCACTTTGAACACGTAGTTAAAACACTTGAATTGTTGAACACACGGCTCGAATCTGAAGGTGAACACACAGCACACACTGACTACGAGTAGAACACACAGTCCCAAACTCTGATTTTCTGAACACACAGTCCAAGTTGATGATGAACACACAGCCCACACTGATTAGGATTGAACACACAGCCCAAAACATAGATTTACTGAACACGCAGCCCAGATTTGAAGTGAACACGCAGCCCACTGATTAAGAGTAGAACACACAGTCCCAAAATCTGATTTACTGAACCCACAGCCCAGATTTGACGTGAACACGCAGCCCACTGATTAAGAGTAGAACACACAGTCCCAAACCTGCTTTACTGAACACACAGCCCAGATTTGACGTGAACACGCAGCCCACTGATTAAGAGTAGAACACACAGTCCCAAACTGATTTACTGAACACACAGCCCAGATTTGACGTGAACACGCAGCCCACTGATTAAGAGTAGAACACACAGTCCCAAACTCTGATTTACTGAACACACAGCCCAGATTTGAGTGAACACGCAGCCCACTGATTAGAGTAGAACACACAGTCCCAAACCTGATTTACTGAACACACAGCCCAGATTTGACGTGAACACGCAGCCCACTGATTAGAAGTAGAACACACAGTCCCAAACTGATTACTGAACACACAGCCCAGATTTGACGTGAACACGCAGCCCACTAATTTTCTGAAATTTGAACACGCAGCCCAAATACCAAATCCACTCATTCACTTCATTTGCACACAGCTCATTCACTTCATTTGCTGATATGCATTCATTCTAAATGCAGGTTGGCTCTCGCACTGTGCGAGGATACGGCTCCACTGCCGCGAGGGAGTGGTATGCTGAGCTTCCGGAAGCTGTCCGGGACTTAGTTGACCTTGCAGGATTCGGACCATTCTGCAGAGGGTTATCTCATTGTCTTATCAGCAGGACATTATTTGCCGCTCTGGCGGAGAGATGGTGGGACACCACCAATTCATTCCATTTTTCTGCTACTGGAGATATGACTATGACCCCACTGGACTTCGCTGTACTCACCGGCCTAGACGTAGGCGGTGGACCCATTCCCTATGACGAGGATATGGGTGAGTGGGAGGCTGCTTGGATTTATCTGTTGGGGACTCGCCCACCCGTAGACAGAGGTACTGGGAGAGTCCGGTATACTTGGTTCTCTTCCCATTTTCGGCGGCCACAGATGGAGCCTGAGTCTCCCGAGGAGGTCGAGCAGTATCCCGTGGTTTCCTCATGTTCCTCTTTGGCACCACTCTGTTTGCCGATAGAGGGAACATGGTCGGACTGTATCTACTGAGTGCTCTGGTAGACCTATCACAGGTCCTTCAGTATGATTGGGGCGGCGCTGGCCTGGCTACCCTTTATGTTACATGAGCGCAGTCTCTCGTGGGCGGGGGGACTTACTCGGCGGCTACTGGAGAGCCTGGGAGGTACATTCTGTCCTCTTGATTTACATTTTGCTCCTCATTACTTGTTCATTGCACACACGGCGCACTTTGCATTCTGTATTCTGCCTTTAGCACTTTACATTCACATCCGCACTGCTTTTCTCAGCTATGGGTATATGCATATTTTCCCACATTAGCCCCGGAGATGGAGGTGACAGGACCTCCCATGACCCCGTTTTCATTGATGTTTGAGGGCGAACATCTGTCGAGGCCTCGAGAGACTCTCTTCTCTCTGCGACAGTACTTCGACACTGTGAGGGCGACAGAGGTATTTCAGAACTCTCAGTCCTTTTCATTTTCATCTTTGATCTGCTTTGCATATTCCTGATTTCTGATTGATTTGTATCCTGGTTATCCGCAGATTACCTGGCAGCCCTGGGCAGTCTTTGATGATGTGCAAAATCTGTACCCCGGAGGGTCGAGTGGTTCCCAGTATAGGTTCCTGCTCGAGGGACCAGTCGGTAGGGCCTGGTTTCTGGGGGAGCGCTTTCAGCGTCAGTGTGGGGGTATAATTCTCAGGACCCCCTGCTGTGCCTCCACCCACTATGCGGACTGCCGACAGGCTATCCGTCGAGGAGGTCATTAGGGATATGCAGGGCACTGATGCTTTGTTATATTTCGTTGAGGGGGACTACGCCACCTACCGCCGCATATATCTGATGTCCCCTTTGACGGGAGTGCGGGCTCCACCACTGAGGTCCACTGGCGCAGCATCTTCGAGTCGCGCCCGTGCTGCAGACATCCCTTCTTCTAGTAGGGCTGGTGCTTCTAGGGGGAGAGGCAGTTCTATTCCTCCGATCCCTCCGTCTCTTCATCCTCATGCTGGGTGGCCAGACATGCCGACCGAGCTGACGAGTTGGCGGTTCGGGACTCCTTACCAGGTCCCGCTAGAGCCTCCTCTTCCTGACCATAGATATGTCAGAGACCCTGACTCACCCCCGGTATGTTTTTCAGCTTTGATTCATCAGTCAGATATTTGGACGTTCATGCCTTTACTGATAGTTTTGCATTTGCATTTGCAGCCTCCAGTTGAGTACACGGATGAGCTGCTCGGGATGCTAGCCACATTCGAGGGCATGATCCTACGGAGGGAGGGACATCTAGCCCTCATGGGCGTGCAGGTACTGTCTATCTTTCCCGTTTTTAGCATAGTTCTGATAACATACTGTTTTTGAACATTCTGCTGCACTGATAGACTGTGTAGAACACATCTGGCACACACCCTACTCACATACTGTACTTGCACCTGCTTTTCATTTTTGAACTGATGTATTGCACTTTCCATTTTCAGATGCCTCCCATATATGCACAGCCACGGGGCGGACCATCAGGGCAATCTCAGAGGGGTCGAGGTACTAGACCTGCCCGAGGTGCAGGGACTCGAGGAGCTGGGCCATCCAGGCCTTACCGAGGAGCTCGGGAGCAGGGTCGTCTCGCAGACGCAGGGCACCCATTGTCGAGGATGAGGCAGAGGAGGTTGCAGACCGAGTGTCAGAGACATCTCCTGGGGAGGGAGGCTCCGGTCTTGGTTCTGGGAGTGGAGGCGAGGCCGAGGGGGATCCGGAGGACGACAGCTCGATTCGGATGGTGATGATGGTGCAGAGGTCATCCCACAGAAGAGGATGAGAGGGCCTCCCCCTTCCCGTTCCCGAGGATACTGATGCTATTTCCTGCTTTATTTTACTTTTTAGCTAGTAGTTTTGTAGCACTTTGCACATTATTAGGTAGTTTTATATCTTGTAAAACTTGTACCTTTTGTTGTAAAACATGATGGAATGAAACAGCTTTTGAAAAGATGTTTGTATTTGAAATTCTTAGCATCGCATCACATCGCATCATTTTGCACGAAAATGGAATTGAATGGAAATGTGCTTTGTATTTACCAGGTCAGGTAATGAACCGACGACAAAACAAACCGACTTACTAAGACGTAACAGAATCTTAGCAAGTTTACAACTCGATAAGCAAAACACAACAATGTTAACGACTCATAAACAAGACTTAACAAAAATTGTGTAAACAAAGAGTAACAACTCAAAACAAACAAAAGCGACAGCTCGACAAAACTTACAACTCGATAACAAACAACAACTCGATAAGCAAAAACAACAAAGTGTACTTCGGACGGACGATCTGGATGATGGAACGTATCCGAACTGAGAGAAATGGAGGCCTTCGACATTCCGATGCATGAAAGTGCCTCAAACTTCTTCCGGAGGGCAAAACAGGACCAACACACGGCCGAAACATTTTGCATGGAACGGTGGCCGGCCTACTAGGATAGGTGGCCGGCCGGCCACTCCCCCTGACCTCCAAAAGTTGACAGTGTCCCTTGAATAGTGTTTTGCCCCTCTATAAAAGCCCCACCCTTGGAACTTGTTCATTTCATCCTCATTTGTCACAAAATGGAGGCGTTCCTTGAAGAAAATCTCACATCTTGGATTTCCTCTCTAGATGGCTCGGAGAAGTTGAACTTCCGGGGTTTTGGCTTGAATGCACTATTCACGCTGCGCCGGACTCCGCTACATCTTCCTTTCCTCCATGCCGCGGCAAGGTTTTGGAACCCGGTGACGCATGTTTTCAGCTTTGGAGGGCAAGAGGTATGTCCTACTTTTGAAGATTTTCAAGCTTGATGGAATCCGAGCGAGGCGAGGAAATCTTGCCCCAGCTTAATTTGGCTATGCCCAGCCTTAGGGCGATGTGCGGACTCAACGCGCATGATGCTCGATCTTGATTGGTAACGGAATGTTGGATATCCCGAGCTTGGTTTACCGATTCTCTGATGCTGGTGACCGCGGCGACCATCATTGGCAGGGCTTCCGGCAGCACGCCCTCTGTTTGTGCCTACTATCTCACTTCCTGTTTGTCTCGGACTCCGGAGGGGCTAACATCCGCTTGATTGAGGTAGCCCAAGGCTTGAGGGAAGGAAAGAGTTGCATCGCCATGACTTTGGCCGAAACACTGATGGGCTTGGATGCTTTCAACCGCCGGGAGACGACCAGGTTCGCAGGGAGTCCACTACTGTTGCAGGTAATGTTTCCCACCCAATCTCACATGTATTGGCTCACATCACTCGGCCCTCGGGCTCGATTTTTCTCACAAAACCCTTATCTCACTTTTCTCTCATCGTACATCTCTCTATTCTTTATTCTCTCATTTTTCATCCCTCCCCAGATATGGTTAATGGACAAATTGCAAGTTGTGGACTCATGCCCTGCTTACTCAGCTCGCGGCTATTTCTTTCGACAACGCCTAGTCAATGCCCCTGACGAGAGCTGGTGGTTTGAATGGATGTGCAACCTGTCAGCAGATCGCATTGCGTGGCGCTGCCCTTGGCTCAACCTCCCGGCGATGAGCTACAGCATGTCTCGTCAGGTGGGGATTCGGTTGATTGGCTTGACTCACTGTGTTTCTATTTCCCATTCCGCATTCTGCGCCAGTTTGGCCATGATCAGACTTGCCCGCCAGAGGGGTTGGAGTATCAGCTACATTTCCAGTCCGAGGTGCACAGTTGGCTCGACAGGCCGCAGCATGGAGAATCAGAGAGCTTCTGGCCCCCGCTCCTGCTTTCAGTTGCACTTTGTCTGATGAGTGCTGGGATTGGCTCAACGAAGAAGCACAGGTTGGGCCTAGGTTGGCATCAGAGGCTTCAACTAGCTCTGGCAGGGGGCGCAGGGACACCTGACTTGACTATGCCCCAGATTTATTGCTTTACTAGTACTTTCAAGTTTTCGTTATGAGTGTAATAAAAAGCAACTTCAATTGTATGCAAGAGCAAAAGAACTCTGTTTTGAAATCAATGAAATTGAAGGTTGTGGTACTGAAAATTCTCCACTTTGGTCCAAAAATGGTCTTGGTTGTGAAAAGATTAATTTTGAGCAAAGTCAACTTTTATTAAAACTTTTCAAAACTATTTTCGATATGGATCAGAACTGGACACGCCTGAGATCTGTCACTGAGATGCACAACCCCGAATCCTAGCAACTGGAAAGTTGCCCCTAGTCTGAAAAGGTGCAGCACCATTGGCAACGGAAAGTTGCCCCTAGTCTGAATAGCACTGTACCGGAGACGATAAATGCTGATGAATAGAGATGACTGAGATGATCAAATGGACAAAGTTGATCGGGGAAAAGATTATGACTGAACTTCAAGATGAAGCTGCCTACGTATCCCAAAGATGGGAATCAAGCTTACGTAGTTCAGGCTCAGGTTCGCTCGGGTATTTTCACTCTCCTTTTGCGCTCTAACTTTTGCCAAGGCCGCCCTTTGCGGGTTTTCAACCTTGCGAGCTCAGTTTTTATAATTTCAAATTTTCTGTGCTCTGAATTTTGCCTAGGTCGCCCTTTCGGGTTTTCGGCCTAGCGAGCCTCTCAGGGTAGTATTTCTTCAACTTGTCCATGTTGATCGGTTGGGAAAACTCAAGCCATCTAGATCCATCAGAACCACAGCTCCACCTGACCAGATTGACTTGATGATGTAGGGACCAGTCCAATTAGGTCTGAACTTGCCCCTTGGGTCGTGGATGGGAGCTCGGTTGTCTTTGAGCACCAAATCTCCTTCTTTCAAATTCCTGGACTTAACCTTCTTGTTGAAAGCCCGGGCAATTCTGCGTTGATAACCTTGGATGTGGTACAGTGCTTTCAACCTTCTTTCATCGAAAAGCATGAGTTCCTCAAATCTGCTTGTTGCCAGTCTGCCTCGGCTATTGACACTCGGCCAATACTCGTAATGACGGAACCTCAATCTCAATAGGCAGAACGGCCTCCATCCCATAAACCAGAGAATACGGAGTCGCCCCAGTAGAAGTTCTGATTGAAGTCCGGTAGCCCCACAGAGCAAACGGCAGCTTCTGGCCAGTCCCGATAGGTTTCCACCATCTTCTGTAGTATGCGCTTGATATTCTTGTTGGCGGCCTCAACTGCTCCATTGGTTTGCGGCCGATAGGTAGATGACTTATGAAAAGCCACATTGTATTTCTCCAACAAATCAATCACCTCCTTCTTGAAGTGGGAACCATTGTCTGAAACGATTTCATTTGGGACCCCGTAGCGACAGATGATGTTGTTTCTGATAAACTTTGCGACGTGTGAAGCCTTCAACACCGCATAAGATTGGGCCTCAACCCACTTCGTGAAATAATCTATCGCTACCAGGATGAACTCATGCCCATTCGACCCCTTTGGCGTGACTGCTCCGATCACATCAATTCCCCAGACTGAAAACGGCCATGGCGAAGTCATGTTGTACAGCTTTGACGGCGGGATGTTCATACGATTTGCATGAATCTGACATTTGTGGCATCGCCGGACGAAACAATACAATCCTCCTCCATGGTGGACCAATAATAACCCTGTCTGAGAATCTTCCGTGCCAACATCACCCCATTCTGTGTGCACCGCATTCACCCCCGTGGATGGCTTCCATCAACGCTTTGACTCTTCGGCATCAACACACAGTTTATGCATTCCCAGATGACCTCGTTTATACAGTTTACCCCCGCAGATGATGAACTGAACGGCCACCTTCTATGCCCTCTTGTCTTTGGCATTACCCCTGGCGGGTATGCTTCTTCTCCAAAAAGTTCCAGATGTCGTAATACCAGGGGTGTTCGTCGAACTTCATCTATGGCTGCAATCGACTCATAGGCAGGTGCGAATTTCTGGTCAATGATGACTGGACGCATTCGGACTCCGCGGGATGTCTATCATGGAGATAGAGTTGCTAAAGTCGCGAACTTGTTGTTCTCTCTTAGTAGATGAGTAAAACTTAACTTTTCAAACCGAGGAATCAGCAAATCCAAAGTTTGATGATACATCATCATATTTTCCTCTTTTACTTTCCAGTCTCCTTTAGCTTGAGACACAACAAGGTTCGAATCCCCAATGACGTCCAACCGTCTTGCCCCTAGTTCCAGAGCTGCTTCTAAACCAGCAATGCACGCCTCATATTCTGCTTCGTTGTTCGAGACTCTGAATCGGAGTTTGAAGGCTAGAGGGATACGGGAATTGTCGGGTGCTATCAGCAACACTCCTATCCCATACCCATGTTGATTTGATGCTCCGTCAAAGTACATTGTCCAACTTTCTTCGTCGATTGCAGAATTGATTCATCTGGGAATAGGTACTCAACTGCTTCATCCCCCTCAACCGGATGGTCGGCAAGGAACTCTGCTACTGCTCTTCCTTACTGACTTGCGCGTCACGTATGTGAGATCAAATTCGGAGAGCAACAGCAACCAACGAGCTAGCCTACCCGTAAGTGCTGGTTTCTCGAAAAGATATTTGATGGGATCGAGACGCGAAACCAGCATTACAGAGTGAGCTAACAGTAGTGCCGCAGCTTCCTGGTAGCCCATACCAAGCTAAGCAAGCCTTTTCCAACGGTGTATACCGGGTTCGTATTCAGCATCTTCTTGCTCAAATAGTAGATGGCTCTTTCCACCTATCTTCTGATTCTTGTGCAAGCATGCAGCCCATTGTGGTCTCAGTCACTGATAGATACAAAATCAACGGTTTCCCTGGTTCTGCGGTGACAACACGGGGGTTCTGTAGATATTCTTTAATCTGTTCAAATGCAGCTTGGCATCGGCCGTCCCATTGGAACTTCTTGCCTTTCTTCAGAAGACCAAAAAGTGGTTCACAAGTCAAGGTTATTTTGAATAAACCGTCTTATGAATTGCACTTTACCCAGAAAGCCTCGCACCTCCTTTTCAGTCCTTGGTGGTGGCATTTCTAAGATGGCCTTGATTTTGGAAGGGTCGACCTCGATGCCCTTTGTGTAATAGAAACCCCAGCATTTTCCCGCTGTAACACCGAATGTACATTTCTGAGGGTTTAGCCGCAACGGAATTCCCTGATCCTTTGGAAAAACTTGTGCAAGGCGGTGTAGTGGCCCTCTCTTTCTTGGACTTGACAATCATGTCGTCCACATACACCTCAACCTCTTTGTGGATCATATCATGTAGTATTGTGGTCGCGGCCCGTTGATAAGTAGCTCCAGCATTCTTCAACCCAAACGGCATGACCCGTAGCAGTATGTCCCCCACGGGGTGGTGAATGCAGTCTTTTCTCTGTCCTCTGGTGCCATTACTATCTGGTTGTAGCCTGAAAAGCCATCCATGAATGAGAGCAATGCATGCCCTGCTGTGAAGTCCACTAACTCATCGATGTGCGGTAGGGGAAAATCGTCCTTCGGACTAGCTCTGTTCAAATCCCTGAAGTCTACACACACCCGGATCCTGCCATCTTTCTTCGGCACCGGAACGATATTGGCCAACCAAGTCGGATATTCAGATACCAGCAGGAAGCCTGCGTCAATTTGCTTGGTGACCTCTTCTTTGATCTTAAGAGCCCAATCCGGGCGGATCCTTCTGAGTTTCTGCTTGACAGGTCGGGCCTCGGGGTCAAGGGGGATCCGATGCTGTACAATCTCAGGATCGATTCCAGGCATGTCTTCGTAGGACCACGCGAAAACATCTTTGAAATCTTTTAATAAAGCGACTAAGCGCTCGCGTTCCTCAGAAGACAACGTGGACCCGATCTGGACCAGCCGCGGGTCCTCCTCAGTACCAATGTTCACGGAAATGATTTCATCCATTAATGGCTTAACAAATCTCTCTTGCTCTTGCTCAATTAAACGTTGTAAAACCGGAGGAACTTCGTCCTCGTCGTTTTGATCAAAATTTTGAAAGTCTGAATTAATGCAATAAATTAGGGGCACAGAAAAGTACTCGGAAACCACATTCACCTCATTCTCATTAAGTTCATCCAAATCGTCCAATTCTTCTGTTACAACAGACTCAAAAGAAAAGGAAAAAGACGACCTGGACAAGACTGTGGCATCCGGGTTAACATCCCCAGGAGTACCAGACTCAGACTCAGTCGAGCTGGAACCTGATTCCGACTCACAAGACTCAGTGGAATCAGATTCCGGCTCACTACCTGACCCGGAACTGCTGGATAGAAATCCCTCCTCGTACTGCCAAGTGAGAGAGGGTGCGATTGATGCATCCAAGATAGCCGCTGGTTGGCTCACAGCCATTTCATTCCCAATCATGGAAACCACGGAGTTATCCCCCAAGCACTCTTGGTCGATCGGAGGATCAGAGAGGAGACATGCCAGTGCTACCCCCATTTCAAAATCTGTGCCCTCCGGATCCCCTGCCTTATTCTGCTCAGCCTTAGTTGTTGGGTCTGTCTGCTCTGTGGCAACGTCATCCCCAGGTAGTTGTAAATCGAAGAAGATTTCAAAGCCTGGTACGCGCTTCCTCTCCGCGTTTATCCAAGGCTCTGGGAAGCCGCAAAATGGAAAATCTTCCCCCTCCCGGACAAAGCGTCCGTTTAAGGTACCCCAAATGGGCCTGTGCATTAAGTCAAACGGCTTCCCAGACTGCTTCGCCCTGGCTCTGCCGGCCATTTCCTTTCCTTTCCTCACCCAGTCCTCTTTGGTGGGCAGATAACCCAGTCCAAAGGTATGCGGGTTGTGTGGCACTTTGGCCAATGCTGCGACTCCTTTCCTGCCGCTTCTTCCCAATCCCATCCCGGGAATATGTTGTAGCTTGTTCATGAGGTAGACTGATTGGGCACTGACGTACATACCCTCATTCACAGCCATAATGTTTTGTACCACCCGGGCCTCAGCCAAAGTAAATCCCGATATGAACATGTCCTCCATACCGTGTTCGATCTCCAGGACTGGCGTAGATACCTCGGGAGGAGGATGGATAGATGAATTCCCAAAAACAATGGCTACTCCCTTTCCATAGGGGTACTTCACCATTTGATGTAGAGTAGATGAGACAGCCTTCACCTGATGCAACCAGGGTCGCCCCAAAAGCATGTTAAAGGATGCGGGGACCTCCAGGACGTGAAAATCTATCTCTTGTTGTCCAGGCCCAATCTTGGTTTGGATTTTTACCGTCCCCAGGACATCCCTGCTTGTATTGTCATAGGCTTTGATCACTTGAGAAGTTGGGGTGAAGTCCGCAGGCTTTAACCCAATTGCATAGGCCGTCCTGGCCGGGCAGACATTAATAGCGGATCCGGTATCAACCAGTACCACCGGAATCCATTTGTCCCTGCATTCTACAGAGATGTAGAGAGGTCTGTTATGATCCACGCCCTCAGGCGGCAATTCCTTATCCGAAAAGGTCAACGCCGGGGAACCTCCTCCCGGGAAGACCAAACCAACTAGCTGTTCCGGGGTAGTTTCAATGGAAAGTTTGGCTTTGTCCATAGCAGAAAGGACAGCCTGTCTGTGTACCCTGGAAGCCATAAGCAGTCCCCAGATGGAGATGTCTGCTTGTATTTTCTTTAGCTGCTTCAGTACAGCCTCTTCTTCAACTTGTTTCTCTTTCTGTTTTTCTGCCTCCTTATCTTTCCCTGATGCCTCGGGTTGATCAAGGTGTGGGGGTTTGAAATACCGCCCACTTCTAGTCATATGGTCTACCTCTTCGAGGTACCAGGTACTATCTGGTTGGCCACCTGCCCAGTCTTCGTCTGTGTGGGCCAGATACAAGTCGTCATCCTCCCACCACATTCCATTAGCATCTAGCAGGCACCTGTCTGGTTCCGGCTTGTTTGTGCTCTCAGCATTTTCATTCGACACGCTCACAGCATGTTCAGTTTTCGTGCCCACAGCACTCTCAACTTCCTCATGATTCTTTGCTTTTCGGACTCTCTCAGAATCCCATCTCCTTTCTTGCTCCTCTAGTGTCAGTTGTTCAGTTTTCAAATTGTCTTGGTCCCGAGCGGAATTCTTCGTACCGGCGCTCTCCGGCAATTCAATCTGATCCTCGGCCCTTCCGGCCTCAAATGGTACAATGTCAGGCTGATCATCCAACCACCCGACGACTTCCGCTGACTCCTCGTAATCGAACCAGTTAATTGGTGCATCACCCGACTCCTGATCGTTGAAAAATTGAAGGTTGGCGAAGCCCTCTTCCGCCGCAGTCAAATCATCCCCCGCTGATTCAAGTTTATCCCCCCGGATCATACACAACTCAGCCTTCTCTGGCAACCCCATACTCAGCTTAGGTTGGCTTATTGGCAAGATATATCGACTCGGATCATAAGCTCTGCCAGCTAAATTCTCAAATTGCTCCACCCCAGACTCAACAGTTTTGCTCTCCTCGGAAGCCTGCCCCGTTCCATTCTCGGTGGTCACCACCTTTGGCTCAGGTTGGGTTGTGGAGGTGTCCACCATGCACAAGTCCGTGCTATCAGGGAGGATCACCTCCGGCTTGGGTAGGTGGGAGGGAGTAATGTAGATACTAGGGTCGTAAGATACGTCCCCGGTTTGGATGAAATTGATTCTTTTGGGTGGATCTTGGTTATGTGTTGGGAGCGGGTTGGTTGTAACATTGGGCTTTTCTGGAGGTAGAATGATGTTTTTATCAATGAGATCTTGAACCTCATGACGCAGCCTGAAACATTGGTCGGTGTCGTGACCATGCTGCTGGTGGTATTTGCAATATTTGGCTGGGTTATGGGAAGGGGGGAGTGGATTTGGTGGGGGCCTCGGTTCCAAGGGTTTCAGATGCCCTTTTCTAACTAGAACCCCGAGGACTTTGGATAAAGGCATATGTAGTGGAGAGAAGGTTCGTTGACCCCTGGGTTGGTACCTTGAAGCTTGGTTACCGCTCCCAGAGGCATCAGAAAAAGGTGTGGCCGCTGCGGGCCTTGTTTGGGAAGGGGATTGGTGGTGACCATTCCGACCTCTGAAGTTCTTGTATTGGCAGAGCCACTCGGGCCTGCATTGGTATTCCGATTAAATGTTCTTCGGGGCTGATCCCGATCTTGGTCAAACAGACCCTGCTTCATCGCATCCTCTATTTGCATCCCCATATCATGTAGATCTGCGAAAGTGGGGAAAGGGACTACAATCATCTTCTTCATTAACGCCGGCTGGAGATTGCGCACAATCATCCGGATCTGATCTCTATCTGTTGGTCTTAAGGTCATCATCGATGCCTTCGCCCTCCACCGGGTTACAAAGTCAGAAAAAGATTCTTTGGGCTCCTGCCTCGTTGTCTCGAGATCACGCGTGGTAATCTCGATCTGTGTGTTATATGAATATTGTGCCACGAAGGCCTCGGCCATCTCATCCCAGTTTATCTTCACCTGATCCTCCAGCTTTGAATACCAAGTGGATGCCACGCCCGACAGGGTTCGACCGAACAAAGAAAGCTTTTGCGGTCGGGTTAGGCCCATTGGTCTTAAGACGTCTGAAAATAGCCGGAGGTGAACCATAGGGTCTCCGGATCCATCAAAGCGATCGATCTGGGGCATCTTAAATCTGTCCGGCAATGTCACGGCTACATCAGTATAACCGTCTTCAATATCTGGGATGGCCTTTACCCCCTGAGACTTTTTGAAGAGCTTTTCCAACTTGCTCAATTTCAGAGCTGTCTGGTCTACCTCGAACTCAAATGGAGCGTCCGGGTAGTTAGGTGTAATGTTTTTGGACAGTTGTGGTAGAAGCGGGGGCGGAACCAGCCCCGTTGGAAGACCCGTGTCCTCTTGGGTGTTTTGTGGGTTTGGCAGGGCATTTTGTGGATTTGGGAGGGTAGCTTGGGTATTCTGCAGATTTGGAGGGGCATTCTGGCCAGTAGGTATCTGTTCAGGTAATGGGGCCCCGGGTGGTGGAGGAACCTGCTGTGCCCCTGGTGGAGGAAGGACCTGGTGTGAAGCAGATGCAGCGTTCTGCTGTTGTAATCTGGTGATCAACTCAGACTGTTGGGCCATGACAGCGGCCTGCTGTTTGGAAAATTTCGCCTGGCGGATAGCATCGTCTTGCATTTGCTTCATGCTTTCATTCATTTGGCGCATCATCGCCTCCATAGCTGATATATTCTGTGGTTCCATCTGAACAACTGGTATGTCTTCTGATGCAGTAACCCACGGTTCTGACAGTCTCTGTTCTGATACACTACGTTCCCTGGGCTTTCTCCTCTTCCTTCTAACAATTGGGGGTAGAGAGTGGAACACTGGATGTCCGTCAACGAGATCCTCGGATCGGCTGAGTCGGCGACCTCGTGTCCAAAGTGCTTGGGGGAGATCTACGGGTTCGGAAGCAATTGTGCCACAAACCTGCCCTAGCAAAAAAAGATAATAAAACAAACAGGAAATAAATTACCAGAAAAACGGGCAGCATAACAGCTTAAATTGAATACACCACACACAGTCGGGTATACAACAACACACAGTTGGTAAGCGGGCTATACACTGTCCTCAAACACTGGTCAATATCCCTGTATTACTGTCCTCAAAACTGAATCGTGATACCCTCAGATACCTGATTTCTCAAATAACTGACTGATGCCCGCAGGCGTGATGCCCGCAGGCCTACTGCTCAAAACTGGTGAACTGATGCCCGCAGGCCTGACGTCCAAACTCACAAACTGATGCCCGCAGGCCTGATGCCCAAACTCATAACTGATGCATGCATTCCCTGTAGAGACGCGCTCTAACAAGCACATAACAGATAAGTAAGAGCCAAAACACCCCTATGTTGGGGTAGGGTTTCCCTGTCCTATTTTGTCAGGAGCTAGGGTTTCACTACGCACGCAGCGGCTTCAAACAACCTATAAACGGGTAAGCAACCTGTCCTAGTTTGGAATGGTCACTATGGATCCGAATATGCACTAGGTCGAATGGTCAAAAAGGGTGCCCCGGTAAAACCGGGGTTTGTGTTCCCATGCTGTCAGAGCCCAGAGCCGATCAGCCTTATGGACATGCCTTGACAAGACAAGCCTCCGGCAAATCGTTCGGGAATGGCATATGGCAAACACGGTGTCCTAGGCGCACCAATGCAAATGCAATGCAAAGAAACACACAAGTGTAGTCAAAAACAGATATCATGAGTTCGAGTTAAGTTCTCTAAATCCCCAGCAGAGTCGCCAGAAACTGTAACAACGCCCGCGAGGGACCTCGCTACAGTTCGGACTCGATTTTGTTGCGGTTCTAAATCTCGAACCAAAGAGTCCAAATCCGGCAAATCGTTTTGAAAAAACTGATTTTTTGAAAGAAGTGCCAAACATGGACTGCTTTGCCAGATAACAGAGTCGCCACCTAAATATTTTTTAAATGGGAAATTTAGGAAACCCTAACTCAGTGCCAAAGGCCACGTGTCCGTCATCACCAAAGTTGGCTCGGGAACTCGGGTACGATTGGGGAAGGTCACATCGTGAGCACCCCCGCTCGCCCGGTCAAAGACCGGCCTCTACTAACCATGATATCTGTTTTTGAAAACATTGTATGCTCTTATTCCGGTTATTAGCCTAGATTACTATGTGATGCTTGCAGTAAACAAGTATAGACTGGGCCGCCTGAATTGGAACAAAACATTTGAAAATGGTTTGATGGTGCTACCCGCAGGTAGGCTAAAAACGCGGATTTGCCACCCTCAGGTGGGCTTAGAAAACATGATTGATGAATTGTTCCAATTCAGATAACTCAACCTCCACCCACAGGCATTCAAGGCAGTTATATCACATAAGCACATAGCCTCATGGTAAGCATGCTATCATGGCAACACTCACACGCATGCAAGGATGCTAAAGCATAAAACTCACCTAGTACTCCAAGCCAAAACAGAAGTTACGTTAGAAATCATGCATGATCCTAAGTATGCAGAAATGCCCAATGCAACACATGCAAAATGCAACTATAGCAGGCTCGGCTATTCTAAACATGGCAGATGAAATGTTACAGCTATCAAGTACTCAACTCGGAATTGAAATGCTAATGCAGTTTGTATGATGCGCCGAGCCCGGTGCGTGCAAAACAGACGAATGATGCAAACATGCTGTCATACCGTTATGCTAATTGAAATATGCCCTATATCTAACCATCGTAAGTAGGTAAATAAAAGGGAGAAAGAAATGGGGTTGGAAAACATACACACACACACGCACACTTATTACATTTGTGCCCTCGCGCAGAGGGTCCGAATAAATATACAGTCCGAAATATACAGTCCGAAATAATGTACAGATTTCTAATTAATTAATTAATTAAACTAGGAAAGCAGTAAAAACTGGCATGCAAGCCAGGGGCTGCCTCGCTTCTGATACAATGTATGCTGGACTGTGTTGCGCAGAAATCCACTGAGATGCCCGATTTAGCCTCTGTTTGCAATATTTCTCGAAATGCGCGCCAGACTCCGAAAGTTGCTAATCTCTGAATTTTGCTGCAACAGAGAGCAGGAAAAGGGCACAGCAGTGTATTTCACAAATATATGCATGCCTCGATCCTCGCGCCACCAATCACGCATACCGATGCATGATGGCCGAGGAGTCGAATTGCACAACTCAATATAGGGATGAATGCAGATGAATGCTAAAACAACACTTAACTCCCTTATGGATAATCCGGAGTGTCGGTGACTTGGGAATTGAGACCCGTTCCGTTACTCGGAGTACGAAACGTGCCTCGTTTCCCGTGCAATATGCATGGTATGCATGAAATGCAACTAACATACAACCTAGCATGCACGATGCTATGAGAATGAGATGCCTCGAAATGCGTGCCCACTGGCACGCGAACCGAGGTGATGACATAAAGGCACGAAATGCAATGATGGGCTTACACCAACATGAGAAGGCCTCAGCCACACTCATACGGGATGCCGGAATGATAAAAACGAGGTGCCTCGAAGTGCGTGCTCACGGGCACGCAAACTGAGACGATGATGAAATGCAAATCGGATAAAATAGAAGTGCCTCAAAATGCGTGCACACGGGCACGCAAACCGAGGCGATGGTATGAAAATGCAAATTGGGCTTACGCCAACATGAGAGGGCCTCAACCACACTCACATAGGCTGCCGTGAGATGAAAATGAAGTGCCTCGAAATGCGCGCACACGGGCACGCAAACCGAGGCAGTGACATACAGGCATGAAATGGCATGAAAATGTAGATTGGGCTTACGCCAACATGAGAGGGCCTCAACCGCACTCACATAGGCTGCCGATGAATGAAAATGGAGTGCCTCGAAGTGCGTGCCCATGGGCACGCAAACCGAGGCAATGCATTAAGGCATGAAATGACATGGGAAATGATATGCAAGCATGCAAATCAAATTTCAGCACTCACAAATGATGTAAAACAGCCCCGAAATGATACGGAATAACAACCGAAGCATGCAATCATCCCGAAAATGTGAAATTAAGCCCCGCAATGGCCTGTAGCCATGCTATACATGCAAAATATGATCATGGCAGCAATAACAGTAGCAAGGCAGTCCCGAATATGGCATTTTTTCAGTAATAAACATGGCCAAAATGCAAGCACAGATATGGCGACAATAGCTCGCAAGATTAATGGCCAAAAGAGCATTATAAAGGGAGATGGTATATAGAAAATGAAAATGGACAAACTTTCTTCTACAACATCAAAGAGGACCCAAAAATAAGCATATATGCAGAAGATGGCAGCCTCTAAATCATAAGACAAACATGCCAAAAATGGAAGGCAAAATGGAGCCGCAAAAGGGTATAACACAAGACATACAATCTATACATCAAATGACCAAACCTTCTTCATGAAACATGTAAAGGGGTCAAAATAAGACCAAAACCAGTAGGGGTCGAAGTCCCAAAAACAAACACAAATAGGTCAAAAATTGGATACAAAATATGGCATACTTGATGAAATTGAAGGAACTAGTATAAAATGGCCAAATGAAGTTGAGCTCCTCTACAATGTTGTAGAGGGGCTCAAAATAAGCAAGAAATCAGTAGGGGTCGGAGCCCCAAAAACCAACACAAATAGGTTAATTTTAGCATGCAAAAATGTGACAATCTTGATGAATATTGAAGGAACTAGTATATAAAATACCAAATGAAGTTGAGCCCTTCTACAATGTTGTAGAGGGGCTCAAAATGAGCACAAAAGCAGTAGGGGTCGGAGCCCCAATTCTCAACCAATTAGAGTATAAAAAAAGATCAAGAAAAAGCCCCAAAAGTTGGTTTTGAATACTTACCCTTGAAGACTTGTCTTTCTTTGCTTCTTGGCTTGGATTTGTGGCTTCTCAACCTCTGAAATTCACTTCCTAGCTGCTGGAATCAAAGTTGGAATGGTGAGGCTAGGTGTTGGTGAAGAAATCAAGCAAGACTTGTAGCTTTTTTGAAGGTTTTGGCTATGGAGATTAGGGTTTTTGCTTAAGTGTTCTTGAAGGCAAATCTTCTAACCTAGGCAAAGGAGCCCTTGGTTCCTTTAAATAGGCAAAACAAGGTGTAAAAGGGGAGGGCAAAGCATCCAAGCTTTCCCTCCCAAAATATCCCCCGGATGGGGGAGATATTTGGCAAAAATATCCGGACAGCTGTACTGAGCTGGAAAGCAGAAAGCTGGCCGGCCAGGTAGATTTCTGGGAGGTGGCCGGCCGGCCACCCCACCTGGTCGGCCAGCCACTCAGCCTAGCCGACCGGCCACCCCAAGAAAATGAACAGAAGAT
The DNA here is from genome assembly GCA_030407325.1 of Camellia japonica. Taxonomy (NCBI): domain Eukaryota; kingdom Viridiplantae; phylum Streptophyta; class Magnoliopsida; order Ericales; family Theaceae; genus Camellia; species Camellia japonica. The sequence goes on along the minus strand of JAPPVO010000010.1, from coordinate 91,347,129 downwards.
TTTCTGGCCGACCAGTATGCCAAAGTGTCCTCCCAAGTGTGTAGATCAATGCCCCAAGGTCGGAATCTGGCAACTCTGAAGCAGAAGTCACAACATAGAGCTTGAAGAAGAGGCTCAAAAATGAACTGCATAATTTCTGGCCGACCACCTTCTTTTTGTGTCCTCCAAGATGTGTAGAACAAGGATCCAAGGTTGAAATTTGGCAACACTGAAGCAGGAGCCACAACATTGCATCTGAAGGAGAGGTCCAAAATGAAACCTGGAATTTCTGGCTGACCGGTAGTTTTTAGGGTCCTCCCATGTCCCCTGATCAGAGATATGTAGCTTTGGTCGGAAGAAAATGGGCCTAGGGTGTTCAACATTGGCCCGGAAGTGAGAAAAACGGGCTCCGGAGGAGCGAAACTGGTTATCTGGGATAATTGCTGGCCTCCTACCCTCCAGTGATCTTCCTGGTATTGAAACAGAGATACCTGCCAAATTTGAACAAAAACTAATGAGAAATGAACGCTCGGGGCCAAAACCGAGCCATTCGGGATCCCGAAAATGGGCTGCGGGTGCCGGAAGTGGTGTTCGGCAGCGAAATGGGTATCTGCAACTCCAGTGTCCCTCGGAATGACAAAACAGAGGTTCCTGCCAAAAATCAGAGAAAACCGATACAAAATGAATGCTCGGGGCCCAAACCGCGCAATTCGGGGTCCCGAAAACCGGCTATGAGCACCGAAGGTGGCGTACGGCCACGAAGTGGGCATCAGGGGCCCCAGGGTTCCTCAATATGATAAAACAGAGTTACTAGCCAAGAACCGGAGATAACTGATGCAAAATGAATGCTCGGGACCAAAATCGCGCGATTCAAGGTCCCGAAAACTAGCTACAGGCACCGGAAGTGGCATAAGGCCACGAAGTGGGCATCAGAGGCCCCAGGGTTCCTCGGAACTATAAAACAGTGGTGCAAGCCAAAACCCGGAGAACTCGGAGATGGTTGGGCGGTCCCGAGCCGAGGCACACGGCCTGACGGCCGAAAACCGGGAACCGGGCTCCGAAATGGGAAAAATGGCCTACGGCCACGAAAAGTAGCGCACGGCCACCGAGAGATGGTCTACAGGACCACTCCCTTCCCTCAGGAAAGAAAACAGAGAAAACCGAGTCTGGTTCGCAAACCGAGACAAGGCACAGAAGAGGATTCAGAAGTTCGGAGGCGGGGCGCACGGCCGCGACTCTGAGACTTCTGAATGAGCACAGTATGCAACATCACCGAGCGCTCAATCGGTGACGTCTGAGCCTTAAGGTCGGTCAAAAATGGGGTGTCTACACCTGTCCATCCCTAAGGCAATACTGATGAGTGACTGGTTAGGAAGGGTGTTACCCTGAATGAATCCAAGGCAGGAAAACTCCTGTAATGTATATTCCATCACTGTACCCTTGGAGGATTCTACTAAGTGGGAACCATCTTGAGGCCGCAACCGTGGGACTTGGGCTAGTCTTTAAAATTCCCACGAGAATCAAGTTCAAAGTGCATGACCATTAAAAGTACCGTGAGCTATTGTCCAATACCAGTGATGTGTGTGTGATATGTTAACCTTCGGTCCAAAGAGTCTAGTTCAAGACTTAGTTCACTATGATTCTTTGGAGGGAAACTGTTAACACCAAGTGAGATTCAAGTTTGGAAGACACTTACCCCAATTACACAGTATATGTTACCCTATGTTATTTAAAATTGTATTTATGTTGTTTTTGATTTGGAGTTTTTAAAATGTAGGGGTATATTACAAATTTTGTAAACAATAATGTTTTGTAGCTCGACAAATTTGGCTCGAATTGGCTCGAAAGAGTGGACTCACGCACAGTCTTTATCTCTTGTATCTCAAACCCCCACTTTTCTATCTCTCTACTTCTTTATCTGTCTACACCCAAAGTATGAGCTCATTCTCTCTCCTCTCAAGTCTGAAACTCTCCTCTCCACCTGAAACCCTATCGCCGTTTACCCTCCCTCATCCGACTGCCCCTCCAACGCAGACATCCGACTCCATACTCTGCTCATTCTCCTTTGACTTTGTGGTCATACTTTGGTCATTATCCTTCGACTAGGTGGTCAGCGGGATACTCCTCTCATTCTCCTCTCGTTCAACTACGCTCATCCGACTCCTTTCACTGACTGAAACTTGTCATACGTCGAATTACCGACCAATTGAAAACGAATCGTAGGTACGTCCTGACATCGCTAAACTAGGGTTTCAAGATTCAAGAAATTGGGGTTTCGTGTTTGGTTTCTCAATTGGTTTGATTTCTAGTCTTTGGGTTATAGAGTTAGTTCTTGTGGGATATTCAAATTAATTGTGGTGATGTGCTTGTTCAGATGTTCATTTCCAGACATTTATTTTTTTTTTTTTATGCTAAAATTTTCCCCGATGATTGTTGCTGCTACATATTGGTTTATTGGTGAAGTTTTTCCCCAAGAATGTTTGCTACTAACATCCTGTTTTGCCACTGAATTTGTTGCCACTAATGTTCTGTTGCTACATGTTGGTTTGCTTCGTATGTTTGGTCAAGAATTTATGGTGGTAAACATTGTTTTGCTGCTGAAATTTTGTTTGGCAATCCATGTCAATTTAACAGCTTTACAGTTCTCCAACTCATATCTTCCTCCAAGAACTGTTAATGATCTTCTTCACCTTTGTTTGGCTTCTTAATTGGTGGTTCCATATTCCTTTCTTACTGCTGCATCCTTGTAGTACAATTACTGATTCATAATTACATTAACAGTTCTTGGGGGTATTTAGTATGGATGTAATTACTGATGGTTTAGGATTTGGGGGTATTTAGTTTTGATGGTTTGGCAAGTTCAAATAGCTGGAATCAGTAGTACAATTTTGGGCTTTGCAACTGAGAAATCATATTGAATAGGCAAACAAGGCTTGTGAAAAACAAATGGTGAAAAACAAATGGTGAAAAAGAAATACACTGTCAAGCACCTGTTATTGAATAGGCAAACACTAGGAATCCATCTTTTAGAGTGTTTTGGAAATGCAATTACTTCAGATTGCATAGAAAAATATTGAGGAAATGATGTAAACTTTAGTTGTTGCTGAGTTGCATCTGTGCTGCACAGCGTAGCGAATCCTTTTGAATTTCCAAAGCCCTAAGACTGAAGGAAAGGCGAAACATGAAAGACCAAGAATCACCATTGAGTAACATAAAGAAGAGTTTGGCATTATAACCTGATTCTTATTTACAGGATTCCTAGTGTTTGTTTCCTTTCTTTCTTATTTATGAGATTATATATGTGTAAGTTTTTAAATTCTTTATTTATGAAAAGATAATTACTTTTTGTGAAAGGAAAAATGAAGAATTTTAAAAGGTGAAAAATATTTATTTGAGGTTTGTATCATGGGAAAAGAAAATGAAAAAGAAACTAGTGGCTCCTAATAGATGTGAGACCGCGAGCCATAATGAGTAGTTGCTAATAGTAGTTTACTGATTACGAAAATTTGTGATTCTTAGTAGTATGGTTATTGACTACCAAGAGGGAAAATTGTTGCCTCGATTTGGAAAATAAAAGGACCGTATTGTTTGATGGGTCCATGTTACCTTGTTAAAAATTGGATATATTTGCATGATGAGTCCAATTTAAAGTGTCTACTTGATGGACCCTAAAAGGGAAAATTGTGGCACGCAATGAATAAGAACGACTTTATTATGAGATATTTCATGTGATGGAGAAAATTATTGATCAACTGATATATAAAATTTGAAACTTGAGAGGCTCAAAAAATATTTATGAGTGAAGTCAAATATTAAGACAAATACAAATTAATAAACTCGAGGAGTTATTGCCTTCGAACTAGTGAGGCTAGATCCATATTCATCTATCAAGGGAGATGGGCTAAGCCCTAAGGAAGTCACCTGAGGAAGGAACCTAAGTAAGTAACCCAATCTCTATGATTGGCAACCCTATGAAGGAGGTTCAATGGGTAGAAACAATCCTTATGACGTGACGTAATTCCAGCGCTTTATATTTTAGGAAACACCATAAGAGTGGTTCTCCTGTCCATCCCTAAGGCAATACTGATGAGTGACTGGTTAGGAAGGGTGTTACCCTGAATGAATCCAAGGCAGGAAAACTCCTGTAATGTATATTCCGTCACTGTACCCTTGGAGGATTCTACTAAGTGGGAACCATCTTGAGGCCGCAACCGTGGGACTTGGGCTAGTCTTTAAAATTCCCACGAGAATCAAGTTCAAAGTGCATGACCATTAAAAGTACCGTGAGCTATTGTCCAATACCAGTGATGTGTGTGTGATATGTTAACCTTCGGTCCAAAGAGTCTAGTTCAAGACTTAGTTCACTATGATTCTTTGGAGGGAAACTGTAACACCAAGTGAGATTCAAGTTTGGAAGACACTTACCCCAATTACACAGTATATGTTACCCTATGTTATTTAAAATTGTATTTATGTTGTTTTTGATTTGGAGTTTTTAAAATGTAGGTATATTACAAATTTTGTAAACAATAATGTTTTGTAGCTCGACAAATTTGGCTCGAATTGGCTCGAAAGAGTGGACTCACGCACAGTCTTTATCTCTTGTATCTCAAACCCCCACTTTTCTATCTCTCTACTTCTTTATCTGTCTACACCCAAAGTATGAGCTCATTCTCTCTCCTCTCAAGTCTGAAACTCTCCTCTCCACCTGAAACCCTATCGCCGTTTACCCTCCCTCATCCGACTGCCCCTCCAACGCAGACATCCGACTCCATACTCTGCTCATTCTCCTTTGACTTGTGGTCAACTTTGGTCATTATCCTTCGACTAGGTGGTCAGCGGGATACTCCTCTCATTCTCCTCTCGTTCAACTACGCTCATCTCGATCCACTGACTGAAACTTGTCATACGTCGAATTACCGACCAATTGAAAACGAATCGTAGGTACGTCCTGACATCGCTAAACTAGGGTTTCAAGATTCAAGAAAATTGGGGTTTCGTGTTTGGTTCTCAATTGTTTGATTTCTAGTCTTTGGGTTATAGAGTTAGTTCTTGTGGGATATTCAAATTAATTGTGGTGATGTGCTTGTTCAGATGTTCATTTCCAGACATTTATTTTTTTTTTTTTATGCTAAAATTTTCCCCGATGATTGTTGCTGCTACATATTGGTTTATTGGTGAAGTTTTTCCCCAAGAATGTTTGCTACAACATCCTGTTTTGCCACTGAATTTGTTGCCACTAATGTTCTGTTGCTACATGTTGGTTTGCTTCGTATGTTTGGTCAAGAATTTATGGTGGTAAACATTGTTTTGCTGCTGAAATTTTGTTTGGCAATCCATGTCAATTTAACAGCTTTACAGTTCTCCAACTCATATCTTCCTCCAAGAACTGTTAATGATCTTCTTCACCTTTGTTTGGCTTCTTAATTGTGGTTCCATATTCCTTTCTTACTGCTGCATCCTTGTAGTACAATTACTGATTCATAATTACATTAACAGTTCTTGGGGTGTAGTATGGTAATTACTGATGGTTTAGGATTTGGGGGTATTTAGTTTTGATGGTTGGCAAGTTCAAATAGCTGGAATCAGTAGACAATTTTGGGCTTTGCAACTGAGAAATCATATTGAATAGGCAAACAAGGCTTGTGAAAAACAAATGGTGAAAAACAAATGGTGAAAAAGAAAATACACTGTCAAGCACCTGTTATTGAATAGACAAACACTAGGAATCCATCTTTTAAAGTGTTTTGGAAATGCAATTACTTCAGATTGCATAGAAAAATATTGAGGAAATGATGTAAACTTTAGTTGTTGCTGAGTTGCATCTGTTGCCTGCACAGCGTAGCGAATCCTTTGAATTTCCAAAGCCCTAAGACTGAAGGAAAGGCGAAACATGAAAGACCAAGAATCACCATTGAGTAACATAAAGAAGAGTTTGGCATTATAACCTGATTCTTATTTACAGGATTCCTAGTGTTTGTTTCCTTTCTTTCTTATTTACAGTAGAGTATAGTTGAATCACCATCTTCTACTAATAGGTAAAATAGCTTGAGAGATAAAAAAAAAATAGGAAGAACGTCATCTTCTACTAATCGGTAGTTGAATCTGTTGGTATTTTTTATGCAGATAAAAAAATGGCTTCATCTTCTACTAACAATACGAATATAAGATTAAAGCCAAGGTTTTGTAATTGTGGAAGAACAGCTTCCATACGTATAGTACGAACCAATCAGAATGGAAATGAAGGACATGTATATTTTGTTTGCCCAAGAAAATATGTAAGTACCTGTTATATAAATGAATCTGTTACTTTTTACAAATTTCATTGAACTGTTATTGATTAACTGATTCTTGTCCATTGTAGACTGCGAACGAACACTGCAATTACTTCAGGTGGTTCGCAGATGATGACGATGACGATGACATTACCTCCACAATCCAAGCCAATGCTGGACCTCAGACAGATTCAAGAACAGAAAAAATTAATGATCTAAGGAGAAGGCTTGTTGAGCATGATAGAAGGCTTCAAATGATTGAGAAGATTTTCAAGGCAATGACTTATGTCATTGTATTTTGTGTGTTTTTGTACTTTATCATGTAAATGACTCAGTTGTTAGGTTTTGGAACATGCTATGAATGTAATCTACTATTCTACTTGTTTTGTAATTTTTTTTTTTTTTTTGCTTAAAAATCTGATGGTTTGAAAAAACAAGTGTATAACAGGTTTGTTTGAGATGAAATGTGTTGAATGAACAATGTGTGAAATCTGTTGAATTATGTTGGTTACTTAACAATGTGCATTATATGTGATGGTTTGAAAAAACAGGTGTATTGATTAACAATGTGTTGACTTAACAGGTGCTTGACAGTGTATCTTTTTGGACAATGGTTGAACAGGTTGAATTGAAATGTGTTGAATGAACAGGTTGAATAGATTGAATAACAAGGTGTTCAATGAACAGATTGAACAGGTTGAAAGTTGATTAACAGGTTCTTGAATGATTAACAGGTTCTTTAGGTTGAAGGTTGATTAACAGGTTGAAGGTTGAAATCTGATGCTATGAACTTGGCATGAAATCTGTTGATTAACAGGTTCTTGAATGATTAACAGGGTATTGGGAAAATCTGTTGAATGAATGGGACAATGTTGAAAAATCTGTTGAATAAATAACAGGGTCTTGAATGATTAATAAGGTCTTGATTAATGGGACAATGTGTGAAATCTATTGAATGAACAAAACCTTACTTAATAGTGTGTATTGTATGTGATGGTTTGCAAATGACTCAGGTGTATTGATTAACAATGTATTAAATGAACAGGTTGAACATGTTGAATGTGTATAACAGGTTGAACTTGATAATGTCTGAAATTTGTTCAATGAAGAGAGGCATTTCTTAACAGTGTATATGATGGCATACTAATAACAGTGTATTGTATGTGATGTTGAACAATCTGTTTATGGTTTGCATTTATTAGCAGGGTCATTTCTTAACAATGTGTATGGTTTGCATTGTATGTGATGGTTTGCAAATGACTCAGGTTTATTAATTTTTTTTCATCACAACAGATTATTCTGGTTGGTTTTATCTTCATCCTGCTTATGACATTATTTCTGAGAAAACTTCATCTTGGTCTACAACATACTGATGATTCCAAGCATTTATGCCACCATTGAAAGCCAAAACCAGCAAATTCTGTTCAGATGCAGGACACTTTGGGCTGCAGAATACTGTAATGCAAGACATTATAGTAGCCTTTCAGCAACAAAACCCCACTCTAGCCGGCCCGGCAGTGCAAAGATGAACACCAAACCAGCAGGTAGGCAACCCAGCAATACCAGAAGCAGACAAGATACACTTCACAGAACAGATTGAACACCAATCCATCAGTAGCAACAGTAGCCCTGTTAAAGAACTCAAAATACCGACAAATAGCATAAGAAGGATAACAAAGGGAAATTGCAACAGAGGCCCAAACTCAGTATTTCACCCCAGACTCCAAAAACAAAACTGCAGAGCATTGAAACACTTCAATCAGCAACAGATTTGCAGAGACCATTTCTAACAGATTTCATTCAATCACCAACAGATTTGTAGAGTTCACTTCCTCACCAACAGATTTCATTCAATCACCAACAGATTTGCAGAGTTCACTTCCTCACCAACAAATTTCATTCAATCACCATTTCTACAGAAACATTATGACACTCATAGTGACTAACAGAACCATTTGTACAGAACCATTGGTACAGAAATTGCTTGCGAATAAAAAATAACAAAAAATTGCTTGAGAATCAAAAATAACAAAAAATAACAGAACCATTTCTATGAATAACAAAAAATTTCCAAATCATTCAACTCAAAAATATGGGACATTCACTTCGTTGAACTCAAACATATGGGACATTCAAGTGAACAATCGGAAGTTTACAAATGAAATTCACGTACAATTACCACTTCGAAAATAATGTGTAACTGATTCGGCATCTCCTACCTCAAGTCTCAACCTTCTAGCATTGTTGATATAATTCCTTGCATCTCGTTCATCAAACGTTAATGCCTCATATCCCCCCGATTCAACAACTATGGAATGAAAATTCTTAGCTATCCCAATTCCTGCTGCATCGTTAACTTCTAATCTCCTCTTCACCGGCGTAACAATCCTCTTATTCATTGCAAAATGCCGTGAGTCAGCAGCAACCAAATCATGAGTGTGCTCAAGCACAACTGTAGTTAACTTATATGTTCCATCCTTTTGTAGACTGGCTCTTACCCTTGCTTTACACTCAATTTTTGATGACAAAGATGGTTCCAAGGGATTTATTTCTGATCATTTTGTTCTGTTCCGCGCCCTTGTGCATTCAATTCCAAAGTACTTAACTTCCCCATCACATGTTAAATTTTGTGTTCTATAAGCTATAGCAAATCCCGAGTGTTTGGCATATTTTGCATAAAATGCATACACCTCTTCCTTTGAGCTAAAATACATTCCCTTCTTAGGTTCTTCAACTTCACCACACTCATTAAATGAAAGAGTGTTATCTTCTTCTTCAACTTCGTCACTCCCATTGAAAAAATTATTGTTCGAATCAATATCCATTGTACCTTTAAAGTTAAATAGAATACAAAATTTTAGAGTACAAACAATTATCTTACAAACAATTATCTTTATCTAATGCTATGGAATCAAATAAGGAGACATGTGAAGCTAACATATTGCAATTACAGACAACATCTCTATGAACAAGTTGAATTAAAACAAACAAAGAAAAAATAATTCAAGAAAATTCATGACAACTGTACATTAAATAAACAAAATTCAAGACAACTCTACATCCGAACAATAATTTTTTCAATGGCTTTGGCTTTGATATTGATTCGAACAATAATTTTTTTTGCAATTACAGACAAAAATATCTGGATTTGAGTTGCATCCGAACAAACTTAATTTGTATGGACTTATGTGACTTGAGTGATTAAGTGACTTGAACACCCAAAAGTGATTAAGTGACTTCAACCAAACATATGTTCAGACTTAAAATGTTCAGACTTAAACACCCAAATGTTCAGACATAGAAACAGATATTTGAGCATGATATATATTTGAGTGACTTGAACCAAACAGATTCGTTATCTGAAAGTGATTAGTCAATATTTGAGTGACTTGAACCAAACAGATTGCATGTATAGAAAGCTATTTGAAAGTGAATTTGTATGATTATTAATGGATCCCATATCAATATTTGATTCAAGTAAGCTTGCATTTGATTCAAGTCACTCTCAAATAATCAATATTTAATCAATATTTGAGTGACTTGAACCAAACAGATTCAAGTCCCAACCAAACGAATCTGTTTCTATGGGCATGATATATATTTGAGTGACTTGAACCGAATCATATATATAAACGAAAATGACGAGCAGAGAAACAGAGTGGATTTGCACAAAAGGGAAATAAAAATACAATACAAACAGATTCAAATGATGAGCAAAGAACTGAAAAGGGAAACAAAAATACCAGTCAAGACTCCTCTTCTTCAACTATGGACGACACAACGGCAGTAGCTTCTGGCACCCACGGCAGCAACAGCAACCCAGATCGAAAATGTACAGTGCCGCTAGGTTACGAATGATACATCGCTGCTCTCACTGTGCAACCCAGATCGCTACTCTCACTGTGTCTTTCTTTTTCGTTCTTTTTTTATTGTTTTGCCGCCAAATATGATGCTTGCCTGTGATACTTCATTCAATTTAAGCACACGCCCGCAGAGGATAAAAAACAACATTCGGGCCACTCTTGAGCCACAACATTCGAGCTACGAATCAGAATTGTTTTGTAAAAATATTTAAAGAATTTATTTTTATTAAAAATGGGAGACCGTTGGGATATTTTAATAAAAATATATAAATTATTGTTTTAATATGTTCAATAAATTGTGAATTACAAAATATTTTATATCTCATTATTCCATTATTTAATATAATGATTTATTATAATCATTAGTGTATTTTAATTATATTTGATTACATATGTTACAAAGAATCCTACAAATACATATGGTTTTCTAAAGGTTTTTTTTAGAGATTAAGAGGCGCAAGAAGATATAGAAAAAATGGGGTGAGAGATAGAAAAGCTTGGGTAAACTACCAATAGGTCCTAATAATTTGACTTAATTCCCATCAAGTCCTATTAAAAATAAGTCTTGGTAAAATCATTGCTAAAAATAATTTTTTTGTGACGATTTTTTACACGTCGCTAAAAATTAACAATTAGTGACTTTTTTGGTCATGATTTTTATAAATTGTCGATAAAACTTAAAATTAGTGACATTTTTCTGTAATGAATTTTTTAAATTGTCGCTAAAAGTTGTGAATTAGTGACACTTTTTTGTTACGATTTTTTTTAAACTGTTGCTAAAACTTATAATTAATTACATTTTTTGTGACAAAATATTCATATTGTCGCTGAAAATTAACAATTAATGACGTTTTTTAATAGTATTTAATGAAAAATGTTATTAATTATCATAGGACCTATTGGACCATAAGTTCACTTATTAGGACCTACACGTAAGTCCCCCAAAAAGATTTTATGAGAGCTCTTCATATTTTATATTGATATTTTGGACAACTTTAATTTGTGACATGGTTCAAGTCTCCTAATGGTCGTGAACACTAAATGAGGGACGTTGTGAGCAACATGGGTTTTATCTTGGAACTACTTCACTCCAGTTGTACTTTTACGAGGGGAGGAAAGCAACTTTAGGACAAGGACAACGTGACTCCCAAAATTTCACCCTATGTTTCTCTAATCTTGTTTTTTTTTTTTTTAATCTATATATATTATTGTTTATCATTATTGCTATTATTTAATTATGCTGAATATTCTGTTAATTTTATATTGCTAGACCAACGTGTCAAAATTGTCAAGTTTATAGTAAAGTATGAAATTGCATCACTAAAATAATTGAGTTTAAAAATAAAAATCTAAGTGCAAAATCTGAAAAAACCCAATCCATTGCCATCCCTAACAATACACACCTCAAAAAAGTGTGTACCATATGCTCCTATTATGAACTTTGAGGCCTATTGTGATGTTAGTTATGACTCATTGTGGTATTAGTTATGATTTAAGCCCTATTTGGCATCCCCTACAAAGTGCATTTTTTTTAAAAATCTTTTTATCTTTTTTGAGTCATATCATCCCTATTTGTTTGCACATTTTTTTGTAAAAAGTCAAAAAATATACTTATTTAGATCATTCTAAACACCCTCTTAATTATGACTTATTATTTGGATTATAACTTAAAAGAAATTTGGTTATACTTCAATTGGTGTTTGGTTATGACACATTGTAGTGTTAATTATAATTCAATTATGATATAATGTGATTGTAATTTTAGTTATAACCGAAAAGATATTTGATTATGTGTCAAAGGTGTTTAACTATGATCTATTATATTATAACAGAAAATAATTTAATTATGACACTTTATAATGTCAACATTATAAAATGTTTAACTTACATATAATATCCCCCTTTTGTATGCACATTGTAAAAATATAAGAGGGTGTTGTACTCAAGTTTTTCTCCATATTTGAGATAAGAATGGCAAAGGATTGGGAAGATGGTTTTGCTTTGGTAACCCTTTCTTTGCGTTCCTTTGTTTTTGTTTTTTCTTTTTTTTTTTTTTTTTTTTTGTTTTTTGTTTTTTTTTGTTTTTTGTTTTTTGTTTTTTCTTGGTATTGACATTGAGAAATTTTATTAATGTGAATTAGAGTGATAACACAAACATATATCAATAAAAAAAAGTGGGTACATAAAGTATTAAAACAAAACAAATACAGACTAATCAAAGTTAGCACCGAATAACAAACAAGATCATATGCTAGCACATCATCTAATTGAAAAATGATAGCAATGACAAAAGCAAAACAGTGGGCTGATCAAAAACAAGAAATAAAAATATCTGATCCCATGATTTGTTCTCTCATAAAATTAAGGGGAAATCACAATCGTGTGTAATTTTTCAATTTCTTTTTTCAATTCAATAGTAAAATTTATATACTTTAATGATTAAATTTATAAGCATTTTCCTTAATTTGTAAAGTTTTTTTTGAACATATCACTGAAGTTTATTTTCCCCTAAAATTAATAATGCTAAATTTCCACCTAATTTTAAATTTTATAAAATACAAACCCACGATTTGTTTCTTTTGCTTATTTCAAGTTGAAACTCTATTTTACATACTACAACTGTATTTAAATTATAAATTTAAATAACAATTTTAAAAAAATGAGTAAAATGTAAATATTATAAGTAATTTATATATATATATATATATTTTTTCTCTTCTTAAATTTTATTCAAATCCATTATCTAAACAAAGTGTAAAAAAAAAAATAAAAAGCAATATTAAAATTTAGGGTGACCATTAGTTCAATGATAAAATCTTAACCTAATAACCTTGAGGTTATGGGTTCAAGTCACGGGTAACCACTTTGTGCACTATATGCCAAACGTTAGGATTGTACCCAATCTTTTCCCCTCCCAAACATACATAAATATATACTAATTGGACATTATTTTTTTATTAAAATAAATTACATTGATCTTTTTTTAAATTTAGAAAAACTATAATAAATCTCACAAATTTAAGATAATTACATTAATCTCTTATGTAAGATCGTTGGGAGAGACTTGTAAATCAGATTGTAAAATCGGATCGAGTATCATAAAATTTTATTTTTAATATAAAACAAAATCATAAATTATCTATAATGATAATGTATGTTAAATAATTGTAAAATCGTTAAAGAAAAATGTTTAATTTGATATAATGTATCTTTTATGTTATCATAAATGAGAAGAGATAAATTATACTGACACCCTCTGAAATTTCTATTTAATATAGATTCCCTCTCACATTTAAAAAATTACATTCCCTCACTGAGGTTTGTAATCTTATTACAAATTGCCCTTGGATTGTTGTTGTCATGCTCTAAAATTTTCTAAATGACCATCTTGTCATTTTTCCTTCCATTTTTTCTTCTTATCATTATAACTATATTTTACAACTTTTTATCATTAAATTCTACTTGAACATATTCTCATTAAGTGATGATATACAAACATAAATTTTACATAGAAATTTCAAACACAATGATATAGCTTAATGGTGACCTTTTACTTTAAAATAAAAAGCACTCATAAACATGATTTATATTTACAACAATATCACCATCATAATATTTTTATTATATTTTTTTTGTATAAATTTTTATATATGAATATAATTTTTCATTTTTATTTCCACCAATATATCTAGATTAGATCGATTTAATTTAGATATATTTAAAAAGTATAAAACTTGTACAATAAACTTTAAAAAAAATTATTGAACACAACAAAATAAGATAATGTACTGAATTTTTATATTTTTAAATTTTTTTTTGTATTTTGTGAAATTTTTAAAAAAATCAAAAAATATTATATTTCTTAAGTATATTTAGATTAGGTATATCTAAAATTAAAATAAAAAATTACTTAAAATATTAAAAAAAATTCAGTAAAAATAAAATATAAATATATATCTATATATGAAAAATAAAAATACTCAATTTTTTGTGTTAGTTAAAACCAAATAAGATGATTGTTATTTCCCTTGAAATGACATGAACAAAATATTATTATTTTATTATTTTATATGTATAAAAATTAAAAGGTAAATATAGTATTTTAATCTAACAAGGAGTAAGTGTAATTTTTTAAATATGAAGGAGATTTGTATTAAACAAAAATGTCAGGAGGTATCAGTGTAATTTATCTAAGAATTTATAGTCAAAATTTCTTATATAAATATATACATATATATATATACACACACTTATATAAGAAATAAATAATAATCTAATTTTTTTTAATAAGATTGGGATCGTAATAGAATCGGGATCCTAATGCAATTCTACATGATTTTATGACTAAGATCGTAATCATTTTAAAAGCTTACTAAATTTAAAATCCTAGTGTGATTCAGATCGTTTGAACCAACTAGAGTCATAGGATCTGAAGATTCTACAATCCGGATCGAGATTCTGATAACTATATATATACTTTCTTTTGGAGTGTGTATTATATATCATAATTACAATTTTTGTGATATTTAATCAAAATTTGTATAATATTAATTATGACTTAATTATAACTAATTATGATCTATATGAGTATAGTGTTGGTTATATTATAATATTATTTTGATTATAATTATAAAAAATTTATTAAATCTTATGTGATATTCGGTGATAACTCTAAAAATATTTTTATCTAATATTTATGATAATCAATCTCATAAATTTACACATTGTATAGCATGACACTAGAGTTCATTTGAAAATTATCTATTTTCATTAATTTTTTTGACATTTCAAAAAAAAAAGACACAAAAAATTAAAAAGAATAATAAGATTAGGTATTTCGACTTTTGACTTCTTCAAACACGCCATAGTATTGTAGATACGTAGTTATCAGATTTAATACCTCCATTTACTATCTTGTAAACTCCATACGAAAAAACTGTAAAAATTCTCATTTAGAATGAATTTTGTGACTTTTTTTAATTTTTATAAGAAAAAAAAAAATTATGATTTAAATATGATAATTTTTAAAATACACTAAAAAATTTATTTTGTCTTTTTCTTTTTTTTTTAAAGCTATTTTAATTCCAACTCAACCCCACCCCACATGCCAAACCAGTGCTCAAACACTATCTTGCTTGTCATCAAGAAAACTAAGAAAGGAAAAAAATAAAATTTTAATTTGCACATTTAAATTCTCCTCTGTAGTTGGCCAATAATAAATGTAAGAAAGAAAATAAACAAGAAATGGGTTCTGAATTCTGATCATTATATACAAATCTAGAGAGAGAGAGAGAGAGAGGGAGAGAGAGAGAGAGTGAGGACAATTTGATCAAGAAACGGCCACCCCATTTCCAGGGCTATTATTCAGTACAGCAAACCTGGTGGGTCTTGGATGAAAATCCTTTCTTCTCTCCTGATCGTGGTTCGATGGATTGATGGTCTGCTTGAGAAATGCCTTGAGAAGATTGGACTTGGACATCGTCATCTTTGATGATGAGTCGTGGCGGTTGATATGGGCCGTTGATTTGCCGGAGTGTCTACCAGAGCTCCTGTGGAGGCTGCACCGGAACGAACCCGGGTGGTTGGTCGGAGAGCAGAGACATGTACGAGTGGAAGAAGATGGTGATTTTGATGATGACATGGATGAGTTTTGAGAAGCCATTGGAGAGTAATGATGTGATGCTCTCTAGTTTCAGGGGATCTTGATGGTGATTCCTTTGGTGTCAAGTGTACCAATGAAGAGGTTGAGGGGTGGGGACTCTTGTATTTATAGCTGCTTTAAATTCCAATTTACCCTTTGGAAAATGTTTAGCCCCACAAAACCTCTCACAATTTAATTTACAACGATCTGACATAATACATGTTAATTTTTAATTTATTAAATATTTAATTACGTAAAACTTGCCTCTTTTGTCATATCATTTGTAAATAAATTTAAAAATCTATATTATAAATCTTTAATATTACTCTTATCCTTTTTATATCCTCATTTTATGTATCCAAAAAAAAAAAAATTTATATGCAAGTGGGAGATAGAATAAAAGAATTATAAACGCATAAGGATGCAAGTGTATCTAAGATGTAATGCAAATAAAAAACTGTTGGGATATAAGTGTCACTTACATCCCCATATATTGGTAATTTTTTTTCGTCTTTTCCCACTTGCATGGAGTCTTTTGAGAAGCTGGTAAAAAGTATTTTTTACCCATTTTAGATCACATCACCTCTCACATAGCTTACCTATAAAAAGACAAAATAAGTTAAAAAAGTAAAAAAAAAAACTAACTTTTTACCAACTTCCTAAACACTTCATAATTCTCCCTTAAAAAAAATTCTTTCATTTATTTTAAGGTGGAATTTCAACATAGTGTAGACACAAAAAAAATTTACAAAAACATATGGGGTACAAGAGATTTTGTGATGAAGTGCAAATGAAAATTTGTAGGGTTGCAAGTCACAATGTTTATGCAAATTTTTTTTTGTTCCGACTAAGATGTAATTTCCCCTTGTAAAAAAATATTTTGACACTAATTAAAAATTATTTTGAAATTGAATAATAATAAATCTTTGTTTATATTATAAAATTAAAGTAATTTAACATTAATTGATTCTCATGCAAAAATTATGTTTACAATAAAATATACATATATTTCTTCTTGATGAATTTTGTAATTTTATTTTGTCAATTAACCAATTACCTCATTATCCATTTTGTAAAATGCACTTAATATATCTATTTTGTAAAATTCAGAGTCTCCATAATTTTTTTTCTCTTGCCATGATTTGTTCTTACCGTATAAAATGATTGATGATAGTAAATAGCATATGAAGGAATTGTAATAATGTTTTAGGGATAAAATTGATGTATTGAAATTATAATGTTGTAGGGTTTTAAAATTGAACAAAATATGAAATGTGAGAAAATTAGGTAAGAAATTGCATAAAGTAGAAAGTTTATATTTCCTTTTCAAATTTTACAAATTAAAGTATAATAATTAATTTTAATTAATTAATAGTCAATAATGTTTTTTAAAATAATTTAAAAATAAAAAATTAACAATTTTAGGATGAGGACTCGGTGGCCTTAGAGGCTTTCTCATTAGAAATCCACTTTTACTTAATATATATAGATTTCTTTCATCTATCTATTTATTATATAGAACAGTGTATGAGTTTTGGATAATTATTCAGTAATTTTAGAATATGATGTCACATTGTTCGGGTAGTGCTCCTAATTAATGGTCTAAGAAAATTTTGTTTTTTTTGTTAATTGATAAAAGAGTAATTACAGATATAAAAAAAATATTATATTAAACTGTACAATTAAAATCTAACAATAGCTAAAAAGTCCAACAAGTACTACAGAGGTTGTCAAACTTTTCTCCAGAGGAATTGAATCAACAATCTGAACTAGGTAGTGTTACACAACCACTAAACTAAAGGCCCCAGTTAAACAATGGATCTCACATAGTATAATTTGTGATTTCTTATTTATGAGAGTACCACATAAATTATATTGCATTATACTATAGACGTATCTAACAATTTTCATGTCAATTAATTATGATTTCTTTCTATATATTTTATAATTTTTTATTTGTCAGATCACCACATAAATACAATATCATACTTCAGAATTACATAATAATTTTTTTTGCCTTAACCAATTATGAATTCTTAATATAATTATTAAAATATTATATAAATAAGATCACATTATATTTCAAAATTACATAATAATTTTTGTCGTAGACTAACTAATTATGAATACATTGTATCTAGAGACAAAAATCAGTGTGATTCATATGAATTTATTTATTTGACAATGCCATTGTGGATGTATTAGTTGATTCTTTTAGAATGTAAACGTTTTTAATTGAGAATTTAAGTTCACGCACCCTCCATATCTAACAAAAAATATTCACGCACACTGCACAAACACGCATTAATGGATCACAGCGCGTATCAATAATGGACCATCACAACAAAAATCTTTTTTTTCTTTATTTTGTGGAGGAAGAATATCTTTATGGTGGAATCGCTTTCATTAATTTTTTTTTTTTTTTACAGAGAATTAAATTATTGGAAAAGTTTTAAAAATATCACTATAAAAAATTAAAATTTAGGAACAAAATTATTTTTTAAGAATCAAATATTTTTATTGCGAAAAGTGTTGTTATTATATTTTTAGCAATGAAAATTAGACATTAGTGATGAATTATTATCTTTTTCGGACCAAATTTTTTTGTCTAAAAAATAAATAGTTTTGAAACCAAATTATTTTATCCCTAAAAGTACATTTATTAGTGATATTTTCAAAAAAAAATCACTAAAAGCATTATTTTTTACTTTTCGTGATGATTTTGTACCGACTATCCTCACGACACTAATAATCGGTTTCTAAATGTCTTTTGTAACAAAATTTTTACTTATAGAAACTAAAAATATTTGATTTCTAAAACTCTTATATGTTGTAGGATGTATTTCATCAACAATGCTATTTATACATATAATTCATTGTCGACCCATAGATTGGATGAATTTTCCATCAACTCTACTAGCAAGCAACGTTAGTGATTTAGGTGTATCACTTGACTTATAACATTTTTTTTAGAATTAGTTAAAAAAATTATTAAAAAAATTAATGTCAAAAATTTAATTTATTTAGCATATTATTAGTTTTTTGAATTTTTAGGCTGATTAAAGTAAATTTCCGGAGAGAAATGTATTTGCTATATGATTTAAGAATTTTTTTTATAATCAAAACAGATTTGTAGTAAACTGGATTTAGCCAGTGCCAAACGATGCCTTATTCATTTTCATTGATGATAACCTTTTCATCGGGTTGCCCAAGTATCTCTCCGAGGCCACCTTCCTCTTGACTGTGTTCCTCACCCTTCTCCTGCTCTTGCTAGTTTGCTCCAAGAGTTTAGTTTCTGTGTTTTGCTGCTGCAGTGCCTCTGTTTTGCTGGGCTTTGTTAGACTTTCCTTGTTCCAAAAAAAGAAAAAGAAAAAGAAAAAGAAAAAAACGGTTGGTTCGGATTGTGTGGCCATGTTGTCATGTAGCTACCTTAATAATACCTACAAGGGTAGTGCATGAATATGATAATCTTAAGGGTTAATTGCATTAAGGGTTAATAAAAATGAATGGAAGTTCTAAAAAAAGAGTTTTAGGGAGTGTTAATTGTAATGGGTCTCACTGTGATGTTTCACTGTGATGTGATGTTTTGTGCTGGTGTTTTTTTTTTTTTTTTGCCTTACCACATAGGTAGAGCTCTCTTTAGAACTCTATTATTAGAGCTCTATATCATCACTCAAGGGTTAATTATATTAGAGTTATACAGAAGTAAAAAAAATATTTAGTAGAAGCCTTGTATACATGAAAGACTTGCATTATATATATATATATAAATTAGGAAAGACTTACACCCCATGAAAATGAAATGATTTGAATTGAGGTAGCTCAATCATTAAACTGTTTAAGAGCATTTCTAACCTATATAATATTTGTTAGTCAAAATACTTAATATAATTTACTTTTTTAACTCCAATGCACTAGTCATATGATTAGATATTTTAACTCAACTCACATTCACTAACTATATGTAAGGCTAGCAAAATATATTTAATCATTCGGATCATTTCTCCCCATCTTTGTTGCTAATGTGATATTCTAAAAAGTTAATAGTATTTGGATAAATAGCTAAAATAAAAAGTATGATTGGAGTAAAAATATAAAACAGCTGATAGACAAAGTAAAATGTATACTTTATAGTAATGTTTAAATAAGTAAACTGCCTATTAGTGTTGGAGATGCTCTAACTCCTCACCTAAGGCCTACGAAAAAATTTAAAATAAAATTCTACAATCAAAAGCCTTAACACTCTGTTTGGATAGTGGAGTAAGAAAAGTTTAAAAATTATTATGGTTTCTCATCTAGGTAAGAAAATCAGGAAATAATTGTGTGTTTTTAGTATCGTGTTTACATAAGAAAGCAAATCATGTAAGAGATGAATATGAGCGAAATTTCTTTGGAAAAATAACAATGCAGTGGGAAGAGAAAAAAAAATTACAAAATGGTGATAAACATTATAAATATTAATAATTATAATTATAATTTTTTTTCATTAATGTGTAATTAATTTTGTCTAACATCACTATGCAGTAATTCTCTCAAAAAAAAAAAAAAAATTGGTATTTTAAGAGGATTTTATTTTATTTTTTATATTTTTATAACCAATTATCAATTTGTTTCTCATTAAATCTCACAACGTTTTTTAGTGAGAAATAAAATAAGCTCAATAAGAGAGTTCTTTTTTCTTTACAAATTTTTTTCATAATTTCTCACTCCATTTATATACTAAACAAGAAAAAATAATTATTTTTCTCATTATTTTTTATCCTTTATTATCAAACCATCTAAAAAAAATATAATTTTAAAAAATATAATTAAATAAAATTTGATTTTAATATTTAATTAGAAATTCTAAAAATCTAGAGCTAGTACTGAATTTGAGATTTTCTCCATTCTCTATCCAGAAATTATTTTTTTTGTTCATGAAGCAATGCAATATAATGTTTTAACTTAATATTTTAAAATAGTAACACTCAATATTTTTATAAAATAGGAAAATTTAGTTAAAACTCTTTCATTAGACACTTATTTGATGAAAATGATAGCTCAATTTATTTTGTTTCATAAACTCTCTAAGGAGGAATTGCATAATTGAGTAAGAATAAAGTAAAATTTTCTTTTTACTGTAGAACAGAATAACATGTTACTGTTACTGTCAAACATAGTAACATATTACTCTTTCCATCAATTTCGATAGTAATAAATAATTTTTTTTGTTTTAAAATTTCATAATCAATATGGATCTTGTTTGATAAATCTTTATGAGAGGATTCTAAAAATACTAATTTTATTAAAAACCGACATCTGGATAAAAGTTATATTATTTTAAAATTTAATATTTTGATAATAGTGGTAAATATTGAACTTTTCAAAGAAAATATTTTGTACTTGTACTTAAATGCATTAAAATTTTATTATGAAAAAATTTTGACCAAATTTCCTCATAAAATAACTTAACAAATATCAAGTATAAATAACATGAAGTAATACTCCAACCCTCAAATAATTAGGCGAAAAATGTTAGGGCTACCAATAAAATTATCAAAAAATTTACTAAATCACTCATATAGATATAGGACCTCCACTCATGTAAAACCCATATTCATGTGTGTTTGTTAGATTTTTTTTGGTAAAAAATTTGATCTCTCTAAGATGTAGGAGTATAAAAATGGCTCGTGATTCGTGAGTAGCTTGAAACCCGCCCTCAACTCAGGATGGGCCCAGCTCATTCGGGCCCAGGCCTTGAGCCCAGCCCCGAGACCCTAGGCTTGGGCCTGTGCCACTATTTTGAAGCCCGGCTCATCGGCCCACTTAAGGCTCACTCAAGACTCGACCCAAGACCCAGTGTCTTTTTTAGTGAAAAATAATAAAATTTTGATAGAAATAATTAAAAAAAATGTTCAGACCTGCCCAAACCCTGCCCCACCGGCTCGTCCAATGCCCAAATACCCTCTAAACCTAGGTCTAATTTTTTTGCCCGTGAATCAACCCGACTCAACTCAAATTTTGACGAGAGCCCGCGAAACCCGATATGAGCCGAGCCGGGTCAAATTTACACCCAACTAACATGGTTGTAATTACCTCTTTAGCACCCCTCTCCAAAAGTAGTAGCATGACGACGAGAGCATGACATGTGTAAGATGGACTGAGTACGTTGTCTAAATGATTCTTTTAAGTTAAATTATAGATACACTTTTTGAGATTTGTTTAAAATACGAATTGTTCTCTGTGATTTGAAAAATTACAAATACTTTCTTGTCACAATTTTTTATTTAACAGAATTAATTGAAAACATGAAATTTCTAACTATTCATCTATACAATAATAAAATTATCTGAATTATTAATTGAAATAAAGTTTTAACATTACTAAAAACTGTTAATTAACTTGATGATTTACTAATAAAATGACCTATTTGTTATAAAATTAGAAACCTTAGGGAACATAATGTAATTTTTAAAACTACAAAGGATAATTTGTAATTTAAGTAAATCTCAGGAAGTGTGTTTGTAATTTATCCTTTTTTAATACAGATAGCACTTTAAGGTCTTGTTTAGGGATAGATTATTTTAATTAGTTATTTAATTTTTTTTCTTATTTTAGTTTAATTAAAAAAATTATATTTGAAACAATAGTTTATTTTTTAATTAATTTGATGAATGAGAAAAAAAATATATAAATTAAATATAATATTTTATCTTATTAATTATTTTAATTTATTTTATCTCAGTCAATAACCAAACATGACCTGAACAAACTCTACAAGCAGGAGACAAGACAACTAACAACTCTCTTTTTTCCTTTTCAATTGTGCTTTCAAATAACTCCACTGTATAAAAAGGACTCTGCACTGCACGTATTCACCCATAAAAAAAACTCCGTCTGGGGGACAAAACTAGGTGCTGTAGTAGATCAGCACATAGGAACTACAACTGAGGAGAAAACCGTAAAAAGCCGTAAGATGGGGTGTTTTGAGAATTTCGGTAAAAATTTAGGTTGCGTTTGGTGAAATTTTTAAAATATAATTTTGCACTTGTTTTTAAGTGTAGTATTTGTTTAGCATTTTTAAAAATTAATTTCACATTCACTTTCGAAAGCTCTTTTCAAGGCGAAAAAATTTAGGTTAACCGGTCGTCCCACTGGTCGTCCGGCCAGTTGACTGAAACAATGTTCATTTTTTTTTTTTTTTTTGCACCTGTTATTTTTATATTACGAAAAAAATATGTTTGTAAATTTTTTTTAAAAAAAATTTATGAGCTTTGAATAAAATTTTAGATTGTGTGTTTGGTTATGAATTATAAGTTTTTGTATCAAATATCATATGTCACATCACTTAATTCAAACTCAATTTAAAATTCTTTTCAAAACTTATAACCAAACAAATTTTCCACACTCAAATCATAATTTCGAAATTCACAAACTCAAAATGCTACTTTATTTTCAAATCATATTCAAAAACTCTATCAAACACTAGCTTAATTTTTTTAATTTTTAACTTTTTATATAAAAAAAAAAGTCATAAAAAAGTCAACTTTTTTAACATAAAAAGCTAAAATATCATAAAAAAACCAAAAAATTAGTTTTTTTTTTATCAACTTCTCAAAACATGGAGGCTTTTTTTTTTTTTAGACGGTATTCGTAAGATGGAGTTTGATTCTACGATTTGATGTGATTTTTTAATACATAATTCTCTGTTGATAAGTCCATTTATTTGATAAGTATACTTATTTTAATTATATTAATTTTTATTTTTTTATATATTTTTTTATAAAAAATACGCTGAATAAGTAAATCTCAAACAACCACTTATAATATATAAGTGAATTGTACTATGTAGTTTGATTCATAATTTTTAAGAAATTTTTTTGCGTGCAATGCACACAATATACAGCTTTATTAAAAGATTATGTAAGTTTTTACAAATTTACATAAGTAATTTCACAAAAATACGTAAATTAAATATAAATTTGTATAAGTTTTAAGTTTTTACGAACTGACGTGAATTTATGTTTAATTTGTATATTTTTGTGAAATCACTTATGTAATTTTATAGGGTAATTATAAATACACCTCATGAGATTTGCTTAAAATACGAATTGTTCCCTGTGGTTTGAAAAATTACAAATACCTCCTTATCAAAAATTTTTATTTAACAAAATTAATTGAAAAAATAAAATTTTTAACTATTCACCTATACAATAATAAAATTATCTGAATTATTAATTGAAATAAAATTTTAACATTATTAAAAACTGTTAATTAATTTGATAATTTATTAATAAAAAGACCTATTTGTTATGAAATTAAAAACCTTAAAAAGCATAATGTAATTTTTAAAATCACAAGAAATAATTTATAATTTAATTAAATCTCAAGAAATATGTTTGTAATTTATCCAATTTTATAAAAACTTACGTAATTTTATAACAAAATTACATACATATGCATTATACATCAAAACACTTTCCTTTTTAATAAGTTGTTAACAATATTTTATGGGTACATTGTGAATGATGGTAGATTTTTTAAAATCATTTTTAAATTTGGGACAACTAGCTTGCACTGCAACAGAATTTTTTTTACACAAATATAAAGGGTGCAAATGACACTTCTACCCCCCACATATTTTTATGTTTTTTTTTTCTTCTCACTATTCTATAATTCTCGCTTTAAATTTCATGGTTTGGCCTCTCATAAACTAAACCAAAGGCATGCTCACCACTAATAGAAACAATGGATTAGGTGTTCATTGTTGACTCTCTTTTAGTTTATGGTTTCTCATTTTCCCAATGACAAAACCAGGTGCTATTAGTAGATTTTTCACATGATTATGTATATTATATTATATAATGGTAGAGATCAAGCACATAGAATGAGTTTTGAGCTTGAAATTTCATGAATGCACTGGTCAGAGATCTTGTTTTTTTTATTATTTTTATTAATAATCAGGGTAAATTTGCGATAACCACTTTCTTCTACTGGTTCTTATTCCATGTGGCATTGTTTGAATCCAAATTCTTCAAACTAGTTTCATCTTTGCATTGGTTGCAATGGGGACTCTTAAAAAAGAAAATGAATTCCATATTTTGTTTTACACTTTTTTTTTAAAATTTTTTATTTCAATGATTGGGTGTTCGGACAATTTGCATGCACCTCAATTAATCGTGAGAGACTCTAAGGATTTGACAAAACTCTGATGACTCTTGGAATGACTCAAACTCAAGATTTTAAATATTGTTTTACACTTTGCTCCATTGTTTCATACATAACGCAACTATTAAACAAATTATGAATTTTAGCTTTGAGCATAAACTTGTAATATATTTGGTGCAATGGTTGAATTATAAATTTAAGTACTCAAATATTGTTTGTTTAAATAAGTTATAAAATATGTAATTATTATTATTATTATTATTATTATCTCATTAGCGTAGAGGTTAGGGAGTTGAGAGAAATCGATTAAGTTGTTTATACAAAGAAATGATGATACATTTAAGAAAAAAAAAATAGATATTTAAATAATTGTTTAATTAATAACAAAACAAGTGTCAGTCGTTTAAAATTAACTCAGACTTATTTTGAAAAATAACAAAAAAAAAAGTTAAAATTTTGGAATTTTTTTTTAATGTGTAAAAAAGTAGAAAGATGATGTGGTCCAAATAAGTCATACTTTTTTTTTAATTGCCAAAATAAATAAACTTAAGCTATTTACCATAAGTTTGAAATTATAATTTTATTTATTTATTTATTTGATTTATATGATATATTACAATGGACCGATGCTACAAATCCCAACACTCATATAGGCATGGAAACTCTTAAAATGTGAGAGAAAGTCTCAATTAATGTACCAAAAATAAGACACACATACAAGTGGAAGGGTTCAAATCACTTGCCATAATAAGCTGTAGGAGTTCTAGTCAATAGAACTAGACCGGTAAGTTGAAATTAAAAGTTTAAAATGTTCATCGTATCAAAAAGCAGAGTGGTGGAGTTCTCAAATATAAAAACTCATTCCAAGTCATTTCTCACTTTTGACCAAATTTTAATATCAAATTTGCTTACTATCATTGGCATCTTACATGTCTCATGAATTATACCAACGCATACAAGGTGGGTTCATTAAACTAATAAAGGGGGTATTTGTTTGGGTTTTTTTGAGTTAACTTATAACTTTTAATTTTGAAAAAGTTATTTTGGATTGTTTGGTTAAATTTATTTCAAACATTTTTTAATTCTAATAACTTATTTTAACTTAAAAAAACTGATTTTGAGAAACTGTTCATCCCTTACTTCTGATTATCAGCTTCTGCTGTGAACATGTTAATTTATGATTATACTCTTAGATTTTTTTATTTTTATTTTTTTAAAAATAGAAAAAGACCCAAATGGATTATTATTATTATTATTATTATTATTATTATTATTATTATTATTATTTATGAGAAATGTAGACAAGTAGTGAATAACAAAAATAAAAATTAATTGAAAAAATTATTTCACAGCTTATTTAATAAACACTACTCAGCAACTTAAATCTATAATCCACCAGCTACACCAGACAGATTAACAGCTTCTGATTAAAGTCATAATCTATAATCTGTTAAGCTATATAATTTATAATCTGTTTTAACAGTTATACCAAACAAGGCTATTGATGATAAATTAGATAATAAATGAAATTTAATATAAAAATTTAATCATCCCAACATGTCACAAAATAACTTACCTCAAACTTTAATGTGCATTTTCACCATTGTGATTTCCAATGGCCCAAAATAGAATAGGAAAGAAATATTTTGGGAGCATTTCATCCAAATTAAAGTTGATTATGCAAAAATATAATGGACAGTGTCATTATTAGAACGAAATATTGAGAGCAAAAAGACCAAGTTTGACATATGATTTAGAAAAAAATACAATAAAGGGTAAACTTCACTAACCACATTATAATTTAGAAAAAAAAAATCAGTATATTCTATACGTTAGACATAATTATATTAACTTTTTTTCAGTGAGATAAGCAACTTAAACTGATGTAAATAGTGTGAAAAAATAACAAAAAAAAAAAAAAAAAAATCAGAGTTTGACTCTTGGAACAAAATGAACCATGATTTTTCAATTTTATCAATTTAAATTTTGATCCTTTTATTTATTTTCAATTTAAACTATTAGCCTATTTTCCTTAAATAAAAATAAAATAGATGACAAAATATGTTTTAGTCATTAAACTCAATGTAAGTGCACATAAAATGTCTAAAATATTCTTTTTCGTTGAGTTTAATGATTAAAATATTATTTTTTTTTCTATCAGTTTTACTTAACAAATAAACAAATGGTTTAAATTAAAAATAAATTAAAAATTATGATTTAAATTGAAAAAATTAAAAATTTATTTTGTTACAGTCAAACTCTTAGGTTTTTTTCTATAAGGAGAAATAAATATATATATATATATATATATAAAAGGTGAGAAATTGAAAAAAATACTTGCAAACATATGAAAGTACAAGTAATTTACCCACTGGATTGTGCAAATGAGTATTGTGCTTTCATGAATTTATAATTTTTTTTTTCTACTTTCCATTTTGTTTGATATTTTCCTTTTTATAATTTCCCCTAATATATATATATATATATATATATTTTCAATTCATACGATTAATAAGTTATTAATAAAAATGTAATAAAGTTTTATAACTTAAAATATTAAAAGAACCTAACATTATTATGTCAAATTTCTAAATGCAACGTAATTTATCCAAACCTCAATGGAGATTAGTACTACAATAATACATCCATGTATTAAAATGAAGGGTAAATTACACTGACACCCCTTAAAAAATTACATTTTCCTTTCCGAAGTTTCTAAATGAACATTTTGCTCTTTTTCGTACTATTTCTTTTTTTTATAATCATAATTACATTCTACAAGTTTTCATCATTAAATTTTACCTGAACATTCTTATTAAGTGATGATATACAAACATAAATTTTATATAAAATTTTCAAACACAATGATATAGTTTAATGGTGATCTTTCACTTTAAAACAAAACACCCATAAACATTATTTATATTTATAATATCACTATCACAATATTTTTATGATATTTTTTGTATAAATTTTTATATATAAATAGAATTTTTTATTTTTATTTCCACCATCAATTTTTTTGTCCTGTCTATTCACCCACATTTATTACAGTATTATCAAATACCGTCATTTACATTTAGTACAATATTACTAAATTTTTGTATTTTTTTGTATTTAATGAATTTTTTTTAAAAAAAAGTCACGAAATGTTATATTTTTGAAGTATATCGAGATTAGGTGTATTTAAAAAATAAGAAAAAAATTGTTTAAAATATTAAAAAAAATTAGTAAAAGTAAAAAAACACGAAAAATAAAGAAATTTATTTTTTTGTGTGAGTTAAACCAAAGAAGATTATTATTTCTCTTGAAATGACATGAATAAAATATCAATATTATTTTATTATTTTATATGTATAAAGACTAAGGGTCAAATATATCATTTTAATCTAACAAAGTGATAGATATAATTTTTTAAACATTGATGATGCAGTTTTAGATGGTAGGACGGGTTGGACTGATCCACGCTCCTCAAACCTAACGTCCGAATGACCAAGCCCACTAGAGAACCTGCACAAGAGTCCAACGGGGAACGGGGAATCCCCCAGCGAACCCTCCGACGAGCAAGTTAGAGAGAGTGGAATATGTAGATGGATCAGAGATAGAAAAACTTAACCTTCTTATTGTCTTCAACGTCTGCTTATATCATTTGGTAATCATTTCGTTGTCCCTTCCGACCTGTCACCTTGGCCAAAAGTCTATGCTGTAGCTTACCTTGTTCAGGGTGAGAGCGTGCCGTCCCGACGGAGAGGTGTTGTCGTAATAAATGCTGTGAGGGGCTGCATTAATGACGATGTGCAGTGGCAATAACTTTACAGATCTTTGTCTGCTGATGTGGCTTGGCCTTTACCTGCCACGTGTCTGAATATCATTGGTCCTTCAAGTCATGTTGACTTCCAGCTATGCTGGGCCTTCTCAGTTGGGTTATGTGTTGGGCCCTAAGTGGTAGGCTTGGGTTGTTCACAGTGGGTTATGGCCTTTATGGGCCTACCCACGTCAGTAGTCCCCCATTCCCAAGTGCAGCTTTAGTCCAACGAAGGGAATAATGAGGAAGATGGGGGTTGAATATCGGCTGAAAGCCGAGTGGAGGGACCGACCGTGAGAAGGGCCGACCGCGAAAGGTGACCGAGTGGAGGGGCCGACCATGAGGAGTGGAGGGACCGACCGGGAGGAGGGCCAACCGCGAAAGGTAACCAAGTGAAGGGACCGACCGGGAGGAGGGCCGACCGCGAAGGGTAACCGAGTGGAGGGACCGACCGCGAGAAGGGCCGATCGCGAAGGGTAACCGAATGGAGTGACCGACCGCAAGGAGGGCCGACCGCGAAGGGTAACCGAGTGGAGGGACCGACCGCGAGGAGGGTCGACCGCGAAGGGTAACCGAGTAAAGTGACCGACCGTGAGGAGGGCCGACCGCGAAGGGTAACCGAGTGGAGGGACCGACCATGAGGAGGTCCGACCGCGAAGGGTGAGGTGGCGGGGTGCGGGGCTCGAGAGGCGGTGAGTCACGTGATGACTTGAAGTGGAAAAGACGGGTTAGGGGAAGGGGGTAGTGAATCGTGGTCGTACATGTGGCAGCATCTCGTGGTGGGGGAGGTTAGGCGTTGGCCAGAAGTGAAACGATAGGTCACAATGGGTGTTGAAAAGACAATTTTGGCGGATGGTTGAAAATTTTTCAAACTGGCGAAAATTAATTGTGACCTCTGGAATACAGGCAAGCCTTGGGCTTTTGGTATTATACGGTTTACCTACCTTTTTTCGAAAAATCAAAACACTCCAAGTATAGACTCCTTCGTTGCAAGTGATACACCCTTGCGACATTTTTTGAATTTTCTTGCCCCCGCATCCGAAGCTATTCGTAGATACACCATAGAAATGGCCCAAGAAGAAACTGCAAACGCCAGGGTTGATCCATTGGGGGACGACGACGCGATGGATTTGGCAGAGCAATATAGGATGGAGAGGCGAGTGGAGAGCGGGGATGAGCCGTCGGGGCGACCTCGTTCGTCCACAATGATGGCGGCACCCACGCCAATCAGCCAGGTGGAGCCAGATCACTGGCATACAAAGGCCGATAAGTCGATTATCACCGCGAGGGAGTTGGTGAGTATACGCGAGAGGTACCAAATTCCTGCCGAAATAGAGTTAAAGCTGCCGTCCACGAAGGAGAGGCCATCCGATGCCCGACCGGGGGAGTTTGCCCTCTACGAGGAGGCGTTGAAGGGAGGGTTGAGGTTGCCGATTCTAGAGGTAGTAGTTGGCGTTCTAAACCAGTTGGAAGTGGCGCCGAGTCAGTTGATGCCCAACGTGTGGAAGATTGTACTAGCCTGCGCGAGCGCATGGCCAAAGACGAACGAGGGGGCGGCCATGACAGTGGACGAGTTTTTTGCGTGCTACAAGGCGTCGGGGCAACAAGAGACTTGGGTCACTTTGCAGGCGGCGGCAGGGAGGGGG
The DNA here is from genome assembly GCA_030407325.1 of Camellia japonica. Taxonomy (NCBI): domain Eukaryota; kingdom Viridiplantae; phylum Streptophyta; class Magnoliopsida; order Ericales; family Theaceae; genus Camellia; species Camellia japonica. The sequence goes on along the minus strand of JAPPVO010000010.1, from coordinate 91,316,773 downwards.
TTGGTAGCGGGGTTGCCGTCGTGGATAAAGGGGTAGAGGCCGCGGTGGTTTTGTGTGTCTGCCAACGGGGGGGTTGGGGTGCGCACGGTTTGGAAAGTGCCCACCAAGTCTGTGGAGCCAAAACTGGGGGCAGCGGCAAAGACGAGAGTGAAGAGGGTGAAAGAATGGAAGGAGAAGGAGGGCGCCCGATGGGACGAGCTTGTTCAGCTGTCTGCCTTGTTTGTGGCAGGGTTGGGCCCTCAGTCGATCGGTGGAGACCTGGGACCGGCAAAGTTAGAGGCGAGAAGAAAAGCGTAAGAGACTGAGGATATGACCATCCTCGCCAAAGCCAATAAGTTCAAAGAGTCCCAGGCAGATCGACCGCCGAAGCCGATCGCTAAGGAGAGGATCCGACCGTGTCCCAAACCCCTGGGGGAAAAGGACTTAGGTGGATTTAAGCCACGACCGCCCCCAGTTGATCCGTTGAAGAAGAGAGCGTACGAGGAGATGGGGGGCGTGGTAAAAAAGAAGAAGAGATTGAGGAGGGGTGAGGGGGAGCCTGCCTTGAAGAGGAGGAAGGAGGCGACGACGGAGCAGATTCCCTTAGAGGGAGAGGCAAAGGGGACCCCTGAAATGGGGTTGGAGGGGGAGGCCAAAGAGGGGGAGGGTGGGGTGACAGGCCTTGGTGAGCAAACGCAGAGTGATGGGGTCGGCGCTAAGCCAAGGGTGAGCCAAGGGAAGAGCAACAACCGCAGGAGGGTTTGGCACCCCAAGGAGAGGGCAAGAGGCCTGCGTTGAAGACCGCCTTCTACCACGTCCCTGCGGTGTCTGGGCGAGTGGAAGGGGAGGGGAAATAGGCCAGAATGGCTGCAGACCGCCTCTTGGGAGTGGTGGAAGACGCAGCCGTCCGCTCGGTGGTGGGTTATATTGAGGCTGAGCTGATGAAGGGGTTGTGCTCAGCCTATATGGAGGCGGCTACTTTGGCGGGGGCCCTGTTGAATAAGGCGGCAGCAGCGAAGGGCGAATGGAGGAGGGAGAGAGAGAAGTTGGGGCAGGTGGAGGCCCAACTTGAAAATTTCAGGAGGGAGAGCGTGGGTTGGCGGAGGACTGCACGGAGTGCGTGTGCCAGGGGGTTGGAGGAGGCTCAAAAGGCGAAGAAGATGGAGGTGTTGGCGGTCGTGCAGCGCAATATGGCCGCGCGAGCCCAAGCTGAGCTGCTCGCGACCAAGTTGGAGGTAGAAGACGAACGCCGCATGGTAGTGTCACTCGAATTCCAACTGGCTAGCGAGCAGAAGAAGCTGGAAGAGGCTAAAAATGCCTGCACGGTAGCCAACGATCGTTTTGAAGAGGCCATGGCGAACAATGAAGAGCTGCGCGCCCAGCAGATCAAAGAGAAGGATGAAGCAGACGTGAAGATTGCTGGGCTGCAGAAGGAGCTGGAGGATGAGCGCGCTAGGGCAATGGAGGAGAAGGCAAGATTGCAGAAGGAGTTGGAGGAAGAAAAAACCAAGGCAGCCTCTGAAAGGGCAGCATACCCCGATCTGTGCGTTGCAGCAGTAGAGCAATTCAAGGGGTCTGCTGAATTTCAGATAGCAGTCGATGCCGCGGTCGCCAGCAACTTGGCAAGGGAGGTGTCTGGGGGGGCGAGCCCGTCGGGAACGACCGCTAGAGGCAGGACTGAAGCAGAAGTTATTGAGAGCTTCCAGCGGTCGGACTTCTACAAACACGAAATGGCTGAGTTCTGGGACAGTGGCTGGAAGATGTTTAAGCAAAAGGCAGAAGAACTGTTCCCAGACTTGGACCTTAGCGGTGTAAGGATTGATGAAGACGACGTGGCCCAGACCCCCCTAGATGAGGGCATTGAAGAAGAAGACCTTGTGTCAAGTGAGGAGGAGTGACTGGTGTGAATAAAACCTGTACTTAGGTTTTTTTTTTTTGTTTGTTTGTTTGTTTTTTTTTTTTTTTTTTTTTGCTTTTGAATTTTCGCTTTTGCTTTTGAATGACTGTAAGAAACTTATGTATAAGTTTGTAAATAAATAAAATTTTGAGTCTTGTTTTCATGCCACTGCTTTTGTTTGCGCATCTGAAATGAATGAGAATGACGACCTGTATAAGGCTTATGTATAAATCATTGTGAAGTGTAAAATGTAAGGAAAACTCAATGTAAAGTGAAGTCTAACTTGTAAGAAAAATTCAATGCAGAGTGACTTTTAACTTGTAAAAATGCAATATAGAGTGAATGTAGGAAAAACTCAATGCAGAGGGAATTTTAACTTGGAAAAATTCAATGCAGAGTGAATGTAGGAAAAACTCAATGTAAAATGAATTTGAACTTGTAAAAATTCAATGCAGAGTGAATGTAGGAAAAACTCAATGCAGAGTGAATTTTAACTTGGAAAAATTCAATGCAGAGTGAATGTAGGAAAAACTCAATGCAGAGTGAATTTTAACTTGTAAAAATTCAATACAGAGTGAATTTGAACTTGTAAAAATTCAATGCAGAGTGGCTGGGGCTTGAAGTAACTCAGTCTGGCGGGGTTCTGCATACTCGGTCTGGCTGAGGCTTTTTGCGCTCAGTCTAGCTGAGGCTTTAAGTGACTCGGTCTGGCCGAGCTCTTCATGCCCAGTCTGGCTGAGGCTTTTTATGCTCAGTCTGGCTGAGGCTTTGAGTGACTTGGTCTAGCCGAGCTCTTCATGTTCAGTCTGGCTGAGGCTTTTAGTGACTTGGTCTGGCCGAACGCTTCATGCTCAGTCTGGCTGAGTCTTTTTATGCTCAGTCTGGCTGAGGCTTTTAGTGACTTGGTCTGGCCGAGCTCTTCATGCTCAGTCTGGCTGAGGCTTTTTATGCTCAGTCTGGCTGAGGCTTTTTACGACTTGGTCTAGCTGAGCTCTTCATGCTCAGTCTTGCTGAGGCTTTTTGCGACTTGGTCTGGCCGAGCTCTTCATGCTCAGTCTGGCTGAGGCTTTTTATGCTCAGTCTGGCTGAGGCTTTTTGCGACTCAGTCTAGCCGAGCTCTTCATGCTCAGTCTGGCTGAGGCTTTTTACGACTCGGTCTGGACGAGGCTGCAATCAAAGCGTTATTGGAATACCACAGATAACTGAGATATAAGCTTGCTGTTATACAAAGTGTAGCCCATGGGGTCATAAATTTACACTATATGAGGAGAAAATGAAAACATAGATTGTCAAAAAGACATAAAACAATTTGGACGATACGACAATACAACTTTTATTGAAAATAGCGCTTCAAATGTTCAGCGTTCCAAGGATAGGGGAGGTCTCGACCTTCCATGTCCTGAAGTCGGTAAGTGCCCGGACGTGGTCTGACTTTCACAACGTAAGGTCCCTCCCATTTGGCTGCCAATTTGCCCTCAGTCGGATTTTTGGTAGCAAGAGTTACTTTTCGCAAAACAAGGTCCCTCACGGCGAACTCCCTTGGTCGGACTCTGCGGTTGTAATGTGTTCTCATTTTCTGTTGGTATAAGGCCCGTCTGATTGCAATTGTTTCTCGGAGCTCTTCAATCAGGTCTAGGTCTGCCCAACGCAGCTCTTCAGTTAGATCTGGATTCGGATGTAGAACCCTTGGGGTAGGAAGACCGATCTTCACTGGGATGACCGCCTCTGCGCCGTATGTTAAGCGAAAAGGGGTCTCCCCAGTGGGAGTCGAGCGGTAGTGCGGTAAGCCCAGAGTACATTCGGCAACTCCTCAGCCCAGAGTCCCTTAGCAGCTTCCAGCTTAGTTTTAATAATCTTGAGAAGAGAACGGTTGGTGACCTCAACTTGGCCATTGGCTTGGGGTGGCCTGGGGAGGAGAAACATGGCTGGATTTGGAGCTCTGCACAGAATTTCCTGAATTTGGCATTGTCAAATTGTTTGCCGTTGTCAGAGACGATGGCTTGAGGGATGCCAAATTGCAGACGATCGACTGCCAGATGAATCTGGTTGTGTTCGCTCGGTAATGGTGGCAAGGGGTTCTGCTTCAACCCATTTGGTGAAGTAATCGATGGCGACAATGGCGAATTTGGTTTGGCCTCGTCCAGTGGGCAGTGGGCCAACCAGGTCGATACCCCATTTGGCGAAGGGGTAGGGACTACAGAGTGTGATCAATTCTGTAGGAGGGGCGTGGGGATGTTGCAAAACGTTGGCACTTGTCACATTTGAGCACAAAATCTGTCGCATCTTGATTGAGAGTAAGCCAGAAATAACCAGTGCGAAGTATTTTGTGGGCTAGGGACCTGCCGCCCGAATGATTGCCACATATGCCCTCATGGACTTCTCTCATTACGTAGGTCGCCTAAGAAGGATTGAGGCATCTCAGGTATGGGCATGAGAAACCCCTTTTGTACAAGAGTCCGCTGACAAGAGTGTAGTTAGCCGACCGGGCCCTGATTTTGGCGGCCTGCTGTTTGTCGTCTGGAAGTCCCCCTGTTGTTAGATACAGGAAGATGTCTGCGGCCCAAGGGATGGGTTCGTTTTGGAGGAACTGGACTTCTTGCTGGTTGGGTGAAATGGCAGGGTGGGCTAGGTAGTCGAGGCGGACACCATGGCTGAGGTCGGACTGGTCTGCAGAAGCCAACTGAGCCATCTCATCCGCCTTAGAGTTTTCCGCCCGAGGGATGTGCTTGATGTGGAAGGTATTGAAGAGGCGAACAAGGGGGAGTGCTATATCCCTGTAAGCCCGCATTGTGTCCTCCTTGGCATCGAATTCCCCCGTAATTTGTCCGACAATGAGCTGGGAGTCGCTGAACACCCGGATGTGGCTGACACCAATATCCCGGGCTAGGCGGAGACCTGCTATCAATGCCTCATATTCGGCCTCATTGTTACTGGCCTCGAACAAGAAACGGAGAGCACATTTGAAATAACCACCCTCAGGGGCGGTGAGGATGAGACCAGCCCCACTGCCTTCCCTGCGGGATGATCCGTCGACGTTGAGAGTCCAAGAGTGAGGGTCTTCTGGGTCGGTAGGGGTTGGTGGGGGTGGAGGGGCCGTGGTTGGGGTAGGATTAGTGAATTCCAGGATGAAATCGGCGACAGCCTGCCCCTTAATCGCTGTTCGAGGCCGGTAGGAGATGTCAAACTGGCTGAGTTCCACTGACCACTGCATGAGTCTGCCGGAGAGTTCTGGTTGCTGCATTACCTTCTTCAAGGGTTGGTCGGTGAGGACCACTATGGAATGGGCTTGGAAGTAAGGACGGAGTCGTCTGGAGGCGGTGACCAAGGCCAAGGACAATTTTTCTAACAGTGGGTAATTCTGCTCCGCTCCCCTGAGAGCCCGACTGATGTAGTAGACCGGCCGTTGGACAGAGCCGTCTTCCCTGATAAGAGCGGCACTGACTGCGGTGCTTGACACGGCTAATAGAGGAAGAGGGGTTCGCCCGTGATTGCCTGTGAAAGGAGGGGTTGGCCATGCACTGTTTCAACTGCTGAAAAGCCTCTTCGGATTCGGTCGTCCATTCAAAAGTTTGCCGAAGAACTTTGAAGAAGGGGAGGCACTTATCCGTTGCGCGGGAAATGAAGCGGTTGAGGGCGGCAACTCGGCCAGTGAGTCTTTGAACCTCCTTAACCGTTCTGGGTGACTGCATTTCAATCAAGGCCTTGATCTTTTCAGGGTTGGCTTCAATGCCCCGCTGACTGACCATGAAACCCAAAAACTTCCCAGATCCTACGCCGAAGGCGCACTTCTCCGGGTTGAGCTTCATTTGGTACTTTCGTAAGGTGGCGAAGGTCTCTCGCAGGTCGGTCAGATGATCAGCGGAGAGTTTGCTCTTGACTAGCATGTCGTCGACATATACTTCCATATTCCGACCTATCTGATGATGGAAGACAGCATTGACCACCGTTGGTAGGTGGCCCCAGCATTTTTCAGTCCAAACGGCATCACACGGTAATGGTAGGTACCTCGGTCAATGAAGGAGGTGTGTTCACGATCAGATGGGTGCATCAGAATTTGGTTGTACCCAGAGAAGGCATCCATGAAGCTGAGCATTTGATGACCGGCCGTGGCGTCAACCAGCAGATCTATGCGGAGAGGATAGCTGTCTTTGGGGCAAGCTCGGTTGAGGTCGGAGTAGTCGACACAGAGTCGCCATTTACCATTGTTCTTACGGACCAGGACGACGTTTGACAACCATCTAGGGTAGTCCACGTTTTTGATGAATTGTGCCTCAAGGAGCTTGTCGACCTCTGCGGCAATGAGAGTGTTGCGCTCCGGATGAAAAATGCGCTGCTTCTGGCGGTAAGGTCGGAAATGGGGTTCAATGCTGAGGCGATGGGTTATGAATGAGGGGTCAATACCCGGCATGTCTGAGTGGGTCCAGGCGAATACATCGTTGTGCTCGATCAGGAGGGCAGTAAGGTCGGCCTTAGCTTGGGGGGATAGTTGGCTGCCGATTTTGGCAGTTTTCGTCGAGTTGGCAGGGTCGATGGGAACCTCAACGAGCTCCTCCACAGGCTCCCTCTGACCAGCTCGTCCTCATCTCGGACGTCAAGCCCTTCAATGATCATTGCCTCCTTCAGCTTGACTTCTTTGAGTGAGGCGACATAACACTCCCTGGCAACTGTCTGCTCTCCCCTCACTGTCCCGACCCCCAGATCGGTGGGGAACTTAATGGCAAGGTGGTAAGTTGATGTGATAGCTTGAAAAGCATTTAGGGCGGTGGCCGAGGATGATGTTGTAGGCGGAGGGGCAGTCGACAACAAGGAAGGTGAGCAACTTTGTGGTCTGCCGCGGGTACTCGCCGATTGTGATAGGAAGATCAATGGAGCCGATGGAGGTCACCCGGTCACCAGTGAAACCGACCAAAGGGGTTTGGAGAGGAGACAGACTTTCCTCCCCAATCTTGAGCTGGCGAAAGCAGTTGAGGAAGATGATGTCTGAAGAACTGCCGTTGTCGATGAGAACTCGTCTGACCTTGTAGTTGGAGAGGAGGGCAGAAATGACGAGAGGGTCATCATGAGGGTAACGGATGCCTGTGCAGTCGGCGTCCGTGAAAGTGATAGGCTCGGTCCACTGCTTGGGCTGCTTGGAGGGTCGGTCCACCGTGGCAATTGCTTTGTCTGAGCCCTGCCTTATCTTTCTGAGTTCTGCTTTCTGAGCCGAGCGGGATGGTCCCCCACAAGCAAGGCCGCCCGAAATAACTCTGATTTCTCCAACAGGTGGGGGGGGATTACCTTGCGGCCGAGGCTGCTGTGGAGGGCGATCATGGCCTTGGTTGGGTTGGGCGGGCTGCCGGGGAGGGGTACGCCGGCGGTTGTTTCTGAGGGGCTCAGTCCTTTGCCTCTGCTGAGGGCGGGTGTCCGTGAACCGGCTAAGACGTCCCTGACGTATTAAGGTCTCGACCTGATCTTTGAGGTTGACGCAGTCATCGGTATTATGGCCGTGGTCCTGGTGGAAGCGGCAATATTTGGACTGGTCTTTCCGATTGGAAGGGGTTCGTGATGGTTGGGGCCATTTGAGGGGGTAGTCCCGCTGGATCTGATTGAGGACTTGTTCCATGGGGGAATTGAGCGGTGTGTATCGTTCGAACCGACCGGGCGGTCGGGCTGGTGCCGTCCGGTCAGCTCTGAGGGGTCGGTCGGTATAGTGGGTTGTTGGGTTATTGTATTGGGTGTTTTTGGTTTCTGAGTCTTTTCGCTTTTCTCGGGGGGTCGGGTTTTTTGCTGTAGGGTCTTGGCGAGCGGCTAGGGAATCTTCTGCGTTCATGTATTTTTGAGCTTTGGAGAGTAGGGCTGCCATGGAGGTGGGGGGTTTTTAGAGAGGGAGAAGAGGAAGTCAGACGACCGTAGTCCGGCCATGAAAGCTGTAAGGATGACCTTATCATCGTTTTCCGCCACCTGCAAGGCTTCGGTGTTGAAGCGGGTAACGAAACTGCGCAGGGACTCCCCCTCGGTCTGGCGGATGTTGAGGAGTTGGGTTGCCGGACGGCGTTGGCGCTGGGCTCCAATAAAATGACTGAGGAAAGAGTCACTGAGATGCTGGAAAGTGGAGACGGAGTCTGCTGGTAACTGGCTGAACCACAGCCGAGCTGACCCCTTCAGTGTCACGGGGAAAGCTCGACACATGATCTCGTCAGGGAATGCATGGAGGATCATGAGGGTTCGGTAGGTCTCCAGATGGTCGACTGGGTCCGTCGTACCGTCAAAAGAGTCGATGGTGGGCATTTTGAACTTGGGGGGTAGAGGTTTATCCCGGATGGAGGCAACAAATGGTGAATTTGCTGTGGTAGAGGGTTTATGCTGGATGTTCTGCATGACCCCTTGGAGTTGGAGCTTCATGGCTCGAAGTTCGGCATCCCAGAGAGGGATGTTATCACCTCCGGAGGGCAGCGGGGGTTGGACACTACTGGCTTCCCCTTCAGGGGTTGGTGCCAAGACCGATGGATGCGGGGGTCGGGGCGGTGGATGTATATTAAGAGGAGGAGGTTGCAAGCCTTCCAGGTTGGGTGGGTAGGGCTGCGGGATAGTATGGCTCGGGGCTCGCTCTTGGTCGGACGGAATATCGGGAGGTGGTGGAGGAGGCATAGGATGGTTTCTTTGAAGTAGAGCGTTTATCAGGGCTTGGTTTTGCTCGGCCATGCGGTTAATGTTGTTGGTAAGCTTGATGAAATATTGTAGTGAGTTGTTTGGATTGGGGGGTCGGCTTGGTGGTCGGCAGCATTTTGATGAGAAGCCATGGATCTAGTCGTGACCATACACTTTGATGGGTAGCAAGAAAGGGTTATTGGAACAGGGTCTCCGACGACAATGAGCACAACTGGCGCGTGGAGCAAAGTCGTTCCCACAGACGGCGCCAACTGATGATGCAGTTTTAGATGGTAGGACGGGTTGGACTGATCCACGCTTCTCAAACCTAACGTCCGAATGACCAAGCCCACCAGAGAACCTGCAGAAGAGTCCAACGGGGAACGGGGAGTCCCCCAGCGAACCCTCCGACGAGCAAATTAGAAAGAGTGGAATATGTAGATGGATCAGAGATAGAAAAACTTAACCTTCTTCTTGTCTTCAACGTCTGCTTATATCCTTTGGTAATCATTTCGTTGTCCCTTCCGACCTGTCACCTTGGCTAAAAGTCTATGCTGTAGCTTACCTTGTTCAGGGTGAGGGCGTGCTGTCCCGACGGAGAGGTGTTGTAGTAATAAATGCTGTGAGGGGCTGCATTAATGACGATGTGCAGTGGCAATAACTTTGCAGATCTTTGTCTGCTGATGTGGCTTGGCCTTTACCTGCCACGTGTCTGAATATCATTGGTCCTTCAAGTCATGTTAACTTCCAGCTGTGCTGGGCCTTATCAGTTGGGTTATGTGTTGGGCCCTAAATGGTATGCTTGGGTTGTTCACAGTGAGTTATGGCTTTTATGGACCTACCCACGTCAAGCATAAAAAAAAATGTATTAAATAGAAACCTCACACTGTAATTTACTCTCAAATGAACTCTTCGGTCAATTCAAGAATTTTATTTTGTGGAGATCCAATGTGAGACCCACTCACTTACCCTCAAATAATAAAAAATTGCTTGTCATTTAACAAAAAAAAGAAAATTTATTTATTTATTTATTTTTTTTTAAAAAAAAGCTTCCTCTTCCACTGCTATATGTATGCAAACTAATCTTTTGAAAGCTGTGATACGTTAGCCTACAAATTTGATTCCTTAAAGTCCAATATGATCAATCTCAAAGAAGCATCTCTACAAATTGCAAAAAATATTCAAAATGTGCATAATTTTGAGACCCAACTTTATCAAACAACAAAAAAATTCATTCATTATGGCCTTTTCTGTCCAAAAGAATCTCCATCAGAAGCAGCTTTGCTCAGTTTGGTGTATCTCCGGTGTTGTCTCTCTCTTGCATAAACTACCCAGAAAATCAAAGAGAGCATCACTGCAGCTGAGACTATGGCCAAGCCGGTGTAGATCCACTTGCTGTATTGACTCAAATCTGGACAATGATGGACCCTTATGCTGGAAAATGTATCGCGAACAAAACTGCAATCAAGTAATCCGATGAGGAATGGACTGTAATGATAAAGGCCATAGTTCACATTGACAACGCTTGCCATCTGCTCGTACATTTGGGGAGTCAATCGGCCTGTAGTGTTGCAAACGTTACTAGCTGAAACTTGGCACACATAGTTCTTCCAAACCTGAATTAAGAACAGTAAATGTATTGAGCTTTGTTGCTAAAAAGACAACAAAAAGCAAAAATGATGTGTGGAGTGTTTGACAGATCAAGTCAATTGACTAAGTGATACTTGAGGTTAAACCCAATCCAAAATTCAAATGGATGTTCCTTTTAAGAATGGAGATGGATTGTCTCCGGTGTGTAAAATAAGTAGATTGGTCGGGTTTGGCTTTTTAGTTCCACCATAGGGTTACTCTAATAACACGTTTCGTTCATTTTGTAAAGCCTTTATGTATAAATTATCTATCAAACAAAATCAGATTGATCAAATAATCGTAGTCATAACGCTTGTCGTTAAGAAAAAATAAACAGTCTAAATTTTAAAATTATACTTATCTATTTTTTTGAAAATAAATTTCATAAAACCATATGGCTACAAATATCAGATGAATCGGAATGGCATCCATGGTGGGACCACAGGCCCAGACTGAATGTGTTCTAATCCAATAACCCTTTATAAATGAGTAATGCTATATGTAATCTCATTTCTTACTCAATTTTTTCACTTTAGATACAAGACAATGAGACTCACATTAATAAATACATATGGAACCCACTCATTTGTGTTTAAATGTAAGAAAATTCATTAGAAAATGGGATTATGTGTAGTATATTGCTTTAAAAATACTTTATGTAAATTATTTCAAAGTTCAAAAAAGGAAAAGAAAAGAAGGTATAGACCAAAAAATTATGAAGAAATGCTTTGTGAATTCACATTTTAGCTGCTTCTTTTTTTCTTTTTCTTTTTTAAAATTAAAATATAGTAATGTTTTCCAAAAACAAACCTGTGTTGCATTGTTGAAATCCACTTCACCAGCTGCACAAATCCGGGCAGACTTGTCAGAGTTAAATGGGTTGCAGAGGACAGGCACCAGGGGTCCAGATTGATTGTAATAGAGAGGATGAGCAGCACTAGGCGGCGGTGCATTGATGTTGGACACATTGGTGATGATACCATTAACTATTCCGACTAATTGGAAGTTGACTTCTTTGCTTTGAGACAAGGTTTGTTGTGCAGTTGTACTATCCACACACGGAAGAATATCGTCTAAAGCTGTATGAGCAGTGGGATTTTGGACCCACTCATCCATTGCAGTACAAGTATCTCCAACAATACTGGAATTTGTAGAGAAGATATGTTGGATAAACTTTCAAAAAATAGAAACAATGAAACAAACAAATGTTTCACCAATAACAACAATGGTTAACATAGGAAGAACAATAATTTGTTGATGATGTAAAAAAATAAAATAAAATCAATGTGAAGTAACCATGCTTTAGCAAACGGCCAAGGATTCTCTCCAATCAAAACATTGGATTGGAGGGTGTTTTGTTTATGTCTGTAAGATCCATCATGGATTTCACTCTGCTAGTGTGAACTGTTTATCTTGAAAGTCCCTGTGTGAAAATGATCTATGAAAAAAAAAAAATAATCAGATTTAGCCAATAATTAATAGCCACACGATTTCATCATACTTATCTTTAAAAAATAAGTAGTCTATTTTCAAAATCATAGTTACCGTCCATTTTGTTCAAAAGAAATATGATGAAATCATGTGGTTACTATTATCGGATCAATCGGATTTTTCTATGACATGTGGTGGACCCCATAGGTCCAAACAACATCCCTCCTGTTTTCACAAAGAAACTAGACTCCAAGCTGGTGCTGTTTGGCAAGCAACATAGAGTTAGGTGCGATTTACTGTGAAAATAATAAAATTGTTGACTTGCTATAATGCCAAGCACACAAGTGCGTTTTACTATAAATACAAGATAAAAAATTGTTTCGCAACCTTATTCTATAACAATAAAATCTGGCAGAACTTACTTATGAAGCACAAGAAATACGCCACACAAGACAAATGTGCATGCTACGAGAATCCACCCTATCATCACCAAGCTGCAAACATTTTATGTCTTTAGAAACAAAGAAAGCAAAAACAAGATTGTAAAAGAGAAAACATCAATCCTGGCAAGACCAATCAGGTCAAAATTTAAAATTGTTCCATTAACTATCTTATCTTACTCACAAGTATACAATAAACTGCAAGCCAATAACTGAGAATACTGCACCAATAATGAAAACCACGACGTAGTTAAAGTAAGATCATCATCAACAGTCACTTAACACAAAGGTATTGCTTGATGGGATCAAAAGACTTACAAAAACCAAGCAAAGCCACGACAAGCATCACAGCAGCAATTACAATAAGAGCAATCCTCCTGCAGGCCACAGTAAAAGACATTTAATTAGTTAATAGGTCCAACCAGAAAATATTAATCAAATACATATTATCATCTACTCACACAAAGTTCAAAACATTGTCTATATTGTTCCTATTCTTCATTGTCACGTGTTCAAGAGTTGTAGCGGAAGCATTAATCCCCGCTTCAACCTTCTCAATACTGTTCTGGACATTGCGAGGCAAAAACACTTGATAAACTCCAACGCGCTTCGCTGCAGCAAGATAATCTGATACGTTCCTAAGGTTCTGGACAGTCAGGTTGGATTGCCTCACGACATAGTCCAACGTATCCGATGTACTATTGTGGAACTTCCCTTGTCCAGTGTACAGAACAACGCATCCAACACTAGATCACAACATAGAATAAGAATGGCGAGTCAAATAATTGATCAAAAAGTCAACGTAAACTCAATGTGTGTGTAGAGGGGGAGAGATATACACTGCAGCAATGGTGAACAATGATAGGAAGATGAGAGAAAGTGCATAAGCTGTTCGAGAATAGCCATATTGTCGTCGTTGGCAGCAGCAACAACAGAGACAGAGGAGCAGTGAAGACAGGCCGAATCCAACAAACCAGATTGCAGCGGTGAGAAACAGGGGAACACCAGTAAAAGCCACAGACTGCATTCAGAACAACTTTTAGAAAATAGAATATGATAAATTTCTCAATATAAGAAATCATATTAGAAAGAGTGTCAAATACCAAATATAAGAGCAATTTCAGTAAAGAACTATCAAGTTATCAAAATAAAAAAAGAATATAATAAACTAAGCAAATGGAGGAAGGGAGGGGGATTCAATTTAGAGTGCTAGTAACCACATTTTATTGAGAAGAAACAAAATTCATGTGAAAAGCTGATTCTAAAGACAGAGAATCACAGCTCATCATTGATTGCAAAACTGAGTTTCATGTCAAAATCTCACATATTGCATTGTCAACACACTTTAGAGCAAGAACTATTTACGGAACAACTACAAACCAAAAACCAATTCGAGATCACAAGAAGCCATACATCCGCAGAAAAATTAGGTTTACTTGGAGCAATACTCCATGCCATCTATCATTGACATAGATCAAGTTGTCTTTGAAAACACCAACATAAAAGTGATGGACCTTATTGTCTAGATGAATATTTACGAAATTAGAACAGCATATAGTTTTGCTCCAGAAACACTGAATAATTTCTCACATCCAATAGAGGTACTCTAGTTTTTATATAATGTACAACCAAAGAAAAGGGGAAAACCCAAGTGGAAGAACAACTCATGGAATACAAAACTTCAAATTTGTAAGTGATTTAGTGTTTTGGCAATTTTTGTAGTAGATTTTGTTGGATAGCTTGATATACATTGTTAGACCCATTTCCTAATAGCTTAGGCTTTTGGAAAAATTGATAACCTAACATGGTATCAGAACTCTGGTATTATATCTCCGTTTGGTTTCTTCCTCTTTGTTTGGTTGTTTGCTTCTCATTCTGCTTGGTTCTCTGTTTGTCTCTCCACGCGCAAGACGGGATTGCATGTGAGGGAACGTGAGGGATGGTGTTAAATAGCTTGATATATATTGTTTGATCCATTTCCCAATAGCTTAGGCTTTTGGGAAAATTGGTGACCTAACAAATTCAACGTATGCTAGTTTAGCATAAAGGTTACATTGTCCAAGTGAAGGAGATTGAAGAGAACGTTGATGATGTTGAAACCACTAGCAAGTTTGTGGAGCAAGATTGTAGAGCCGAGTGCAAATTGGGTTGGGGTTGTAAGTGACCAATATAATCTTGTGAGTTATCTCCTGTTCCAGTGGATTATTCTCACTGATAGGGCGACCCATGATTTTTTCCACGTGAATTGTTGTTCCCAAGTTTCCCGGTAAATCACTTGTTCTTGATCATTATTTTGTTTACTTTTACTTTGTGTGGATTGATTATTCTCACTGATTATTCTCAATTGAATTGATTATTCCACTGTCAGAATTTTTAATTGGTAATAAGTTAACTGTTACCCTCTTTTGCCTATTCACCCTGTAGGCACAAACTTGTCCGCCTTTTCTTTTTTCAAAGCATATCACAAATCAAGTTTAAACCCAGTTTAGAGAACTAAATGGACTAAAAACTTACTACTCAAAACCAATATAAGTGGTCTAGATTTTAACAATTTACCACTACAAAATCATGGACAAAAAACTGACATCGACACAAAAAAGGGTTTGAAAGCACAAAATCAGGGAAAATTAACTTTAAAAAATAAATTGTATTGAAATGGGATAATGGTCTGAAAAACTTACAAAGAAGTAGTGTTTATCACTAATGTTCCATCCACCTGTGTAATACTTTAAATTGTCAAGTGGGTCTTTCCTGTGTGTTCTCTCAGCGGCCAATATCAGAGATGACTTCTGTGCAGCTTCACCATTGTTTCCCTCAAGAACAGACCTTTTCATCCCCCATGAAACCACACCATATTCACTCTCATTGCTTGTCCCTACCATTGACAACAAAACAATGAAAAAGAAATAGAAAAAATAAAAAATAAAGGCAAATTATACCCATCAAACTTAATTCTTGAGTCAATTATAATTTGAATTGTATCAATTTTATTTTTAAAATTTATACATTATGTTAGTTTAGTTTAATTGGTAACAACCACTAAGAAATTGAACAAAAATCAACGGGAAATTAAAAGGAATGAAACTTTTTTTTTCAAATTAGACCTCAACCACTCAATGAGCCTCTAAATGCACCCTAAAAACTTTGTTGGACCCCATTTTTCAAAATAGATTTTAATACCATTTTACTCCTAAAATTAAGGGGTTGTTTGGGGTGTCCTAAATAAGTGCACTTTTTGACTTTTTAGACTAAAAAGTTGAGGAAAAAAAGATGGTTGTTTGGGATAACTTTTGACTTTTTACGAAAAAATGTGTATTAAAAAATTGTATAAATTAGTGTATAGGAGAAGATTGGATGGAATAGGTTGTACGATAGGATGAATTGAGGGACACCGTCGGCAGAGTAGAGGCTGGGAGATGATTCCTTGTTTTTCGGGCATTGAATTGGAGGTGTTGTTCGGCCCGTGGAGACCCACCACGGGTCCCGTTTTGCTAATCAAAACCGTTCAATGTATAGAACTCGTCGAGTACTATATTCTTGTAAAAAATTACGTTGATCGAATATCGATAGCTATCTGATCGGATTAGTTTGTTTTCAACCGTTAACTATAACACAATCCATTTTATAAATTTTAACTAATTTGATCATATAGTTACCGATATCTGATCAATGTGATTTTTTACAGGTATCTAGTACTCGACGAGTTCTACACATTGAACGGTTTAGATTATTAAAAAGGGACCCGTGATGGGCCCCTATGGGCCGAACAACACCGTATTATTTGTACACCTAAATAAGTGCAATTTTTCCCACCCCAGCTCCGCTTGCTCTGGCGTCAGAGTTGTTTGAGAAGGAAGATTGTGTAAAATTAATTTTTTAATTTTTTTTGGGTGAATAGTGATAATTTTTTTAACTTTTTGAGTAGTTTTTTGACTTTTTAGCTTTTTTTTTAGTACCCAAACCAGGCCTAAATTACCAAAAAAGACAAACCCTAACCCTAGCTCCGCCAAACGCCTCCCCAACTAGCACTTCTCAGCTCCCTCTCTTTGTCGCCACCACCTCCTCCTCTTTCTTCTTCTTCTTCTTCTTCTTCTTGCACCACAACCCCCCTTCCTGTCCCTCCCCTACCCTATTGGAACCCCCAACCCAGTCCCCTTCCCATCGTGAATCCTCGTCCCAGCTCCTTCCTCGCCACTAACTCGTTCCCTAGTCTCCTTCCCTCGCCACAAACCCGAAAACCAGTTCCCTTCCGATTGCAAATCCCCCTCCTAACCCCTCCCTCGCCACGAACCCCCTCTCTTGTCCACTTCCCTCACCGCAAACCCCCAACCCAATTCCCTTCCCATTATGAATTCCCCCTCCTTCGCCACAAACCCCCTTTCTAGTCCCCATCCCTCACCGCAAACCCCAACCCAGTTCCCTTCCCATTATGTATCCCCCTCCTAACCCCTCCCCTCGCCACGAACCCCCCTCCCTAGTCCCCTTCCCTCACCGCAAAACCCCATTTTCCCACCACGGTCTAAG
The DNA here is from genome assembly GCA_030407325.1 of Camellia japonica. Taxonomy (NCBI): domain Eukaryota; kingdom Viridiplantae; phylum Streptophyta; class Magnoliopsida; order Ericales; family Theaceae; genus Camellia; species Camellia japonica. Next base: position 91,300,246 of record JAPPVO010000010.1, on the reverse strand, counting down.
TGTGAGAGAAAGAGAGAGAGAATAGATCTAGGGTTTAGGGAATAAAAAGGAGAATGAAAAGAAAGAGAAAAATAGGTGGCAAATGTGGAAGGGATGGAATGGGAGGGGGTAGGGGTAAGGAGCATTGGGGTTAGGGTTAGGGTTTTAGAGGAAAGGAATGGGAGGGGTTGGGGGCGTTGGGGAGGGAAGAAGAGGTGGCGCATCTAGGAGAAAATGAGAGGGGGTAGTGGGCGATGGGAGGAAAGGGGAGGGGCGGCTTGGTGGCAAGAGGGCCGGAGAGGGGGTGGCATAGGTGCCGCGGGCAACCTAGGTGGGTGGGGTGTAAGGTAGAAATTAATTGGAGTGTTAAAAAAAATAAACAAAATTTAAATTTGAAAATGTGGTGTCTAACTAAAATTTTGCGATGCATTTAGAGGCTCTCCCCACAGCTCAATCATTTTAAGGACTCTCAATAAATTATTTTGTCCCTTAATTTCAATCTAATTTTGATACAATGTAAATGTAAAAAGTTCAACAATAAAATTGATGCAACTAAAATTATAATAATCAGATTAACCAAGAAACAAATTACAAGAACTACAGCCGTATTTTGTCCCCCTAAAAATTCTAGAAATGTCTTTTCCTTTAAAAGAGAAAAAAAAGAAAAAAAAAAGAAAAAGGCAATGTGATGAGAAAACTATACATTCAGTCGATAAAAAGGAAGGTGAAACACAATTAGAAGGAATAGAAATAGATTTACCTGGAATATGAAGGGTTTGAAGGTAAAGATTCTGAGAAGCTCCATGAGAGAATGAATAGGTGGTGGAAGACAGGACAAGGAAGATTGGCAGAAGAAGAAAGGAGAGAGATTTGATGGAGAAAATCATTGTGGGCTTTCTTGGGTTTGTCTCTCTGTGCAAGAAAATGAAAATGAAAATGAAATTGTTTCAACAAATGGTAGCTCTGATGTAGTTGAGAAAGAGAGAAGAGTAGTTTACCTTGTTTGTGGACTTTGTGCGAGAACTTGGCAGTGTGTTTTCGAATGCCATATTTTGGAATTATATCTATATCATCCGTGCAAGGCACGGGTCCAATGTTTTTTATACGATAGAATATTGGATAAATTACACTTTCCCCTTTTTAAGTTTGATTATTTTTTACTTTAATTTTTTATTTTAACCCTTCATATTTAAAATTTTTAAAATTTATTTTTAAAATTAACTTACGTTCAAAATTAGAAAAAAAATTATCACAATAACTATCTCCTAATATAAAAAATATATTATTATATTAGAGTTTAGATTTATATTAGATGTATGAATCATATATAATAAAATATTTTTATATCATGTGATTATTAATGTGTTATTTTTTGTCTAATTTTTAACAAAAATAACTTTAGGAGTAAAGTGAGAAAACTTGAAATATAAAAGGCTAAAGTAAGAAAAAATAAGTTTTAAAGACCAAAGTGATAAAGTGACTAAATATAAAGGGAGTGAAATGTAATTTACCCATAGAATATTTATTGGGTAATTACAAACACATCCCTTGAGATTTGCTTCAAATACAAAAGGCCTTGTTTGATTTGTATTTTGAGATATCTCTTCCGTTTCAAAATATTAGTCCCTTTTGAAAAATTTAACTTTTTTTAGTAATACAATTATTACACTTTAAAAATAATAATTTTCCAAAAAGGAGAGGTTTTTCTCCTGTCCAAATTGAATTGAAGAGAGCTGTTGGGCCATTGTGGGCTTACTACAGAGCTCGCATCAATAATTCGAGTTGTTCAATATATAGAATTCATTGAGTATTTTATTCCCGTAAAAAATCACGTTGATCAGATATCAATAGTCATTTGATTAGATCACATTTCTATCAATGGTAAATATAATTTTAAAAATAAATTGTTGATAGAAATGTAATCTGATCAAATGGCTATCGATATTCGATCAATGCGACTTTTTGCAAGGATGAAATACTCAACGAGTTATACATATTAAACGGTTCAAATTATCGATGCGGCTTCCTGGTGAGCCCATGAAGGTTCAATTGCGCCCTTTAGTTGGAAAGCCCAACTTGAGAGAATCCAAACCCTTCCAAAATCACCTTTTAACTTTTTTTAGAAACATCAATGGTCATAATTAATGAATTAAAACAAAAAAGGGCAAAATAAAAATTTATGTCATTTTAATCCTTAAATTTTGAAAATGGGCTAATATTTTGTGATAACGAAAAATGAAATAAATGACTAATATTTTAAGATAGAAGGAGCATTATTTCAAAAATAATTTTTTGAAGATAGTTTAGAAAATCTGAAAATTTGTTTGGTTGTATATTTTTAAAATAGTTTTGGAGTTTTAGAGTTTCAGATGATTTGATATCTTTTTGTAGTTGACTAGACTGTGTAAGAGAAAAAATGATTGAGAAGGAGAGAAGAGAGGGGAAAAAAAAATGATTAATTGATGTGTAGTAAAGGAAAAAGTGATTTTTGATTTTTTTAATAAAATTTTCAACCAAACATGTTTTTGGAATTTGAGAGACAAACCAAACATGCTCAAATTATCCTATGTGGTTTTGAAAATGAGCTATGTTAGAGCATCTCTAACGTTGTATCTTTTTTTTACCAAATTTAAGTAAAATTTTCAGGAAAAACTCTATCTGGTATCATGCGCTCCGGGCGAATGTCAGGCCGGTCGACCGACCAATGTAATTTTTTCACAATTTTTTGCATGTAGGTGGTCATCCGAGAGGACAACTGGCCGAACATCTAGTCGGTCGTTCAGTGGTGAAATCTAACGGCTATGAATAGTGAATTGACGAAAGGTCCCAACCATCCTTAATTTGGTGAAAGATTTATCATATTCTCAATCTGATATGAAATGATTGGAGTTAGAATAATGACATTTTTTCATCAAATTTAAATTTGATGAAAGAATAGATGATACGTTGTCACAACCCGCTCCCCGTATCCAAGGGTTAAGTATCGTGATGGCCAGTAACTAAAGTTACCTCCGGTCAATTCTTGAATAAATTAATAAACGTGAGCGGAAGTAATATTTAAATGAGGGTACCAAAATAATCATCGAAAATTCTATTTTTATTACAAAATTTATTGATCAAAAAGGCTGATATTTACATATAAACATATCATAAAAGTGTTTTGTGTACCTATTCCGCAACCCCGGTTTTAAGACTTTACAAAAGCTATTCTGAATTGCATTGTTTCTTGAAAATTGATAAACAGCTATAAGTACATGACAGAGTGAGAAATATTATGCCAAGAGTATAAGAGATATAAAATAATCATGGATAGTTATGTAACTAAAATATTTAAAATAACTTACTTTGAACAAATAATCATTTAAGTAGCAAAACTGAGATTATGTAAATAAATAACCATAACCACGGTATCGAACAGAACAGAACAGATGCATGGACTCAAGAGGTGGCTCGTACGAATTCTAGAGGTGGCTCCCACAACAGTGTAGCACTTAGCTCCATACAATACTTTACTCCATACCAGAAATCAGAGGGTCAATGGATCCATGACAACGAAGGCCCACAAAGTGACCAAACAGAGGCCAATGGTTATTTAAGTCTCCCAAGGCGTGAGACTCCCGTGATGGTACTTACAAAACATATTTGTTTATAAAGTCATTGTCAAATAATCATTAAAAGTTAAACAAACATATCTATGAGTTTCATTTTAACAAATAGAGTTCAGAAATTAATTCAATTATAAAACATAACTTGTATTAATATAACTAATAAAATACAACTTGTATAAAATAAATTATGGTAAGTCAAAACATACGTAAAATATATTATGATAACTCAAGGTATAATATAACTCACCTTAATATTGACCCTTACTATTTTCTTCTTATTTTTACTACCTTCTCACAGATATTCCTTCGCTCTCCTTCATTTTTCCTTTCTCCCTATCCTCTTTTCCTTCCTTTCTCTCTTTTTTTTCTTTTCTTTTCCATAGTGATCACCTCCTCCCTAGGGAGGTAAGAACGTGGCTTGCATATCTCTCTCCAGATTTGATAATAAATTACATTGATTCACACTTATCTTTAATAAATATCTAAGATAATTACACTTTGACCTAATTTTTTAATATAACTATATAAATAAATTAATCCCTAATTAAATTACACTCTATCGTATACCAATAGAAAATTAATTATTTATTTTACTATCACACCTATTATTATTATTATTATTATTATTATTTATTTACTCTTACTTTTATATTTATTTATTTACTATCTTTAACTTTAATTTGGCCCAACTAGTATTATAATTTCATATTTCTGTTAATTTGACTCCAAATAATAATCCCTAATTAATCTCATATTTGATAATTCAATGCCAAATTAGATTTTGTATTTATTATTATTTATTTAATAATATATTATCGTATACAACCATAATACTAGTATAAAATTTAAGGGACAATTTAAATTTTCAGGTTGTTACATACATTGGAGATGGTCTTAGGGATACCAAATAGTTTATTAAATTTTCTATCAAATTTCTTACATGAGTGTGGGACCCACACACATGTAGGTTTGTATGGGTCTCACACTCAAGTGAGATGTTTGGTAAATTATTTGAAATTCATAACATTTTCCTTTAAAAAGAGTTATGCTAAGAATATCAAATAGTTTACCAAATTGTTTACATCATGTCCCTTTAAGTTTCAAATTTTATAACAAATAGTTTATTTTATTAATAAATTATCAAGTCACTTAACAATTTTTAATGACGTCAGAAATTTATTTTAGTTAATAATTCAAGTAATTTTATTATTATATAAGAGAGTAGTTAGAAATTTCATCTTTTCAATTAATTTTGTTAAATAAATTTTTTTAACATGGGAGTATTTATAATTTTTCAAATCTTAAGAGACAATTCGTATTTTAAATAAATTTTAAAAATATATTTATAATTTATCCATACTAACTTAATTGGTTTTATTTATTTATTTTTGCTCATGCAAGTTTAGGAGCATCTTTTTAGTCATTTTCAAATGATTTTACATTGGGTCGTGTACTTCATCATGAATTTTGTTTTAATAATGTGAGTCATTTTGTTTTAATAATTTGAGTTATTCAGTTTTAACATTTTTTTTTATATGTTAATGTACATGGATTAACTAAAATATGATGCATTTAAAAAGTAAAACAAATTTTTATGCAAATTTTTGTTTGTTTTTAGAATTTTTATTTATTTTTTAAATATTTTAGTCAATTTATTTTACTTTTTAAGTGTATCTTGATTAGTTGCATTTAAAAATTACAAAAAAATTATTAAAATATTAAAAAAATTCACTAAAAATAAACGATAACTCATCTACAAATAATTTTTGAAAAATTAAACCAAACAAACTTAAATTTCTGGTGTATTTTGGGAAATATTATAATAGTTTGAGCCTTAGACCCATTTTTTAAAACTGCTTCTAAAATTTTGAAGCTAAAAATCATTAATCAATTCCTAATTGTTATTTAGGCAAATTACACTAATAGTTCTTATATTTGTCTCTTATGTTATTTTGGTCACTATATTTTCAATTAGCTAAAATTTGATTCTTAATTTTAGATTTTATGTCAATTTGATCTAATTAATAATGTCGTTAATATTTTTGATAAAAAATTATTACTGAATTGGTTGAAATTAATTCATTGAGTTAAATAAGTTTATAATTTTGCCTTGAAAATTGAAAAATGCTAACAATTGTAAGCAATGAGATTAAATTGAGGAAAAATCATAAATTCAGAATTAAAATCGAATCAATTGAAATTATAGAGTCTAAAACGACACAAAAATCAAAATACAGAAACTATAATTTGTCCATGTTGTTTCAACATTAATCCTATATGCGTTTTTTAACTTAAAATCAAGGGCGCACCATCCATGAATGGATAAATGATTTTTTTTTTTTAAATTAATGCCTAAAATAATACCACCAATATTTTTAAAAATAAAATATTAGGGGGCATGTATTAAATTAAAAAAAAAAATCTTCGGGGATAGACTTATATAATTTGAAAATATTTCTAATTAATAATATTACTATAAATAAAATTCAAAATTTAGTAGTTGTCGTTGCATCTATTAGCTCTCTCTCGAGTCTATCCTCCAACCTTAATCAGCGTGTTTGGTTTCAGTTTTTTAAATTGAGTTTTTTGAAAATTGAATTTTTTCATTTTTCGTATTTTTTTTTTGTTTTTAATGAATATTTTTAAAATTTTAAATTTTTATTTTTTATTTTTTTTAGATGTACCTTACTTAGTTGTATCTAAATAGTAAAATATTGGAAAAATTACCCATAAATCCCATTTTGATAAATGTTACTCTAGTTAGTCCTGAATGTTTTTTATTAAACCATTTAGTCCTAAAAAAATATCACCAACAATCAGATTCATAAGAACATTCGGTAACATTGAACATGAACAAACATCGTGAAAAATCATGAACACCCAAAATCATTGAACATAAAAATTCATGAACACCAAGATCAGATTCATCAGAACATTCCCAAAATCGGCGTACCTCTCAACTCAAAACCCACGATCTTCTCTCCCGATTTCTTCGCCAAACCAAAATCGGCGATCTTCGCGACATCGTTTTGACATAGAAGAACGTTTTGAAGCTTGAGATCACAGTGAACAAACCCATTCTCGTGAATACATTGAAGACCCTTTAGAATCGACTCTGTGTGTCGCCGGACTTCGGATTCCGGCGAGCTGCGGTGACCGGAGTTCTTGAGCTTGTCAGCCAAAGAACCACCCATAGCGTATTCTAAGAACAGATTGTACAATTTCTCGCTGAAGAAATCGAAGCAATCATCATCATCACTCAGTCCAAAAAAAGGAGATTCGAAACGAGATTTGAAAGTTTTTTTGTGAGATGTTTGAAGCAGATTTAATTACAGATTTCTGGGTTTTTGGGGAAACGATTGGGTTAGGGTTTTTGTAGGCCGATGTCATTTTTATCCATATGTTTGATGTTCACAATCCCAAATTTAGGATTTAATGGTGTTTGATGATGTTCGTGGGTGTTTGAAACACCCACGATTATGTGCTCCTACACTGATTACACATGTTGCTGATGAAAGATCATCAAATCAGATTGATGTTTGTTGCTTGATCCCAAAGCTAAACATAATAATAGCTCCTGACGTTTGTTGAAAACTGGTGGAATACAAATAATATTGATGTTGCTTGATGTGGTTTGATTACTAAAAAATGTTTATTTTGGCAAACATCAAACAATGTTTGGAAGGAAATCATAAAAAAGATGATCCATTAGCAATCCTGGGATCCAAATTTGGGATCAATCTTTCATCGTGATGATGTTTGGTGGCTCCAATCTTAATGTTGGATCCAATAACATAATCACTATTCTAACGTTGCTAATATTTTCACCGACATTATCTAATGTTTAATGGTTGATGTTTGAGGAATAATCTTGACGTTTGATAATGTTTGATGTTGGATGTATAATTCGAACGTTGATAATATGTTTTGATGTTTGACGAATAATGTTTGATGTTTGATGACGTTTGATAATGTTTGATGTTGGATGTATAATTCTAACGTTGATAATGTTTTCACCGAAATTATACGAACAATCCTGACGTTGGTAATGTTTGATGTTTGATAAATAATTCTAACGTTGTTAATGTTTGATGTTTGATGAATAATGTTTGACATAAAAATGCCTATAGTAAGCTTTTAGTGAAATAGGACCTATTAGTCCAACAAAAAACATTTGGGACTAAATGGTTTAACATTCTCAAATTTAGGATTTATTGGTGCTTTCCCCTAAAATATTTGTGAAAAATGTATTTAAAAAAATAAATAATACACAAAAATACAAAAAAAAATGTATTGAATTTTCAATTTTTTTTGTTTGTATTTTTGGTATTTAGTAAATTTTTTAAAGTTTTTTTCACAAATATTATACTTTTTAAGTATATTTATGTTAGATGTGTCTAAAAATTAAAAAAAAATTGCTTAAAATATTAAAAAAATTCAGTGAAAACAAAAAAAAATATGAAAAATAAAAAGTAGAATTTTCTGAAAAGTAAATTCTAAAAATTGAAAACAAATTGAATGAATATTATTTTTAGATTTTAAATTAGAAAGAAATTTGAGAAGAGAAGAAAACTGTGAATGAAATATAATTTATTTTTTTCACATTTTAGTTCTATTTTATTTTTCCTCTATAAATTTCACCCCAAATTTAAGATCAAAACATAACTTTAATGTTTGGTAAATCTTATTTTCTAAATTTTTATACTTAATTTTTGTTATTAGCATACATACTATAAGCTGTTACAAGAGATTTATAATAAGTTCTCAACATTTTTTAATGTGGTAGTTTAATTTCTAGCCTTAATGGAAATTTTAAAAAGTCAAGAGACATTACCTTGCTTTGATTTCCTTTATTTAAAAGTATTAATTTTGATATGGCACTTAATTTTTTAAAAAAAAATTTCCAAGAAAAAATCACTTATGCATAACAAGATCAACATTAGGGATGGTTTTGGATGATCTAAATAAGTGTACTTTTTGAGTTTTTACGAAAAGATGTGCAAAAAAGTAGAGAGATGATGTGATGAAAAAAAGATAAAAAGATAAAAAGTGTGTACTTATTAGCACACCCCAAACAAGGCATTTGAGAGTTGCTCGTTTTAAGCTATGAATATTTAAAGTGGGGCTCGAGACAAGGCAGGAGTGAAAAATTAAACACTCGAAGCAAACCCGTCATGTTACATCCTTATATCCGATCAAGTAACATTATCAAACACTCACATTAGATGTAAGAGCATCTCCAACTGCGACTCAGATTTTTCACCAAATCTGAGTAAAAAATGACCCATTTCATCAAATTTGATACCAACTGCTCCAATGCTTCATCAAATTCAGCTAATATGCTTCAGGGACAACCGGGTGGTTGACCGGCCGGTCGACCCGTTAGAGAAATTTTTTTTTTTTTTTTTTTTTTTTTAAATTGTTTGAACCTTTTCTTGAACTGTCTGAACCTTTTTCCGGGACAACCGGTTGGTCGACCGGTGTGGGAAATTTTTTTTTTTTTTTTTTTTTGAATTGTTTGAACCTTTTTCCGGGACAACCGGTTGGTTAACCGACCGGGCAACCGGCTGGTCGACCGGTTGATATCCCCCAACGCTCAGGAACAGTGATTTGGTGAAATACTTTGGCTGTACTCAGTTTGATGAATTATTTGATGAAAACTCAATCTGATGTTGGGTTTGATGAAGCGTTGGAGCCGTGAACAGTACATTTTTCACCAAATTTTGAATTTGATGCTGGGTTTGATGAAGCGTTGGAGATGATCTAAGACCTATATTTATGTGGACCTACATTTATATAAATGTTTGATAAAAAATTTAAAATTCCTTATATTCTATATTCGATTACTCTCTTTAAATCTTATCCAACTCATGTTAAATTTAAAAAGTATATATTTGTCGAGTGATGTTACATACATCAATTAGTATATTAATTAATGTACCAATATCTATTGTCACTTCAAAATTATGGACTCCATTCATTACACAAACTATAAGACTCAAAACCTCTAAAGTTATGACATATCATCCGTTATTACAATAATTAATATATTAATTGGTACGTACAACTTTATTCATATTTGCTTTTCTTTTTTTTTCTTTTTTATTTTTATTTTTTTTTTTAGATTTGTATTCGTTTTGTTTAAAGGAGGAGGATTCCCTCTAAATCAAAATCTAGACTAGAGGGATCTTTGGACTTGGGAGCCCATCACGGGCCTTGTTTTATTGTATTTTTAAAAAATAAACCATACATTTTTTATGACAAAAATAATAAGTTAAACGTATTACAGTTATCAATTCAATTTAATTTTTTTTATGAATAAAATATGAAGTACTGATAAAATAAATAATTCAAATCATCAAAATAAAATCTGTAATAAACCTACAAACCCAAACAACCCTCCAGTCCAGATTTTGGACTGAAGTCCTCCTGGTTGAAAAGGCCAAAACTTTGGATTTAGAGAATTATTCTCACCTCTGCATCTAAATAATGATTTCCCATTAATCCTCTTTTTTGTTTGTTATCTGTTTTTCAAAAAATTAATTTTCTTTGCTTTTTGCATTTTTTTTAATGATTTTTTTTTTTAACAATTTACACAATTTTTTTTTTTATTTCTTAGATACATCAAATCTAAATACACTTAAAAAATATAATATTTGTGATTTTTTTGAAAAAAAATCATCAAATACAAAAAAAAAAAAAAAAAATTCAGTACATTTCGTATTTTATATACAATGAATTTTATACAAATTTTTATACATCTTAAGTATATTAAGATTAAGTGAATTTAAAAAATAAAAATAAAAATTAATTAAAATATTTTAAAAAATCACTAAAAATATAAAAATACAAATTAAAAATTTTAAAATTTATTTTTGAAAACTCTAAAGCCAAACAGGTGGCCCAAAGCTTTAACAACATGCCCAAAGCTTAGAGAATTCATAGCAAATGAAAGAGTATACAAAATTATCATAAATTTGATTAAGGCCTCGATTGGGAACATGCTATTTTAGTAATTTTTGATTTTTTGGCTAAAATATGAGATAAATAAAAATAGTATGTTTGGGAGGACTTTTTGATTTTTTACGAAAAGATGTGAAAAAGTAGAGAGAAAAGAGAATATTTGACTTTTTTTAATATAAATTGTTAGCTTTTTAATTTTTTTAATAACTTTTTTATTTTTAAGCTAAAAAGTGATATTATCAAACGAGACCTAAGTATATGAAAAAGGTCAATACACTCATTTTGAAAGAGAGTCCCAAGTTACAACCACATTCCTTGGAAAAGAAAAAGCTACAAGACCAAGCTTGCTTGGTTTGTAAGATACAATTTTTGAAATTTTTTTTTTAAAATTTTGTTTGGTTCAAATTTTTAGAAATTTTTTTTTTCAAAATTTCTTACTCTCTCTTACATATCAATCAACCACTTTTTTGCCTTTTCTCTCATTCTCAATCACTTTTTCTCTAACACACATTTACTCAACTATAATAAAATATCAAATCATCCCAAACTTCCAAACTATTTTTAAAATATACAACCAAACAAACTAAAAAAAATTTTAAACTCACTTTTTCAAATTTTTTTTAAAAAATTTATCTCAAAATACAAACCAAACGTACTGTATAAAAATTTTACACAAAAAGTCTTGTGAAGAAAATTCAAATCACTGGGGTTTTTTTTTTTTTTTTTTTTTTTTTTTTTTTTGGATGGTTATGCGATCGCAATCGTACACTGAACAAAATGATTCTAAAGTCATCAACAACATGAGCAAAATAGCAGCCACTAATGTGAGAAACTGGCACGATCCAAACGTATACAACTTTGGTGTCATTTGGGAAGTGGGTTAGCTTTTTAATTTTTTAATTTTTTTGATTATTTTAGTTTGAGCTAAAAAGTTTAGTTTAGGAAAGACTTTTTTGACTTTTTGACTTTTTTCGCTTTTTTTATAAGAGAAGAATGTAATGATTATGAGTTAGATGTGATGTTTTGTTTGTTATGACTAAAATAACTTATTTTATTTTTTATGACTAAAATAGCCAAAACCATCTTCTCAAATGGGACCGAAGAATTTTGGGAGCTTGATTTTCCACCTACCATCGTAACAACTTGTTCACATCTTCAATCACTTTATCTAAGAATGGCACCTTGGTCAACCTAAAAGACCTGCTCATCCCATTCCATAACTCAGCCACTTCTTTATTGCTCTTCACATGGTCCAAAATAATCCCTTCTTCTCCAAGCAATTTCGCGTCCTCTTCAGTATCGATAATTCCATTCATTAATTCAGTGTATCGAGTAAAAACCAACGACCCTGATGCATTGCAGGCCTCGTATGTTACCAGGTTTCTATAATTGCTTCCGTGTTCACCTCTAAGGTAACGGTGGGGAGGTAAAACTTAGTTGTTGTAATGTTGAAACTAATGGTTGCGATACATCCATTCATGGGTAGGAATTTGACACCAGCTTTGGACAACTCGGTGACAGATGGGATTTTAATTTCCTCAACCAATGGAGGTCTGTTAATGGTGTTATTCGAGCTTGAATTCTCATTTTCGAGCTCGTCCTCATTGCTTTCAGAGGAGAGAAAAATTTCAACGGTTTGTTTCAAGAGTTTGAGTACAGGAAGGTTAGAGAGCATTGTCCATGGAAGTCTATATTAACTTTGAGAGGTCTAGAAAACAATACCTTTTTGATTAGGCATATCGGTCCATTGTGTTAGGTCTTTATTCTTGGCAATCCTGTTTGACAAAATTCCTTTGAGTTGTAATTTTATTCGCACTTTTATTTCAATGAGGCTATGAATTTTATAGATACGAATTCAACCCGAATCGTGTCTTGCAGAGAAGTTTGTGGTGTTTAATTCTTTCATGTTTGCCACTTCGCTGACTATGACGGGGATCGAGCTGCCCGGTCAGCTCGCGGGGGTCGAGGGGACAGCGCCCCTTGGCGGGTCCGGGGCAGCGCCCAGGCGGGGTTGAGGGGCAGCGCCCCCGAAGCAAAATGCAAAAATACATTCAAAGTTGCATGTCCGCTCGAACGGAGAATGTATGGTTCCAGAAGTTTGATCGCTTGTAAAAATACTGGGTTTTGTTTTTTTCCACTCGAGCGGAATTTTCCACGCTCGAGCGTTGGTCCGCTCGAGCGGCCATTCCGGTGCTTGAGTGGAGATCGCGGAACAGATTTCTATAAATATGTGTTTTAGTCCAAATCTAGGGTAACGCCTCCAGATCTTCTTCTTGGATATTAGGGTTTATATCTAGGGCTATTTTTTTAGTTTTCTTTGATGTTTGATTGAGTATTCAACTCATGGTTTAAGAAGCATACATCAAATGATTGTTTGTTTATTTTACACAAAAGAGAGAGTTGTTCTTCGGTGGATTCTGGAGAATTCGAGCCTGAAACTTTGGTGGATTCTAGAGTGGCTCATCGTCGTGATTCGACATCGGCGTTGTGGATTCAACGTTGGGCAAGACAATTCCGAGGTGAAGACGGGGTTAGAAGAGGCACATTGGAGTCGGTTCAATTCGGGCGTAGATTCGCTAGGTAATTGAGAGAACACTTGTGTAATTCCTTTATATCTTCTTAGTGGATTGTTTTGTGACTTTTGCCTGTGGTTTTTTTTATCACAGTTGGAGGCGCTCTAATTGTGATTTTTTAACGTAAAATCGTTGTGTTGATTTGTCTTGATTGTTTGATTGGGATTAATATTTACTGCTTAAAATTGATACATAATCACAAATCAATATCTAGGAGATTTGTAGATTTTTCAATTGGTATCAGAGCAGGTAGCTCTATTTTTTTTTTTTAAAAAAAAAAAAAAAAACTATTAAAGCGAGATCTTATTTGATTTGTGATAATGAATTCAATTCGTGAGGGAAATTCTACGGTTTGACCTCCCCTACTTGACGGATCCAATTATTTTTTTTGGAAAGCCTGGATGAGATCGTTTTTAAAATCTATTGATGAAAAAGTTTGACAATCTGTCATGTATGGGTGGACCGAACCAACGATTACTGTTGATGGAGTAACTTTTCCCAAACTAATTGATAAGTGAGACACAATTGATTACCAAAATAGTAGCTGGAATAGTAAAGCTATCAATTCTCTCTTTGCGCTGTCACACCTGAAGAGTTTAGTCGTATTTGCAATTGTGAAGTCGCTAAAGAGGCTTGGGATATCTTACAAACTATTCATGAGGGCACTCCTTTTGTTAAACGCTCAAAACTTCAAAGACTCACGTCTAGTTTTGAAAACCTTTCAATGAAAGATAGTGAGATCTTTGATGAATTTTATGCGAAATTGAGTGACATTGTAAATTCTAGCTTCAACTTAGGTGAAAAAATACCGGAATCCAAGATTGTAGGAAAAATTTTGAGGTCCTTGCCTGATCAGTTCCAACAAAAAATTACGGCTATTGAGGAGGCTCAAGATGTTGACAACCTCAAGCTGGATCATTTGGTTGGAAATCTCCAAACTTATGAGGCACATAGAAATTTCAAAAAAAAAAACAAAAAGATGTATTGTTTTTAGTAGTGTTCATAGAATTGGAGAGGATTCTGATGAGGATTGTGAGATAGATTCCAAGATTACGGATGCTTTTGTTAAGCAATTTAAAAAATCTTTTCTGAAAAAGAATCCTAATCTTTTAAAATCTACTCATACTCATAAATCTAAAGGCAAACATAAATTTAAAATTAATTCTATAGTCATGAAGGAGAAAGGAAAGATACAAGGGACCTCTGAAAGAGTCCAATGCTATGAATGCCAATAATTTGGCCACTTTGCTCAAGATTGCCCCACTCGTTTGAGGAAGAAGAAAGCCCTCGCTATTGTAGACCCGACTTTCTTCGCGCGCCCCCCCTTTTGGAGAGGGCGCGAATTGGTCTTACTACAGTTCGGACTCATGTCACGGTTCTGAATCTAATCTCACAAAGTGCAATATGAGACTGATAAATACCAAAGAGTCCAAATCTGACAATTGGTTTTGGGAAAATCAATTTTGAATCAAAAAGTGCCAAATATGGACTGCTTTACCAGATTACAAAATCGTCACCTAAATATTTTATAAGTTTAGATTAAACATATAAAATCTAGATTAGAGGGGTCTTTGGACTTAGGAGCCCATCACGGGCCTTATTTTATTGTATTTTAAAAAAATAAATTATACATTTTTTATGACAAAAATAATAAATTAAACATATTACAATTATCGAATCAATTTAATTTTTTTATAAATAAAATATAAAATATCGATAAAATAAATAATTCAAATCATCAAAATAGAATTTGTCATAGACCCTACAAACCTAAACAACCCGCCAGCCCAGATTTTGGACTGAAGTCCTCCTGGTTGAAAAGGCCAAAACTTTGGATTTAGAGAATATATTCTCACCTCTGCATCTAAATAATGATTTCCCATTAATCCTCTTTTTTGTTTGTTATCTGTTTTTCAAAAAATTAATTTTCTTTGCTTTTTTCATTTTTTTTAATGAATTTTATTTTAACAATTTACACAAATTTTTTATTTTTTAGATACATCAAATCTAAATACACTTAAAAAATATAATATTTGTGATTTTTTTTGAAAAAAATCATCAAATACAAAAAAAAAAAAAAAAAAATTTCAATACATTCATATTTTATTATATTCAATGAATTTTATACAAATTTTATACATTTTAAGTATATTAAGACTAAGTGAATTTAAAAAATAAAAATTAAAATTAATTAAAATATTTTAAAAAATCACTAAAAATATAAAAATATGAATTGAAAATTCAAAAAATTATTTTTGAAAACTCCAAAACCAAACAGGTGGCCCAAAGCTTTAATAACATGCCCAAAGCTTAGAGAATTCATAGCAAATGAAAGAGTATACAAAATTATCATAAATCTGAGTAACGCCTCGTTTGGGAATAGGTTATTTTAGTAATTTTTGATTTTTTAGCTAAAATATGAGATAAAAAAAAATTAGTATGTTTGGGATGACTTTTTTATTTTTTTACGAAAGATGTGAAAAAGTAGAGAGAAAAGAGAATTTTTGACCTTTTTGGTATAGATTGTTAGTTTTTTTAATTTTTTTAGTAACTTTTTTTATTTTTAAGCTAAAAAGTGATATTATCAAACGAAACCTAAGTATATGAAAAAGCTCAATAAACTCATTTTGAAAGAGAGTCCCAAGTTACAACCACATTCCCTGGAAAAGAAAAAGCAACAAGACCATGCTTGTTTGGTTTGTATCTTAAGATACAATTTTTGAATTTTTTTTTTAAAATTTTGTTTGGTTCAAATTTTTAGAATTTTTTTTTTCAAAATTCCTTGCTCTCTCCTACATATCAATCAACCACCTTTCTGCCTATTCTCTCATTCTCAATCACTTTTTCTCTCACACATATTTACTCAACTACAATAAAATATCAAATCATCCCAAACTTCCAAATTATTTTCAAAATATACAACCAAACAAATTAAATTTTTTTTTAAACTCACTCTTTCAAATTAAAAAAATTTAAGCATCATTTGACATGTTATTTCAGACCATATACCTCTGCCATATTCTTGCATTTATCGCTCTTTGTTGTGTTTGAGGTTTGGGCCTTATGCTTCGCTTGTGAGCCAACTTGCATGCATGTTTGTCTAAACTTTTGGGCTATCATTTTAGCATGTTTCGGCCTTTGTTTTGGCATGTTTTAGGTCTGTCCATAGCTGGTTTGACCATTTGTGTTTGATATTGCATGCCTCTTGTGTGATGCTTTTCACTAGCGTTAGTGTTTTTGGCCTTTAACATGTCTTGCATGATTTAGCGTCTTTAGCATGTCATTTCAGTGCTGAAATATATGCCATTGCATCCCACCAATTCACTCTTTCAAAACTAGAGGACTCTCACTTTTGGACTTAACCGATTAAGGGACTAATTGGTAATCTAAAATTTGTAAACAAAATGAATCAAGTAAAACATGGCCAAGATAAGCATGTTGTTTGTATTGCATGTGTTCGGATCGGACGTTAATCCAAACACGAGAAATGTGGGACATTTCATACTCATAGTGATGAAACGTGTCACATTTCTCGGTCGTCGACGCCCTTGATTGTGCGTGATAGGGTGGAGGCCTTTCGAGTCTTATGTATGCATTCATTGAGTTTTGCGCAAGCTTGATCCTTTGGCCACCATGCATTGAAAATGCTTGGTTGGCAGCTCGAGAGTCAAGTGCCATACTCCTTTGAGCTTGAGATATGATAAGGAGTGTGGAAATGCATACATTTCCTTGCAAATACACTGTCTTGCCTCTGTCTGTGCTCTGTTGCAGCAACAGGAGGAATTTCAGCCCTCCAGGTGTTCTTGAGATCAGAAAGAAGCAATATGGAAATTAGTGTAATTTTCAAAGATTCAAAAGAGTGCAAATAGAGGCGTCTTGATGCAAGACGGTGGATTTCCAGGAGGATGCAACCGAGCATGCATATCTCCCTCGCCCGCGAGGCCATTTATCGCTTTTGTTAGCTAGTTGTAGTTAATTACCTGTACTATAATTAATTTAGCTTAGTGCTTTGTAATATTCTAATTAGCTTAGATTAGCTAGTTATTCAATTTGGTTTGTAATAAATTAATTAGCTAGAATAGTTATTTAATTAGTTGGTTTGTAATAGTTAGCTTAATTAGCGTAGCTAGTTACTTTCATTTTATTCGGACCCTCCGTCGAGAGGGAAAATGTTGTAATAAGTGTGCGTATGTGTGTGAATGTCTTCCAACCCCACGTCTTTCTCCTTTTTACTTATCCGCTTTTGATGGTTAGTTTAGGGCATATTTCAATTAGCATACCTTATGCTTTGCATGTTTGCATCATTCATTTGTCTTGCGTGCACCGGGCTCGGCGCATCATTCAAACCGTATTGTATTTCAATACACTTTTTTGAATACATGTATCAAATGTCGTATTCATACGCCATCTTAGATAGCCGAGCCCATTTAGCTGCATTTTGCATGTATTGCATTAGACACTTAACATAGTTAGGATCATGCATTGATTTCTAACTAGTTGTTGTTTCGGCTCGGAGTACACTGTAAGTGTTTATGCTTTAGCATCCTTGCATGTGTGTAAGTGATTGCCATGATAGCATGTTTGCCATGAGGCTATGTGCTTAAGTGATTAACTGAATGAATGGTTGTGGATGAAGGCATCATTGCTTGAATTGGAACAATTCATCAAAATGTGCGTTTTAAGCCCACTTGTTTGTGGCAAATCATGTTTTAAGCCTACTTGAGGGTGGCAAATCCGCATTTTAGCCTATTTGAGGGTAGCAACTTCAAACCATTTTCGAAAAACAAACATGAGATGTTTTGTTCCAAATTGAGTAATTTAGTCTATACTTGTATGCTGTGCGCATCAAATAGTAATTCTAGATTAATAACCAGAATAAGAACACATGTGTTTATAAAAACAACATATCATGTTAGTAGAGGCCGATCTTTGATCGGGCGAGCGGGGGTGCTCATTTCAGGACCTTCCCCTCTCGTACCCAAGTTCCCAAGCCGAGGCAACTTTGGTGATGATGGACACGTGGCCTTAGGCATGAGTCAGGGTTTCCTAAATTTTCCAAAATAAAATATTTAGGTGGCGACTCTGAAATCTGGCAAAATAGTTCATGTTTGGCGCTTTTTGATTAAAATCGATTTTCCAAAACGATTTGCCGGATTTGGACTCTTTGGTGATTTATCAGTCTTATATTGCACTTTGTGAGATTAGATTCAGAACTGTGATAGGAGTCCGAACTGTAGTAGCTAGAACACAATCCGCGCCCTCTCCGAAAAGGGGGCGCGTGGAGCGAGTTCGGGCAGTCTACATTGTCCTAGTTTGGAACAGTCTCTATGGCTTCCGATATGCACTAGGTCAAATGGTCAAGAAGGGTGCCTCGGGAAAACCGAGGTTTGTGTTCCCATCGTGGCAGAGCCTGTAACCGGTCAACCTTATGGCACGCTTTTCCAAGCAAGCCTCCAGCAAACCGTTCAGGAATAACAGATGGCAAACACTGTGTCCTAGGCGAACCAATGCAAATGTAATGCAAAGAAACACATAAGTGTAGATAAAACAACGTATTATGAGTTCGAGTCAAGTTCTCTAAATCCCTAGCAGAGTTGCCAGAAACTGTAGACCGCCCGAACTCACTCCGCGCGCCCCCCCTTTCGGAGAGGGTGTGAATTGTGATCTAGCTACTATAGTTTGGACTCCTATCATGGTTCTGAATCTAATCTCATAAAGTGCAACGTAAGACTGATAAATCACCAAAGAGTCCAAATCCAGCAAATCGTTTTGAAAAATCGATTTTAATCAAAAAGCGCCAAACATGGACTACTTTGCCAGATTTCAGAGTCGCCACCTAAATATTTTATTTTGGAAAATTTAGGAAACCCTAACTCATGCCTAAAGCCACGTGTCTGTCATCACCAAAGTTGCCTCGGCTCGGGAACTTGGATACGAGAGGGGAAGGTCCTGAAATGAGCACCCCCGCTCGCCCGATCAAAGATTGGCCTCTACTAAACATGATATGTTGTTTTTGAAAACACATGTGTTCTTATTCTGATTTATTAGCTAACTTACTATGTGATGTGCACAATACATAAGTATAGACTAAATCGCTTGATTTGGAACAAAACATCTCATGTTTGTTTTTCGAAAATGGTTTGAAGTTGCTACTCGCAAGTAGGCTAAAACGCGGATTTGCCACCCTCAAGTGGGCTTAAAACAACATGATTTTGCCACTCCAAGTGGGCTTAAAATGCACATTTTGATGAATTGTTTCAATTCAAGTAATGAAGCCTTCATCTACAGGCATTCATGCAGTTTAGCATTTAAGCAAATAGCCTCATGGCAAGCATGCTGTTATGGCAATCACTTACACACATGAAACGATGCTAAAGCATAAACACTTACAGTGTACTCCGAGCCAAAACAGAAACCAATTAGAAATCAATGCATGATCCTAATTATACAAGATGCCTAATGCAACAGATACAAAATGCAACTAAAATAGGCTCGGCTAGCTAAGATGACATATGAATGCAACACTTGATAACATGCTTTGAAACACGTATTCAAGTAAGTGTATTGGAGTACAATGCAGTTTGAATGATGCGCCGAGCCCGGTGCATGCAATATGAATGAATGATGCACGCATGCAAAGCATAAGTATGCTAATTGAAACATGCCCTAAAACTAACCATCAAAAGCTGGTAAATAAAAGGGAGAAAGACGTGGGATTGGAAGACATGTACACACACACGCATGCTTATTACAACATTTTCCTTTTCGACGGAGGGTCCGAATAAAATGAAAGCTAACTAGCTACGCTAATTAAGCTAACTATTATAAACCAACTAATTAACTAACTATTCTAGCTAATTAATTATTACAAACCAAATTGAATAACGAGCTAATCTAAGCTAATTAGAATATTACAAAGCACTAAGATAAATTAATTACTGCACAGGTAATTAATTACAACTAGCTAACAAAAGCGATAAATGGCCTCGCGGGCAAGGGAGATATGCATGCTCGGTTGCGTTCTCCTGGAAATCCATCGCCTTGCCTTAAGATGCCTCTGTTTGCACTCTTTTGAACCTTTGAAAATTACATTGATTTCCATATTGCTTCTTTCTGATCTCAAGAACACCTTGAGGGCTGAAATTCCTCCTGTTGCTGCAACAGAGCACAGATAGAGGCAAGACAGTGTATTTGCAAGGAAATGTATGCATTTCCACACTCCTTATCATATCTCAAGCTCAAAGGAGTATGGCACTTGACTCTCGAGCCGCCAACCAAGCATTTTCAATGCATGGTGGCTAAAGGATCAAACTTGCACAAAACTCAATGAATTCACACATAAGACTCGAAAGGCCTCCACCCTATCATGCACAATCAAGAGCGTCGGCGACTGAGAATGTGACACGTTTCATCACTATGTATGAAACGTCCCACATTTCTCATGTTTAGATTAACGTCTGATCCAAACACATGCAATACAAAACAACATTTATCTTGGCCATGTTTTACTTGATTCATTTTGTTACATATTTTAGATTACCAATTAGTCCCTTAATTGGTTAAGCCAAAAGTGAGAGTCCTCTAGTTTTGAAAAAGTGAATTGGTGGGATGTAATGGCATATATTTCAGCACTGAAATGACATGCTAAAGACGCTAAATCATGCATGCAAGACATGTTAAAGGCTAAAAACACTGAGGCTAGTGAAGAACATCACACAAGAGGCACGCAACATCAAGCACAAATGGTCAAACTAGCTATGGACAGACCTAAAACATGCCAAAACAGAGGCCGAAACATGCTGAAATGATAGCCCAAAAGTTTAGACAAACATGCATGCAAGTTGGCTCACAAGCGAAGCATAAGGCCCAAACCTCAAACACAACAAAAGGTCAATAAATGCAAGAATATGGTAGAGGTATATGGTCTGAAATAACATGCCAAATGATGCTATGTCATGCAAAAAGCTCAAATATGACATGCTAGAGGTCTCAAAGTGCAAGGCTAGCAAAGCCAAATACACTATAGTTATGCAAAGCCAAGCATGCATGACCAAAACCACTCAAATCAGACCTAAAGCATGCTAAAACATAGCCAAAAATGTACTGGACTAGAGCATACACATGCTAGATCAATAGGCTGAAACACCGAATACACTAGGCTAGTGAACAAAATTGCACTACAAGTGCACGAAGCATGCAAGAGGCAACCAAACCAACCAAAAACAGAGTTATGACATGGCAAATAATGGCTAAAAACATGCTTGAACTAAGCAAATTCAAAGCACAAAGACATGCTACTTTGCAAGTCTACAAGTAGGATTACACTACAAGTACAAGAAGCATGCAAGAGGTGACCAAGATAGCCAAAAAAAGAGTTATGGCATGGCAAATAATGGCTAAAAACATGCCTGAACTAAGCAAATTCAAGGCAAAAAGACATGCTTTGCAAGGCTACAAGTAGGATTACACTACAAGTACAAGAAGCATGCAAGAGGTGACCAAGACAGCCAAAAACAGAGTTATGAAAGGTCTAAAAAGTCACAAAAAAGAGCCTAAACAAAGCCACTAAGAAGTAGAAACACATCCTCTTTTGATGGGGCCATCAACACATGCAAACAAGAGAAGAAGAGGGGGGACCACCCCCACCCATTTGGGACCTCAAAACTACCTTTCCACTAGTGAAATTCCTCTGAGTTTCAGTGGTAAGAAGGCCAAAAAGAGATGATCCCAAAGGCCTTAAGAGATGGCACAAAGCAAAGCAAAACAAGCCACCAAATGGGGTAAAGTGCCTGTTTGGCACAACTTATAATAAGCTTATTCCAGCTTTTAGCTTAATTTAAGCTATTTTGATGTGTTTGGTTTAGCTTATAGCTTATAGCTTTTTGGAAGTCAGAAATCAGCTTATTCTTTGAGTGGGGCAGGAGATGCTTTAAGAATAAGCTGGAAATCAGCTTAAGCTGAAAGTTATAAGCTATAAGCTGTTTAGGCATAAGCTATAAGCAGTTTCCCATAGCTCTACCAAACACTATCAAACCACCCCTAACTCAAACTAGGCCTTAAACAACCATTTTAAACACTTAAAAATAGAACTTTTTTCAGTTGAAAGCTAAGCCTAAAATAGCATGCAAAGGTGGCTAAGAGAGTAACCAAAACAAAGCTTAAAAGAGGAAATTACTCACCCTTGAAGCACAACTACAAAACCAGCAACTTCTGAGGCAAAATCAGCCCTTAAGAGCTCAAATAAGACTTCTAAGCACCTTAGCCTCAAGGTAGAGGTGTTTGATCAGGAGTCCCTTTGCAAATGCACCAAGAATTCCCACTTTCAAGCACAAAAATATATATAGAGAGAGAATTCTAGAGAGAGAGTGAGTGAATTTTGCTTCTAAAAATTCTGAACCCTTTGGAAGGGGAAGAGAGCTCCCGTTATATAGAATATGCAAGCCAAAGCTTGCTTGAATCCCTCCCTACACGTGTAGGGAGGATGCATTCTATGTCTAACAGCTGGCACAGCTGGTACCAAAAATATCTGCAGAAAGTGAAAAATGATTGCTGACCACTCAAAGTGGTGGACCGACCACCCCATCTAGTCGACCGACCACCTCAGGTGGTCGACAGGGGAAACATCTGGTCGACAGGGCAAAAAGGGGGTCTCCCAAGAGAGGAGAAGGTGATGGGATGCTGCAGACCACTTGAGGTGGTCGACCGACCACCCAACCTAGTCAACCGACCACCTAAAGTGGCTGACAAGGGAGAAAATTGATCGATACGGGAGAAAAGTGGTCTACACCACTGTTTCTCCCTCCAGGCAAATGGGGGGGGGGACCAAGAGTTGGCTTAAAACAAGCACAAAACCAAGAGAGTTCAGAGACTTAGAGGCAAGACGCGCAGCTGAAAACCTCGGGGACTCCAAATGAGCGCAAACATGCGCAATCATCGAGCACTCAAATGATGACGTCCAAGTCTTTAGGACGGTCAAAAATGAGGTGTCTACAACAGCCATCATCCACGCTAAGGTTTCGCCATTGAAATCAAGGTACTTATGATAGTAGGCTCGAATCCTTGACTTAAGCTTCATTAACTGGTCCACAAAGTGTTGGAACTTGATGGTTTGGAGGTGTTTTTGGGTTCTTTTGGTCACGACAAGCTTGTTTCTGATGGAAATTATGTTAAATTTCCTTTGTATGCTCTGATACCAATGATGAGATGTGAGAATGGAATCCCTATGTATTTTGAGAATATAATTTGGAAAAACAAACTCTTTGATTTTATTTATAATTTTGTGGATACAAATAGTATCTCAATGATTTTCTTTTTCTCATCTCATTTTCATCTCATTATCTAATACAACAACTAATGCAATCTATTTATAGGATTACAATTCGTGTGTGCACTATGTGTGTGAGTTGTATCTAGCACATAACTTCACGTTTTCCTCATTTGCTTCATGAAGCTTTTGACCATGGAGCTTCCATGAACTATCTTCTATTTTCTTCAAGCTTTTTGATCAATCTGAAATTGTGTTGTTGAGTTGGGTTTGGATTTTCCAACATTCCCCCTCAAACCCAATTTGGTGGGTTTCTTCTTTCTTTCAATAACAGCAAGCATTAAAGCTTTTTCTTTTGTTGTGAGTATCTTTACTCTTGGCCTCAAGTGTTTGTATGCCATATATTTGATTCTTCTCTTGTACTAGCGGTAGACCTTCGGTGTGGCATTCTTTAGTTGTTTTTTAGTATGAGCATTGTATTGGACTTTCTTCATTTTTAGATATTCCATGAATGTTTTGTCTTGATAATTTTTCCTCTTTGCATTTTGTAGAGATTCTTCAATTCTTGTAGGATCATTGCTTATGAAAATTAAAATCTTCATCGATGCGTCTAGTTACGTGATAGATGTCTTTTGTCTGGACCTCCCTTAGTGGTGATTTTTCACTTGAAATGATGCTTGTCCCCTCTTGCGATGTGTATGGGTTCATTATGGTCTCCATCTCTGGTGACTCTTTTTCTTGGTTGTCATCTAAAAGTATGCTCTTCATCTGAGCATTTGATTGACAATCCCAGTTTGATTCTTTGTCAAACTCAGCATTTGTTTGGATATCTTTAGGAAGTTTTGTTGCTTCTATTCTTGCTTCATTAACCCCTTGGGCTTGTATTTGTCCATTATCAATTTTGATTGGACTTGTTATATTTTCTTCAAATCTTCTTGTTTCTTCAGCAATTGGTGTAATTTTGTTAACACCTTCTTTATCTTGCTCTTTTTCTACCAATTCTTTTGTGATATTGGCTTCTTGAGCTTTTTCTTCAGTATCATTTGCATTTTCGTTCATATGGTTGCTTCCTTCAAAGTCGAGATATCATAAGCTATCTTCTTGTGCCTCATTTTCTTTTTGGACAAGCAAACTGGTGGATCTTGTGTCACCTTCTTTGATAAAATAGACTTTATTTTCTTCAGTGTTGGTATTTTGATACCAATAGTCCTTTGCAGAGTGTCCAAAAATTTTACATATTTGGCACTCTACTTGAGTTTTTCTAGATTGTTGATTTGGTTGGGTGAATCTTCCTTTTCATCATCCTCTTTGGGAGTTCTGCCAAGATCCTCTTCTGTTATTTTGACATTGGTGTTAATTATATTGCTAAAATCTTCATTCTTTTCCTCGTCCATGGCTTGGTTGAAATCAGCCTCAGTTGGATGCTTTTGAAAAATTTAGCCTTGTCTAGAGAACTTACTCAAGTGGCTTCTTGCGTCTTGCTAATTTTTGTTCATGGGCTTGTAGGGAGCCCATGAGCTCTTCGATTGGCAATTGTTCTAAGTCTTTGGATTCTTCAATGGCTACGACAACATAGTCGAATTTTGGGTATGGACCTCAATATTTTCTCCATGACACGAACATTAATAAGTGTCTCTCCATTCCGTCTAAGTTGATTTACAATTACCACAAGTTTAGTATGGTAATCAGAAATTGACTCAGAGGGTTTCATTTGAATTAATTCAAACTCACCTCGTAGAGTTTGAAGTTGAATCTTCTTGACCTTTTCTACACCTCTGAAAGTTTGGAGGAGGAGATTCCAAGTTTCTTTTGCTGTTGTTGCTTCTGTAATAATCTCAAACGTTGGTTCGTCGAGTCCTGCATGGATTAATTCTATTGCGGTTGAATCCATTTTCATTAAATTTTTAAGGAGGGTCTATTCGGCAACTGTCAAATTGTCTTATTCTTCTTTTGATGGAGGCTCTGTATAGCATTATTCTACGAGCTCATATACTCCTTTGGCTCCCAAAATAGCCTATATTCTAATGCACTAATTATCATAATTTTCTTTGGTCGGTCTTAGGACTGAGGAGGCTGAGTTTGAATTCACCATGATGACTTTAATCTTCAATTTCGAATCAGATTTTTTTCAAAAACATACAAATGTGTCCAGAATGCTCCAAATAGTTAGAAACTACTATTGAATCATTCTGATTGGACTCCGGATAGCTTAGATTTAGCCAAAAACAATCTAATGGTTCAGATTTATTAAGATTTCTGCTTTGCGAAGCACTAGATAATTTCTCTTGGACCAGCTTACGTCAATGCATATTAGTGTAACGTTAATGGCTGGTTTTGGCAGCTCAACTCGATGGCTCGGCAGTTTGGCAGCTTGGCTCAATGGCTTGGCTTGGTGGCTTAGTTGTAACTATGCCTGCAATACACTGGATAATTTCTCTTAAACACCATTGCAACTTCAATTCTGGGGACGACGAGTGCTATGTATGCTCTCAACTTCTCGGCGGTCGTATAGGTTTATCTGGATTCCGTTTGAGTCGTTCCTTATACCGTCAGTATCCTCTCGATGAGTACTTCAATCTAGTATAGTCAAAACGAGATTTCGACAACTTCGAAAATTTTTGTTTTTGGATGTCGCAATGATCGGTGAACTTCAGTTACTTCTTAGCTCTTCTGATTGGTGGGTCTGGACTCCTCTAGTCGACACGAACCCTCTGATATATTTAGATATGAATTTTGACACCTTCAAAATCTGGGCAAATTTGGACTTTGCTATGTTTTTATCTATTTTGCAGAATTTCTGCAATTTCAGGCTCCTTAACTCTCTTGACTCTTATGGCTTTAATACCACTGATGGAAATTATGTTAAATTTTCTTTGTATGCTATGATATCAATGATGAGATATGGGAATGAAATCCCTATGTATTTTGAGAATATAATTTGGAAAAACAAACTCTCTGATTTTATTTATGATTTTGTGGATACAAGTAGTATCTCAATGATTTTCTTTTTCTCATCTCATTATCTAATACAACAACTAATGCAATCTATTTATAGGATTACAATCTATGTGTGCACCGTGTGTGCATCATATGTGTGAGTTGTATCCAGCATATAACTTCACGTTTTCCTTATTTGCTTCATGGTGAAGCTTTTGAACATGGAGCTTCCATGAAACTTCTATGAATTGTCTTCAATCTTCTTGAAGCTTCTTGATCAATCTGGAATTGTGTTGTTGAGTTGGGTTTGGATTTTCCAATAGTATGTCTCCATCTCATAGAGCTCGGGGCGCCAATAATGGTAAGGGCCTAATGCTACTTGTTGGGGTATGTAGGAATCAGGTTCACTAGCCATGAGGTTCTTGGGGACGTTGAAGATGTTGATAGGAATATTAGTGTCTTCTTCGAGCTCTTCATCGAGGGTTCGGCGCATATGAATGACCCATCGATGCTCGTCGAAATTTGAAGTAGAGGTGGAGGACATGGTGGGTTAAAGAGAGACCATGGCTATTATTTTATGAGAAGTTTTTTTTGGGAGTGACAACAGTTTTGGTCTATTGAATGATAGGGGAGTTAAAGAGAACAAGGCATTTGTTAGAGTAAAATGAACAACTTCAATAAAACTTTAATAGGTGTCATACTACCTACCTCATGATAAATGAGGTTTTTTATTTTTATTTTTCTCACAAAGGTGTATGGATTTCGTCTAGACTAATTTTTGAATACATATAATCTCTACCCATAA
Organism: Camellia japonica; assembly: GCA_030407325.1. Taxonomy (NCBI): domain Eukaryota; kingdom Viridiplantae; phylum Streptophyta; class Magnoliopsida; order Ericales; family Theaceae; genus Camellia; species Camellia japonica. The sequence continues at coordinate 91,273,117 of JAPPVO010000010.1, read as the reverse complement.
AGTTAATTAGGAAACACGGGATATATGGTTATGCAACATATGAAAAAAAGATAAGAGTGAGTAGAAGGTGAAAGCTATTTGAGTTTATTTATTTATTTTTGAATCGGTGAAAGTTAATAGTTAGATTAGCACTTCTGAGGGAGTTGAACTCTCACCTCTCCCTACAAGCACTTAATTCTTGTCTCTATTCCACTCCTAAAAGTGGTACCCAAAACTTGCCCTTAAGAGAGACTTGGTGGCCAAAGTGCTAGAATCCCTTGGTTATGAAAGCTACTCGAGTTATGGTGAATTACATTTTCCTTTTTCTTTTACAATTCAGAATAAATCACTACAACAAAATGCACCTTCGGCGACCAAAATTGGCGACTAAAAAAAATTTAGTCGCCAAAAGGTGTGGAATTAGCAACTAAATATTTCTTTAGTTGGCAAAAGTAAAATATTTAGCTACTAATTTTTTTTAGTTGTTGTATATTGGTTATTGGCAACTAAAAATAATTTAGTCTCAAAAAATGCCAGAATTGGCCACAAAAAAAAAAAAAAAATAGTCGCCCTATATTGATTTTTGGCTACTAAAACCATTTAGTCGCCGAATGGAAAATAAAAAATTATTTTTTACTTTTTGGCGGCCAAAATTTTGGTCGGCAAAGGTTTATTTTCAACGACAAAAAATAATTTTAGTCGTCATATATTGAGTTTTGGCTACTAAAATTATTTAGTCGCCGAATGAAAAATAAAAAAATATTTTTTACCTTTGGTGACCAAAATTTTGGTCACCAAAGGTTTAATTTCAGCTAGGAATGGCAACGGGGCGGGGCGGGGTCGGGGATCGCCCTCCCGGTCCCCAATCCCCGAAGCTACAAAACTCCCTGTCCCCGTCCCCGATCCTCGGCGGGGAACCCATCACCTCCCCACCCCCGTCCCCCAACGGGGATCGGGTTTTCCCGACCTCGGAAAATCCCTGTAACTCTCTCTCTGTGCTTAGCTTATCATCATCAACAACAATATCACCGATCATCAACAACATCATTTTCATCAACAAAAACATCATCAAAAAAAAAAAAAAAAATAGAGACAGATCTGCCATGGTAGAAGAAGGAGGAGGCGATCAGTTCTACCCATTCTAATTGGGATCTTCTTAGATCTTCTCAGATTTGACAGTGGCTTGGCGGAGGAGGAGCCGACGGAGGAGGAGGCCGCGAGAGGCGACGGAGGAGAAGGAGGAAGCGACGGAGGAGGAGGAGGAGGAGGCGGCAGTGGCTTGGAGGAGGAGGAGGCAGTGGTGGCCTGGAGGAGGAGGAGGCGATGAGAGGAGGAGTCGACTACGTCTGTGGAGAGAAGAGAGAGAGTGAGAGAAGAGAAGAGAGAGAGAGTGTGAGAGAGAGACAGATCAGAGGTATAATAATGGGAGGGGGGTTTATATATATAAATAGATATCGGCGAGAAACGGGGCCGGGGACGGGCCAGGTCCGAGGCTGTGAAAGTGATCCCCGTCCCCGGCCCGAATCTGATCGGGGATTCAATTTCAAATAGCATCCCCGGCTCGTCGGGAGTATTTTTCGGGAAAAAACCACTCTTATCGGGGACGGGGCGTTGGGTCCCCGTCGGGCCGGGTTTAAATTGCCATCCCTATTTTCAGCGACAAAAAATAATTTTAGTCGCCAAAGAACTAAAATTTTAGGAGGGAGACCTTTGATTTCTAAAATATTTTCAGCGATTAAAGATTTTAGTCGCCAATAACCATCTAATATAAAATAAAAATATCTCACCTCTCACTCTTCTCTCATCTTCTCTCATCTCTTTTTCTCCCATTCTATAGAGAGTTGCCCCCGCCATCGCAAGGAGCACCCATCTCTGACCACTCACCACCAAACTTGACATCGGCTCCACTGTCGCACATTGCTGGCCACCGTTGCTCCCTACCGTCACAAGTCGCCACCGCCACCGCCACCGTTGGAAATCACCACCGCCACTACTGCAAATCACAGGTTTTTGTCTCTTTCTCTCGCTCTCGGTCTTCTCCCTTTCTGTCAATCTGGATCTTCTCCCTCTTGAGCCATCTCTCTATTTCTCTTTCTCTCTCTCTCTCCCTTCCCGTATTTCCCTATCTCTCACACTTCATCTAGGGTTTATTTTTGTGTTGATTTTGTAAATGGGTTTGGTTGAAGTGTTTGATTTGTACGAAATTAATTAAATCTTGATGTCCAAAATGGGTTTGATTTTAGTTTTGTGAAATTATGGGTTTATTGTGTTTGAATTGAAATTATGGATTTTAGTTTTATGGGTTCATTGGGTTTTTTGTTGTGACTACACACACTCTCTCTCTCTCACTCTCTTGCAGTTGCAATGACTTTTTCCATGTCCACTGCTTTGCCAGTCAAATGAAGACTCTGTTTCTCAACCTCTCCCTGATCTGGTAGATTCATTTGAAGAATGATATATGTACACTAAATACTCTCACACAAAGCAGCTTGGAATAGATTTCCAGAGTCTACGGGAACCAGGTGATTTTCCCTCCAAGTGTTGTACTTGTTTCTTCATGATATGCATTCCCTTTGTTGTTGGTAAAGTTTGAAGGTCAATTGGCCTCATAAGCACTAAAAATAGAGTGAGATTGTAGACGCGCCCAAACGTCACGGGCTCCGCGCACAAAATGGCGCGAAATCCGTTTTGTTCATTGGACTTACTACAGTTCGGACTCATGTCACGGTTTTGAATCTAATCTCGCAAAGAGCAATGCAAGACCGATAAATCACCAAAGAGTCCAAATCCGACAAATCATTTTGGAAAACTGATTTTTATAAAGAAGTGCCAAACATGGACTGCTTTGCCAGATACAGAGTTGCCACCTAAATATTTTGTTTTGGGGGGAATTTAGGAAACCCTGACTTGTGCTTAAGGCCACATGTCCGTTATCACCAAAGTTGCCTCGACTCGGGAACTTGGGTACGAGAGGGGAAGGTCATGCAATGAGCACCCCCGCTCGCCCGATCAAAGGATCGGCCTTTACTAACATGATATCTTGTTTTTGAAAACACATGTGTTCTTATTCCGGTTTATTAGCTAGCTTTACTACGTGATGCGCACAACACACAAGTATAGACTAGATCACCTAAGTTGGAACAAAACATCTCATGTTTGTTTGAAAACGGTTTGAAGTTTGTTACTCGCAAGTAGGCTAAATTGAAGATTTCAATGAATTGTTCCAATTCAAGTAATCCAACCTTCACCCACAGGCATTCAGGCAGTTAAATACTTAAGCAGGTAGCCTCATGGAAAGCATGCTATACATGGCAATCAATAACACACATGCAGTATGCTAAAGCGTAAATACTCACAGTGTACTCCGAGCCAAAACAAAGAACTAGTTAGAAATCATGCATGACCCTAGTTCATGTTAAGATGGCTAATGCAGCACATGCAAAAATGCAGCTAAGATAGGCTCGGCTATCCTAAGATGGCATGTGAAATGCAACAATTGATACATGTATTCAACTTGGTATTGAAATACAATGCAGTTAGTATGATGCGCCGAGCCCGGTGCATGCAAGACAGATGAATGATGCACACATGCAAGCATAAGGTATGCTAATAGAAATATGCCCTAAAACTAACCATCGTAAGCGGTTAAGTAGAAGGGAGAAAGAAATGGGGATTGGAAGACATGCATTACACACACGCACGCTTATTACAAAATTCGCCCTCTCGACGGAGGGTCCGAATAAAAGCTAAGCTAAGCTAATCAACTAATCTAATAATCTAATTAGACTAATTATTACACAACCAAATTGAATAACTAGCTACAACTAATTATTACAAAACTTTAACTAATCAACAAATTAATTAAATTACAAATTCAAGCTAAGCATTAAAATATGTAAACTAGGCTGCCTCAGTTCTGCCTTGAAGAAGTTGAAGATGCATGCTCGGTTCCCATCCCGAAAAGCTCTCCAAATGCTCTCTAGAGGCTTTGTCTGCAGTGTGTCCTTGAGAACTAGTTGCTGGATCTTACCAAAACAGTGTTGAGGAGTGCACCAGTGGCCTGCCGACCATGAGGAGCTGCTGTCGACCCCCATGCCGACCAAGAGTGCACACTGGCGGCCACAAATGAAGAACTGCCGGCCAACAACAAGAGGGTGCCGGCCACTGGTGTGCTGTGACACCAAGCTGCAGCAGAGCACAAAATAGAGAAAGGGGAGGGTCTCTCAAGGGTATATATGCACTATGCCACTCCATATCACTTCAAGACATCAATGGAATGGGCATCATTAGATCCAAGACCATCAATCACGCATCTCAATGCATGATGGCCAAAGATCCAACATATACAAATTTCAATAAATGCATGACAAATAAGACACCAAGACCATTTCCTTATCATGGGAAGTCAAAGAAAATGGAGACCAAAGGTGATTGGCTCACTTCATCACTTCAAGTATGAAATGAGCTAATCCACCTTGTGTTCAACGTAACGCCTGATTGAACACAAGGCAATGCACACAAACAACATGACATGCAAACAATCATGCTAATCTTGACATGCAAACATGCAATGTACCAAGCATGCAAAATGCAATGTAACCTAGACATGTAAACATGCAATGTACCAAGCATGGAATAACAACAAAACGGGGCAAGCATGCAACAACATGCAAAGATGGACAAGCATGCAACAACATGCAAAGACAAGCATGCAACAACATGCAAAAATAGACTTAAACTAAAATGGGCAGACCTCAATCTTGCCCAAATCAGTGGCCAAACATGCTAAGATAGAAGCTCAAAGGACTATACAAACATGCATGCATATTAGCCCAAGCTTAAGGCACAAAACACAACTCTCTAAAGGCATTGAAAGAGTGAAATATGGATTGCATTGGCATATGTTCCAGCACTGATATGACACGCAAAATGACTTGGAATCATGCAAACAACCCATGTAATACATGCTGGAAAGCTCAAAAGTATCAAAGCTAGTGAAGTGTATTACACTAGAGGCATGCAAGGCAATGCTCAAATGGCCAAACCAATCCCAAACAGACCATATGCAGGCCAAAACAGTAGCAAAGATGGACTGAGATGATGGCTTGAAAGGCAAGAAAATGAGGCTCATGCAATGGCTCACAAATAAGGCATAAAGGTACAACTCTCAAGAGCACTTAAAGAGTGGAAAACATGGAAGTGTAACAACACTATATACTCTGAAATATCATTCCAAATGATGCCAAGGCATGCAAACATCACAAGCATAGCATGGTAGGGGCCTCAAAACTCAAGACTAGTCAAGGCATTTGCACTATAGCTATACAAAACATGAGTCATATGACCATGGCAGCCCAAAACAGTCCTAAAACAGCCCAAAATATGAATAAAATCATGCTGGAGCATAGCCAAAATATGCTAGAATAATGAGCCAAAACATCATGCACACAAAGCTAGTAAGCAAGATTTGCACTACAAGTACACGAAGCATGCTAGAGGCTATCAAACCAACTTTAGATAGAGTTATGACATGTCAAGAAAGCCACAAAATCATGCTTGAACTAAGCTAATTCAAACTACAAAAGCATGCTACTTTGTAAGGCTACAAGTAGGATTACATTACAAGTGCAATAAGCATGCAAGAGGTGACCACGACAGCCAAAAACAGAGTTATGGCAGGTCTGGAAAGTCACAAAAATGAGCCTAAACAAAGCCACTAAGAAGTAGAAATACATGCTCTTTTGGTAGGCTATCAAGATAAGCAAACAAGACAAGAGGAGGGGGGACCACCTCCTCCTATTTTGAGCCTCAAAACCACAAGTCTACCACTGAAAATCCACTGGATTTCAGTGGCTAAAAGGCTAAACAAAGACTAACTCAAAGACCTTAACACAAGGTTCAAAACAAAGCCAAACAAGGCACACAAGAGGGTAGAACACCCTCAACACCAAAGAGGCCTTAAACAACCATCAAAAACACTTAAATACAAAACTTTTTTCAGTTGAAAGCAAGGCCTAAAACAATATGCAAGGATGGCCAATATGGTATACAAACAAAAGCTTAAAAGGGGAATACACTCACCCTTGAAGCACAACTTCGAAACCAGCAACCTCTGAGGCCAAAAACCAACTTTCAAAGTTCAAATAACACTCCCAAGGACCTCAGCTCAAAGATGGTGGTGTATCACTATGTGTTGTAGTGCAAAAGTGAGAGAAAAATACACTTTAAGGCACAAAAAACACAATATAGAGAGAGAAAGAGAAATATAGAGAGATATATATCTTCTCAAAAGTTGCTGAACCTCTGTAAGGGAGGAGGAGCCTCTCCTTATATAGAGGAATGCAAAGCAAAGCTTGTTAAACAAGCTTGAAAAGGGCTCAAAAGATCTGGAGTGAAATCTGCTGAGACAAAGTGTTTTGCCAGCCATCAGTTGTGGCCGGCAGTGCCTCATTGATGGCCGGCATGCTTCATCAATGGCAGGCAGGGATAAATGCATGGCCGGCAGTGGCAGAGAGTGGCCGGCAATGCACTAAGAGAAGCATGCTGAAAGGACCAACACATGGTCCAAAAAAAGAGCAGAAAGGATACAGGGTTTGGAAAGCTCAAACCTGTGACGTTCCGCCGCGAAAGTCGAGTACTCGACGAGCAATCGAACTTGTGGCTGGATGTACCTGCAAGCACAACCAAGTCTTGAGGACGGTTAAAAATGGAGTGTCTATAGAGATAAATAAAGCACAAGATGTTTAATTTGTTTCTACATTCATAATTTTTGGGCGTATCTAAACCTATATATGAATTATGTGTATTTTGATAACTATGGATAGATTTTTTGATGGTTAACATTATTTTAGGAATATAAAAAATTTTAAAAATAATAAAAATAAACATATTTTGAATTTTCTGTAAATTTTGATTGATGTTTTATGAAACTATTGTGTTACATTTTAATATGTATAAGAAGTTTGAACCCATTAGTTTCAATAAGTTTTAATGGGGTATGTGGCTCCACCCTTTGTGTGTGGCTCCACCCTTTGTGTGTGTCGGTGTAAGTATATATGGTTTCTCTATGTATGGAATTGTTTTCCATCTCAAAGTTTAGCTACAAAGATTTATGGTAATAATTTCCAGAAAATCCAAAAACTGATTCCAGCTTGTAAAAATAAATTCATGACAGAAAGGGAGAAGAAGAGGAGGACCATAATTTATTTTGAAAATAGTTTCTAGAATAGTTCTCAAATTTGTAACATGTGAACTTGTACAAGCTTAATTTTAGCTTTATTTGCTTTACCAAGATGTGGATATTTCAAGCGTATTATTCAAGAAATTGTCAAAAGGCTCATTCTTGTGTGCCTATTGCAGGGAACATCTTTGCTTTTGGATTGTTTATATCACCAATGTAAGTTCCACAGGCATACAATACAAACCCCCTGAATTTTCACCGCAAGCTTGGCAATTGCTTGCAATTTTTCTCTCAACAATTGCTTGCAATTTAGTTCAGTCTCAATTTTAGGTTAGCTTGAGTGTTTGTTTGCTAATTATGATTTGGAATTTTGATATCATTGGATTCAATTAATTTTGAAATTATAGTTTGTTTATTGTTTTTGGAGCCAAGTGTAGATGAACAAACTCAATATGATTGCTTGTGTTGGGAATTCTCTACTGATTCGAATTATGAATTGGGAAAAACATGGGTGTTCATGTTCACGGGGAAGACTTCGGACATGGCGATGCTATATAGGATAGGTAAGGACTGCCTATTCTTTTTAAGTTTTTGTTTTTTGGACCAAGGAATATGTTTGAAGTTTAATTTGATAATCTATGAAGCATAAATCACATTGTTGTGTTTGATTCAGCCACCAGACTGGCTAGTCTAATATGTTTTATTGAGAAAGCAATGACTATTATGCTTTTAAGCTTTAGTGCATTGTTGATGTGGGATAGCATTCATTAGGACGAGGCTTTTATATTGACATGGAAGCCTCACGGAATGGAGTAGCAACAATGTGGAAAGTTTTAAAACAAACTTCTTGCATTTTGCAAATTTGATACTGGATAAGGTTTTTGGGTTCACCATTGGTTGTATGTTCCAAATTTGATGCACATATCTTGCTATATGGCTTAGGTGGTGAGATGTCCTGTCATGTTTGTATACACTGGAAAATATTATTTGTTGTTATTCTCTACAGCCATCCTCCTATAATTGGTTCTCTGTAGTTTTGTAGGAGGAGAAAGAGCTATAACATATTTTGGAAGCTTGATTGTGATGAAACAAAATGAAGAACATGACTGTTTGTTTTATCTTAATAATTGTGGAGAAGTGGTTTGAAAATACTCTTCTGATCCTGAGGGACGTTAATGATCCTCAGCTAGTCAACTGAAAAAGAATTAACACTCCGGTCGGGGGTGTCGGAATTAGCACTCCAACGGGCAAGTCAGTCTCTACACTCTGAATTACTTGTATTTTAAGTTAAGTGTAATAGTTCTCACATACCTTTCTCTGACTGATGATCCTGTATTTATAGTGCTCTTTGTGGGCCCTAGGGCCAGGCCCATCTTTGATCCTTTATATGTGCTCCTACTCGGCCTTTGTTCTATTGGCTGGAATGCCGGTCACTTATTCGGCTCTTCGACTGACTAGGATAAATGCCGAATAGATGTTACGTTTCGGACCGGACGGATCCATTCGCCCCTATTGATCCAGCTTAATTCGACTCCCACAATTGCCCCCCAAACACCCCACTATCGTCAGTTAGTCGGCATGTTTGGCTTCTAGCTTGGGAAGTAAAAAATTCGGCAGTTAACCCTCTTTCTAATGCGTGTCAGAGCGCGTACACGCTTTTTGGTCATTGTAACGCTTTCCCGCCCCTTCGTACACTGCCTCCATTTAATGCGATTTGAAATTGTCTCTTCAAATGTGTGTTTTGAATGCTCAAAGATATTTGGCTTGCCTTCTAGTGCAACTTCTTCACTTCGCGGCTCCTGCAACTCCTTGTTTCTCGCCTTTTCCTTCATCCCCTGTAAGTTTTCTTCTCCTTCATTTTTGATCCCGCTTCCTTGTTTGTTTTTAGTTTTCCATAGTCCTTGGGTTGGCCAAAATGGAAAAACATCTGAAGGAGCTCCTTTCAGCGAATCGAATCTCCGGCTTTCGACGCCATTTTTCTATCTCCGATGACGTCCATCCGTTACTTTTGGCAGACAACACTACTGATATGGAGAGGGAAGATGAGAGCACAATCGTCTTTCCTCTTCTATCGATTGCTGAGGGTGGAGTCCGCTTTCCTCTTCACCTATTTCTGAGGGCCGTTCTTCGATACTGGGGTCTAATCCCTTCCCAGACCAACGTAAATTTCTTTCGCATCAAAATGGGAATTGTAGAGATAAATCGGCGTCTTAGGATTAATTTAGGTATACTCACCATTCGGCACTGTTATGTCCTAGCCAAATCTACCGGCCGGCTAGGACGCTACTTTCTTAGAGCCAAGGATACTGATCATCACTTAGTGACTATGCTTGCCAGCTTTGGCAAGCGTGTCGATGATGTGATGGTCGTTGTCCGCGGCAATTGGGAATTCGGCGAAGGGGAAGATCGCCTAGACCCTATTCCAAGACGAAAAGGCGAACCAGGTGGCCGATTAGATCACTTGTTTCTGTTATTTCTATATTTATGTTCGGTACTATACATATCTAATCGTTTTGTTTGTGTAGGTAGCGACTTGAAGAGAGTGTTAGTTTCAGAAGACGACGTTGTACTTGCAGAAATTAAGACCGCATTACAGTTCGTCAGCTGTCCAAACCTTCAAAAACAAGGGAGGGCGGCCCACATTCTCCTGCGGTACGAGCCGACTTATATTACATTCTCGGCGGCAGACAATATTCCGATCGCGCGAGGCGACGACCATCTTACAGCTCTCATCTTCCCTAGCTTCAAGAACTTGAGGCATATCGGTTTAGAATCATCCGATTCTGAACACTTAGAAGAACAAGCGGCAGAACTAATTGCCGAGGACCCGGATCAGTTGGCAGCGGAGGTTGACGAAGCTGTTAACTCGGCCTTTGAGGAAGTTGGACTGAACTCGTCTGACCCTTCGTCCACATCAGGCTGAGGGGACGTCTTCGAGGATATTTTTACAAATTTGGAAGACCTTACCGGCGCTTATTCTGAGGGTATGGCTGGGGAAAATCTCACGCAGATGGCGCGAAAGAGAAATGCCGAACGCCTGACCGCCCGATGGAAAGCCGAGGCCACCCGTTCTACATTTGCCCCGACTGAATCTCCCGAACCCATTATTGCAAAGGAAACAGCTCACATTGAAGTGGCCGAGATGGAAAAGGCAGCCGTTCAGCCGGATCCAGAAGAACGGCTGATTTCAGAAGATCGGGGGGAGAAACGTGCCGCCGAGGGCGAGATCGGCTCTGAGGAGAACCCTGTTGATAAACGGCCACGTTTGGAGGAGTCGAATGTGGTTGTTCCTTTCATTGTTCAACCAAAGATAAAAAAACACGCCGATCTCCTCCGAAACGTCGGCCTTGAAAGATCCGGTTGTGGCGTTGAGTTTGGCTGCCTCGGTCTCGTTGCTGGCTGACAAGGCAACTTTTGGACGGAGCCGGATTTGGTAGCAATAGCGTTAGCTGCCCAGTCGGCCCTCCTGGTATGTGACTTCATCCTAACTCCTTGTTTTGATTTTGTTTGCATACGGTATTTCTTAGTATCTGACGATCCCAACTTGTTTTACAGACTGTGGAAAGGATCGCCGAATTAGGCCGCCGCCCGCATGATGTCATAGAAAGGATTGGTCGTTTGCAGTCGGAAGTTGACGGTCAGAGGAGCAGGGCTGAGTTTGAGGCGATGAGAGCCACAATGGAAAGTGCGCAGGCCGAAGCTGAGAAAGAAAGGGCGCGGACTGCTGACCAGCTCAGATCGGACGCCGAGGAGAGGGCAAACGCGAGTGAGGAATCGCTCAAGTTGGCCAAGGAGGCGCTTACCAAGCTGGAGGCCGAATTGGCAAAGTTGAAGGCGGTGAAGGAAAAAGCCGACTCTGAGGCTTTCGAAGCATTCGAGGCTGGGCAGAGCGCTGCTCTAAAAAACTATGTAGAAGAGGTCCCCAAGTTCGAGAACCGAGGATTCAAACATGGCTGGCTCAAAGGCCTTGCTGCCGCTGGAGTGACATTGGACATGTCGATTCCATACGAGCAAGTGGACGTTGAGCCGCTAGAGTCTGATCCCGAGGATTGATTTTGGGGATCAAATTATTTTTGTTAAGTATTTTTAATTTCAATGTATGTTTTTTGTTAGTTGATTTTCATCTTTTTTTGGATTTTCATGTGTAAAATGTCCACTGTTAGCACCCAATTTATGAATGGAAATTTCTATGCTCTCAAGTTATTGCCTGTATATGCTCTCAAGTTATTTCTTGTATTGTTTGCTGTATGAGTACATAATTAGGAGAATCGGCAGTTAGAACAAAATGTCATGACTACCTGAGACGGCAAACTTAATAGCCGATTAAATTAATGGATCTGATTTAATCATAAACAAAATGAATTCATGAGGTACCGAATAAAACGAACTTATGAATATTGTACTGATGAATGGATTCGTGGAATGGCTGGGGCACTCAAGCCAACTAGATTGATGTGCCCTTGCCCCAGCTGGTTCATGAACGTAGAACACTGAATAAAACGTTACTTATGAATATTGTACTGATGAATGGATTCGTGGAACGGCTGGGGCACTCAAGCCGACTAGATTGATGAATCTGCCCTTGCCCTAGCTGGTTCATGATCATATAACGCCGAATAAAACGCTACTTATGAATATTGTACTGATAAATGGATTCGTGGAACGGCTGGGGCACTCAAGCCGACTAGATTGATGAATCTGCCCTTGCCCCAACTGGTTCATGATCGTATAACGCCGAATAAAACGTTACTTATGAATATTGTACTGATGAATGGATTCGTGGAACGGCTGGGGCACTCAAGCCAACTAGATTGATGAATCTGCCCTTGCTCTAGCTGGTTCATGAATGTAGAACGCCGAATAAAACGTTACATATGAATATTGTACTGATGAATGGATTCGTGGAACGGCTGGGGCACTCAAGCCGACTAGATTGATGAATCTGCCCTTGCCTCAGCTGGTTCATGATCGTATAATGCCGAATAAAACATTACTTATGAATATTGTACTGATAAATGGATTCGTGGAACGGCTGCGGCACTCAAACCGACTAGATTGATGAATCTGCCTTTGCCCCAGTTGGTTCATGATTGTGGAACGCCGAATATCAGAGGTTGATGGGGCGATCAGGGCATGCGACTCAATCGGTGCCGGGCTGTTGGGGTTTCGATATTAATGAGATTGCCTCGGAGATGCTGCCCTCGTAGGGAATAAATGGGCGTGTGCTTCGTGAATGAAGGTCCTATTTATATGCTCAGTCAGCAACTCAGTCCAGCTTTTTGAGAAAGGTTAAACAAGTGCGAATGTCGAATAGACTTTTCTTCAATAGCAGAGGGGAAGCGAGGACGCTAGTTGAGCTGAGAAGAGATATGAGTCGAAGTGGTGAACCTTCGCGCATGGGAAGTAGGACTTCGAGGGAGCGGGAGAGACACCAATCTCCTCGTTGTCGAAGTAAGTCGCCCAGGAAGGACAAGCAGCCACAAGGCAAGTCTCTTCAACCCCGTTCTGGAAGGGAATCCGACGCGACTCCGCGCCCATTGAGTTTTGCGGTCTTCGTGGGGAATAGACCAATGACAGAGGTAGATTCGATCGTTCGAGATCCAAATGTGGCGGTCGAGTTTGCTCGACAGATTTTTCCACCCGAAGTCCAGCAGTCGATAGTAGGTTGGCAGGACTTCAAAGTGTTTCGTGAAGGCGTTCACGGGGCGGTGAAGGGGTGTAACCTGCCCGCGAGGGACCTCGCTACAGTTCGGACTCGATTTTGTTGCGGTTCTTAATCCTGAACCAAAGAGTCCAAATCCGGCAAATCGTTTTGAGAAAAACAGATTTTTAGAAAGAAGTACCAAACATGGACTGCTTTGCCAGATAACAGAGTCGCCACCTAAATATTTTTTAAAATGGGAAATTTAGGAAACCCTGACTCGGTGCCAAAAGGCCACGTGTCCGTCATCACCAAAGTTGGCTCGGGAACTTGGGTACGATTAGGAAAGGTCACATCGTGAGCACCCCTCTCGCCCGGTCAAAGACCGGCCTCTACTAACCTGATATATGTTTTTGAAAACATTGTGAGTTCTTATTCCAGTTATTAGCCTAGGTTACTATGTGATGCTCGCAGCAAACAAGTATAGACCGAATCGCCTGAATTGGAACAAAACATTTCATGTTTGTTTGTTTGAAAATGGTTTGATGGTGCTACTCGCAAGTAGGCTAAGACGCGGATTTGCCACCCTCAGGTGGGCTTAGAAAACATGATTTTGCCACTATCTAGTGGGCTTAAAACAAACAGTCGATGAATTGCTCCAATTCAAATAACTCAACCTCCACCCACAGGCATTCAAGGCAGTTATATCACATAAGCACATAGCCTCATGGTAAGCATGCTTTCATGGCAGTCACTCACACGCATGCAAGGATCCTAAAGCATAAAACTTACCTAGTACTCCAAGCCAAAACAAAAGCTGATTAGAAATCATGCATGATCCTAAAATACAGAATGCCTAATGCAACACATACAAAATGCAAACTATAGTAGGCTCGGCTATTCTAAATATGGCATGTGAGATGCTACAGCTAACATGTATTCAATTCGGAATTGAAATACAATGCAGTTTGTATGATGCGCCGAGCCCGGTGCGTGCAAAACAGATGAATGAATGCAAACATGCTATCATATTGTATGCTAATTGAAATATGCCCTATATCTAACCATCCAAAGCGGATAAATAAAAGGGAGAAAGACGTGGGGTTGGAAGACATACATCACACTCACCCACCCTTATTACAATTGCCCTCGCGCAGAGGGTCCGAATAAATAATAATACAGTCCGAAATAAAAGAATAATACCGAAATATACAAATAAAGTACAAATATTAATTAACAATTAACTAAGAAAGCAGTAAACTGGCATGCAAGCCAGGGGCTGCCTTGCTTCTGATGAATAGTGTATGCTGGACTGCCTCGGGCGGAAATCCATTGGATGCCCCAATTAGCCTCTGTTTGCAGTATTTCTCGAAATGCGCGCCGGACTCTGAAAAGTTGTTGGTCCTCGATTTTGCTGTAACAGAGAGCAGGAAAAGGGCATAGCAATGTATTTCACAAATATATGCATGCCTCGATCCTCGTGCCACCAATCACGCACATCGATGCATGATGGCCGAGGAGCCGAATTGCACAACTCAATATAGGATGAATGCACATAAATGCTACAGCAAAAAACTAACTCCATCATGGGTAATCCGGAGTGTCGGTGACTTGGGAATTGAGACCCGTTCTGTCACTCAGAGTACGGAACGTGCCTCGTTTCCCGTGTCCGGGCTAACGCCTATCCCGAACACGATGCAATATGCATGATATGCATGAAATGCAGCTAACATACAGCCTAGTATGCGCAATGCTGATGAAAATGAGATGCCTCGAAAAGCGTGCACGCGGGCACGCAAATCGAGGCGATGGCATGACATGCACATCGGATAAAAAAACTGAGTGCCTCGAAATGCGTGCACACGGGCACGCAAACCGAGGCGATGATGAAATGGAAACCGAATAAAACCGATGTGCCTCGAAATGCGTGCCCACGGGCACGCAAACCAAGGCAATGATGTGAGATGCAAATCGGATAAAACCGAGGTGCCTCGAAATGCGTGCACACGGGCACGCAAACCGAGGCAGAGATGAAATACAAATCGGATAAAACCGAAGTGCCTCGAAATGCGTGCACACGGGCACGCAAACCGAGGCGGAGATGAAATGCAAATCGGATAAAACCGAAGTGCCTCGAAATGCGTGCACACGGGCACGCAAACCAAGGCGATGACAAAATGGAATGAAATGGCATACGGAATGCAAATTGGGCTTACGCCAACATGAGAGGACCTCAGCCGCACTCACATAAGCTGCCGTCGGATAAAAAAGAAATGCCTCGAAATGCGTGCACATGGGCACGCAAACCGAGGCGGTGATGTACAGGCATGAAAAATACAGATTGGGCTTACGCCAACATGAGAGGGCCTCAACCACACTCACATAGGCTGCCGTCGGATAAAAATGAAGTGCCTCGAAATGCGTGCACACGGGCACGCAAACCGAGGCAATGGCATACAAGCATGAAAATGCAAATTGGGCTTACGCCAACATGAGAGGGCCTCAACCACACACACATAGGCTGCCGTCAGATAAAACGAGGCTGCCTCGAAATGCGCGCACACGGGCACGCAAACCGAGGCGAGGCTCTAAAGCACCAAAATGACATGCGAATGAGATGTAGCAAATGGCATAAGGAAGATGCAAAATTCAGCAACTAAGATAATGCAAAAACAGCCCCCAAATTATGATAAAATTGCAACCGATGCCCAAAATGCGATGAAATGCACCCGAAATGGCCTACAGCCCTATTAAACATACAGAATATGGACATGGAATGCAAAACAGTGGCAAGGCAGCCCCTAAACTAGCATTTTATTAGCACAAAGCAAGGCCAAATAATGCTCACAAGTATGGAAACAAAAGCTTGCAAAAATACGGTAAAAGAGGGGAATTACAAAGCAAGTGATATGTACAATGCTCAAACCCAAAAAATCAGTTCTACAACATTGAAGATGGAACAAAATATGCACAAATGCAAGAGATGACAACCTCTAAATCAGTATGTATATATGCTAAACATGGCATGCAAAAAGGGGCTATAAAGAGAGGTATCATGAGCAATGACCAAACCACTTAAGACCCTTGACAAAAAGTGTAGAATAGACCAAAACAAGACACTCTCTAAGCCTGATGGAGGCTCAAAACAGTAGGTAAACAAGTCTAACAAAGCATGCAAATTTACGGTAAAATGAAAGAATTTCAAAGGAAGTACCAAAAATATACACCAAATGTCTTAAGACCCTAAACAAAACATGACAAGGAGACAAAAATAAGACTTTGTCTAGGCCTGATGAAGGCCAAAATCCGGAGCCAAATGAGTCTAGCAAAGCATGCAAATTAATGGCCTAAGGAGGGATATTGAAAGAGGTCTATCATGGAGACACCAAATGAAGTTGAGCCCTTCTACAATGTTGTAGAGGGGCTCAAAATGAGCACAAAAGCAGTAGGTGTCAAAGCCAAAAACTAAAAGGAAAAAGTAAATATTTGACTCAAGATTATGCAAGAAAAAGGGATTTGAATGCTTACCCTTGAAGACAATTCTTTTGCTGCCTTGTAGCCTCAATTTGCTGATCCTTAGGCCTTGAAGAAGCTCCCTTTGTTGCTGAAATGGAGATGGTGGAGGTAGAGCTTGGAGTTGATGAAGGAATGGAAGCAAACTTGGATGTTTGAAGCTTGGAAAATGGAGAGGGAGAGGAGCCGTGTATATGGAGCTCTCAAAGGGTTTTTTCTAACCTCCCCACCAGCTGGAAGCTGCTGGTTTTTATAGCCAAAAGGGTGGAAATATCTTTCCTCAAATATCTAGATATTTTGAGGGCAAAATATCTAGATATTTTGAGGGCAAACAAAAAAAGATTTTGTTCGGCCACGAAGTGGGCATCTGAGACCGCAATGTTCTTCGGAATGATGAAACAGAGGTACCTGCCAAAATTGAACAAAAACTAATGCAAAACGAAAGCTCGGGGACCAAAACCGCGCGGGGTCCCGAAAATGGGCTGCCGGGCACCGGAAGTGGTGTTCGGCTGCGAAGTGGGTCTCGGAGATCCCAGTGTTCCTCAGTGTGAAAAAATAGAGGTACCTGCCAAGAATGAACAAAACCGATGCAAAATGAAAGCTCGGGGCCTAAACCGCGAAGTTCGGGGTCCCGAAAAATGGGCTATGAGCACCGAAAGTGGCGTTCGGCCACGAAGTGGTATCAGAGACCCCAGTGTCCTCGGAAGGACCAAACAGAGGTGTCTGCCAAAAATGAACAGACATCGATGCAAATGAATGCTCGGGGCCAAAACCGCGCGGTTCGGGATCCCGAAAATGGGCTGCCGGGCATCGGAAGTGGTGTTCGGCTGCGAAGTGGGTCTCAGAGACCCCAGTGTCCCTCGGAAGGACCAAACAAAATTGTCTGCCAAAATGAACAAACATCGATGCAAAATGAATGCTCGGGGCCAAAACCGCGTGGTTCGGGATCCCGAAAATGGCTGCCGGGCACCGGAAGTGGTGTTCGGCTGCGAAGTGGGTCTCAGAGACCCCAGTGTCCCTCGGAAGGACCAAACAGAGGTGTCTGCCAAAAATGAACAGACATCGATGCAAATGAATGCTCGGGCCAAAACCGCGCGGTTCGGGATCCCGAAAATGGGCTGCCGGGCACCGGAAGTGGTGTTCGGCTGCGAAGTGGGTTTCTGAGCCCCCAGTGTCCCTTAAATGGGAGTAAATGAGATGCATGCCAAAACCGGAGAAATCGGAGATGGTTGGGCGGTCCGAACGAGGCACACGGCCTAACGGCTCCGAAAACCGGGAACCGGGCTCCGAAATGGGAAAAATGGCCTACGGCACGAAAAGTAGCCCACGGCCACTGAGAGATAGTCTACGGGACCACTCCCTCCCCTCAGGAAAGAAAACAGAGAAAAATCGAGCCTGGTTCGCAAACCGAGACAAGGCACAGAAGAGAGTTCGGTAGTCCGGAAGCAGGGCGCACGGCCGCGACTCTGAGACTTCTGAACGAGCACAGTATGCAACATCACCGAGCGCTCAATCGGTGACGTCTGAGTCTTAAGGTCGGTCAAAAATGGGGTGTCTACAAGGGGCTGTACACCGCTTATGAAATCGGCATGCGTCTCCGCACCGCTCGGTGCGATATAGAGCAGAGAGATGAACGCATTCGGAAGTTAGAAGCTCGCGCAGAAAAGGCCGAGCGTGAGCTAAGGAAAATCAAGTCTGCCGAGTCTCAATCAGCCAGCCATCCCAACCTGGTTGTGGAAGAGAGGGTGACTCAAAGACTGATTAGTGATGCTATTGCCGATCGGAACACGGCTAGCATGTTCGCGATTAAGACTGCCAGGGCCGCGGCCTATGAAAAAGGCTTTCATGACGGCCGAAAGGTTGGAATTTAGAAGACCAAGGAGAAACTCGCCGAAGAAGTTTGCCGATGTGAAAATCGTGGGTTTAGGCACTGCTGGATCAAGGCACTTCAAGAAGCTGAGGCTTTCCAGGCAGCAGGTGTAAATTCTGCGTTGCCGTTGCACCAGCAGAATGATTTCCCCTTTTCCGCTTTTGAAGTTGAGAAGAGTGAGGATGAGGGAGCCACAGGATAAAAATATTCATTGTAATACTCAAACGCAGATTGCGTTCGAAACTATGTAACCATTGGCAGATCGAATAAAATGCTTTATTTTCAATGTTTGTGTTTCGTTTTATATTCGGCACACACGTGTTTGCAAGTCATTGTATAAATGTTTGAATAAATGTATTCTAAATGCTTTAACGTGTAGACGATTTTTACCGACTCGACATAACAGGGCATTCTTCATAAAACATCTATTTGGCATACACATGTTATGCATGGCCATGGCTTCCAATTTGGAGACATTGCCGATCGTGATATCCACGAATGACGCTCTGAATTCGAAGGCTTTTTCGGTCTAAAGGCGTCAGGCACCGATGGGGCTCCGAATCCGGAGACTTTTTCAGTCCAAAGGCGTTATGCGCCAATGGGGCTCCGAATCCGGAGACTTTATTTGGCCAATCGTGATATCCACGAAGGGCGTTCCGAATCCGGAGGCTTTTTTGGCCTAAAGGCGTCAGGCGCCGATGGTGCTCCGAATCCGGAGACTTTTTCGGCCCAAGGGCGTCATACGCCGATGGGGCTCCGAATCCGGAGACTTTATTTGGCCAATCGTGATATCCATGAAGGGCATTTTCGAATCTGGAGGCTTTTTCAGCCCAAGGGCGTCATGCGCCGATGGGGCTCCGAATTCAGAGACTTTATTTGGCCAATCGTGATATCCACGAAGGGCGCTCCGAATTCGGAGGCTTTATCGGCCCAAAGGCGTCATGCACCAATGGGGCTCTAAATCCGGAGACTTTATTTGGCCAATCGTGATATCCACGAAAGGCGCTCTGAATCCGGAGGCTTTTTCAGCCCAAGGGCGTCATGCGCCGATGGGGCTCCGAATCTGGAGACTATCGGGCCAATCGTGATATCCACGAAGGGCGCTCCGAATCCGGAGGCTTTTTCGGCCCAAGGGTGTCATGCGCCAATGGGGCTCCGAATCCGGAGACTTTATTTGGCCAATCGTGATATCCACGAAGGGCGCTCCGAATCCGGTGGCTTTTTCACAGAAATCTTTTGAATTGGATTGCACAGTGAGTAAACAGGAATCTTTGCATTACAAAAGTGGAATGTGTACATGGTGAGCCATTCAGGACTAATATCATTCCCCACGGGTCGGGTTTAATGGTAGAATTTGTGCAAGTGCGTTGAATTCTAAGGCCGTGGCAGACTCCTTCCTGACATGTCTTTGAGCCGATATGCCCCTACTCCTGCGATCGAATCAATCTGATAGGGGCCGTCCCAGTTTTGACCCAATTTTCCATCCGCCGGCTTCTTGGCAGCTGGAAGTACCTTCTTCAGGACCAACTCTCCTGGTGTGTAGCGGCGCAGCTGAACACGTTGATTATATGACTTGGCAAGCTGCTGTTGGTACCGCTCCATGGACGCAAGGGCACGGTCTCTTAGTTCTTCGATCAGAATCAAATCCAAAGCCAACATCATGTCATTTCGGCCCATATAAAAAACTTGCGATTTCAGGGTTGGGTGGCCGATTTCCAGGGGCATGATGGCCTGGGTTCCAAAGCATAGAGAAAACGACGTTTCTCCAGTGGATCGCCTTGGCGTAGTTCGATGAGCCCACAATACACTCGGCAATTCTTCGACCCATTTTCCTTTAGCTTTCTCCAGCCTCTTCTTGATGCCATCCAAGATGGATTTGTTAGAGGCTTCGGCTTGACCATTGCTTTGTGGGTAAGCCGGCGTAGAAAAGTAAGGCCGGATACCATACTTGCTGCAGAGCTCTCGGTAAATGCTACAATTAAACTGGGTGCCGTTGTTTGAAATTAGAGCTCTTGGAATGCCGAATCGTGTTATATTATTTCTCCATACAAAGCGCGTAACATCAGCATCTTGAATGTGAGTTAATGCCTCCGCTTCGACCCATTTTGTGAAATAATCTGTCGCGACGATCAAGTATCGCTTGTTCCCTAGGGCCCTTGGCAATGGTCCTACGATATCAAGTCCCCATTGGGCGAACGGCCAGGGACTGGTAATGGTGCTTAACTCTTCAGCAGGCAGATGGGTTAACGGGGAGAACTTCTGGCACTGTTCACATTTCTTCACATAGCATTCGGCATCAGATCTTATTGTCAGCCAGTAATACCCCTGTGTTATAGGTTGATGGGCCAAAGGGCGCCCGCCAAAATGGGCACCACAACTGCCCTCATATATTTCAGTCAGAAGCTCTTCAACTTTGTCCAAGTGTACACATTCCAGGTATGGACCAGAAAGGGATTTTTTATAAAGCCTTCCTTGCGGATCCAAGTAGTATCGCAGGGCTTTGTTTTGCAGCTTGTGCGTTTCTTTTTTGTCTGCTGGGAGCTGTTCAGAAGACAGGAATGCAGCAATGGGGTCCATCCAACTCGGTCCTGACTCTATGACATTGACCTAGATTTCCTTCGAAGGGCCAATGCTCGGCTCCGGGATGAAACCTACTTCGATGGTCTATTTAATCTCTGAGTTAATGGCGGAGGCTAGGCAAGCTAGGGCGTCTGCATGTGTGTTCTGGTCACGTGTTATCCGATTCAATTCATGATGGTCAAATTTGGCCAGCAAGGCGCTAGTCGATTTCATGTAAGCCGCCATACGGTCATTTTTGGCTGCGTACTCCCCCTTTAGCTGATTGATCACCAATTTTGAATTGCAAAATACCAGCAAACGCCGAGCACCCAGAAGGTGTGCATTCCTCAAACCGGCCAGAAGGGCTTCGTATTCGGCCTCGTTATTTGATGCTTCGAAGTCAAGTTTGACGGCCTGCTCAATTATTGCGCCGTCGGGAGCCATGATTACTACTTCGGCACCGCTGTCCCATTGATTGGATGATCCATCACAATACAACTGCCAAATGTCCCCAACATAGATTCTCTAGTTCGGCTTGGGTCGAACTTCATCAGACTTGAAGTTGACAAGACCCCTAGAGAATTCGGCCACAAAGTCGGCAAGCACCTGGCCCTTTATTGAGGTTCTAGGAAGAAACTGAATATCGTATTGGTCGAGTTCAAGAGCCCACTTTGAAACGCGTCCTGATGCTTCCGCACTGCGTAGTACTGATCGGAGGGGGTAATCTGTTAACACCCCGATGCTATGCCCTTGGAAGTAATGCATCAGTTTTCTTGCCGCCATGACTAGGGCGAGGATGAGTTTTTCCAGCGAAAGGTAGTGTGTTTCGGCGTCGACCATTGCCTTACTCACATAATATACTGGCCGTTACTCCCCCAGCTCTTCCTTTATCAGTACGGCGCTGATGGCCCGGTCGGAAACTGCCAGATACAAAATGAACGGGTCACCTGTTGAAGGTGTTGTCAAGAGTGGAACTGATCGGGGGTAGGTTTTGAGGCCGTTGAAGGTGGCTTCGTACTCGGTAGACCATTCAAAAGCCTTGCCCTGCTGTAGTGTATGGAAGAATTGTCGACAGCGGTCCGTGGAACGACTGATGAACCTGTTAAGTGCGGCGGCCATACCCATTAACTTCTGAACCTCCTTGACCGATCGAGGGGAGCCGAGTTCCAGGATTGTTGTGATTTGCCTTGGATTGGCTTCGATTCCTCGGTGGTTGACAATGTAACCCAAGAATTTGCCAGAGCCGATCCCAAACGCACATTTGGAAGCGTTCAACTTCATTCCATATTTGCGTAGAATGCCGAATGTCTCCTCCAGATCGGCTATATGATTCTGCTCTTCCTTGGATTTGACCACCATGTCGTCAATGTACACTTCCATAGTGTGGTCGAGTTGCTCTTTGAACATGGTGGTGACTAGTCTCTGGTAAGTTGCCCCTACATTCTTCAGCCCAAAAGACATAACCTTATAGCAATAGGTTTCTCTTGGGGTGAGGAATGTAGTTTTGTCTTGGTCCTCCGGATGCATGGCAATTTGATGGTAGCCTCTGTAGGCATCGAGGAAGCTCATACGCTGATGACGTGCCGTAGCATCTACCAGTTGGTCTATCCTGGGGAGAGGAAAACAATCTTTGGGGCATGCTTTGTTTAGGTCCGTGAAATCAACGCAGACTCGCCAGGTCCCATTTTTCTTCTTCACAACCACAGTATTAGATAGCCATGTAGGGTAAGTCACTTCCCGGATTGCCCCGGCGTCAAGCAACCAGTCAACCTCTTCAACAACTGCGACAGTGTGCTCTGCGACTGATTGTTGGCTTTTCTAAATAATTAGCTTGCATTTGGGGTCAACATTTAAACGGTGGTGCGAAACAGACAGATCTACACCCGGCATCTCATATGGAGTCCACGCAAATATATCAAGGTTGCTGAGTAGAAAGGAAATAGTTGTTGTCTGTCGGCTTGATTGAGAGAGGCGCCGACCATGAAGAACCTGTCTGGGTTGCCGTTGATTTCAACTCGATCTAGGTCTTCTGTGGCCTTTTCATTTGGGAGCCGCCCAACATCGTCGAGGCTCTCCCGATCTATTACCTCAATAGAGTTCACTTGCAACTCCTTTGGTGTCTTTTGAGCAAGGAGATAACATGCTTGTGCCGATTTCTGAGAGCCACGGATTTGCTCAATGCCGCGTTCTGTCGGGAAGCGTAGCAACTGATGATAAGTGCTTGGCACGGCCTGCATAACATGCAACCAAGATCGCCCCATGATGAGATTGTACGACGGCGGCAGCTTGACGACCAAGAAGTCCACATCCACTGTTCTGGAGCCCGCTCGAACGGGTACTGTGATTTTTCCTAACGGGTACTCTGGATTGGTGTTGAAGCCGAATAATGGATAAGAAGCCGGAGAGAGATCCGATTCGGAGAAGCCGAGTTTGGTGAATGTCTTGTAGTACATGACCTCCGATATGCTCCCCGGATCAATGAGTACGTGCTCAACTGTGAATCGGTTTACGTGTAACTCAATTACCAAGGGATCAATGTAGGGCAGTGTCACTCCGGCCAAATCTAAATCATCAAAAGTAATGCCTGCAGCTTCACGGGGCTGTTTAGCCGGAGTGAGTTGATTTTGAGGGTCGGGACCCAACTGCATCGTATGCACCGCCGATGACATTGGCAGGCTATATATCATGTGGATCACGCCGAGCGGAGGTGAATCCTGTCTTAAGGCTATTACTTTGGTTGGGTTGCCTTTTCGGATGTACTGTTGTAGCCGGCCATCTTGTACCAATTCCTCTAGATGATCCTTCAATGCATAACAACTCTCAGTATCATGGCCATGATCCTTGTGATACTCACACCATCTATCCCGTCTTCTCGTGTCGGGAGGTCCCACCATTTTCGACGACCATTTGAAGAACGGAAGGTGTTGGATTTTGGACATAACCACACTGATCGGCTCTGTCAACTCCTTATATTTCTTGTCGGTACGCCTCGTGTGCCTGCTGTCAACTTGCAGTTGTTCATTTTCTTGGTGGGAGCAGTGGTCGCTTGATCGGCGGGAATCCTGTCTCTTGTCTCGTTTGGCCCGATGCTGTAGTTTAGGGCTCTGAGGTGGTACAGAATTTATTGGCTGAGCAATTTCAGGAGCTGTCTTGTTGACCGTGTTTCCGGCTTTAACCCACAAAGCGTCATCTTCGACTTTGCAGTATTCTTCAACTTTCTTCATCAACGACCAGACCGTTTTGGGGGGTCTTCTAGTCAAAGAACTGCGGAGAGCACTGTCAGGATGCAAACCCATTTTGAAGGCGGTGATGGCCGTGGAGTCGTTGCAAGCGTCATCAACAAGATTAAAGCACTCCCAATAGCACGCCGAATATGCTCTTAGTGTTTCTCCTGGCTGGATCTGCATTGCCCAGAGAGAGTCGGCTTGTTTCGGCTGGACCTCGTTGGTGATAAATCTGGCCCTGAAGAATTTCCGTAACTGATGGAAGCTTTTGATCGAAGCTGGCTTCAGTTTATAATACCACCTAACAGCCAATGGTCCTAAACTGCTGGGAAATATTCAGCACATAAGGGCCTCGTCGTCTGCATGCAATGTCATGGCTTGCTTGTAGTGACGGATGTGATCAGTGGGGTCTGATTTTCCATCATAGAGAGTGAACGACAGAGCTTTGAACTTTTTGGGCAGAACCGCTCTGGCGATCCGTCATACAAAAGGATCATGCTGGTCTTCTTCATCTGAACTGTTTCTTCTGCGCTTATGCCTTATATGTGGACTTTCTTCAGAGGAACTGGAAGTTTCATATCGTCCCTTCTTCTTGGGCTTCGGGGATAATGAGTCGGAGTCGCTATCAGTGTTTGTTGTCAGGCTCGAGGTTGTCGACCACCTGCCCTCACAGGTCGTTCCGGATCTTGGCGTATAGCTTGTTTGGACTTCGCCACTTCCAAGGCCAAATCCTGACGGAGACGTTCGTTTTCAGCAATCATGTTCTCCAACCTCTGTTCGTTTTGCTTTGCTTGTTCCATGATCGCTTGCATTGCCTCATGCTCTAAAGTCGAGGGTGAGGCTAAGTTCAAAGCGCGTCTTGCGGGGATAGTCTTCGGTCCAAGCATGTTTGTTGGAGTGAGGTCGTCTCTCTGCGTGGTTTCATTAGTGACTATCGGAGGGTCTTCCGTTAGGCCTGCCATGGATGTGTTTGAGTATTCCCACAGACGGCACCAATTGTGGAGAAGTGGTTTGGAAATACTCTTCTGATCTTGGGGGACATTAATGATCCTCAGCTAGTCACCTAAAAAATAACTAACACTCCGGTCGGGGGTGCCGGAATTAGCACTCCGACGGGCAAGTCAGTCTCTACACTCTGAATTACTTGTATTTTAAGTTAAGTGTAATAGTTCTTACATACCTTTCTCTTACTGATGATCCCGTATTTATAGTGCTCTTTGTTGGCCCTAGGGCCAGGACCATCTTTGATCCTTTATATGTGCTCCTACTCGGCCTTTGTTCTATTGGCTGGAATGTTGGTCACTTTATTCGGCTCTTCGACTGACTAGGATAAATGCCGAATAGATGTTACGTTTCGGACCGGACGAATCCATTCGTCCCTATTGATCCATCTTAATTCGGCTCCTACAATAACTATTTAATCATTGTCTAATATATCTTTATATATAGATTTGAAGTACTTGATGAGGAGCCTGGTGACGATGAAGCGCGTGGCAGCCAGAGGTAACTTTTGTTGTGACTTCCTGGATTGCTTTAGATTGACTTCTTAAATTCAATGATCAGAAATATATGCTCATCTTGCAAAATTTCTCTGTTATTTCTTCTTCTTCTTTCGATTAGACTAGATCTGTCAAAAAAGTTGATCTCTGAGATTGGATCAATTCAATGAACTTTCAGGTTTGCATTACACTTGGAATTCTGTTGATGATTGTATCGCCTATTGGAGGGCTAAGGAATATCATACTCCAAGCCAGAGGCTATCATTTATTCTCTTGATAGGCCAAGAACTAGTCGGAGATATAGAACTCATTATGTTATCTCCTCTTTCAGTGCACCATGTTAACCCATAGAATATAAACTAATTCAGTTTTCTTTTTATAATTGTTATAATTTGAAATGTCAATTTTATTGAATAAGTGCTAATGGAACCTTTTTTTTTTTTTTAATGGAATTTGACATTAAAAGTTATTCCTTTCTGGATGGTTGGAAGTGAAATGGATGCAAATTGCAAAATGATTGATAATATATGTATTGTTTTGTTTATATACATGGTATAGATTGCACGGAATACATATAGGTTATGGACAAATTAAAAAAAAAATAATATCATGTTTTTAGCTACTAAATAATTGGTAGCCAAAACAGAAGTAAATATTTTTAGCAACTAAATAGTTAGTAGCTAAAAAAAATAAAATAAAATAAAAAACTTTTGGGGACTAAAATTTTAGTAGCCAAATAAAAAAAATAGACTTTAGACCGCTAAATTTTTAGTAGCTAAAAAAAATTACACTTTAGGCGACTAAAACATTTAGTAGCTAAAAAAAATAAGAGGAACAAAAAAATCTTTTTGGCTATTAAATAAATTAGTCCTGGAAAATAAATTTAGTTTAAAATGCGAGACTTTCGGTGACTAAAATTTTTTTAGTCGCCAATACCTTCGCCGATCGTCTTTTCGCGACCAAGTCGGTGACCAAATTATTTAGTCGGGAAAACCTTTTGGCGACTAAAAATATGACTTTGGGCGACTAAAAATTTAGTCGCCAAAAGTGCAATTTCTTGTAGTGAATGGCAATGCATAACATCTGTAACAACCAGGGACGGATCCAGGATTATGACTTTGGGGGGGCCAAAGTACGTTGAACCTCTAACCAATAAAATTTGAAGTTCAATACCAATTTCTACTAATATGAAAAAAATCAATAATGTTACAATAAAATATTGAACTATATATTCCTTGTCAACATAGTTGAGTACCAAAAGATGATCATACAATTAAGAATATTTTTTTGTCCATATTCACTTACTAAAAGTAGTAACTATTTCTGCATGCATTTATTTACTAAAATTAGGCATCTTCAATTGAGCTCGACGCTCTTTCATAATATCAAAAGCATGAATGATAGAGTCTATATCAAACCCTCGAGCAATGTCTTTTTCAATGCACGTAATCAAGTAACTAGCCAGAAAACCATCTTCCATCCTATTGCGCAATTTAGACTTAACGAGTTTCACAGCTGAAAATGCACGTTCCGATGTAGCAGACACAAGACGGATCAATCTATCAATAAGAGAATAACTTGTTGACTTTTTTGTTTTTGCCAACATTTGACACAACTCAGAAATGGTTGACAGCTTCTGAAACTCGGGAAGTATGGAATATCAAGCTTATAGTATTCCAACTGATATTTCAAATGCAATTTTTCTTGCTCGGAGAAATCCATGGAATAAAATTTATTTGCAAGATTGCAAATATCCTCAATTTTGAATGATCTATAACCATCCCTAGGATCCAAAGCTGAGCTAAGAATAAGCAATTCCATTACATCTTCCTTAAACCTATTGTTTAATTCTTGTAACTGAGAATCAGCTGTAACCATAAAAATATCAACTCGAAAATGATGTTCCACGGTGAGCTGATCTCTTTCAAAATGAGATCGACCTCGGCCTCCTTTATGAGGACAGCTCATATCAGGAATCTGTATACCATGATCATTAGAAAATAATTTAATTTTCTCCAACAATGGAACCCATCCATCTTCTCTAAATTTTTGAATATTTATCTTCATTGTAGACATCAAATGCATTGCATTTAATATATCTTAAGATTTACTTTGCAAAGCTTGGCAAAGATCATCAGTAATTTCCATGATATCCCTCATAAAATGTAAGATGAAGACAAACTCAAAAGATGTAATAGAATCATAAACTCCATCTGCCTCAACTCGTTGATTCGATTTGCTTCTATCATTAATTATGTTTCTTAGGACTGCACAAGTAGCACTGAACATGTTTATCAAACTACAAATGGAACCCAAATGAGAACCCCATCGAGTATCTCCAGCCCGTTTCAATGTTTCAATCTAATTTTTTCCTTTACCAGTCTTGAAATCATCATCAATGGCAAGCTTTTCAGCAATATCTGCAGCCCGAGCAGCTCTTAATTGATCATGTCTTTTGCAAGATGAGCCAACTATATTAATTGCTCGAATCAAGTAAGAGAAAAATTGATTGATAGATATAACCTGTTTAGATGCTCCTACTAAAGCCAATTGGAGCCGATGAGCAAAGCAATGAACATAACATGTGAATGGACACTCAACACAAAATAGAGCCTGCAACCCAGTCCATTCTCTAGACATGTTACTGGCACCATCATATCCCTGACCATGAATATTTTGCACACTAAGGTTATGACGAGAAAGGACAATACAAATTTCTTCTTTCAAAGTTGCCGACGTGGTATCTCACACATGAACTATGTCAAAGAAACGCTCTTTTATAAAACCATATTTATCAACAAATCTCAAAATAATTGCCATTTGATCTTTTTTCGATTCATCTTCAGATTTATCAACTAGAATGTAAAAATTACCATCATTAATCTCCTTACAAATGAATTTTTATATCTTATCAGAGAAAATACTAAGAATCTACTTTTGAATCCCATGGGAATGATAAGAAGCATTTTGAGGTGCATTTTCCAAACCCACTGTTGCCACATCCTCATTATAAGAAGCCAAGAGCTTTATCAACTCAATAACATTCCCTCGGTTGTTAGATTCGTGGCATTCATCACGACCTCTAAAAGCACAGGCTTGGAATGTTAACCATTTAATCACATCTATCGAGGCCTTCAATCGCAAACAATTTCTAGCAATTTGTATGGAAGTTTGTTTTTCAAAAATTGCCTCAATATGTTGCACTTGATTTGTTAAATCACAACAACATTTGACAGCAACTCTATGCGATGAGTTAGGATCCTTGCCCATATGCGATAACAGAGGACAATTCTTCCCTTCATTGACTTTCTTCCAAGAAGAAAATCCCTCGACTATAAAAGCACTAGATCCAGGGCATCCAGTTGGCTTGGTAAAAAGAAAATATGGAAGGCAAAACGCACGATTTTTTGTTGGAGAGTATTCCAACCAATTCGGAAATAACTTGTACCAAGAATCTACAAAACGACATCCATTCTTATCAATTTCAAAAGGTTGATTGTTTGGAGCCTTGGGTTGATATGGCCCGGATTTGATATAAGCACATCTGATCTCATCACGTTCAGATACCGGGCAATCCCATATTTGTTGACGCAACCCGGATCCCTTACCAAAGAAGATGTATCAATTTCTTTAGATTCGACTCTTGGAAGTTTAGAAGGACGTTGTTCCAGAGGAGTTAAAGTTTCAACATTATTGGTGGAACTTTGAACGATATTTTCAGAACCTCTTTTCTTAAATAAGGAATCAATTTTTTTGTTTGCCATGATTAACTTAACTTTCAATAATTATCATTCAACAACCTGAAAACAATTAATTTAAGAATAATAATAATTATTATTGCACTATATTTTTAATGTAAATAAACTCCAAAAAAAACTTTCAGAATCTTATATAATCCTATCCTATTCCTAAAAGTCATGAAATATATGGCAGCACAAAATAACATTTAGATTTTTATCCAAATTCTTAGAGGAAATCAAAAAATCATAACCTAAAAGCCTATTCAATTATCAAGAAATCACAAAGTACGTACCAATTACAATAAATCATAGTATTAAAAAAAAATTCACAATATTTAGTTAATAATTGTACCAATAACAATTATCAGATTTTCATCGCACCAATAACAAATTAAAAGCAAAATAATCACATTATTCGATCTAAAATCACAATCAATCATAATATTCAGTCTAAAAGAAGAATAATCACATCACATTGAAGCTAAAGGGATATCAGATAACTTACCAGTGAGAGTCCATGGTTCCACCATCCATGCCGATAGCTCCAACGAAGCCTTCACCGGACCACCGACAACAAAGCTTCTCCGTATTCCTCGTCTCTTTGCTCCTCTCTTTTTTTCGCAGAATCATAGCAAGTCTTTTAGATTAGATCAATTGTTTTTTTTTTCTTTTTTTTTTTAATTTTAGTGCTTTGTTTAAAGCTTCTCCAGCAAGCCATATAGTTTATATATTTGTAAAAGTTTCATATTTTACACACCTACTAAAGTTTCTAAAATTTTGCTTTCATCTTGACCTAATTTAAAAAATACATATACATGAAATTTAAAATAGATTATTACATATGTTAACTAATTAAAAAAAAAAAATCCAAATAGTTTAAAAAATTGGGGGGTTACTCTATATAATTTTGAAATTATCTAAAAAAAATTTGGGGGTGCGAACTCCTATAATTTTAAATTATTTTAAAATTTCTAGTATAATATATGATATTTTTCAAATTTTTAGGGGTGCGGCCGCCCCCGCCCCCCACAGATCCATCCTTGGTAACAACGAGAACCCAATACGAAGAAACATCTATTTCATCTTACATAGTGAAAAATCTAGAAGCCCTAGATGTTGATTTGTGATTATGTATTAATAATAAGCAGTAGAAAACAATCTCAATCAAACAATCAAGAGAAAAAGACACAATGATTTTTACGTGGAAAAACCACAATTGGACACCTCCAACTTTGATAAAAAAACCACGGGCAACTGCCACAAGACAATCCACTAGGAAGAATTAAAGGAATTACACAGGTATACTCTCAATTATCTAGCAAATCCACAATGCCTAATTGAACCAACCTCTATGTGCCTCTTCCAACCCCATCTTCACCACGGAATTGTCTTTCTGATGAGCCACTACGGATTCCACCAAAGCTTCAGGCTCGAATTCTTCAGAATCCACAACTGAAGAACAATTCTCTCTTTTGTGTATAACAAACAAACCTTTGATGTACTCTCTTTAAACCATGAGTTGAATACTCAATAAAACATCAAAGAAAACTAACAAAATATCCCCAGATATAAACCTTAAGAACCAAAAAGAAGATCTGGAGAGGTTCAATCAATTCCTTAGTTTTGGGAGAAAACCAAGTATTTATAGAGAACCAAAAGTAATCCTAGATTGGGAAGAAAACAAACTCCTTGAGAAATCCGGATTCTGAGGCTCGCTCGAGCGAAGATTTGCTGGCTCGAGCGAGGAGTGTATTTTTCGTGATTTCTACTAGTGCCTTGGCTCGAGCGACGAATCCTTGGATAGAGCGAGGAATACACTTTTTCAGGTTTTTGTATGGACGCAATCCTTGGCTCGAGCGAGAACTCCTTGGATCGAGCGAGCAAACCTTAGCTTGAGCGAGCTCTTCTTGGCTCGAGCGACCAATGGCAGACATGCAATTTTGAATGCAATTTTGCATTTTGCTTCGGCCGCGAGCTGACCGGTCAGCTCGACCCCCGTAATAATCAGTGAAGTGGCAATCTTGAAAGTATTAACATCACAAACTTCTCTGTATGGCTCGATTCGGGTTTGGATTTGCATCTAATAAACTCATAGCCTCACTGAGATAAAAAGTGTGAAAATAGATACATCTGAAAGGAGTTTTGTCAAACGGGGTTGCCAAGAATAAAAACCTAACACATAGCTTATTTTTTTGTTTCAACAAGTATAAAACAAGATAAAAACACGCGCGCACACACACAAAAAAAAAAGTTTGCAAAATGTAACGTAATAACACTGAATTTGCCTTGCACTAGCTATTATATAAATATTTCAAAATATAAAATTTGATGATCAAATAATAAAATTATCGAATCAATAAATTTTTTTTTGAATAATTATATACAAGAATTTACCATATAAATGAATTAGATATGTCAAATAACAACCTAGGGTGTAGGACCACTGGGCACCTCTCCAGTCCACACATGGATTGGAGAATCCAACTTCTAATTTTGATAATGCAATGGTGCTGTCTATTAAACAATAATAAAGCAAAAATGTCTAATAATGTGACCTTGATATTTGATATTTTAACAATATATCAGTTTACTGCATATATAATAAGAACAAGAAACAAACTTCTAATTTTGATAATGCAATGGTATAGTCTATGAAACAATACTAAAGCCAAAAATGTCTAATAATGTGGCATGGGGATCCTCTAGAGTTCATTCTCTAGAGTGATTTCTACAGTTAGAATAGAAAAATGACATTGTTTTACATGTGAAAAAGAAAAAAGAAAAAGACCAATGTGTTGTAGAATTTTTGAAACCAATCCAATCTATGAATCTCTGTTTTCTTACCTGTAAATTGATATACCGATCAATCTTTTGTCTCTTCTTCTCAATCTGAACCGCTATGCTCTGAACAAAACTCATTGATTGATTATGATTATGATGTGATATAGGAATGGGATCTCACTGATATTTTTTGAGAATTTATTTGAAGAACAAACATTCTGTTTTTTTTTTTTTTTTGAATTTATAGGATACAAGTAGTATCTCTATGATTTCTTACAAATTGAATTTTTTTTTTCTATCTCATGATCTAAAACAATAACAAATACAATCTATTTATAAACGCAAGCCCATGTATGAATACCTGATGCCTATGAGCTGTAGCTAGCTCAATTTTCATGTTTTTCACATTTGCTTCATGGTGAAGCTTTTGATCATGGAGCTTCCATGAACCATCTTCATCTTCTTCTAACTTCAAGCTCCTCCTGGAATGATCTTCATTCTTCTGGTATGTTATTGTTGAATTGGGTTTGGATTTTTCAATATCCCCCCTCAAACCCAATTGGGTGGGTTTCTTCATTGCAGCAAGCATTATAGCCTTTTCTTTTTTTGTGAGGATTTTTACTCTTGTCCTCAAGCGTTGGTATGCCATATATTTGATTATTCTTTTGTACTTGTGGTAGACCTTCATTGTTGCATTATTTTGTTTTCTAGTATGAGCATTGCACTGGACTTTCTTTAGGCATTATGTGAAGGTTTTGTCTTGATGATTTTTCTACTTTGTTTATTGTTGACTTTCTTCAAATCCTGTCGGATCATCGCCTGTGAAAAGGCAAGATAAATCAAAATCTTCATCGATTCGCCTGGTTACGGCATAGATGTCTTTTGTCTAGACATTCCTTAGTGATGATTTTTCACTTGAAATGATGCTTGTCCCCTCTTGCGGTGAGTGTGGGGTCATTATGGTCTCCATATCTGGTGACTCCTTTTCTTGGTTGTCATCTAAAGGTATGCTCTTCATCTGAGCATTTGATTGACAATCCCAGTTTGATTATGTGTCAAACTCAGCATCTGTTTTTATATCTTTAGGATGTTCCGTTGCTTCCATTCTTGCTTCAGCAATTGGTGTAATTTTGTTCACACCTTCTTTATCTTGCTCTTCTTTTGCCAATTCTTTTGTGATATTGGCTTCTTGAGATTTTTCTTTAGCATCATCTGCATTTTCGTTTATATGGTTGCTTCCTCCAGAGTTGAGATACCATAAGCTATCTTGTTGTGTCTCGTTGTCTTTGTATGCAAGCAAACTGGTGGATTCTGTGTCCCCTTCTTTGCTAAAATATACTTTCTTTTCTTCAATGTTGGTATTTTGATACTAATAGTCCTTTGCGGAGTATCAAAAAATTTCACATATTTGGCATTGTACTTGAGATCTTCTAGATTGTTGAATTGGTCGGGTGAATCTTTCTTTTTCTCGACCTATTTGGGAGTTCTGCCAAGATCCTCTTCTGTTATCTTGACGTTGATTTTGATTATTTTGATGAAATCTTCCTTCTTTTCCTCATCCATGGCTTGGTTAAAATCGGCCTTGGTTTGATGCTTCTGATTTAAAATTCAGTTTTGTCTGGAGAACTTACTAGAGTAACACTTCTCTCCATCTCATCTTGCTAATTTTTGTTCATGGGCTTGCAGGGAGCCCATGAGCTCTTTGACTATCAATTCTTCCAAGTCTTTGGATTCTTCAATGGCTACGACAACATAGTCAAATTTTGGGTCTAGGGACTTCAATATCTTCTCCATGACACGAACATTAGTAAGTATCTCTCCATTTCGTCTAAGTTGATTTAAAATTACCATAAGTCTAGTATGGTAATCAGAAATTGACTCAGAGGACTTCATCTGAATGAATTAATTCGAACTCACCTTGTAAAGTTTGAAGTCGAATCTTCTTGACTTTTTCTACATCTCTGAAAGTTTGGCAGAGG
This sequence comes from Camellia japonica, assembly GCA_030407325.1. Lineage (NCBI taxonomy): Eukaryota > Viridiplantae > Streptophyta > Magnoliopsida > Ericales > Theaceae > Camellia > Camellia japonica. The sequence continues at coordinate 91,239,152 of JAPPVO010000010.1, read as the reverse complement.
AGATTCCAAGTTTCTTTTGCCGTCATTGCTCCTGCGATAATCTCAGATGTTGGTTCATCAAGTCCTGTGTAGATTACTTCTCTTGCGATTGAATCCTTTATCCTTAAATTTTTAAGGAGGGTCTGTTCGGCCATTGTTAGATTGTCTTCTTCTTCTTTTGACAGAGGCTCTGTATAGCCTTCTTCTACGAGCTCATATACTCATTTGGATCCTAAGATAGCTTTCATTTTGATGCACCAATTGTCACAGTTTTCTTTGGTCAGTCTCGAGACTAAAGAGGCTGAATTTGAATTCGCTGTGATGACTTTTTATCTTCAATTTGGAATATGAAATTTTTTGAAAATCAATTTCAAAAATCTGACCATACAGATGTATCCAAAATGCTCTAAATAGCGGAAACCACTATTGGATCGTTGTGATTGGACTCCGGATGGCTTAGTTTTAGCCAAATAAATTGCACGGTTTAGATCTACTGCAAATCTTGTCTGCGAAGCACTGGATAAAATCTATGGTCCACGCATCAAGTTAACGTCAACCATCTGAGGTGATGATGTCAGTCAGTGGCGGCAATGACGTCAGCATCGGTGGTCTTCTCTGGCAGAGTTAACTTTCTAAGCAAAACTTTGACCGACGATTACGACTTTGTTTTAGTTTCGATTTGCTTGATTTTTTGCGTCGTCAGAATCCTCTCGATGAGTACTTTAATTTGGTATATTCAAAAATAAATTTTTAGAACTTTAATTTTTGGTCAAAATTCAAATTTTGCTCTATTCTTCCTTTGTTTTGTAGAATTCTACAATTTCAGGCTACCTTGACTCTTACATACCACTGATGTGATATGAGAATGTGATCCCACTGATATTTTTTGAAAATTTATTTGAAGAACAAACACTCTTTATTTATTTATTTATTTATTTATTATTATTATTATTATTATTATTATTATTTTAAAATTTTGAATTTATAGGATACAAGTAGTATCTCGATGATTTCTTACAAATTGAATTTTTTCTCTATCTCATTTTCTATCTCATGATCTAAACCAATAACAAATACAATCTATTTATAGATGTAGCCAGCTCAATTTCTATGTTTTTCACATTTGCTTCATGGTGAAACTTTTGACCATGGAACTTCCACGAAGCTTCCGTGAACCATCTTCAATCTTCAATCTTCTTCCAACTTCAAACTCCTCCTGGAATGATTTTCATTCTTCTGGTATGTTGTTGTTGAATTGGGTTTGAATTTTTCAATAGATTGTTGCTTTTAGAAAATAACCCATGTTTTCAAAGCATAAATTTTGTATTATGCAATTGTTGTTGATGTTGAAGATTGAAGTAAGCATTGTCCATCAATTTTGTTTGTTTGTTTGTTTGTTTGTTTTTTTTCTTCTAATAAATTACAAATACACCCATAAGATTTATTTAAAATACAATTTGTTCCTTTTAGTTTTGAAAATTATATCTCACCCCTTGAAAATTTTAATTTTATTACAAATGACCATTTTTATTAATAAATTATCAAATCAATTAACAATTTTTATTGATGTCATAAACTTATTTAATTAATAATTCATATAATTTTATCATTATACAAAAGAATAGCAAATAATTTCATTTTTGCAATTAATTCTATTAAATAAAAAATTATAATAAAGGGATATTCATTTTCTATTCCTCAATATCACCCATTAGATCTAATTGTGAAGAGATCACTCTAGAGAAGGAACTCTAGAGGATCTGGAGGCACTAAATGTGAATTTGGTAGAATTAAATCTCAATCATTTAAAAAATTATTCTAAAATTAATTTAAGAAATCTGAGATTTTAGAGGATCCTCACTCTATTTTAAAACATCTGCATATATAATAAGAACAAGAATGTGAGTAGGGCTTGGCAATTTTCTAGCCCCACATCTTCATACTCAATTAGGAAGCGGGGTAGAGACCATTTTATCCCACTATTGTTTTAATTAAATTTACTATATGTAAAGTGTATGAGCACGAAATAATCTTCTCGTATAATCCTGTTGATCGAATTTGCGGTTCCTCCAGACGTCGTCGCTTTACTCCCTGAAAACACAAACGTGAGCTAGCCGGCGGGTGTGTGCTGGATACATCTCCGATGCCTAAGTCAGCAAGATAGACAAATAGACAAAAGCTCTATGTATTCGAGAATCAAAGTTGTGTTACCTGTACATAGGTTATGTTGTGAGCTTTTATAGGTTCCGCGTGACACAATCCTAGTAGGACTATTACTCCTCCATGTAGAGTCCTTCTAGGAATCACATTCCTGAAAGATAATGCTTATCCTTCAACACCCCCCTCACTGCTTAAACCAAGTGAGATGGTTTTGCTTCGGTTGGATAAGGTATGACCGAGCTAACACTAGCACTTTGTCATGCTTAATCCCACGCCTTGTCATGCAACTCATAACTCGGCTCTTGTTCACTTGTACCTCGGTTGCCTGTTGAGACCGAGCTAACTTTCAGCAAGCTTCGATCGTGCTAATCAAAGCGAGGTTCACCATGAGAAGCCATCATATCTCGGCTCCGAATGCTATGGTTGAGCTAACTATCTCTACTCCGACTGTGGTGACTATAATCACACTTGGACCGAGCTAACACTTGTCGAGCCCTTTTCACACTTGGACCAAGCTACCACTTGGACCGCGGTCCACTTGCTAAGCTCTTTTCACCACGGCCCATTTACCATGCCTTGGTCCAGCTCGGCCCCAATGCACATAAAAACTCCCTCTCAATTGTCCCTTAATTCCGTCTGTGTAGCATGATTAGGATTACCTGTCACCAGTCGAGCTAAAAACCTTAGCCTTTCAACTGTGCTAAAACGCTGTCGGGCTACCGAACAGTTCGGTCAAAAATGTTTTTTCAGTCGCTGTAAAATTGAATCGCTTTCTATTCCGTGGACACGTGGCTGACCCTCATTGGTCAAGCACAGCTATCCCAGCCGTCTTCGTACTTCGCGTATTTTAAACAGTCCCGCCTTTTCCATATGCTTTAAACAAAAACCCTATACTTTGAATCTACCACTTCTACTATTTATCTTTCTTTCTCTTTTGCTTGAGCCTCCATTTTTGCAACCTCAGTACTTGCGAAGCTCTCCCTCGCGACTTCGATCTTCATCAACTTCGTCTCCATACTTGTAAGTAACTCAATCCCATTTCCTATTTCTTTCCTTTCATCTTGCGAATATATACATAATATGGATATATATATATACTCATATATATTAGAAAACATACTCTGTAGTTTTGATGATAATGGGAAGAACAGATAGCACCAAAAACTAGACCCCCAAACCATAGGTTTTAAGAACACACCCTCTGGATTCAAAAAACATGAAGTTTGAATCTAGAATCGTGGTGTGACCGAGCTAAAAACCCGTTTGGGCAACTCAAGGCTTAGGCACAACCGAACTAAAACTTCACGCCGTACCTGTAGTTTCAATAGGTCTAAGCACCTTCTATTTTATTTAGCCGAGGTAGCGAACTGTATTAGGTTCACGCAATACTGTGCTAGAAAGACTCAACCACCGACCGAGCTATAACTTGGGGCTAAATCAACTCTCTTAGTCAAAACCGAACTAAGAATGCTGCACCATATGCTTCAACCGGGCTACGAACTTCTTATTTACTTAATCGAGCTAAAGTCCTTCGCTCAAACCGAGCTAAGAATGAACAGTGTCCCACGTAGCCGAGCAAAGACAACATTTATTTTACCTTCGTTACTTTTAGCACGGTCCATCGATCTGTGCTTAACACTTTTCCTTTGCACTTTACAGACTGACTTAGGTTGGCCAAGCACACCTTTGCACGCTCAACCGAGATACTGAAGGTCATCTCAACACCGAGCTAAATTATACGTAATTTAAGACCACATAGGGAAGTATCGATTTTTAGTGAACTCTCCAGGGGCCATAGCCGAGTTCAGAAAGGATTACCAAATTCCAAACGACGTCCACCTCTCACTAGCCGAACTAGACACCATTCCTTGGGGAAAACCGGGCTTCATCCCTTTCAAAGTTATTTCCATCATAGAGGCTGGTCTCCGATTCCCCGTACAGCCCCTTCTTTGTGAATTCCTCAGACAAACCAGACTCTGCCCTACCCAGCTTAGCACCAATTCATATAGAATAATAAATGGCATCGCCGAGCTAAACCGCTGGCTTGGCCTCAACCTCGGTTTGGCCGAACTATTTCACCAGTACTCTCTAGGCCAGAACGAAGATGGCTGGGTTTATTATTTAAGAATAAGACGCCGCCGAGAAAAGATAATAAAGAACACCCTAGATAAAGATGTAAATGACGACGATTTTTTCTGGGTTTCTGGGAATTTTGAAGACCAGGAGGCCCAGATCCCAAGTGACCGAATTAATTGGAACAAAGGAGTTGCCGGTATAAATACCTCGGCTCAGTGTCATGCTTTCTCTACTTCGTTGTTCTTATTTTCAACCGTACTAACCGTTGTCTTTTTCCTTTATGCAGACTTGAACCATCTAAAGTCGCTGTACAGTTACCCCAACCTTGACACACTCCGCACCGCACTGAGATATCCCAATCGAGGTTGGGCCGAGCTACTCAACTTTGAACCGACGTATAGATACAGCAGCAGGCGAAAGACCAGGGTGACAGACTTCCTGTTGGAGCCTTCGCCAGAACTAGATCCAACCTTGCCTCAAATCAACCTGATCCCTTTAACTGCAGAACAAGAAATGGCTAAGAAGAGAGCAGTAAGGGCCCTTATCACCAAGACAAACCAACCCGAGGTACCACAAGCCGGTCAAACATAGTCGGCCGTGGTAGCCTTTCCAACCGCTCAGTCGTCCTCATCCCGGCCAAGCAAGCGTGCTCAGACTTCCACCACCGAGCCACGCCTTGTTGATGAGGATGAAATAGTGCTTCCCCAAACCACGCCACCAAGCCCCCAGCCTGAGTGTTCTGACCGGGCTAGCTCTTCTGAATGGGCACCGAAATTATCCTACCGCAACCGAGCCATCAGAGACACAGATTCAGTGGTGGCAGACAAAGACCACACGCTCGCCTTCAACCTGGCTAAGAACGTGTGCTTGCTCCCTGATGTAGAACATCATGAACATTTGACCGAGCTAAAGGCCATCTGGTCGGCGACGAAGTCAATGGTGCTGGTAAGTACTCCTTCTAATCATCTTTTATTCTGTACCATCTGTTTGCTCGGTTTTTACTCATATTTGCCATCTCTCCTTTTGCAGGCCATGCAGAAAAACCACATTGCGCATAAACGAGTGTTGGAACTGCGCAAGACGACAAGGCTGGCCGTGGCTGAGGCCGACAGCAAGACGGCCGAGATAAATGAGACCAAACAAAGAATGACCGAGCTACAATCAGAGGTCGCTCGACTCACCGGACTAGTCGACTCGGCAGAGGCGGACAAGCAAAAGGCTTTGGCCGAGCTGAAGGACCGCTATCTGCGCGAGTTGGCTAAGGTTGAGAAGAAGAAGAGCAACGAAATAACCAAGCTGGAGAAGAAGATAGAAGACGTGGAAGACCGCGGTTACAAGGAGGGCGAAGCCACTTATATCCAGCAGTGCGAAGCTGCTAAGGATATATTTTTTAAGTGTGGGTGGAAGGCAGCCGTGGTGCAACTCGGTCATGGCCAAGAGACCGAGGTCTTCCTGAACCCTCCTCCACATTTCATACGGAGCTACATGGTGGAGTATGCCCACGCCATTCAACAAAAATTTCTTCAAGTTGAGGATGATGAAGAAGAATCTGAGCTCAACAATGCCGCGGTCGTCAATGATCTCGTTGTTCAGTCAGCTCGGGTGGAGCCACCGGTGGAAGACTTGGTTGACAACGTGACCGAGCTACCTGCTGAAATCGAGCTTCGAGTTGATCTGGATGCGGATCTTGACGACCTCTTTTCTCGATTTTTTTCTTTTCCTTGTTTAACGAAAAAGTTTGTAACTGGGCTGAGGCTCACCTTTTGTACCCTTGATTTGAACTTTTAATGAAAGCTTCTTTTGTTTCAACTGTTTGTTCGGTTTACTCCATGCTTGCACTTATTTTCCAACTGTAATCTGAATGAAGTATAACATTTTCTAGCCGAGATACCTATCTCGGTCTTAATCTTGAAATCTATCTGGTCATACCTACCAACCTCTTCAGCCTGGATCCTTATCTCGGCTGAAGAGTACTAAGTGTTGGTTTTTCCAGCCAACCACTCTTCAGCCTAGATCCTTATCTCGGCTGAAGAGTACTAAGTGTTGGTTTTTCTAGCCAACCACTCTTCAGCCTTGATCCTTATCTCGGCTGAAGAGTACTTAAAGTGTTGGTTTTTTCAGCCAACCACTCTTCAGCCTGGATCCTTATCTCGGCTGAAGAGTACTTAAAGTCGGTTATTCTAACCAACCACTCTTCAGCCTAGATCCTTATCTCGGCTGAAGAGTACTTAAAGTGTTGGTTTTTCCAGCCAACCTCTTTAGCCTAGATCCTTATCTCGGCTGAAGAGCAATAAATGTTGGTTTTTCTAGCCAACTTCCTGCAGCCTAGATTCTTATCTTCGGTTTAGGAGAAGTGTTTGTTTTTCCAGCCAACCTCTTCAGCCTAGATCCTGATCTTGGCTAAAGAGAGCTCAAAGTTGGTTATTCCTGCCAACCTAGAGCGAAGTGTTTGGTTATTCCTGCCAAACGTCCTGCAACCTAGATCCTTATCTTGGCTTAGAAGAAGTAAATGTTGGTTTTTCCAGCCAACCACTCTTCAGCCTGGATCCTTATCTCGGCTGAAGAGTACTTAAAGTTGGTTATTCTAGTCAACCACTCTTCAGCCTAGATCCTTATCTCGGCTGAAGAGTACTTAAATTGTTGGTTTTTCTAGCCAACCTCTTCAGCCTAGATCCTTATCTCGGCTGAAGAGCAATAAATGTTGGTTTTTCCAGCCAACTTCCTGCAGCCTAGATCCTTATCTTTGGCTTAGGAGAAATGTTGGTTTTTTCAGCCAACCTCTTCAGCCTAGATCCTGATCTTGGCTAAAGAGAGCTCAAAGTTGGTTATTCCTGCCAACCTAGAGCGAAGTGTTTGGTTATTCCTACCAAACGTCCTGCAGCCTAGATCCTTATCTTGGCTTAGGAGAAGTAAATGTTAGTTTTTCCAGCCAACCTCTTTAGCTTAGATCCTGATCTCGGCTGAAGAGAGCACAAAGTTGGTTATTCCGGCCAACTCTGCTTTCAATGCCCCTAGCTCACTAAAACAACTTTTACAGTAGAAAACAATTATACTGAAAAGAAACTACTTGTTTTATTAAAAAAGGAAAAATTACAAGTATTTTAAAGAAAAGGTAAAAATAAAATAGTTTGAGATTGGCGGTGTTTCACAGCCTGGGAATGGTCTTGTTGTCTCCATCTTCCAAGTGATATGCCTCTTTGCTTGCTAATCCAACCACTTTGTATGGTCCTTCCCAATTAGGAACTAACTTGCCATCTCCGGGTACTTGAGTATTTCCCATTACTTTGCGCAGTACCCAATCTCTAATCTTGAATTGCCTCGGATGTACTGTCTTGTTATATGTTCTGGATAACTCTTGCTGATATGAAACAATGTGGACCAGTGCTCTTTCTCTTCTTTTTTCAGCTAGGTCAAGTTCTAAGGTTATGGCTTCTCTATTCAAGTCTGGGTCAAAATTTTCACTTCTAATTGTGGGGAGACCGACTTCTAATGGGATTACTGCCTCCATGCCGTAGGCTAAGGAGAATGGTGTTTCTTCGGTTGATCGCTGAGGTGTGGTACGGTAAGCCCATAAAACATGAGGGAGCTCCTCAGCCCACTTGCCTTTTGCTTTCTCCAGTGTTTTCTTCAATCTATCTAAGATGACTTTGTTTGATGCTTCCGCCTGGCCATTTGCTTGGGGGTATGCTGGTGTAGAATTGTAGAATTCTATCTTGTATTCTTCACAAAAGCCTCTAAAAATTTTGCCATCGAATTGAGTGCCGTTGTCTGATATTAGAGCTTTTGGTATGTCGAATCGAGTGATGATATTCTGCCAGACGAATTTCTTTACGTCTTTCTCTTTGATCGATGCGAGTGCTTCTGCTTCCACCCATTTTGTAAAATAGTCGGTTGCTGCAAGAAAGAACTTTCTGTTGCCGGGTGCCGTTGGAAGTGGTCCTACTATGTCCAAGCCCCACATTGCAAAGGGCCATGGGCTAGTTAATGGTAGTAGCTCTCTGGCTGGTTGATGTATTTGGTGTGCGAACTTCTGACATTTCTCACACTTCTTGACATGCTTCTCTGAATCTGCTTGCATGTAAGGCCACAAATATCCTTGCGAAATTGCTCTGTAGGCCAACGATCTTCCCCCTTGGTGGCTTCCGTATACGCCTTCGTGTATCTTGAACAAGAATGCTTCGACTTTGCTGGGATGAACACATTTTAGGTAGGGTCCTGTGAAGGATTTCTTGTACAAGGCCATTGATGGGGAGAACCAAAATCGCTGTGACTTTGCTCTTATTTTGTTGGCCTCTTTCTTCTCTTCGGGTAATATGCCATCTTTTAAGAATAGTATGATGGGATCCATCTATGAAGGGCCTAGTTCGGCACAACATACCTCAGCTACTTCGGGCTCTTCAATGTTTGGTCTTGGTAAGAAGTCGATCAGTAATGGATGTGGGAAAGATGTATCTGCCATCGAAGCGAGGCCTGTTAGTTCATCTGCTCTACTGTTTTCTTCTCGGCTGATCTGCTCTATCCGCACTACTTCGAATTTCATGATCTCCTTTCTTACTAACTTGGTACTTTGCCATCCTTTCATCTTTTGCTTCGTAGTCGCCTGAAATTTGGTCTACCACCAGCTGTGAGTCATTGTAAACCATTAGCTCGGTGGCTTTCATGTAGAGTGCTGATTTTAGTCCTGCCAGAAGCGCTTCATACTCCACTTCGTTGTTTGATGCTGGGAAGCCAAGATTGACTGCTTGTTCCACTATTAGGCCATCTGGTAAGATAAGGACTATGCCAAGTCCTGCACCGTGCCTGTTGGACGCTCTATCTATGAAGAGCTTCCATATCTCTCCAACAAACAGCTTCCAGCAAGTGGAGGGATCGGATGATGCCTTGGGGTCATGAGTGTTGCTGGTTTTTTCTTCAAAGTCCACACTTACTGTTTGCCCTTCACTATCTGATTGTACCAAGTTTTTACTTGTTGATGAGTGTTTGCTTGGTGTAGCATGGTTTGCCTCTTCCTGCTTGTCTTCAAGCCTGTGTGGTTCGCGGTGTGGCTGGGTGTCTTGTATTAGGGGTTGCGCATTTACTGCGATGCTTTCCGTCCCCATTTTGGTTGTACCAGTCAAGTCAATTGGGCAGATGTGATGACTTCCTGGTGTGAATTCTGCCACAAAGTTTGCCAAAGCTTGGGCTTTTATTGCGGTTCTGGGTTGAAACTTGATATCATACTGCCCCAATTCCACCGCCCACTTCAAGATTTGCCTAGAAAAGTTCGCCCTCTCAAACAAAGCTTTTAATGGAAAGGCTGTGAGGACGATTATGGTGTGGGCGTGGAAGTAATATGACAACTTCCTTGATGCCATCATCAAGGCTAAGGCCAGTTTTTCCAATGGTAAGTACCTGGTTTCTGCACCCAGCAATGTCTTGCTGACATAAAAGATGGGCAGGTGTTGGATTCCTTCTGCTCTGACCAATACCGCGCTGACTACGTGCTGTGAAACTGCCAGGTACAAAAAGAGCTTTTCTCTAGGTATTGGGGTTGCTAGCAATGGTGGAGAAGACATGTATTCTTTCAAGCTTTCTAGGGTGCGGTCGCATTCTTCATCCCACTCAAACTTGGCCTTTAATGCTTGGAAAAATGGTCGACATCTGTCTAACGACCGACTTATGAACCGGTTGAGCGCAGCTGCCATGCCAGTGAGATGTTGTACTTCTTTTACTAAGTTGGGCCTCTCTAGATCCTGGATTGCTTTGATCTGAGAGGGGTCTGCCTCTATACCCTTGTTGGTCACCAGGAAGCCTAGGAATTTTCCCGATCCTACGCCGAACGCACACTTGGATGCATTTAGGCGCAACTTGTTCTTCTTCAGTATCTCGAACATTTCATCTAGGTCCCTGAGATGGTCTTTCTCATCCTTGCTTTTGACCACCATGTCGTCGATGTAAGCCTCCATTGTTCTGCCTAACAATGGTTCAAACATCTTGGTGACCATCCGTTAGAATGTTGCCCCTGCGTTTTTTAGGCCAAAGGGCATGACCTTGTAACAATACAGCTCTCTAGGAGTTGTAAAAGATGTGACCTCCTGGTCTGGCTCATACATAGCGATCTGATGGTAACCTCTATACGCATCAAGAAAGCTAAGCCGGTTGTGTCTTGCCGTTAGATCTACCAGTTGGTCTATTCGTGGGAGGGGAAAGCTATCCTTTGGACATGCCTTGTTGACTGTTTTGTAATCCACACAGACACGTCATTTTCCATTCTTCTTTGGCACTACTACGGTATTGGAGATCCACCTGGGGTAGTGCACTTCTCTAATAGCTCTTGCCTCCAGCAAGTTTCCCACTTCTTCTGCCACTATCTCGGCATGGTGGAGTGCTGATCTGCGAGTGCGCTGTATAATTGGTCTGGCAGTTGGGTGGACGTTCAGTTGGTGACAGATGAAGTTTGGGTCAATGCCAGGCATGTCATACGGTGTCCAGGCAAACACTTCGATGTTAGAGGTTAAGAATTCCATGACCTCTATCCTCTCAGTGCTGGACAAAGACGAGCCAAGCAAAAAGAACTTTTCTGGGTCTTTTTCATCTATCCTTACCTGTACCAAGTCTTCTACTACCTTCTGTTCAGCTGCCTTGCCAACATCCGCAAACAGTTCATTGCTCTCAGGTTCTTCCACCATCTGTACATATCCTTTGGCCGCGCAGCTGCCATTTATTGTGACGAAGCATTGTTTGGACATAATTTGGTCTCCAAAGACCTCTTTAATTACTCCGGCTTCGTTGGGGAACCACAATACTTGATGGTAGGTTGACGCTACCAATCGCATGGCATGCAGCCATGTCCTTCCCAAGATTATGTTGTAAGTGGAAGGGACTTTCAATACCCAGAATTCCACTTGTTTCGTCATGCTTCCTGCTCTGACTGGGAGGATTATCTTGCCCACTGGCCACTCTGGCATTGAGTTGAATCCGATTAGAGGAGATGTTGCAGGCGCTAACTCTTTGTCCTCCAATTTCAATTGTTTGAAGGTTTCGTAATACATTATCTCACACGAGCTTCCTTGGTTGATCAAAATCCGTTTGATGTCGAAATTCTTGACGTGGAGAGTGACAACCAGTGCATCATTGTGAGGGCAATATATCCTTGCCAAGTCTCTGTCTGAAAAAGATATGACATTCGTGGCCTCTGTTCTCCCCTTTTTGATGGTAGGTTGTGCACTTAATACCTCTCTTAAGTGCTCAGCTTTCTTGATCATTCCCCTGAGCTCACATACCCGCTCAGGTTCGAATACCCCATATATTACGTTAATTACGCCTTGAGGTGGGGTGTCGATCGGCATTCCGTTTGGGTTGTCGTGGTTCTGGGGGGCTGGCTGTGTCCCTCCTTCTATGTACTGGTCCAGGTGCCCAGCTGCCACTAACTCCTCCAAATACTGTCTCAACAGCGTGCAATTCTCTGTGCGGTGTCCCTTTTCATTATGGAAGGTGCACCGAGATCCTTCGTCATAGTCTTTTTGTGCTTCTTCCAACTTAGCTGGCCATCGGACGAAAGGTTCATCGCGTATCTCACTGAGAATTCGGTAGATTGGTTTTTTGAACACCGTGGTAATGGCAGTGCGAACTCTTAGCCACATTTTGTCTGGATCCTCTTTGTTGGCTCGTCTGCCTCGCCTATTCCTGCTTGGACGTTCTACCGTATTGGCTTTTGCCGAAGTCTTTTTATCTGGTATTGCTGTTGTGCCAGATTTCGCTTTAGCATGGGCGCCATCCTCTTCCACACGAATATGTTGGTGCACTCTCTCCATTAAGGCCTCCATCGTGAGGGGAGGCGTCATAGTAATTGAATCCCTCAATTTGTTGCCGACTGGCAAGCCCCATTTGTATTGTGCAATGGCGAGGTTTGTAGGACAATCTCCTATTTGGTTGAAAGTTTCCCAGTAGCGACTGTTGTAGGACCTCAATGTCTCCTTGTTGCCCATGTCAATGGAGAGTAGCTGATCGATCTCCACTGGTGTCTTGGTGTTCGTTCTGAACCTAGTCACGAACGCCTCTGCCAATTGCGCCCAGGAGGCGATGCTGCCTTTTGGTAGCCTTTCGAACCAGGTTAACCCTAGGTCGCCAAGGCTTGATGCGAAAAGGATGCACATTAAAGCCTCGTTTCACCGGTATACTGCCATAACTTGGCGAAAGTGGCTTAGGTGCATGTACGGGTCTATCTTGCCTTCATAAGTAGTGAATTTGGGCTGGTGAAAGCCCGAAGGTAGTGGTGCGTTCTCAATTGCCGGAACGAACGGTGAACTTTGTAACCTTGCTAATGCTTTGTCTGTTGGTTCGTAAGCAAGGCGTGGTATTGGCATTCCTACCTTGACACTCCCATACGTCCGAGGAGCCAACCGCTGAAGGGTTGAAACTCTGCGCAGGTTGCGTGCCCTAGAGTATCCTCCTTCCATCGTGCCCTTTCTTCAAGCACAGTTCACAAGTCAGACGATCTAGGCATCTCCGTGTGCCTCGATGATGTCTGGTGCGTGTGCGAGAGCCGATAGGTGCTTCCCTCAGTAAATGACCTCTCAGTTCTCATTCTCTTAGACCTGGAGTAACGAGTCCTGGAAGTCCTTGATTGAGTGTCGCCTGTTCTAGGGCTCCTACTTTCTGCTTGTGATGGTGTAGTGCGCCTACCACGATCTTCTGAGTGGCGAGGAGGCGTGTTGTCTTTGCGCCCCTCTCCTGTCGCCACCCCTTTTCCTTTTATCTGGCGCTTCATTGACTCCATGTCTGCCGCCATCTTCCTTATTAACTCGTCCTACTCCTTCACGCGATCCTCCAGAACTTGAGGGTCCATCCTCCGCCTTTGTCTTTCAGGATTTTGAGAACGATGGGGACTGTTAGCCCGCCTCCCCCTTGCATCCCTCTCGGGGGTTCTGTCGCTGGGGTTCTAGATCCGCCATCGGAGGGATAGAAGGCAAGCCTTCGCGCCTTCCACCCCCCTCCGGGGTTTGTCCGTCAATAGCGGATTGCGGCAAATCTTCATTGTGCGCCATTGCTTCCAATTAGAGAGGAATAACTCGATCAAGAGGTTTTGTTCTTTTTGGACTTCACACAGATGGCGCCAATTATACGAGCACGAAATAATCTTTTCGTATAATCTTGTTGATCGAATTTGCGGTTCCTCTAGACGTCGTCGCTTTACTCCCTAAAAACACAAACGTGAGCTAGCCGGCGAGTGTGTGCCGGATACCTCTCCGATGCCTAAGTCAGCAAGATAGACAAATAGACAAAAGCTCTTTGTATTTGAGAATCAAAGTTGTGTTACCTGTACATAGGTTATGTTGTGAGCTTTTATAGGTTCTACGTGGCACAATCCTAGTAGGACTATTACTCTTCCATATAGAGTCCTCCTAGGAATCACATTCCTGAAAGATAATGCTTATCTTTCAACACCCCCCTCACTGCTTAAACCAAGTGAGATGGTTTTGCTTCGGTTGGATGAAGGTATGACCGAGCTAACACTAGCACTTTGTCATACTTAATCCCATGTCTTGTCATGCAACTCATAGTTCGACTCTTGTTCACTTGTACCTCGGTTGCCTGTTGAGACCAAGCTAACTTCAGCAAGCTTCGACCGTGCTAATCAAAGCGAGGTTCACTATGAGAAGCCATCATATCTCGGCTCCGAATGTTATGGTCGAGCTAACTATCTCTACTCCGACTGTGGTGACTATAATCACACTTGGACCGAGCTAACACTTGCCGAGCCCTTTTCACACTTGGACCAAGCTACCACTTGGACCGCGGTCCACTTGCTAAGCTCTTTTCACCACGGCCCAAAGAACGGCCCATTTACCATGCCTTGGTCTAGCTCGGCCCCAATGCACATAAAAACTCCCTCTCATAAAGTATTTTTAAATTTTAAAAAATTAAAATATTACATTTAATATTTATTTGTAAAAATTATAAAAAGAAAAACTTATTAGAGTTTGGCAATTGTTCAGGACACTTTGTGTAAATCATTTATAAAAAAAATTAGGTTGATCTGGTATGTGTAGCTATATATTTATTTTCGAAAAAATTTATTGTCTATTTTCGAAATTATTTTTGTGGTTCTTTTATTCGAAGACAAATGTAATAAATTATGTAAATCAGATCAACTTAATTTTTTTGTGTGAATCATTTGCCCAAAGTGACTTAAAAAATAAACAATTTGAATAATCGAAACGAGACCTGTAATAAATCCCACAAACTTCGAACAACATTTTAATATATTTAATAGATTTGATGATGGCAAAAGTAGTATATAAATGTATAAGATGTTACAATAGATTTGTAATAAGTTTTTAACATTTTTAATGTGATAGTTTAATTTCTTGCCTTAATGGCAATTTAAAAAGAAGTTAAGAGCCTAATGTGGACCTTGCTTTGATTTCCTTTATTTAAAAGTATGACCTAATTTTGATTTGGCACTTGATTTTTTAATTTTTATTTTTTTTATTTTGACCATTGTGCATAACAAAATTAACATGGTTTAAAAGTTGTTCATTTTTACCAATGAATATGGAAAGTGGGACTGGGGGCAAGACTAGGGCAAAGAACTAAACACCTGAAGAAAAACTGTTTTGTTGTCATCTCTACCCGACCATTCTCTTTGATCTTTTTCCAACTCAAGTTAAATTTAAAAGGTATATAATCACCTGATTTTTTTTATTCCTTTTGTTTAAAAGGCCAAAACTTTGAAGTTAGAGAATTATTCTTACCTCTACATCTAAATAATAATTTTACATTATCCCTCTGCTGCCCAATGCTTTGAGAATTCATAGCAAATCAAAAGAGTATACAACATTGTCATTAATTTGATTAAAGCCTCGTTTGGGAACAGGTTTTTTTTAGTAATTTTTTGACTTTTTGACTAAAATGTGAAGTAAAAAAAACTAATATGTTTGGGATGACTTTTTGGCTTTTTACGAAAAGCTGTGCAACAAGTAGAGAGAAAAGAGAATCTTTGACTTTTTAGTATAGGTTGTTGGCTTTTTGATTTTTTTAATAACTTTTTGACTTTTTAACTAAAAAAGATAGTTGCCAAACGAGGCCTAAATATATGAAAAAGCTCAATAAACACATTCTGAAAAAGGGTCCCAACTCGAGTGGTTGAACACATTAAAACACCCAACAAAAAATAATCAGAACAATCTCAACATCATTACAACCTCATTCCCTGGAAAAGACAAAAAGCTCCAAAAGACCACATTTTCTTGGGAAACCTTTGCACAGAAAATCTTGTGAAGAAAATTCAAATCACTGAATGTTTTTTATATGAGATATGCGAGCACAGCTATAGACCAAGCAAAATGCTTGTAAAGTCATCAACAACAAGAGCAAAATAGCAGCCAAAAGTGTGAGAAACTGCCACGATCCGAACACGTACAACTTCATGAATTTTCCGAGCTTGATTTTCCATCTACCATTGTAATACTTGTTCACATCTTCAATCACTGTATCTAAGAATGGCACTTTGGTCAGCCTAACAGACTTGCTCATCCCATTCCATAGCTCAGCTACCTCTTCATCGCTCTTCAGATGGTTCAAAATAATCCCTCTTTCCCTAAGCAATTTCACGTCCTCTTGAGTATCGATAATCCCATTCATTAATTCAGTGTATCGAGTAAAAACCAACGGCCCTGATGCATTGCAGGCCTCGTATGCTACCAAGTTTCTCAGAATCACTTCCGTGTTCACCTCTAAGCTAACGGTGGGAAGATAAAATTTGGCTGTTGTAACGTCAAATCTAATGGTTACGACAGTGCCATTCGTGGGTAGGAATTTGACACCAGCTTTGGATAGCTCAGTGACAGATGGGATTGTGATTTCCTCAACCAATGGAGGTCTGCTAATGGCGTTATTCGAGCTTGAATTCTCATTTTCAGGGTTGTCTTCTTTGTTTTCAGAGAAGAAAAAATATTGAACGGGTTGTTTCAAGAGTTTGAATCCAGGAAGGTTAGAGAGGATTGTCCATGGAAGTCTTAATATAACTTTGACAGGTCCAGAAAACAATACCCTTTTGATTAGGCGTACCAGTCCTCTGTTTAGCTTCGAGAGGAGCTTCCAAACCTCATCAAACAGTTGTCTAATATTGCTTGATTTCTCATCAGAAGGCATTTTTTTGATCTCCATGGCTTCAATGATTTGTTCTTTGACTTCAATAATCTCGGATTGTTCTTCTGATTTGGGCACGATCACATGATACAGAAAGTGTAGAAGGTGGCTAGACTCTGAAACTTGAACATTTGGGAGATCTTCCATCGTCTTAAATGGTGAAAGCTCTTTACACATTCCCATTAACATAGCCACCAACATGGCATCGGCCAATTCTAATGATGAAAGTTGGAATTCCAACATCTTCCTCAACAGAAACAGAGGAATTTGATTCTCGAGCATCACCATATCTCTCAGAATGGCATTGTGTGCTGATTTTCTCCCAGCAATGTCAACCAAATGCGACATCCTCGACGAAACTCTAGTCAACACTTTCCCTTCTTTGACGGCATAGATTTGAAGGAACTCTAGCAAGAAAGACACATCAACAGCCATCATCCATGCTAAGGTTTCGCCATTGAAATCAAGGTACTTGTGATAGCAGGCTCGAATCCTTGACTCGAGCTTCATTAACTGGTCCACAAGGTGTTGGAACTTGATGGTTTGGAGGTGTTTTTGGGTTCTTTTGGCCGCGGCAAGCTTGTATCTCTCCATCTCATAGAGCTCGGGGCGCCAGTAATGGTAAGGGCCTAATGCTACTTGTTGGGGTATGTAGGAATCGGGATCGCTAGCTAGGAGGTTCTTGGGGACATTGAAGATGCTGACGAGAATGTCAGTGTCTTCTTCGAGCTCTTCATTGAGGGTTCGGCGCATGTGAATGACCCATTGATGCTCGTCGAAATTTGAAGTAGAGGTGGAGGACATGGTGGGTTGAAGAGAGGGCATGGCTATTGTTTTAGGAGAAGTTTCTTTTGGGAGTGGCAGTTTTGGTCTATTGAATGATGGGGAGTTAAAGAGAATAAGCTTTTAGTGGAGTAAAAGGAACAACTTCAATACAACTTTAATAAGTGTCATGCTACCTACCTCATGATAAATGAGGTTTTTTATTTTTATTTTTTTTATATTTTTTCTCACGAAGGTGTATGGGATTTCGTCTAGACTAATTACTGAATACATATAATCCCCGCCCAGAAAGTTAATTAGTAAACACGTGCAATATGGCTATGCATTTGAAAAAAGATATGAAAAGGGGATTAAAGCTACTTGAGTTATGGTGAATTATATATATATATATATATATTTTCCTTTCGGAATTCAGAATAAATGGTAATGCATAACATCTATAACAATGAGAACCCAGTGCAATGTTCTCACAAAAAAAAAAATGAACAAAAAAAAAGAGAGAGAACCCAGTCAAAAAACTTCTGTTTCATCTCACATAGCCTATTTTTTGTTGAAGTATAGGTACTCAAATTTTTTTTACAGAATGCAATGTGACAGTGAAGCAAAGTTGCACACCACGTAAGTACTAAAGTAATGTAGAGTATAAGTGTGAGGGCACCCTCATCTTAACAGTCAGCTTTTGTGGTTGTGTTCTACATAAGACCAGGTAACAGACAACATTGAATTTATCTTGGTGGAGAGCATTTTGGAAACTTCTCGTAATACTTTTGGTGGATTTGCAGAATTACTACTCTTTTTTTTTAATACTGTGCATTTGTTCTCTTTGGCTTTAAGCCAAAGGGAAGTGAACATGGATTTGCCTTGCACTAGCTATTATATAAATATTTCAAAATATAAAATTTGATGACCAAATAATAAAAAATATTATCTACTTTGATGGTTGACTGTATTGGTTTGTAACCATTGCTTTGAATGAACATTTAAAGAGCACATTTATATCTGTTTATTAAATGCATAATAAAAAAATTAAATAAATAAAAAAATTGTTAGCAGTTTTTCTTTTTAACAATTGATGTAATTTATTCCTTTATTTGAATGGTTACAACCCACTTATACACAAATATTATGTTATTTTCTCCTCAAAATATAATGGTTTATGATGGCTCTTAAATAGTATAAAGTGGTTTGTCTCACCATTGTAGATTCAAATGCAGATTTGTTCTTCATGGAAGCTTAAGGTTAATCTTATGGTATACTGATTAAAATATATATATATATATATATATGTATGTATTCACAAATTCTTCTACTTCTAGTAAATGTTCACTTGATTTCTCAGTGTGTCTTGCGAAGTTATGGAGAAAACTCTTGTTGAAGCAGTAACTCTTGAGATGACCGTGGAAAAGAGATTAAAATTTCTGATCTTCAAAAGTCGTTTTCACTCAAAAATCATAAACAATATCTGGCTTTCTATGTCCATTCCCTTATCTTCTTGTCAAACAAACAGAACGAATTGATTGAGCTGACACTCCTTAAAATCCCCCAGAAGCATCTAACTATACGCAAGGGAGACTAAAGCATGTTCAGTTGCTAACAGAAGAAGATTTACTGATAAAATTGTCGGGAATAGCTCTTTAATTGACCCAAAACCAAATCAGAACTCATATAAATTCTAAAATACCATATAAAATGTATGTTAAAGCTAAGTATTTGTGATAATGGATAAAAACAAAGTGTTAGAAAGGAGGTGGTGGTTTTAAAGAGTAAAAAGAAAGGGGCAAGTTCTATGGGTAATAGTCATCATATAATGAATCTCACCTCTGTTTTGGGAAGGAAAATGTTACACATAAATCTTACAAACTCTTTTTTACTGACTAAAGTTGCTTCTAATTACAGTTTTAACCATTATTCGGTCATTGATTTAAAATCGAAGTAATTGGTAAATAGTTTGTCAATGACAAAGCTCAAGTCTAGTTTTCTCATCTTCTACAAACGTAGTCCATATCTATTGCTGTTTCATTTTCCACAAATTTCCAAATTCTTGCTTTCACGAGGTAAAATCAGCAACTGACAATTGATTTCTACTGTTCTGTTTCATTTTTATTTTTTTTCCCCCATAAGCTTCAGTTCATTTTGTTGTCTCTCTGTCTCTCTCTCCTTTTTTTCTTTTTCTTTTTTTTTCCCCCCCCTGTATGAGTTCATTTTGTAAGTTTAAATTCCTGTGAAGGGTAGATATTAATGGTTTGATGCATATTATTAGTTTAGATGAATTCTAAACACCATGAGTATGTTAAACACCCACTGTTCTCTGAACGAGATCAAAGAAAGAGCAATGCCATTAAAAAATACAGAGAAGTATTCCAAAAAAGAAAGAGGCCAACTAATTGACAATGCATCATAATTGCCATTATTAGATGGATTTAAACACCCACTAATTCTCTGACCATCTAATGACGTTAACAAGACAAAGCAACATCACTAAAAAATACAGCGAAGTATTAGAAACAAGACCAACTAATTAGCAGCGGATCATTATAGCCATTAACAAATTTCAATAAAAAAATTTGCCACAATTACCATATTCCATATATGTGCATAATATCATGAAAGAACCCTCGAATTCAGAATATGCATGCACATACACACATCATATTCTTAGCTACCAATTTCAATACGTCTCCCTTAACATAACTCTACAACCTTTTTCCATTTTCATACATGCAGATTGATAAAAGAAAAATAAATTTGATCATTTCATTTCAAACAACATGAAATTTGCTCTGATGTTTATTAGAATTTAGAAATTTTCATCTCCAAAAACAATCAGATAAGAACATATATACCTACCATACAAATGAACACACAGAGACTTAATCATTAATGGGATGAGAAAATAAGTTGGAGAATTGGGATTTACTTACCAATAGTGACACCAACCTTTGCCTCATATGTTTCTTACTCAGTATGGTCTCTTCCATTTTGGATACAGCACAAAGAGAGAGTATAATGTGTTCTGCAGCATGTCCAACCATAAGCTCACTCTGTTAAATTTTTTCCTTCTAAAATGTCTTCTTTTGAAGGAGAACCAAACTTCAGCTTAAATGAGATATCGTCCACATTTAACTCCCAATTGATTCCAAACAACAAAATCTGGGTGAGAAGAATAGTCTGGATTCAGGTCCTCAGAGAAACCTGCATTTTGAAAGTATCCAACCTCAGAGAAACCTGCACATCAGAATCAACCATCTTCAGATCCTCCACTCGCCAGCTTTGTCCCCAACTCTGCCCTTGGTTTAGCTGAAAGCCCTTTTTCCAGCATCTCTTGATCGTACTTCTGAGCCATATCAACCATACCTTTCTGCACCAAAGCATCAATCAAAGCATTGTAAGCATGCTCATCTGGACTCAACCCATGCTCTTCCATTTTCTTCCACACATCAAAAACTGGTCGAAGAAAACCCCATCGCCCAAATTTCCTTATAAGCATCACGTATGTGTCCATCCTCGGACTCACTCCATTACCCATCATCCCATCAAACAGCTTAAGAATCTCCCTAGGCTTTTCAAGGTACCCAAAAATGGAATGATAAGTTATCACATTCAGTGCACAACCCTTAACAATCATTTGATCAAGCACTTTATATGCTTCCCTAACTCTCCCATTTTCGCACAAAAGCTTTATAATCGTATTGTAAGTAACAACATTAGGTTCACAACCCAATTCCATCATCTCGCGATAAAGCCTAATTGCAAAATCAACACCTTCTGAGCGGCCCATAGCATGAAGAACCGTGTTATATGCCACCACATCCAATTCAATCCCCTTCTTCTTCATCTCTTTATACAATTTCACAGCCTTCCATGGCTTCCCACTCTTGCATTGTATATCCATATATATCGAATACGAATGCAAATCTTTACAAACGCCCTTTCGATCCATGTCTTCCCAAAACTCTCTACACTTACTCCACCACCCCATTTTAAACCACCCGCGAAGAATCATATTATATATCTTTGTGTTCACATACAAATCAAAGTCCTTGTTACTATTCTTCCCTAAGCACATTTCTTCAGCTTCAATTACATGTTTATACTCACACAGTGCATCAATAAGATTCGAAAAAGACAATTCATCTTTCAAATTAAACTCTTCTGTTCGATAATAAGTGCTTATTGCTTCTTCAACAAGGTGTGCTGATACATAGCGCTTGAAAAGAACTCGAAATGTGGTATGGTTTGGAATTGAATAAACATTTTTTCGCATTATTTCAATTAAATTCCATGCAAGATCGAATTCGAAGAACTTACCCAAAATATCAATCATTCGATTGAAGGTTTCGGTGGAGTGTTCGAAACCAAACTCGGAATCAACCCAGTTGAAGAACTCGAAGGCGCGTTTCCAATCATTGTTGTAACACAAGAGTGTTTCGAGAACTGTGTTTTGATCGAAATCGATTGAATTGCATGTGGTAGAGGGTTTATGAAACGAATTGCTGTGAAGTACAGAGTTCGATGATGATTTTGGATTGTTTTGATCAGAACAAGACTTGGGTTTTGAAGAAGAAGATGGATTTTGTGGTGGGTGAGAGTGAAAACTAAGAAAAGTTTGAACTTGAGAGAGAAGAGATTTAGGCAAACGAAGGGATTGGCACCGAGAAGAGAGCATATTGATCGTGTTTGTTGTTTGATTGCTTTTTAGGGTTTTACAGAGACAGAAAAACAGAGGACTAGGACGACATTTAGGGGCTGTTTGGCAAGGTTATTTTCGTTTCGCAACCAAACAAAGCTTTATTAAAGCCCAACCAAACAGTTCTTTGTCTTTTTCAGGGTTTTCTCAGTGTTTCTCTGTCCTGAACATTCTCATTTCTCTCTCTAATCAACAATGGAGGCTTCTCTGCAACTCAATGTGAGAACCTTCAGATTCCAAAAGTTCAATTCTAAACCTGTATCCAAACACGCCACCAAATTCGCTACGATTCGCTGCTCCGCCGCCACACCCACACGACGCTACACCATCACTCTGCTTCCAGGTGATGGCATTGGCCCTGAAGTCATCTCCGTTGCCAAGAACGTCCTCCAGCTCACTGGCTCTCTTGAAGGTAAACCCTTGTCTCAAAAACCCCAAATTGATTTCTTGTTTGGTTGCTGAGAAAATAGTGGAGAAAGATAGGAAAATAACTGATTTAATCTCAATTTCTTGGTGGACTAAATGTTGTTCTAGAGGTCATCAACCGTGAAGAGTTTATGCTTAAAAATTTTCTTACTTATTTCACAAACCAAACAGACTTGTTATTTTCCAGGGTTTAGGGTTTAGTAGTAAGATATAATTGATATCTACTATTAGGAATTGAATTTGGGTGAATGTTGGCCATCAACAGTGATGAGTTTTGTTTCAAAATTTTCCCTTCTTTCTTTTTTTTTTTTAAAAAGGAAACCAAACAGAGTTGTTTACTTTCAGGGTTTAGGGTTTAACAGTAAGATATTGGCATCTTATTTTAGGGATTGAATTTGGGTTCAAGGAAATGCCTGTGGGTGGGGCTGCCTTGGATTTGATGGGAGTTCCACTGCCGGAGGAGACCCTTTTGGCTGCAAAGCACTCCGATGCTGTTCTTCTTGGCGCAATTGGAGGGTGACTGCATTTCATTACCTCTCACATTATTTGGTATTATCTCATGAGTCATTTGGTTCTAAATTTTTATTTTCAGTCTATGTGATACATATTTTTTTGGTTTTGCAGGTATAAATGGGATAAAAACCAAAAACATTTCAAGCCCGAGACTGGATTACTTCAGCTGCGGGAAGGTCTTAAGGTCTTTGCAAATCTGAGGCCAGCTTGTGTTCTGCCACAGGTAACTATGGCCTATTACACTTTAAGTTGGGCAGATTTCTAATCTCTTGCCCTAAATTCTAAATGTTTTCAAATTTTGGTTATGTTTTGTAATTAGTGAATAAATCAAATGAATTTCAGTTGTGAATTTCATTCTTTCTCTATCCAAAATTTTATGCATAATGAGGGCTTGTATAGTTCTTCAAGCCATTCAAAATTTTGTATATCTAGTATTGTTGTGTTGGGTACACAGCTGTAACTTCTTCTTACTAAAAATCTGTAAAATGTCTTTGGTCAAAGACAATAGGTTTCTGCAAAAAGAAAATACCAAGTTGAGTTAGTTCACTATGGGATTTGATAATGGTGAAGTCTCCATTTGGCTATGGTAGTTCAGGCCCAAGTTTTTCACTGCCTATGTGAGGCACAAACTCATGACTCTTCCTGGCATTGCTGAAGTCCATTCAAATACGATCAAATGAAGATCTCGGCTTCATTTGATCAATGAAGCCCATTTCCATTGTATCCTTATTCAGTTCATCAATCAATAAAAACAACCTTCATTTGCATAAAACTTTTCAATTAGTTATCAAAAGTGAGCCATAATAACCACAAAATGGCACCCTAATAAATTCATAACACAATAAAATTCAACATAAAAAGGTAGATGTGTTTCACACTTGGTTATCAATTGTTTCTGGAACCCCACACTTGGTTATTTTGAATTCTATCTGGAACCCCACTACTTTGTTATGAATTTTCCCGAAAAGATCTATTTATTTGTTGTTTTTATGCGTAGGAACATCATAAACCCCAAACCTTATGTTTCCTACATTTTTTACTGTACTGTTCAGTATATGTTGGATTATTTTCTAGCAAAGGTATGAGATATTGTTGTGTAGACAGATATGGTAAGTTTATTTGTCAATCTTTTCAGTTGATGGTTATTAATTGTGGCTACTTTTGTACTCATGTCTATGCAGTATACTTCTATCAAAGTAAACTAGTATTTTAATTAACAACAAAGAATCCTGTGGTACAAACGACTCATTGACTTAGTTTAGTTTAGATTTAAAGCTTATCTTTATGTATGTCTTGCTAGTTTTGTTATCACACTTGTTTGTTTCTATGCAATAATGTGTCCATGAAATAATGCTAGATGTTGTTTTGCACTTTTTACATGCTCATTCTCTGTTTTTACCTGTTCCAGTTAGTGGATGCTTCAACTTTAAAGAAAGAGGTTGCTGAAGGTGTTGACCTCATGGTAGTGAGGGAGCTTACGGGAGGTTAGTGTACTTAGATCTCAGTTAAGGTCATTCTGGTTGAATGTTCTGCAGCTCTATTTGTCGTCTTTTCTTTGTTTGTTTGCATTTTTATTTTTTATGGATTGTTATGCTACTCTTTTTTCCTGAATATAGGTATTTATTTTGGAAAACCAAGGGGGTTTGGCACAAATGAAAATGGTGATGAGATTGGTTTCAACACTGAGGTCTATGCAACCTACGAGGTAGTTTTTTTATACAACTTCCTTTTTACTAGAGAACTTTCATGCAAATGCCAGAATTTACTTTCATCTCCCAAACCACAACCCACCATCTCTGTATTTTCTGTAATTTTTCTACATAATCTTTTATTTGATGTGAAAATTATTTCTTGACAGATTGATCGTATTGCTCGTGTTGCATTTGAGACTGCTCGGAAGCAGGGTAGGAAACTCTGTTCTGTTGATAAAGCAAATGTTTTGGAGGTATCTAGATAGTAATAGAGTTCTTCTATTACCCCTGTTTTAATTTATGCTTAATTTTTTTCATATATTATGGTATCTCTTTTTATTTTAAGGTGTCACTCGAGAATTTTACTTCAATAGTTTATTTCCAGTATCATGTGCATCCTAAAGAGAGAGAAAAAGAAGTATGATTGGCTGATCTGTGCAACAGTTTGAGATATAGTAATAAATGACCTTTTGAGATTTGTTGGTGAGTTTCTCTTTATATGATTAAGAACTTACTTTCTTCTGTTTTACCCTAAAAAATGTGGAAAACTTATGCTACTGATGCTGCTCTAGTGAAGTCGGTAATGATGAGAAGAGTTTATATTTATTAAACTGAGTGTGGCCAATAAGGGACTCTCTCCTATAGCGAGTTATGTTGGAGGGAAATTTTTATTTTTATTCTTTAATGGTAATGTCTTTCTCTCATCTTGCATCCTCTTTTCTCTTGAAAAGTAAAATTTTGTTGCAATGTACTCAGACAACACAGAAAAAAGAAAAAGATGGTTTATTTAATGCAACTTGTGCCCACCAATTTAGAGGCTCTATAAATATACCTTTTCATGTTGTTTAATGCAACTTGTGCATAAATACTAAAGATCATCTTCCCTTCTCTGGAAAGTAAATAATACTGGTAAATAAATGAGGATAAAATTTGAACTATAGTCCCATATTTTTTGAGTTTCATTATTTTGTGATATTGACCAGGCATCAATGCTTTGGAGGCAAAGAGTAATGGCGATATCCTCAGAGTATCCTGACATTGAACTCTCCCACATGTATGTTGACAATGCTGCAATGCAACTTGTTCGTAATCCAAAACAGGTTTGTCTTATCTTTGCAGAAGTTTTGTGTAATTTCTCTATTCACTCTATATACAGCTCATGCATATCACATTGATGAAATTGGAGGTCTTAAATCTCGAACTATAAACCGTTGCAGTTTGACACAATCATAACGAACAATATATTTGGTGATATTTTATCGGACGAGGCTTCAATGATCACAGGAAGTATTGGGATGCTTCCATCTGCTAGTCTTGGTGAAGCGGTATTGGCCATCACTTACATTCTCTACAAGATTTTAGTTTTTGGATCTTTACTCAAACAAATTCTTTGTAGATATTTTGTGGTTGAAGAATTGTTTTTCTCCATCTTCGGCAATATTCATCTGCAGGGACCTGGATTATTTGAACCCATACATGGGTCTGCTCCTGATATTGCTGGACAGGTTCAATTCACAACAGTTCAATTTCTTTCCACTGAAAATAAATAAATGCTTTTATTTTTTTGTGAACAGTAATGAATGTTTATAGACTATGGGGGTCTAATATGCAGGATAAAGCAAACCCTTTAGCAACAGTGCTCAGTGCTGCCATGCTTTTGAAGTATGGCTTAGGGGAAGAGAAGGCCTCCCAGAGAATTGAGACTGCAGTGTTGGATACTTTGAATAGGGGGTTTCGCACTGGTGATATATATTCAGAAGGAAACGTATGCATATTTCTATACTTCTGTTTTTTTCTTTTTTGGACCATTCATAAATGTTCAAATGTATAATGTTTCTTTCTTTCTATATTTCAGCTATAAAAATTTTTGTTTTATAAGCTTTAAAATTGTTTATGATTAGCAGCAAACAAATATTTTTTTTTTTTCAAATGTTATTATTATTTTTTTTTGGGTCTTTATATGGTCAATTCTTGTTTGTTCAGAAATTGGTTGGATGCAAGGACATGGGCGAAGAGGTGCTGAAGTCAATAAATCCTAAAATTCCAGCCGCTGTATGAATTGAAAAAAATAGATTAGCCCGACAAGAAGATGCTGATTTATTCCAACGGTTGTTTGCAATGGTTTTGAGAGCGACGCATTTTTGGTGCTCGGTTGAAATATGCTATGATAAGCTTCTAGCAATTAATCTCAAAATTAGAAAGGAAACTCAGCTTCTGTTTATTCAATTCTCATCAAAACGAAAGGAAGAACTCTTCCATGGAGTTTTACAATAAGAGAGAAAAAGAAGAAGAAGAACAAAAGAAGATACAACCCCCCTTATCTGTAACTCCTTTCCCCCTTATAATCCCTTTCCTGTAACAGATCCTAGAACTACCCACAACAACTGTCTAACAGACTACCCATAACTGTCTAACAGAACTACCCACAACTGTCTAACAGACTACCCACAACTGTCTAACAGATCAGTTCCTATCATTCCCCACCCCTTAAAAGGAAGCTTGTCCTCAAGGCTGGAAATGAGGAAAACGCTGCTGCAAGGAGTACCAAGTCTCCCAGGTGGCATCCTCAGGAATAGAATTAGACCAGTGAACCAAAACCATGGTAAGAGGCCGGCCATGTTTCTTGATCAGTTTTCTATCCAAAATCGCAAGGGGTTCCAATTGTAGCTGGCCATCAAGACTGGTAGGGGGAAGGGAAGGCTGCACAACAGTACCTTGACCCAGTTTAGGCTTCAATAAGGAGACATGGAAAACTGGATGCAGTTTGGAGGAAGATGGCAAATCAAGTTTGTAGGCAACAGGTCCCAGCTTCTGCAGAATTTGGAAAGGACCAAAATACTTGGGAGCTAGTTTAGCATTCCTCCGTAATGCCAGAGAAACTTGCTTGAAAGGCTGAAGTTTAAGGAAAACCCAATCGCCAACTGAAAAAACTCGCTCAGACCTGTGCTTATCTGCTTGTTGTTTCATTCGATGCTGGGACTGAACCAGATGTTCTTTTACAACTTCAAAATAGCAGCTCTATCCTGCAACAAAGTATCAGCAGCTGCCACAGCAGTAGTCCCTGAAATATAATGGTTCAAGCTGGGAGGGGTTTGACCATATAAGGCCTCATATGGTGTGACTCCTGTAGTGATATGGTAGGTAGTGTTATACCACCATTCAGCGAGAGATAGCCATTTGGTCCACACAGTAGGTCTGTCTCCTGCTAAGCACCGCAAGTACCCCTCAAGGCATCGATTAACGACTTCAGTTTGGCCATCCGTTTGGGGGTGATAAGAAGAACCCATACACAAACTAGTACCCTGCAATCGAAATAATTCCTTCCAGAATTTACTAGTAAACACTGGGTCCCGGTCGGAAACAATAGAAAGAGGCATCCCATGAAGTTTAAACACATTATCTAAGAATGCTTGAGCCACTGCAGTAGCGGTGTATGGATGGGTTAAGGAAATGAAATGAGCATATTTACTAAGCCTATCCACAACCACATAGATCACAGTTTTATGGGAAGAGCTGGGTAACCCTTCAATGAAATCCATCGAAATATCACTCCAAAGCTTAGTAGGAATGGGAAGGGGCTGTAACAACCCAGGTGCTGCCACTGTTTCAGACTTATTCCGCTGACACACATCACATTCAGCCACAAACTGAAGTACATCAGATTTTAGGCCTTGCCAATAAAAACCTTGTTTGATTCTTCTATAAGTTCTCTCTCCTCCTGAATGCCCACCGGTGGGAGTAGCATGATGTTCCTTGATGAGTGTGGTCTTTAGTTGAGGTGAATTACCCACTACCAACCTGGTTTTGTAATAGAGCATTTCATGCTGCCAAAGAAAATAAGGATGACTGGTTGGATTCTGAGTCAAATCTGCGATAAGTTGTTGGATAGAAGGGTCTTGTGCCCAACTAGTTTGAAGATCCTTAACCCAATGGCAGAGGACAACGGAGAGAGCGGACATACTACTCATATCTTCCTCTCCTTTTCTGGACAAGGCATCTGCAGCGTAGTTAGTTTTACCACTCCGGTATACAATTTCGTAATCAAAACCCATGAGTTTGGGAAGCCATTTTTGTTGCACGAGAGTGGTAATTCTCTGCTCCAGCAAGAATTTGAGGCTTTGGTGATCTG
Source organism: Camellia japonica (assembly GCA_030407325.1). NCBI lineage: Eukaryota > Viridiplantae > Streptophyta > Magnoliopsida > Ericales > Theaceae > Camellia > Camellia japonica. Next base: position 91,210,576 of record JAPPVO010000010.1, on the reverse strand, counting down.
TCCTAATGTGGAAATGTCTACCCAAGAGATAATGCCTCCATTTGGTAACAGCTAGAACGATAGCCAAGAATTCCTTCTCATATGTAGACAACCCAAAACTGCGGCCAGACAATGACTTACTAAAATAGGCTATGGGCTGTCCCTCTTGCATCAATACAGCTCCCAACCCCTTATCAGAAGCATCACATTCCAGCACAAAGGTTTTATCATAATTGGGTAAAGCCAATACAGGAGCAGTAGTCATAGTTCTTTTCAATAGAATGAAAGCTTGTTCAGCATCCTCTGACCATTTAAAGGCATCCTTTTTAAGCAATATAGTAAGGGGTTGGCTGATCTTGCCATAGTCTTTTATAAACCTGCGGTAATAGCCAGTCAAACCCAAAAATCCTCGAAGAGCTTTCAAAGATTGAGGTCTAGGCCAAGTAGACATAGCGTCTATTTTAACGGGGTCCGCAGCCACACCAGAACCAGAAATAATATGTCCCAAATACTCCACTTGCTCCTTCCCAAAAGCACACTTGGACATCTTAGCATATAGTTGATGAACTCTCAATTTTTCCAAGGTCAAAGTCACATGAAACATATGTTCCGCCCAGCTCTTACTGTATACGAGGATATCATCAAAAAATACCAACACAAACTTCCTCAAAAATGGCCTAAACACATCATTCATCAGGCTTTGAAAGGTGGATGGAGCATTGGTCAAGCCAAATGGCATGACCAAAAATTCATAGTGGCCTTCATGCGTTCGAAAAGCTGTTTTTTCAATGTCAGGAGCATGCATCCGGATTTGATGGTACCCAGATCTTAAATCCAACTTAGAGTAGAATTGAGCTCCATGCAACTCATCAAGTAATTCATCAATCATGGGAATAGGGTATTTGTCCTTGATAGTGTCCTTATTTAAAGCTCTGTAGTCAATACACATTCGCCAAGTATTGTCCTTCTTTTTGACCAAAAGGACTGGTGAAGAAAGGAGACACACTCTGCCTTATAACCCCTGAGTTCAACATCTCTTTTACTATTTTCTCAATCTCATTTTTCTGAATATAAGGATATCGATAAGGCCTGATATTTGGGGGATGACTACCATCCTTGAGAGGTATTTTGTGATCATGTGATCTACTTGGAGGTAAGTCACTGGGTTCCTGAAACACATCAGTATAATCATGTAAGATTCTATCAAGATCCGAATGAACCTCATGGGCAACTTCCACAGAATTGGAATGTAGGCTGCAAAGATGAGCTATGAGTCCTTGTGGTTTTTTCTGCATCAACTTCTCCATTGCCTTAACTTCAATTTGTTGTATCTCCACTGTTGCTCACCTCGCAGTGCATGTTTTTTGCCAAATGCAGTGAATTCCATCTTCAAATTCTGAAAATCCCACAACACTGGTCCCAAAGTAGATAACCACTGGACTCCCAATACCATGTCACAACCCCCCAAAGGTAATAATCTCATGTCAGCTGTAAAAATTGTACCCTGCATAACCCACTGGAAATCTTTCACCACAGCATTGCTGTGTAACTTGGTACCATCAGCTACCACCACTGTTAAAGGATTGGTGAATTGGATTGATGCTCCAGTTCGTTTTGCCATTACTGGGTCCAAAAAATTGTGGGTACTACCTGAATCAATTAATATAGTGACCATATTCTTTTTAACCTTTCCTTTAATTCTCATAGTCTTATAAGAGAAAGAACCTGATAGGGCATGAACTGAGATTTGCAATTCTTCTTGCACATTTTCTGGCACATTTTCTTTGTCCATGTCCTGCGCCACCTCCTCAAAGACATCTTCCTCATCTTCAGCTTCGAGCATAAAGAGTTGCTTCTTCTTGCAAACATGGCCTCTGAAATATCTCTCGTCACATCCATAACATAATCCTTTCATTCTTCTCTCCTCCAATTCCTTCTGTGTCAGTTTCTTTACAGCAGTTACTGACTCCACAGGTTTTGAGGCTGGCTCCATTGATTTGCTACTTGTAGGAAAACTGGTACTGTAGCTTTTGGAATAAACTCTATTCTTTTTAGCTAAGGCCTCAATTTTGTCTTCTTGTAACCTTGCTAAACCCATGGCTTGTGACACATTTCTTGGCATAAACATCTGTACTCCTGCCTTGATTTCATCCTTCAAGCCACTTATAAAACAACTAACAAAAAATTCTTCTGATAACCCATTTGTTTTATTTGCCAATTCTTCGAATTTTCCTTGATAAATTTGGACGGTTGATATCTGTCTTAATTTCGATAGTTGTCCCATGGCATCATCAAATAGGCTATCTCCAAATCTATCAACCAGGGCCCCAACAAATTCCCTCCAAGATCTGAGAACATGAGTCTTTTCATACCATCGAAACCAATGAATAGCCCTATCCTCCATGTGTATTGAAGCCAATCGCACTTTTTGTGTTTCATCGATCGGATTAAATTCGAAAAACTTCTCACACTTGTATACCCAAGCCTCAGGGTCTTCACCGAAAAATTTCGGGAAATCCAATTTGGCAAATCTAGTGTGCCACTGATTTGGATTATTGATGGGTTCTTGTGTAGGAATGATCGGAGGAATCGAAGAAGAAGAACTCACCTTTTCTGCAATTTGCTCGTACTTCAGGTTCAAGGCTAAAACCAATCCTTGATTCCTGCCATGGCTTCGGCCTGTTTATCCGAACTTTCTTTTAGATGCCGAATAGCATCCTCGATTCGTTTGATATCCTGAGATCGTGTACCGTCCGCCATTACCGAAGTGATTTGCCCAAGTCCGAAGAACGGTGGCTCTGATACCACTGATAAGCTTCTAGCAATTAATCTCAAAATTAGAAAGGAAACTCAGCTTCTGTTTATTCAATTCTCATCAAAACGAAAGGAAGAACTCTTCCATGGAGTTTTACAATAAGAGAGAAAAAGAAGAAGAAGAACAAAAGAAGATACAACCCCCTTATCTGTAACTCCTTTCCCCCTTATAATCCCTTTCCTGTAACAGATCCTAGAACTACCCACAACAACTGTCTAACAGACTACCCATAACTGTCTAACAGAACTACCCACAACTGTCTAACAGACTACCCACAACTGTCTAACAGATCAGTTCCTATCATGCTACTTTGATTTTGTTCCAGATTATAGCAAGATTCTCAGAAGTTCCTCTTATGTCTCATCCTTTTGTTTCTGTCAATTGTCTGCGGAATTTTAGTATTATAAGGCCAGCAATTTTAAGCGCTGTTTTTTTGGTTATTGGTTTTTGTTTTTGAATATCTATTTAAAACCTTTATTTGCTGGCAAGGGATGTTGTAATATGGAAATAATAATATGCTAAGATAATTTGAATTTATTGGGATTTTGGTCTTCATTTGCTTTTATGTGAATTTTGTAACTATTGTGTTATACGAGTGCGTGACAGAACTACTTATGCTAAAATAAAATTTAAAAAAATAAAGAGTTATATCTCAAATGTCTAGAATTTGTTTAAGTGGTTTAAAGTTGATGTGATGCAGCTATACATAAATTTTTTTTTTTTGGTATACTATGCACCTGTTTATTTTTCTTTGTTACATAGTATTTTTTGTAATTAATTGATTTATGGAGGTGGCTCTTTTAAAGATACTTGCGGAGGTTGAGTTTTTCCCTATTTTTAATTGGTTTTTAATTTTTTAAAAAATATTTTTGTTTAAAAATGATACTTCAATGAGTGTCTTGAACTTTTCATTGCTTCCAAAAAAAAGAAATTATCTTCGAAGCAATTTTAATCGAAAACAAATACCTGCATAAATACCAAAAAGAACTAAATTTCCACTTCGCTATGATTATGAGTAGCGAATTAAGGGCCGTTTGTATTCAGAAGGTCTGGTGCGATTGTTGATGAGAGGACTGTTACTAAAAGAATTAAGAAAAATTATGTTTGTTTAATAACTAGTGGACTAGTAATAGTTTCTGGTTGTTTTGAGAGATAGAAAATGAGAAGAAATTCTATTTTCACATACTTAATTACCTCAGTGCATAAACAGCAAAATCGATCCTCTTGGGCCCATTTTCTGGAAAACTCTTTAAAACACATAGGATCACATGTTTCAAAACTCAATTGAAGAAATCAAAGCCCAAGGGTGAGTTTAATCAAGCTTATTTCCAAACCAATTTTCAAGAACATGCATGAACAACATTCAAACATGACATGCATGCATTCAAACCAATTTAAAGCTCCAATGTGATGCTCTAATGAGCTCAATACTTTGAAAACATGATGGTTTCATGAACCTTAACTAGAACTTGTACATGCATGCAACAATTAGCTATGAATTCCCCTTTAAACTCGACAAAGAACACATGCATGCAAAGATTAAGCTTCAATTCAACACTTTTGGACCAAATCATGTCTTAGTTCTACAATGAAGCATGAATCATGCAAGGACGAGCTTAATGACAACAATAAGAGGATGAATTCTCTTACCTAAGTCTTCAATTAGGAGAATACAAGCTCAAGTTTGTAATTTATACTTCAATCTTCAAGCTTCTTAGCAAATCAACAAGATGAATGCACTCTCTCCCTTTCTCTCTCTCTAAATTCGGTGGGAACAAAGAATGAAGCTGAGCAAATGTTTTGGTGTAATGTATGCAAGGCTCAACAAGTGCAAGGTAGTGGGCCACTACATGGCCTTTTGGTAAATAAGGCCAACTTTGCAACATACCAACATTTAATCTAATTTAATCATACCAAATCGATTTTCAATTAAATATACCATAAAATCACATAAATTATGATGATTACAGAACATCAATCAATTTCAGATTTGGCCACTGATAAGGCCTTCAATTTGCAGTTCAATGCATAAGACGAGAACAGATAATTTGGCAGTCAAACAGATAGATTATGCATTTAAACAGTTACAGTCGATCAATCAGTCTCAGTTCTCAGTCAGTCAGTTCAGTATCTCAATCAATTCAATTATCGATCATAATCGGTCTCGGTTTAGCAGTAATCAGTAAATAATCAGTAAACAGTGAGGAGGGTTGTTACAGTCTCCCCTCCTTATAAAGAGTTTGGTCCTCCAAACTCGAAGTAACATATGACAACAGAGATGATACCTAACATAAAGGTGACTTTCACTCTATAACAGGAGCATAATCATATTAAAACAGAACTTTATGCACATTCAATTTTCAGTCAAGGACAGTTTCGGTTACATGTTCATTTTCACCTTCTTGTCCAGAGCATACATAGATGCCACAATTCTTACTTAAGCATACGAGGTGCACTCATTAGTACTACTAGAGCAGATACAGAACATATACAATGCAGAGCAGATACAGTACAGTAGCAGTGTCAGTACAGTGACAGTACAATAACAGTAACGGTAACAATACAGTTGCAGTACAGTAGTATTCACACTACTTATTTTAAGTACTTATCGGGGTTATAGATTTACGCTAGTCTCCTTTTCATAGGTAATTTCCCCCGTTAAGTTACAGAATTTCGATTCATCCTTTTCCGAGTTGTTCACCCGGTCTTAGTTCAATTTGGTTCTCCATTCGGTGATCCATCACAGTCAATCTAGTTCATTCGGGAGTTATCAGAAACATAAGGCGAATTTGTACATTACTCCCATAGCGGTAGGCAGAGTTCTGAAGTAAGCATTCATTTACTATTCATCAGTTCCAGTTCTCACAGATTTAGTCATAGTACATGTCAATACGAAAGCAGTCATACAGATTACATATACTTCCAGACAGTCAGAGTTTATGATCAAAACCGGTCTATGCTCAACAGATCCCATCAGTCCTGAAGTACAGTAATCACCAAACAGTCTTTTCCCAGTCAAACTAGTTCATGGTCATAACAGTAATACCGGGTAAGTCATCACATGTTACATACCCAGTTTTCCCACATTGTAAGCAATTCAGATAACAGTTCTCAACAAGAGTTTTCTCAGGTCAATTCGATGAAAGTTTGACCAGGTCATGTCAGATGCAAGTTCTGCCTAATCATTTCAAGTAAAAGTCCAATGCACAAGCACCCAACAGAAATTCTATCAGTTACACAAAGGGTTTCATCAACTCACCGTTCTATCAGATTAGATCGGATAACAGCTCCATTCCTATCATTTCCAGATCAGTTAACATTAGTTCATACTCCGGTCATTTCAGTACATAATCAGTAGTTTCACAATTAGTCTGAGTTCATCAATTGTCAAACTTACATCAGAGTTTGGTACCATTACAGTTCATATCAAAGCAGTATAGGTCATATACAACGTGTTCCTCCCAATAAGTTTACAGGCAAATGCACAGGCATGCGGTCAATCATATCGAGAGGTAAGCATCACAGTCAATATAGCAATTACCAATAAATCCTTCATATAGGCATATGGTACACAGTAATACATCACCTAAGGTTCTTGGTGACACATAATAGTGAGTTGCCCTACGAGGGTTCCAGATCGGTCATACAGTCACTAAATCATAGGCTCGCAGGTTCAATCAAACAGTCATGTCAATTTTCTACAATCACAATTCACAGTCTAGAGTTTATCATTTGGGGTCTTTATTCAGTCATGCAGTTCCAGGGTCACAGTCCCAACGGTTAAATTATCAACAAATAACATAACAATCATTCCGAGCAGAGGTATCGTCATGTATGTGCATGTTCAGAATCCACTAACATTCCTAAGCAAAGGTAAGCAGATATGTACATAACTCTAAACAGTTTCCATAGCACAGGTAATTGTTAACATGAGGTTTTACAGTGTTGCACATATAATCCGCATCAACAATAGATTTCAAGAGATTCATTATTCACAGTCCATTCCTCTTAGTCCTAACAGTATTACAAGCATGGGAACATATATACAGGTGTGAGTTCAAAATCAGTTTTCATGTAGACATTCATTCACGAATTCATAAGCAGAAGTTCATCTTTACCAACCAACATGGGTCCGTAGTTTCAGCAGTCTCACACACAAATAGTTTGCGTGTATAATTTGAGTTCAAGGGTCCGTTCGTTCAATAATGTCCGTCAATACGTAACGGTGCAGTATGAATCATAGTCGTACAAATTTCTCGAATTACAGTCAATCATGAGGTATTCCCATGTTCAACAGTTCTAGTACAGTTCAAAAGGTCATACCTAACAGTTCACATTCAGTTTGTGCAATACGATACAAGGACTTAACTCAGCAAGTTCTCGCCGTTTACAAGTCCTAACAGTTCTCATAGTGTATGGTTCATAATTCCAGTAATTCAATCGGTTCAGTCAATATGTTCACAGTCTATACCAAATTACGGAATATACAATTCCTACACAACGTTCGCATAAGCAGTTTCATCTATTTAAGGTAATACCTGCGTCAGTCTTTTCAATGTTCCGAGCATTCTCTGGAACTAGGGTCTAGATCTAGACTCATCATCGTTCGGTTGAGTTTGTGGGCAAGATTTAGGCAAGCAACCTTCCTATCCACGTCTAACTGAGTCTCGGATAGGCGGCGGCGACGCCCCAGTGGTATTTCCCACATACAGTACAGATAGGTATATCATTGTTCACATTACTTCTTCGACCTTTATTGATCAAAGCTATTGCCCGAGATTTTCCATTCACGGAGGTCATTTTCACTTTCTGTTACTTCTGTTTCATTCTTTCTGATTCAGTTGACGATGTTAATTTGGATATTTCAATGCTGCTACGTTATCTCAGACATTATACTCTATCCAGGACATCTACACACTTTGACGGTTTTAAAACGTCGATTCAGTCAATCATATCTAGGTCACACCCACATTCAGTTCTTTTCTAGTCTTTGTAGTCAGTATTTATCGTGTGGGGTGCCTATCGAACTAGCTGGGTAAATTTTACCTCATATTCGAGCACAGTCTTATCACCTTTCAAGTTGTTCAAACTCAGGTACTTTCCCATTTCGGATACATTGGGGTAAGCATTTTTCGAAGAAAACTTCATACATTTTCTCAGTTTCTAAACCCAAGTCTCAGTTTTCAGTGGTTCAATACCTCATGGAAATTCCGGTGGTTTCAGTTTATTTGGGTTTCTGTATCAGTGCCATCAGTTCATATTCAGTTAATTCAGGCACGGTCACATGACCCTTTGCTTTCACACGTTCATTTTCTTATAGATTTCCACAGTCAGTAGTAGCATTAACATTACACGTTATTCCATTCAACTTCTTTAAGTATGCATATAGGTTTCGTTTCCGTTTACATAGGCAGTACGGTAATCATAAGCATAGACAGTTGCATACTTAAACACATTAATCACATTAGCATATAATTTTCATATCATAACCACACACGCTTTTTTTTTTTTTTTTATGCTCATGTAATGCCCTAACTTCTTTTCTAGGACATCCTATAGCTCATTTGGACACGTGTGTGCGGTATAACTCGTGGTTAAGTATCGCTCTGATACCACTCTGTCACGACCCAAACCCGTCCCTATGGGTTTAGCACCGTAACCGGCCAGTAATCCGAGATTACCGAAGGCCTGCTTAACAGTAATACAGTAGTACAGAGTACAGGGGCATGGCGGAAGCCAATACAGTAAATAAATAATGTCCAATGAGCTGTGACAGTCTGTATGCAAAAAGATTTTTCATACATATAGACATTCAGTACAGAACAGTATGCACAATATTTACAATCATTTAGTACAGGGACTTAATCCCTATTAAACAGTACGGTACAGTCTATACAGTAATACAAAACGGTACAGAGACAGACGGGGAAATAAAACACCCCTAAGCCATAGCTTGAACAGGCTTGGAACCTCACAGTGAGGCACAGTGGTTGGCTTGACAAAACTGGAGTTTACTCCGACGCCTCTAGCAATGGTCCGGTGCCTGTACACCTACATATATATATGAGCAGTGAGCTAAAGCCCAGTGAATAACACAATGCGTAAAGGGGTTAAGAAGGAATGTCCTTTCAGTGTTGAAAACAGTCATTTTAGTCAGTTTATCAGTCAATCAGTTTGTGGCTCATATTTCAGGCCATAACAGTCATTTCAGTTAAAATAGTGATATATGGTACATCCATTGGCATAACAGTACAGTAAACAGTAGGTCTTAAAAGACTGGGTCTTAACAGACCAAACAGTAAATGATGGCCATCAGTAGCAGTACAGTAACAGTAACAGTAACAGTAACAGTAACAGTACTATTTCAGAGAACAGTACAGTACTTGTGGATTCAAGAGGTGTCTCGCACAGACTCTAGAGGTGGCTCACACTGTAGCACTTAGCTCCGTAGATTCTAGAGGTGGCTCACAGTGTAGCACTTAGTTCCGTACAGCACTTTGTTCCATATCAGAAATACATAATGGCCATCATATCAGTAAACAGTAGTGGTTCCAAACTTGGGAACCGACAGAGATCTTTCTGTCACAGTAACAGTAAACAGTAGGTGCCAAGGATGCCACAGTACAGTTCAGGATATAAGATATACATTCATTCAGTAAACAGTTCAGTTCGGTAAACAGTTCAGTAAACAGTAAACAGTTCAGTTCAATAAACAGTTCAGTAAACAGTTCAATTCAGTAAGCAGTTCCGTAAATAGTTCAATTCAGTAAGCAGTTCGGTAAACAGTTCAATAAACAGTAAACAGTTCAGTTCAGTAAACAGTAAACAGTTCAGAAGATAATCATTTTTGAACATATCTTTACGCAGTTGTTACTCACAGAGTCCTGGGCTACAGTAAGCTAGAGCGTCTCCTCGGTAAGCCAACCCTACACAGTTAACAGATTGAACACACACTAAGCTACACAGTTGGGAAAGATAATAACTTAATCCCTAATTTGCCTCGGTGTGGTTCTACACTTAAATCCTCATTAAGATGCCTTAAACTAGGCCTAAGAATGCCTAGAATGGAATGAGGATGCAAAGATGCATTCAGAAAGCAGTTTCAGAATTTTCAGAAAAACAGTTCCCCGCTCGAGCGTAGGTTTCCCCGCTCGAGCGGACATGCAACAAAGGTCCCCGCTCGAGCGTAAACTCCCACGCTCGAGCGTGTGACACAAGCCTCCGCTCGAGCGTACATACCAGCGTACTCCCGCTCGAGCGGACTGTAAAAGCAGTGAGAGATGCTGGGAGCTCGATTTCCCCGCTCGAGCGGCACTTCCTCCGCTCGAGCGGACGATCAAAATCTGGAAAACCCAGATTCAAACTCCAAGTTCAAAACCAAGTTTTCAAACACCAAAATCGATCCTCTTGGGCCCATTTTCTGGAAAACTCTTTAAAACACATAGGATCACATGTTTCAAAACTCAATTGAAGAAATCAAAGCCCAAGGGTGAGTTTAATCAAGCTTATTTCCAAACCAATTTCCAAGAACATGCATGAACAACATTCAAACATGACATGTATGCATTCAAACCAATTTAAAGCTCCAATGTGATGCTCTAATGAGCTCAATACTTTGAAACATGATGGTTTCATGAACCTTAACTAGAACTTGTACATGCATGCAACAATTAGCTATGAATTCCCCTTTAAACTCGACAAAGAACACATGCATGCAAAGATTAAGCTTCAATTCAACACTTTTGGACCAAATCATGTCTTAGTTCTACAATGAAGCATGAATCATGCAAAGGACGAGCTTAATGACAACAATAAGAGGATGAATTCTCTTACCTAAGTCTTCAATTAGGAGAATACAAGCTCAAGTTTGTAATTTATACTTCAATCTTCAAGCTTCTTAGCAAATCAACAAGATGAATGCACTCTCTCCCTTTCTCTCTCTCTAAATTCGGTGGGAGCAAAGAATGAAGCTGAGCAAATGTTTTGGTGTAATGTATGCAAGGCTCAACAAGTGCAAGGTAGTGGGCCACTACATGGCCTTTTGGTAAATAAGGCCAACTTTGCAACATACCAACATTTAATCTAATTTAATCATACCAAATCGATTTTCAATTAAATATACCATAAAATCACATAAATTATGATGATTACAGAACATCAATCAATTTCAGATTTGGCCACTGATAAGGCCTTCAATTTGCAGTTCAATGCATAAGACGAGAACAGATAATTTGGCAGTCAAACAGATAGATTATGCATTTAAACAGTTACAGTCGATCAATCAGTCTCAGTTCTCAGTCAGTCAGTTCAGTATCTCAATCAATTCAATTATCGATCATAATCGGTCTCGGTTTAGCAGTAATCAGTAAATAATCAGTAAACAGTGAGGAGGGTTGTTACATTGACTTACCACTGCTCTAGCTTTGATTATTTTGGAGAGAGGTTTAGGTTATTTTGTATATTGTGATGCCTCACGAGAAGGTTTGGGTTGTGTTTTGATGCAAAAGGGGAAGGCAGTAGCCTATGGCTCGCAGTAGTTGAAAACACACGAGAGGAACTACCCTACTCATGATCTAGAGTTAGCAGCGGTGATTTTTGCCTTGAAGATTTGGAGGCGTTATTTGTATGGTGAGAGATTTGAAGTATTTTCTGATCACAAGAGTCTGAAGTACTTGTTTACTCAGAAAGATTTGAATTTGAGGAAGAGGAGGTGGATGGAGTTCATAGAGGACTATGATTTCGAGTTGCATTATCATCTCGGGAAGGCCAATGTAGTGTTCGATGCTTTGAGTAGGAAGTCTATTAGTAGTGTGGTCTGTATTGCCATCCGGGAATGGGAGATGTTGGGTACTCTTGGTGAGTTTGACTTGCACCTTGGCAAGTTTGTTGAATTTGCGGCCTTGTTTTTTATAGCTGCACAACCTACACTTGTGAAACGAATATTAGAAGTGCAGAAGAACGACCTTGAAGTAGAGACCCTCCGGGAGAAGATCTCTAGTGGGAAAGTAGAACGAGGCTTGAATGTGTATCCAGACTTGAGTGTTAGATACCGTGACCATTTGTTTGTGCTGGAGTCTTGTTGAGAGGAGGTACTCCGAGAGTTTCATCATTCACGCCTTGCGGTGCATCTGTGAGGCACAAAGATATATAGTCGGCAGTTTTGGTGGAGAGATATGAAGAAGGACGTGGCGGTGTTTGTATCGAAGTGCCTTACTTGTCAGCAAGTGAAAGCTGAGCATTAGAGGCCAGCGAGTTTGTTGCAACCTTGCCTATAGCCGAGTGGAAATGGGAGCATGTCACGATGGATTTTGTTGTGGGGTAGTGATGCCATTTAGGTGGTAGTTGACCGATTGACCAAGTCGGCACACTTTATAGCTATGCGTGCAAGTGATTCAGTAGACTATCTTGCCGACCTTTATATTAGGGACATAGTGAGATTACACGGGATCCCTCTAATGATAGTTTTTGATAGAGATCCGCATTTTACAACTCGACTGTGGCAGAGCTTGCAGTGTGTCTTGGGCACTAGGCTAACTTTTAGTACTGCGTACCATCCTCAGATTGACGGACAGTTCGAGCGTACTATTCAGATCCTTGAGGATATGTTTCGAGGTTGTGTGCTTGATTTTAAGGGGTCGTAGGAGAGACACATGCCCTTGGTGGAGTTTGCCTATAACAACATCTTTTAATCGAGTATTGGCATGACACCATTTAAGGCCTTATATGGCCGACCTTGTAGATCCCTGGTGTGTTGGGCCGAGGTGGGAGATGTACCTTTGTTAGGCCCAGAGTTGGTTCGGGAAACGATGGAGAAGGTAGCATTTATTCGTAAGAGGTTGGTTACGACTCAAAGTCGTCACAAAAGTTATGCTAATCGTAGGAGGAGACCCTTGTCCTTTGAGGTGAGAGATCATGTGTTTTTGAAAATATCACCTAGGTGGGGTTTGACAAGATTCGGAAAGAGTGGGAAGTTGTCCCTTCGGTTCATTAGGCCTTTTGAGATCCTTGAGCGGGTCGGAGAGGTTGCTTATCGGTTGGTGTTGCCGCTACAACTTTTCGGAGTGCATGGCGTGTTTCATATCAGTATGCTTCAGAAGTATGAGCCGGATCCATCGCACGTGTTGGATTGGACCAATTTGGAGGTAGATGAGAATGCCTCGTATGAGGAGAGACCGGTGAGAGTCTTGGATAGACGGGACCAAGTCTTGCAATGCAAGACAATTCCCTTAGTAAAGGTATTGTAAAAATATCACGGGGTCGAGGAAGCGACTTGGGAACGAGAATTGGAAGTTCAAGAGAAGTATCCGGACTTGTTTATTTGTTGCTTGAACATGTATTGAGATTTTGATTGTGTTAATGAGAAATATAAGCATTGTATATGTTTTAACTTATGAAAACATTGTAGAAGTTATGGGCATTTTGGAAACATGTATTCAACATGAGTATTGTATATGCTTTGAGAATTATGGAATGTTGTGGATGTTGTATCACTTTTGGAAACACTGTATATGTTGTGAAAATTTCGAAAATTTGAATCTTGATTAAACATTGTAAATATTTCGAGAAAATTGTAAATTCACTATAATATGGGACTTGTGTATTGAGTCGATAAGAATGGATGACCGGAGGATGGGTCATGGTATTGAACCTGTGAGAATAACGTTATTGTGAATGGTTTAATTTTGATGTTGAACTTGATTTGTAATTTCGAGGACAAAATTTTTTAAGGGGGGGAGGTTATAGCAATTTCGGTTTTAACCCATTACTTATTGTATTCTGGACTCGGGTTGGTATGGTTTTGAATAGTTATTCATATCTCTTTTCTTGTCTTCTCCTTTATTTTGGTTATTGGGTTGTAGTTGTGCGTTTAGGACAGGTTGGTTGCTTATTTTTCCAAACTTTTATTGCCCAAATTTTAGCTTTTCCGCTCGAGCAGGCATTCTTGCGCTCGAGCGGGATTTGCTACTTCTCAACATTTCTTTTGCAGTTCTGAAATACTGGGAAAGTGCATTGGACGCTCGAGCGTCCAGTCCCATGCTCGAGCAAGGACCTTCATCTGCAAAACTTCTGGAAATGTGCATTCCACGTTAGAGCGCCTACTTTCACGCTCGAGCGGAACTTTGTGTCTGACGCTCGAGCGAGGCTTTCCACGCTCGAGTGGACTGTGCGTATAACAGTCCGAGAAGATGATATTTTGAGTCAGTTTTTCATATTTCTCTCTCTCTAAAACTTTCCAAAAAGCTTGTTCTTGAGCCTTTCTCTCTAGAATTAACCTTATCTTTTAGATTTCATCTAGATTCGTTGATCTTTTCACCCTAGTGCCTTTGAGAAAAAGGTAGAGCTCGTCAAGATCTACATTTTGATCCAAATAGAAGGGAGTTTCAGTGTTCTTGGAGTTTCTCCCTTGTTTGACTCATCTTCTTCCTTTGAGGTAAGGATCTTTTCTACACCCTCATATGTTATTTAGCTTAGTTATTTGTATCTTGCATGACAATGATGTGAGTTGAGGGTGTTGTAAGCAAACCTAGGGTTTGGGTATATATTGAGAGGGATTGTTGATAAACATGAAATATATGAATGTGGGTTTGAAAATGAAATGATGTTGGATCACAATGGTTGGGAACAATATTTGGGTTGATAATTAGAAAATGGGAAGTTTTGCCCTAAAATGACTATCATGATTATTTTATAGAGATAATTGAAATTGTCATTGAAAATGTGAAATTATGAGAGTATTGAAATGAATGGTGGGATAAGTTATGTATTAACTCATTCTTTGGAAATTTGAATAAATTATCTATCATGGGATTGAATATCTGTTTAGAAATAACTGTATTAGGCCATCGGTGGAGGATAACTATGATTGTTGTAGAAATTGCATGAGAATTAGGTGAATTGAAACTAATCTCTTATTGTTTGTCATTGAATATGACTATGTTTATATACATTGTATATGTATGATTATGTGGGAGTGGAAAATGGGATGTACTCCATTGTTTGATGTCGTGTTTAAATACATTGCATATGTATGAATGATTGTTTGGGAGGAAAAATGGGATGGACTCCATTATAATTAAGTTGGCCGGAGTGTCCTAGGTGAAAGTCTTAAAATTATACATGGGTGCCTAGCCCGCAGACGAAATATCCGTAAAATGGCAATTATAGTGCTTGTATAGCCTACGTTTACATAGGTCTCGTTTAACGGCTGCCCGTGGACGAAATTTCCGTGAAAGAAAAGTTTGAAGTGTTCATGCATTGTTGATATGATGGTAGAATGGATGAGTTGAAGTCTCATTTGGATTGTTAAAGATATAATGAAATCGGTCCATGTGATGAAATGAGTGGAAATTGGTACCTTATGATTATATAAACTGTGGATGCCCCTATCACTAACATTGTGTATGCATATTATATTTATACCTTTGCTAAGTTTCATATATTGCGTTAGATGATTTCTACTGGGCTGTGGCTCACCCTATTTGGGAATAACATTTTCAGGTGTTGGTGACTTACCTCCACCAAGGCAATAGTTTGGAGGGATATTTTGGGGGCAAGAGCTTCTTTAATTTGAATTGTATATTTTTGTAAAGTCTAGGACTAAATGTGTATGAGCTAGTCTCCTTTTGTGTAACCAAGTCAAGGCTTGGAAAGACGTAAGCCAATAAGGCATTTAATTATGTTAAACTCTTTTGTATTATTAACTTCATGTAATGAAAGGGCCATTTACTCTGATTTATGCTGTTTTTAATATATGTTTAGGTTGTATTTTTTTTTTTTTTTGGGGCGTTACAGCGGAAGACTCCGATATTTGCTAATCCAAGAGTGGGAATAGAATGAGACATACTAATCAAAGTATAAACACTCCAAAATGAGTAATGACTACAGAAAGCACACATATATTAACATATAATGGATATTCTCATCAATTCTAATATGTACCAATACTAAAAAAATCTTTTTGGAATTTTTTTTAAAACAAAGCAAGACAAAAAACGAATAGGCACACATTTTTTTTTTAAAAATAAAGCAAGACAGAAAATGAACAAGCACTCATTAAAAGACTCAAAAAGAAAAAACACACAGAAACCCAAAAACTAAAACGAATAAACAAATTAACACAAGTTAACTTTTCTCACCCAAACTACTTTAGTATGAACAAAGTTGTGAGAATTGCGGTTCTTGGGTGATGTCTTGACGTTATGATTCCCTTTCCTTTCAATGGGAACCCGTCTCGATGTGGTTTCCAACTTCCTATTCCTAGGTCTAGGCAAATGCAAATTCACCCCATGTTTGGTCTCAAGCAAATCAAAATAACAAGGTCTATTATGACCCTTAACCTCATTACGACCAATGAAGTGTCTCCTATCCCACGAGATGTTGGAATTTCTTCTATCTCTATGAGACACTCTCCCATGCAACTCATAACAATAAGGGTGAATATGACCATACATACCACAATGATAACAAACAAAAACAGGGTGTACTTTCTTTTCTTTGACCTTACCAACTCTAGGAAGATTGAGAAGTCATTCCTCTCGTTGAATCTTGTGCTCCCCCCTGCTCTTGAGTTCTTATATCATGAGATGTGGATGCACTCTGTTTTTGCTCTTTCTTACCACCAAAGCCAATGACACTCTTGTTAAAACAAATTTGTTGAGACCCAATGATATTGTCCAAAGTCTTTGATCCTTTGTTCTAAAGACCAATGGTTGCCATATCACACTTGAGCTCTTCCTCTTTCTTGATGATTAGCTCTTCTAAGGCATCTTGAGACATTTCGAGAGTTTCAATCTTTCTTCATATGTTGCATAGATTTGCAGTAGCTCATTCCTCTCTGTCTCACAAGTTAAGAGTTTTGCACAAAGGACTTGTCGATCATTAGATATCTTGATGGCATCATTCCTAGCCTCGGAAATCTCCTCTTTTAGTTTGACATTCTCAATTTCACATGCTTTGAGTTTCGTAGTGAGTTTGCCATTCAATTTGGATAAGTTAAGAGATTCCTTATACAACTTTTCATAAGATTGCTGAAGCTCTTCATCATCACTCCTCGAGGATTCATTATTAGTGGTATTCTCAACCGGCCTCTTCGAATACTCTATTTGTCCTTTAGTTTCGGAAGCCTCCATGAAAGTAAGAAATTGTTCATGTCCCTCTTCACCTTGATCTTTGTTGTCACTTTCATCTTTATCAGTTTTTGATTCATTATCCCAGGTGATAGCGTGGGCTTTCTTTTTCCTCAAACGAGTAGGGCATTCTTGAGCAAAGTGGCCAAATCCTTGGCATTTACAGCATTGGACTCTTTCAGAGTTCCCTTGTGTCTTTCCTTTCTTTTTCTGGGTTATAGAATTAATTTTGAATTTATCTTTGCCTTTGGATTTATGAGTTTACTCCAAAAGATTAAGATTCTTTTTCAGAAAAGACTTTTTAAATTGTTTTACGAAAGCATCCATAATCTTGGAGTCAATCTCACAATCCTCATCAGAATCCTTTCCAACTGTATGAGCACTACTCAAAGCAATATTGTCTTTTTGTTTCTTTTTGAAATTTCTATGTGCCTCATAAGTTTGGAGATTTCTAACCAAATGATCCAGCTTGAGATTGTCAACATCTTAAGCCTCCTCAGTAGCCGTAACTTTTGGTTGGAACTGATCGGGCAAGAACATCAAAATTTTTCCCACAACCTTGGATTCAAGTATTTTTTCACCTAAATTGAAGCTGAAATTTAAAATGTTACTCAACTTCGCATAAAATTCATCAAAGGTCTCACTATTTTTCATTGAAAGGTTTTCGAAACTAGACGTGAGCCTTTCAAGTTTTGAGTGTTTAACCGAAGGAGTGCCCTAATGAATAGTTTGTAAGATATCCCAAGCCTCTTTTGCGACTTCACAATTGCAAATACGACTAAACTCTTCAAGTGTGACAGCGCAAAAGAGAGAATTGATAGCTTTACTATTCCAGCTACTATTTTGGTAATCAATTGTGTCTCACTTATCAATTGGTTTGGGGAAAGTTACTCCATCAATGGTAATTGTCGGTTCGGTCCGCCCATACATGACAGATTGCCAAACTTTTTCATCAATAGATTTTAAAAACGATCTCATCCGAGCTTTCCAAAATGAATAATTGGATTCATCAAGTAAGGGTGGTCGAACCATAGAATTTCTCTCACGAATTGAATTCATTATCATAAATCAAACAAGATCTCGCTCCAAAAGTTTTTTTAAAAAATAGAGCGACTTGTTCTGATACCAATTGAAAAACCTAGTAATCCCCTAAATATTGATTTGTGATTATGTACCAATTTTAAGTAGTAAATAACAATCTCAATCAAACAATCAAGACAAATCGACACAACAATTTTAATGTGAAAAAACCACAATTGGAGCGCCTCCAATTGTGATAAAAAAATCACGGGTAAAAGCCACAAAACAATCCACTAAGAAGACGAAAGGAATTACACAAGTGCACTCTCAATTACCTAGCGAATCCATGCCTGAATTGAATTGACCCTTATATGCCTCTTCCACCACTGTCTTCACCTTGGAATCGTCTTGCCTAATGTTGAATCCACAACGCCGATGTCAAATCCACGATGATGAGCCACTCCAGAATCCACCA
Organism: Camellia japonica; assembly: GCA_030407325.1. Taxonomy (NCBI): domain Eukaryota; kingdom Viridiplantae; phylum Streptophyta; class Magnoliopsida; order Ericales; family Theaceae; genus Camellia; species Camellia japonica. The sequence goes on along the minus strand of JAPPVO010000010.1, from coordinate 91,192,161 downwards.
AAGCTTCAGGCCCAAATTCCACAGAATCCACCGAGGAAGAACTCTCTCTTTTGTATAGAATAAACAAACAGTCCTTTGATGTATACTTCTCAAACCCTAATATCCAAGAAGAAGATCTGGAAGCTGTAATCCTAAAAATGGATGAAACCACATATTTATAGAAAACTAATCCGCGATCTCTGCTTGAGCGCAAGAATGGTCGCTTGAGCGGACCTCGCTCGAGCTCAGGAAATTTTGCTCAAGCGTAAAATCCCAACATCCAGTACTTTTGCAGACAGGTCAAACTTCTGGAACCAAACGTTCTCCGCTCGAGCGCACAATTGGACTCTCGAGTGGACAAGCAACTTCGACTGTATTTTTTGCTTTTTGCTTCGGGGGCACTGCCCCTTGACCCCGCCTGGGCGCTGCCCTAGACCCACCAAGGGGCATTGCCCTCTGGACCCCCGCGAGCTGACCGGGCAGCTCGATCCTCGACATAGTCAGCGAAGTGGCAAACATGAAAGAATAGACATCATATACTCCTCTGCATAGACACAATTCGGATTGAATTCGCATCTAAAACTTATAGCCCCATTGAAATAAAAGATCAAATAAAATTACAACTGAAAGGAGTTTTGTCAAACGGGATTGCCAAGAATAAAAACCTAACATCATTTAATTCGAAACTTAACTTCTGAATAAAAGTGATTAGTTTGACAAATTTGTTCAAAAAAAAAAACTTTTGGTAGTTGATATCCAAATATAATGAAATAATTTAGCAGTTGATGTCCAAATATAATGAAATAATTCGACACTAGTTGTCTGACTAAAAACTGCGAAAGGAAAAAAAAAAGTTCTGCAAAAAAAAAAAAAAAAAACTAACATTTTCATCACTAATAGAGTATAAATCTAGAGATTCAAATAATATGAGCATTGTTATAAGAGTATTGCTTTGTAAGTAATAGAGGAGTATAGAGTGTGTAACAAGCAAAGTGACAATAATGAAAAAAATAGGGTTTAGTTTTTTTTTACTCAAAAGGTGTACATTGAGATTTTTTTTTTTGTTTTTAAAAGATGTGTATAGAAAATATTTTCATATAATATTATGGGTGTTAGTAGATGTCCATTATGATCATTTTAATTTAATGTATAATTGTTATTAAAATAATATTTCATTAACTATGTGCACTGAGCTAAATAAGCCCTCTTTCATTCATCACTCCTCAGCAATTTGTTGGAACGCTTATGGGTTTCCAAGCCAAATAATGCTAGGAATACCAAATTTTCTACCAAATAAATGATCAAATGCTAGGGATGCTCGCAGTTCAGTTTTGGACGATTCGGTTTGCGGTTTGAACCCACACGCATATGTGTGGTTTGCGGAAAATTGAATTCGCAACCGCCCGCAATGCGGGTTACGGTTTGTGCAGATAGAGTTCACGGATGTGTGGGCAATTTGCAGATTGAACTTTTCTCTTTAAAAATTTATTTTTGGGCTCTTTTTTTCTTTTCTTTTTTTCTCCCCCTTTTTGTAAATATTTATTTTGAGCCATTTTCCCTCTATTTTCTAAAATGCTCAACATTAATAATTAATGAATTAAAACTTATAAACTTAAAAATACAACAAAATCAATTCCTAACACAAGCAAATCATTCAAAATCCTAAACTTTTAATAAAATCATAAACTAACCCAAGCACATCTTTCAAAATCTTAAATTAAATCATCAAAATCATTCACTATCCAACGATACAATTAAAATAAATCCATTCAAAATTCTAAACTTCCCGAAAAGTAATTCTTCATTAATTTTTACATTCATCCAAAATGCAATAATAAGATAGCAATAAATTCTTGTCAAACTTTATCAAATTCAAACCCATTAAATAAAATAAAAACATTTGCAAACTCACAAAATCCATCATGAATCACAGCCAACTTTCAAAAATTCCAATTCCATGTGTATGTTTGTTGGGCAAAAATATGATAAGATGAATGAAATCAATGGTCCAGGTTAAAAAAAAAAAAAAAGAAGTCTAAGTGTGGACGGGTGCTTGCAAGTCCGGTAAAACCCGCAATCAGCAATAATGCCATATTCCAAACCGCATCCGTTTGCATTGTGTCTGCGAAATCGCCTATTTGTATGCGGATCGGTTCGGATTGGGTGGATTGTGTGGTTCAGATAACCTTATGCCTAGCCTTATCAAATGTCTTATATGAGTGTGGGGTCCACAAATTTATTTGATTAAAAATTTGGGACGTACAACATTTTCCTTCCAAGCCACGTAAAGAGGGGCTGAGGCGGTGTCTGATTCCAAAACCTACCTCTTATCTACAATTGATAAAGTGGGAGGGTTCTGGGTGTAGCTCTGCATGCTCTCCAATTGACAAACTGTGTTCGGCATATGAGGTGGCATTCCAGATAATCCAGTCAGTTGTTGAGGGCAAGGAGCTTTAACACCATTGGAAAATAACGGAGAATTTGGCCAAACGATGGGACTTGAGGGATGTTGCTGGAATGAATTGGAGTTGCTCCAATGATGTCCATGAACAGGGCAGGTGACATTCCCAGAAGGGCCAAAAACAGCAGGCAAAAGACTTTCATGAGGAACACTTTGTTACAATTATTAAAATGTTGATGCCAAACCTTGAACAAAGCCGTGTATGCTGAAATCCTAAATGGACCACAGCTAAAATCATCATTCAATAACATATACTTTCGTTTTATTAGGTCATTGAAACCCACATAACCTAGAAGGATTAAAAAAGGGCGACCCAATGCATGAGGCTCCCGTTAGAAGGATTTAGTATAAATTTAATCAAGAATTAGAAAGAAGAAATAATAAACACAAACTACAAGCAATCACGAGATTTACATGGCTTGGCATTTGACTTATATCCACATGTAAACTTCCACTATCAAAGGAAGATGTTAAAAGAAGATAATACGAACTTATCTTCCAAAATGTCATGAGAAATTCTTTGTACTCAATTCTACAAAACCTAGAAACTATTTACTATTACAACATAGGGTCTATGGTTTACAGTTGGATTTCAACGGAACAAGAAAGGTGAACCACTCTCTAATGCCTATTGAAACTCTCTTATATCTCTCTCTACAATTCCTTTCTTTGGAAATAAACATACAGAACGAAAATTAAACACACTTAGTAAACCGCACCACTGCTTATAAGACCCAATCCCACAACATCTCAAGTCAATATACATAATTGCTCCTTCATAAAGAAAAAAAGACCAACGCAAAATTAGGAAACAGAATGGTGTATTTTTATACTAATATTTTAAACTACAAAACTTTGGCTCATGTGAAATGTAACTGATTGACTATTTTAGATAAAATATTCAAATTTCCCCAATTAGTTAAATATGAATGAGATGTAAAAGAGCATGACTGCATTGGGATATTAATGAAATTATACCCTCCAAGATGTATAAGTTTCGCAATCACATCAAAAGCTTACTATATAAGAGTAAACTGTATTAGCTAGAGAATAATAAATTACTAAAGTCCAAGGTATGGACACCATAATGGGAACACAATAGACCACTAAATAGTGAAGTGCTTTCTAGAAATGTATAATTAAAACTTTTTATCAAACTAGAAAAAATGGAGAACTTTAATAAATCCAAAGAATAAATACCTGAGAAGAAAAGCAAATTTCTACACGGAAACAAGATGATGCAGATAAACCCCTCTGACCCACGTGCAACTTTAAAAAAGAAAATAGAACCTTGAAAACACCCTGGCCATGTTTGGTGGGGGTTTTGGGAGGGTAGATTGGATTACCAATCCGTGGGACTCATCAAATCCTTATTTGAATACAACAAAATGCTATAGGATTAGTAGTGAAGGGGGCTTAGTAATTCCCCTATGTAAGGGATTAGCTTGGGTGAATTTTAGGTGAGATTAGAAAAATAGTGAAGGGATTGAGTCTATTTTATATAAAAAAATTTATTTTTTTTACCAAGTGCACCTACTTTTAGTTTTTTTTTTAATATAGAAATAATTTATTTATTTATTTTATATAAAAATAATTTAACTATCGCATCACTAATCACCTCCCACACTATCATCAAAACAAACACACTTTTACTTAATTTCCTCACTAACAATCCACACATTAACAATCTCTTCACTAACAATCCTCTCATTAATAATCCCATCCAACCTAATCCGCCAAACAAGCGTGGCCTAACTTCCTTGTAATGCTCCGACTTTTATTACTTGGATAATGTTATTTTTTCCTTTTAAATCAGTTCATTTCAATAACAATAAACATCAAAGGTATTTAGGAAGGAATAAATGACAATGTCAATGTCCTCTCTCGTGTAATGAAATACAATACACGCCCATAGGCGTTACTATCACTCCCCAAACTCGCCCCTAAAAGTTTGGGCATGACCGGCCCAAAGACGGGCCTCAGAACTAGATACTCATATATTGCATGAACATCTTATATAATACCGGGGCTTAAACCGGAAGCAATTAATAATCAAATATGACATCCATTAAACAGTGTTTAAATGCCAGGATCACAAAACATTTCCATCACATAACCCAACACATAACCTAGTATATACGTTAGTCACATCTATACACATACATATACAATCCCAACCCCATAAATGGGGGGTGTAACCAAAACATTCAAAAGTGAAAAGTTATACATCTTAATCAACGTTTGACAAAAGTGCAAGTGACCCAACATTACATGCTATGAGAGAACTCTACAAAAGCAAAAGGGTTTCGTTTTAAATAACTTGACACCACGGGGTTGACAAAAGAGCTGCTGAAGCTGAACTAGGACTAACCTCCAGGCTAATTACCTACATAGATATACATATAACAGAGTGAGCGATGCTCAGTAAACAATAGCAATGTAAGCAAATTATATATATATATATATATATCAGCATAAGGCACATTGAACATAAACTTATCATTCATATGCTTATCTTGGTCCTGCATACATTCCCAAAATGGCCTCGGGCCCAATGTTATGCAGAACGGCCTTAGGCCCAACACATCAACAGCTATTTGGAACATTGGAGGGTAGGTAGAACATCGACATGCCTCTACCTCCTTCGGCCATGGGCCATGAGTCACAACCAATTCATATCATAATAGGGTTGATGAGACATTGGCATGTCCCCACCTCTCTCAGCCTTAGGGCCGCCAATAACAAGTAACTTATATTCGAACGGCCTCGAGCCCATTGGTAGCAAAACAGAACGACCTCAGGTCCATAATAATATCATTGCTCAACTATTACCACACAAGTGTTTTAATTATGCACCATATCGAGAACACAATCCATCCACGGGTAGCGATATGTCAGCGATAACTATCAGAAGTAAATGAAACACAACATTACACTACTATTACTCACAGTGCTGTGGAGGAGCAATAGTCCTTTCCTGTACGTGACCTACACACAGCATGCAACCTATAAGTCAGTCACTTTTCTTTAGTCTTTTTCTTTTACTCAATATCTGATTTGTTCAACTTTTATTTAATTATAAGCATTCTAAAAGGTTTAAATGCACATTTCAATACTTCTAGAGGGTCTAACAGAAGAAAAGGAGCACGCATAATTTTTTCCCTTGGGCCGCACGTATGAAAGTCCTCCACCGTACGTGCGGGAAGGTGGGCCGCAAGTGTGGGAGTCCTCCATCGCACGTGCATTTATTTCAGAAACTCAAGTTTTACTCCATTGTTTTCCGCACGTGCGGCTGTGAGCCCTGCACATGCGGTGGTGCTTCTCGCACGTGCGGCCATGAGCCCCGTACGTGCGGTCGTAACCCCTGTTTTGAGCAGTCCGAACCAAGGCAAACATCCAACTAGGTAAACACATTATAAGGTCCAAAATAGGGGGAATCAACTCAATATTATGGTACAACATCATAATAACATGAATCACAAGTTTATAACACCACAAGAAACATGAATCACAAGCTTAACTAGGTCATGATCCCCTCCAATTCATATACACAACTCAATTCTCTTGGATCTCTAGCTTTATTTGGTTTATCAAATATGTATAACCATCTAGTTGCATAGGTGAGTTCAAACATGTAAAACTAAAGAGTAAGATATAGTTCTCCTCCATATAGCTCAAAATAATTCAAAACAACCAAAAGACAAGAAACATCCTTCCAATTAACCAACTATCATGAACAAAACCTTTATCATAAACCCTAGCTTACATGAATGTAAAAAGTTCCTACTCAAATCAATTAGGGAGGATATTCTTGGTGGGTTGTACCTACCTTGAACTCAATCTCTACAATTCTTCTCAATTCCTTCAATCTTCACCTTTGTTGGCCTTCTCTCTCTTCTCTCCCTCTCTATCACTCTTTCCTTCTTAGGAGATATATATAATAATAATATATATATTTTATGATAAGAAGTTGCTAAGTCAAGAATTTAATGAACTATTTAGGGTTTGACTCAAATTAATCAATTTAATCACTACGAATCAAATTTTTACAAAAATTCATATTATGATCTAAAAATCATGGTCATCACAATTATAGAATCAATTTCGGGTTATCGTGCTTATAAGGCTTCTAATTAGTAATGCAAACATCACAATTGTAACAGATTTTTCACACAATTGACAAATATGAACCCGTAATTATACGATTCACACAGTAAAACTTAATTTCACATGGAATTTCTCATTAAACATATAATTACACATATAATAAGAGAGTGAAAGCATACAAGAAAGCATATAAGAGGGTTGGGTTATTACAGTTACGTCATCAATTACAAAATAACAAACTATAGAAAAGGGATTAACCCTTTTTACAACACATTGGCATTCCACCTGCATTTAAAAGGCCCCATGGCCAACAATTAACATATTTCAAGTCACGAGCAACTCTTCACTCCATACCTGAAAAATGATTAGCAACGTGTGATGAACACGAAAGTCCAATAGGACTCCCAATAATCCTAAATAATAGCAACATATAGATAGCTATGATCATGAATACTCTACATATATATATATACACATTTATGTGACATTTCATACTTCAAAATATTCTTACATAAATATAATCTTCCAAAAGATCCTCTTTAACGTAATAAGAAACAAAGACCGGTTCTTACCTTTCAAAAATTTTCATTTGCATTTAAAAAAATCTCAACCATTCATCACATTACCATGATCTCCTAAGATCGATTTAAACAACATACTCGTCCTACATTCCAAGTCATTACGGCTACAAGGACAATTACTATATATTATAGCCTTATGCACAAGTGTAAAATGAACGTTCACAAATACATATATACCGCGCCAACATGAATTACCATATTTTACCGACCACAAGCACGGAAAGCAAATAATGCATCCCTTCTCATCACAACACAAGTATGAAGATACACTACGTGTAATTAACAAATAACGGACCGTGGCTTCGTCAAGCCATAACCACGACAACCCACTTTATCGGGCGCGAGCCGGAAGGGAGAGATTTCAAAGCGCCAAACTTTACCGGTCCTCAAGCCGAAGGGGAGATGAACCCGTTCACACTTTATTAGGCGTGAACCGGAGGTGAGAGGAACCCATGTCAAAGAGCCAAACTTTACCAGGCGCAAGTTCGGAGGGGAGAGAAGCCCATATCTATGCGCAATTTCATTCAACTCAAAAATTGACACATTATTCCAAGTTTCACAAATTATTCAACAACGTTAATACCATCCTCTGCTGATGGCCAAGGACATAGCCTCATAAACAATAGGTACCAAATCTATGAATTTAATTTCATCCTCTTGATTTAGATTTTATCAACATTTATACGTTACATAACTTTCATCTTTCACTCCAATTAATTTAACTTCCAATTCACGCCATTTTCAAAAGTCATAATTAAAGTCTCTTCCATCACTACCATCCCATCTTTATGATTCAATTCAAAATATTCAAATTTGGTTCAACAAATAGTAATTCGTCACAAATACAATTATTCACTTGTTTAAAAGAAAAATTGTCAGCTCCTCTTACTTCTTATTTCACAAAAGTATATAAATTTTTTTATTAATTTCCAAAATTTATTTTTCATTCTCTCCAAATTCCCAATACCCATAACAAATTGTTATCTTTCTCATTAATTATCAAAACTCAACTAGTAATTTATTTTCATAATCCAACACATATGTAACACAAATTAATCCCATCTCTCAAACAAATAAATAACCAAAACATTTGGGACTTTTCATCACAACCCTCACAAACGAGATTAACCAATTCACAAATCTTTCAATATAAATAACATTTACCAATACCCTTTTTATTTCTCTGAAATTCTAATTTTTCGACAATTATTACTACTTAACAATTATAAAATCATAAATAACAATTAACACAAATTAAATTCATGATGACTTTCTTTATTGTCTTACATATCCATTTTCACATTTTTAATACACAATACCACATATGGTTTAAATAAAATAAAATCACCAATTTTCTTCTCTTTCTCATAACCTAAAACAATTAATTAGGGCTTTTTACTCTAATCATTTTAAACATGTTCCTCAAACATTACAATCTCATATATTCACAACAAAACACAAGATTGAACTCTAGATCATAAAATTCTAATCCTCATCACATGCTTTTCAAAAATACCCACCAAATCAAGTTTTTAATGTAATAAAAACTACCACATGTCTATCTATAACGAGGTATTAAAAAGAGCAAAGAAATCCCCACCTTAAAGAGAGAAGAGGAGAAAACTCTAAAAATCAACTTCGTCGGAATTTGATCTCCATCGATCAAAACGTAGCCCTTGGGATGCTTGTCATTTTTGTATAAGGAACTAGTATTAAAATCTCGCTTGATCTTTGTAGATCAAAGAAAATATGAAATTTGGTGTGAGTTTAGAGAGAAGGGAGAGAAAAGAGAAGTTAGAGAGTGAGTGATGAGAAATGGTCAAAAAGAGAGAGAGAGAGAGAGAGAGAGAGAGAGAGATAGAGAGAGAGATCCGATTTGAGTGAAGAGAACACAGAAATCGATGTCTGGACGTGCAAAATCCACTCGTGTGGATTTTAAAACCACTCATGCAGATCAATTTAGGAAAAAAATGGCTTTCTTACGAAATCCGCTCGTGTAGAATTCAAATTTCTGCTCGTGCAGATTTGACCAGACAACTTTTGCTGGGTGACTTCAAATAAGCGTATCTTCCTCGTTCAGAAACGGAATATGGTCAATTTTGTGTCTAAATTGAAATCCCGGAAATAAGTTTTCCAATGGTTTTAGCCTTACATCAAGATTCAAAATGTGGAGAAAGAAAAAGGAAAAAGAGTGAACACTACTCAAAATAAATATTCGAATATGGCATTCTTGGTCTAATTTTGCCCAACCAACAAGTTAACTCATCAATCAAGGCTCCAAACAATAAGGAAGAGGTCCCAATTATAATAACTAAAAGGTCAAATGCAACCATAACTTTTCAAAAGTCCCCAAAAAAAAATGTAAGTACAGAGTAATGGTTACCACTTAACATAAACAAGTCGAGATTAAGACCCGGGACACTACATTCCTCACTTGCCATCTAAGTCCAGAATTTAGTGCCTCTTCTTTTGTAGGAATTCAAAGGGTTTTAGCTTCATAGGTAATAGATCACCAAACCCTATAGAAAAATTTAAAATGAAAACATAAGAGAATCAAATTTGTTGTAAAAAATTCTATACTAGACAACTGAATTGAGAAAGAAAAAAAAAATGGCAAACAACAAGAATTTACCAAATAAATGCTTTCTATATGCATTTGAAACCTCAGGATCCTAAGTTGTACAAAGACAACTAAATCATAGTACTAAAGAATGAACTAATTGTTTCTTTCACTTTGCTTTTACAAGAAATAGTACCATCAAAATGAAAACCACTTGTTTACCAACAAGTAACCAAACATAAAGGTGTACTTTGGTTCTTGAGAAGTAGGTACGCAATATACATAGCTTTTCGCACCTCCAACTGTCTCTTCAAAGTTCGCATATTCATTTCTCTCCACAAGCACCACATTACACGCAAAATCGCTACCATCCATTATTTTTTCTCTCTCCATCCTACGTCCACATCCCAAAACTCAAATAACTTTGAGAATAGAAATTAGCATCAACCAATGAATATCAAAGTAGAAAATAGAAGACACCATAACTCCAAGGCATCGTCACAATGCATTAACAAATCATCTACTATCCCCTCTACTATACAACACATGTAACACCTCTTTAGAAGTCCAGATCCTCTCTCTTCATCAAATTATCAATAGTAAGAATGGAATCTAAAGAAGCCATACAAACAAAGAAATGCAACCTCTGTTGGGACACTAAATTTCCAAATAACCTGAAGTGTTATACAAAATGCCCCCAGTAGATTGTTGGAACAAACAACTGCTCAAAGTGATTAAGCTTTAGAAAGGGCGCAAGTGCAACTTAAGTATTTATATACTGAACATAAACCCCTCGTGTGTGGACAGACTCCTTTGCACAAGTAAATCAAACACATGGATGTAGCACAATTATATGGTAGGCAGTGAGATTGACCAATTACTATAAAATCTTAACTTGTTATGCTGTGTTTAGTTCATTGGAATGAAAGTGGAATTGAATGGAATGCTCATTCCTTAGCCTCCATATAGAATGACATTCACCTACAAATACAATGGTGAATGATGAGTCCATTTGCAATGTATTTTCGTTCTTTTTTTAAGTGAATTAAACAAGAGAATAGACATTATGATGGAATGATCATTCTATTCCACCATCATTCCAATGAACCAAACACTACCTTAGAGAAAATGTAACTTTCAAGTATTTATATACTCAACTTGGATAAAAGGGATCTTAACATATACAAACAAAATCCCATCACTTACTTAACAATCAAAGCAATAAGAAACTCAAAAACAACACCCTAAATGAATGACACGAGAAATTTAACATGACAAGGCATGTCATTCCTGTTATGCAATAGAAGCTTCTTTGATACAACAAATCAGATGGTTACTACAAAGATTAAGAAAATGTGGCTTCAAGTAGCAAAAAAATATACCTCCTGCAAGATGGTGGATTCCAAGACCGTGATTAATCAGGTCCAAAAACTCCAAGTTATTCTCCATGATATTCTTGCTGAAGGGATGATCCTCGGGGAATCTTTTCAAGTGGCTGCAATCATTGAAAAATTGCCACCCGCTTGGAAGGATTTTAAGAAGATGAATCTTGATGATTTGATTGTTCGGCTGAGAAATGAGGAAGTCAATCGATGCTCTGAAAAGAAAAGCAACAATCACTAGATGGAATCCAAGGCTAATATAGTGGAACAAGGACAAAGTTCAAACAATAAGAAATTTTCTAATGACAATCCTAAGAGTGGTGGCAAAATCCAAAAGTTCAAAGGAATATGCTACAACTTTGGCAAAACTAGTCATTGTGCTGTTGATTGTCGTGGTCCACCAAAGAACAAAAGGAAGTCATATAAAGGAAAGAAGCAAGGCAAGAAGACTGGAAATCAAGCCAACATAACTGAAGTAGACATTATCACCTATGGTGTTGATGACATCAATCTCTCCACAATAGTATCTGAAGAAAATCTAGTTGGGAATCCCAAAGAATGATGGGTAGACACTGGAGCCATACGCCACATTTGCTTAGACAAGAAAATGTTCACATCTTATCAAACAATTGATAATGGAGAGCAGCTTTTTATGGGAAACTCCTCGACTTCCAAAGTTGAAGGACAAGGATAGATGATTCTAAAAATGACTTTAGAGAAAGAGCTTACCTTCAACAATGTACTGCATGTGCCAGAAATTTGAAAAAATCTTGTGTCAGGGTCTTTGCTGAGTAAAAATGGGTTTGGGTTGGTTTTTGAGCCTGATAAGTTTGCACTCACTAAAAGTGGGGTTTATGTAGGGAAAGGATATTTGAACGATGGTCTGTTTAAGATGAATGTAATAACTATTGTACCTAAATTTGCTATTAATAATAATATCACATCTTCTGCTTATATTGTTGATTTTTCAAATATTTGGCATGGTAGATTAGGACATGTAAATTTTGATTCTCTTCGTAGAATGATTAATTTAGAATGTTTGCCTAAATTTAATATTGATCCTAATCATAAGTGTGAGATTTGCATTGAAGCGAAGTTAACAAGGAGTTCTTTCCATTCGATAGAAAGAAACACTGAACCTCTAGATTTAATTCATAGCAATATCTGTGATTTTAAATCTTTGCAAACTAGAGGGGATAAAAAAAATATTTTATCACTTTTATTGATGATTGTACAAGATATTGTTATGTATACTTGATAAGCAGCAAAGATGAAACATTGGAAATGTTCATTCATTATTAAAGTGAGGTTGAAAATCAACTTAGCAAAAAAATTAAGGTGCTTAGAAGTGATAGAGGTGGTGAATATATGGCACCATTAGTTGACTTTTGTTCTCAACATGGTATTATACACCAACTTACTGAACCTTATCCACCTCAGTCAAATGATGTGGCTGAATGGAAAAATAGAACTCTTAAAGAGATGATGAACGCTATGCTGATTAGTTTTGGGTTACCCTAGAATTTGTGGGGGTAGACAATATTGTCTGCAAATCATATTTTAAATAAGATACCCCATAAGAAAACTGGAAAGACACCACACGAACAATGAAAAAGTAGAGTGCCTACCTATAATTATTTAAAAGTGTGGGGGTGTCTTGCTAAAGTGGCGATTCCTATCCCTAAAAAGGAAAGATAGGACCAAAGATGATTGATTGTGTATTTATTGGATATGCACTTAATAGTAATGCGTATCGATTTTTAATTCATAAATCGGATAATTTCGATATACATGTTAATACTATTATTGAATCAAGGAATGCATTGTTCTTTGAGGAGTTTTTTCCTTACAAGGAAAAAGAGTTAACTACTCTTAAAAGACTAATTGAATATGCTACAAGTAGTAGTCTAGATCAAAATGATAAAGAAAAAGACAAACCTAGACGTAGTAAACGTGCTTGAGCAGAGAAAACATTTGGTCCAGATTTTCTGACTTTTTTGTTAGAGAATGAACCACAGCTTTAAAGAAGCAATGTCTTCACCAAAGGCAACTTTGTGAAAAGAAGAGTCAATAGTGAGATTGATTCCATATTGCAAAATCATACTTGGATTTTGGTGGATCTTCCACCAGATTGTAAACCTTTAGGATACAAGTGGATTTTTAAAAGGAAATGAAAGCAAACAGAACAATTGACAAATACAAGGCTAGACTTGTTGCCAACAGGTATAAACAAAAGGAATGATTGGATTATTTTGATACCTACTCACAGGTTACCAGAATAACATCCATTCGAATGATGATTGCTATTACAACCTCGCATAATCTTGAAATTCACCAAATGGATGTCAAAATGGCATTCCTAAATGGTGAATTAAAAGAAGAAATCTACATGGAACAACCCGAAGGGTTTATAGCTCTAGGCCAAGAAAGAAAGGTGTTTAAATTAATCAAGTCATTGTATGGTTTGAAACAAGCAACTAAACAGTGGCATGAAAAATTTGACACTACAATGATGTCAAATGGGTTTAGGATCAGTTAATGTGATAAATGCGTCTACATTAAAGACACTAACAAAGGCTACATCATTGTTTGTCATTGTTTGTCTTTCTGTAGATGATATGTTGATCATTGGTAGTAATAATGAGATGATAAAGGCAACTAAAACCATGTTAAGAAAAAGGTTTGACATGAAAGACATGGAACTTGTAGATGTTATATTAGGCATGAAAATAACTAGAACAACTAACGGTTATGTGTTGTCTCAATCTCATTATGTTGAGAAAGTTCTTGATAAATTTGGCAAGGAAGATGATAATATCGCCAGAATGCCTATAGGCATAAGTCTACATTTATCAAGGAATAAAGGAGAATAGATATCATAATCGAGATATGCCCAGATAATTGGAAGCTTGATGTATCTAATGAACTGTACTCATCTTGATTTAGCATTCCTATTAAATAAATTAAGTAGATATACAACCAACCCAGGACCAAACCATTGGAAAGCCATGACAAGGTACTTAATATCTAAGGTATTCACAAAGTTATGATTGCACTATACTGGTATCCTGCAGTACTTGAAGGTATTGCGATGCGAATTGATATTAGATAGTAGGGATTCAAAATCCACTATGGTTATGCTTTTGTCCTACAAGGTGTACGTCTTGAAATCATCCCAACAAACATGCATTGCTAGGTCAACAATGGAATCAGAATTTATCGCTCTAGATAAAGCTGGAGAAGAAGCAAAATGGCTTCGACAATTCTTGGAGGACATTCCAATATGGCCTAAACCTGTGCCTGCCATTTGTATACAATGTGATAGTATATCAGCAATGGGCAAGGCACAAAGTCATTTGTATAATGGTAAGTCTTGACACATCCGTCGTAGACATAATACCATTAAACTCTTGCTTTCAAGTGGAACAATTTTCATAGAATATGTGAAGTCTAAGGATAATCTAGCAAATCCATTCACAAAAAGGCTAGCCAAGGAGCAAGCGTATAATTCATCAAAAGGAATGGGACTAAAGCCTATTACATAAGAGTCATCATAATGGTAACCCAACCTATGCTAACTGAAGATCCTAAGAACTAGGTTCAAAAGGGAAAATTAAATTATGCGTGGCTCACAGAAATCACTAGGGAGTCTAACTCCAACTCATTTCTAGGATGAGATAGTAATAAACTACAACATGTGTTGTATGCAGTAGGAACCAAGGTAAGCTATGCTTTTAATGATTACCTATCTCTTGAGATACGGAAATCTAAGAGGAGTACAAAGGATACTCGTTATAGGAATCACCAATGTAAGTGTAAAGTGGGGCCGCTTCTGTGAGAATTAATTAGGCACAATTCACTAAAGCCCTCAATAAAACTAGAGGTTGTTCAGGGCGAAAATGAACACAACAGTGAGAACTTCAAACTGTGTCAGAGCTACTCAGTGTATACTCTGTTGTCTAGGTTTTTACCAAATGGCTAACAGTTCAAGGCTTTTAGTTCACTAATCGTTTAGTAAATTCGATAGGCATTCACAAGGAAAGGTTTAAGGTCGCAAGCTACCTATCCTATGTAGTGTAGTTCCTCATTATACTCTCTCTGCAAATTTAGCGTTTTATTTTAATCTTATCAATTTCATTCGTATGGGGGATTGTTAGAAAAATTGGGTTTTGACCCATAGTTTTGGCTTAGTTTAAGTCAAAATAAAAATGGGACCTACATACCTTTTTTGGTGGGTCCAAGTAATGACATACAATATGCCATGTGGTGAATAATACCTTGAAGTTGGTTTCTCAAAGCCATTAATGGGTAAATAATTGACACCAAAAAGAGTTCCATGAATATGGAAAGTCTTGATGCAATAAATGAGTATCCCATATTGCTAGAACAGAAGAAGTTTAAATGGTTTATATAGACCAAGTTGTCATCTGGGTTTGGGCCCCAAGGGGCATCCAAGTTTTGTGAAGGGAGGAGTTATGGATGGGCTTGGACTCAAGACCATGGACAAGTGGGTTTATGTCAAAAATCCTGTGTGCATGCCCGGCCGTGCCGTGTCGTGCCGTGCTCGGGTTCGGGTGCGTGGTGCGTTGAGTTGGTCCAACCTAAGTCTTATGTTTTTGGGCCAAATTTAATTGAATTTTTAGTCCAAAAATCTTGCGAGAAATTTTTTATTTTGAAATTTGAAGTCAAAATATTTCTGAAATGACCTCAACGTTTTTCTGAAATGTTGCAATATGGTCCTTCCCGAACCATTGCCTCTTTTCACCTTCTTCCTTACTGTTACAGTTTTTCTGAAGCGATGCAACCTCACCAAACAGTCATCATACTCTCTATAAATAGTCTCTCCTTCTGCCATTCTAGGCATTTCAATTTTCGTTCTTGCTTTTGTTCTTCTTTTCTTGTCTTTCGTTTCTATATTCTGTCAGAGAGAGATATAAACACAGTTCGGTTCGTCAGGCTCACCATGGTTGTGTTACTTCAGTGAGAGTTTGATCGTTGTATCCAAGGAGACGAACGCCATAAATACTCGAAGGCACCAGTGCGAGGGCGAATTTTGTCTTAGGGAGATAGTGTTAAACACTAGACAGGATCACTTCGATTCTCTGAAAGTCTTTACTACTGTGAGTTCTTCATATTTATTTATTTTCTGTAATTATTTTCTTTTTTTGAATTAATTTATTTATTCTAGAAATTTTGTATATTCTTATTTATTAATTTACACTTAAGATTGTTCAACCTCTCCCAATACACTTTCCTTGTTTTGTAACTAATTTACGTTATCTTCAGATCTACAAAATATAATTGATGAGAAGTAAGAGCTTCTACAATGGTGAACTGTATGGTTTGTAATTGTTGTATTTTGCCTTAAAATTCTCAAATTTTCACTCCAATAGTAAGACATATGGCTTGCTATCTATTATCTGTATATAGGTAACATTGTATCAAATATAGCACTAAATTTAGTTATAGATAATTTTCGTGTCTACATCTTTCTTTTAGGGATCTACATATAACATTTTGATTTGACATTTCAAAAGAAATTTTGAATTTTTTTAACATATTGACGTAACATTACTAAAATAAATCATTTTAACATTATTGCGAGTGAAGTGAGCCAAGCTAAGCTGAGGCTATTTATAACTTCATCAAAATCTTGTTAGAAACTTGGTTGTTTAGCTCAGATATCTACAGCCAATATCTTTAATTAGGATATCAAGGATTTTTGGCTTTAAAGCTGCGTGATATGTGAAAGTGTTTTAATGTGTGAGAGAGATTGAGAAATGCAACAATCTTGCAATTGTTAATTAAGGTGCGGCTTAATTAATTATTTTTTTTAGGGTAAATTACACTAACAGTCATGTAGTTCGGGACTTGTATAATTTTTCAATTATGATACATTTGATTATGAATTTTGAATCACGTTCTAAATAAAGACAATCAAATATATTTCATTTGCAAACGAAAAATTCTCCATTTCAAGCGCAAAGTCGTCATGCAACTTATTTTGTGTTGGTTAACTTATATGTTGTTTGAAATGTAATGGCCTTTTTTTAAAAAAAATAATGTTGGTACTTTCTTAGTTATAAAGTTTTGTTTGGTTTGATTTTCAGAATCTATTTTCAGAAATTTTTTCTAAGAAACTAAAAATTAAATTGGTGAAAAAAAATTAAAAACACTAGTCATTTTTATATAATTTTATCTTTTGGGAGAGTAAAAATATTTTTTTTAATTTTTTTATATTTCTTTTCGTTAAATTAGTTTTTATTTTTTCAAAAAATTATATCAAAAACTCAATTCAAACATGACAACAATTTTGATGTCATTAAATCAAAAAATCGATTATACATTAAAAGTCCAATAACTAGTTTTATGTTATTTTACTTACTCCAACCACACTCTCTACTTTTCACTAGCTAAAGTACGAAAAAAGTACGCTCTTTATTTTATCTAATTACTTTAGCTATTGTGTTCTCCAACCACACTCTTTATTTTAGCTAATCATTCAAACTAACTTAACTAATTTTTAAAATAAAAAATACTAATTGCTGATATTTTACTAATGTAAATTTGCAATAATAATAAATTTGCCCATACAAACATACAAAACATGTAGAATGAGGAGGAAAAAAAAATACAAAATACAAAATAAGTTATTCCGTAATTCATCAAACATAATTGAAAGAAATACAAAATTGCTACATATCCATATACATATATAAAATATATAAAATCTAAATCCAAGACATAAATATACAAAAAACATATACATACATATTTGTTTGCAGAGCCTCTAGGCTCTTCAATTGTAGCAAGCGAAAAGGTAAGATAATAAAGTAGCTAGGCCAATAGCTAGTCCATTGGAGGCCCAAAATTAGAGTTACATTGGCTAAAATGTCAACCCCAAGGCAAGTGGCCGAATGGTAAAGTCTGGAGGATAAAATCCATAGGTCTCGAGTTCGAGTCACCCTTTGGGGCCACTAGAGGTTTGCCCGGTCGTTAACTCCAGGGCCCTCAGGATTAGTCCTGGCTTCCCTTAAAATTAGCGGGTTGGGGATACCTGAGTTATCAAAAAAAAAAAAAAAAATGGCTAAAATGTCTAACAAGCTTTTTTTAGCTATCCCCTTAGAGATGATATGCTCTTTAAAAGAGGCTTGTTAGCTATTATAACTAGTTTGGTGTTATTTTACTCACTCCAATGGGCTAGCTAGTATGATAACTATTTGAACAAAATTTTTGTAGGCTAGCTACATTTGAAAAGTATTGGGAGACTCTTTAAATTAGTTTGTGTGGATAAATATGTAAAATAAAAGAGTAGCGTTGGAGCACACAAATGAAAAATTAGTTAGGTAAAATAAAGAGCATAATATTTTCATACTTTAGCTAGTGAAAAATGAAGAGTAGCATTGACCATCCATTATATGAAAACTATCCAAAAATATATATTAACAACAAAAACAATCATCCATTACATAATAACCATAAAAAAATAAAAAAACCACTTATTACATGATTATCATCCAAACATATATTAAAAATTAGTTTGGTAAAAAAAGAATTTAAAAAAAATCTAAAAGATTTATTATTTTTATATAATTTTATCTTTGGTGGATGCAAATAATTTTTAAAAATTTAAAAATATCTTTTTTGATATTTATTTTTGTCAAACTAATTTATATTTTATCAAATTGACGATTTTGCCCTTAAAATAGCAAAAGAAATGACATTTTCAATTGTCCTTATTTTGAACGATATTCAAAATTCAGAGTCAAATGTATCATAATTGAAAGATCATAGATTAAAGTGATACAAGTCTCAAACTACAATAACTATTAGTATAATTCGTCCTTTTTTTTATTATTTTTAGATAGGGTTAGTTAAATTAATAGCGGTGGTGCTACATGTACCAATTAGTGTACTAACTAGTGTACCAACACTAGTTATGACATTATTATTACAGTAGTGCTGCATGCATCAATTAGTATACTAACTAGAGTATGAACACTAATTATGACTTTATTATTGACCCCACTTATTAATCACATTATAAATTCCAAAAACCTCTTAAATTATGCCACATCATCAATTGGTACACTAATTAGTACATCAATTGGTACATATAGCATTATTTTTATTATTGACCCCATTCATTAATCACATTACAAATATCAAAAACCTCTTAAATTATGCTACATTATCAATTGGTACATTAATTAGTACACTAATTGGTGCATATAGCATTATTCAATTAATAGGGGCATTTACACACAAGTCCCATTAAGTGCTAGATAACATTTTTTCCTCCTTTAACTCCTATTAATTTTTAATAGATAAAATTATCCTTCAAACAATAATTGTTCATCATTTGTAATTGTTTATAAAAAAAAATATGATGATGTGGCATTTATTTTGATTTTCAAAATTTTAAATCATCATAATTTTTATAATATACATTTATTATTGATAAAATTTATATTTCTAGAATCAATACAACGAAATCTATCAAACAAGACTAATATTAAATACAAAATTATATAAAAATAAAGCATATTTTTTTATTATGAATTTACAATTTAAATCATTTTTAATAGTAAGTTTTTTTAACTTACTTAACTAACAATATTTTTTTGGTCTAATTTTTTTCAATTTTTTCCAAATTTAAAATTCAGAATATTCCCAATTTAGTTAGTTTTAAAACTAGAAAATTTTTTTTAAGAACTTTCTCAAAAACTAATCACTATGTTTGTTTCCAGTTTTTTAAAAATACTTTTCAAAAAATTTTAATTTCTTGTTTTTCGTATTTTTTTGTTTTTACTGAATTTTTTTAATATTTTAAGCAATTTTTTTTTTTAAATTTTTAGACACACCTAACATAAATACACTTAAAAAGTATAATTTTCATGAAAAAAATCTTTAAAAAAATTCACTAAATACCAAAACTACAAAAAAATTACGAAAATTCAGTATATTTTTCTTATTTTTGTGTATTTATTAATTTTTAAAATATTTTTTCACAAATATTTTACTTTTTAGGTACATTTAAGTAAGGTGCATTTAAAAAAGTAAAAAAATGCTTAAAATTTTAAAAATATTCACTAAAAATACAAAAATACAAAAAACAAAAAAACTTAATTTTCAGAAAACTGAAACTAAACACATTGGATAATATTCTCAATTAATACTGGAAAAAATTGAAAATTTCCTCAGTTTTATTGGATAATTTTGCAAACTGAGAAATTGTTATTTTTGTATAACTAAAAAAATAATATTTTATTTTTATAAAATTTTATATTCAATATTGGTCTTGTTTGATAAATCTCATTTTGTAGCCTCCAAAAATATAAATTTTATTAAAAATAAATGTGTAAAATAAAAATTATGAAATTTGTAAGTTTTGATAAAAAAAAAGAAAGTAAAATGCCACATCAGCAATACTATTTGAATAAGAGAAAATATCTAGTACTTTTGAGGCAATTAGGTGATTTTCAAAAGATTTATGATCGATGGAGATGGTAGGGCCTACAATTTTGTATTAGGGCATGAGGTATAATGCTTGGTGATTAGTAGATAACATTGTCATGTGGTGTACTTGTAACACCTAATAATTTTCTACTAGCACTCAATGAATTGATGCAATTCCTTCTTCTTTTTAATAAAGGTAAAACAGTTATATATGCATAAATATTTTGAAAATAAGATTTTATGGGTTAACAAAAAAAGAAAGAGGACTTAATGGAACATGAACATGAACTTTTAAGTAATTAACCCAATTATTAGGACTTCTTCCTTAAAATTTAAGAAAGACAAATTCAAAATTTGATATTGAAGATTAAATTTAAAAAAATAATAATTAATAGAGTAGCGATATATACAGACAAAATTTGTATAAATTTTTTAGGTTTGATATGGATTTTTCCCCTAAAAAAAATGTAGATTTTCATTTGTAATAAAAGGCAAATTGAATCCCTAGTCGTGCAGTTTGCTTCTCGTCTCAGATCATTTTGATTCTTGAAGCTCTAATTGCATCAACTTTTATCCTTTAATTTTACACAATGCATGAATTAAGTGCAACGGGTAATATCTATTAAGAGATTAGACCAAAATCAAATGCAAAATAATTCATTCAAAAGGGAATAGATCACTTATACTAATCCCTTAATTACTTTGAGAATAATAAATTGACTATTTTAATCTTGATTTTAATCCAATTTCTAAACAGATATTATCAATTGGATTGAGTTGAAGCATTGTGAAAAGAATAATGATTTGTCCCCCTAAAAACAATCCCCCTAATCCCCCTAATTTCCTTTTTTGGAAACTGTTTTCTTTTTTTTTTTGTTTTCTTTTTTTTTTTTAACTTAAAGTGGAAATTGTGGGGATTCGGGGGCCCCCGGATTCGGGGGACCTAGCAGCGTTGTTGTGAAAAATTAAAAGGGTAATTAGGACCTTTAGGCCTTGTTTGATTAACATGATTAATAGTGTGAAAGGATTAATAATTTTATGAATTAGTATGCTTAGTTATTTAATTAAATTAGTGAGATAACCATTTATTATATATTCATTTTTTTTTTCTTTCATACTTGAAATTATGATCCCCAGCTCCTCTCAATATTAAATATTTGCCAATGTCATCAGATTGAATATATGTCGTACATATAATCAATTAATAAAAGGGTCGTGCTACATCCCCCTAATTTGGGGAGCCCTAATCCCCCGAAAAATCAGACCAAGGCAAAAAAAAAAAAAAAAAATTTCCCAAAACAACGTTGTTTTGGGGATTAGGGGGATTAGGGGGGGCATTTTTAGGGGGACAAATCATTTTCCTTAATAAAATTTGCAATCAAATATAGAAATGTGAGTCCATAGACTAACAATCTCAATCCTATGCTATAATCCAACTAATCAAACATGCCCTTAGTGTAGTGGTTCAGTAGCACCACTTTGTGGTGTAAGGTCACGGGTTCAACTCCTATAGAGAGGAGTTTATAATAATCTCTGTGATGTTTATTTTTTCCCTAATATGGAGGTTGTGTATATATTTTTTATTTCTTTCTTAATTTGAGGGAGGTTGTAAAGTACTTCCCTCCTGATTAACAAAAATAAAAAAATAAAAATTGTTAAAAAGGGAAAATAGGTGTAATTAAGACTATAAGGACTAATTAACACAAGATGCAAATTACAAGGGTTATGGATATAACTTGACCAAATTGAGGCATCACAAAAAAATTAAAGAGTAAAATTGGATACAATTAAAATTAAGAGGATCAAATTAATACAACAAACAAATTACAAGAATCATAAGTATAATTTACCCTTACAAAAACAACTATGTCACATTAATTTTATTATACTTTTTTATATAAATTTTATGTTAGAACAGAACTTTCAAATTGGTATTTATGTCTTCTCCACAGCTTAATATTATGGGAATTATAGGTTTAGGAAACATATTGCAGCCCAATATAAGCAATAATCCGAATGCAGGTAGCTGGATAATGAATCGAAACTGAAAAATGGTTCCAAGTCAACCCAAGACCCAAACCCACAGACCCAATAAAAATCCATTTTATTTTGTAAGATTTGTTTACTTACTTAAACTGCAAGCCACATGACACAGTTGGCCTCTGTCTGTGCCTCACTCTACCCAGAGTTCAAATCCTAGTCGAAATTGTAAAAATCCTACATTATCTATCAAATCCTAATCTCTCTCACTCTCTCTCTCTGATTATATATTTCCTTAAAACCCTAAGACCTAGTCCTATAAATACATACAATACTTTAACAAAACATTCACAAAAATATTCTGTGAAGAACACAAACAACAAACAGTCTTTGTGAAGATGGTATTTATGAAGAGAAAGCATGAGGAGCTCGAGATCAAGAAAAGTGTCTATGGCGATGGAAACAGGTGGTTCAGAGGGTCCATCATCGGAAAATCAAGCAGCGGACCTATTTATTTGGCGACTTTGAAGAAACCAAGTGGAGACTCACCCACTTGCCTGTACTAATGGCGGTCAAGTCCGCTGAGGTTTCTGATTCGGCTTTGCTTCAGAGGGAAGCACTTGTTCTTAGGAACTTCCATGCTTGTCCCTACATCTATCGTTGCTTTGGGGAAGAAGAGGTTTTCACCAATGATCGCAATCAGATGGTATATAACCTTCTGTTGGAGTATGGTTCTGGCGGAACCCTAGCTGACGTGATCAGGAAAACTGGTGGCAACGGATTGCCTGAATCTGATGTTAGGCGCTACACAAGGTATATTCTTGAAGGTCTTGATTGTGTTCATAGCACTGGTTATGTTCACCGTGCTCTAAAGCCTGAGAATATCATCATTGTTCCGATCATTACTAGTACTGGCACTGAATATATCACAAAGATTGGTGATTTTGGGTTGGCAAAGAAATCAAAGCAAGCGAGGAAGATATTGACAATGCCATATAAACTGAGAGGAAGTCTCCAGTATTCGTCGCCGGAGACACTGGTTGATAAAGGGCTACAACAAGAGCCTCCCTCGGATGTTTGGGCCCTTGGGTTGATTGTGTTTGAGATGTTAACTGGGAAGTCTGTGTGGGATGGGAAACAAGATTAAGAAGTTGAGGACATTCTCTCTGAGATTGGTAAAGGGCATGGAGTGCTCAAACTACCCGGTAAGACTGAGGTATCAGACGAGGCAATGGACTTTTTGAAGGGTTGTTTTGCTGGGAAAGCTATGGATAGATTGACTGCTCATATGCTCTTGGATCTCCCTTTTGTGGCCGGATTGGGCAAGGATAGCAGAGAGGATGAAGAAGAATTATCAGTGGAGGATTCTGAGGAGAAGGATTGCTCACCATCGTTGTCAGACTACGCGGCTGATGATGAACTCAGTTCATATGCCTTCCCAGATTATTGGACCTATAGGGTGGTCAAAAAACCAAAGGTGGATGGAAAGGCAGTTAGGGTTTGCTCGTCCTCGTCATATGATGCAGTAGATGACGCTGGACTCAGTTCTTTCTTTTCGGATCATTGGAGCAACATGCCATTGGAGGCTGAGGAATTGGAAGAAATTGCAGAGCCTGGGAGCGTTTATTTGACATTGTCAGTGCATTATTAGGATGATGAACTAGTTCTTCTTCGCCTGTGTGTACTGCCATAAAATGTGTTCAATAGTGTTGGCCCTGCTGAGTTAGAAAGAAATGTATAGTGAGAGAAGAAAATGGTTTTGTTTATTGAGTTAATTCATTTACATAAATATAACCCATTGACATATTGAGTAGGTATGGTGTAAAATTAAAATTAGAAGAACCAAACAATACAAAAAATTTCACATTCACCCCATCTGTAGTATTAATACATGTAGCATCGTTGCTATTAGGACTCCATTATTCATTGAATAAATAGTGCAGAAAAATCAAAGTTACTGATCACTAACATGAGGTAGATATCAAATTAGCAATTGTTTGGTCATGTGACAAACTCTTAAAAAGTTGTTTTTAGTTAAATAAATCAAAAGACAAAAACCTATTTGTTTTCGGCTAAAAAAAACAAGGGATTCACTCAACTTTCCCACTAGCAAAAAAAAAAAAATAGCAATTACTACACATCAACTTTTTTAGATTCTAAAGAAGGAAAAAAAAAAAAAAATGAATAAATATCAATTGCCAAACATCACCTTTGGATTGCTGTTGGGACCCATCCTCCTCCGCTAGGCCACTGTCCTCATTTCAACACGGGTGAAATCCTAGTTCTTACTTTCACGAGGCTTCTTTCCTTCTTTTTAACTTGTTCATTTTGGTATCTCACCAATTCATTTTGGTATCTCACCAATTTAGAAAAGAAAAAAAGACCTCCATATAGGCAAAAAATAGATTAACTAGTGGTATTATCTAAATCTTCTGAAGTATAACATTAGTATATGAATGAACATACATATACATACAAAGACAAAACAATACATCTTATCTTTCTACTTCCAAAACGAAGAAACTTACGTAGAATTTTTTGCCCAAGTAAAAAAAACATGTTAGCGTCTCCTGCCAAAAAAAAGCATATCATTTTAGCTCCCAACAAACAAAATTTGACATTTTGGTTGGTCCCTCAATGAAAATATAGCATTTTGTCTTCATTTGGTTAAACTGCACATTTTAATCTATCTATCAAAACGTAGCCTCTCACTGCCAAAATGTAGCATGTTGTCTTCTTATGGTTATCTGCAGCATTTAATTTCTAATATATCTCAGCATCAAAATGTAGTCTGAAATGTGGGAGTAAAAAATGCAGCCAACAACAATTTTTTTATTTTTTATCTTCAAAAAACACAAAGTGCACCATGAAAGCATAATTTTATCATTGCACCACTAATGGAGCCTTAAAATGTAGAAATAGTCAACATGCTTGGAAATTGTTTACAATGAAATGATGCCTATCTTCTTCATCTTTCACATTAATTCAAAATTTCAATCATTATTTACTTATTTAGCTTTGCATGTATTGTTTTGTCTCTGGTACCAATTCAGAAATTAGTGTTGCTGCACGATGCTACCTTGTTTTCTGTCACCTTGCTAAACCACCTCTAACAATATAGTATTAGATTTCATGGAGTCCATGATGTTCTAGAGCTATGAAGAACTAGATAGGAAAACTTACTCTACAGTCAAAGTACAAGCTAAAATCCAACAAGGATGGCATAAATTAGGTACTTCAATCATATTTATTACTAATTTTAGTACAGCTACTTGTGATGACAAATAGAAATTAGTGGTTTTGAAACTATCCTAACAAGATTATCATCTACTTATGCAGGATCAATGATATAGCCATATTGAACTCACCTGGTAAGTTTAACATAAAGACATGTCACATCAATGGAATTTTCATCCCTGAATTCAAGCATCTACTGATCCTTCACTTCAAACCTAAAAAGTAATCTGTACACCAAATTCATATTTTAAAATATTTGAATATAGAGAGTATTGACACAAAAAAAGAGTATAAGTAAGTTCTAATTCAAAAAAAGAAAAAACTGAAAAATCAAGTACACAGAATCTCCTTGTGCAAAGGAGCCTCCTTACATATAAAATGTAGAACTCCTAACTTGGAGGCCATTCCACCTCTGGTTTCTTATGGCACCTTGTAACAATGGCCATGCTAACTTGCCCATTGCCAAGTGGTTGTTATTCCATAGACAAATTATAGGGTCTATAGTTGAAACTGAAAGGAATATAATACCCCGAGGCTGTGTTTAGATCATAAATTTTGGTGGGGATTTGGAAAGGGAAAGAGAAAATGTGTGTGAAATGTAGGTAAAATATAACTATATTTCATTCACATTTCACCATTTTTTTTTTCTGTTTCCCTTTCCAAATCCCTACACAAATCCATGATCCAAACATAGCCTAAGAAAAATTACCTTGGTAAACAGGAAACTGAATTAGAAGCACACCTCTCAATCTCAAGTTTTAAAATTAAAAGCTGCCAGAAGAAGTGATGCTGTAAAGCTACATAATATTCATTAGATTTGACTGCCATTGCTCCTCCATTGGAATAGAGAGAGAGAGAGAGAGAGAGAGAGAGAGAGAGAGGAATAAGGAAACTTTCTAGCCAGATCAGCAATGACCCGTATTACCAGAAAATTTAGTTTACAACTGTCTTCAGAGAAAACCACAGGTTATTCATAATTCAGAGATGATTTGCAAGAAACGAAGAATGCATAAGAGGTCAGCCCCCGCATACACCACAACCAGTGAATCACAATGCAAATCATAATGGGGAAAAAACAGAAGTAGACTATAATGAGTAATAAAGAACTGATATGGAGGGAAATTAAACAAAGTATAAAGGCATGCTCTTACCTACAATAGGCCAACATAGAAAGTGATTCACCATTAAGGTATGTCCTTGGCTAAAGGCAAGTATTTCTATAGCAGGACACAGAAAGATTTACAACCATACTATTCTGAAATATAATGCCACTTTACTACCGTCAGCTGCAACTTCACTTTAAACATAAAATGTGGGACTTCCTAATGATCTCTGCTACAAGATTTGAGAGAGAGAGAGAGAATAGTTTTAGTTCATCCGTCCTGTTAACCAAGCCAGTGTTCCAGGGCTACCACTGCCCGTTTCCATTTTCAGGCCTCTTTAAGTGACAAGAGTTTATTGACAGAAATAAGAAATGAGCAAAGAAGATGCAACTCACTTTAAGAACTATGCTGAGGCTGGTTTACAAAATTGATATGCCATATGTGTGAGTTGATATGAAAGTCTTGTACAACTCTTTCCTTAAATGACCTCTACTATAATAGTATCACACATGAACAATAATAAATTCAGTTGGAAACTCTACCAGCAAGTTGAATCTTTTTCAAACAAAACTATGCATGAGGCTACAAATTACTAACTTATGAAATTATGTAACATCAAATCCATGATCAGCTCGGTTGCACTTAAAGCGAGTGGGGGGGGGGGGGGGGGGGGGGGGGGGGGGGGGGGGGAAGGATATAGGAGACACTTGGGGTAGGAATGGTGATACGTGTGTTCTAGTAGCAATTAGAAAAGAAAGAGAGAAAGAAAGATCCATGGTGTCTTCACCATTTCTTCGCCACTGAATGTAGCATAAGGTCAGACAAGTGCAGATTTATCTCAGTAATAGACTACTTCCTTGGGGCATGACTCCACACACAGGCCAAAATATTTACAATTAACCAAATCCCATATGACAGACCATGTTGCAAATTTCATTGATGAAACCTCACTGATCCCATTTCTTGAGAACGTATAAATGATTTTCCTAAACCCCTTCAAAAACAAAAACAAAAACAAAAACAAAACAAAACAAAACAAAACAAGAGAGAGAGAAGGTTTCTGCATAAGGTCTGCAGAATAGTTCCTGTGCCTTCCTCCTAACGATGAATAAGAAACAATAGGTTGTTGTGTCCTCTGTTCATTTGTTGACAGATTTCTTTCACTTTTCTTTTGATCTTGAGGTTATTTGGACCATTTGTTGGGAAGGAAGGCGAAGCGCAGCATGGAACCTTTCTACGAGCCTTTCATTATCATTTTCATTAAGATTCAGAACAAGTTTCCTCTTACTGTGTCTCCTCAGCAATCAACTAGAGCCTTAGAGGGTTAGCATATGGGTTAGCAATAGGATGAAAAAGAACATGATAATGTAGTAGATAACAGTTTGCTGCATTTTTTCTTTGAAAGTGCAGTATACATGAAAAGGGGATCTCATAATTCCTATGAAATGCCACAAAGAAGATGAGAAGAGAACATAAAAGATGAAGCATTTGATTGGATGAAGTGCTCTAACATTGCTAGACAAAAATCATAGCAGGATGTTTTAAGTCCTGATAACTTTAATCCATCAGACCTCAAAATCTAGTAATTCTTGGCTGTAGATGACTGAACCAGACCAAACAAATTTCTTTACATCACAAGTCCATAAGGACCGAGTTTCAGGACTTGTAATGCAGATCTCGACATTTATAAGGTCTGCAATTGTACCAGATTAGATCATTCATGCCCTCTTTCTCAAATTTAACACCGTCAATTTGGTTAACTATTTAACTAGGACAAAACAAATAACACATGTATGTAGCATCACTGAAATGACCATTTTCAAAATTGCCCAGTGAGATAAACACTTAACAAGTTAGCATCATTAAAAAAATGGTATATCAATATTGGTGAACTGAAGTCCTTGAGTCCTTCCATATTAAATTCTACTTAAAAATGCAAATGGGTACACTTAATTAGTACTAGAGTTAATGCACAAGCCCATCGGTTAACTAATTCCCAACTTCTCTCTATTTGCAACAAAATAGGAGCTCAAGTTAAAAAATTTAGTTGATTACAAACCCGATAAATCCCCTTACAGAAGCAATAATCCAAATAATTTAACTGAGACAATTGTACTCTGAGGAAAATTGAAAATTGACAAGACTTCAAAAGTGGGAAACACCAAAACATTATTCTCTGTTCAGAATAATCCAAATTAGGATGCAAGAAAAATAGATGTTTTGTCCAGAAAAGTGAATTAAAATTTTATAATACTCTATCCATCTCATTTTATGTTTCACACTTCCTATTTTTGAAAATTCATTTTATGTGTCCTAGTTTGAGAAGTTAAAAAATTTTAACCATTACTTCCTTATTTCAAACTATATTTAATTTCAATTACAATTGGCATCCTTGCAATTTAACCATTCAAATTTAAGGGATTTTTTTTTTTTTTTTTTTTAAGCAAAGTCAACCAGGACACATAAAATGGAACAGAGAGTATAAACCAGCAATCATCAATGTAACTAGAGATCACAACATCCACTTCAGTTAACACTTAAATTGTATAACTCCTTGTATTTCAAAAATGGGGCAACAAACCAATTTCTTTGCATTAATAATATAGCAAAGTAATTAAATTTAATAGAAATTCAACAAACATGACACGTCAAAATGAAATATCTCATTAATTGCTATCAATATGTAATATCTACAATGAAAAAATTCATGTAAATGATCTCTTCTAAAACACATACATGATGAATACTAAACACCGGCTGGAATGGTAAAAGTAATGGGGCACTGCTGCATTGTATTTGTTGAAACCTGTTTTGACTTGTTAGAGCAATGGTAGAGCTTGTAGTGTCCGTGTTTTCTTGATCTTCCAACGTTCCTTCTTCGGCAAAACCAGAAAACTATTGAGTGTCAATCTCATATGCCTCGTCTGACCAAGAAGAAAGAAAGAACTCTTCTGATACGAAGGTACAATCATCTGAAGATGAGGAATAACTGCACTCCTCATCAGTCTCGTATAACATAAACGACAAACCAACCTCATCTGGAACTAAAATCTCTTCACCCTCTTCAATTTCTCCATCATCCTCAACTAACCCTTCTACAAATGAGTGATTCAAGAGCATTTCAGTTGTCAATCTATACATAGACGTCCTCGCAAAACAACCCTTCAAAAACTCCCTCCCCTCTTTTGATACCTCACTCGGAACTTTAGGCAATTCATGACCTTCGCCAATCTGACGAAGAAGAACCTCAGCATCAAGATCTTCCTTCCCAACCCACGGCATCTAAAGCACAATACACCCAAAAGCCCAAATATCAGAGGGAGGCTCTTGAATATTATCGACAACTACTTCAGGAGAAAGATACATTGGAGTTCCTCTCCAGTAAGGATCCAATCTTCTCTTCGTCAATCCAAAATCACCAATTTTCACCTTAAATTTGGTACCAGAACCAGTTGTATTAGGCACAAGGAGTATATTTTCAGGCTTTAAATCACAGTGAACATAACCACACTGGTGAATGTGATTGAGACCACGAAGAATAGACCTCGCGTAGTACCTTACATCGGATTCAGGCAATCCACAGCCACCCGATTTCATCAACTCCTTTAATTTTTATAATATGTGAATTTAATTCAATTGATAATATTGATTAAAAAATTAGACAAATTAGTTCATTTAAAAGTGAATGGACCATTTTTAATTGGGAGCTTTTTTGATAAATCTATTTTTTAAGAGCTTTATTCCATCCAACCCATATTCTTTTTGACTATTCCATTAGGTCCAATTTGAGATAAGAAGACCAAAATACCCTTTTGATCTACCTATGTTCTATTTAGTTCAAATTATTTTCTTATATTTCAATAAGTCCTATGGGTGACATAATTACCAAAATACCCCTAATGTGAATGTTCACACCGTCAATGTGAATGTTCATATCGTCAATGTGCAGGGGCCCGGCCCATGTCGATCATCGTGGGTGCTCGAAAAAATTCGAGTCGGGCCGGGCCGGCCCACAGGCCAAAAAAATAGGCCCGGCCCGGCCCGTTGATAATGTGAATATTCACATTGACAAGTTAACATTCACATTGATAGGAGTGTAAAATTGGCCTGCGGCCCGTGGGCGGCCCGAAGCCAGCCCGCCGCCCGGGGCGGGCCCGTCCATAATGTGAATAGTCACATTGACATATTAACATTAACATTGATAAGAGTGTAAAATTAGCTCGTGACCCGTGGGCAGCCCGGGCCGGGCGCCCGGCCCGGCCCGGCCCACCCCGTTGACAATGTGAATATTCACATTGACATGTTAACATTCACATTGATAGGAGTGTAAAATTAGCCCGCGGCCTGTGGCCGGCCTGAAACCCACCCGCGGCTCGTGGGCTGCCCTGGGCGGGCCCGGCCCGACCCGTTGATAATGTGAATATTCACATTGACATGTTAACATTCACATTGATAAGAGTATAAAATTAGCCCGCACTCTGTGGCTGCCCGAAACTAGCCCACGGCCCGTGGGTGGCCCGGGGCGGGCCCGGCCCGGGCAGTTGACAATGTGAATATTCACATTGACATGTTAACATTCACATTTATAAGAGTGTAAAATTGACTCGTGTCCCATGGGCGGCCCGAAGCCCGTGGGTGGCCCGGGGCGAGCCCGGTTCGGCCCGTTGACAATGTGAATATTCACATTGACATATTAACATTCACATTGATAGGAGTGTAAAATTGGCCTGTGGCCCGTGGCGGCCCGAAACCCACCCGCTGCCTAGGGCGGGCCCGGCCCGGCCTGTTGACAATGTGAATATTCACATTGACATATTAACATTAACATTGATAACAGTGTAAAATTGGCCCGTGACCCGTGGGCAGCCCGAAGCCCGGCCCCGGCCCGTTGACAACGTGAATATTCACATTGACATGTTAACATTCACATTGATAAGAGTGTAACATTAACCCGTGCCCCGTGGCTGCCCGAAACTCGCCCACGGCCCGTGGGTGTCCCGAGGCGGGCCCGGCCCGCCCTGTTGATAATGTGAATATTCACATTGACATGTTAACATTCACATTGATAAGAGTGTAAAATTGACTCGTATCCCATGGGCGGCCCGGGTTTGGGTCCCGGCCTACCCCGGGCCGCGGGCGAGCTTCGGGCAGCGGACAAATTTTACACTCCTATCAATATTAATGTTAACATGTCAATGTAAATATTCACATTGTCACGGGTCGGGCCAAGCCCGCCTCGGGCTGCGGTTTGGCTTTGGGCCGCCCACGGGCTGCGAGCCAATTTTACACTCCTATCAATGTGAATGTTAACATGTCAATGTGAATATTCACATTGCCAACAGGCTGGGCCCGCCCCGGCCCGAGGTCGGGCTTCAGGCTGCCCATTGGTCACAGGCCAATTTTACACTCTTATCAATGTGAATGTTAACATGTCAATGTCAATATTCACATTGTCAACTGGCCGGGCCGGGCCCGCCCCGGCCCGCCCACGGGCCGTGGGCGGGTTTCAGGCAGCCACGGGGCGCGGGCTAATTTTACACTCCTATCAATGTGAATGTTAACATGTCAATGTGAATATTCACATTGTCACGGGTCGGGCCAAGCCCACCTCGGGCTTCGGGCCGCCCACGGGCTGCGGGCCAATTTTACACTCTTATCAATATGAATGTTAACATGTCAATGTGAATATCCACATTGTCAACGGAACCGGGCCGGGCCCGCTCCGGGCCACGGGGGGGCTTTTGGCCGCCCATGGGCTGCAAGCCAATTTTATACTCTTATCAATGTGAATGTTAACATGTCAATGTGAATATTCACATTGTCAACGGGCCGGACCGGGCTCGCCCCGAGCCGTCCATGGGTCGCGGGCGGGTTTCGCGCCGCTACGAGACGGGGGCCAATTTTACACTTCTATTAATGTGAATGTTAACATGTCAATGTGAATGTTCACATTGTCAACGGGCCGGGCCGGGTCGGGCCCGCCCTAGGCTGCTGGCCAATTTTATACTCTTATCAATGTGAATGTTAACATGTCAATGTGAATATTCACATTGTCAACAGGCCGGGTCGGGCCTGCCCTAGGCCGCCCACGGGCCGTGGGCGGGTTTCGGGCAGCCACGAGGCGCGGGCTAATTTTACATTCCTATCAATGTGAATGTTAACATGTTAATGTGAATATTCACATTGTCAACGGGCCGGGCCGGGCCCTCCCCGGGCCGCGGGCGGGCTTTTGGCCGACCATAGGCCGCGGGCCAATTTTATACTCTTATCAATGTGAATGTTAACATGTCAATGTGAATATTCACATTGTCAATGGGCCGGACCGGGCTTGCCCCGGGTCGCCCATGGACCGCGAGCGGGTTTCGCGCCGCCACGGGACGCGGGCCAATTTTACACTCCTATTAATGTGAATGTTAACATGTCAATGTGAATATTCACATTGTCAACGGGCCGGGCCTGCCCCGGCTCGCGGGCGGGTTTCGGACCGCCCACGGGCCAATTTTACATTCCTACCAATGTGAATTTTAAAATAAGAATGTTCACATCATTAAATTGCTAATCGTTCAAAAAATATTTATAAGGGTATCAAAATTGAATATAAGGGCATAAGTGTCCAAGAAAATAGTGTAAATCAAGAAAATGGATTTTATGGAATAAAACTATACATACATGGGACTAAATGGGTTAAAAAATTACTTCATGGACTTCTTGGGTTAAAACACTTCTAAATTGGACTTATCAATAAAAATCCCTTTTTAATTACTTTGAGAATAGTGAATTAACTTTTTGATTTTAATTTTAATCGAGTTTTTATCCGATTGATTTTTTGTGCAAAGTTGATAGGTAAAATTAATGAAATTAAAACTGTAATAAAAGGCAAATGAAGTAGACTATAAACCTAAATAGTATTGATTTGACACATTGTGACAAACTAAAAATAAAATTAATGCAACTAGAACAAAAGGATGAAATTGACATAAAAGACAAATTAGGTGATATAATTTACCCATATAAAAATGATAATGAAATATTATTCTTTATTTTATATTTGTATAAAATTTTTGCGAGAATAGAATTTTCCAAATTAAATCCGAATGCGGCTGGTTGGATTAGGTATCCAAACTCAAAAAACCCAAACTCACTGACCCAACAAATACTTTCTTAAACGACAAGTCACACCACATGACAGTTGGCTTGACTGTCATGTCACTCACTCTCCCCTGTTTACAGAAAACCGATTCTAATTTGGAAACAAAATTCTATATTATCTACCAAATTCCAAAACCCTAAGACCAAATCCTATAAATACCTACATAGTAATAAGAAAAATTCACATCAATTCAATATTCTCTAAACAACGCAAACAAGAAAGCAGTCTTTGTGAAGATGGTATTGATCATGAGGAGCATGAGATCAAGAAAAGTGTCTCTGGCTATGGAAACTGTGGTTCAGAGGACCCATCATCGGAAAATCAAGCAGTAGACCGGTTTGTTTAGCGACTCTGAAGAAACCCAAATGGAGACTCACCCACTTGCCTATACTAATGGTTGTGAAGTCTGCAGAGGTTTCTGATTCTACTATGCTTCAGAGAGAAGCAATGGTTCTTAGCAATTTCCATTCTTGTCGCTACATCTATCCTTGCTTCGAGGAAGAAATTATGATCGGTGATTGCAATCGCATCATTTATAACCTTCTCTTGGAGTATGGCTTAGGCGGAACCGTAGCTGATTTGATCAAGAAAAGTGATGGCAGAGGATTGCCTGAATTCTATAAAGCACGGATACTTCAAATAGGGTGACGTATGAGTATCGTATTCGTATCGGATATCAATACTCTTTGGATACTCGCAGATACATATCGGATACTTATTAAAAGTATCAGATACTTCTTAATTATTTTTTCATTAATTTTGGAGTATCGGATACTTAATTTTGAAGTATCGGATACTCCAAGTCATGTTTACTTGTTTTATGAAATTAGAATTGTAGCATTTCTTTGATAGTAATATAATATAATATAATTGCAAGTATAAATATAAGAATATTTTTCTAATACTTTGTTAAGTTCTTCGATAAGAAAATCATAGTGAGTTAAATAATAAAATTTATCAAATTGATGTATCCTAATTATTTCATGCATATCCACTATAACTACATAGAAAATAAGAATTAACAGGAAAATATAACAATGGTAAAATTAAATATCATTAAATAAATAAGCAAGTAAACTTGAATACAATATTTTTCACTAATGTCAAAGGAAAAAGCATAGGGACAAGTTGCGAATTGTTCTATTATTGTAATATAAATATATTAAACTTGATATTGAAATAAAATATTTGCAAGACCTATTAAAAATTTAAAAATTAAACAAGCTACTAGCTTAAATTAATACAAAATTCTTAAAGGTTAGTATTTTGCATTATAAAATTACATTGTGATTTCTCTATGTTCTTTAGCTTATGTGTAACTCACTATTAATAATTTTAAAAAATATATTTTTCACAAACGTATCCTAACTGTATCGGTATCTTATTTTTTTAAGTTTTGTCGTATCATCGTATCCGTATTGTATCGTATCCGTATCTCGTATCCATATCTATGTTTCCTAGCCTAAATCTGATGTTAGGCGCTATACAAGGCCTATTCTTGAAGATCTTGATTGTGTTCATAGCTCTGGTTATGTTCACCGTGCTCTACAGCCTGATAATATCATAATTGTTCCAGTTAGTACTAGTACTAGGACTGAGACTGAGTATGTGGCTAAGAATGGTGATTTTGGGTTGGCAAACACAGAAAAGCAAATGATGACAACGTCAAAATCTTATAAATTGAGAGAAAATATGTCACGCCCCACTTTTTATTACTCGAAGTCATTACCAAGTTCCTTAACTTAATTCAATTTTAGAGATAACATGCGGAAATAAACTCAAATGTTCAATTAAAAGTAATGAACAACGATTCTCTCATTCGAATGAAAATTAAATACAACATGAGCATTCTAAATAAATTGCCCTCAGGCTTACAACAATAAATAATCAAATGAAGGGTGCAACCCTTTTTCATATATGGCATTCCGCCTACAACAAAGAGGCCCCGTGGCCAACAATTAAGAAGATCCAAATCTTGTAGCACATCCTGCTAACACCTGAAAAAGATTCAACAACGTGGGATGAACATATAGTCCAGTAGGGATCTCAACATGATCCTCAACAATAACAACATTACAGATAGCTATGATCATGAACACTCATTCTCGTACTAAAATAATAATGTGACAGTTTACACAAATATATATATATATATATATACTTTTCTCGAAAACAACTATTTCATTCAACGCTATAAGCGATTCATCTTTCCTTTTTCCTTTCATTAACCCCCGTTTCCAATCTTTTATAATATTAACAATTACTTAGGAAATTAGATTCACTAAGCCCATTACTCTCTTCCATTTTCCTCACATACAACAGATGTGCCTTTTCAAAACATATTTCTAAAATGTTTGATTTTCTTTACACTTCCAAAAGACAAAAGCCATTTCGGTTCAATCCCAAATCTATCATAACTATACATGCCTACCTTTATAAAGGGAGATAACAACTCAACTATATGCATAAGATAAACCAATGAGGCAACTCGGCCCTCCAAAACTGTAACCAACACAATCCACAATGTTTCCAGATACACTGACACTATAACAACAAAACTTTGCTCTACTAGCTAGGTGCGTAGTAAGCCAAAGATACACTTCTCACAACAACATACCATTTTATCAGGCGCTAGCTGGAAGGGTGTGGTACCTTAGATTATCAGCGCATACAGTTCTCCAGGCGCTAGCTGGAAGGTAACGGTACCTCTGATTATCAGCGCAGGATATCACACCAACAACCACAATACCACAAGGCATAACCAACATGTGTAAAACAAACACATAAACTATCAGGATACAAACAATGTGTTAAAGTATATGAACACATAGATGTGTGGAGTCCATCCCCTATCTTCTCACACACACTGGAGTACAACCCCTCTCTCCTCCCTAACAAGTATACATATATAATGTATCTCAACATTTCATCACATACGATGTTCAATCAACAGTGGTGTAATTTATACACGACAATTCAACACAACCGTGTCATCCTCCACCGATGACCAAGGACAAAACCTCTAGATGCAGGTATTTAGTACATCTATTAAAAGACTCAGTTATCATGAGATTACAAACCCAACAACAACATTAACATGGTAGTAAAGATACAACCTCCACATATGTGTGTATTCAACACTCAAATTACAACAATCCGATTCTCATACCTTTTGTTTTCACAAATTCAATACCATGGACAATAAGGCCATAACTCATTTTAATCTACTACATTATTTTCAAGCCATTCCAATTTAATTATGCAAATTAAGTCATAATCATTAACTTAGGGTTTTCCTCCCTCTTTTTCGATATTGACCTAAAAGGTTCAATTATCAACAACAAACAACAATAATCACAAGTAAGACCCAAAATACATAAGTATTTGCCCAATGATCAAGACCCCTCTATTAATTTATTAAATCAAATAAAAATTAGGGTTTCCTCTCCTTTCAACAACAACATGCTAATTAACACCCCAATTAGCCTAGATCACAACTAATGATGATAAACCCAAATCCAACAACCAACCCAAGGCTCAACCTCATGATTTTAACAAATCCTACATGATATAAAGTTTTCATGCAATACAAAACTACCACATGTCTATCTATAGATGGAGTATTGAAAAGAAACAAGGAGAATCTCTACCTCAAACGGAGAACTCAAATGGAGAAGATGACCCGAAATCAAAGTGCTCCAAATCCACTATTCTTCATATTAGAATGAAGCCCAAACCACCCTCTATCTTTCTTACAAAGAACCTAGGATGGATTCACACTAGAAGGAGATGAAAACTTAGAGAGAAGATAAGTTTAGAGAGAGAGAGAGTCGGTTCTAGGGTTTCAAAAAGAGAAGGGAGGAAAAAGTGATCTTTTCCCCGCTGCTGCCTACTGATATAAAACAGGCTCGCTCGAGCGAAGACTTGGTCGCTCGAGCGACCAGACACAGAAAACTCTCGTCTCGAGCCAAGAAAGTCTTGCTCGAGCCAACAACCCAGTACCTCGCTCGAGCGAAGAAAAGCTCGCTCGAGCCAAGAAATGCTACTCTCAGGTTCAGAACTAGACGCAATCGCTCGCTCGAGCGAAGCCACTCTGGCTCGAGCCACCAGGAACAAAACTCCACTCTCGTTCGAGCGACCAAACCCTGGTTCGAGCGAAGGACTAAAAACCTGGGCAGCAACCACCTGCTCCCAATCACACCCAACCTAGAACCAACAAGTCCAAAGCATTCTATAACTCAAATTTAAAGAATTGAAGGATAGAAACAAGCTCAAAACAATAACCGGCATCCACGGAACTAAGTCCGGATACAACAACCAAAGGAGAAAGAACCGGGATCGCTATAACCTTCCCCCCTTAAAGAATTTCGTCCCCGAAATTAAGGATGCGCCAAAACACAAGACCAACTGATCACACAACACCAACACCCCGATACTAGGAGAGAAACCACTCTCACTACAAACCGTTAACCCACTCTTACCAAGGAAGAGACTCACTAAGGGAACACGTTCCAAAAGACAACACGTAGGTACGAAGCCATAACAAAACCAAACCTTCCCCGAAACAATTCGCGAACAACCGACTAGCGCTTCAAGCTAAGTCACTATTCAACAACATAACTCCCAGAATGCAACCAAAGCAAATCTTCTGAGGAAATAATAAGAAAACATTTTCTTGATCAAGAGACATTTCTCAAGGATAGTCACATTTTCAATGTTAACCTTCCAAAATAAATCTTTCATTTTCCATACGAAACTCAAAAGTTTTGTAAATATTTTTCACAAATACGGTGTTATCCAAAACACAAAATCATCCACAGTTTATTTACCAAAAAAAAAAAAAATTTTTCATTTGGGATTCCTCAAAACCCTTGAATTAAATCAATTTCTCAACAACATCCTTAGGTGGCCCAAACACTAGGAAAAAGTTTTGTTTTCCAATTCTCTCCAACATAACACTATCAATAACCATCACGTACACAGTGATGCTACAATTAACACAGAACATAACATTTCTATAATGATAGTTAATAGAAATAACAAAAATACTATCAACACATAAGGCATAAGAAATTTATGGTGTTGCAATTCCATCCCGCCTCCCTTTACTTAACCAATTAAATAACATACACCTGGCTCAGAACCTGGCCAAACAATTAAATGAGATAGTAACTCATATAAAACATTTTTCACTGCACAATAAATAAGCTTATGAGCTATATCAATCTTTCAATAGATACACATTTTGGTGCCGTATCATCGGAGTCCATCCCCTATCTCCTCCCAAACAATATACATACAAAATGTATGAAAAAAAAAAATTTCAATCATTCACAATGATCATTCAATACACAAAGTTTGCAACAAACGAGACTAACCTCAAGGTGACCAATGTCCACCCAAAACCCGATACCAACAAGCTGACTAATCAACTCAATAAACTCCACACTCAGTAATCCACACACTGATGTGCCACTCAAACTACTAACCCCCAAACACGGAGTTTTCTACACAAACCCCAAATTTTGGAATCTCACCGGATCTCCTAAAGTTGAACCGCATAAACACTGCGTCTAAGGGTATCACCATTTCCCTCCCATAGCTACATAGCAAGCTTGCTCCTCTCCTCGACCGAGGACCGATATGGTCAACCTCAATCACAACAACCCAATCACGAAGGACAAT
This sequence comes from Camellia japonica, assembly GCA_030407325.1. Classification (NCBI taxonomy): domain Eukaryota; kingdom Viridiplantae; phylum Streptophyta; class Magnoliopsida; order Ericales; family Theaceae; genus Camellia; species Camellia japonica. The sequence goes on along the minus strand of JAPPVO010000010.1, from coordinate 91,152,477 downwards.
TTTGACCAATGCTGTTCTCGTTACTCTAGAACACAAACTATTCTTCCTCTAAAGAATGCTGCCTGCATCCACTCACAAACCATACCCCACAATTGATAACCAATTACAAAACAAACACTACCCCTATACAACCGATGGGGTCACCACAGACTCACTAACTAGCAAAGCCCAAAACATGAACCAACATACAGGTACCATTCCCGTTCTCAACAAATAATCTCAATATACAGTACCCAGCAAGCAACAACATTAGGATCATTGATCCCATTAACAACTTCTCAATATATAAAATAGAGGGTTCGAAATTCCATACATACTCCCCAATACATGAGGATTAAACAAACACTATTATGCACACATATGCGATACATAAACATGGTGCCTCAGCATCCAACAGTGCACCGGTCAACAACAAAAGCAATAAACATGATACACCACCGGCCAACATTACAAAAAGTCCCTCTCCAGGGTAACACTGTAGGGCTAACTAATAAGTCACCCCTCGCGAGGCTCCCGAAGCCTGGCCTGCCCGTTTCTGGTACCGATAACGTCCCCGACTGGACGGGTACGACTGCGTCTGACTAGGTTTTGAAACACTTGCAGAATTCACATGCAAAGGGCAAAAACGCCTACCATGGCCCAGCTGACCACAAACAAAACAACCACCAGACCCCTTACTCTGAGATTGGTCTGAAACCTGAACCTCCCTGGACCTTCCAACCGAAGTGTCCGAAACCCCTGGTGAAGAAAAGGAACCAGCCCCTGACTGAGCATGTTTCCGCCTCCACCCCTTACTGAGCCTAGAGTGCTTGGGAACCATGGGACTTACCGAGATGGTCTCCTTCTTAACCCTATCATCACTTGCAACCATGGCCTCCACATGGGCCGCTGCCTCGACTAAATTATAATAATCCTTCAAAAAGGATCCAGCTACCTTCTCCCGAATATCGAAACACAACCGTTTCTCAAACTCAACACAACGACGCTCCTCTGTTGCCACCAACTCTGGAGCGAACCTCGACAAACTAGCAAACCGCATCTCAAACTATGCCACAGGAGTATCATCCTGACGTAACTCCAAAAACTGATCCCTCAACCTTTCCCGAGCAGAAGGAGGGAAATACTTGGCCCAAAAGGCCTCGGTAAAAGCAACCCACGTGCTACCTACAGTATTCTTAGCATACTTCCACCAATAACTCGCATCGCCCTTCAACTGAAAAGTCGCCAAAGAAACCCTCAACTCCTCATCTTCGACTCTGAGCATATCAAGAGTCTTGGTAATCTGCTCTAACCAACTCTCTGCTTCCAACGGTTTAGCCTCCCCCACAAACTCTGGTGGGCCGGAACGGAAAAACTCCTTAGTAAGTTTGAGAGCATGCCCGCCGCCGTCCTCAGTACGAACTAGGGCGTCTTGCACTGCCCTCACAATCTCACGTGCGACATCCTCGCCGACAGCCGATGCTGCAACGGCGGATGCTAAAGGAACTGCTGTGCCCCTACCGACACTCCTACTATTCAACCGTCCTCTACTTCCTCGTGTAGACATCCTATAAAGCACAAAAGCAAATACCACGCTAGTGCACAACACAATAGCCTTCTCCGAGGCACATACCACTACTATTAAGTCACAAGACTCACTTAGTCACAAAATTTACATCTCTACTGCATATAAACATCTCAACATGTAAACACATAATCGAATCAAGTCCACAAAGATAGTCACTCATCCCGGAACTCCCAAGGAATTCCTATCAGAAACCACGTTGATCAGGCGCGTTTCCAAAAAGACCTCAAAGCAAGTTCACCGGTTATGAATACTATCTAGGAGACTGAATCCCATGCTCACATAAATGCAACACATAAGTCCTAACTTTCATGATATCTATATGCAACGTCCTCACTATACGTAGTAAACCCATTATGATAAAAATCACTTCCTACGAGCTCAAGGTATTCAAACCCGGTAGCTCTGATACCAAGTTGTCACGCCCCACTTTTTATTACTCGAAGTCATTACCAAGTTCCTTAACTTAATTCAATTCAGAGATAACATGCGGAAATAAACTTCAAATGTTCAATTAAAAGTAAATGAACAACGATTCTCTCATTCGAATGAAAATTAAATACAACATGAGCATTCTAAATAAATTGCCCTCAGGCTTACAACAATAAATAATCAAATGAAGGGTGCAACCCTTTTTCATATATGGCATTCCGCCTACAACAAAGAGGCCCCGTGGCCAACAATTAAGAAGATCCAAATCTTGTAGCACTCCTGCTAACACCTGAAAAAGATTCAACAACGTGGGATGAACATATAGTCCAGTAGGGATCTCAACATGATCCTCAACAATAACAACATTACAGATAGCTATGATCATGAACACTCATTCTCGTACTAAAATAATAATGTGACAGTTTACACAAAATATATATATATACTTTCTCGAAAACAACTATTTCATTCAACGCTATAAGCGATTCATCTTTCCTTTTTCCTTACATTAACCCCCGTTTCCAATCTTTATAATATTAACAATTACTTAGGAAATTAGATTCACTAAGCCCATTACTCTCTCCATTTTCCTCACATACAACAGATGTGCCTTTTCAAAACATATTTCTAAAAGTGTTTGATTTTCTTTACACTTCCAAAAGACAAAAGCCATTTCGGTTCAATCCCAAATCTATCATAACTATACATGCCTACCTTTATAAAGGGAGATAACAACTCAACTATATGCATAAGATAAACCAATGAGGCAACTCGGCCCTCCAAAACTGTAACCAACACAATCCACAATGTTTCCAGATACATTGACACTATAACAACAAAACTTTGCTCTATTAGCTAGGTGCGTAGTAAGCCAAAGATACACTTCTCACAACAACATACCATTTTACCAGGCGCTAGCTGGAAGGGTGTGGTACCTTAGATTATCAACGCATACAGTTCTCCAGGCACTAGCTGGAAGGTAACGGTACCTCTGATTATCAGCGCAGGATATCACACCAACAACCACAATACCACAAGGCATAACCAACATGTGTAAAACAAACACATAAACTATCAGGATACAAACAATGTGTTAAAGTATATGAACACATAGATGTGTGGAGTCCATCCCCTATCTTCTCACACACACTGGAGTACAACCCCTCTCTCCTCCCTAACAAGTATACATATATAATGTATCTCAACATTTCATCACATACGATGTTCAATCAACAGTGGTGTAATTTATACTCTCTCTATTTTATTCTAAAACTAAAATGAAGAATAAAATGAAGAATATATAATGCAAATGAGCAAATAGGATAGCAAAAATGAATTTTGCAGACTAATTTTCGGATCTTTAGACTGCTGGAATTGAAAGGTATTTATAGGCAAACACTGCTGTCCGAACAGGTATGAATTTAACTTGAACAGGTGCACTTTTGAAATGAATAGATATCATTCAAAATTCAAACAGATTTGCAACAAAACTGTCCAGATTTGAATCTGTCTGGACAGTTAAGAATCTGTCCGGTTTTAAATAGTTAGAAAAACTGTTTTGGACTAAAAAATCTGTTGTGGAATATTTAGACAGGAAAAAGTTTGTTTGGAAAAAATTTAAATTCAATTTTGAATTAAATTCCAGCAATAATTTTTGAAAAAATTCAAATGAATTTTGTCCAAAAAATTAATACAAGAACCGACCCGACCCACAACCCACACCCGCGCCCGGCACGGCTCGGCTCGGCTCGGCCGTACGGATGGACGGGGGCGGCGGCGCGCGTGCGCGTGTGTGGTGGTTTGGTTGGGCTTGTTCTGCCAATACCTATCTTTTTGGGCTAAAAACATTTGAATTTTATTTTCTAAAATTAAATTCTAATTTTTCCAATTTGATTTTCGGAATTTAAATTCAAAATCTGGTCTGGTTTTCTCCCACTCGAACAGAATTGACTGTTTAAAATTCAAATAACCCAAACAAATTCAAATCTGGGTTATTCGGTTTTTTATCTGTTCAAATTTGAACCTAATCAGTTCTAATTCAAAACCCAACAGGTACTGTACCTGTTCAAAACAGGTTTGCACCTGTTTAATTCAAAACTAGCATCCACCAATCCATTTATAAATAGGACAGCTCTCATTTGATGTTTCATTCAGAAATTTTGTACTTCTCCTCTGCATCTTCATTTTGCTGCATTTAATTTTTGTGAGAAAGAGTGTAAACACTTAGTGTGTTCGTTGAACAAATAAATTGTAGTGCTGCATTTATTTGTAGTTGATCATTTCATCCTGGGAGATAGACGTCCATATTCTGAAAGCACCACAGGGAGGACGAATCTGTCTTAAGGAGACAGTGTCGAACACTAGACTTGATCAGAATAATATTCAAGATATTAATCAAGTAAGTTATTTATTTATTTTCTATTTTATTATTTATTTAAATCAGAGTTTAATTTTGTTTATATAACAAAATAAAATCTGTTTTTTTATTTATTTAATTCTATTTCTAGTTTGATTTTTGTAATCAAACTTTCTCTCTCCTTTCATATTTTTCTTTTATATTCTGTTTGTCGTTTAGTACCCAAACAGAATTAAGTAATTTAATTACAATGAAGATTGTCCAACAAAAACAATTAGGGTTTGCTCATTGTTGTCATACGAAGACAATGCAAAGACAATCAGTTCTTGCCTTTCGGATGATTGGAGCAACATGCCATTGGAGGCAGAGGAATTACAGGACATTGTAGAAACTGGGAGGGTTGATTGGTCATTGTCACTGTCTGGTCAGTATTAGGAAGATGAACTGGTTCTTCTTCATTTGTTTGTGTAGATAAAATGTTTCTCATAGTTGTTGGCTTGGGCCTGTTAGAGTATAGAGAAATGTAGAGTGAGACAAAAAAATAGATTGATTTATTGAATTTATCTAGTTACATAAATATAACCCATTGACATTGAGTAACTATTCTGTAAATTACCTGTTATGAGGTTTTATAATTCAAATTAAAATTAGAGAGAAAATGAAAGTATAATTTTCTTCCACATTCTCACCATCTGGTTGTATGAACACACATAGCATCATTACAATTCACTTCTAAATTTGGGATTCCACTATTCATGGGTTATGCACAAAAGTGAAAGTTGGTTGATATTGATGTTAAGCATAATATGAAGTGAATATCAAATCAGCGAGTGTTCGGATTAGTGTAGCAACCCCTCCCTCCGTTGTCAACAACCTAGTATGCATGGATATTATGGATTTAAATTTTTTTTTTTCATCAGCAAAATAAAACTTTGTTGATGTAGCCAATAGTGTAATACAAAACACTAATATAAATATCAATAAAGAAAAATGATAGTGCAAAAGTGCATCATAGCAAAGCCATTCCATCCGAAATAGATTGGTACAAAAACATGAGCAAATCATATTCAAATGCCACCCAATAGACAAACAATGCTGGAAAGATTCCAACCTAAACCAAAGAAAAACATAATAGAATAGGGAAGAAGAAGAAGAATAAGAAGAAGAAGAAGAAGAAAAAGTCCCAAAACTGAACAAAGCAGCAATAACAATTCCAAATCAATACCAACAATAGGCTACAAAACAACCCCCCGAGAATTCCATAATAACCCCTTCAGAAACCAAACTGCAAGCTCGTAAATACAAGCAGCTGCAGCAGCCCCACCAAAGCATTAGCAACACATACACAAAGTCCAACAGAGTGATCAGTTGATTTGATATATTGATTGTGGTCATTGTAGGTTATTCAAATGGTATCGCTTATGGATCGCTTGCTTAAACTGGAGAATCTTGATCTGCACTAAACTCCATATAGGGTGCTAGCAACTGGACATGATGAAGGCATGTTGGAATTTATACCATCTAGTTCTTTAGCACAGGTATGAGATGCTTCTGTTACAGTGCAAGTGAGTCACAACTTATAGTTACAGTTTGCATAGCTCTTATTGATAATTAAGTTGCAAAACATCATTATTACCTCTATATTAACAGATTCAATGCTTAATTCGGTTGACATGCATTTAGTTCTTCATAACATGATTATTGTTATTTAGCTTCTCAAATATTTGAAATCTTGAGTTTCAAGTATCCTGGTCTTGTGGAATCAAACTTTCAATTTCAAGGATGACATGAATTTTTTTTTCTTTGCTTGAAGTATTAAGTTTTTTTAATCCCTAAAGGCCTACTCACATCTGTGCAAATTACTTTTTTGTGCAACTATGTCTTGTGCATTTCTAGTTCATTAGGAAAATGGCTTTGGGAGGAAAGTTACACTAATAGAATACTTTTAGGCATTTCATTTCTGTCATAAATTTATATTACCAGGAATATTGATTACTTTGACGAGTATTAGTTGCATTAAAAATGAAAGGAATATGGATTCTAAATTTTTTGTATGATGTAAATCTGTTGAGGATGAACGAGTAGCTTTGTAACTAATTCACCTAGATAATTTCATGTGCCACCAGATAGGTTAAATTGCAGTGTCTGATCACAGTGTTTGTGATTTATTACAATGTCATCAAATGAGGATTAAACTGGGTGTAGTTTTAGCTGTGTTGTGGATTGTTCTGCCATCTTGCAATGGGTTTAATAGAGGTTAATCCTTTTGATTTCCAAATTCTCTCAGAACACCGAAGTATTATAAGCTATCTGCAGAAGTTTCACCCTGACGAGGAAGGACCATTTGGAATTACAGCCACCTATCTTGAAACATTTATAACAAGCTGTGCTGGTTATTCAATTATCACATACATATTGGGAATTGGAGACAGGTGATTTGACATCTAGTTTAATCCATATGCCATTTGTTTCTTTTCTAAAGACTTCTATTTTAGTTATAAATGATGTAATTGTAGAACAAAAATGAAATTTTAGAGTGGCTAAAAACACCCCAACAAGTACTCTGTTGAGGTGCAGTTTAGCTTTTGGGACAGATTAATTGTGTGTTGGTTTTATCAAATATCAAACATGTTTCGGTTGCTCACATATGGGGTCAAAGGATGATTATTACCATTTAAATTGTGGAGCAGTTTTTGATCCATTAATCTTCATGGTCTATATACACCTTGATAATCTTCTCCTTAGGGATGATGGTTGCCTTTTCCATGCTGATTTTGGTTTTATTTTGGGTTGTGATCCAAAGCCATTTCCACCGCCAATGAAGCTTTGCAAAGAAATGGTCGAGGCCATGGGCCGAGCAGAAAGGTAATTTCAACTCTTTTGGAAGTAGTTATTTAACACTTTTGGTGCTTTAATTTTTATGCCCTGTCAGCCATACAAAATCCATTCGGAGGAAGAAGAAAAAAGTGAGGGAGCGAGAAGTGGGTTGTAGTGATCGGAAATAGCAAGAACGGTGGTCACAGGCGTTTGTTGTTAGAGCGGCAATAATGGTGGTTAGGGGTGGAAGCTAGGGTTTGGGTTTGGAAAAATGAGGATAATTTTGGTATTATGATAAGTGTAATGAGAAAAAATGATTTATAGAAAAAGTGTAAAAACAAAAATGGATGTAAAGAGTCCATTTCATAGTGCAAGTAGAACTACTCATAATGAATCTTTTTGGAATATTTTATCACAAATATGACTTAATTATTCACATTAAAATTTGATAGAACTCAATAGTAATTTTGAAAACCATCGTCTCTCTCTTCTACGCTTCCACCGCTAGCATTCTCCCTTCCCCACCTCTACATCCACCGTCTCTACCGCTATCGTCAACGAGTATATAACATCGATTCCTTATCGTCAACGAGTTCCATGTGTCATTCTTTCACGATTCGCCGTCGCACTGATTCTTCAAGTTCGATGGCGACTCCGTTGCTTTTTGTTTCTTTCAGGCTTGACCTGAAGATCATTGTTCTGAAATCCCTAGGGTTAGGGTTTCACAAGATCAATGACGGTGATGGCGGCGGTAAGGGGGTGATTACAGTGATTTAGAGAAGTTTTTGAGTTCAGAGATCTAGAAATCGGTTCAAGCGCAGATCAACCAATGACGAAGACCATGAAATCGGTTTTCTGCACTTCCTCCAAGTGCAGCAACTCTTTTTTGTTGTCGCTCTCCTCTGCTTCTCCGTCGTCACGGTGTTTGGTGACGATCGCATCGTATTCATCTTCTCCGATCTGGTTTGTGACCTTTCAACTTATAACATCTTAGATTTGGTTTGTGATCTTTCGAACTTGGTGCAATTTCACCATTATGAACTGGATTTCAAGTTCAGAATGCAGTTCAAAGCCTTTCTTTTGTTCGATATTCGATTCTCATTGCTCGACTTGGCTAGTGCAGTCTTGATTTCGGCGAAGATTCGACTCTAAGAATTCTTCTTGTAAAAAATTTTTTGTTGTTAAATTTTTTTGTTTGTTATTGTTGTAAAATTTGAACAAATTTGGATGATGAATTCGTTCTCGTTGATGTGAGAGAGGGAGAGAGAGAGAGATGTCTATAGATCTGATCTGTTGAATATACTACAGATTAAATCTATTTCAACAGATAAAAAAATGAAAAATTTAGCCAAATCCCCTCCATTGACCCTTATTTGGTGAAGAGGACAATTTAATTTATTTTATGTCATAAACCCCCTAAGGAGGAGATGCATAATTGAGTAAGGATAAAATAAAATATGTTTTTTTTATTGGATAATATTATCAAAGTAATATGTTACTCTAAACCAGAGTAACATATTACTATGAGACAGAGTAATATGTTACAATCAAACAGAGTAATATGTTAATGTTTACATCAATTTTGACGGTAATAATTTTTTTATTATTTTTTTTAAAAATTTCATAGTTAACATAGATCTTATTTGATAGATTTTGATGAGAGAATTTTAAAAATATTAATTTTATTAAAAATCGATATCTAGATAAAAATTATATTATTTTAAAGTTTAATATTTTGATAATGGTATATGTTGGATTTTCTAAGAAATTATTATTATTATTATTAATTATTTATTTATTTTTTTTGTGATTGTCCTTGATGCATTAAAATTTATTATGATGGGGCTTTGACCAAATCTCTCTAAAAAAAATTGAATTGCTATTTTAATAGATAAAATTTAAAAAATTAGGACAAGAATTTCAACATATAAGGAAAAAAAATTGAACAGATAATAAAATTTTGACAGATATTTAAACAGATAAGGGGAAAATTGAACAGATAATCAAAAAAATTAAACAGATAGATACAAATTTGAACAGCTAGAAAATAATTTGAAAAGATAGATATAAATTTGAATAGATGGTCAAAAAGTCAACAGATAAATTAAGAAGTAAAATTGAAAACAAAAAGTCATTCAAAACAAACAAATGAATTTATCACCAAACAATTTCATAAAGAGTAAACCTCTCACCAATAAAAAATATTCACTAGACCTAATAATTTATATTCACCTTAATTTGGACTTTTCAACAATTATTTTATATATATATATGAGAAAAATGCTTGGTAGTTCGAATTTGTATGATTCGAATAACTCGAAAACTTGAATATATCAAAACGATGTCATTTTACTTTCAAAATGATGTTATTTTGAGACATTCGAATTATTCGGATTATGAAAATTTAAGCTATCAAGTATTGTTGTATATATATTATGCATAAAAGACTCCTTTTAACAGTTTGCTTAAGCCCCGAGAAATTCAAAAATTGGCCCGAGAGCAAACACCGAAGAAGGGAAGAGAACTTCTTGACAACCCTTAAAAAAGGCTTCTTTTTTCTTTTTTTTTTTTTAATAATTGAGTTACTTGTTTTCAAAATAAATTATTAAAATACATATGTATCATATGACAACACTTAACGAAATGGGAAGGGAAAAAACTTACCCGAAAAAAAAAAAAAGTGTGTAGGTAAGGTATTGTATTAAGTGATTAAAAAATATAGAAAGATATGATAAATGATAATTGGTTAGGAAGTAAAGATCCATAATACTCCTATATATTCATAACTCTCACAAAGAAAGATGCTTTATTGGAAGGCCAAACAGAGCAAAAGCAGAGACCAAGCAAATGTTTGTTTGTTTCAGAACTTCTATTTTCTGATTTTTTTTTTCTTTCGAAATATTAAAAATTATTTGGACAAAAATAAATAGCTAAAAATATATTTACAAATTTTAGAAATTATTTCCACCCCAAAAAAGAACTATATGAAGATAATGATTATTTAAAAAAAAAAAAATCATCAACGTACATTTAATTTTTTTTTTTTTTTTAAAAACACCAAATAATATCTTTCATGAATTGACACATCACCACCCACCAGCATCACCACCCAAATACATATTGGTATGATTGGATAGCACAGATTCCCAAACTTATTCATCTTGGTTATGTTTTGAAACTACAGTTTAAGTTATTATTAAATTTCATTCATTTGGTTATGTGGTTATTGCAAGTTTTGCACTTAGCAACACATTCATTTATTCAACTACATGCTTAGCCTAAGTTTTTAAGTACCCATTTTTCCCTTCAAAAATCTGAATGTCCTAACATTAGAACTACCTGTTGATAATTCAAAAATCAAACTAGTTCTTACTGTTTTAGAAATTTAGAAATCAAGTCAAATTATGACACTTTTAGAATTGAACCAAAACCAAATTGGGATTTGGATCCAGTTTAGAACCACGATTAAAAGCTAGAAAATTTATCACTATAATTAGACTATGTAGTTGAATAAAAATTAATTTTACCAATACAAGCATTCCAAAAATTTCAATTTTTTTAGAATTTTGTCCAAACTAATTTTTATAAAATTTGTAAAGGGAAAATAAATTCTAGTAATTACCATAAAAATGCATTTTTAAACAATATAACAAGTTTAAAAATTATATAATTACTGAAAAACTATACACATATTTTTGTACATAGAGAAAGTATTTGGTAAATAGGATGAATAAAAATGCCTTATTGATGCCTGAATGACATTGAGGTTTGAAGTAGTTAATAAGAAGAAGATCAAATACCTTGTGGAACATTCTATACTAACAAAATTAACAAAAACATGAAACAGTTCGGTTTGGTTTTTTTTTATTCTTTTTAAGCCTTAATCAGTGAATTGAACCTTAATCAATAATTGCAATTTTTTTTGGAATCAGAACCAAACTGTTCCCTTAAAAAACCGTAGTAAACCTTATGATTTGGACCAATTCAGATCTGTTTTTGCTTTGGCTGATATGTTTTAACACCCCTATAAAACTGATGACAAGTAAAGCCTTGTGGAGTTGAATTGCAAGTGAAGTCAGCCAAGCTAAGGCTCTGCATGACTTCACAAAACCTTCTTAGAAACTTGGTAAAATATGCTTCTTTGTGCTCAATGCTCATCCACCTCACAAGATTGCAGTTCTTGCTTGTTATTTTAAGTAACTTTTTTTTTTCCTTATCAATAAAATGAAGTTTAAAAAAAAAATGATGTTATAGCTGCAATGTAGAGATAAAAAGTAAAATATGTTTTGTTACCATTTCTATTTACCTGAGAGGAACAAATAGTGCTAGAGTCAGGATTTTGATTCATGGGGGCATCATTAATCCTAGAGATATCAATTACAAAATTTAATGAAATTCATTTTTCATTTGGTGATAGAATAACCAAAGATCAATATGATGTCAAAATTATGTGCCTTAGATATGCTTTAATTAACCGATGCTTTTTGTATTTGCTATTTTAGTTACTGAATATGATGATAATTACAATTTAAAATGTAATAACATGCATACAAAAAAGAAAAAAAAGAAAAAAAAAGAAAGAAATAAAGAAAAAAGATTGTATTTGGGAGGAAAAAGATTGGGTACATACTTGACTTTTGGCAAAAGAAAAAAAGAAAAAAAGAAAAAAAAAGGATAGATGTGGAGAAAAACAAGAGATAAATGATAAAGAAATAATTATAAGAGAATATTTTTGATAAAATTAAACATTTATAATTGTAAATTATAAGGAATTTATTAAAAAGAAAGATGAGACAGAAACATTTTGAAACATATTTGAAGCTTAAAAGAGACTTAAATGAAAAACTTTTTCTAATTAGAGGTAAAAGTGTAATTTTCAAAAAATGAGAGGGGCATGTCTCTATGTAGCTCCGTCCCTGGGAACAAATATGCTTCAAGTTAATGTAATGAAATGGTGAAAAATATTTTATCTCTAAATTACTTTGTTCTAATGAACTCTCAATTATTAAATTATGTGAGATGTATGATCTAATAATTGAAAGTAGGGCAAATTATATTGATAATCTATATACTTTGGTCCTTGTATCATTTTAGTCCTTATAATTCTAATTGGTTCGATTTTGATCATGAATTTATGATTTTGTCTCAATTTAATCAAATTAATTATAACAATTAGCATTTTCTTGTGAAAAATACACAAATAAGCGATATCTGTTATACTTTTAGGAGCAAAATAATAAATTTGCTCAACTTAATGAGTTAGCCTCAACCAACTTATTTATTTATTTATTTATTTATTTATTTATTTTTGATGAGTAGAAAATCCATTAAGGTAAGCCAAACGGTATTTACAGAAGAGTCTATTTAACAAAAACACTTACACCAAACAAAGTAAAAATATTACAAGACACACAAATGATAAAAACTATGAAAATATCTAGATGCACAGCTTGTGCTCATGCTCGTACTGTGAAGCAGAGCTAGGCATAAGAGATCAGCAATAAAGCATGTATGAGATAAATTATAGATTACAACCACAAAGAGGATAAGCTTTAAATCACCACCAATGGACTCTGAGTTACACAATCAGACAACTAACAACAAAAATACAGAAACAAAAAAGAATAAAACCTCAATTCCAAGCCAAGGCAATGGAATGGTGGCAGCGGATCCAACGGCCGAAGGCCAAAAGAGAAAGATCATTTTCTGTCAAGAACCTTAATGACTTTATCAATTGAATCAAATTGATACAAAATCTAAAATTAAATATCAAAATTGAGTCAATTAAAAATATAAAAATCAAAATAACACAAGGGACAAAATTTAGGCATTACTGATGTAAAATATATTCTAAATATATTAAAACAGAGAGAAAGAAATTTGGACATAGAAATGGTTTAAAATTTGTTACTGCTGCATTCCTAGGTCAATCCTATGAAGTTGCCGGAAATTCTTAGTGGCTTTTGCCAATAAGGGCTATTAAACATAAAAAATAGCACATTAGTGTTTAGAAGCTAACAGTTGGCCCAAAATCATAACAGGCTTAATTCAGGAGTACGTATATTAGTACAGAAATCAAACACAAAATGAGACACAAAACTCTCATAAAGGGTGGAACCTATATGTGAAACTTACTTATTGTGAGAGGATTGTGTCTTTAGTTTCTATATTCCTAATATTACGGTTAATTCAGAGATGGCAAAAATCAATATAGGTTTTCCACTATCCTCTGCTTGTCAGCAGAGGATTTGTATGGATGTTTTCTTGTATTGTAATTTTATTGTAAAGTTGAAATTTCGCTATTAATATAAGTTGGTACAACAGATATGCCAAGCCATTGAAATAAACACAAACTTTCACTAGATCCAATTCATTACTGTCAGCTAAATTAGGTGATAGCTATTTGTGTTTAAATAAAATTTAAGGCAAATAGAGGAAAAAAATTTGTTAATTTGGCATATATATTTTTAAAATACACATCTGACTGCTTTTGTTAATAGAAATTGTTTGTCATTGTTTTACTTGTAAAACTCAATCAAAATAATATGACAATCACATTTTTAAATTTATAAGCCACAATGCTAAATATTTTAGTATAAAATAAAAGGATTCCAATGTCGATTGATTTAATTTTTTCAAAATAGCAATAATGTTTTGTCCTACAAATTTTCTACCCTATGAGACATATTTTATAGTAGACTACACACACACGTGAAGAAGAACTAGTTCATCATCCTAATACCAAATTGACAGTGACAATGGCCTATCAACTTCCTGCAATTCCTCAGTCTCCAATGGCATGTTGCTCCAATCATACGAAACGCAAGAAGAACCGTGTTCATCATCATCCACTACATTGTATTCGTATGACAACAACGAGCAAACACTAATTGCCTCTTCATCTACCTTTGGTTTCTTGACCCTCAAGTTCCAATCATCAGACTGGTAATCTGACAATGACAATGACAACGATGGCGAGCAATTGTTCTCCTCGAAATCCTACACTGATAATTCTTCTTCATCGTCTTCACTATCCTCGCCCAATCCAGCCACAAAAGGGTGATTCAAGAGCATCTGAGTAGTCAATCTATCCATAGCTTTTCCAGCAAAACAACCCTTCAAAAAGTCCATTGCTTTCTCTGATACCTCACTCTGATTGGATAGTTTGAGCAGTCCATGCCCTTTACCAATCTTAGAGAAAATGTCCTCAACTTCTGAATCTTGTTTCCCTTCCCACACAGACTTCCCAGTTAACATCTCAAACACAATCATCCCAAGAGCCCAAACATCAGATGGAGACTCTTGTTGTAGCCCTTTATCAACCACGGTCTTCGGCGACGAATACCCGAGACTTCCTCTCAATTTACAAGACTTCGACATTGTCATCATCTTCCTCATCTGCTTTGCCCCCTTTGCCAACCCAAAGTCACCAATCTTTGCAATATATTCAGTGCCAGTACCAATAATGATAGGAATAATTATGATATTCTCAAGGTTTAGAGCACGGTGAACATACCCACAACTATGAACACAATCAAGACCTTCAAGAATATGCCTTGTATAGCGCCTAACATCAGATTCAGGAAATCCTTCACCGCCACTTTTCTTGATCAAATCAGCTAGGGTTCCGCTGGAGCTATACTCTAAGAGAAGGTTATAAATGATGCGATTGCGATCACCGGTCATAGTCTCTTTCCCAAAGCACCGATAGATATAGGGACAAGCACGGAGGTTGCTAAGAACAATTGCTTCCCTCTGAAGCAAAGCCGAATCAGAAACCTCTACGGACTTCACAGCCATTAGTACAGGCAAGTGGGTGAGTCTCCATTTGGGTTTCTTCAAAGTCCCCAAATAAACTGGTCCGCTGCTTGATTTTCCGATGATGGACCCTCTAAACCACTTGTTTCCATCGCCATAGACACTTTTCTTGATCTTGAACTCCTCGTGCTTCCTCTTCATCAATACCATCTTCACAAGATTTTTGTTATTTGTGTTCATGAAAAAATATTGATGTGAATGTTTCTTAAAACTATGTATGTATTTATAGGACTCGGTCTTAGGGTTTTAGGAAATAGTAGAGTTTTACATAGTGTAAGATTTTGTTTCCAATTTGGAATAGGTTTTAAGTCTGTAAACTAGGAGAGAGTGAGTGACAGACACACAAGCCAACTGTCACTACAAGAATTTTCACTTTTGGCGACTAAATTTTTAGTCACCGAAGGGCTTTAGCGACTAAATTTTTTGGTCGTAGAATTAGTAGCCGAAGAGTATTCGGGAGAGCTAATTGGCAACTAAACTTATTTTAGTCGCCAAATGTATTCATTTGCTGACTAAATATTTAGTCACCAAAAGGTTGGAAAATAAATTAAATAATACATTTTTGGCGACCAATTTTTTTGTCGCCAAAAGCCTCAATTATTGTTAACGACCAAAGATTTAGTCGCGAAAAAGGTTTTTAGCTACTAAATTTATTAGTCGCCTAAAGTAAATACTACTTGAAAAATCTAGAAATCCCCTAGATGTTGATTTGTGATTATGTATCAATTTTAAGCAGTATATAACAATCCCAATCAAACAATCAAGACAAATCGACACAACGATTTTATGTGGAAAAACCACAATTGGACACCTCAAATTGTGATAAAAAACCACGGGCAAAAGCTACAAAACAGTCCACTAAAAAGACATAAAGGAATTACACAGGTATATTCCCAATTACCTAGCGAATCCATGCCCGAATTGAACCAACTCCTATGTGCCTCTTCCAACCCCGTCTTCACCTCGGAATTGTCTTGACGATGAGCCACTCCAGAATCCACCAAAGCTTCATGCTCGAATTCTTCAGAATCCACCAAAGAACAACTCTCTTTTTTGTGTAGAACAAACAAATAATCCTTTGATGTATACTCTTTAAACCATGAGTTGAATACTCAATCAAAACATCAAAGAAAACTAGCAAAATATCTCCAGATATAAACCCTAGAACCCAAGAAGAAGATCTGGAGGAGTAATCCTAGATTTGGACTGAAACATGTATTTATAGAAAACTGTCCCGTGATCTCCGCTCGAGCGTCAGATTGGCCGTTCGAGCGGACCTACCTACGCTCGAGCGCGGAAAGTTCTGCTTGAGCGGGAAAAAACAACATCCAGTATTTTTGCAGGCGAAGAAACTTCTGGAACTCAACATTCTCCGCTCGAGTGGGGGAATGTCCGCTCGAGCGGACAGGCAATTTTGAATGCATTTTTGCATTTTGCTTCAGGGGCGCTGCCTCTCGACCCCGCCGTGGCGCTGCCCCGGACCTGCCAAGAGGCGTTGCCCCCTGGACCCCCACGAGCTGACCGGGCAGCTCGATCCCCGTCATAATCAGCGAAGTGGCAATCTTGGAAGCATTAACATCACAAACTTCTCTGCAAGGCACAATTCAGGTTGGATTCGCATCTAACAACTCATAGTCTTACTGAAATAAAAGTGCGAAAACAAGTACAACTGAAAGGAGTCTTGTCAAACGGGATTGTCAAGAATAAAAACCTAACAATCTCCCCCTTTGGCAATGCCGTGACAAAACACACCTAACAAATAAAATCCTAATTACCCCAACCCATTACAGCCAACAAACACAAACTTCTTTCTCAAGGTTAAGATCTGTAAAACAGCTATTAGTGCCACAATCTCCAAAACAACTATTAGTCCCATAAGAGTATATGAAAAAGCAATAAACATATGGCTAGATCATCTTGAAGCATTTGAAGCATGAGACGGAAAACATGAATAGATGCGACTTGGAGATTTTAAGAACATGTAGCATGAAAACCTGAAAACTAAAACACATGCACCGGACAACATTACTCCTCCTTTTTGTCACGAAGTGACAAAGGAAGCTCAATCAACTAAAGCAAGATCAGAAACCACACAAGCAATGACATGATGATGTAAATATCAGGAGCATGCAAGAAGGAAATAATAAGCAAATAGTGCATAGCAACATGCAAAACAACTATAGCCAATCTCCCTTACCAAACAAAACAAAGTGTTCATACTAACAAACTCTTGTAATGATAAACCAAACTCCCTCTCACTAAAAACAATGAACAAGAAGAAAAAATGGCAAAAAATAATATGGTGGAGCAAGTAAGAAATCTCAGATTTGTACCTTAGAACACACAAGATTATCCAAGAAGCACAATTACTTGAAAACACAATGTGCACAGACTCTAGAAGATTCCTCATAAGAGAAAGTGATGCATTATGTGAAAAGCATAGATCCCATGAGAAAAGTGTGTGTGTGACTCTTGGAGTTCGACAAACACTAGATTCAATCCTAGTAGTGATTTGAAAGCTGGACCTCCAGTATGAGAATCTAAGCACAACTAAGGAAAGTCAAACCACTAGGAATCAAGGGGTATTTGGTGAGTAAAAACGGAGGCTCCCCCTCAATCAATGAATCCTTTATTTTTTTCCTCTTTTTTTTCACATCTTTTTCTTTTCTTTCTTTTGCACATCTTTTTTTTTGTTTCTTTCTTTTGCACACTCATTGGCGGCTGACACGCTCAAGAGTATGGAAACCGAACCAGAGAAGCATGGATATAATAAGGATGGCCTGGTTGGTGACTCTGAGGTAGCCTTTTCCTCATAGCTGGACTCCAAAGAACAGAAGGGAAAGCCATGTAGATGCAAAAAAGATGAAAGGTGGTTAAAAAACTCAACATCACCCAAGATATGCTAGTATCGGTCAATTCCTCTAGAAAAACAAAAGATACCATGCCAGAAGTCCATAGAGAAAAAAAACCACTAAGGCAGAAGACTCAAATATTTGCTAATCTAAGAGTGTGTACAGAATGAGACATACTAATCAAAAAACACACACTCCAAAATGAGTAATGACCACAGAAAGTACACATATATTAATATGTAATGGATATTCTCATCAATACCAATATGCACCAAGGACCACTCAAAAATTTCAAGCTTGCAAAACCATACTAAGAAAATCTTTTTGGGATTTTTTTTATTTTTTTCTTTTTCTAAACAAAGCAAGACAGAAAACGAACAAGCACACATTTAATGACTCAAAGAAAAAAAAAAACAAAACAGAAATCCAAAAACTAAAATGAAAAAACAAATTAACACAAGTCAAGTTTTCTCACCCAAACTGCTTTAGTATGAACAAAGTTGTAAGAATTGCTGTTCTTGGGTAGTGTCTTGACGTTGTGGTTCCTTTCTCCTGTAATGGGAACTCGTCTTGACTTGGTTTCCAACTTCCTATTTTTAGGTCTAGGCAAATACACTCTCCCATGCAATTTATAACAATATGGGCGAATATGACCATACATACCACAATGATGACAAATAAAAATAGGGTGTACAGAGTGCACCTTCTTTTGTTTTACCTTACCAACTCTAGGAAGTTTGAGAAGTACATCCTTATGTTGAATTTTTTGTTCTCCCTTTCCTTGAGTTCTTGTATCATGAGATGTGGAAGTACTCTGTTTTTGCTCTTTGTTATCACCAAAGCCAATGCCACTCTTGTCACAACACATTTGTTGAGACCCAATGATATCCTCCAAAGTCTTTGATCCTTTGTTCCAAAGACCAATGGTAGCCATAGCACACTTGAGCTCTTCCTCTTTCTTGATCATTAGTTCTTCCAAAGCAACTTGAGACATCTCAAGAGTTTCAATCTTTTCTTCATATGTTGCATAGATTTGTTGTAGCTCATTCCTCTCTGTCTCACAAGTCAGGAGTTTTGCACAAAGGGCTTGTCAATCATTAGCTATCTTGATGGCATCAATTTTAGCCTCGAAAATCTCTTTCTTTAATTTGACATTCTCAGTTTCACATGCTTTGAGTTTCATAGTGAGTTTGTCATTCAATTTGGATAAGTTAAAAGATTCCTTATACAACTTTTCATAAGCTTGCTCAAGCTCTTCATAATCACTTTCTGAGAATTCATCATCAGTGGCATTCTCAACCGACCTCTTCGGATACTCTGTTCGTCCTTTAGTTTCGAAAGCCGCTATGAAAGCAAGGAATTGTTTATGTCCCTCTTCACCTTGATCTTCATTGTCACTGTCATCTTCATCAGATTCTGGTTCATCATCCCGAGTGATAGCGAGGGCTTTCTTCTTCCTCAAATGAGTGAGGGATTCTGAAGCAAAGTGGCCAAATCCTTGGCATTCATAGCATTGGACTCTTTCAGAGTTCCCTTGTATCTTTCCTTTCTCCTTCTTGGCTATAGAATTAATTTTGAGTTTATCTTTGCCTTTAGATTTATGAGTATGAGTAGATTCCAAAAGATTAGGATTCTTTTTCAAAAAAGATTTTTTAAATTGTTTAACAAAAGCAGCCGTGATCTTGGAATCTATCTCACAATCCTCATCAGAATTCTCTCCAACTCTATGAGCACTACTAAAAGCAATAGCATCTTTTTGTTTCTTTTTGAAATTCCTATGTGCCTCATAAGTTTGGAGATTTCCAACCAAGTGATCCAGCTTGAGGTTGTCAACATCTTGAGCCTCCTCAATAGCCGTAACTTTTGGTTGGAACCGATCGGGCAAGGATCTCAAAATTTTTCCCACAACTTTGGATTCTGGTATTTTTTTCACCTAAATTGAAGCTGGAATTAACAATGTCACTCAACTTTGCATAAAATTCATCAAAGGTCTCACCATCTTTCATTGAAAGGTTTTCGAAACTAGACGTGAGCCTTTGAAGTTTTGAGCGTTTAACAGAAGGAGTGCCCTCGTGAATAGTTTGTAAGATATCCCAAGCCTCTTTTGCGACTTCACAATTGCAAATACGACTAAACTCTTCAGGTGTGACAGCGCAAAAAAGAGAATTGATAGCTTTACTATTCCAGCTACTATTTTGGTAATCAATTGTGTCCCACTTATCAATTGGTTTGGGGAAAGTTACTCCATCAACGGTAATCGTTGGTTCAGTCCACCCATACATGACAGATTGCCAAACTTTTTCATCAATAGATTTTAAAAACGATCTCATCCGAGCTTTTCAAAAGGAATAATTGGATCTGTCAAGTAGGGGTGGTCGAACCATAGAATTTCCCTCACGAATTGTATCCATTATCACAAATCAAATAAGATCTCGCTCTAATAGATTTGTAAAACAAAAAAAAAAAAATAGAGCCACCCGCTCTGATACCAATTGAAAAATCTAGAAATCCCTTAGATGTTGATTTGTGATTATGTATCAATTTTAAGCAATATATAACAATCCCAATCAAACAATCAAGACAAATCGACACAACGATTTTATGTGGAAAAACCACAATTGGACACTTCCAATTGTGATAAAAAACCACGGGCAAAAGCCACAAAACAATCCACTAAAAAGACATAAAGGAATTACACAGGTATACTCCCAATTACCTAGCGAATCCATGCCCGAATTGAACCAACCCCTACGTGCCTCTTCCAACCCCGTCTTCACCTTGGAATTGTCTTGACGATGAGCCACTCCAGAATCCACCAAAGCTTCAGGCTCGAATTCTTCAGAATCCATCGAAGAACAACTCTCTCTTTTGTATAGAACAAACAAATAATCCTTTGATGTATACTCTTTAAACCATGAGTTGAATACTCAATCAAAACATTAAAGAAAACTAGCAAAATATCCCTAGATATAAACCCTAGAACCCAAAAAGAAGATCTGGAGGAGTAATCCTAGATTTGGACTGAAACACGTATTTATAGAAAACTGTTCCGTGATCTCCGCTCGAGCGTCAGATTGGCTGCTTGAGCGGACCTACCTACGCTCGAGCGCGGAAAGTTCCGCTCGAGCGGAAAAAAACAACATCCAGTATTTTTGCAGGCGAATAAACTTCTGGAACTCAGCATTCTCTGCTCGAGCGGGGGAATGTTCGCTCGAGCGGATAGGCAACTTTGTCCGCTCGAGCAGACAGGCAACGTTGAATGCATTTTTGCATTTTGCTTCGGGGGTGCTGCCCCTCGACCCCGCCGTGGCGCTGCCCCTTGGACCCCCACGAGCTGACCGGGTAGCTCGATCCCCGTCATAATCAGCGAAGTGGCAATCTTGGAAGTATTAACATCACAAACTTCTCTGCAAGGCACAATTCAGGTTAGATTCGCATCTAACAACTGATAGTCTCACTGAAATAAAAAGTGCGAAAACAAGTACAATTGAAAGGAGTTTTGTCAAACGAGATTGCCAAGAATAAAAACCTAACACTACTGTTTTGGCTACTAAAATTTTAGTCGCCTAAAGTCAAATTTTTTTGGCTACTAAAATTTTAGTTGGCAAATAGTATTTGTTTTAGCTACTAAAAATTTAGTCGCCTAAACTCCCACATTTTTTGCTACTAAAATTTTAGTCGGCAAATAGTTTTTGTTTTGGCTACTAAAAATTTAGTTGCCTAAACTCCCACATTTTTGGCTATTAAAATTTTAGTCGGCAAATAGTTTTTGTTTTGGCTACTAAAAATTTAGTTGCCTAAACTCCCACATTTTTGCTACTAAATTTTTAGACGGCAAAAGTGTTTTTATTCTTCAGCATTTGTTTTTAGCTACGAAATATCTTAGTTGCCAAATGTTTAATTTTCTTTTGGTTACAAAACTTTTAGTCGCCAAATGTTTGATTTTCTTTTGGCTACAAAACATTTAGTCACCAAATGTTTGATTTTTTTTTTTTTGGCTACAAAACGTTTAGTCGCCAAAAACATGATATTATGTTTTATTGCAAATATTATAATTTCTCCATAACCTGTCTGTATTCCATGCAGCCTGTAATACGTATATAAATAAAATGATCCATAAACTATCAATCATTCCACAATCTGCATCCGTATACAAAAAATAAATAACTTTAACTGTCAAAGTACATACCAACCAACTATTGTCCAAACTAAAATAATAATTCCATACAAAATATAGAATCATACAAAAAGCAAAGCCCTCCATATATAAAAATTACATTTATTACCATGTGAAATGACCATTTGGCATGGTACAAATTACTATCGTAATCTATACCACGACAAAAGGTGATGTATATACCAAGACAAAAGTACATTTATGTACCACGACAAAAAATCATATATATGTACGGCGACAAAAGGTGATCTATGTACCATGCCAGTAATTATCTGTTGGCTGCCAAAAGTTTTATGTATCAGTAATAGTTAACTGCACAAAAGCCGGGGACAACAAAAGTATTATATTACTTCTATACAAAAGTACAATTTCTTCTCCATACACCAAAATATTACTCTGAAAGTCTACGCAACAAAGTCATCTACAAAAAAAAAAAAAAAAAAAAAAAAAAAGGTTAGAATTGGAGCCAAAAATGCCCAACTTCATGAATGAATTTGGCAACAAGTGACAAATAACATATCAAAGAAGCAACTTTCCATGATGAATCAATTATCAGTCTTTCTAAAGTCTTTGTTATAAGGAACATTGTTAAATGCAGAACAATCATTACTAAATCTGTCATTACTAACATAAAGCTAATGTAACAATCTTCTATTTGTATGCAACATGTATCCAAATTCTGTGGCTAAACCAATATTAAAGCCCAACGTGAATAGTAAGTATTCTTTTTACCAACTTCCTCATTAATTGTTTGCAAAAGGCACTTGAATCATTAGATTAGATATAAAACGATCCCTACTTATTAATATCTGTTAGTGCCATTTCATTCAGGATATTAGAACATGTGAGAAAAATAATAACAAAAATAAAGTTCAATCACAAAAGGAAATATGTAGAAATATATGTTGAGACACCTATAAATGGTTCATCAAAGAAAGAATACTTGATATCTCATGAAGCATATGGCCTCAGAAACACCGTTCACAGTTTGATACTTGTATGAAAGCTTAAATATAATATAACACACTTGTGTACGTTTAAGAAATTAATATAATATAACAAGGCGTAAACTGAGTTAATATTGGTTTTTGAATATTTTTTCGATAATTTTCAATTACTATACATCTCCAATACATTCCGTCAGTTGTCACAAGTCATATTTGTCATGGGGAAGCTGCCTGTGAGAGTCACACGGAGGTTCGGGGGCAGTTTTGAATTTTTGCCCCCAAAATGTCCTTTTTCGACTAAGTTTTGAACGTATTTGGCTCTAAATCCCAACCTACGGGTCTGAATAACATTCCGTCAGTTGTCACAAGTCATATTTGTCATGGGAAAGCTGTCTGTGTCAGCCACAAGGTCGTTCAAGGGCTATTTTGAATTTTCGCCCCGAAATGCCCCTTTTCGACTAAGTTTTGGGTGTATTCGGCTCTAACTCCCAACCTACGGGTCCGAATAACATTCTGTCAGTTGTCACAATTCCTATTTGTCATGGGGAAGCTGCCCGCATTAGCCACATGGTGGTTCGGGGGCTGTTTTGAATTTTCGCCCCCGAAATGCCCTTTTTCAACTAAGTTTTGGGCGTATTCGGCTCTAACTCCCAACCTACGGGTCTGAATAACATTCTGTCAGTTGTCACAAGTCATATCTGTCATGGGGAAGCTGTCCATGTCAGCCACACGGTCGTTCAAGGGTTGTTTTCAATTTTCGCCCCCGATACGCCCTTTTTCGAGTATGTTTTGGGCATATTCGGCTCTAACTCCCAACCTACGGATCCAAATAACATTCCGTCAGTTGTCACAATTCCTATTTGTCATGGAGAAGCTACCCATGTCAGCCTCACGGTAGTTCAGGGGTTTTTTTTAATTTTCGCCACCGAAACGCCCTTTTTCGACTAAGTTTTGGGCGTATTCGGCTCTAAATCCCAACCTACAGGTCCGAATAACATTCTGTCAGTTGTCACAAGTCATATTTGGCATGGGGAAGCTGTTCGTGTCAGCCACACGGCGGTTCAAGGGCTTTTTTCATTTTTTGCCCCCGAAACGCCCTTTTTCGAGTAAGTTTTGGGCGTATTCGGCACTAACTCCCAACCTACGGGTCCGAATAACATTCCGTCAGTTGTCACAAGTCATATTTGTCATCGGGAAGCTATCCGTATCAGCCACACAGTCGTTCAAGGGCTGTTTTCAATTTTCGCCCCGAAACGCCCTTTTTCGAGTAAGTTTTAGGCGTATTCAGCTCTAACTCTCAACCTACGGGTCCGAATTACATTCCGTCAGTTCTCACAAGTCTGATTGGTCGTGGGGGAAGCTGCTCATGAGAGTTACATGGCGGTTCGGAGGCTGTTTTGAATTTTCTCCCTCGAAACGCCCTTTTTCGAGTAAGTTTTGGGCGTATTCGGCTCTAACTCCCAACCTACGGGTCTTTATAACATTCCATCAGTTGTCACAAGTCATATTTGTCATGGGGAAGCTGCCCGTGTCAGCGACATGGTTGTTCAAGGGCTGTTTTGAATTTTTGCCCCCAAAACGCCCTTTTTTGAGTAAGTTTTGGGCGTATTCGGCTCTAACTCCCAACCTACGGGTCCGAATAATATTCCGTCTGTTGTCACAAGTCGTATTTGTCATGGGGAAGCTGTCCGTGTCAGCCACATGGTCGTTCAAGGGTTGTTTTCAATTTTCGCCCGCGAAACGTCCTTTTCCGAGTAAGTTTTGGGCGTATTTGGCTTTAACTCTCAACCTACGGGTCCGAATAACATTCAGTCAGTTGTCACAAGTCATATTTGTTATGGGGAAGTTGTCTGTGACATATACATGTTGTTCAAGGGCTGTTTTTAAAAACGCCCTTTTTGAAGTAAGTTTTGGGCGTATTCGGCTCTAACTCCCAACCTACGGGTCCGAATTACATTCCGTCAGTTGTCAGAAGTCCCATTTGTCATGAGGAAGCTGCCCGTGAGAGTGACACGGCAGTTCGGGGGCTGTTTTGAATTTTTGCCCCCGAAACGTCTTTTTTCGACTAAGTTTTTGGTGTATTCGGCGCTGACTCAACTAAGTTTTGAATCTTTGGCTACTTGTAGCACTAGCTGTGGGAAATTGGAGTTGTTGAAGAGCTTGGTGATTACACCACCAGAGAGAACATCAAAGCCTATCAGAAGAGAAATTTGATGTAGTATTCGATATAGTTCGTAGGTAAGATTGTGAATCTTATTTGTTATTTCCCAAAATCCAAATTTATTTATAGTGATTGTTGTTTGTTGCATTCTGAGTGTACATATCTGCATATTATATAGTTTGTATTGAAAATAATAATAATAATCCTAAGAAAATTAGCAAGCATACTCAAGTTTTCATGCTTAAGGACTTTGGAGCTGTTCTTGGTCAGCATAGCAGGTTTCTTCTTCACTTCCATCCAATAGAAAGTTCATCTTTTTGTTGTCCTTGTGAATTACTAGTAAGTATTTGGTTGTTCATTAATGGCAACTTCTTTGACAGATTGAGATTGTAGATGATGTGTGTCATTTGACAGGTTTTACTTTGCATGTTTAAATTGGTTTCCTGTTATCTAATTTTCTCGGTCAGATTTCTTCTAGTTTTAGTTTAAAATGTATCTAAATTTAAAAAAAAATCGTAATACTAAATAATTCATACACTTTCCCGACCAAGTAGGACTTTTTTTTTTTTTTAATATATTTTTTCCCCCTTCCTTGTTGAGTTAGTAAAAATTCATATAACTGGATCTTTGGAAAACCAATGGACATATTTTAAGCAGGAAAGGAGTGTTGGATACATTTTTATGTGATCAAAGACATGTTGAATGAAACTAGCATGAGACAATTGATCTCTAATGAAAGACTCGATGATGTGGTGGATTTTATATGCTGAAGGAGACTAAACTTGATCTCTAATGAACAATTTGGTAAATAAATAAGTGAATCTTAAGGCATAAAAATCTGATTACTGGTCATGAGACAGTTTGATTGAGGTTTCCTTATCCAACATGCTCTATGCATTTTCTTTTCTGGAAAGTGGTGATGAGACTGGTTAAATCTAAGTAGGTTGGTTCTGTAGATAAATAGTCATAGTGAGTGACAACATATCAACTTAATCGATAATATTTAATACTTGCTAGTAGTTTTGATATGGCCACACACATACTCCTGCACAATTTTCATGTCTTGAAACTTATTGTGTTCCAAGAGCTTTGTTAATCCAATAGCTATGTCATAGACCCAAACTAATTTCTACTAATCTAGATCAGCTCAGCTAAACAAGGCCAACAATGTTAGATTCAAAACTATTACCATTCCTAAACCAATTATGTCATGACTTTGACTTCCTCTTTTTTTTTTTTTTTTTTTTTTTTTTTTTTTTTGCAATAGGTGGAGGGAATAGGGGAGGATGAAGCTTCGTCACATGGAAAGCAAGACTCGAACCCAGGCATCATACCTAGTAAGGGAGTACCTTATTCATTTGGCCAATCCCTGGTAGCAAACATGGCTTTCATGAGTTACAAATATGCAATATTGTAAGACTAGGTTACCATCAAGAGATTAATACTTTGATCATGAAAAAAATACCCTAATTCAATTCCATCTTCATTGCCGAAGTAATTAATTGCTATCTATTTTATGTTCACACAGCTGTGAAAATTGTAAGGGTCATAGAAATCCAAGGATTAAACACAATGCCAAGAATATGACCAAAAATGAAGAATGAAGCCAAAAGTTGAAACAAGCAAAGCTATATGCATAAATTTTGCTCATATACTCATCCATAAACAACTCATAGAATGTTATGAGATACCTTCAGTAAGTGAAGGTAAATTATTCATTATAAAGTCACATACAATATCACAACACGGTACATGGATTTTCCATTACTAGACATCTCCAGTACATTTCGTCAGTTGTCACAAGTCCTATTTGTCATGGGGAAGCTGCCGTGAGAGTCACACGGAGTTTCGAGGGCGGTTTTGAATTTTTGCCCCTGAAACGCCCTTTTCCGACTAAGTTTTGGGCGTATTCGGCTCTAACTCACAACCTATGGGTCCGGATTACATTCCGTCAGTTGTCACAAGTCCTATTTGTCATGGGGAAGCTACCCATGAGAGGTTCGGGGGCTGTTTTGAATTTTCGCCCCGAAATGCCCTTTTTCGACTAAGTTTTTGGCATACTCGGCTCTAAATCCCAACCTACGGGTCCAAATTACATTTTGTCAGTTATCACAAGTCATATTTGTCATGGGGAAGCTGTCCATGACATATACATGTCGTTCAAGGGCTATTTTCAATTTTCGCCCTCGAAATGCCCTTTTTCGAGTAAGTTTTGGGCGTATTCGGCTCTAACTCCCAACCTACGGGTCCGAATTACATTCCGTCAGTTGTCATAAGTCCTATTTGTCATGGGGAAGCTGCCCGTGAGACCCACACGGCAAATTTTTTCAACCCTTGTTTTTAATTGGTTTATCAAGATTCAGTTTCCGAATGTTTTTATGCTTAAGCTAAAAACACAATTGCCATGACCATACCACTACTATCCCTAGGATAGCACTGAGAACTTCCTTATACTTTCAACATTTCTTAATCATATTGAGTAATTATGCATAAGCGTTGATAGTATAATTTGTCATTTAAAAGAGACTAAAACCTGTTATATTGAGTCCAACAACATTACTTGAGTTGTCACTTTGTTCACATGTACAGGACCACTGAATAGTATTAAGGCTACATGATAAACACACACCAAACTTAAGGAGCTCCCTTTGACCTACCAAACTGGCATGAATGCATCCTCAATATTGCCCATGTGCCTAACTCCAAAGACAAAGCACTGACCATCATTAATCTCCACCTTTAAAATAAAAACAACCTTGAACCAAAGCAAACACACTAGAAAAATACTCCTCATTTGTCCCATCGAATATGATATTATTGTGTATGAAACAGGTAAAAAAAGTGGTGTATGAAATTTGTTAGTTAATTATTTTTTATTGATATTATTGTGTGTTTGGAATTTATTGTTTGTTTGGTTAACAAATAATTCTTTTATTATGATAGTTTTTTAGAATTGTAAAATTATAAATTTAATATTTTTTGCTAATTATACTTTCAATTGTAAAATTGTCTATTTTTACAATCACTAATATTTTAACTTGGTAATAAATTAAAAATCATGTTCATAATAAAATTACTAATGGTGAAGGCCCAATTATGGTTTGGCCAAACTAACAGCCTAACCCATGAAACCAACCGAATCTGACTGTCAACCCGATTCCTATGAACAAATGGTTTGAACCATCACCCGGTCGAAATCGGATATTAATTCTCCCAACCAGAATTTGTTCGGTTGACTACTGGTTGATAGGTCAACTTGATCCGAACCGACCTGTGTGCAGCCTTACTTTCAAGGATAGAACCACATGCTTTTTTTAGGGGGAGGTGCCCGACCTAAAATCGTTGTAGATGCTAGGTCTAACCTGTGGTGGTGGTGGGCTTCCAACTGAAGGAAAGTGGGGAACACCTTGCAATGTAGCTGATCCAAATGAGGGAGGTCCATTACTAATAGGGCAGGAATAGCTTTAAGGCAGTAAAAATGGTCCTGTTGTCAAAGTGGAAGATCCAAAAGGACGTGAACTATAGCGATCCCGGGTTTTCCCCTTTATGTACAGTATTTCGGACTTAGGCTCCATGGTGTTGGTTGTTGTTTATATCTTGTTTCTGTTCTTTAATTCTTTGTATTTGAGTTTTAGGATGTGTTGGGCAGGTTTGTAACAGGTTGGGTGAGTTTTGAAACAAATGGTTGCTGCCCAGATTTTGGTGTCTTCACTCGAGCGAGGCTTTTGTCGTTCGAGCGAGCCCTGTGTTTTAGTTCCTTCGCTTGAGCCAGGATTCCTTCGCTCGAGCGAGAGTTGAGTGTTGTGTCTGGTGGCTCGAGCGAGAAGTCTTGCGCTTGAGCTTGCGTCTGCGTCTGGTTCTGGACCTGAAGGTTGCATTTCTTGGCTCGAGCGAGCTTTCCTTCGCTCGAGCGAGCGAGGACTATGTTTTGGGTTTCTTCACTCGAGCGAGCATTCTTGCGCTTGAGCGTGCTTCTGGGTTGCAGACCTGAAGCTTCAAATTGTTGGCTCGAGCGAGGCTTTCTGCGCTTGAGCGAGGGTTCTTTGTGTTTGGTCGCTCGAGCGACCATTCCTTCGCTCAAGCGAGGCTCGAATATATCAGTTATAGCAGCTTGTTTCTCCTTTACTTTTTTTATCTCTTTTCTTTCTCTCAAACCCTAGAACGGCTACCTCTCTCTCTAAACCACCACTTCTCTCTACAAGAACTCTTGATCTAGGGTCTTCCTACACTATTTCCTTCGTATAAAAGTTAGAGCACGGTGTGGGCTTCGTTTTGATCCAAGAATCTTTGAGTTTGGAGCATCTTGAGCCTTGTCCTTCTTCTCCTTTGAGCTCCGAAATTTGAGATAGGGATATCCTACTCCTTCTTATGGGTTTTGACATAAATTTTAGTCATTTTGATTAGATGGTGTTGTTGGGTAATTTTGGGAAAAGTTAGGGTTTGATGTGTAATTTATAAAAGAGGGGTTTTTCCATGTTTGAGTTAAATATGTGTTAGAGACTTGGTATTGGGGTTGTTTATGAATTATGAGTGAAATATGAGCCTTGGGGGCAACCTTGTGAATAAGGGAAAAATGCCCTAGTTATGTTGAATAATTAATTTGAATAATCAATTTGGGTAAATGTGAAATTGAGTTGAGAATCATGAAATTGGGAATTAGTAAGAGTAAATGGTGTAGTTGGATAAATTAACCACTCACCTATGAAAATGTTGATATTTTATCTGCTTGATAAATTCATTATCTGTTTAGATATAACTGCTTTGGGCTATCGGTAGAGGATAGTCTTGTTTGTTGTAGACACTGTATGTTGATTAGGGAAAACTGAAACTAATCATCTGGAATATGTCATTGAATATGACGGTTGGAATAATACATCGAATATGTGTATTGATTGATCATTGTACATGATAAGTGTTTAAATACATTGTATATGTATGTTGTGTGGGAGGAGATAGGGGATGTACTCCATGGTTTGGGAGGAGATAGGGGATGGACTCTCAAACCTGTTTGGAAGGAGATAAGGGATGGACTTCATTGATAACTAAGTTGGCTGGAGTGTCCAGGGTGAAAGTCTCGAAATCTTAATTGTGTTTGCATAACATAGATAATTGAAGTATGTAAGTGTTTTTAATATGAGATGTAGTCTCACTTAATTGTTTGGCCAGGTTCTGAGCCATGTTTATGAATCGAATTGGTTAAGTAAAGGAAAGTGGAATGAAACATGTACATATTTGTCATGGAACTGGATTGTGTTGTAGGTTGGTTTTACAAGTGTTAACCATTTATCACGTGCTAATGTTTTAGTTAATGCTCATATCTGGTTTAGTATATCTCTACTGGGTTTTGGCTCACCCTATATGGGACATCATTTTCAGGTTCAGGTGATATGCCACCTCCAAGGACGTAGCTTGGGAGGCTTGAGGCTGATAGATCTTTTTGTTGTTCTCTTTTGGTATACATGTAAAATTCAAGCCAAGGGCTTAAAGTGTATTTGAGTTAGGACTCTCTTTTTGTAACTAAGTGTTGGCTTGGAAAGTTGTAAGCCCGTAGGGCATTTACTTTTGTTGTCAACATGTAATACTTTTGTAATGAATACTCTGATGAATGGAAATATGCTTTATTCTCTTATGTCTATACATGTCAAGAATGTGGGTTTATATGTATTATTTTGAGGGCGTTACATGAACCTGGCGGTGGTGCCACTTTGCCCCAAAGACAAGAAAGTGCCAGGACAGAATTGCTTATGGCAGAAGGCAAAAATCCATGAGGTGGACTTGACCCAAAAGGCATTGGAGACTAAGTACCAGGAGGAGGAACAAAGGATTACTATTAGAAGCTAAATTTGAGGGCAATGTGGCTTGTGGTGGACCACCAGGAGGGACTGAAGGCCTTGGAAGGACAGTAGGCGGGGGTGGACCAGGATGGGTCATTGGAGATGCCCCGAAAATGAAACTGAAGATGGAGCTGAAGAGAAAGGCGGGGTCATTGTCCAAAAGGGGGATGAGGCCTAAGGCTAGCAGAAATGGGCACTGAATCACTGATGTCGATGGCCCAACGGGTTGATTTATTTGGAGATTTTGGAAACCATCAGCAAGAGAACTAGTGGCATTGTCGGTCTGGAACCCTGGTCCGTTTGTTTTAATGTAAAATGTTTTTATCAAATTATTTAATTTATTTTTCGTTGTTTGATTGAACAAAAAGTAAGTAAAATATTTTTTAAGAAAAAATTATTTTTTGCATCATTTTTCTAAAAAATGACTTACCTTTAAAATTTTTACAAAATTGACTCTCACTCACTACCTTTTCAACACATTTAGTCTTTTCAAATAAATATCTTAGGTCACTAGCAAGTCATAAATGATACTATATTAAATCAAAATTTCTCTTTTAATTAATAATTTTTTTTTTGTTTCAAGTATGAACCAAATGTCGAAAAACAAAAACAAAAATATTATTTTTGTCAATTTACAAGAAAATATTTTTTGTATAAAATATTTTACGTCTTCTCTCTCTCTGTCTTAAACCTATCTTCCTCCTCTCTCTCGCTTAAACCTTAATACACTCAATATGGATGCTTATCTTCAGTCCATTCATAGAATAATTCCTCGGCTAAACATTCCTGTGGATGCAATATGCATTGGTTCACTCGTATCGACCATTGTTGGTGGGATCTTATTTTTTTTTTCATCAAGTGTGGACATGCTTACCCTGATGCAATGGCCGTTACATCCCTAACTGGTATTTTTTTTCCACCTGTTTTGGTATAACTATGCACTCTTGCTTGGCTCAATAATATACTAGATATGCTCCATAATCTTGTTTATCTAGAAGAAAAATCACATGATTTTGAGAAGGCATTGGCTCATTACATTTGGGAGAAATTATGTGGCTCAAGAAAATTTCTTAGTAGCATTATTCTATGTGTGGGCAATGTCTTGGTTTGTCAATTTAGTGAACCAACCTTATGCGGGATATTTGTATTTATGCTCTTTGCTATTTCACTTTGTTGTATATAGAAAATGGCAGAATTTACTACAGATTTGAACATCATTGGATTCATATTGCCTACGAGTTTGAACTCCGCTGTCATTAGATACAAATTAAAATACTAGACCTGGATATTTGTTATCCTTTGTGTAGTCATTCTTGGTCTACAATATCAGTTCCATCTTGGTCAGGCTTGGTGTCACGGCCTTGGTTGTTTCCAAGCTATCTGTGCGGCACTTAGACAATCACAAGTCTTACTTGTTGATGCTAAGTCAGCCTAACTCACAAGTTTGCAAGAAAGATAAGTAAGAAGACAAAGAGAGTTTAAGAAAATGACTTTGTATGCACTTTAGAGAAACTTGGACAACTATTGGATGATGGATGGAGCAAATGAGCCCCTCTCCTATTTATAGACATCTTAGGCTTTCTCTAGAATATTCCAGAACATACACGAAAAGGACTATGGGTGAACTCCTACAAGAGGGTTCTAGAATCCTCGTTGAAAATATCTATACAAACATCTACCTCATTCTAGAAGTAGGTACAAGGGTCTTTTACCACTTCTATTACTCTAGGAGGTTCTAGAAGCTTATATTGCTTCCATTCTCTAACCTTCTAGAGAATATTTCTCTAGGTGGTTCTAGAAGCTTATATTTCTCTAGAACATTTTCTTAGATCCTTCCATGTACATTATAGAATTATGTACCATATTCCTGCAATTTCTCAAGTCTTCCAGGAGGTTCCAGAATATTCCATTAGCCTCCTTTACTTGAGACTTCCTTTTGGTAGGCAATTTTGTCTAGGTAATTTGGTGGGACGTGACATTGGGCTCAAGCTATTGTCATCACCGACTCCCCCTTCGCCTCTGGCACCTCTAACTCTGACTTCGACCTCTACTATGACTGACTCTGTCCTCGGCTCAACATTAGATACTTGATTAGTTTTTTAATATTACATCAGATACTTTATTAGTTTTTTAATATTGGCCCATTTTAATGGTTGAACCTATTATGAACACAATTGCAGTACCCTTGTGTTGTTCTTTTTTCTTTTCCTACCTGCTTTTGAGTTTGGATAGCTAAAAGGGGTAGCAACATTCTATCTTATCTGTTTGCTTCCCTTTAACTGTCTACTCTGTTGAAATATGGATGCTATGGAGGAACAATTTGGGATGTGGATTAGTTAAACATTAATTCTCCGTGGTTTTTATTTCACAGCTGAACTACTTGCCGTGAGAATCTATTATTATTTGGAAAATGATATGGTAAGAAAAGTTACGTCATTTTATGATGTGCACACATTTAACACAACACTTCTCCATAGAAGTGTCCTGCTTCTTAATGTTGCTGGGTGGGAACGAAAATGTTTCATTGTGGTTCATGTTACCTTAAAGTCCAAAGCCCCATCTCGTGTCCTTGGTGCCACCAAAGGTTCCACGCCTTGGAATATTATACATCCTCCAGTTTTTTATCCTTTGATAGACATTGATCCCAGGTTTGTTATTGCTCTCTTTGATTTGCTGAGGGATGCTGATATTAGTGCATTGGTCCTTAGATTTGGTGGGGAATGTGAATTAGTCTGGTTGAATGACAAGAATGCATTAGCTATTTTTTGTGATCTAGCGTGTGCAACAACTGCTATGAAATAACATTAAGTGAAATGTTCCTATTGATAGTAAATTGATTGTCACCACTATTTTACTTTTGTGGACACATACATACTTGATGCATCCTGTCTAAGATGTTTCTTCAATAAGAAAAGATATATAAGATGGATATAATCTGAAATCAGTATAAAGGCATATCACCCAAATAATCTCTCTACTAGAACCTTTGTTCATTATTTATCTGGCCCTATTATGTCTTGTCTTCCAAATAGAGTTGAAACTACGAATTTAAATACCATACATCAATTTGCTCATAATGTTCAATGACATGTTATATGATCAAATCTTCACAAATAACAAACCTAAGTCTTTTAGTTTGTGTTTGAAGCTATCTTTGAGAATATACTATGGAGGGATTTCCTGATACATATCATGTTGATCTAATAAAGTTTAACATAATAACATATTGTGGTGGAGATTTTCTTGTTACTTAGATTGTTAAAATAGTAGGATTGAAAAAAAAAAAAAATCTTACTCTTTTTGCTATTGGTTTGTGCCACTCCTCTAATGGTATCCATCACCTAGGATTCCTGTTTATTAGATTTGATGCGTGGTTAAACTTTATTTGGTACAAGAGTTGAGTTGCTTCTCTTCTCAATTTTAAAATTGCTATTACCCTTACACTGATTTCCACATCATTACTATGAATACAGTATGCCACATTGTGAAGAACTACATTGCTCATGTTCTCAATACTAAAGTTCCTCTGATTCTTTGTAAGTATGCATGATGCCTTTTCAGATGTCAATGTTAGAGTTTCTATCGAGCTGTGAGATGGTTAAGGGACAAGTGCAATAATATTTACTTGCTACCTCTCTGTTTGTCTGTCCATCTCTTTGTGATATGATTGAACTCTAGAAGAGGTTTGCCCCTGCAGCTGCAGGTCCTTTATCAGTTTTTTATTTCTTTATTTTCCTTTTGTGTCAGCTACAACATATTTTTCTGATGAGTGACATTATACTTGCCCTCTAAAATATTGTGTAGTTTTTTTTTTTTTTTTTTTTTTTTTCTAGTCATTCATCTTGGCCTTTATCATTGGACAAATGAATGTTCTGAGTCTTTTAATCTCATATCATATATATTTGATGACATTAGTTATATTTATGAGATTATATGCGTATTTGGCTTGGGTCCATGAATCAGGTCATTGTTTGTTTAGGCATCAAACTTTCTTACATTCTATATGAATCCATCATCATGACCTGTACATTCAAAGACATTATATCTCATAAGGTATGATACATATAAAGTTACTATAATTCGGGGATGTACTTTAATACAATTCAAAAAAGAAAGGGTTTATATTTGTCTCTTCATTTGAAAAGCAGGAGACCCTTTTTTTACTATCAATTTTGACCTTACTCTTCTTCTATCATCAGACATAAAGAGTTTGTACATATTTTATTTGTATGCATTTAAGACATGTATATAAGACATATTTTAACACAAAAATAAATGCTCAGTGCACGAAACACTTCATCGATCACCTTAACTGCACTAGGATTCTTAGCACAACAATACATATCAAATGAGTAACTCAAAAATGACAAAAAAATAAGGCATTTAAAATCTCAGCTGTCAGGCTTGTATTGACCATGCCGATGTGAGATGGTGTTGCAATGGTGAGGAACCTGAAGAGGGTGGCATACCATGTGGTGGTGGTGGTGGTGGGCTTCTAGTTGAAAGAAAATGGGGAACACCTTGCAATGCAGCTGATCCAAATGAGGGAGGTCCATTACTAATAGGGCCGAGATAGCTTTAAGGCAGTAAAAATGGTCCTGTTGTCAAAAGGAAAGATCCAGAAGGACGTGAACTTGGTGCTGGTGCTACTTGCCCCGAAGATAGGAAAGTGCCAAGACAGAACTGCTCATGGGGGAAGGCAAAGATCCAGGAGGTTGAGGACTTGACCCAAAAGGCATTGGAGACTAAGTACAAGGAGGAGGAATAGAGGGTCTATTAGAAGCTAAATTTGAGGGCAATGTGTCTTGTGATGGACCACCAGGAGGGACTGAAGGCCTTGGAAGGACAGTGGGCGGGGGTGGACTAGGATGGGTCATTGGAGATGCCCTCAGAAATGAAGTTGAAGATGGAGCAGAAGAGAAAAACGGGGTTGTTGTCCAAAATAGGGAGAAGGCCTAGGGCCAGCAGAATTGAGCACTGATGTCGGTGGCCCAACAGGTCAATTTATTTTGGGGTTTTGAAAACCATCAACAAGAGAACTAGGGTTGTAATTTGGTGAGGGCATTGCCCGGCCTAAAACCCCGTATGTTTGTTTTGACATAATTTGCTCATCTTTTGTTATTTGATTAAACAAAAAATAGGTAAAAATATTTTTTAATTTTTACATCATTTTTCTAAAAAATGTCTTACCTTTAAAAATTTTGTGAGTTAATTTTTCAAAATTGATTCTTACTCACTATCTTTTCAACCCATTTAGTCTTTTCAAATAAATATCTTAGGTACTAACAAGTCATAAATGACACTATATTAAATCAAAATTTCTCTTTTAATTAATAAATTTTTTTGTTTCAAGTGTGAACCAAACATCAAAAAACAAAAACAAAAATATTATTTCTGTCAATTTACAAGAAAAATATTTTTTGTATAAAATATTTTACATCAAAACAAATATAACCTAAAAATATTTTACGTCTTCTCTCTCTGTCCTAAACCTATCTTCTTCCTCTCTCTTGCTTAAACCTTAATACACTCAATATGGATGCTTGTCTTCAGTCTATTCACATAGTAGTTTCTCGGTTAAACATTCCTGTGGATGCAATGTCCATTGGTTCACTCGTATTGACCATTATTGGTGGGATCTTATTTTTTTTCACCAGGTGTGGACATGCTTACCCGGAGGTAATGGCCGATTCATTCCTGACTGGTATTTTTTTCCACCTGTTTTGGTATAACTATGCACTATTGCTTGGCTCAATAGTATACTGGATATGCTCCATAATCTGGTTTATCTGGAAAAATCACAAGATTTTGAGAAGGCATTTGCTCATTACATTTGGAAGAAATTACGTGGCTCAAGAAAATTTTCTTAGTAGCATTATTTTATGTGCGGGAAACGTCTTGGTTTGTCAATTTTGTATTTCTTCTATTTGCTATTTCACTCTATTGTATACAGAAAACGACAGAATTTACTACAGATTTGAACATCATCGGATTCTTATTGTCTGTGAGTTTGAACTCCGCTATCACTAGATACAAATTGAAATACTAGACCTGGATATTTGTTATCCTTTATGTAGTCATTCGTGGTCTACAATATTAGTTCCATCCATGTCAGGCTTGGTGTCATGGCCTTGGTTATTTCCAAGCTATCGGTGCAGCACTTAGACAATCACAAGTCTTACTTGGTGATACTAAGTCAGCCTGACTCACAAGTTTGCAAGAAAGACAAGTAAGAAGACAAAGAGAGTTTGAGAGAATGCCTTTGTGTTCACTTTAGAGGAACTTGCACAACTCTTGGATGATGGATGGAGCAAATGAGCCCTTTTCTTATTTATAGGCATCTTAGGCCTTTTTTAGAATATTCTAGAACATACAAGAAAAGGACTATGAAGAAGCTTCTCATAGAAGCTTTCCTTATCGTACAAGAGGGTTGTAGAATCCTCTCTAAAAATATCTATACAAATATCTACCTCATTCTAGAAGTAGGTACAAGGGTTTTTACTACCTTTATTTCTCTAGGAGGTTCTAGAAGTTTCTCTTGCTTCCATTCCTCTAATATTCATTTGAATGCTGTAGAACCTTTTCTTAGATCCTTCAATGTACATTATAGAGTTACATATCATATTTCCATATTTTCTCGAGTCTTCTAGGAGCTTCCAGAATATTCCATTAGTCTCCCTTCCTTCAGACTTCCTTTTGGTAGGCAATTTTGTGTAGGTAATTTGGAGGGACGTGACATTGGGCTCAAGCTATTGTTATCATCGACTCTGCCTCTATCTCTGCCTCCGACTCCACCTCTGGCTCCGCCACCTCCAACTCTGACTCCGACCTCTACCACGACTAACTCTGTCCTCGGCTCAGCATTATATACTTGATTAGTTTTTAAATACTGCATTAGATACTTTATTAGTTTTTTTTTATATTGGCCCATTTTGATGGTTGAACCTATTATGAACACAATTGCAATACCTTTGTGTTGTTCTTTTTTCTTTTCCTACCTGCTTTTGAGTTTGGACAGCTAAATGGGGTAGCAACATATGGTCTTGTCTGTTGGCTTCCCTTTAACTGTCTACTCGTGTTGAAATATAGATGCCATGGAGGAACAATTTGAGATGTGGATTAGTTAAACATTAATTCTCCGTGGTTTTTATTTCACAGCTGAACTACTTGCCATGAGAATCTATTATTATTTGGAAACTGATATGGTAAGAAAAGTTACATCATTTTATGATGTGCACACATTTAATACAACACTTCTCCATAGAAGTGCCTTGCTACTTGATGCTACAGGGTGGGAGCCAAAGCGTTTCATTGTGGTTCATGTTACCTTAAAGTCCAAAGCCCCATCTTGTGTCCTTGGTACCACCAAAGGTTCCAACCCTTGGAATATTATACATCCTCAGGTTTTTTATCCTTTGATAGAAATTGATCCCAGACTTGTTGTTGCTCTTTTTAATTTGCTGATGGATGTTGATATTAGTGCATTGGTCCTTAGATTTGGTAGGGAATGTGAATTAGTCTGGTTGAATGACAAGAATGCATTAGCTGTTTTTAGTGATCCAGTGCGTGCAACAACTACTATGAAGTAACATTAAGTGAAATGTTCCCGTTGATAGTAAATTGATTGTCACCACTATTTTACTTTTGTGGACACATACATACTTGATGTAGTCTGTCTAAGTTGTTTCTTCAATAAGAAAAGATATAAAAGATGGATATAATCTGAAATCAGTATAAAGGCGTATCACCCAAATAATCTCTCTACTAGGACCTTTGCATATTATTTATGTGTCTCTATTGTGTCTTGTCTTCCAAATAGAGTTGAAACTACGAATTTAAATACCATATGTCAGTTTGCTCATAATGTTCAATGACATGTTATATGATCAAATCTACACAAACAACAAACCTAAGTCTTTTAGTTTGTATTTGAAGCTATCTTCGAGAATATATGTAACATGCCCGGGGGGGTACCCGCGCGCGTTAAACAGTTCGGACCCCCGAGATCTCTTTGATCTAGTCTCATGAGTGCAATGTGAAATGTAGATGAGAGTCCAGATTTGGAAACTTTTAGTGAAAATTCATTTTATTGCAATTTTGTCAAAAATGGACTGCGTCATTAGATCTCAGAGTCGCCACCTAATATTTTGGAAAATTAGGAAACCCATGACTCAGTGCCAAGGCCACTGTTCGTCGTAACCAAGGATGCTTGGCTCGGAACCTTAGGTATGAGAGGGGAAGGTCAATAATGAGCACCCTCGCTCACCCGATCAAAAGATCGGCCTTTACTAAACCATGATATGACTTTTATTTTCTTTATATGTTCATGTTCTGATTAGTTAATAAATCCTAAAATTTACTATGTGAAGCATACAAGTATAGACTATGCCATTCATTTTGGAACAATTTGATATAATTTGAAAGAGTTTTGACGATGTACAACCCAAATAAATTGAGTTTACAAGCATGAAAAATCAATATCATTCCAAATTAAGCGACACAACCTCCATCCACTGGCATTCATAGAGTTATATCACATAAGCAAATAGTCTCATGGTAGAATGCTAGACATAGTAAGAAAAACACACACAAACGGGATGTTAAAGCATAAAAATTTACATGTTTGACGTCCCACGAACCAGCTACAAAACAAAGTTAGTAAAATATGCATGATCTTATATACAAAATCCTAATGCAATTCACTCATGAGATGCAACTAAAGATTCGGCTTCTAAAATATGATATGTGAATCATCTCAAGAACATGAGGTAGCGCACATAATCACATAGGAATTGATTAAATCCACAAATGCAAACTTAGCCGAATCAAGATGCATGAAACATGAATGCAAAGCATAACTATGATGAAAAATAAATATGATGTTTATGTACAAATAAAGAAAGCAAGTAAAAGAACGGGATAGAAAGAAGCGGGGCGGAGAATTATTACAACATTTTAAAGAATAATTACAAATCAAATTAGAGAGAGATGAGGAGGATATTACAACAAAATAAAAACCTCACAATACACTCAAAATAAAAAATAAATAAAATAAAAGCTTCATGTTCTTTAGAACCGCCGGCGGAAATTGATCAATATTGGGAGATTACGCCATCTTGTTCGGAAGAAGCTAACCGGCTGGCCAACTAGGCCAAGCAAAACCTGTCTTGTTGCGAAACCAAGAAAATGAACAAACAAAAAATATGTAGGTGGCTCAACTAGCCACTACCGGTTAGATTAAAAAAAAAAAAAAAACCAAGAAAACAAATATAAAATAAAATAAAAAGTGCAAACTCACAACATAAACCTAAAGCAATAAAACAAATATAAGATAGAACATGCAAGATTACAACAGAACAAATATGAGACTAATACACAAAAAAAAAAAAAAAAAAAAAAATATGAGGTAGAACATGCAAGATTACAACAAAACTAATATGAAATTAAAGCATGCAAATAAAAATAAATAAATAAATAAATAATTATGAGCTCAACAAACCACTAGGATTATAACAATACACTATGAAATATAAAGTAAGAAAATAAATATGAGATAAACAAACCACTTAGATTATAACAAAACACAATGAAATAAGAAGCATGAAAATAAATATAAGATATAAAATATAAGAAAATGAAAGACTAACAATTCACCTTCCAAAGAAAGGTTGAACTTTTTGATTTCCAAATTTCCTCGTGATCACCCTCAAGTGTAGGAAGTGTGTTCTTAAATCCTGAATTCAAAATTATGGAGTTTATGGAGTTTGTGGTATAGAAAGTGGCTAACTCTCTAGTTTTTCTCACTTTCAATCACTAAACACTCTTCCTTATGATCAAGGCAATTGATCTTTGGCTATATCAGAACTTTTGGAGTGGTTTTGGTGTATGAAAATGAGGAATTTCAGTAGCTATGGAAGGTATGGGGTGTATATGGAAGATAGGAATATTTTTTGCTCAAAAACTCAATTTTTCTCTATTTTTTCACTCTTTTCTCACTCCTTTCTCTTCAATTTCGTGGTCTTTTTCTCTCTTACAATATGATCATTCCATATAGGCAATGAGGGAGAGTAAAGGTCAAAAAGAAGGTGGGAGACAAGAATGTGATAGGAGGGCAAATTTTCAAGGTGGTTGCATGGGATACTCCTTTATGAATGCAAACAAAACCTCTTTTTGACAATGGGGGATGATTAGGTATAATGGAGGATGAGTGGATGCACTTGGATGGCTCAGAAAATAGGTAAATGGGTTGTCCCAACCGAACCAAAACCAAGAAAAAAT
Organism: Camellia japonica; assembly: GCA_030407325.1. Lineage (NCBI taxonomy): Eukaryota > Viridiplantae > Streptophyta > Magnoliopsida > Ericales > Theaceae > Camellia > Camellia japonica. Next base: position 91,111,241 of record JAPPVO010000010.1, on the reverse strand, counting down.
GGGCTATTGTTGTTTTGGGCCGAGTCAACAAAATTTGCTTTTAAGTCCAACTTCAAATGGGCATATCTCCCCCATATGGACTTGGGTTTAGGCGGTTCTTGGGTCCCAATTGAAGCCCCAGAAGTCTACTTTCCAATGGTGGTGGCCTCACATTTAAATTCCAAGTGTACAAAGAGATATGCCTAATTTAGTAAAGGCTGTCTCGGGCTGGGTCAACAAAATCTGCTCTTAAGCCCAACTTCAAATGGGCATATCTCCCTTATTTGGACTTGGTCTGAGGTGGTTCTTGGGTCTAAATTGAAGCCCCAGAAGTCTACTTTCCAATGGTGGGGGCCTCACATTTAAATTCCAAGTGTACAAAGAAAAATGCCTAATTTCGTAAAGGCTGCTCATTTCCTTCTTAATGATTTGATACTCATCCTTTTCCTAAACCAGTTTTCTTTCGTCCCCTCCTATTTCCTTCAACTCGAAACCTATAAGAAGATGTTTTTTAAATATTTTTCAAAAAGTTTCACCTCCCTTCCATTTATTTCCACTTTGTCCTTACTCGGTTTACTGAAAAGTGCAATATTTTAATCGAAATGGGAGCCTCGGGACATTGTAGAAACATTTAAAAAAAAAAAACATATTTTGAAAAGAGGGTTTTAAGGTCTAAAATAGTTTGGCCAAAAAATGGGTGAAGGTTGGGATTAAAATTTAAATTCCATCTTTCTTACTGAGAATTTTGTGAGAAACACATTCTAATTGTCATCATCGGGTAATCAAAAGAAAGCGCCCAAGTCTTAGGGCCGGTCAAAATGGGGTGTCTACAATATACTATGGAGGGATTTCTTGATACATATCATATTGATCTAATTAAGTTTAATATAATAACATATTGTGGTTTTGGATTTAAATATTTCCATTTGCACTTGGTCCCTATTTGCATTCTTTCTTCTCTTGGATGTTTGCATCTTCCCATGCAAAACGGAGTTGCATTTTGCATGTAGGGGAGGGTAGGGGTGTTCGCGATTCGGTTGCGGCCTGCAAACTTTCAATTTGCCATTCGTCCAAAACTAAAACTAGGTGGATTGGAGAAAATCAATTTGCAACCCTCCACTAGATTTACAGATGCGGATTGAGCGGATTGGCAGATGGATGAGAATCGGTTTGGCGTTTTACATTTTACAAATTTTCAACATAATAAAACTTATCTGAAAGTTTTAGGATAAGCAGAATTAAGACAGAATAATTTTAGTAACCGTAACAATGGAAACAGTAGAGAAGTGAAGATTGAGAACCAATGGAAGTAGTAGTGAAGATGTGCGATACAATGATGGTAAATGGAAGTGTTAGGGGAAGGGGCAGACCTAAATTGCTATGGGCTAGTGTAGTGAATAGAGATATGAATCTATTTATTTTGACTAACCAAATGACCTTTGATAGAATCGAGTGGAGAAGAAGGATTCATGTAGTCGATCCAATTTGATGAGGCTTAAGGCTTGATTTGTTTTGGTTAGTAAACTTGGTTTTAAGGCTAAAGATTAGAGTATGGCCAAACAATGTATATCTATCAGATGTGCTAAGAAGGCAGAAAAATTTCACAAGTTGAGACAAAAATGTGAGACAAAGGGATACCATTACGTGAAAATCCTCTTAGGCTTTCTCAATATCTATTGGTTGGATTTCCCATCTTTCTCTCTTTCTCTCTCTCTCTCTCTCTCTCAACAATAAATTTGGTTTCAAGAATGCTTGAATTCTGTGTGATTCTTAATTTGAGACTGGATGTTATGCAGGTGCTCTTGTTTAATTCTAGGTCTGGTGCTTCATGGTGAATTCTTGCCAGCATTTTTGTTTTGAAGGCATATTCATTTGTTGGTATTGTCAATCATACATCACTTTGGAGTATTATTTGGTATTTGGGAAGAAAAAATGGAAAGATTTCAACCAGTAAGTTTAATAGTCTGTACATCTCTGATTTTTTACAAGTATTTTTTTCCTCCGTGTTTCCTGCAATTACCATATTTGGTTGAATGTCTCTTCACATGTTCATGTCACTTCTTTGTGATAGTTACTGTTATATAAGCACAAATGTTTCGATTCTATATTTATAAATATATTGCAATGAAATAATGTTTATATGTTATTCGAGGAATCTACTTTGGAGTTGGTTGTACCTCATCTCTTCTTAAACATTTGATCTCTACTAGTCTTGAGCTTGGTTTGTTTACCATTCAAGTCTATCTCAAATGAGTTTCAATCAAATTGAAATCAGGTAAAGCTTACATATCCTAAACTAAACTCTCATATGAGCGTGTTGGAGTGATGCCATTGGACTACCAGTCCTTAGACGATAAGTATTTTTTCAAAATAAATTATTTATTTTTTAAAGAGAAACACAATAAAATGAAAATAATTATTGGATTGATCTAGTTTTTTATTTTTATTTTTATGAATGATAGACACCAATAAGCCTACAAAATGAACTGTTTAGATCATCGAAACAAGACTAGTGATGGGTCACATAAGCTTCACGAGTCCTTCAAGTTCTCTAAAATTCATATTTGAATGAACTTGTGAGAAGTCCAATCCAAATGGATACTAAAAAAGATATTTTAAAAATTAGTTTTTTTTTTCTTCTAAAAATCATGCTATTGAATTAATTGATATAGTTCTTTGTTTTTAAATTCAACTATGTTCTACATACGAAGGGTAGTTACCTGGATTGGATTTATTTATTAAAAAGTCTAATTCCAACTTTTAATGATAAATCTATTGTTGTAACTATATAAATAAATAAAAAAATTCAACTATTTACATTTCTCACATCATATTTCAATATAAATTAACATAAATAAATTATAAATAAATCAAAATTTATAAACAAAAGTCAAAATATTCCAATTATTTATTATTTATCAGTATGATTATTAGTACCAAATGTTTTTTTTTCACAAACATAAAATGTATCTAAAAAGTCTCAAATTCTTTTTATTATCAAAACAAGGGGCAAATAAGTTTTTTTTTTTTAAAAATTACTCAAGACTTGTGAGTAAATAATTTTACTCGGACCTATTTTTTTCTATTAGGGTAAATTACACTTACACCCCTTGAGGTTTGAGTTTAATACATATCACTCTTGGCGTTTGAGAAATTACACTAACTCCCCTGTCATTGTAATTATTTAGACGAAATGAAAACATTGAACTCATGCATTTTTTTTTTCTTGCTTTGCTTTATTTTTTATTTTTCCTTTCCGTTCCTTTAATCTTTTTTTTTTTTTCAATGTAATTTCCTTTGTTTTTCTACCAAGAGTTGTTGCCTTTTATATAAGTAGGGGGGAATTATGAAATGAGACTATTAACCACAGGGGTAGGAATGTAATTTCTAGAATGTCAGGCGGTGGGATGTAATCGGACTAAATCTCAGGGGGGTGTTAGTGTAATTTACCCTTTTTACTATTATTATAACTCGGTATCTGACTCATTGGACAGACTAATTTGGGAGATCAATCTTACCGTTCACTTGCGAGAGTCCTAATTAAAACTAGAGCAAAACATTGTATCACCTGGCTCAAAAAATATTTTTTGCACATAAAAATTTTTGAACCACAGACCAAATAAGGAGTACATCTTCAGGCCCCACGCCCACCCCTTGAGGTTAACTCAATGGGTCCGCTTGTTTTCGGAGTTAGGTTGGGTGAGGTTGTTAGTGTAGAGATTATTAGTAAGGGGATTATTAGTGCGCCCACCCCTTGAGGTTAACTCAATATGCCCGTTGTTTTCGGAGTTAGATTGGGTGATTGTAGTGTGGAGACTGTTAGTAAGGGAATTATTAGTGTGATGATTGTTAGTGAGGGGATCAAGAAAAATTGTATTTGTTTGTGATATGTTTTAGTAAAGGGATTAACTATATGAATACCATAAATATCCTTTGGTGTTTTTGATAAATTTTTATATTTAAAAATTATATTTTATAAATATTTTTTTGTACTATATTATTTATATATAATGACATAATACCAACTAAACACACACACACACACATACACACAAATACATAGCACAACATAGGCAAAATAGTCTTTTCCAAGTTAATCCCTTCACTAGTTTTGAAACCCAACCTTTAAAGGTTTTTGTTAATCCCTTCCTCCAAGACCTATCATAGTCCTAAGAGATTATGAATCCCCTTTTCTATTTTGCAAACAAACACCAGACCTTCTAATAATTATCTCAGTAGAAAATAACCACTTTAAAATTAGCTACAAATGGAAAAACTTGTTCAAAATGTTTTCAACCACCAAAAATGACTATTTTGACTAGAAAGTAATTTTACTACATTGAACTATTTATTTTCCTATTTATTTATGTAACAAGCCCGCGAGGGGACCTCACCGGGGTTACAGTTCGGACTCAATTTGTCACGGTTCTTAATCTTGAACCGAAGAGTCCAAATCTGGCAAATCGTTTTGAGAAAACAGATTTTGAAAGAAGTGCCAAACATGGACTGCTTCGCCAGATACAGAGTCACCACCTAAATATTTTATATGGGGGAATTTAGGAAACCCTGACTCGGTGCCAAAGGCCACGTGTCCGTCATCACCAAAGTTGCCTCGGCTTGGGAACTTGGGTACGATTAGGGAAGGTTAGCTATGAGCACCCCCTCTCGCCCGATCCGAAGATCGGCCTCTACTAACCGTGATATCTAATTTTGAAAACATTATGTGTTCTTGTTCCGGTTATTAGCCTAGAATTACTATGTTATGCGCACAGCAAACAAGTATAGACCAAATCGCCTAAATTGGAACAAAACATTTCATGTTTGTTTTAAAAATGGTTTGCTACTCGCAAGTAGGCTAAAATGCAGGTTTTGCCACCCTCGAGTGGGCTTTTAGAAAAGATTGTTTTGCCACTATCTAGTGGGCTTATAACTCACAGTTTTAATGCATTGTTCCAATTTAAACAACTCAACCTCCACCCACAGGCATTCAAGCAGTTGTATCACATAAGCAGCTAGCCTCATGGTAATCATGCTTTTATGGCAACACTCACACGCATGCGGTATGCTAAAGCATAAAAGCTTACCTAGTACTCTCAGCCAAAATAGAAACTAGTTAGTAATCAATGCATGATCCTAGTTCATGTTAAGGTGGCTAATGCAACGCATACAGAATGTCATTAAAGTAGGCTCGGCTAATCTAAGGATGACATGTGAAAATGCACAGATAGCACGTATTCAAGTTAGATTTGAAATACTTGTGCAATTAGCATGATGTGCCGAGCCCAGTGCATGCAAGACAAATGTATGGGTGCACGCATGCATAACATAAGGTATGCTAATTTAAATATGCCCTAGTTTAACCATTATAAGTGAATAAATAAAAGGGAAGAAAGACGTGGGGTTGGCAGACATACACACACCCACACACACTTATTACAATATGCCCTCACACGGAGGGACCGAAAGAATAATACAGTCCGAATGAATAATACTAAATTAATTATTACAAAACTCCTAATTGATTAACAAATTAATTACAAAATGAATTAAATATGAAGCTTAAAGAGACTGCCATAGCTCTGCCTCGGAATGCGCGAATGATGCATGCTTGACTCGTACTGCCCGGAAACTCGCTGCCATAGCGTTGCTGCCTCTGTTTACACTGCCCAGCTCTTCTGAAGACTGCAAAAATCTTGGGATGGGCTCTCTGCACATTGTAGAACACCACCAGCTAGAAGGAATGGCCACAGGCCATGTGAAATGGTCACCGACCATTTATGAAGTCATCGACCATTCATTGATGGCCGGTCGGCACTAGAGATGGCCGGCCGGCCAAAACTTCCTGCAGAAATTGGTTTTGACAGCAACAGAGGGCAAGCAGTGTATGGCATGGAATTTTAAGCAAATGTAAGCATGGCCACACTCCCTATCATGTAAGGAACTCAAAGAAGCATGACCCTCGGCTCTCGGGCCATCAATTAGGCATGATGGCCTAAGAAGCCAAGCTTGCCACTTAATGTAAAAATGCATGCGACAAACAAATGAAAGCCAACATCCTATCATATTGGGATCAAGGGTATCGACGTCCGAGGGTTGAGAGGTGTTACATCACTTAAAGTATGAACGCTTCTCAATCCTCACACTTGGTTTGACACCCCAAACCAAGAAAAATGCAATGTATGCAATAGAGCTTCAAATACACCACATGACTCAAACATGCAACATGATGCTAAAGGTACAAGGCATGCCAAATGCAAGGTAACCTAAGCATTCAAATGTCATGCATTACATCCTATCATACAATGCAAGCATGAAACCGAAGGAAGGCAATATAATCATGCAATGATGGACCTAAAACACAAAGGGGCAAACCTCAGCCCACCCCCAAAACAGTGACAAAAGATGTTCAAAATGATGGATAAAGACTCATGTAAGCATGCACACCAATAGGCTCAAGGCTAAGGCATAACAAAGGAGCATTCCACTACCACTACCCCAAGCAAGCATGGCATGAGCTATACAACTAAGACAAAGTTTTAATGCATTAAAACAAGTCCTAAAACCCAATGTTATGACATCTCAAATAACCTAAACGCATAGGCATACGCAATGCTCATTTCAAGGCATAAAAGGACACATCTTCAAAGCATGAAAGAGGTGATGAATGCAAGTATACAAGCATCGTTTAGGGACTGAAATGGCATGTTAAGTGATTCCAAATCACTAAAATAGCCTAACCAATGCATATGAAGGACTCACACATCCGATGCTAACATGCTAGAATGCAAAGGGGCCATACAAGGCATATTAAATGCGGCCAAACCGACACCTAACAGACCTCAAACATGGCAAAATATGACCAATAACTTCACAAAACAAGGCCAAAATATGAGAGCATGGTAGTCAAATGTCATGAGACACTTCTAAGCAAAATAGAAGAATTCAAAGCAAGTGCATAATGCATGCTAAAGGTCAATAAAACAACATAGGACAGAGGTATAATATGACCCAAAACACCCAAAAAGCCTTTGAAAAGGAGTCAATAACAACTACTCGTGCATGCTACCATTATGGACCAAAAACATGCACAAATGAGAGACCAAGGGAGAGGGGTGTCCCTCCCTGTAGACACCCCATTTTTGACCGTCCTCAAGACTTGGACGTCACCGTTGGAACACTCGGTGATTATCCATGTTTGTGTTCGTTTGGAGTTCCCGGAGTTCTCGGCTACGCGCACCTTGCCTCAGGACCTCCGAACTCGACCGTTTGGTGTTTGGTTTTGCACCAAACACTTGTGTTTTGCCTTGGGAGGGCAGGGAATGCTTTGTGAGGCACCCCCACATACCACCGGCTGTGGCTAAAGGCCACCGGCTGGTTGGTGTTGCCACCGGCACTATATTGTGCCGGTCGGCACTATTTTGTGCCGGTCGGCACTCTTTTTGGCAAAATGACCATTTTGCCCTGCCGACTGCTGTGCAGCTGCTTTATCAGATATTTTTAGACAGCTGTATCACTTTTTGCTCCCCTCCATACACGTGTATGGAGGGATGAGCCTTTAGGCTTGCTTAACTTGTAAGTTTTCATGCCTATACAAGAGAAGGCTCTTCTCTTGGCTCAAGGGTTAGAATTTTAGAGAGTTAGACATTCTAGAGGAGGGAGAAGCTCTGGTTTTAGGTTAGGTTTTGTGTATCTATCCTATCTCTCTCTTTCTTTCTTGTTTTGTACACTAGGTGTTTGTGCCTTACTATTGCACATCAACACCTAGTGTTTCACCTTCCTCTTGGAACTGAGGTGCTAAGGGCTTGTTCTTGGTGTTCTTGGCTGGTTTGGAGCTCAAGGAACCAACAACTCCAACCTTTGTGAAGGTGGTCTTCAAAGGTAACAAAACTTACTTTATTTACCCCATTTTTGCACCTTGTTTTTACCTAGCTTAGAGTTGTTTTTGTGCTTAGTCCATAACACATAAAAGTTCTGTTTTTTAACCCTCTTCATTGTTTATCAAGAGTGTTTTGCACTTTGGGTAGGTTTGACCACCCTTAGGCCTTGAAAAGGGCCATTTTTAGGCCATTTTGTGAGAGCTCCGAGACTTTGGTACTTGGGCCTCTCCCCCACTGAAATCTTGAGGGATTTCAGTGGTGGAGATGGTGCCTTGAAGTCTCCAAAAGGAGAGGGCCACCCCCTCTCCTTGATGTCCTTGAAAAGGGCAAGTTTTGGCCTCCAAAGGAGCACCATGTTTGGTTGTGTTTTGAGCATGTCTTGGCTGTTTTTCATGCCTATTATGCCATGATTAAACTCTGTTTTAAGTTGGTTTTAGCACTCCTTGCATGCCTCGCATAGTTGCTTTGTAATGCCTTAATATTGCCTTAACATGCCTAGCTTGTGTGCCTTAGTTTCTAGCATGTTTTAGGCTTGCATTTGTGAAGCTTGTATGCTTATTTTGGCATGTTTTAGCTCTGTCCGAAGTTGTTTTGGTCAATCTTAGCATGCCTAATATAGCCTCTTTGCATTTGGCTTGTTGGCCTCAAGAGTATGAATGTGTAGCATGCCTTGCTTGCTTCATTTTTGATGGTTTGGAACCATTTCACATGCTATTTCAGTCCCTTTGGTATGCTTGTATGCTTGCCTTAGTTGCCTCTTTAATGCTTTAAAAGCATGTGTTGATGCCTCATGTTTTGGTCATTTGCATGCCTTTGATTTCAAGCCTCTTAGACGCCATCTAAGTGGTCCTTTGGGCCTAATTTGACATGCTAAAAATCTGTTTTAGGTTGTTTAATGCATGCCATAATTGCCTCGCTTAGGTGTGGTTCAAAGCCTTATTGGCTTGCCTTAATACTTGGGCTATTTGTTGCATGTTTAGCTTGCTTGTTACATGATTTGGCATCATGTTTTGCATGATTTTCAGAGCTTTATATGTATGCTAGTAGCCCATGTTCAACTCATCTCAAGTGTGCTTGAATGTTGTTTATTATGCTTAAGTGTTGGTGCCTTAACTTGTGCATGTGTGCATGTGTGTTTGGCCCTCATTTCCTTAGCATCATGGCCACTGATTTTAGGACTATTTGAGGTGCCTAATTCATGTATAAGTCCATCCTTCCATTGGTTTGCATGCTTACCTTACATGCTTGCTTGAACCCTTTGCATGAACATGTTGCATAGTCCATGTCCCATGCCTAGTTGACATATTTTGGGTTGCATTTATATTGTGCATGTTTGGCCTCTTGAAGTGAAGTATGATGGAGGTTGAGCACCCTTGTTTGTTTGTTTGCATTGCATGCATTTGAAATCAAAGTTGCACTCTTGGTTCTTAGGGCCATCATGCATGGAAATGCGCGATTGGTGGTCCGGGAATCGAGGCACATGCCCCTTTGAGTCAAAAACATGATAAGGGGTGTGTGTAGTGCATAAATGGCTTGAATTATATTGCCATGCATGTTGTTGCCCTCTGCTGCTGTGAGTTGCAGGTTCTGCAGGTATTTTGTGCCGACCGGCACTGTTTAGTGCCGACCGGCAGTCAATTTCCAGCCGATAACTTCATCTAGTGCCGGTGGCCTCCTTCTTCGGCCGGTGGTGCTCTACCCCAGCCGGTGGTACTCCCTAGTGCCCTGAGAGGCACTCCTGGGACTTTGGCAATTTTCTGAGGAGGATAGCAGGGGAAACAGAGGCAATCCGTGCATGGCAGTGTGTTTCCGAGCCAGTCCCGAGCGCGTGTCGCATCCGGCCCTCATCCCGAGGCGGTTTACTGCTTTAATTAAATTTGTTAATTTAATTAATTTGTAATATTTAATTAGCTTGCGTAGTTAATTATTTGTATTATTCTTTTGGCCCCTCCGAGCGAGGGCAAAATTGTAATAAGTGTGTGTGAGTGGGTGTATGTCTTCCAAACCCCCATTTCTTTCTATCCCTTTTATTTACCTGCTTACGATGGTAGATTAGGGCACGTCTATTTTAGCATACCTTATGCAATGCATGCGTGCATTCATGCATTTGTTTACATGCACCGGGCTCGGTACATCATACAAACCGCATTGCAATTTTCAATTCCAAATTGAATACGTGCTATTCGCACACTTCATATGCCATGTTTAGGGTTAGCCGAGCCTACTCTAGATTGCATCTATGCTTGTGTCGCATTAGCCACTTAACATGAACTAGGTCATGCATGTTTGCTAACCGGGTTATTGTTTTTGGCACGGAGTACGATGTAAGTTTTTGCGCTTTAGCATATCGCATGCGTGTGAATGTTTGCCATGACGGTATGATTGCCATGCGGCTAAATGCTTATGTGTTATAAACTGTTTGAATGCCTGTGGGTGGAGGTTGGATTACTTGAGTTGGGAATACTCATTGAAATCCGTGTTTTAGCCTACGCGAGTAGCAATTTCAAACTTTTTCCAAACAAAACGGATATGCAATGCTTATTTCCAAATTAGGCGATCTAGTCTATACTTGTTTGCTGTGCGCATAACATAGTAATTCTAGGCTAATAACCGGTATAAGAAGCATGTAATGTTTTCAAAATCGGATATCACGGTTAGTAGAGGCCGGTCTTCGGACCGGGCGAAAGGGGGTGCTCATAGCTGACCTTCCCCGATCGTACCCAAGCTCCCGAGCCGAGACATTTGGTGATGACGGACACGTGGCCTTCGGCACCGAGTCAGGGTTTCCTAAATTTCCCATTTTAAAATATTTAGGTGGCGACTCTGTAATCTGGCAAAGCAGTCCATGTTTGGCACTACTTTTCAAAAATCTGTTTTTCTTCAAAACGATTTGCCAGAGTTGGACTCTTTGGTTCAGATTTAGAACCGCAACAACAAAAAGGGAGTCCGAACTGTAGTGAACCCAATGAACGGAACGGGACTTAACCCTCCCGGGGCGTTCGGGGACGTCTACAGTTTCTGGCGACTCTGCTGGGGATTTAGAGAGCTTGACTCGAACTCGTGATATCCTGTTTTGACTACACTTATGTGTTTCTTTGCATTGCATGTGCATTGGTGCGCCTAGGACACCGTGTTGGCCATCTGCTATTCCTGAGCGGTTTGCCGGAGGCTTGTCTTGTCAAGGCATGTCCATAAGGCTGACCGGTTGGGCTCTGCCAGTATGGGAACACAAACCCCGGTTTTACCGGGGCACCCTTTTTGACCATTCGACCTAGTACATATTCGGATCCATAGTGACCATTCCAAACTAGGACAGGTTGCTTACCCGATGTTAGGTCGTGTGAAACCGCTGCGTGCGTAGTAAAACCCTAGCTCCTGACAAAATAGGACAGGGAAACCCTACCCCAACATAGGGGTGTATTGGCTCTCATTTACTTGCTATGTGCTTTTAGAGTGTATCTCTGCAGGGAACGCATATATCAGTTTACAAGTTTGGGTATCCGGCCCGAGGGCATCAGTATCAGTGTTGTTGAGAATCAGTTGTGTCTGCGGATATCAGTTCAGTTTGAATAGTGATTCTGGGAAACAGTGATCAGTAGTAGAGTACAGTTATTCGGCTACATCCGTGCTTGATCTGTCTGGGGCTGAAATGCTGCTTGTTTTCGTTTCAGTTTAGAGATTCAGAGAGCCAATCCAGAACAGTTAGTGTCTTCCCCTTACTGCGGCAGGACTTAGCATGACGCAGAATTCAGAAGAAATCGTGGTCATGACGGCCGCGTTGGATCAAGAAATCACCTTACATGATGAAACCACCGTTGACATGCCGCATCCGCCCAGATCGCCGGCCGCGCACCCGGTTTGGGCTCCCCAGCTATATCAGGCTCGCGAGCCCACTACATTTGAACTAATGGGGATGATAGGTGATCTTCAAAGATCCGTGACGGATCTCGCCTATGGAATGACAGTTTCGCCGCCAGCCGCACCATACGTCGGAGGCTTTGTACCCCAGGAGCCCCCGCTACTGGGACGAATTGTGATTGAACTCAACCAACCGGAGATGACCTCCAGTTATGGTAACGACGCATCAAACCAAGTTCTGAATCAGGCCGAGGCCAGAGATAAAGGCAAGATGAAGGCAGATGCCGACCCTATCGAACAACTGCTGTGGGCAGTAGAGGCTTTGAAAGCCAGGGGGATGAACAAGCAACAGATATCTACAGTTGCGACGAAAGCTGTGGAGGATGCTTTCCCCGCTCCGCCTGAGGGCAGTTCTAGTCAATCAGAGAACCGGGATAGGCCCCGTCACGCCAAAACAGTTCTTCCTACTCCCAGCCTTGTACCCGGAAAAGATCAGAAATCCAAGGCCGCACCCGCCGATCCGTTCGCTAGTGCATCTAGCAAGAGTGCTCAGGCCCCGAAGTACCTGCCTCGAGGACGCCGAGCCTTCCATCCTCTCTACATGCCTTTGTCTAGGGCACTTTTGATTTTGGCCAAAAAGGGGCATCTTACACCTCTTGAGCCCCGACCCCTACCGAAGAATCTCCTGCCACACATGACGCTACTGCATACTGCGCGTACCACCAGCAGACTGGTCACGCTACCGACACTTGCTTCCGCCTCCGTCATGAGGTGCAGGATTTGATTGACAACGAGGTTATCCTCCCGCCTACCTCAGCCAAGTCAGTCACTACAGAGTTCTTGGATTTTGAGGACACAGATACTGCGAGTATGTAATCAGAAGGTGAATCGCCTGTAGGCAGTGTCTGGTACATTTGTCTGGATATAGCGTTTGGCACGCATTTTGGACACCTGCTAAATGTTAATTTTTGTAAATTCTGACTTGGGTGTCGAGTCAGTCTTCTGTTTTGTCTTGAGCCTGTCTCATTGTTTCGAGACATTCCTTTTGCTTAAGGGTCTGTCTAATTGTAATGAGTCAGTCCCTTTTATATAGTATACCAGGTGATTTCGGGGTTGTTGCCTCAAACACCGTTTTGTCTTATAAATCGTTGTTTTTTCTTTTTGAGTCTGTTTCTGTCAGGGAGCCAGTTATGCCAACAAATCTGAATGAAACAGCCGTGGCTATCAGGTGCTGTATTTGTTGTTATTTGAATTAGCCGTACCAGAGGGTGTGAATGGAACGACAGTACATACCGCCTGCTCTCTTGCGCCTTGAACATCGTCGTAATGACCTAAGCTTTCATAAAACCCTTTTCAAACACTGCGGTGATGAAAACGAAGAGGAAGGAATTCCTCGGGTTTTGCAAAACTTTGATCATTTTGAGAGAAAGAGAGGCATGCTAAGCTTTTCATGAATGAAATCATGCTTGTCGGCGTGAGTACTGAGAAGGACCCTGGCCTGATCCAGACTGGTTCCACACTATCTTCAGCACGAGCGATTTGTCGCTTTCTTAAAAACTTTCAAAAACAAAATATTTTGTGCAGTCTCGCGAAGACTTGTGTGGAATCGCTCTTGAGATGGTGTAGCCTAGGATCGCTCTCGGCCTCAAGATTCGATTTATCTGTTGTGAACCGGATTCCATTCAGAACATTCAACAAGGCCATGAAACGCTTGTGCAGCTCGTTTTAAGGCAGCCCTCGAGCAAGAGGCCTCAAAGTCAGATCAGGGAGATCAGATCCCCACCAAGCAAAGCTCGAGAAGCAACCGTGATGGACTTTTCCTGCAAATCAACCCAACAGTCGCTCTCCCGGATACAGAGGGCTTCCGTTTCAAAAAAACCATTTGGCATGGGCTTGCTACACTTTTACCCTTTGAGAGGCTCGCTGGGTCGAAAACCCAGAAGGGCGGCCCAGGCAAAAGTTAGAGCAAAGAAAAGAAAAGACAAAAAAAAATAATAATACAAGAAGAAACAAAAAGAAAAGAAAAAGAACAAAAAAATAGCAAAGAAAAGAAAAGAAAGAAAAAAAAGAAAAAAAAAGAGAAGAAAAACATAGCTCGCAAGGTCGAAAACCCGCATTGGGCGCCTTGGCAAAAGTTAGAGCCTAAACAGTAAAGGTTAAAATACCCGAGTGTACCTTAACCGGAACTACGTAAGGCTTGATTCCCATGTTTGGGATACGTAGGCAACTTCTTCTTGAAGTCCAGCCCCCAACGCTTCCATAGCGTCTCAGCCCCTGTCATGGTTTTGATTACTTTTGCCTCCTTCGAATCCAGTGTCTCGATTACAGCAACCTGGAACTACGTGATTAACTTCTTCTTGAAGTCCAAACCACCAACACCTTCAAGGTGACTACGTCCATATATTGTTTGTGGCCGTCTTCGTCCTCTCCGCGCCAGAGAGCCCGTCGCGATCAATCATCGATGAGCATGCCGCGGCATCATCCAAACAAGGGGCAACTTTCCGTTGCCTTGCATTACCATAAGTTGCCCTGAGTTGCCGTCCAAACCAGGGGCAACTTTCCGTTGCCTTCTCCCCCTTTAAGCCAGGGGCAATTTTCCATTGCCTCCGATCCGAGGTTGCATATCTCGAGGGTAAGTTCCGCGCTCGTTGAGCGTTGACTGTTTGCGAAAATAGTTTTTGAAAATTTTTACTGAAGTTGACTTATTTTCTCGAAAATATTTCATTTTTCAAAATTGGACCATGTTTGGACCCAAAAGGAGAATTTTCAGTGCTCACAGCCTGATTCGCATGATTTTCAAATCAAAAATCGAATAAGTGTGTAATTCGACTCTCATTTTGATCAAAACTGTTTTAGGAAGAAAACAAAAAAATGGTCAAAGTGACGAACTAGGGGCACTGAGTCAGGTCTTCTGTCTTTCCCCCCCCAAACATACTCGCCTGAAAGGCACTTTATCCGCTGTGAAGAATAGCCGTGAGCTAACAGTATGGGTGTGAACTTGTGACTTTCTATTCGTCCATCAACCACCCTGGGGAGGGATGAAAAATGAGAGAGTAAAGAATAGAGAGGTGTAAGTCGAGAGAAAAGTGAACAAGAGGGTTTTGAGAGAAAAACCGAGCTTGAGGGCCGAGTGGCGTGAGAATCACACAAATCAGAAAGGGTGGGAAACCTGCCCGTAGGAATTGGCTCCTCAAGGTCTTTTGTTTTCAAGCACGTCCGTGTGTCGTGTCCTTTGATTTGTCGGTCTCAATTTAGCTTTGAGTCTTTTCTGAGTGTATCTCGTTGTGTTTAGGTCGTGTGCCCTGTATTTTCTTCACTTGAGTCCTTTCCACTGTGTTCAGTTGTAGGCTCGATACCCTGGTTGAAAACCCTTCTTTATTGCAAAAAAAAATCGTTTGTGCTCAGGATGTTGTGCCATTCTCTACATTCGTACGAAGCAAGAGAAGAAAAGGGAAATTTGGGACATCCGAGCGTGTTTCAACTCCAACCGTGTCAGCTTTCTGATCCGTCTTGGCAGAAGTGGGCTGTTTGTTCAGGGTTTGCTGTGTGCAGAATGAGCCGAGAGCTGTATTATGGGCTGTATGCAGATCAATCCCCAGTGGAGTATGGGCTGTTATTTGTTCAAGCAGTGGTTTGTATGAGTTGTTTTGCTGTTGGTTGATTGGTTATCCGATTATCCTAGTACAATTGCTCAATTTTCAGACAAACAAATCATTTTCACTTACATTTGAGGTGTAACGTGATGCGATGCAGTGCAAAGTATGAAATACGCAGATATATACAGATATAACATTCTTTTCAAAAAAGTTTGTTTCATATCATCTCTTTCAAGTACATCGTTTCGGAAACAAAAATCTGCCTGCGGCAGTACAAAGCACCCTAACTACAAAAAGAGAAAAGTACAAAGAAAAGAAAATAAAAGAAGCAGCAAAAATCTGAGGTGGCGTCAATAGTCTCGCGCCTAAGGATCCGTCCTCGCCCTCTTCCTGGGCAGAAGCCCAGGAGCGTCACCAGGAGCATCGCCGTCTGAGCCTGAGCCTGAGCTATCTCCGGTCTCCTCCTCCGACGACCCCGCCTCCGCCTCTGTCTCTGCCTCAGACTCGTCATCCTGAACCGGAGCCCGCGAGCTGCTCCCGGCGTAAGTATGTCCTCCTCTGGTGCGGGGATAGGCTCTGCCGTCCCGAGTAGAAATGGGAGGCCCAGCTGGGGCGCCACCCACCGGGGGAATCTGGAACGGAGGCTGAAACAACATGAAAAGACAAATGCATCAGTGTATTGAGCAGTAAATCAGTACAGAATGCAGTGTATGAGTACAGTGTATGAATGCCGTGAGCAGTTTATCAGTGCAGAATGCAGTGTATGAGTACAGTGTATGAATGCCGTGAGCAGTTTATCAGTGCAGAATGCAGTGTATGAGTACAGTGTATGAATGCCGTGAGCAGTTTATCAGTGCAGAATGCGGTGTATGAGTACAGTGTGTGAGTGCTGTGAGCAGTTATAAAGTTTTGTGCAGTACATCAGATTGTATGAAACAGTCAGAGAAAATATACCGGAATGCTGTAGAGAGCCAAGATGTCGAAGGTCCGCTGCAGCATCCCCATCATGGAGGCATTCAACTCCACGGACTGCCGGGTGTACTCGGAGGACGCCTGCAAAAGTATCAGATGTATCAGTATTCTGTGGAATATCAAATAAACTGAAATGGAATGACAATGCAAGAGGCAGAATGCGAGTAATACATACCGGAGGCAAGTCGGGGATACCGGCTAACTCATGACCAGCCGGGGGAGGAGCAAAGGGGATCTGAAAGGCCTCCCCACCCTGCCCTCTGTATGTCAGCATGGTAGGCAGAGCAGGCCAACCGGCTCCTCGTCCTCTCTGAACCCCGCCTCTGCCGCGGACTCGAGCCCTCCTCGGCGCTCCTCCTCCTACTCCTGCTCCGACCGCTGGTGCCGCAGGCCCCACTCTCTCAGCTCGGCGACCACCACTCAGAGGACGCATCAGGAAGGTCCGGACGTACTCCGAGTAGTCGCCCTCGCCTCTGTAGCCGCTCTCGTCCCAGCCGATGGTGTAGTCCGCCATCTGCTCAGCGGTGAACCTCTCAGTATCCCGCATGTGCTCAGGAGGGTGCACCGGGACAATCTGCTCGGGTAAGCCTAGGGTCTGACGCAAGAAACGCTCGCCCAGGTACCAAGCCCGACAGACCGGGCCCTCGAGCAGAATCCGGTAACCTGAGGTCTCAACGGCCCCGGCAAACCGATCTCGTATCATCGCTGGCAAAGGAGCCCATGGCCGCCAGGTGATCTAAAATCGAAGTACAGTTTGTTACCTACTGGTATTGCAAATATACAGTGGAAAAGTGAAGTTTAAATGAACTACAAGTAAAACATACCTCCGCGGGGGTGATGGTATCGAAATAGCGGCGGAAGAAGCTGAATGTCTCCCGCGGCCTCCGGACGCACCTCCCGTCAAAGCGGCGTGAAAAAGGGACAACCAGAGGGGTCTCTGCATCGGGTGTAGGAGCGAGCCTAGGAAAGTAGGCGTAAACCCACAACTGCAAGATAAATACCAGTGCATTTATCAGATGAAGCAGAATACAGAAATGAAAGACAGAAATAGCAGAGTGTGTGTGTGCCGTGTGTACAGTATACAGTCCGTGTGGGACAGCCTACAGTGTGTGCAGTGTGCAGAGTACAGAAAGTACAGAACAGAAATGTAAAGCAGAGGAGAAGACATACCTCCCAAGCCCGCCAGTAGCCCCGAGCAACTGTCCGCTGCCGCGGGAGACTGAGCTCATATAGCCGTACAGGGTGGCCAGAGCCGCGCCACCCCAGTCAAAGCGCAAGATATCTCTGACGTCCACCAATGCGCTGAGAAGGCAGAGGGGCACTGTGTTCGCCCGGTCGGCGAAGAGGGTCGTCCCGAACAAGAACATCAGAAAACCGCGTGCATACCTCTCTACGGCCTCTGGGGTCATCGGGGCTGCATCAATGAGGGCGGACTGGACCCGAAACTGCACCTCGAACCAAGAATACCGGACGAAGCCGGGACGAGCCAGAGGCGGAGCCGCGCCAAGTAAGTAGACCTGGGCTGCGGTCCACTCATCCATGTCTATATCAAAGGGGATCGGATCACCCCCTACCCCGATGCCAGTGAGCACCGAGAAATCGTAAGGGGTCATCGTCATGTCCCCAGCCGCAGAAAGATGAAACGAATCGGTGGTGTCCCACCACCTCTCCGCCAGAGCGGCAAGAAGAGGTCTGCATGCCGTGAGCTGGGAGAGTCCCCTGCAGAAGGTACCAAAGCCCGCCTGGTCCACGATGCGTCGAACCGCCTCAGGAAGCTCACCATACCAATCTCGAGCCGTGACGTTCCCATACCCGCGGACGGCATGGGAATCTCCCTGTTTTCAAGCAGATAGTTGCAAAGCAATATGAGATGTGCAGTTCTGAGGAAACATGTGAAAGTCGATACAAATCTAGCACGTGTGCACATTTTTCAGAACCAAGCGGATATCAGGTTCCAGTGTACTACGGTGGACTACGGCCTGTGATGTGTCAGTGTGCTTGCGAGGGTCAGCATACAGATATAGTGCATGTGTGCACATTTTTCAGAATCCAAGCAGATGTCGGGTTATAGTGTGCCAGTGGGTGAACTACAACGTATGATGCATCAGCATGTTGTGTGTGGTTCAGTTTAAATACAGCATACAACATGTTTTCAGACTCGGATAAGTGCCGGGTGTCGGTAAGTTTGCAATGAAGTACGGTGTGTGCCGTGAGTTTGGGTGATTGAGACTAGTGCAGTGTGTGTGCATATGTCCGTCTTAAACAGATATCGGTTGTAAGCGTGATTGCGATCAACTACAATATACGGCATGTCAGAATTAAGCAGTTAACGGGTGCAGTTAGCTACGGCAGTCGACAGAAAATTCTACATTACAAAAAGTAAAACAGAGAAGAGTGTTACCTCGACAGCGCCGAAGGACAGGTGAGAGGTCGGCTCGCGCAAGAGGAGCTCCGGGTCCAACGCTCGGTCGAAACCGCGGAAGTGGCGAAGTCCATCGGGTGGTAGAATGTGAATAGCCGGGCGATAGGTCGCCGGATCGAACGGGCGCTCACTCAGCGGAAGGAGCTCAACCCCGGGATCCATCTCGAGATCCGGGGGAGTCCCGACATGTGGAACATCGTCTGCCATAGTAATGGTGGTGAGAAAATGACCGGAAAAGCCGGAATGTGAAAAGTCAACTGGAAAAGTCAACCCCGAGCGGGCCGAAAATGGCCGGGAAGGTCGGGAGAGGAAAATACACGGAAATGTAGAGAAAATCGAGGGGAACAAGTCCCGAAAAGGCGAAAATAGCAAAGGAGATCCCGAAATGAAATTTCAATCGGTGGAAAATGTCCGAAACGCGAAGAATATCGCGAATCCGACGGTAAAATGACGCGGGAATGCGAAGAAACGGCGAAAAAGTGAAAGAACAAAACTCTAGAGAGAGAGAGAGGGTGTTTTCGGCGGAAGAGGAAGTGAAGAATAGGGTTTAGAAGCCCTATTTTATAAAGCCCGAGGTGAAATGCCGAATCTGCCCCGATCAGCAACTTTTGGCCGGTCGGCACTGTTTTGTGCCGGTCGGCACAATATTGTGCCGATGGAATTTTTCTGCAGCCGGTGGCCAGCCGGTGGCCACCCCATCCAGCCGGTGGTGTTCCCAAGGCCTTGTTTTGGCAAATTAAGGGGTTTTGGGTCTTCATAGCTCAAGAAAGTGCAAGAAAGTGCATCCCCGATGCTCAACCGGCCTCCGTTTCGACCTCGGACCGTGTCTTCTGTGCGTGGCACTCAAATTCAAGCAAAGATTGTATCCTTTTGTATCCTTTTGTCTTCTATGAGATTCGAAAGTTGCCCCGCGTGCGTCGCATGCATCCATCGCATTGTCCGGGGCGTCGCGTCGTGCCGTTTCGCGCGTCCCTCGGGACTTGCACTGTTTTGCACTTCTTGAGGTACGTGTGCCTCATTTCGCATTTCATTGCATCTCGAAGCACGTATGCCTCGTTTTGCACTTCATTCTCCATCAAGTGAGGTACGTGTGCCTCATTTCGCATTTCATTGCATCTCGAAGCACGTATGCCTCGTTTCGCACTTCATTTTCCTTCAAATGAGGTACGTGTGCCTCATTTCGCATTTCATTGCATCTCGAAGCACGTATGCCTCGTTTTGCACTTCTTGAGGTACGCGTGCCTCATTTCGCATTTCATTGCATCTCGAGGTACGTATGCCTCGTTTTGCATTTCATTTTCCATTTCGATGAGATATGCGCGCCCCGCTTTGCATGCAATCGCACTGTCTTGTGCATTACATCTCACTCGCGTTGTTTAACGCATCGCGCTACCTTGCGCATCATATTGCACTTGGCATACATTCATCGCGCTATTTTGCGCATCACACCGTCCTGTGCACATCACGGTCCGGCGGGACCAAAAACACGCGTGGTCTGGCGAGACCTTAAACACGCACGGTCTAGGAGACCTTAAATCCTCGGAAGGCGCAGGACCTTCATGTGCGTTATCCGAACACACCGCGCTATTTTGCGCACCACATAGTACATCGCGGGTCTGGCGAGACCCCAAACACGCACGGTCTAGGAGACCTTAAATCCTCGGGAGGTGCAAAACCTTCGGTGCATTAAGGTGCACACCTCATTGCATTTGGCATGCATTTCAAAAGCCGCGCGTTGGCGCACATTTCAAAAACATCATGCACCATCTGCATTCAACAAAACAACCTGCATTGTCATGCATACATTTTGCATCCTGGTCTAGGAGACCTTAAATCCTCTGAAGGTGTAATTCCTTTGGTGTTTGTCGTACCCGAACGACTTACGGTGGTCTGGTAAAGCCATCAGCCTGTGTTTGCGGTGAGTTCCTAGAAGACCAACTGGGACGGTGGAAACTAGAGTTCGAATGGCTTATGCCTAGAACGCAAAGGTTCGGAATTTCCGAGACTAAAGTCTGGTTTAAATACCCAGGGGGTGTACCCTCGGCTTGAAATCTGTATGGAAACCCCATAGGTTGAGGCGGCGTGTTTACGCCTCGATTCTGGATACTGAACCAACCTAGTATATCGCCCTGTTGGTAAGATAGGGAAAACTGCGATCATAGTCATTGCATCATAATGCATTGTCATGCATCATTGTAGATAGTGCACATGTCATGCATCATTCAAATACTGCATATGTCATGCATTTCAAAAAATCCAAAAAAAAAAAACACATGCATATGTCATGCATCATGCTAGATTTCGCATATGTCATGCATTTCAAAAAACAAAAACACATGCATATGTCATGCATTTCATTGTAGTATAGTGCATATGTCATGCATTTTCTGTAAATATCCATTTCTAGTGCATTGTAGTTTGCGTGCATCCATTGCATCATCTTCCATCTATGGCTTGCGCCTTTCCAGGTTGAGCTTGGTCTGGTATGTGCCCCTACTTTTCACGTCGAAGCACGGCTTTTGTGTACGCGCCTATTCCTTGATGAGCTTGGTTTGAGGGTTGCGGCACATTTTCTGTGTTAGACGCGGTTCGTATGCGTGCATGCCTTTCCTAGGCAAGACTCGGTTTGGCCCGCGTGCCATATCCATTGTATCCATTTCCATTGCATTGTAGTGTAATTGTTGCGTCCGGCATTAGGATCATTATTCCCTCATCAGCGGGTCGTTTCCCCACTTATGTCAATCCACCCAATACTTGTCCTTGTGTCCGTCTACATCACTCATAGTTCTGCATGTGTATCGCGCCTATTCCACGTTGGTATGTTGGTTTGAGGTTGCGGCACCCTTTTCTATGGTAGACGGACTTGTTACTTCCATCAATCTATTTGACATTCGTGTGGTTCCGAACCGCTCATGTTTGAATCATGATTCAATTGCCCCGCATGTAGTTTGCATCGCATTAGTTTCAATCGCATTGCATTATCATTTGCATTATTTATACATAGTTTTGTATATATTGCATATTATTTAGCATTCGCATTGCATATGTCATGCATGTTGCTAACAATATTGTACCTGTTAAGTTTGCTTTCTTTGCAGGCACGATATTGTATGTACGGCTCATTTACCGCTGGCAAAACCGGACGAGCCGCACAGGTATTGTATCCTCCGAGTGAGACGTATCGAGAATTGCATAATTCTCTTACATCCTTTCTGCATTATAGTGTAGTTTGGCGTATGCTAGCTTATAACCGTCGCATGTGTGCTTCGTTACAGCTTTCTTTGCATGATCATAAGTTATGCTCGGCCTTTTTGCATCATCAGTTGCATCTTGCCCCCGCCTACGGGCGCATACCTTATCTGCGGCTTGTATGCCTGTGCCTGAACTACGCTGGTTTGATTCCTAAGGGATACGTAGGCAGCTTGCGAGTTCAACCATTTGCGCTTTGTATGTTTGTCTGAGTCTTCGGCCTTGTCAAAAATGGGTCGTCTCTGGGCTTTGACATTCACTCCCGTCATTGTTATGACTTTCGAGTTCTGTCAAAGAGGGGCAACTGTAGACACCCCATTTTTGACCGTCCTCAAGACTTGGACGTCACCGTTGGAACACTCGGTGATTATCCATGTTTGTGTTCGTTTGGAGTTCCCGGAGTTCTCGGCTACGCGCGCCTTGCCTCAGGACCTCCGAACTCGACCGTTTGGTGTTTGGTTTTGCACCAAACACTTGTGTTTTGCCTTGGGAGGGCAGGGAATGCTTTGTGAGGCACCCCCACATACCACCGGCTGTGGCTAAAGGCCACCGGCTGGTTGGTGTTGCCACCGGCACTATATTGTGCCGGTCGGCACTATTTTGTGCCGGTCGGCACTCTTTTTGGCAAAATGACCATTTTGCCCTGCCGACTGCTGTGCAGCTGCTTTATCAGATATTTTTAGACAGCTGTATCACTTTTTGCTCCCCTCCATACACGTGTATGGAGGGATGAGCCTTTAGGCTTGCTTAACTTGTAAGTTTTCATGCCTATACAAGAGAAGGCTCTTCTCTTGGCTCAAGGGTTAGAATTTTAGAGAGTTAGACATTCTAGAGGAGGGAGAAGCTCTGGTTTTAGGTTAGGTTTTGTGTATCTATCCTATCTCTCTCTTTCTTTCTTGTTTTGTACACTAGGTGTTTGTGCCTTACTATTGCACATCAACACCTAGTGTTTCACCTTCCTCTTGGAACTGAGGTGCTAAGGGCTTGTTCTTGGTGTTCTTGGCTGGTTTGGAGCTCAAGGAACCAACAACTCCAACCTTTGTGAAGGTGGTCTTCAAAGGTAACAAAACTTACTTTATTTACCCCATTTTTGCACCTTGTTTTTACCTAGCTTAGAGTTGTTTTTGTGCTTAGTCCATAACACATAAAAGTTCTGTTTTTTAACCCTCTTCATTGTTTATCAAGAGTGTTTTGCACTTTGGGTAGGTTTGACCACCCTTAGGCCTTGAAAAGGGCCATTTTTAGGCCATTTTGTGAGAGCTCCGAGACTTTGGTACTTGGGCCTCTCCCCCACTGAAATCTTGAGGGATTTCAGTGGTGGAGATGGTGCCTTGAAGTCTCCAAAAGGAGAGGGCCACCCCCTCTCCTTGATGTCCTTGAAAAGGGCAAGTTTTGGCCTCCAAAGGAGCACCATGTTTGGTTGTGTTTTGAGCATGTCTTGGCTGTTTTTCATGCCTATTATGCCATGATTAAACTCTGTTTTAAGTTGGTTTTAGCACTCCTTGCATGCCTCGCATAGTTGCTTTGTAATGCCTTAATATTGCCTTAACATGCCTAGCTTGTGTGCCTTAGTTTCTAGCATGTTTTAGGCTTGCATTTGTGAAGCTTGTATGCTTATTTTGGCATGTTTTAGCTCTGTCCAAAGTTGTTTTGGTCAATCTTAGCATGCCTAATATAGCCTCTTTGCATTTGGCTTGTTGGCCTCAAGAGTATGAATGTGTAGCATGCCTTGCTTGCTTCATTTTTGATGGTTTGGAACCATTTCACATGCTATTTCAGTCCCTTTGGTATGCTTGTATGCTTGCCTTAGTTGCCTCTTTAATGCTTTAAAAGCATGTGTTGTATGCCTCATGTTTTGGTCATGTTGCATGCCTTTGATTTCAAGCCTCTTAGATGCCATCTAAGTGGTCCTTTGGGCCTAATTTGACATGCTAAAAATCTGTTTTAGGTTGTTTAATGCATGCCATAATTGCCTCGCTTAGGTGTGGTTCAAAGCCTTATTGGCTTGCCTTAATACTTGGGCTATTTGTTGCATGTTTAGCTTGCTTTGTTACATGATTTGGCATCATGTTTTGCATGATTTTCAGAGCTTTATATGTATGCTAGTAGCCCATGTTCAACTCATCTCAAGTGTGCTTGAATGTTGTTTATTATGCTTAAGTGTTGGTGCCTTAACTTGTGCATGTGTGCATGTGTGTTTGGCCCTCATTTCCTTAGCATCATGGCCACTGATTTTAGGACTATTTGAGGTGCCTAATTCATGTATAAGTCCATCCTTCCATTGGTTTGCATGCTTACCTTACATGCTTGCTTGAACCCCTTTGCATGAACATGTTGCATAGTCCATGTCCCATGCCTAGTTGACATACTTTGGGTTGCATTTATATTGTGCATGTTTGGCCTCTTGAAGTGAAGTATGATGGAGGTTGAGCACCCTTGTTTGTTTGTTTGCATTGCATGCATTTGAAATCAAAGTTGCACTCTTGGTTCTTAGGGCCATCATGCATGGAAATGCGCGATTGGTGGTCCGGGAATCGAGGCACATGCCCCTTTGAGTCAAAAACATGATAAGGGGTGTGTGTAGTGCATAAATGGCTTGAATTATATTGCCATGCATGTTGTTGCCCTCTGCTGCTGTGAGTTGCAGGTTCTGCAGGTATTTTGTGCCGACCGGCACTGTTTAGTGCCGACCGGCAGTCAATTTCCAGCCGATAACTTCATCTAGTGCCGGTGGCCTCCTTCTTCGGCCGGTGGTGCTCCACCCCAGCCGGTGGTACTCCCTAGTGCCCTGAGAGGCACTCCTGGGACTTTGGCAATTTTCTGAGGAGGATAGCAGGGGAAACAGAGGCAATCCGTGCATGGCAGTGTGTTTCCGAGCCAGTCCCGAGCGCGTGTCGCATCCGGCCCTCATCCCGAGGCGGTTTACTGCTTTAATTAAATTTGTTAATTTAATTAATTTGTAATATTTAATTAGCTTGCGTAGTCAATTATTTGTATTATTCTTTTGGCCCCTCCGAGCGAGGGCAAAATTGTAATAAGTGTGTGTGAGTGGGTGTATGTCTTCCAAACCCCCATTTCTTTCTATCCCTTTTATTTACCTGCTTACGATGGTAGACTAGGGCACGTCTATTTTAGCATACCTTATGCAATGCATGCGTGCATTCATGCATTTGTTTACATGCACCGGGCTCGGTACATCATACAAACCGCATTGCAATTTTCAATTCCAAATTGAATACGTGCTATTCGCACACTTCATATGCCATGCTTAGGGTTAGCCGAGCCTACTCTAGATTGCATCTATGCCTGTGTTGCATTAGCCACTTAACATGAACTAGGTCATGCATGTTTGCTAACTAGTTCCTTGTATTTGGCACGGAGTACGATGTAAGTTTTTACGCTTTAGCATAGCGCATGCGTGTGAATGCTAACATGACGGTATGATTGCCATGCGGCTAAATGCTTATGTGTTATTACTGTTTGAATGCCTGTGGGTGGAGGTTGGATTGTCTGAGTTGGGAAAACTCATTGAAATCCGCATTTTAGCCTACTTGCGAGTAGCAATTTCAAACTGTTTTCAAAACAAACGGGTATGCAATGATTATTTCCAAATTAGGCAATCTAGTCTATACTTGTTTTGCTGTGCGCATAACATAGTAATTCTAGGCTAATAACTGGAATAAGAACATGTAATGTTTTCAAAATCGGATATCATGGTTAGTAAAGGCCGGTCTTCGGACCGGGCGAAAGGGGGTGCTCATAGCTGACCTTCCCCGATCGTACCCAAGCTCCCGAGCCGAGACATTTGGTGATGACGGACACGTGGCCTTCGGCACCGAGTCAGGGTTTCCTAAATTCCCCATTTTAAAATATTTAGGTGGCGACTCTGTAATCTAGCAAAGCAGTCCATGTTTGGCACTACTTTTCAAAAATCTGTTTTTCTTCAAAACGATTTGCCAGAGTTGGACTCTTTGGTTCAGATTTAGAACCGCAACAACAAAAAGGGAGTCCGAACTGTAGTGAACCCCAATACGAACGGAACGGGACCTCAACCCTCCCGGGGCGTTCGGGGACGTCTACACTCCCCTGTGCAACACCTCAAAACCCCTTCTTCACCACTGAAAATCCACTGGATTTCAGTGGTGAGAAGGCCAATACACAAGAGTAACCAAAGCTTAAAAAGGAAGGCACAAAAAGGGCCAAAAGAGACCTAAGAGGGGGAGGTCGACCCCCAACAACAAAACAACCTTAATGAAGAATCTTAAGCATGAAAATACAAGACTTTTTTCAGTTATACACAAAGCTTAAATCAGCATGCAAGACAGGTCAAAAATCAATGCAAGATTGGGGAAACTAAAGCAAGATTGTTACCCTTGAAGAACAGTCCAAGAACAGCAAGTCCAGCCACTCTCTTCTGATCAAAATCAATCCAAAAACTCAAGAACAAACCCCCAAAGTCTACCAAAGTCAAAGTAAGGTGTAATGCTATGTGTTCTAGTGCAAAACTAAGAACAAACACACACTTTAGGCCACAAAACACACACAAAAGAGGAGAGAGAGGGGAATATAGAGAGAAAGTATGATATATATTAGAATATATGTATAAGCTCTGGTTTTTTTTTGTTCTAACCCTAACAATGGAGAAGAAAGAGGCCTTATATAGGCAATACAAAGCTTGAAGCTTCTCCAAGAAGCCAAACAAAAAAGGGTCAAATGGGGCAAAGGGGAGAGGCTTCCTGAGGAAGCTTTGTTAGCTGGGAAGCTTCTTGAGGAAGCTTTGACAAAGGGTCAAGCTTCCTCAAGAAGCTTTGACCAAAAGGGTGCAAAAGGTGCATAACAACCACACTATGCACGGGGAAGAGTGTTGGTGCATTCCAGCTGGCACAGCTGGCATGCAGCATGCCTGAACGGTGCAAAAGGTGCATACCGGCTAGCAAAAGAGGTCACCGGCCAAACAAAGTGCCGGCCGGCCACATAAAGTGCCGGCCATTGGTATCAAGAAACCATGGCCGGTGGCAACAATGAATGGCCGGTGATGAACAGGGGGGGCCGGTGGGGTATGGGGATGGCCAATAAGCCATTCCCTGCCCCTCAAAGCAAAAGCACAAGCATTTGGTGCAAAACCAAACACAAAACAAACGAGTTGAGAGATCCTGAGGCAAGGCGCGCAGTCGAGGCCTCCGAGAACTCAAAACGAACACGAACATGGATGATCACCGGGTGTTCCAATGGTGACGTCCAAGTCTTGAGGACGGTCAAAAATGGGGTGTCTACAATTTACAATCAATTTTTAGTCTTCATAATAATAAAATAAATAGCAAACAGAAAAAGGGAAGAGGGAAAAAAATATTTACATTACGGCATTTTATGCCTAAATTTGCAATCGACTTAATATAGGCTCTAAAATATAGGATTTGGGATGGCTGCTGTACAGGGTGCACATCAGCCATTGTTGTGCAGTCAAATGGGCTTATTTCGGAGCCCATTTCGATAATCCAAACCGGTCACATTTTAGAACACATCAAGTAGAACATACTTGCAAAAAATCAAGTTAATCGAATATCGTTTACCCATTCATCCACTCACATTTGTATCTACAAAAATAAATAACAATTGTAATTTAAAGCATTAAAATGAAAACAAATGTGAGTGGATGAAAGGGTAAACGATATTCAATAATCCAAACCGTTCATGTTTAAAGTATCAAAAAATGTCACTAATAAATAGATTTTTAGGGACAAAATAATTTGGTCTCAAAATGGTTTTTTTTTAGACAAAAAATTTGGTCCCAAAAGGATAATAATTCATCACTAATGTCTAATTTTTGTTGCTAAAAATATAATAACAACAGTTTTTGCAACAAAACTATTTGGTCCCTAAAAAATAATTTTGCCCTTAAATTTTGGTCTCTAAAATCTTAAATTTTTGTAGTGATTACTCACTTTGTTTGGTTTAAATTTTAAAAATTATTTTAAAGTTTTTTGTTTCTCAATTTTTCTTTTGGGAACTTTTTTCACACATTTTAGATGAACTTTACAATAAAAATATTTGTAAAGGAATATAAAAAATTTACTAAAGATTAAAAAAAAAAAAGTGCTGTTCTTTTGTTTGTCTTAATTAACTTTTTCAGAAAAAAAAAATCAACATATTTCCATATTTTTTTCTTTAGTGGCATCTGTTGATAAATGCCACTAAAACAATTTCTTGTGTCATTCTTTTATAAAATGCCATAGAATTGATGCTACTAGATAGGGGTGAGCAGCGGATATACTGATCTACCAAAACCGACCGAACCGAACCGATCCGCCGCATTTTGGACGGATGCGTGATGACGAGCGAACTGTTGCGGATTGATTTTCTCCAATCCGCTAATCTGGCGGATGGATGGCGGATTTGAGAGTTTTTTGGCTGCAACCGAACCGCCAAATCGCGAGCACCCCTAATAATTTCTAGGATTTTATGTTTTCAGTTTGTTTAAATATTCTGTTTGTGTTTTCAATTAAAAAAGAGTTTAAATATTCTGTTGAAAAAAAAGTTTTCAACTTAAATATCTTTTTTGAATTGAAAAAAATAAACGTATTATTTATCTATATTTTTTGGTTTTTAAATCTATCTCTAAAAATAATAAATAGAAAATATGATATGTACTAGTTGGTTTTTGTTTTCAAAAACAGATATAAATGTAACAATACAGAGACATACAATCTCTACTACTGCTCTGTTCATCGTTTTGTTGGTTTGAATTGTTTTTATATTTTAAGAACCACAGATTGTAATACTTTATGTGAATGAGACATACTGTGATTGTAGTATCTGGATGAGGCATGCAATGATTATGATATTCTAAAGTTTCAAACTTTCTTGCTTTGGATGAGATATGCAGTGATTGTAATATTTTTTTTAAGTCATTGACTGTAATACTTTCTTCTTCTTTTTTTGAGGAAGTGCACAAGTTGAATTATGTTGAAAATTTATAAAATTTTAAACCGCCAAACCAATTCGCATCCATCCGCCAAACCGCCAATCCGCTCAATCCACATCCGTCGGATTGGCGGACGGATGCGGATTGATTTTCTCCAATCTGCCAATCTGGCGGACGGATGGCGGATTGGAGGTTCCGTGGCCGCAACCGACCCGCGCCCACCCCTACTACTAGATTACATTTTTATTATAGTGATGTGATATTTCTTTAATAAAATGCCACTAGAGCCTTTTATGTTTGTTGTTCTGTAGCATTTTTCTAAAACGTGCCACCAAATATTATTTTTGTGGTATTTTCTACAAACATGCCACTAGCGTAGTGCCACTAAAGTGCGTTTTTGTTGTAGTGACACTCAGACCATAGGTCCATTTCTAAAACTCTTTGGCTACTTAAATCTTTTTGAATTGAAAGGATATTTATTCAAAAACTTACATGTTTATTCAAATGTAACTTATTTGTTCAAATGCTATCTATACATGTGTCACCTATTTGTCCAACTATTTGTTAAAATGTCCCACTATTTGTACATGTAGCATCTATCTATTCAATATCACATATTTGTCCATCTCGCTACTACCAGCTGCCGTTGCTTGCCGGCAACTTTTCGACAACTTTTTCGGCAAATTTTCCTCTAATGTTTCCAGCGTTGATGACTTTTTAACGTGTTTTCTT
The DNA here is from genome assembly GCA_030407325.1 of Camellia japonica. Classification (NCBI taxonomy): domain Eukaryota; kingdom Viridiplantae; phylum Streptophyta; class Magnoliopsida; order Ericales; family Theaceae; genus Camellia; species Camellia japonica. Next base: position 91,081,634 of record JAPPVO010000010.1, on the reverse strand, counting down.
AGTAATAAAAAAATATTAAACCTTGAATTAAATAACATATGGTCTCATAGGAATAGGTTTTTCACCAATTAATCCATTTTTTCCTAGATTTTTTCACATATTTTATTTTTTTAGTGCATTTAGGTACATCTAAAAAGTTTATAAAAAAAAAAAGACTAAAATATAGATTAATTTTTTAAAACCAAATACAAAACAAAACAAAACAAAAAAACTGAAATTTGAGTTAAAAGATTCTTCAAAACATGACCACGAACACAATTTTAAAACTAAAATAGCAACAAAATAATGGTAATGATGAGCATTATGTAAGTGGTGTCGTAGGTACTTGCTAGTCAATAATATTTTTCATGTATTCCTTCGAAAGTTTAGTTTCCATTATCAGTGAAAAATCTAGAAATCCCCTAGATGTTGATTTGTGATTATGTATCAATTTTAAGCAGTAAACAACAATCCCAATCAAACAATCAAGACAAAACGACACAACGATTTTACGTGGAAAAATCACAATTGGACACCTCCAATTATGATAAAAAACCACGGGTAACAGCCACAAAACAATCCACTAAGAAGATATAAAGGAATTACACAGGTATACTCTCAATTACCTAGCGAATCCACGCCCGAATTGAACCAACCCCTATGTGCCTCTTCCAACCCCGTCTTCACCTCGGAATTGTCTTGACGATGAGCCACTCTAGAATCTACCAAAGCTTCAGGCTCAAATTCTTCGAAAACCACCGAAGAACAACTCTCTCTTTTGTGTAAAACAAACAAATAATCCTTTGATGTATACTCAGTAAACCATGAGTTGAATACTCAAAAAAAAAAAAAAATCGAAGAAAACTAGCAAAATATCCTCAGATATAAACCTTAATATCCAAGAAGAAGATCTGGAGGAGTAATCCTAGTTTTGGACTAAAACAAATACTTATAGAAATTTGGGATTGCGAAGCTCGCTCGAGCGAAGCTTCTCTCGCTCGAGCGAGGAACCAAAAACGCGTGTTTTCCATAAGTGGCTTCACTCAAGCCACTCACCCTTCGCTCGAGCGTACATTCATCTCTTTCAGGTTTTTACACAGATGCAGCCTTTGCTCGAGCGAGAACTCCTTAGCTCGAACGAGCAAGGGCGGATAGGCAACTTTGAATGCAATTTTGCATTTTGCTTCGGGGACGCTGCTCCTCAACCCCGCCGTGGCGCTGCCCCAGACCTGCCAAGGGGCGCTGCCCCTTGGACCCCCGCGAGCTGACCGGGCAACTCGATCCGCATCATAATCAACGAAGTGGCAATCTTGAAAGTATTAACATCACAAACTTCTCTGCAAAGCACAATTCAGGTTGGATTCGCATTTAAAAACTCATAGCCTCACTAAAATAAAAAATGAGAAAATAAGTACAACTGAAAGGAGTTTTGTCAAACGGGATTGCCAAGAATAAAAACCTAACAATCAGGTTTTGTTCTCTGAGAAGAGAATACCCCGATTCAAGTAAAGCTTCCGTTTGCTGTTCTACCAAATACAAACCAGTTCCAACATGATACAACTAGAAGAAAGTATAGAAGCTTAAAAACATTTCAACTAGCTCAATTTTTTAATAAAATAAAAAGAAACATAATAGTCCTCAAAACCTTATCAAGACATGTACAACTAAACATACCTTGATTAGGAAATGTGTTCACTATGCTTTCAACCTCATCCTTTGATATGCCATCTTTCTCATATGTTTTGTGAACAATATTTATGATGTCTTCCTGAGTAGGTGTGACGCCCCGAAAATTCATAACATTGCATAAGTATAACGACTAGCATCCAATATAAGAAAGCTGGAATTCGCAACCATTACATTCATCAAATCATCCAGGTTTATACAAAATAGTTCCACATGCAATTATACATTCAACGATATCAAATACATGAATCTACAGCATGTAGAACATCAAGTTCAAAAGTAAATAAAATGCCCTCATGGGTTTACAATTTCCAAGGCTTAAGCCTGGTTACACAAAAATAGCCTCTTGGACCCAAACAGTTAGAGCCCTTGGCTAATAAGATACAATCACAACAAAAAGAGCCTTGTGCTCTCAATACAAACTTCCATGCCCTAGTTTGGCGGGTTCACCACATCTTTTCCTGCACCAAAATCCTATAGGGGTGAGCATGAAGCCCAGGAGAGAAATCTTAACAAAGTATATACATTTATGCAAGAATTCCCAATATGAAATGCATATGCCATGCTATGCCCTTTTAAAAAAAATAATTTTTTGTTTACATCTCTTTGAAAAACCACTATGCACAATAATAACTTGAAATTCTCCACAATTAAGAAATTTACAATGTAATTCATTGGGGCGGTAAATACGACTCAGGTAATCCCTAGGTTGGTAGCTGCAAGTAGGCATAACTAGCACTACCAAAACCCCATTTTACCGGTTGCTAACCGGAAGGGAAGTGGTACCTCATCCGTGCGTGTTTTCGGTCTTTCAGACCAGACACTCAGGCCAACTTAACCAATTTCATCTACACCTCCTATCCGGACTTACCAATGTATTTACATTTCACAACATTTCTTTCTCGATGTAAATGTTCTCAAACCTCAACTCAAACTTACAACAATGCAATGTTAGAAATGCCAATACGAGACATGCCAAAGATAAATAACAGTCTTGTAATAATCAATTGAATGAATGTGCAATGCATTAACCATCATCCCAACATAACATTTCTCCATGTTCAAATATTTCAACAATAATCCCATGAGAATCAAAATCCCCATTTCTCCTTTCCATGCCATTTCACAAAATAGCCACATATCCATCTAATTCTATCAATAAATAGCAACATTTCTTTATTTCCTACTTCCTTCAACATTTTAGCCCTCACAAGACTAAATCAACATTGAACAACAACTACAACATCCACAATTCTCATGCCCCATGAAAATCATCATTTAATACATAATAATAATAAAAGAGTTCTCATCCCTTATTCATTTTGGCCCACAAAATAACATATTAACAATGTTAATCACATACATCTCTACATTTGAAAGCCCCAATTTCTAGGTTTTTCCCAACCACACTACACATACACCAATCTTTTGAAAGAATTTCCTCAAAAACATTTCTCCTTAGCCAATGTAATTTAAAACCCTCAAGAAAGTTATTTCATGGAAGATGAGGAGCAAAACCCCTATCAAACTACCCACATTGTTGAGCCAACCATAAATATTCAACATTTACAAGAGAACTTCGAAAATCAACAATATATCTTGCAATATATATATATATATATATATATGACTCAAAGAAAGTCCCTACCTCAAGTTTTGAAGAATAAAAAGAGATGAAACCCTTGAAATCAATGATGCCAAAACCCAATCTCCACCTACACAATGTAGCTCTTGAGGAGCTCTTCAACTTTGGTGAAGAAGCTATGGTCAAATTTCTAGTGGATGTAAAAAGATCAAGGATTTGATCTTGTTTTGATGTAGAAAATGTAGAGAGAATGGAGAGAAAAGAGTTTTTAGGGAGAGAGAGATGCAACAAAAGTGATATAGAAACAGCCCAAAGAAGGAGAAAAAGTTGATTTTCGGACTACCCAGAGGCCCGCACATGCGGCGCCCACTCCCGCATGTGTGGCCTTCACCCCCGTACGTGCGGTGGCCCCTCCCCACACCTCACTCTGCACTTGCATATAATGCAGTGTGCAAGTTGAAAAAGCCACACTTCCCCACACGTGTGGCTTCATCTCCCGCATGTGCGGCCCAAGGCCCCGCACATGCAGCCCTGGTCCTCCAGCCCAGAATTTTCTCAGCTCAATTCTAGGCACTTCGGACCTGACCTCGCACTCTCTGAAATAAGAGAAATTCAGCACCGGAATAAACACGAACAAAAACTTGCGGAAAAACTCTAGAACAGAAGAAACCCAAATGATTAACAAGTCCTAAGTTAAACCGACGCCAAAATGAGACAATTCCAAGGTTAAATAAGGAAAAATGGACGAATAGGACACCCGATCATCACAGTAGGTTGCCTGTTCCATAAAAAATACACAAAGAACGTTGGAAAGCAGTTACACCACATGATTGCATCTTATATTACTAGAGCTGGTCCTTTCTAACCGAGGATGTTAGGAGAGGTAAGCCTGAATATAGGCCTAACCATTGCAGTATTTTAGCAAATGACTGCTCTCAGACATCTTTTTCTTTTTCTTTTTTTTTTGTTGTGGCTATGGTACATGGACTAGGGTACGGGTGCCCAGGTGCTGGTATGTATCTAGAGGTCGGATTCATCAAACCATAACTTTAAGAGTACACGGACTCAGCAAAAAAAAAAGTCATATTTTTATATTTTTAATCTAGTATGTGAGATAAAATAGTGTTATATGTAACTTACAGTAACAAAAAGACATTTATAACAATTATATAATAATAGTGTTATATACATTCAAATAAGAAGTATTTGTTGAAAAGTATTCGACACATATCTCATATCCTTGTCCGAGTATCAACTGTCTGACATAGATATTTAATTTATTTTGAAGAGTGTGTGTAACATAGCTTTTGGGTCACTAAATTTGAATATTTGACTATGACTTCTAGTTGTGGACCTGAATGCAAGCATAAAGCTACACAGCATGTGTATAAAATGACCTCCACTAGGTGAAGTAATGTCCAAAGTAATTGGAACATAAATCATGTAGTCATGATGATCTTGCTGGTCATTCAAGTTTGGCTTATCGGGAGCTAAATTTCCAGTGACTCTCAGCTCAAAGTTTAATAAAAGGAAAGGGGATAATGATTAGCTCAAGTCTAGATGTACGTGATGTTTGTCATGGGAAGATGCAATGTATAACTTTAGATACATGTATCTATTTCTGGATTGTTCCAAAAGAATGAAAAGAATTATTTAGCTTACCCATGAATGAGGTAGAGGTCATGTATATAATAGATTCATGATACAATTTAGGAAACGATATAAATAAGGAAATAATACTAAATCAGTGATTGACACAATCACAAATTATATACATAATACTAAAAATAAAAAGATTCTATATACTCTAATTTCTATATTCAACACTCTCCCTCAAGCTGGTGTGAAGATATTCACCAATCACAACTTGCTAATAGATGATTGTAAGAAGTCGGAAAAAATTCAACGGCTAGTCCAAATAAATACTACCGAACAAATCTGGTAGTCCACTAAATAAAAAAGGCCAAAAAAGTGCTTAATACATTAGCACCACACCCTAAAAATGGAAAAAAAAATAGGGATTGAACTGCCCTATAAGAAACTAACAGGAATCAATGTCAGGACAGTTTAAAGGGGTCATGCTGTACCATTGTAAGAACTGACTGGAATTAATGTTGAGACAGTTTAAAGGGGTCACGCCGGACCTGTCACACCGCAAACCCAGGTATGACCGCCCGTGGCCCACAGGGCCTTAGCCCAAGGCACACGTAAGCCTAAGGGTGTGCATAATACCGCTGAAACCGCCAAAACTGCACCGAACGGCACCGCCAAGGCAAATTCGTTATTATTTGTCAATCGAACCGCCGATTTTTGGTAAGAAAAATGGCAAATTCTAGTGACAATTTTATCAATCCGCCGGTTTCTATTTTTCTTCCAAACCGCAGCGACCCGCACCGCTATTAAATCATGTTTTATAAGATTCTAAAAATTCTTTTTTTCTTAAGTTTGCTTGTTATTCTATACCTTAGAATATAGTATTACATTACTGCTCGAGGGGAATTCAAGATGTCAGTAATCCAAAATAAAGTTGGATTCCAATTCACTTTTCAATTTTTTTTTTCTGGCCATGTTGCAAACTTGCATCAGCTTACTTTTCAATCTAAATACTTTTCAACAGTAAACATTTTCAATATATTGTAAACCCTGAATGATATTAATTTTATGTATTGTATTTGATCATTGTAGCTTCCACAAATGCTTGTAATGAACTGATGGCATAGTCGTTGATATTATCATGTTGTTGCTACACTTGCTGCATCAGAAGAAAGCTTCGCAAGATGCTTAACATCACGGTATCTCTCGTCTTTTTTTTACTCTTTGATTTAAGTTTTGTAATTTGAATTATATTTTTTATAAACCGCCAATCCGCCCGAACCACCAAGGCAAATCCGCCATTATTTGCCAACCGAACCGCCAGTTTTTGATAAGGAAAATGGCAAATTCTAGTGACACTTTTATCAATTCGCCACCCGCCATACGGTTTCTATTTTTCTCTCAAACCGCACCGACCCGCACCGCGCACACCCCTGCGTAAGCCTAAATATGAATCCATAAACACATTGAATAACTAAAAAATAGTCCATTAATAAATAACCAAAACTCAATCCAGTGACATGCCACAAGTATAAACGGCAAAACCAACCGTAATCAATACCATCCAAACTTATGGGATATAAACAGCCCACATATCAAAATAATCCCAAATGAACCTAAAAAAAAATAAAAATAAATATGCACAAACTTGACATAGCAGTCTAAAACAAAATAAATGAATGTCCTACAGGTCCATGCAATTGAGTCCCCGCTACGCCATGAGTCCACTCTAAGTCCTTCTAACACTTGGAAATGGTAAACAACTAAGTCAACTGATAGCTCAGCGAGTAGCAACATGGATAGTATATACAGTTTTGAAAACAGGGATCAATTCCAAAATAAGACATATATCACAGTTTGGTAAAGAGAATCTGTTTCAAAAAGAAGGTTCCACAGTTCAATAGTTAAAATATTTATGTCTCTCAAGAACATGATAAATAACATTTTCCACTTAAAACAAATTACAATATGAACACCAATAATTTTCTAGGTACCAAGAAATAACAAGTAACATGCCACACAATTCTCAAGGCTATAAGCCCTGTTGGATCCAATACTGAACTAAGAGTCATCCTTAGGGTGGCAACCCGGGCCTTTTCTAGAAGACGATCCGATTGAAGGTCACCTAGCCTAACCTAGGTCTTTTCCTTACAATCGTTGAGCACTAGAGTCATCACGGCCCAACCCGGATCTTTTCCCTAGTGGCCAGAGTCACCACACACAGTGGAATAATTTCCCTGGACTAAAATATACAGATGGTCCCAAAAATCAATACACATCAGTTTCGCAAAACATGGTAGTTCACCATTATAAACATGAGACCAAAACAAATAGTTTACAGTATGCCAAGTTCACACATGTTTCAGAAATAATTTGATTCCATTGATAATATAATAATTTATCAAAACAGTTTAGTCCTGAAGCAACAATTTAATTTTCCAACAGTTCAGGGTAGGGGAACATTTATAAAAATATGTAGCATGAAACTACTCACCTAAAAACAAAACAATATAATCCTCGAATAGAGTATGAAAGTCCAACTAGTGCCCTGAACCAAGTATGAAGAGTACACATCACTACTAATTTAAAAAATATTAAAGAGAATAAAAAACTAAGTACCCCACACTAAAGCGCACTAACACAGCTCAACCCCACTCATCGTTACTCTTAAATAATACCTAAGTTCATATTCTTCAAGGTCTAAATTACCCAAGACATGGGTTCCGATCGAAACTTAACTAAAAGTAACTATAAGATAAAATAGTTTTAAACAAGCTTTTCCAATCTATTCGCTAACTTTGAAAATTACAAAACCCGCTCCACACTGTTTGAAAAATTCCAAAACACTCAAGATATTAACTAATATATCCTAAGTCTTAAACCCAATTGGTTTTACTTGATTTGCTTGTCAAAATAATTATCTACAATTAATTATATCTAAACAGGTTGTTTTCTGCAGCACTTTAAAGAAATTAATGGTTCTCTTAGTTAGGGGTGTGCGCGGTGCGGGTCGGTGCGGTTTGAGAGAAAAATAGAAACCGTATGGCGGGTGGCGGATTGATAAAAGTGTCACTAGAATTTGCCATTTTCCTTATCAAAAACCGGCGGTTCGGTTGGCAAATAATGGCGGATTTGCCTTGGCGGTTCGGGCGGATTGGCGGTTTATAAAAAATATAATTCAAATTACAAAACTTAAATCAAAGAGTAAAAAAAAGACGAGAGATACCGTGATGTTAAGCATCTTGCGAAGCTTTCTTCTGATGCAGTAAGTGTAGCAACAACATGATAATATCAACGACTATGCCATCAGTTCATTACAAGCATCTGTGGAAGCTACAATGATCAAATACAATACATAAAATTAATATCATTAAGGGTTTACAATATATTGAAAATGTTTACTCTTGAAAAGTATTTAGATTGAAAAGTGAGCTAATGCAAGTTTGCAACATGGCCAGAAAAAAAAAAAAAAAAAGATTGAAAAGTAAATTGGAATCCAACTTTATTTTGGATTACTGACATCTTGAATTCCCCTCGAGCAGTAATGTAATACTATATTCTAAGGTATAAAACAACAAGCAAACTTAAGTAAAAAAGAATTTTTAGAATCTTATAAAACATGATTTAATAGCGGTGCGGGTCGGTGCGATTTGGAAGAAAAATAGAAACCGGCGGATTGATAAAAGTGTCATTAGAATTTGCCATTTTTCTTACCAAAAACCGGCGGTTCAATTGACAAATAATAACGAATTTGCCTTGGCGGTGCGGCTCGGTGTGGTTTTGGCGGTTTCGGCAGTATTATGCACACCCCTACTCTTAGTATACATGAGCAATCAATGCAAGGCCAAAAATGTAAGAAACTAGACTGGTAACCAGTTCTAATGATGCTGATTTGATAATTTTTGGATTTATACCCAAAGAGAACAACACTTCCGAAGTTACTATTTTAAACTAATTTTTTGGATAGATTTGAACGCACCAGTTAATATAGATTTCGACTCCCAAAAATTATGAGAAAATTTAGATATGCAATTCAATATATAATTAATCTACTGTAAAAATTTCAGTTCAAAATTCACTCGTTTGATATGGTTTCTTGATTTTTAAAGTTTGTGATTCTGTACAGAATTTTTAAAGTTTGTGTTTATTTTATTTTATACTAGTGGTGGGCACACATAGGTCAAATAAATAGATAAATATACAAAACATATATATAAATTATATGCAACTCAAATGGTAAGAGTCTTATATATTAACCTTTAGGTCTAGAGTTCAAGTCACACCCTCCTCTATATATATATATATATTTAATAATAAATCTTGCCTCCAAATTAAAGACTTTCACCATAAATTTATTTTAGGTTTAAAATTAATTAAAAGATCATTCAATAATAATTAATTTTCACTTTAGGATTCACCATTAAAATATTTGAGATTGTGAAATTATTATTATTTAATTATTTACTTGATTTGTATATTCGGGTTCTCGCAGGACCGTTGTAGGAACTAACCGGAATCAATGTCAGGACGGTTTAAGTAGTCATGTCGGACCGTTGTAGAGACTAACTGGATATTGAACCAGCAAGTGTGGCACATACATAACTTATGGCATGGAGCTAAACGATAATGGCAACAGATGACTGAGTGCGCCAAGGGACGGCTTATTAGAAAGTGTGCCAGGAGGCAGCTTAGGTAGTATGCCAAGTAGGAGACTTGGGTTATGTATCAGAAGGGGCGATTTGGGTTGTGCACCAAATGGGACGACTTAGGTGTTTCACATGGTATATCACCATGATTACCATGATATAGATATAATACCCCCCTCAAACTCAAAAAGGTTTGAAGATAGAAAACTATTTGAGGTTGAAACAGAGCGAAAGACAAAGTGGAGCAGAAACACAAAAAAAAAAAAAAAAATATTTTGAGTAAAAAAAATATGATAGAGATATTTGGGATATGAATAAACTAGTGGATAAAGGAAGAAATCACCACGAAGTGATACTGAAAGAAAATATGACAGTAAAAGGGGTTAAGATTCGTCGGGCGGCCAAGGCAAGGCTGCTGCTATCACGATCCAACCCCTGCCCCATGGGATTAGAGACGTAACCGACTAGTAATCTAAGATTACCAAACACCGATGAAAGGGAAAACCCGTTTTGGAGCTAAGGGCAAGTTAGCAAGCCGGTACATTGGACCTTGTGAAATCATCGAAAAGATCCATGACAAAAATGAAAAATATAAATCATAAAACATGGGGGTTAAGTTCTAATCCTTCCATTTCATGGAGTTTCCTCATAAATCATGCAAAAAGCAAGTGGTTAAACATGGAGAATGCCATGTAGATTCACCTCTTGAACTAGTTTCTAGATTTTCCTCTTTAGGGTTCTTACCAACAATTACACCACTTTTCTTCATAATCCCAGGACAACTTTAATTCATGAGCTTAAAGGAAAATTTCTTACCTTAAATAGTTAATTTGGTGAAGCTTACTCAACCCGCTTTCTCCTTCTTCTTGACCTCTAGGTTTCCCTCTTTCTCTCTTGTCTCTAGAATTCTCTCAAGTCTCTATAGCAATATCTATCTCCATCTACTCCCTCTTATTTGATGAGTAAGATTAGGTCTTGTTTGGTTCTTCTTAATTCTCTTCCTAATTCTAAGTTTAATTTTTAATAACTCAAATCTCATTACAAGCCACTTCAATTAACACTAAATTAAACCAGACTACTGTGAATCGGGCTCTAATTACCTATTTCAAATATTTACTTTTAATCTTATGGTTTACTGATTCGGATAGGTTTACTTCCCATTTCTATCTATATGTTCCCATTAAGTCAATACATTTAACACATGGAACAAAGAACACATGACACATAATTTTGCATATAAACATGTAATTAAGGAAAATCACAAAATTTAACAATTAATTAAGGAGGCAAGTGTTACAGCCTCCTGCCGACGAAGCAAAATTACTTGGTACTTAACTTAGCTCTAATACCAAAAAAAATGAAAAGAATTTTTGGCTTACCCATGAATGAGGTAGAGGCAATGTATATATAATAGATTCATGATACAATTTAGGAAACAATATAAATAAGGAAACAATACTAAATTAGTGATTGACACAATCATAGATTATACACATAATATTAAAAATAAAAAGATTATATATACTCTAATTTCTATATTCAATAGCTCCCTCGGCTCGCCCTCTCTGAATCTCCCTTTTCATATTATTCCCTTTGGATCGCCCTTTCCGAATTGCTCCACAGATCACTTTACGTTAGCTCGGCCAAGATCTCCCCAAGCCAGCAATTGCCATAAGTTAGTCTGTGGTTTGTTATCTCCATAACTTCTCCAAGATCTTAAAAAGCATTGACACTCTAAGATAGGTGTTGTGTCCGAGTTAGATACAAGAGTGAAGAACTATTTTATAACATGTCAAAATCAATTTTTTTCATATATACAATTGTTTAGCATTATTTTTTTTTTAATTTGTATTGAATCTTAATGATTCTTGATTCGATTCAATTCACGATACAATTCTTGATTTGATAACTATGTTGTAGCTTGATGATTTGTTATAGGCAAGATCAGAAACCATTAAATTAATAAACATACCAGTGAAACTTGTCCATCCTTCCATCATGAATCAAGGGAGCATAGATTGTCGAAAGATCATTTCCTGTAACTATGATAGGAACTCTATTTGCAACATCTGATTCCCTCCAATCTTGACCAATGCTAACTCTTGTAGGATTATCAAACAAATTCATCAAAGTCCCAACAACAATTTGATAGTTGACAGTCATTTGAGTGTTTCTTATATAAAAACAGAAGAATACATATATTCATCAGAGAAATTACAAAATAAAAAAATCTGCCCAATCAAAGTTAAACTGCAACTCACCAAATCTGCCAAGGCCAGCATCAATATCATTGATCATTAAACAGCTCATTTTCCCTTGTATTAGTCAAGGTAAAAAATAAACTGCATTGATAGCTTAAAGTAGGTGAATAAGAAGGAATGAGAAAATCCATTAGCATGTTGACATGAATATAAGGAGACCCCTTTAGCACAGTATTTAATTCAACTATCTATCATTGCTGGTAAAAAAAAGAAAAAAAAAAAAAACTATATCAGGCCTTGGGAATTTCTTCTAATCTGACCTTTCCAGAAACTTTAATCAGGAGAAGAAGCCAATATCATCTTACATTAGAAATGATGCCAGCAACTGTATCAATCAAAAAGAGGTTACGTTACAGTGGATCTAAACAACATCAATGACTTTTCTACCTTTTGTCCCAGATCGCCTAAAGTTATCCCATATGTGCTAGTTATATGGCTCCAGTTTCCCTCTTCTTAACACCTAGGTTTTAAAGAAAAGTGTGGGCTGGGCTTTTTAATTTTTGTATCCAAAATAATAAAGAATATTATGGAAGGTCTTACACTAGTTTCATTTTTTGTGTCCTTGTACTAGTAGGACTGATGAGTCATACTCATATCCATAGTGTGAATACACCAAGATGTGAAACAAATTCAATAACAGATATCAATTCTCTTGATTAATATCTTCGCTTTATCTTTATTTTATTTTTAAAAATCTTATTTAATGTTTTTTACCATGATTTATTGTGTTTGTTAGATTCTTTTTTGATCTTACGATTGGCAAATTTTGTATTCAAGTCCTTTGTTGTAGAACATTGCAAAAATTTCAGTTATATCTAAATTCATGATACAATGATCTTATTCATCCTTTTTTCTTAGAATTTATTCCTAATAAACATCAACCTTCTATTAACATGGATTATTTGATTTATATATGCAACACATTGCATGGACATAAGAGACATTGATTTCTTTGAAGCATTCACACAAAAAACTAAAGACTAAACGCCTGTGAAAGAACTGTATCCATTTTAATAGTTGTAACTTTAACAGTCATTGGGGTAGTTATTTTGAGGCCTCTCTCTGCAAGCAATTATGACTTATCAAACAATAACTTAGAGAGAGAGAGAGAGAGAGAGAGAGAGAGAGAGAGAGAGAGAAATACTAAACTGACGCAACAAAAAGCAAAGAAGCAAGCTCAAGCTGAATTGCGAAGTAGCGCCTTCCTTGGAAACTCTATACATTACAATACACTATCACTCACAAAAATCCAAAAATCTTGAGCCTATCAAGCCAGTCTTTAAACTTGTTTGGTTCTGAAAAGAATTTGTTTTTACAGAACCAAGAAAATTGTAAACCAATTTGGTTATGTTCTGGTTTCAAAATTGATATGAAACAACAAAGAAATGTCTAGAATGGGGGTGGACATGATCATGTGTACCTATGATAATATGCCACTCTAACAGTTAGTGACTTTGGAAAATTGGCTTACTCAAATCCACTGGGAGAGTCAGATCCATTTATAGACATTGATGGGCTTCCTTGGTTGTGGCTCTCCTCGTTGACATTGCTTCAAGCTTTACCTGCCTTTACTCGGAAACTGGTCCTGATAGGGAATGGCTCCTATAAGGAGGCAAACAGATCAGTACTGGTTATATACTAGGTAAGATGCATAAGAAATGATATCAAATTTATGTTAGCTGGAACATAAGAATGGAAACGTGAATGTGATACGTCACATGTTTTAAAATGTAGTATGATAGGAGTAGACTTGTATAAATTATCCTATAAGAATTTAAGGTACTTTAAACAATTCAACATCCAATAAAAGGTCTATTTTTCCAAAATTAATCATGCTGCAAGCAACACATTTATGTAAGTAGCATGATTCGTTTTTGACATTTGTTCCTATCAAACCTTCACTCACCTTAGATTTAGTTCATTATATTTGATTTTTTTTTACTCATAAAGAAACCTTTAGGAAAAATAATGGAATTTTTTTTCTGGACTGATTTGAAATGAAAGTGTACCATGTTGTGGAATGTGCAGTCCAAAACGTAATTCAATAGGATACTAGCGTTTTCTGATAACATTATATCATATATAAAGTGCTAAATTGAGAGCACGTTACTATCTCTCATTGTTATGGGAAAAGGCAAAAAGAATAGAACATTTGACAATAGAAATGATGGATGACTTAATAAAAAGAGCCAATCGTATACGGAATATCCTACCTGTTCACCAGCATTTGGACCATCAGTACAAAAAATAATAGGGCGGCAAAGTTTATCCACATTCATCAAGCTTGAATTCTGAAAATGGGCAACGAGAGTAGCTTTCCCCTGAATTCGAGCATATGCAAGAGCAGCCACCTTTTCATTGTTGAATTTTTTCCATTTTTTGCTGTTGAATGCCTGCATGAGGAGACATAAAAATTCTATAGCAAATATACACAACACAACAGTCTCCTTGTGAGTGAATAAATTACACAATCTAATTTCCTACTATAGTACGTTGATCAAACCTTATAGAATAGAATAATTTTGAGTGGATCAATCAAGTTGATGAATTCATAACCAACGTTGCATTTATTCTGTTAAAAGAAAAGATACAGTTGCCAAAGTTTAATTATTAAATAATGTATTTTTGAATGTGATATTGTATCGAAGGAAAATAAAATAGTCACTAGAAACATTACTTGCCTTAAAATCAATGGGCAAACAAATAAAATCATAAGTTCCTAGACAATGTTCATCGATCGTAGCCAGAAGCATTTTAGACTTATACCTGCATTTATGATCGCGTTAAATTAAATGTAGGAAAGACTTCTATGTTATCAGTATATCAAATCAAAAGTTGGAAGTTAGAGAAGGAAATTGAAACACACAAAATTAATCAATTATTAAGAACTTTCTTGTATTGTTTGTAACTTGATATAGAAATGAATATGTACAAAATTTACCTGCATATGTGCGCCATAGCAAAATAATTTGCCATCTCCAATAATTTTTCTTGGCCAGATAAAATGACCAAAACCAATCATAATCATATTTTCTTTAAAAAAATAAGAAAGTTCTAACTATTCAAACTATCTTCTATTTTCAAGAAATTTAATCATGCATCTAAAGATTGCAGATTTAGGTGCAAAAGATGCAAAAATTCAAATCATTCACAACGTGATTACTGGTTCAACAATGATAAAGACAAAACTAATTTTTTCTGAAGAAAATGAAGCAAAACAATTATTTTCTTGCATGAATGCCCCAACAAGAGTCAAAAAGTATTTGGTATTTGAATAGTGGATGCAGTAGTCATATGACAGGCAAGCGTCAGATTTTTGTGCAACTAGATGAAAAAGTCTCTTCTTAAGTAAAGCTTGGTGATGGAAAGCTACAAAATGTTGAAGGAAAGTGAGTCATCTCCGTCCATACAAAGGGAGGTAACAAAAAATTAATTTATGATGTTCTTTATGTTCCGGGGCTAACCCAAATCTATTAAGTGTGGGACAATTAATACAAAAAGGTTATGCAGTAAATTTTTGTGGGGGCCGAGAATTGGGAGTCATAAAGATCCTGGATAGTCGAATCTGGGAGAGTCAAGATTCGAAGCATTCGGCAATTGGCTCGAAGGCTCAAATCCAACCCTACTCGGCCAAATAACCGATTAAGCAAATGGCTGAGTGAAGATCGGTCTATTATAAAATGTGCCGAATATGAGGTGGGAAATGGATCTAATCCCGAGGCCCAAAGAAGAAAAGATATAAATAGAAGAAACATCAGCCAGAAGAGGTATGTGAGAATTATTATGCTTAACTTAGAATACAAGCATTCTTGAGTGTAGAGACTGACTTGTCCGTCGGAGTGTTGATTCCGGCACCCCCGACCGGAGTGTTTATTCCTTTTCAGGTGACTATCAGCGGATCTCGAGCGCTCTCCAGGATCAGAAGAGTATTTCCAAACCACTTCTCCACAATTGGCGCCGTCTGTGGGAATACTCAAGCACATCTATGGCGAGTGTGACGGAAGATCCTTCGACAGTCACTGTCGCCCCTATACCGCAAGATGAAACCACCCGAACAAACATGCTTGAAATAGAGACTATCGCTGCAAGACGTGTCCTGAATTTCGCCTCACCCTCGACTTTGGAGCACGAAGCAATGCAAGCGATCCTGGAACAAGCAAAGCAAAACGAACAAAGATTGGAGAACATGATCGCAGAGAACGAACATCTCCATCAGGATTTGGCCTTAGAGGTGGCGAAATCCAAACAAGCTGCATACCAAGGCCCGGAACGACCCGTGAGGGCAGCTGGTTGACGATCTTGAGCCCGACAACAAGATACCGATAGCGATTCCGACTCATTATCCTCGGAGCCCAAGAAGAAGGGACGATATGAAATTTCCAGTTCTGAAGAGAGTCCCCGTACAAGGCGTAAGCGAAAAAGAAACAGCTCGGATGACGATCAACACGATCCTTTTACACGACGGATTGCAAAGGCAGTGCTATCTAAGAAATTCAAAGCACCGTCATTCACCTTGTACGACTGTAAAGGAAACCCAACCAAAGAAGAGCAGAATCATATAGCCAATCTGGAAGAGACATTCGGCATCCTCCGCAAATATGGAATGAAGTTGAACGCTTCCAAATGTGCATTTGGTATCGGCTCTGGCAAATTCTTGGGCTACATTGTCAACCATAGAGGAATCGAAGCCAACCCAAGGCAAATCACAGCAATCCTGGAGCTCGGCTACCCTCATTCAGTAAAGGAGGTTCAAAAGTTGATAGGGATGGCTGCCGCACTCAACAGGTTTATCAGCTGATCCACAGATCGCTGCTGACAATTCTTTCATACACTACGGCAAGGCAAGGCCTTTGAATGGTCCGCCGAGTGCGAAGCCGCTTTCAACAACCCGAAGACCTACCTCCGCTCAGTACCACTCCTGAAAACACCCTCCACTGGCGACTCGCTCATTTTGTACCTGGCAGTTTCTGACTGAGCCGTCAGCGCCGTATTGATAAAGAAAGAGCTGGGGGAGCAGCGGCCAGTGTATTATGTGAGCAAGGCAATGGTTGACGCCGAAACACGCTACCTTCCGCTAGAAAAGCTCATCCTAGCCCTAGTTATAGCGGCAAGGAAGCTCATGCATTACTTCCAGGGGCATAGCATTGGAGTGCTAACAGATTATCCCCTTCGATTAGTACTACGTAGTGCAGAAGCATCTGGACATGTTTCAAAGTGGGCTCTGGAACTTGGCCAGTACAATATTCAATTTCTACCCAGAACCTCAATCAAGGGACAGGTGCTTGCCGACTTTATCGCCGAATTCACTAGGGGCCTTGCTGACTTCAAGTCTGATGTCGCCGACTTCAAGTCAGATGAAATTCGACCGAAGCCGAACTGGAGGATTTATGTTGGGGACATCTGGCAGTTGTATTGTGATGGATCGTCCAATCAGCGGGGCAGTGGAGCTGGAGTTGTAATCATAACCCCCGACGGCGCAATAATTGAGTAAGCCGTCAAGCTCGGCTTCGAAACATCAAATAACGAAGCCGAATACGAAGCCCTTTTAGCCGATTTGCGGAATGAGCATATTCTGGGTGCTCGGCGTCTGCTTGTGTTTTGCGACTCAAAACTGGTGATCAATTAGCTAAAGGGGGAGTACGCGGCAAGAAATGACCGTATAGTGGCCTACATGAAAACGACCAATTCCCTGTTGGCAAAATTTGACCATCATGAGTTGAACCAGATAACACGTGATTAGAACACCCATGCAGATGCCTTGGCTTGCCTAGCCTCCGTAATCAACTCAGAGATTAAACGGACCATCGAAGTAGGATTCATCCCAGAGCCAAGCATTGGCCTTTCGGAAGAAGTCCAAATCAACGTTATAGAATCCGCACCAAGTTGGATGGATCCCATTGTTGCATTCCTATCTTC
The DNA here is from genome assembly GCA_030407325.1 of Camellia japonica. Lineage (NCBI taxonomy): Eukaryota > Viridiplantae > Streptophyta > Magnoliopsida > Ericales > Theaceae > Camellia > Camellia japonica. Next base: position 91,063,968 of record JAPPVO010000010.1, on the reverse strand, counting down.
TGAATAACTCCCAGAAGACAAGAAAGAAGCACACAAGCTGCGAAACAAAGCCATGCGATACTACTTGGATTCGCAAGGAAGGCTTTATAAAAAGTCACTCTCTAGCCCATATTTGGAATGTGTGCACCGGGACAAAATCGGGGAGCTTTTGATTGAGATACACGAAGGCAGTTGTGGTGCCCATTCTAGCGGACGCTCTTTGGCCCATCGAGCTATAACGTAGGGGTATTATTGGCCGACAATGAGAGCGGACGCCGAGTGTTATGCAAAAAAGTGTGAACAGTGCCATAAATTCTCCCCGTTAAACCATCTGTCTGTTGAAGAGTTGAACTCTATCACCAGTCCTTGGTCGTTCGCCCAGTGGGGGCTGGATATCATAGGACCATTGCCGAGGGCCCCAAGGAACAAGCGATACCTGATTGTCGCAACAGATTACTTCACGAAGTGGGTCGAAGCGGAGGCATTAACACACATTCGAGATGCTGACGTTAAGCGCTTTGTGTGGAGGAACATCATAACACGATTCGGCATTCCTAGAGCTCTTATCTCAGACAATGGCACTCAGTTTGATTGTGGCATATACCAAGAGCTGTGCAACAAATATGGTATTCAGCCTTACTTTTCTACGCTGGTTTACCCCCAAAGCAATGGCCAAGCCGAAGCCTCTAATAAATCCATCTTGGACGGCATCAAGACGAGGCTGGAGAAAGCCAAAGGTAAATGGGTCGAAGAATTGCCGAGTGTACTGTGGGCTCATCGAACTACATTGAGAAGATCGACTAGAGAAACGCCGTTTGCCCTATGCTTTGGAACCCAGGCAATCTTACCCCTGGAGATCGGCCACTCGACACTCAAGTCGCAAGTTTTTGATACGGGCCGAAATGACATGATGCTGGCTTTGGATTTGATTCTAATCGAAGAACGAAGAGACCGAGCCCTTGCGTCTTTGGCACGGTACCAGCAGCAGCTAGCAAAGTCGTATAATCAACGGGTTCAAATGCGCCGCTACACACCAGAAGAATTGGTCCTGAAGAAGGTGCTTCCAGCTGATAGGAAACCGGCCGATGGAAAATTGGGTCCTAACTGGGACGGCCCCTACTAGATTGATTCGATCGCCGGAGTAGGGGCATATCGGCTCAAAGACATGTCAGGAAGGAGTCTGCCATGGCCCTGGAATTCCACGCATTTACATAAATTTTATCATTAAACCCGACTTGTAGAACATGATTCTTGTTCCGAACTGTTCGCTATGTACATTTTTTTTTTCTGTAATACAAAGATTCCCATTCACCTATTACAGAATCTAGTTCAAAGATGTTCTGATTAAAGCCTCCAGATTCGGAGCGCCCTTCGTGGATATCACGATTGGCCAAATAAAGTCTTCGGATTCGGAGCCCCATCGGTGAATGACGTCTTTGGGCCGATCAAGTCTCCAGATTCGGATCGCCCTTTGTGGATATCACGATTGGTCAATTGAAGTCTCCGGATTCGGAGCCCCATCGGCGAAAGACGTCTTTGCACCGATCAAGCCTCCGGATTCGGAGCGCCCTTCGTGGATATCATGATTGGCCAAATAAAGTCTCCGGATTCGCAGCCCCTTTGGCGAATGACGTCTTTGGGCCGATCAAGCCTTCGGATTCGGAGTGCCCTTCGTGGATATCACGATTGGCCAAATAAAGTCTTTGGATTCGGAGCCCCATCGGCGAATGACGTCTTTGGGCCGATCAAGTCTCCAGATTCGGAGCGCCCTTTGTGGATATCACGATTGGTCAATTGAAGTCTCCGGATTCGGAGCCCCATCGGCGAAAGACGTCTTTGCACCGATCAAGCCTCCGGATTCGGAGCGCCCTTCGTGGATATCATGATTGGCCAAATAAAGTCTCCGGATTCGCAGCCCCTTCGGCGAATGACGTCTTTGGGCCGATCAAGCCTTCGGATTCGGAGTGCCCTTCGTGGATATCACGATTGGCCAAATAAAGTCTCTGGATTTGGAGCCCCATCGGCGAATGACGTCTTTGGGCCGATCAAGCCTCCAGATTCGGAGCGCCCTTCGTGGATATCCCGATTGGCGAAATAAAGTCACCGGATTTGGAGCCCCATCGGCGAATGACATCTTTGGGCCGATCAAGCCTCCGGATTCGGAGCGCCCTTCGTGGATATCACGATTGGCCAATTGAAGTCTCCGGATTCGGAGCCCTATTGGCGAATGATGTCTTTGGGCCAATCAAGCCTCCGGATTCAGAGCCCCATCGGCGATATCATGATTGGCCAATTAAAGTCTCCGGATTCAGAGCCCCATTGGCGAATGACGTCTTTGGGCCGATCAAGCCTCTGGATTCGGAGCGCCCTTCGTGGATATCACGATTGGCCAAATAAAGTCTCTGAATTCGGAGCCCCATCGGCGAATGACTTCTTTGGGCTGATCAAGCTTCCGGATTCGGAATGCCCTTCGTGGATATCACGATTGGCCAATTAAAGTCTTCGGATTCGGAGCCCCATCGACGAATGACGTCTTTGGGCCGATCAAGCCTCCGGATTCGGAGCGCCCTTAGTGGATATCACGATTGGCCAAATAAAGTCTCCGAATTCGGAGCCCCATCGGCGAATGACGTCTTTGGGCTGATGAACCCTTCGGGTCGTGCGTAACACAATGACATCGATTAAATCAGGCCTAACAATGTCCATTCAATCATCTGAAATACATTTGTTCAAACATTTATATAATCAAACGCATACAAGCACGTGTGTGCCGAACAAAACGTATAACAAAACATTGAAAATAAAATGCTTTTTTATTCAGCCAACCAATAATCACATAATCTTAGACGCAATCCGCGTTTGAACATTTATAACGAATATTTTTATTCGGCGTCTCCCTCACCATCGCTCTTTTCAACTTCAAAGGCAGAAAAGGGCAAATGATCACGATGATCCAGGACACATAAGTTGAAATCGACACCCTTCGCTCGGAGAGCCTCCGCGGCCTGAAGAGCCACGTTCCAACCATGCTTAAAACCGCGATTCTCACATCGGCGGACCTCCTCAGCAAGTGTCTCTTTCGTTTTGTCGATCCCAACCTTCCAGCCAGCATGGAAACCTTGCTCGTAACCCTTGGCCCTCGCATTTGCTACGGCAAACATGTCTGCCGTATCTCGGTCAGCGAGGGCATGATTCAATAGCCGTTGGGTCACCCTCTCGTCCACAATCGAGCTAGATTGACCCGCCGCATGCGGATTTGCGACTTTAACCTTCCTAAGCTCCCTAAGCTCGGCCTCGGCCTTCTCCGCACGAGCCTCCGAACTGCGGACCTGTCCATCTATTTTCTCTATCTCCCGCCGCACGGCGTGCAGACGCATGCCGACTTCGTAGGCGGTGTACAACCCCTTCACTGCACCATGAATACCTTCTCGAAACACTTCGAAATCTCGTTGTCCAACCATCGATTGTTGGACTTCCGGTGGAAAGATCTGTTGAGCGAACTCGACCGTTACACCCGGATCATTGACGATGGAATCTGCCTCAGTCATCGGTTTATTCCCCACGAACACCGCAAAACTCAATGGTCGTGGCGTCGTGTCTGACTCATTCCTCGGTTGTGGTTGCGGGGAGCTTCCCCGTTGATGCTTCTCTCTTCGGGGCGATCTGCTTCGATGGCATGAAGATTGACGTTTTTCACTTTCCTTGGACGTCCTTCCTCCCGTACGCGCAGGCTCGCTGCTGCGATTCATCGCAGTATCTAGCTCAGCCAGCGTTCGTCCCTCTCCTCTACTGTTGAAGAACAGTCTGTCTGACATTCGCCCTCGCCTCAAGCTAGTTCAAATCGAGTCTGAATAAGAATAAGTGGACCCACTGGCGCGAAATCACCCCATTTATTCGTAGGTATGCAGCGACCCCGAGGCAATTTCATTAACGATGTTGGCAGTCTCCAAACGACGGATGCCGATTGATATGTGCCACAGCCACTTCATGCACTAATTTTTGGCTTGTTAAAACGGCCTAATTATCTAAACGGCAATTATGGGAGAATGCCTTGAAGTCCATGCACTGGCTGGGGCAAGGGCAGATTTATTAATCTAACCGGCCGAGCATCTTGGCCCCATGTCGATTGATACGTGCCACAGCCACTTCATGCACTAATTCTTGGCTTGATAAAATGGCCTAATTATCTAAACGGCAATTATGGGAGAATGCCTTGAAGTCCATGCACTGGCTGGGACAAGGGCAGATTTATTAATCTAACCGGCCAAGCATCTTGGCCCCATGCCGATTGATATGTGCCACAGCCACTTCATGCACTAATTCTTGGCTTGTTAAAACAGCCTAATTATCTAAACGACAATTATGAGAGAATGTCTTGACGTCTATGCACTGGTTGGGGCAAGGGCAGATTTATTAATCTAACCGGCCGAGCATCTTGGCCCCATGCCGATTGATACGTGCCACAGCCACTTCATGCACTAATTTTTGGCTTGTTAAAACAGCCTAATTATCTAAACGGCAATTATGGGAGAATGACTTGAAGTCCATGCACTGGCTGGGGCAAGGGCAGATTTATTAATCTAACCGGCTGAGCATCTTGGCCCCATGCCGATTGATATGTGCCACTGCCACTTCATGCACTAATTCTTGGCTTGTTAAAACGGCCTAATTATCTAAACGGCAATTATGGGAGAATGCCTTGAAGTCCATGCACTGGCTGGGGCAAGGGCAGATTTATTAATCTAACCGGCCGAGCATCTTGGCCCCATGCCGATTGATACGTGCCACAGCCACTTTATGCACTAATTCTTGGCTTGTTAAAACGGCCTAATTATCTAAACGGCAATTATGAGAGAATGCCTTGAAGTCCATGCACTGGCTAAGGCAATGGCAGATTTATTAATCGAACCAGCCGAGCACCTTGGCCCCATGTCGATTGATATGTGCCACAGCCACTCGATTTTTGGCTTTCTAAATGGCCTAATCATCTAGTCAGCAAGTATACAAAACGTTTTATCCAAAACAGCAACCAAACAATTCCATTCATTAGTAACAGCAAAGTACAAAATGAATTTTCATTAAGTAAATTGGGCACAAATTGTAACCATTTTACATATGAAAATTACTAAACAAAAAGCTGTAAAATGCTGAAAATTACATGCAAATCTTAAAACAAAAATAGGAGCCACCCAAATTAGCCCTCGGATTCAAACTCCAGCGGCTCAACATCCACTTGCTCGTATGGAATTGGCGTAGCCAATGTCACATCAGCAGCAACAAGGGCTTTGAGCCAGCTGTGTTTAAATCCTCAATTTTCAAATTTGGGGACTTCATATACATATTCATCAAAAGCAGATTTTTTCCCAGCATCGAATGCGCTAGAAGCCTTCAGGTCGGCTATTTCCTTCGCCGCCTTCATCTCTTCCAACCCAGCCTCCAATTTAGAGATCGCCTCTTGGGCCAATTTAAGCATGTCGTCGCTCGCATCCGCCCTCTTCTCAGCGACTGATCTCAAGTCTTCAGCATTGCGAGCTCTCTCCATCTTGGCCTCGACATGAGCACCCTCTGTCTGCGCCCTACTCCTTTGGCCCTCAACCTCGGCTTGTAAACGGCCAATCAGCTCGACGGCATCGCGATACTGACAGCCTATGTCGGCTATCCTTCCGACAGCCTGCAAAACAGGAAGTTAAGAACAAAATAATATTTGCGTAAAGAGAAAAGACAAAGTCCAGATATATACCAAAAGAGCCAATTGCGCGGCCAACCCAATTGCAACCAGATCAAGCTCCACCCGAAAAGCCGCCTTGTTAACAAGCAGTGAAACGGACGTCGCCAAGCTGAGTGCAACCGCTGGATCTTTAATTACCGAAGCGTCAGAGGAGATTGGCGTATGTTTTTATCTTGGGCTGAATAACAAAAGGTACAATCACATCCAACTCCTCCAAACGAGGTCATTTGTCGGCACGGTCTTCTTCTGAGCCGGCCTCGACATCTGCAGGGCGTTTCTCCACCCTTTGCTCAGCTTCTACACTTGCCTGCACAAAAGGTTTCGCCTCGGTACTTCCGTTCTTTGCCGTCCCCTCAATAACAGGCAAGGAGGTTTGGGACTGAGATTCGGCAGCCCGAATCTCCTTCGCCCTTTGCCGCGCGGCCATCCTTTCCACGTTCGCCTTTTTGGCAAGTTTAGTGAGGCTTAACCCAGCCATATCTTTTGGGAACGCGCCGGGAAGGTCCTCTAGACCGTGAAAAATATCGTCAAGTGAACGGTCCTCTTGACCCGAAGTGGACGGAGGATCAGCCGAATTGAGGCCGGCTTCTTCAAATGCTAACTTCAAAGCCCCGTCAACCTCAGTTTTGGATTGACTCGGCAGCCCCAGCTACTTCCGGTAGCTCCGAATTTGATCCCTCGCAACCGACTTGCCTCAAATTTCTGAAATCAGTCAAGATAAGGGCGATAAGAAACTCCTCACCCTTCGGAATTGGGATGTTTTCCGCCGCCGAAAATGTCATATAAGTCGGCTCGTAGTGGAGCAGAACGTGGGCCGCCCTCTCCTACTTCTGAAGACTCCGTCGGCCAAAATACTTGAGCGCAGTCTTGATTTCTGAAAGGACGGCGTCGTCATTCGAGGTCAAGGCTTTCTTCAAATCGTTTCTTGCAAAAGCAAAACCATGAGGTCCCGAAAATAAAGTTTTATAAATATAACATAAATAAATAAAAGAAGATACTCGGCCACCTGGTTCTCCCCTCCATCTAGGAATACGATCAAGGCGATCCTCGCCTTCGCCAAATTCCCAATTTCCTTGGACGACGACCATAACATCATCGACTCGCTTCCCAGAGCTGTAAAGCATAGTCACTAGTTGATGGTCGGTGTCTTTGGCCCTAAGGAAATAATGCCCATGCCGACCAGAAGACTTTGCCAAGGCGTAGCAATGCCAAATAGCGAGAATGCCAAGGTTAAGTCCAAGACGTCGGTTTAGTGCGATAATCCCCATCACGATCCTAAAGAAGTTGACGTTGGGTTGGGAAGGGATTAACCCCCAATGGCAAAGCACGGCCCTAAGGAATGGGTGAAGGATGAAACGGACCCCACCCTCTGCGATTGATAGAAGAGGGAAGACGATCGTGGTTTCATCAACCCTCTCCATATCGAGGGTGCCGTCTGCCACAAATGACAGACGGACGTCATCAGGAATGGAAAAATGGCGTCGAAAGCCAGAAATTCGATCCGGTGAGAGGAGATCTTTTAAATATTTCGCCATTCCCCCCAGACAATAGGATTATGCTAAGCCAAAAAAACAAAGCAGAGAAGGAGAGAACTTACAAGAGGCGAAGGAGATAGAGAAGAGTAGGAAGTTGCAGAGGTAGTTCGGAAGGCAGTCCAGCGACGGGCGTCTAAAAGCGTGTATGCATTTGAAAAGACATCAAAATTTTAAATCACAATAAATAAAAGTGTACGAAGAGGCGGGAAGTTGAAATGATAACCGAGAAGCGTGTATTTCGGCTCTGACTCTTCGAGTTCGAAGCCAAACACTCCAGCCAACTGTCGTTAGTGGAGAGCTTGGGGGGCAATTGTGGGGGCCGAGAATTGGGAGTCGTAAAGATCCCGGATAGTCGAATCTGGGAGAGTCGAGATTCGAAGCATTCGGCAATTGGCTCGAAGGCTCAAATCCAACCCTACTCGGCCAAATAACCGATTAAGCAAAGGGCCGAGTGAAGATCGGTCTATTATAAAATGTGCCGAATATGAGGTGGGAAATGGATCTAATCCTGAGGCCCAAAGAAGAAAAGATATAAATAGAAGAAACATCAGCCAGAAGAGGTATGTGAGAATTATTATGCTTAACTTAGAATACAAGCATCCTTGAGTGTAGAGACTGACTTGTCCGTCAGAGTGCTAATTCCGGCACCCCTGACCGGAGTGTTTATTCCTTTTCAGGTGACTATCAGCGGATCTCGAGCGCTCTCCAGGATCAAAAGAGTATTTCCAAACTACTTCTCCACAATTTTAATAATGATAAATGCATAATCTCTGATAAAAAGAAAAATCATACAGTGGCAAAAGTCAAAATGACTTCAAACAAAGTTTTCCCTCTTGCAATGCCATTGAATGATAATTTTTCCCTCAAAAGTAAAAACACCAATGATCCATATCTATGGCATCTTAGATATGGACATCTAAATTACAAGGGTATGAAATTATTAAAAGAAAAAGGCATGGTTATAGGATTGCCTCACATTGGCAAAATCAATAAAATTTGTGAAGGATGCATTTTATGGAAAAATGCATAGATTGCCATTTCCAAAGACTTCTTGGAGAGCCAAAGCACCTTTGGAGTTGGTGCATGTAGATATTTGTGGCCCTTGCTGGACACTATCTCTTGGTAACAAGAGATATTTTCTACTCTTTGTTGATGATTATACTCGAATGATGTGGATTTATTTTCTTGATAGAAAATCAGAAGCCTTCTCAGTATTTCTGTAGTTTAAAGCTTTGGTGGAAAAGCAAAGTGACAAAGAAATCAAAATGTTAAGGACAGATCATGGTGGAGAATTCATTTATAGTTCATTCATGAATTACTATAAAGAAAATAGGATTAAAAGATAGCTCACAGTTCGATACGCTTCGTAACAAAATGGAGTTACAGAACGGAAGAATCGGACAATTATGGAGATGGCACGAAGCATGCTAAAAGGCAAAGGTCTTCCTAACAAATTTTGGGCTGAAGCTGTCAATACTGCTGTTTATATTCTAAACCGATCTCCCACGAAGGCTATTCAAAACAAAACACCATATGAGGCATGGCACAAACAGAAACCCCAGGTAAATCTTTTCAAAGTATTCAGTTGTCTTGCTTATGCCTTAATTCCTTCCCAAAAAAAGGAAAAAATTTGATGAGATATGGGAGAAATATATATTCATTAGATATAGCGATGAATCAAAAGGATATCGTTTATTCAATCCAATGAAAAATGAATTGGTAATCTCTAGAGATGTCATATTTGATGAAATGATAGCATGGAAGTGGGATGATAACTCCATCCTAAAGCAGAAGGGATTTGAATTTAATGAAGCAACAGAAGGAGAAAGATCTTCAACTCTCGAAGAAAGCCCAAACCAAAGTCCACATAACACTCCTTGCCTAAGGCCAAGAAATGACTCTCTAAGAAGCTTTTCATCTGAAGAATCTAAAACAACACCAAGAAAGGTACGTTCCTTAAGAGAAATATATGAAACTTGTGATGTAGCATTTTTTGCTTATGAGCCACAGATTTTTGAAGAAGCTATGAAAAAAGAAATTTGGAGAAAGGCAATGAATAAAGAAATTGAAACTATTGAAAAGAATTATACTTAGGATCTTGTTGACCTACCCAACAACAAAGATGTGATTGGACTTAAATGGGTCTACAAGACCAAATATAAAAAAGATGTCTCCATCCAAAAGCATAAGGCTTGTTTAGTTGCAAAAGGCTACTCATAACAACCTGGAGTGAACTTCAATGAAATATTTGCTCCAGTTGCTCGCATGGAGACAATAAGAACCATTCTTGCCTTGGCTACACAAAATGAGCTACCAGTATATCAGCTAGATGTCAAATAAGCTTTTCTTAATGGAGAGCTTGAAGAAGAATTTTATGTTGAACAACTGCAAGGGTACATAATCAAAGGAAAAGATGACAAGGTTTACCGACTTCGGAAGGCACCGTATGGTTTGAAGCAAGCACCCCAAGCCTGGAACATCAACATTGACAAGCATTTTTGACAAAATGGTTTTCAAAGAAGCCAAAGTGAACCATCACTACACTTCAAGAAAGGAGGTACGCAAAACTTTCTCATAGTTTGCCTATATGTTGATGATTTAATCTATACAGGAACCAAACCATCAATGGTAGAAGAATTTAAAAGAGCCATGATGAAGGAGTGCGAGATGACTGATTTGGGACTTATGAGATATTTTCTCAGTATTCAAAGGAAGCAGTCAAAGGGCGAAATATTTTTCTCTCAAGGAAAATATCTTGAAGATTTATTGAAGAAATTTCATATGTTTGACTGCAAGTTAGTTTCTACTCCAATCTCTTTAAATGAGAAGTTGCAAGTAAATGATGTAGCACAGAAAGTCAATGCTACTGCCTACTGAAAATTGGTCAGTTCACTAAATCATCTTACTAATACAAGGCCAGACATTGTTTACTCTGTAAATCTTATTTCTAGATTTATGAATAAGTCGAGCAAGCTACACTATAGAGCAGCAAAGCGAATTCTTCGGTATCTTCAAGGGACCAAGAATCTCGACATCAGGTATGTGAAAGAAAATGACAATAAACTCATTGGCTACACTGATAGTGATTGGGCATGATCATTGGATGATCGAAAGAGTACATCAGGCTATGTATTTTGTATTGGCTCAAAAATGATCTCTTGGAGTTCCAAGAAGCAGAAGATTGTAGCTCTATCATCAGTAGAAACAAAATATATTGTAGCTACAGATGCAACTTATGAAGCAGTTTGGCTTAGAAGAATTTTTTCAGATATGGAGCACAAAGCGGAAGGTTCTACTACAATTTATTATGATAGCATGTCAGCCATTGCAATGAGAAAAAATCTAGTATTCCATGGCAGGACAATGCACATTGAACTACGATATCATTTTATTCGAGACAGTGTACAGAAAGGTGAAATCCAATTGGAGTTTGTCAACACAAAAGAGCATTTAGCAGATATCATGACAAAAGCAGTGCCAACAAAAAAATTCTTACAATTTCAAGAATGCATGAAGATTACAAATTAAGTGGGGTTGTTAAAATATAATTTGTAATCTGGATAAATCTAGAATAATTAATGAATAATTTATGAAGATATTTATCTAGAAGTATCTAGTAGATAATCTATCTAGAATTTTAATAATGATAGAAATATCTAGAAATGTATAATAATGATGTTGGAAAATATCAAACCTTTCTAGAAGTTTTCTAGAAGAGGTTATGATGGTGATGTTCTCTATATAAAGCCACGAGCAAATTGTAAATGTATGTATGCAAGAATCTTGACTTGTAATCAACATAATAAGAAGAAGTTTTCTTATATTTGTATTTCTACCGTATCTTCTTCCATAATTCCCTTCCTAGCTTGGCCAAGTTCTTATCAAATATACCTTGCCCCCCCCCCTCCCAACAAGCAGTTCTAGAGATAAGCTCAAGGGTCCGAACTATGGCGGTTCCATTAGCTTGAGTAGTGGCTCTTTCATGTTTGTGAGCTTTTTGGTGCCCACTCAAGGCTCTACAACAGTCGAAGCTCCAAAGACAATAGGAGCACTGAAATCGTCCACGATTGTGAACCTTTTGGTGCTCACTCCAGCCATGACTAGATTGGAAGCTCTGAGGACAATGGTGCCACTTCAACTGTCCAGGCCTGTGAGCCTTTTGGTGCTTACTCCAGCCTTGATGAGAGTCAAAGGTCCGACGATAATGGAGGCACTTGAACTGTCTAGGTGCCATTGTTAAGTTGAGGGTGTGGGGGATGGGTTGTGTGGTGCTTCTATTTATAGAGAAAACCATAGGCCTGTTTGTGTGATATTCCTTCTTTTTTGAGAATGGGTGTGATATTCGAAAAATTATTTGTTGGACCAGGGGCACCATGTGATTATGTTCCTGGCTAATCACAAATCATCATGCCTTCTATTATATTCTCTAATCATCTAACACAAAATTGTGAACTTCACCTCCTCTACTAATCACAATACACATAAAAACACCACGTGACTACCCAATAACTTCTCCTGATATTCCCCTTATAACACAACATTTGTGAAGGTACTTGATATTAGGAACAAGAATGTACAAATAATGTTGATATTAGGAAGAAAAGTGTAAAAGAAGAATACAGAAGAAACAATGTCAATTTAATTATATAATAATTAGCATAATACCCGTGTTATGCATGATCGTAAATAAATAAATTAAAATTATTTGAAATTAAAATTTGAAAGAAAAAACTATTTATAATCATATAAATTTCAATTATTTTTATCTCTATTACATTTAAAAAAAAATTATATTTTGCTTTATTTTTTTGTTTTTGTTTTTATCTCCCTATTAAATATATAAGGGTTTGGATTATCTCAAGTTGACCATTCAACTTGAGAAAGTGTTTGGGTTGATGGGTTTATTTTAGAACGAACCTTGGTGATCTGAACCGTTCACATTATAAAAATATTTTATACTGCAATTGGTAAAATTAAAGACACATAAGAGCATCTCCAACATTACTCTTTTTTTTCATCAAATTTGAGAAAAAGTTTCATCTGATATCGGGCGTTCCAACGGAGAATTTTGAATTTTCATCAACTCACCAGTTGACTAAGAGGACGACCGAGAGGATGTTCGACTGATCGACCGAACAATGTCAATTGCAAGGTAGTGGATATCCAGGGGACAACCAGCCGGTCATCCGGTACTCCTGCAGTAATGGCTATTTACAATAATTTGATGAAAGGCTCCACGCATCCTCAATTTCATACTGGTTTGGTGCTAACATTGAAGCATGTAAACTGGAGTCTTTTTATCAAATTTAAATTTGATGAAAGAAAAAATGAAGTGTTGGAGCCACTAATGTAACATAGAAATTGCACTTATGTTATAACATGAACACATTTTGTCTTTGGAGTTTCATGATTATAATTAGCCTTATGTTAGAATTCATTCAATAATATAACAAATCACATTTATCAATTACCAAATACTCTATATTTTTTTTTACCCAATAAAAAATAGTTTATATAAAAAAATTGAAAAAATAAAATAAAAAAGAGAAGGAAGAGTGTAATCCTCTTTCTCGAGCTACTTCTTAAATCGACCTGTGCCTAACATATGCTTTCAACTTTCCACATCATTTTTTGCACACATGAGCATATTTTTCAAGTCATTCTCTTTATTAACCTCACAATTATTGACTAATAAATCTCAGTATGATATTAATAAATTTAATAATGCAACATTTTTCTTAATAAATTGAAAATTTCAGTAAGGGTATATGATTTCTAAGTCTCAATTATGTATTAGATTAAAAACATATTCATACTACACTTATATAATCTATTTATCTGTATATTATATAAAGAAAAATGAGGTTTTTAGTGAGGAGCCTTATGAGAATTTCAATATCTCATACTAATTTTCTTATTTTCTTAATTTTAAACAATTAAGAAAATCTCCATTGGCTAGCTTTTATTTGATAATCCCACATCGGGAGAATAAGTAAAAAAATGAGTTATTTTACTCATATAAAGTGAATCTTATACTCTCATCCCATTTAATATTATAGTGTTGTGCATGTTTCTATTCAATATAATTTAAATTTTAAAAGTTTAATTAATTAATTTTGACCGATTAGGCTAAATCATTTTTGATTTGATTGATTTGTTGGTTTAACTACGATTTTAGCAGTTTTATCAAAATATATTGATTAGATTTGTTTGATTCAAAATAACTAAAGATTGACTTGATTAAAGATTGAAAGACTGAGATTGTTTGATTAGAAATAAATTTTCCGTCCAAATAATTGTTAACTTTTATTTTATAATCTCACATCGAAAAAAGAAGAAAAAAATTGAGTTGTTTCACTTATATAAAATGAATCTTAATTGTGTAGTATTGTGTATACTTCAATTCAAGACAATTTAAATTTTAAAAATAAAATAACATTTAAAAGTTTTAATTTATTAATTTTTGTATAAGTTGGTTGGTCATTTGACCTAATCGATTAGGCTAAACCATTTTGAGTTTGACCGATTTGCCGGTTTAATCACGATCTTGCATACTGATTTTATTAATTTTAAACAATTTAAAAAAATTCATTGGCTAACTTTTATTTGATAATCCCACATCGGGAGAAGAAGGAAAAAAATGAGTTGTTTACTCATATAAAATGAATCTTATACTCCCATCCCATTTAATATTGTAGTATTATGCATATTTCAATTCAATATAGTTTAAATTTTAAAAGTTTTAATTAATTAATTTTGACCAATTAGGCTAAATCATTTTTGATTTGATTGATTTGTTGGTCTAACCGTGATTTAAGCGATTTTATCAAAATATATTGATTAGATTTGTTTGATTTAAAATAAACTAAAGATTGATCTAATTAAATATTGAAAGATTGAGATTGCCTGATTAGAAATAAATTTTCCGTCCAAATAATTGTTAACTTTTATTTTATAATCCTATATCAGAAAAAGAAGAAAAAATTGAGTTGTTTCACTTATATAAAATGAATCTTAATAGTGTAGTATTGCTGTGTATACTTCAATTCAAGACAGTTTAAATTTTAAAATCAAAATAACATTTAAAAGTTTTAATTAATTAATTTTTGTATAAGTTGGTTGGTCATTTGACCTAACCAATTAGGTTGAACTATTTTTGGTTTGACCAATTCGCCTGTTTGATCGCGGTTTCTCATATTGATTTTATTAATTTTAAAAAATTTTAAAAATTTCCATTGGCTAACTTCCATTTAATCATATAAAAATAAAACTGTAATTAGTTTATGATTTACTTTATAATCCCACATTGGGAGAAGAAGAAAAAGCAAAGTTTGTTTCACTATCTATCTATATATTATATAAGGAAAATGAGATTTTTAGGGAGAAGCCTTCTAGGAGCTCCAAGCCCTCATTCTAAAATTATTGAATTTTCTTAATTTTAAAAAATTAAGAAAATTTTTATTGGCTAGCTTCCATTTATCTTTTATTTTGCAATCCCACATTGGGAAAAGAAAGAAAAAGTGAATTGTTTCACTTATATAAAGTGAATCTTATACTCCCATTTATATAAGCAAAAGAAGATTTTTAGTGAGAAGCCTTATGATCAATATCTCATAATAATTTTTTTGATTTTCTTAATTTTAAACAATTAAGAAAATCTCCATTGGTTAGCTTCCATTTAACTTTTATTTTACAATCCCAAATAGAGGTTTTGATTTTAAAAATAATTTTGTGTGAGGTTTTGAAACTCTCATAATATCTCTCCTTAAAAGTATTCTTTTATAAAATATATAGATATATTGATAATCTTAATGTCACTCTTACTGCTTCTTAATACAAAAATTATGAGATAATTATGATAATTTTAAAATTGTATTTAAAACTTATAAATCATGGGATATATTATTATAAATTTAAATTTATATTGTGTCAATTTTAAATTTAAATTAATTGATTGATTTCCATATTTAGTGACAGTTTAAATTTTAATAAAATAAAATTTAAAAGTTTTAATTAATAAATTTTTTGTATAAGTTGGTTGGTCTTTTGACCTAACTGATTAAGCTAAATCATTTTTTGTTTCAATGATTTGCTGTTTTAGCCATGATTTTAGCGATTTTACATGTTACAATAATTCTTTCTTACTCATTAAGTTTTTAAAAATTCTTTAGTTATTTTCCTTTCAAAAACCAATATGACAATTTTTTAAAATTCATATATTTTTATTCTAAAATAGTGAAATATTAGAATTATGTCTTTTTTTTATTTTATAAAAAAAGCATAATTTTAATTATCAAGTGTCAATACAACAATTTTGATCTATCTATACAATATGTTATACTAAAGGAACATTTGAAACAAAACCTTTATATAACTAATTTTATTTACGAGAGACAAAATATAAAAAATTAAATATAATTATCCTATTTTTAATAAATAATATATTATTTTATCCCGTGTATAGTAAGGGTGATATGCTAGTATATTGTACAAGAGAAAATGAGTTTATAATGAGGAGCCTCCTAAGAGCTTCAAACTCTCATTCTAAAATTATTGATTTTTCAATTTATAAAATAGATTAAAAAAAATTGTTGGCAGATTTATTTATTTAATTATTTTGAAAATGATAATTATCCCTTAATTTATGGATTCCAAATGGAAAGATAACGAAAATATTTCATAATCTCTTCATTCTAATCTCTCTTATCGATTTCCAAAAGAAAATATTAAAACTTATCTTTTCTCTCTCTCTCTCTCTCTCTCTCTCTCTCTCTCTCTCTCTCTCTCTCAAAAAAAAAATAAAAAAAATAAATCAAATAATATTTTTCATGACAGTTGTGAGTATCTATCTATATCTTATATATTAGATTATAACATAACAAAAAAATAAATAAATAAATAAATTAAGAATCAGACATACAAACAGATTAAATTAATAAATATGATTTTTATTTATTCAGTTAAAATCACGGAGGGATGTATGTGACATGGGAAACTACAGGAGATATGATAAAGAGATATCCATATTTGTTCTCTTTGGACCCAATGTTCTTCACTACTGAAGGTAATTCGAGTTTGGAAGACCAAACTCTTTAAGGGGGGAAAACTGTGACAACCCTGACCTATAATTAGTTCATAATCCTCAATTAAGCATGTCTAATAAGTAATTAAGGAGAAATTATGAATTAAATGTGTATTATGAGCATATTTTGTGTTTATATCTGTTCATGGTAGGAATATTTTTCTGAATTTCTGTTTCGATACATGAATTGAAGGCCTTATCAGCTACCGAATATGAAATTGACGAAGTGAACAAGTAATTTAGCATTATTATAATTTTATGGTAACTTTAATTGAAATTCGATTCGGAACCAAATAATTAGAATAAAATAATCACAAATTCATTAATCTTAAGCCAACTTAATTAAGTTAATCTAAACAAGCCTATATAAGGCTAGGAGAATTCTTGAACCTACTCAATATATATACCTTCATCATCCTAACTCAACAAAAAAAGTGAGAAGAGAGAGAGAGAAGGAGAGAATTGAGATCAAAGTGAGGGAACTAGAAGAAATTGGAAGACTTAGCTTGGAAACTCAAAGAATTGGCTAGTTGGAGTTCAATTAAATAGTTTAGGTAAGAATTCAAGCCTTTAGTTGTGTAATTAAGACATTTAACACATGAATTGAAGAGAAAATTAGAGTTTAATACAAGAAGGAAGCTAGAATTGAAGAATTTAAGCTCAACATATACATGCATGCATGTCTCATCTCTTTTTGAAGTTGCTTCCAAAGAATTCTCATATCCATGAGTTTATCTTGTCTTTGTTTTGAGAATTCATCAAGTTTCATACCAAATTGCCTCAATAGTTCATGTTTTGAAGACAAGGAACTCATGTCATTACATGCATGTTTTGTACTTTGAGTTTCAAGTTTGATTTTGGATAATTGACAATGCTTTGGGGCTTGATTTTGCGAAATTGTTTTCAATACATGATATATTATGAGTTTACAAGGGTTTTCAAGGTTATGGCCCAAAAATAATGTATTTTGAAGCTTTGAAATTGAGTTTTGGACTTAAAAAGCAAATATAAAAATTCCAAAATTCACACTGTTCGCTTGAGTGGTGGAACATTGCAAGCTCTCAGAAGTTTTGCAAACATGAGTCTTGGCTCGAGCGACCACCCTTTGTTTTGAACCTTGGCTCAAGCAACCAAGGTATCCGCTCGAGCGTAAAATGAGAGCTCTCAGTACTTTTGCAGACCAAGGGGTCCGCTCGAGTGACCAAAGTTGCCATGTTTTTCAAAATGTGTTACATGGGTGAAGTTGTAAATATTTTAAACTAAATAGGGGTAGTTTGGTCATTTTATTATGATTTGACATCATAAACAAATATTAATCAAAAAGCCAAAAGCCACTTTTTACCAACTTCCCAAATCATTTGTCTAAAAAGGCCAAAAGCTTGGTTAAAAGCCAAAAAGCCACATTTCACTATCTTCCCAAATATAGGCCTAAGTGTTTCAAAGTACATTTTTGCATTCTCATTGCATCCTAGACATTTCTAGGCCATGATTAAGCTATAATAATGAGGATAAGAGTTAGAAACAGATGCTAAGAAAGAAAAATGTTAAGTTAAGCATCTGTGAGACGTGTGTTCAATAAGTACCTGTTATGTATCTATATAGGTCATGCGCCATAGTCCGTCTGATTGTTTGATTTGTATACTCTGACTAATCTGCTTCCGGAGTCATTTGTGAGTAACGACTCTGTAAAGCTATGTTCAACTTTAAATATTTTCTGAATGATATGATATAATATGTTTTCTGAACGATAGATAATCTAAGAGGTGGGCACTGAACGAATTGTAGCCAAAGTATAAGGAATCACAAATGTCATATGTAAGCATGAAAACAAAATAACAGCCGTAACAAAAAGATAGTTTCAAGTTAAAGCAATTGCAAGGATTTATATAAAGAGAGAGGAAAAAACCAAAATAACAACAGTAACACAAACAAAAACAAAAACTATAAAAATAAAGAAACGACAAGGGTTTTCATTCATATACTTTTTGGGGATGTTCTTTATCATAAATGTTGTTCAGTTGTCTTCTCCACACTATATGCGGTCAATATCAAGTTCAAACTACTTCTTGTCAGCATGATTGGAATTGCCTTGATTTCTTCAATACGATAGGTTTCTCTTATGTTACATGGACTCTTCAAAATAAATCAAATACCGATGTCAGACAACTGATACTCGGACAAGGGTATGGGATATGTGTCGGATACTTTTCAAATGATACTTCTTATATAATTGTATATAACATTATTGTACATATTATTGTATAATTGTTATAAATATTTTTTTGACACTGTAAGTTACATATAGCACCACTTTATCTCACATATTGGATTAAAAAAAAAATAAAAATATGACATTTTTTTACCGAGTCCATGTACCCTTAAATTATGGTTTGATGAGTCCGACCTCTAGATACATACTCGCATCCGACGCCCGTACATGTAACATAGGGTTTCTCACACACTCACGAGGAGAACCAAATGAGCTTGACAATGAAGTAACTACGTTTTGACTTGGATAAATGTGAGACATCTGGTGAGGAGAGTGTAATGCATCATTTGTAGACTTCTCCATACAGTTTCCACCAGCATGAGAAAAGATATGGGAAGCTCTTCCCAATAGATGCAGTGGAGAACTACCAGGGAAACCCACACTTCCTAATTTCCTATAGAACCCAAGCACAAAGTTGTGCCTTCTAGAGATTCCCCTATATAATGATGCTGTTTGTTCGAAAGACAGGGGCTAATAGAAGATGGGGTTGATCTGGTGTGGAGGTAGTGTGGAGATGAAACTGTGTTCAACATATCAAGTGGCATTCCAGATAATCCAGTCAGTTGTTGAGGGCAAGGAGCATTAACACCATTGGAAAGGAACGAAGAATTTGGCCAAACGATGGGACTTGAGGGATGTTGCTGGAATGAATTGGAGTTGCTCCATTGATGTCCATGAACAGGGCATGTGGCATTCCTAGAAGGGCCAGAAACTGTAGGCAAAAGACTTTCATGCGGAACACTTTGTTACAATTATTAAAATGTTGATGCCAAACCTGAAACAAAAGCCACGTATGCTGAAATCCTAAATGGACCATAACTAAAATCATCATTCAATAACATATACTTTCGTTTTTAGTAATAAAATCAAAATCTATTATGAATCAGGTCATTGAAACCCACAGAACCTACAAGGATTAAAAAAGGGCGACCCAATGCATGAGGCTCTTGCTAGAAGGATCTAGTATAAATTTAATCAATAATTAGAAAAAAGAAATAATAAACACAAACTACAACCAATCACGAGAATTACATGGCTTGGCATTTGACCTATATCCGCATGTAAACTTCCACTATCAAAGGAAGATGTTAAAATAAGATAATACGAACTTAACTTTCAAAATGCCAAGAGAAATTCTTTGTGTTAGACCATTTTAATATCTTTTATTTATTTATTTATTTTTTGTGACTTTTTTTTTTGGTTTTGTTCATGAACCTTATTTTGTCTTGTTCATGAATCTCTTTTTGTTTGGTGAATGGAGATTCATTGTTTTTTGGTGACCTTTTGTTTTGTTCATGAATGGAGATTAATTGGGAGTTCATGGACTTGGTGGTGAGTTAATATTTGGAAACTCTCCATTGTCTCTAGTTTAATGGTCATTATTATTTTTTTTGGTGTAAATTGTAAGGTCCTACTGGCCTATAAATAGTTCCTCTCATCTACTTTTTTCTAAGCCAACTATTGTTTATACTTGAGAGATTACTAGCAAAGAAGGGTGTTTTTCTTGATGGATCTTTGGGTTCACCATCTTGTGTAGAGTTGGCCTGAACCATACGACAAGTGGTTGGGTTGTTGTATCCTGGAGGGGACAAGTCATAATTTTGTGACTGCTGCATTGGTATTTGGGTTCTTCCTACTGCAGTGGGCTTGATCTCCTAAAGAAAACAAGATATCTGTGCCTTAGCCTGATCTACTTATATCTCATTTTCTTTGCATTATTTATCAATAAAATATATTGTTTCTAGTCTTTTCACCAACAAATTTAAGGAGATCAACCATGGAACGAGTACCAAAAAAACCAATGATGGAATTGGAGATCTCAACAAGCCTTTCAAGTTCAAGGGAGTTCATTTCACGAGATGGAAAGGAAAAGTTCTTTTTTACCTTAGCCTTTTGAAAGTTGCATATGTTCTTACCGAGAAGAACCCAAACAAAATTCCAACTGAGGAGATGAATGATGAAGACTACGAGACACATGAAGAAAAAGTGGCTTTCTACAATACAAATAAGTATAAATGTCAATTTTATCTCTTAAATTTCCTTGTTGATTAATTTTATGATTATTACTATAACACCACTTACACGTTGTCTTCTATTAGTTTTTTGGCATGCTCGCTTGTGTCGTATTAATAGTAAATATGTGTGAATCATGAGTAGTTTAGGATTAATTCCTAAAGTGACAAAAAAATTTGAGAAATGTGAAGTTTGCAGTAAAGCAAAAATTACCAAGAAGCCTCATAAAAATGTTGAGAAAAATATCGAATTGCTAGAATTATTTCATACTGATTTGTGTGAGTTTGAAAGAATTTTAACTCGTGGTGGTAACCGATATTTTATCACTTTTATTGATGATTTTTCAAAATACACAAACATGTATTTATTAAAAAATAAAAGTGATGCTTTTGAGAAATTTAAAGAATTCCTTCTTGAAGTGGAAAATCAATTCTGTAAAAAGATTAAGAGAATTAGAAGTGACAGAAGTCGGGAGTATGAGTCCCTTGGATTCAACTCTTTTGTTTAGTCATTAGGAATTATTCAAGAGACTACTCCACCATATTCACATTCATCTAACGGCGTAGCTGAAAGAAAAAATATAACATTAATTGACTCGATGAATGCTATGCTTATTGATTCAGGTGCTCCCTCAAATCTTTGGGGTGAAGCTATTTTGATAGTTTGCCATGTGATAAATAGAGTGTCATACAAAAAGACTAAAATTGTACCTTATGAGTTGTGGCAGGAACATAAACCAAATCTAGGTTATTTGAGGGTTTGGGGTTGTTTAGCTTTTGTGAGGCTTGCAGATCCTAAACGACCTAAATTGGGTGAATGAGCTACCACATGTGCTTTTCTTGGGTATGCGTTGCACAGTACAACCTATAGATTTTTTGATATGAAAAATAATATTATTTTTGAATCAAGTGATGCTATTTTTTATGAAAATAAATTTCTTTTCAAATCTAGAAATAGTAGGGGTCAAATAATTTCTGAAAATATTTTATCCATGCTTAGCTCTTCTACTCCATCTCAAGTTTTTCAAGAACAAGAAAATTCTCAAATCCAACCAGGGAGGAGTAAACAAGCTAGAGTTGAAAAAGATTTTGGCCCTGACTATTATCTTTACAATGTGGAAGAAATTCCTCTTACGGTGCAAGAAGCTTTATCATCACCTAATGTTATTTTTTGGAGACTGTAAATAATGAGATAGATTCACTATTTTCAAATAAAACATGGAAGCTAGTGGATTTACCTCTAGGTTGTAAAACTTTGGGTGTAAATGAGTCCTTCGTAAAAAACTTAAATCGGATGAAACTATAGATAAATAAAAAGCGAGGCTTGTCGCTAAAGGTTTTAAGCAACAAGTTGATCTTGATTTCTTTGATATTTTTTTCTGGTTACTAGAGTTACATCCATTAGACTATTGATAGCAATGACTACAATTCATGATTTAAAAATTCATCAAATAGATGTAAAAACAACATTTTTTAAATGGAGATCTAGATAAGGAGATTTACATGGATCAACCTGAGTGCTTTGTGGAGCCTGGCCAAGAAAGCAAGGTGTGTAAGCTAACTAAATCCTTTTATGGTTTAAAACAAGCTCCTAAATAGTGGCATGAGAAATTTGATTCCTACATGCTTGAGAATGGCTATAAGACTAATGAATGTGATAAGTGCATATATTATAAAACTTGTGAAAATGCACATGTAATTATTAGCTTATATATGGATGATCTATTTATCTTTGGCTCTAATTTGCATATTATAAATGAGACTAAAAATATGCTTAATAGTCACTTTGATATGAAAGATCTTGGTGAAGCCAATTTTATTTTGGGAATTAAAATTATCAAGACTAATGATGGCATTTTTCTTGATCAATCGCATTGTGTTGAGAAAATTTTAAAGAAATATAATTTTCTAGACTGTAAATATGTTGCTACTCCTTTTGATGCAAGCATACGTTTATCTGTTGTAACAAATGAAAAAGAAGTGATTAATCAAAAGGAATATGCTTGCATGATTGGTAGTTTGAGATATGCTACTAACTATACTAGACCTGACATTGCATATGCTGTTGGAGTACTTAGCAAGTTTACTAGCAAGCCAAGTCGAGATCATTGGCTAGCCATGGGAAGAATTATGAGATATTTATCTGATACCAAAAATTATGGTTTGTTTTATAACAAGTATCCTGCGGTACTTGAGGGATATAGTGATGTCGATTGGAACACTTTATCAGGTGATTCTCTCTCTACCTCAGGTTTTATTTTTACCTTGGGTAGTTGTGCTATATGTTGGAAGTCTAAAAAATAGACTATAATTGCTAATTCAACTATGGAAGCTGAGCTTATAGCGTTAGCTTCAGCATGTGAGGAATCGAATTGGTTGAGAGATTTGTTATATGAAATCCCTTTTTGGAAAAAATCAATTCCTCCTGTGTTAATTCGTTATGATAGCACTGATGATATTGGTAAAGTGAACAATCATTTTTATAATGGTAAATCTAGACCTATTCAAAGGAAACACAGTAATGTGAGATCTTATTTGAGGAATGGCATCATAACTATGAATTATGTAAAATCTTGTGATAATCTTGCGGATGCGTTAACCAAGGCCTTGGCAAGAGATAGGGTCTGGAATACATCGAGGGGGATGGGTTTGAAGCCTATAAAATCATAAACCATGTATGAGGACACCCAACCTAGGGATCAGAGATCCTGTAACTAGGTTTAATGGGAAGAATGAATCATATGATGGTTGTAAAAAATGCACTCCTTAATATTTTGTTATCCATCCCTATGATGTAAGTGTATTTGTCCTATAATGTTAGAGAGTTGAGTTTTTATACTCTTAATGAAATTCTGTAGCTCTTGTTGAGTGGGGTATGTAAATTACAGGAACATCCTTGACATATTTCACCTATGTGAGCATGAAAGTGGAGCCGCTTTCTATGAGAACAAGGCTTATTCTCAAATATGTTCATGAAAACTAGGATAGGCATAAGGCCGTAATGTGCTGGCTATTAAAAGCTCATGTCAACACTTAGATTATTATGTGTGAGCAGTAATACTTTATTTCTCCTAAGTAGTCATAGTTCAAGTCTGAGACCACTACTGACTCTGGAGTAGAGGTTGTTGTTTCACTAATGAATGTTCAATGCAGAGCACACCTTCATGATGCATACTGGTCTATCTTTGTTTGGTAATCTCTCTTGTTCTTGTTGATATTAAAATGGGTGGGGGAATTGTTGGATGTAATGACCCAAATTTCTAGCCCAAATGATAATACAACAATCATGACTCTTTCAAGGAAAACTAAATATAAATCTTCAAACTTACATTACATGATACAATAGTTCTTTATGCAACAATACATTAATCTAACAACAAGTAAATAAACAAATAAATACCCCCAAGTGGTTTACAAGTTTCCAAGGCTTGAGCCTGGTTACACAAAACGGTTATTCAAACCCATACAAACACAGCCCTTGGCTTACACACAAAGTCACAGCAAAATGAGAGCATTGTACTCCCAACACACATACTTCCACACCCCTAGTTGGGTGGGATCACCACATCTTTTCCTGCACAAAAATCCCGTAAGGTGAGCATAAAGCCCAGTAGGAAATTCTTAACAAAGTATATACATTTTATACAAGTCTTAAGAGATGAAATGCACATGGCATGCTATGCCCTTTTTTAAGATAAATCACATTTTCATCTTTTGAAAACAATCATGCTCAATGATATCATGCAATTTTAATTCTTCAAAACTTAACAATTTATTTCAAGGGCGGTAAATACAATTCTAGTAATCCCTAGGTCGGTGTCTGCAAGTAGACTATACAAGTACTACCAATTTGTCATTTTTACCAGCATTGACTAGAAGTCTCGACACCTATAATCTGTCATTTTTACCAGTATTAATTGGAAGGCTCAACACCTATTCAATTTCATCTACACCACCTGTCAAGACTTACCACCGTATTTACCCCAAAACCAATTCATGGAAACTTGTTTCTCAACATTCTTTTCTCAATGCAAGTTTTCAAATCAACTTTCAAAATTTAATGCAATCAAATGAATTAATATGCCAATAGCACAAGATGAATATAAATACTTTTATTCCAATTCATCATCCAAGGAATAACACAATTCCATCTTCTCAAGTATCCTCAACAATTAGTCATTTCAAGACTATTTCAACGTTTTGAACAATAATTTCCAAATGAACAACAATTCTCATGTTCCCTGAAATTCATCATTTATATAAATATAAATAAGAAAATTTCCAAACAACCATTTATTTTGACAGACAAAATAAATATAATAATATCATTTATGGATTTTTAGTCTCTTTAAAAAAAAATTCCCAAATTCTAGGTTTTCTCACCAAAACTATACAACTCAAATCTTTTGAAATAAAACTTTCCAAAATCATATTTTCTTCAATCAGCGAAGATCAAAACCCGTAAGATCATTTTAAAAGAACAAGAGAAAAACCCACTTTCAAAATCGCTCAACTTCTTGAATTAACAATCAATTTTCAAAGCTATCAAAGGATGATTTCGAAAATCATCTAGATCTTGCAAAAATATATATATAATTCTAAGAAAATCTCTACCTCAAGTTTTGAAGAAGAAATGAGATGAAACCCCCAAAATCAACGGTGTCCAAACTCAATCTTCACCGCACACAATGAAATCCTCGAGAAGCTAACCAACTTTGATGAAGAACTTAGGTACAAATCCCAAAGGATTTGAAGAAATCAAAGATTATGTGAGATTTTTGGTAGGAAATGTAGAGAGAAGGGAGAGGAAATGTTTTTAGAGAGAGAGAGAGATATACAAAAGTGATTCAACTTCAGCCCAAAGAGAGAAGAAAAGGGAAAAATTTTCGGATCTCATCACCAACCCACTGCACCTCACTCCCGCACCTGCCTTTTTAGCAGTGTGCAAGCTGTGCTCTCCCCTGAAATCCGTATGTGCGGTTTTCTCTCCCGCTCGAGCGGACAAGCAACTTCGAATACATTTTGCATTTTTGTTTTGGGGGCGTTGCCTTTCAACCCCGCCAGGGTGCTGCCCTAGGACCCGCCAAGGGGCGCTGCCTCCTGGACCCCCACGAGCTGATCAACAACTTGACCCTCGCCAGGGCGCTGCCCTTGCACCCGCCAAGGAGTATTGCCCCTTGGACCCTTGCGAGCTGACCGGGCAGCTCGACCCCCGACATACTCAGCGAAGTGGCAAAACTAGGATCGCTACATTGGACCATTTTAATATCTTTTATTTATTTATTTATTTATTTTTGTGACTTTTTTTTTTTTTGGTTTAGTTCATGAATCTTATTTTGTCTTGTTCATGAATATCTTTTTGTTTGGTGAATGGAGATTCATTGTTTTTTGGTGACCTTTTGTTTTGTTCATGAATGGATATTATTTGGGAGTTCATGGATTTGGTGGTGAGTTAATATTTAGATACTCTCCCTTGTCCCTAATTTAATAGTCATTATTATTTTTTTGGTGTAAATTGTAAGGTCCTAGTGGCCTATAAATAGTTCCTCTCATCTACTCTTTTCTAAACCAACTATTGTTTATACTTGAGAGATTACTAGCAAAGAATGACATTTTTCTTGATGGAGCTTTAGGTTCACCATCTTGTGCAAAGTTGGTCTGAACTATACAACAAGTGGTCGGGTTATTGTATACTGGAGGGGACAAGTCATAGTTTCATGACTGCTGCATTGGTATTTGGGTTCTTCCTACCACAGTAGGCTTGATCTCCTTAAAGAAAACGAAATATCCGTGCCTCAGCCTGACCTATTTGTATCTTATTTTCTTTGCATTATTTATCAATAAAATATAATTATTCTAGTATTTTCACCAACACTTTGTACTCAATTCTAGAAACTATTTACTATTACAACATAGGGTCTATGGTTTACAGTTGGATTTCAAGGGAACAAGAAGGGTGAACCACTCTCTAATGCCTATTGAAACTCTCTTATATCTCTACAATTACTTTCTTTGGAAATAAACATACAGAACAAAAATTAAACACACTCATACCATTGCCTATAAGACCCAATCCCACATCTTAAGTCAATATACATAATTGCTCCTTCATAAAGAAGAAAAGACCAACGCAAAATTAGGAAACAGAATGGTGTATTTTTATACTAATATTTTAAACAACAAAACTTTGGCTCATGTGAAAAGCTGTGTGAAATGTAACTGATTGACTATTTTTACATAAAATATTCAAATTTCCCCAATTAATTAAATATGAATGAGATGTAAAAGAGCATGACTGCATTGGGATATTAATGAAATACCCTCCAAGATGTATAAGTTTCGCAATCACATCAAAAGCTTAATATATAAGAGTAAACTGTATTAGCTAGAGAATAATAAATTACTACAGTCTAATGTATGGGCACCATAATGGGAACATGATAGACCACTAAACGTATAAGTTGGAAAACCTAACTAAATCCTTAGACTGTAGACATAATCCAATTATTTATTTATTTATTTATTTATTTTTTGATAAATAATCCAATTATTATAAGAAACCTGTCAATGTATCAAATCTCATAAAACCATACCACTAAGTATTTCCTGCCCCCTCCCCACCTAAGTTGAGTTTCTGACATTGTGTGAACGTTCCCTCTTATTCTTCCCCTAATGAAATTACTAAGTAACCAAAGTTGATGCTCTAAATCAAAAGAGCAACAAATTCCGATTCATGCATCCTGAATTGTAAACGAGAAGGCTACTTACAGTTTGTGATTGAGACTAGAAAAAACCAGCTAACAGCAAATTATTAAGATATCTTAGTCAATACTAATTGCTTGGATAAAAAAAATCTAATGCAGGCATTCAGTAATTTGAGAAGATTCAAACAACAAAATTAAAATCCAAGAAAATACGAAAACTAAACACGTATGGTACAAATCATTTCAAGAATGAAAAGAAAACCAAAAATAAGGATCAAAATTTTATCTTGGTGTGTTGTTTCAATAAGCACAAAAAGGAAACATTTCAAAACCATTTTAGGAAGCAGCATAAAGAATTTAAAAATAAAAGGAAATGTTTAGAAATATAAAATTAAACCTGTCAATATGTATAAAAGCCAAATAATTGATTAATTGAACATAAATGAGGATTTGTTCACGTAAAAGCACATGCATAAATTCAAAAAGTAAATGTTGATTTGAACAAGAAGTCATTAAATAATGTCAAAAACATTAATGATATCAAACGTAGGATATAATAACTAGTATTGATTTAAGGTCCTTACTCTTTATATAAAAGAACAAAATACTACAAAAAAACATTTTGAAAAATTCTAGATTCATGTCCACACAATTGTTTCAACATGTTTCGATGAGTTTTGTCAAATTGTTGTTCTTTGTTATTCCACTAGTGTGTCATTTCAATTTCCCATAAAATTTTGTTCACTTGCTTCTCCGCCCATTCTTAATGGAACAGCAATAAAAATTGTTCAATCTATGCTAAAGCTTGCAGAATAGCAAAGATCACGGTGACTCGGATTAGATTACAGGATATACTCTGAATAAATCTCCATGTAATTTCAGACTTTAATTACTACCTGCCACTATCATTATAGGAATTCACAAGTTACTACTTCATAAAGCAATCAAAGAATAAAGAATGTAAACTAAAAAGCTGCAAGCAGTAGTCCCTGCACTTACTCCCTCTTTTAAGTTCCATTGGCTGCTCATTTGAACCCACCATACTTATGTGCCTACCATTCATTCCATCTGACACTCTTGAACCAAATTTTCCGGCCATGTTGGCAACAGTACTTGAAGAGTTATGTGGAATAGAAATATTGAAATTATCCTGACAATCAGGGAAGGAATGAGGATGGAAGCTTGGAATGCATTTGTTTTTTACTTGATCCATGGAGTGGTGGGATTTATGAAAGCCAAGGTGATTCACAGCAGATGCCACTCTCAATGGAGAGGGCAAAGAGTTTGGGACACAAGAACTCCCATGGCTCAGTGCATTTTCGGTTAATCCACTAAGAGTCACATGGCTCGCAGAATGTAAGCCCTGGACAGATCCATTATCATAGCAGCCAACTGTTCTACCTCCATGAGAAATAGTTGCTGTAGAAGATAGTGTGCAGTCAGGAAAAAGGAGAAAGAGGAAAAATTATGTAACTTAATATGCAGGAAACCATATCAGGAAGAACCCTACACATGCTTTCTGATGTTGAAATGTCACCAGAGCTTCTGGACAGACCAGCTTCATCTTGCTCCAACTCAAAGCATTTCTGATTCAAACTGCAAAAAATTTGATTTCAATATACTACAGGAAGAGAAAATGAAAAATATTGAATTAATTTACACCATTAGTGTAACTGTTGGCTTTTTGGCTTTCGAAGGGTATTTTTGTAAATGCGAGTGTGCCAGCAAGGATCAATGAGTCCTTACAGAAATGTTAATTGCCAACCAATTATCAAACGATTGTGTTTTAGTTCTTTCAGCCTCAATGAAGAGGACTTTTACTGGTGGCTTGACTTAGGAGAAATTAAACAAAATAACAGTTAAATGAAGAGTAATTGAAGTATTTCATTAGAATGAAAATTTACAATGATCCGAACTTAGCCTCGTAGAGGTTTACAGCAACAATCTACTTGAAACTACTCCTATGAATGAAGTGCAGTGCAGGAATGTAAGGAGCAGGAATTTAAAGAACAGGAAATGTAAAACTGGAAAAGAAAATATGTAAAGTAAGACTGGTTTGTATGATCTGAGTCCGGGAGGCCTTTCTGGGGTCTTCCCCGCTATTTATACTTCTCAAGGATGACCATCGAACTGCACTTCACACCATCGAACTGCTCCTCCATGATCGTTGATCATGCTGCATTATAAGTAGTTCCATTACGCCATCACTTGCAGTTAGGCTTCCCTCCTATATTTGAATTTGAATCTGAGTAACCGTTGAAGCCACGTCACCTTGCACCTCTTTATTGATCCAATGCTACTCAAATCACGTGAGAACCAATACTAACTGCCACATATACGATCAGGATCGAAGACTTGAATAGTCTTCCTATATTACCCTTATCCTGCCACGTGTTGAATTGTGATTGGCTTGTACAAAATATATAGCCAACATTACCCCCCGCACTAATATACCCAATACTTGGTGATATTAGTGGATCAAAGTTTTTCCCCACGTCTTAGATCGTGCATGGTTTCCCAAAAATGCAACTGTCATTCATCATCTGCATTAAACTCCCTTTCAGTCTTTTGAACACCTCCACCACCTTAGTATTCGAATGGACTGATACACATTTTATGGCCGAATCAATTATCTCCTCCACTGATCGAGCACACGAAGAGTCATACGATGATGTTGTTCGTCCTCGAAAGAATTTTCATGCATTAATTAGCCACCTTTATCCACCTTTCCATATTCAGGTCATGGATGCCTTTGCAAATTATCGACCTTTGGATTACGAACACATTGCCCTTAATCTTTCGATTCAGAAACTTGCGAATATAGATACAAGAAGTTCTTCCTCTGACTCACCCTTGTGCTTTGAACAAACTGCTCCCAAATCTTTGATTCGGAAAGTTGCAAATATGGACTTGGGAAACTCTTCTTCACAAACCTCTGCATGGGATAAAGCTGCAACTTCTTCATCTTCTGGGGTTTCTGACTGGACAAGCTGGTTAACACCTGAGACCTGTGATTTGAGGGAACGAATCAACCATCATTTTGTTGAGTTCACTGACCCTTTAGAATTCCCTTCCTATGCGCGAAGCTCGGTGGTCTATCCTTACATGCCCATTGACCATCGACGCAGTTTGGAGGAGAATCTACTTGTGGCATGGTATACATCTTCCATGCCTACAAAGACAGTGCATGTCACCCAACATCTACAAGAGGCACAAGGGTACAATCCATCATTCTTAGCCCAGAAGGCGAAGATTTGTTCCTCTGACTAGCTCGATTATATCAATGCCCTTGTTCCTTCTACCCTTACGCCACCTCTTGAGATAGAAGCATCCACACCTTCTCTTCCGCTAAATCCTTGCTGGATAGAGAAACTGAGGCTTGCCCTCTCTGCGGATAAGGTCTTTCCACCTTACAAACCTCCACCTTTCCCTACTCCGGCCGAGGGAAAACAAGCTCAACTTCTGCTTGCGGCTTTTTCTCACTTGCCCTCCAATGTTCTTGAGGACGAAGTCCCTCTTAAGAATTTTTAATGGGCTTGTGATATTCTAACTCGGGGTCACATTCTCAATCCCCTCGCCCAAGCAGAGCTTCACATGTTTTTGGACTAACTTCCATTGCTTCTCCACTGGCATCGGACCTCTATGGCCACCATACAATCTTTAGACCAACTCTCGTCTCTTCGAATTCATGCCCAGTACGAGGTAGAGAACTTCATTGCAGAATTCGATGATTTCAAGAATAAAGATTCTACGTACTGGGATGACTTGGATATAGACGAATTGGAACAAAGACTGAGAGAAGTGGCTTTCGAAATAAAGGCTGAAGAGCTCTACTACGAAGTGAGGGCACATCAACTCATGCAGCCAATGTTAGAAGAAATAGAGGATAGAATAAAGAAAGAACATAAATTCATTGATCATAGTTGGACTAAATTTCATGATCTTGTTATTTATTCCATTCCCTACTTTTACGAACTTGAGTTTGTACCCAAATAGGGCCACTCAATGTAATTGTTTTTTGCTTTAATACAACTAAGACTTTTTCTTTGTTTGGCATTGTCTCCATTTGTTTTTAAAAGCAAATTCAGGACTTCGATCTGAACAATCTCATCCTTCGAACCTGGACTCAATTGTTTTAAATGAAACACTACAAAGAACCAATTATGAACTTTTCCAATTTACGGAATAAAGTTGACAATTTTGGTTGTTTTTCAATTAGAATCAGTGCTTCGAATCTATCAATCTCATACTTAAAGCTCGCTTCAACCATAATCAACATCTGATCATGGTTAGTATGATCAATTAGTTTTAAATTCACCATCTTTTGCCTCGAACAACAGTTCATGTTGTTTTAGTTCAACAGACAACCCCCCCTTTTTTTATATATATAAACCAACCATTGGTTTTGATGTTTCGAACTCCAATTCCCATCCTTAAGGAGTCTCAAGTCTTGCCTCGAAAGACATTACTTTCATTAAGAAACCTAAAATAGGTCTTTAAATCCTTTGAAGTAAAGCAAATACTTGAGTATTCTTCCATTTGTAAGTTACGAAAATGTGCTTCGAAGCTGACTTCTTTGTTTCGAAGCCATTGTTTTTTGGCTTTTGGCACCAAAATCTAGTTTCGAAGCCAAATATTTTACTTCGAAGCTAACCTCAGCATCTGGGCTGTGTTTTTCCCTCCAAATACTATCAATATTTGAAGGAAACTCATCATATTCGTACTTTTAGTGCTTAACGAACCAAGCATTTATATATCCCCCAAACACAAAGGCTTTTGAAACCCTTTTACTTCGTGTTCTGAAATCATTTGCTCGCTCAACACACAAACCTTTCTTTCCACTGATTTTCCACTTCTCTCAGCTCCCTTGCTGCCAATGGATCCTTCCTCTCTAAAAGTACTTGCGGGCGACCGTATCAGCCCAACTATGGCTTTGAAAAAATGTATTGACGAAGAAATCGCCAAGCTAACATCTAGTGAGTCAAGCACCATAGATGAATGTCTCTTCATTCCTCGTCACAGTAATAAACAGGAGTACATCCTAGGTCCTATTTTTCGGGAAGCTCCTACTCAACTTTCGGCTCTATACCCTCGTTTGGAGGATCATTTTCTTCTTTATGAATGAGGGCTTGATTAGGGGAATTGGAGGATGACCCCGCCTCATCGTCGCTGGTCGACATTGAGGACTGAATGGGAAGAATGGTATGACAGCGTTGTGCCTGTGAGAGAAGATGACCTGCAGGAGCTCTGCATCCTCGATGCTCTTCGTCTTTCCAGGTTCTTCATTCCTGAGGACCCCTTTTTGATTCCTGCTGCTTTATGCTTTTAGAATATGACTTTTAATTTCTTTCAATTTCGGTGCGGAATGATGGCCCCCACCATTCTTGATATTTTCCATCTCTTAGGGCTTTCACCCCTTGGCTCTCCTTTTACTCCCAATTACCCAGACCTCCCTATCAAATTTTCCCTTCCAACCCTAAACTCCTCTTACAGCAACTTCGTAAAGGCTGAAAATAAAAGGGAAGGCCCCGTGAGAGACAGAGAACTATTTTCCTTCATTTTGTACTGGTTGTGCAAATTTCTCTTTTGCACTTCATCTTAGAGGATTATGCCTGAGTTCGCTCCTCTTGCGAAGGCACTTGTCTTGAAAAAATGCATAGCTCTTGTTCCTTATCTTTTAGGTCATGTCTATAGAGCTTGCTCCCAATTTTGCGAAAAACCTCTTGATGTTAACCAAGGAGGTCCCCTCTGGGTGCTCCAACTCTGGCTCTTCGCCTATTTCACTAACTTGCACCCCAAATGTCTAAAATTCCTTATTCAGCATCCTAGTACTATGGGGAAAAGTATGCCAGGATTGCTCTCTATCCTGCCTCCTTTGCTTATTACCTTACTTTCTTTCACCAACTCCCTATTTCTCCATCTGCCACCTTCTTTTGTCCTTTTGATGCCACTAAAGGTCCTGTTTGGCTGCAAACCTTTTTGGCTGATAAGGAGTGCTCCACCTCACCACACGAAGATATATGGGCTTCAATTTTGCTACCGAGGGAGTTGTTTATTGGCACTTTAAACCCTCAAGATTATAAATGCATATCTGAGGTGTACTGCCCTTCTCAGTTTGCTAGACAATTTGGGCTCACTCAAGGGATACCTATTCCACTTTGCAGTCTCTCGAATGTCCACCTCACGGCTAGAGACCTAAGAATATCCAAATCAAAACTAGAGGCGGCAACATTCAAAC
This sequence comes from Camellia japonica, assembly GCA_030407325.1. Taxonomy (NCBI): domain Eukaryota; kingdom Viridiplantae; phylum Streptophyta; class Magnoliopsida; order Ericales; family Theaceae; genus Camellia; species Camellia japonica. The sequence continues at coordinate 91,030,421 of JAPPVO010000010.1, read as the reverse complement.
TGCTGAAGGAGTTGAGTGAATTCAAATTTGTCCCCTTTCTTCCTTCCGGCTTAGTCTTGCAAAGATTCCAGAACTGGTGGTCAGTCAACATGGAAGTGCGCCTATCTGTACACCCTCATGATTTACTGATAGGATTAGGAGTGCCTTCGAAGACTAAATCAGCAACAGTTGAGAACATTCATCCTCTTTCTGCAGCTACCACAACTTCTCCTGCAGCCTCACCCCTCCTCCAGCTAGAGTTACCAGAGCTGCTTCGAAGAAGGGTAAGCATTTCTAAGTTCCTTTTTCCTTCAACTCTTTTGTTTGTCTCCTCTATATTCACACATTTTGGTGCAGGGTCTCCACAAGAAAAATCTCCTAAAAGAGTTGAAACTCTAGCTGCTCTCAAGGCCAGACAACAACAGAAAAAGAAAAGAAAACTAGTACTCACTCTTGAAGAATCTGAATCTCAAAATGAAGAGAGAGAGATTGAGCAAGAGCAAGAAATACCATTACAAAGAAAAAAGAGAACATGGGTGGCTGCCCCCTCTTCTGATTTGGTCGAAGATTCTAATTCTGAGACAAATAACAAAGCAATGGAAAAGGAGCTTACTTCTGAAGAACTTGATCCCCAAATTGAAGAGAGAGAGATTGAGAAGGAGCCAGTAGTATCATTGCCAAGAAGGAAGAGAAAGAAAGTGATTGTTCCTACTACTGACTTGGTTGAAGATCCTATCCATGAAGCTGCTGCCAAGGCAATAGAACAAGAACATTCCAAAGCAATGATTGTCTTTGAGAGGGTTGAGAAGATACGGTAGCAACAATTTCTAAGAGATGAAGCTGCTGCTGCTGATGCACTACAAAGGGAAACTGCACGAAGGCAACAAACTGCCGTACATTACTCCCTTCGTAGCTCCCTCATCATTGCCAATACTTCTGGAACAAGTAATTTCTCTCCTGCTTCTGCTGTTTTTCCTTATCGAATTTTGACATTGAAGCTTGACATTACGTTTCTTCCTTTTTGAAGCAACAACTACTGAGGCTATACTTCCAATGAGGACTCCCTCAATTTCAGTTGAAGTTGATCAGATGCAGAATGTGGAAGCCATTCAGATAATACTCCCACTTCCCAGGCCTGCATTTGATGTACCTCCTTTGAGTCCTAGCATTCCTGTAACTCTTTCTTTTGGTCTGACTCCATATCTTCCTTATCTGACCTTTGACCTGTCTCAATTTACTTCTCATTCGGGCCCTGCTCTTCCTTCTCCTTCTAAGGAAATTTCAACCATTACCTCTTCTTCAAAGGTATCTGATTCCCCAATTGAGGGTGCTGGTAGTTCTCCAACTCATAGTTCATTACCTTTGCCTACTTCCAGCCCCTCTTCACTTGATTCATTGGTGGCTAAGACCATAGAGACTGCCAAAGATGCTCCATCCATTTCTCTCATCCCTATGCAGTCCTTTATGTCTTCCACCACAACTCTCTCCGCACCCCTCATGTCTACGGACGAGGTAGACATCTTCGAAGCCAGGCTAGCCAGTCTCTTTGATGTGCCCTCTACCACTCAAATAACCAATTTTGAAACTAAGCCATTAGTTTTGGCCGACTCCTTGCTACAAATTCTTGAAAGCTCTTCTTCCTCCAGCAGCAAGCCTTCTGCACCTTTGATGGGCTTAGACACTTGCCTGGAACTGTTAATCTCCTTTTCGAGGCTCCCCTTCGAGGCTTTGCAAAGGCCTATAATAAGAGATGGGTTCCTCCAGTGCTACAAAGTTGCTGAACAATCAGGCATGGATGTCTCAAGTCACTTATCCCAGGCAGCAGCTACTATCGACTTCTACATCAACATCTGCCATGCTGCCAAAGCTACGGAGGAAAAATTGGCTAGAGACCAGAGTTTTGTTTCCCAAGTACATACTGAAGTCTCAGAGCTCAAGGAACAACACTCCTCTGCCTCTCACTTTCGAGTTTAGCTGCTAGAGAGGAAAGCTCAACTTGAAGAGGAGTTATCTGCAATGAACCAGGCCTTAGTCCGAACTGATACCAAACTGCAAATCACCAACCAAGAATTGGCCGATTGAAAGCAAGAAATGACTACAGCCATTCAGCTATTTTCATCACTTAGCAATAAGAAATCTGTTGTAAAAGAACAATTAAGACATTGTAATGATTTTTGGGCCAATTTGTGGCAAAATGTACTTAACTCTTTATGAAAAACAAATCTTGTCTATCATATGAGTAGTCTTGTGTTCTTTTGCTTAACATTTATTCTACTCCTTGTGTTTCCCAAATAGTTGGAAAATAAGGCTTCAAATATCTGCCATTGATCTTTTTGGGATGTATGTATCCATTCAAATTTCTCAAATGGTATGCCCCAAAAGGCAGGACTCTATGAATTTGATATGGTCCTTCCCAGTTAGGTGACCATTTACCAAACTTATGGCTTTTAATTCCTATCGGGAGTATTGTCTTCCATACCCAATCACCTTCATCAAAGCCAATGTATTTGACCTTCTTATTGTAATTTTTGGCTGCTTTCTTCTTTTGCAAGAGAATGTTGTTTAATGCCAGAATTCTGGCTTCATTTATGCATTCTAATTCCAAGCACATACTCTGATGGTATTGCTCAGGATTTAGCTGGTCTTGGCATCCTACCCTCAAAGATTTAACATTAATTTCCACAGGTAACACTGCATCATGCCCATACACTAAGGCATAAGGAGTAACTCCTGTGCTTGACCTTGGGGAAGTTCTGTAAGCCCATAACACATCCAACAATAAGTTATGCCAATCCCTGGGATTGTCCTCCACAACCTTTTGTATTCCTTTTTTCAAGGACTTATTGGATGATTCAGCTTGACCATTGGCTTGTGCATAATATGGGGTGGAATTAACGAGACTAATTCCAAATTCTGCCACAAAGGACTTCACCATCTTCCCATCGAACACAGTCCCATTATCCACAGTTATAGTTTGTGGGATGCCAAATCTATGGATTAGATCCTTAATAAATCCAATAACCTCAGTCTGGTCTACAGCCTTGTATGGCTTAGCTTCGACCCACTTAGTGAAGTAATCAGTGGCCACTAGAATGAAACAATGATGCTTCGAAGAAGGTGGGTGTATTTTCCCCATCATATCCATAGCCCATCCTCTGAATGGCCAGGGCTTCACTACTGCATGTAGGTCAGTTATGGGCACATGCCTTATTGTGCCATGCTTTTGGCATGCCTGGCAACCCTTTGCATACTCTATGCAGTCTTTAAGGATAGTTGGCCAATAGTAGGAATGCCTTCAAAGCAACCATCTCATCTTCACACCAGGCTGATGAGGACCACAGATGCCTTCATGAACCTCAGCCATAGCTGTTAATGCTTCTTTTGGGCCTAAACATTCCAGCAATATGTCATCTCCCCCCCTTCCCTTTTGTAGAGAGCATTACCATATATCATATATTGCATAGACTGCAATTTAATTTTTCTGCTGGCCTTCGAAGATGGACCAGCCAAGTACTGCATTATTGGATGCCTCCAATCTTGTTCTTGTAAGTCATTATGATTGACTTCCAAGACCACATTCCTTTTATTCAAAGGTGGTATCAATTTCTGATATGTTGTTTGGCTTATGTTCCTTTGGGCATTATCTCTTCTCTTGAAGTTCGAAGCTTTCTGAGCCACATCATTAGCTCTATTATTCAAGAATCTTGGAACATGAGTTACATTTGCTATTTGAAATTGAGAAAGCAGATGTAATGTAACAATATAGTATGGCAAAATGCTTATGCTTTGACACTTGAAAATCCCTTTCACTTGGTTAACCACCAATTGAGAATCTCTAAATATGTCAACTGCATGAACTTGTAATCCAATAAGAATTTCTAGTCCCACTATTAAGGCTTCATATTCAGCTTGGTTATTAGAATAGGTAGCTTCATCCACTCTGAAACCATGTGTGGTCTCTACCCCTTGTGGAGACCTAATCACAATACCAATTCCAGTTAAGCCACTGGCTTTCGACCCATCGAACCACATCTGCCATGGCTCAACACTAGCCATACCAAGTTCCATTATCTCTTGGCTCTCTGTTTGAGATGGATGGTCTGCCAGAAAATTGGCTAAAACTTGCCCTTTTACTGCCCTTTGAGGGACATATTCTAGATGAAATTCTGATAAGGCTAGTATCCACTTGCCAATTCTTCCCCTCAACATAGGTCTAGATAACATGTACTTAACCAAATCTGTGGTTGCAATTACCAAGACAGTTGTAGGTAAAAGATAGTATCTTAATTTCATTGCAGCAAAATACAAAGCAAGACACAGCTTTTCAACAACTGAATATTTACATTCACAAGAATTTAAAAACCTACTAAGGTAATAAACAGCTTGCTCCTTGCCTTCTTCATTATCTTGGGCCAAGAAAGCTCCCAATGAATCTTTTGTTGCAGCTATGTACAACTTCAAGGGCTTATCACCCTTTGGTGGCATCAGCACTGGAGGGTTGGCCAAGTAGGCTTTGATACCTTCGAAAGCAATTTGATGCTCTGCTATTCACACAAATTCCTCTTCATCTTTCAGCCTTAGCAAGGAAGAAAATACTTTAGTTTTCCCTGCAGTATTAGAAATGAACCTTCAAAGAAAGTTAACCTGTCCAAGGAACCTTTATAATTCTTTCTTACTTGATGGAGGTCTGGCATCAATGATGGCTTTAGCTTTATTCTAATCAATCTGTATTCCTTTCTTGTGCACTACATAACCCAAGAAGTTTCCAGATGACACACCAAAAGCACACTTGAGGGGATTGAGTTTTAACTTGAACCTCCTCATTCTTTCAAAAGCTGTTTCTAAATGAAACAGATGCTCCTCCATGGACCGGGATTTCACTACAATGTCATCAATATAACACTCTAAATACCCTCCAATGAGGTCATGAAAGATAGTGTTCACAGGCCTCTGATATGTAGCTCTAGCATTCTTCAGGCCAAATGGCATTTTAACCCATTCGAAAGTGCCAATATTTCCAGGACATCTGAATGCTGTCTTGTGGACATCCTCATCTGCAATGCAAATCTGGTTATAACCAGAGTGCCCATCCATCATTGATAAAACTTGATGCCCTGCTGAACTGTCTACCAACAGATCCACTATAGGTATAGGGTACTCATCTTTTGGAGTTGCTAAATTCAAGTTTCTGAAATCAATGCATACCCTCATTTTACCGTTCTTCTTAACCACAGGCACAATATTATATAGCCATTCCACATACCTGGCTGTCCTAATAAAGCCTACTTTGAGTAGTCTAAGAATCTCCTCCTTGACTTTCTAAATTACTTCTGGACTCATTCTTCTTGGTTTTTGCTTGTATGGCCTGAAGTTAAGTTTCATAGGGAGCCTATGTTCCACTAATGACCTATCCAATCCTGGTAGTTCATTATAAGACCATGCAAAGCAATCTTTATATTTCTTTAGAACAACCAACAACTGGTCCATGTCCAGAACATTCAAACAAACACTTATGTAGGTGGACTGCTGTATAGAATCTTTCCCTAAATTTACTTCTTCTAAGGGGTCTTGTGTCTAAGAACTTAGTGAAGCTTCTTCTTTGATTTCTTCTATCTTCGAAGCAATCTCCCTGCTTTGTTCTGCTCCCGAATTCTTTAATTCAACATCTTTGCCCTCCTCCTCATAGACAAAGTCTATCCACAAGGCTTCCTCTTCCTGTATCTCCTGGACTTTTGTTTCAATGTCCAATGCACAGTATTTATCAAGGGTCAAAACTTTGACCTGTTGCTGCTTTTGCTTGCAGCCAATTATCATGGCTTCTCTCTCTTGTTCCTGTACTTTCTGGACTATTGATTTTACATCCAATGTTGAGAATTTAATTAGAGCCAAAGACTTGGCTTCTCGTGTTTCATTTCTTTGCCTACAACCAGGCATCATTGTCATCCTTACTGACAACCTCCTCATCAGCACTCTCTTGGACTAAGTGCTTCAGGTGTGTCACTTCCTCATCAGCCGCCACTTCGGCTGAGCCATCAGGTTTCCTCAAGTATACTGAATGGTGTCACTCCCTTAATATACAGTTTGGCCTCTGTGAAGTCTGCCCAGGCTATGAAAGGTTGAGGATCTGCATCAATTTCCTCTGTCTCTCCATTGCCTAAGGCCATCATAATTTTCTGATGCAAAGAGGAAGGCACACATTTGTTAGTGTGAATCCAATCTCTCCCAAGTAAAGCATTGTATTTAGCATTACTGTCGATTACGAAGAATGCTGTCATGCAGTCCCTGGTTCCCACACTCAGGTTGATGGGTAGAATTCCCTGAGCCATCTGTTTGTCTCCAACAAAGCCAGCGATGGTTGTGCTGGTTGGGATTAACCTAGGATTCTTTTTCCCTAGTTTCTTCAAAGAAGATTTCGGTAGTAAATTCACTGCTGCCCCATTATCTATCAGGACTCGGTTCAATTGTATCCCATCGAAGAAAGCCTTGATGTACAAAGGCTTGACATGTTGTGTCATAGAATTCGAGGGATACTCAAAAGGATATGAGAGGTTAATGCTCACATCTTCTTCACTCTCATATTCAGTTTCCATTGGGGTAGCCATTCCAGAATCATCTTGTACCATACTCACTTGTGAGTCTTCACTAGAGACAGGAATAGGATCAATTTCTTGACCATCTTGGTTCTCATCTCCAGCCTGGAACTTATGAGGCAGTATGTGTACCATATTGACTGATACTGGAGAAAATGAGCCAAATTGGATGGCTGGTTGTACCTGTTTCCCCTCTTGGCCACCTTGTTCAGTTACTTCAGAAGCATCCTCCATGCTGCACTCTGGCACTTCGTTGTTAACTGATTCCTTCAAAGGATCTTTCTCAACTGGTTTTTCAACAAAAAAATGTTTGCTCAGCCATGAAGGCTTCGAACATTTCTTCCTCCGCCATTTCTTTCTTTTGGCTTATGCCAATTTCTTCTTCTGTCTCGCTACCACTCTCCATCAGAGCTTTCTCCAATCCTGCTAAGCTAGATTTCTCTCTGGCTTTTAGTTCAGAATGAACCTTGGCCAACTGTTCTCTACTGCAACCCACCTTGCTTTGTAGAGTTGTCTTTGGAGTATGGTCTGACTTTGGAGTCTTCTTTCCTTCTGTCTGGACCAATGAAGAGCTCTCTCCATTTTCTTTCATATCTTTCTGGTACTGAGTGTACCTGCGTTGAATCTTTCTCCTTTGTGATCTCGAAATGACTGGGACCATATCTGGTTCCTTCGTCTTTGGGTGTTTAAGCAATACCCAATTGTTCGGAGCCACCAAAGGAGGTTTAACCATCCTTCCTTGGTTTCCAACATCTCTCTGAGTAGGCACTTCCCTAGGTTTGTTCTGTATCACAAACCAATCTGGAACTCCAGGTACCCACAAACTTACTAACTCAGATATTGAACTGTTTCTTTCTACCTTCGAAGCCATCTTCGAAGTTGGCTGTGAGGGCAATTGCTTGGTCCTGACCTCATGTTTCAAGCCTGATTCAGGCCTTCGATGAAGGTGGCCACTTTCTGTCTTGCGTGAGGTTGGTCTAGGGGGCCAATCTCCGGCTTTGATCCCATAACCTGAACTTTTCTCCAGTCTTCTTTTAGAATGACTGCTCTCCATTCTGTAATAGTTAGGTGGCTTGGACTCATACAAGGGCCTCTTGCCTTTAGCATGCATTCTATCGACTGCTGGTTCAACTACCAATGGCTGCTGCCTAACACTAGCCGGATACGGCCTTTTGTTATAAGCATTGGTTGGTTTAGGGCGTCTCTGCACATCCCTGTAATATTGCTTCCCATCAATTGGAAGCCCCTTTAACCATTTATAACTCAGTCTGCACCTAGGACACATCCTTTGCATTACTGCTACCTCTAAGGAATCATCATCCAGTGATTCTTCATCAGAGTGTTCCCTCTGGTGTGAGAAACCTTGTCCAATAACTGGTAGATTTCTGGTGTCCTTTTTGATGGTTGTCTGGTTAGCAACATGCATCTTCACATTGACTTCTTCCAATTCTGTCACGGACAAGTTCTGGAAGTCTGACATAATGACATTGGCTGCCACCTCTCCAACTTCTGGAAATGGATTACTGTCGATCCCCATGGCCTTTTCTGCTTTGGATGGGAATTTCAAACTTCCTTTCCGAATTTGTTCTTAGATCCTGTCTCGAAAAACAATGCAGTTTTTAGTCGAGTGAGACCAAGAGTTATGCCATTTACAATATACTTTTCCCTTAAGTTCATCTGGAGATGGCAGTTTTACTCCTTTAGGTAACTTAAGGAAGTTGGCCGCAAGCAAATAATCAAAAATGTCATCTGCCTTTGTTAAATCGAAAGAGTACTTTCTGTGAAGGTCTTTCTTTTTAAATTGCTGGTCAATTGTTGTATCCTTATGAATTAATGCCTCACAGATCACAGGTTCTTTGCCCACAATCTCTGCTGCATTGATCTCATAATTAGGATCTCTATAATATGTCTTGTACGATGCATTATTTCGATCTTGTTCCTTCTTTAGTAATGTTTCATACCTAGACACCTTATACGTTAGTTCCACCAAATCTCGGAATTCAGTTGAGTCAAACTTCTTTCGAAGCCTGAACTCTAAGCCATTTTGAGCCAATCTTATGAATTCTGGCTCTGGCATGATGACTCTACATTTATTTCGAGCCCTTTTAAATCTAGCAATAAACTGAGTAGCCTTTTCTTCAGGCCTTTGACTCAATCTTGCCAAGTCTGCCATGGAAACCTCTGGCTCCGATTGGAAGAATTGGGCATGAAATGCCTCTTCCATTTGTTGCCAAGTTTGAATGGAGCCAGGTGTAAGGTTGATGTACCATACAAATGCTCCCCCAGTTAGAGAATTTGGGAATAATCTTAGTTTCATATAGCCATGATTAGTAAATTCACCGCATTGAGCAGCAAACTTAGCAATATGCTCTAATGTTGATTGGTTTCCACTCCCATAAAAAAGGGTAAAATCTGGTATCCTGAACCCCTTTGGGTATTCACGTACCCTATCTACCCATTCTGGGTATGGTTTTCTGTATACAGGAGTCTGGACTCCCCGAGCCATCAGTCTACACATCTCCCTAACAATATCAGTAATTTGGTCCCTAGGGACCATATTTTGTACCTGCTGAACCACTACTGGAGGGACAAACACAGGATTTGGTGGACAAACTTGTGCTTGTGGTCATCTTGGTCCATAAGGTGGTACATTTGGGACTGGTTGTCCCTATGGTGCAGGTTGGTGTTGGGGGTGTGGGTAACCCCTTTGAGCCTATCCTGCGAAAGGACCTGCGAAAGGTGCTGGAACAAGTGTTGCGTCCCTTCCATTTGCAGGCAAACCTTCCAACCCCCCGGGTATAAATTCGAATAAGGGATTAGTGAACCCCCTTGTACCAGGTATGGTTTCGAACATGGGATTTGTGACCATTCTTATGCCAGTTTCTTATACTAGGCCAGATCTACCAATTTGTATGGCTTCATTATTGAGTACTGAGGCATTTTGACCTACTATAGGCCTCAAAATGGGTTCATACCAAGACTGAGGTGATGGTGTTTCATAGTTCTGATTACTAGTTTGACCATTAGAATGTCCATTAACTTGCATAGGCTGTTTATCTCTAGCCAATCTTTGTTGAGGGACATTTAAAACTTCCTCGATGTGTCTTGTGTTTATTGGTTGGTGGTTATTCATTCGATCCAAAAAGGATGTTACCCATCTTTCCATTGTGTTCATTAATTGTTGTCCTATGACATCTACTAGGCCATCCCATGGATTTATTGGATGAGTAGATGGAATAGTGGATGGTCCAATTCCTTGGTTTCGTCCAATATTATGAACATGTGGTTCTTGTCCTGAAGTACTGGTCTGTTCGACCATAGGTTCTGATAATATGGGAGTTTCCATAGGATGTGTTACCACATTATCCTCTGGATTAGGTATTTCTACCTCTCCTTCTACGCTTTCTTCCAAGCGTTCATTTTCTCCTTATCTTCTTCGTCTAGCCATTTCAATGTGTCCCACTGGGCGTGCCAAAAATATATGTTGGCTTTTTGGCTTTCGAAGGGTATTTTTGTAAATGCGAGCATGCCAGCAAGGATCAATCAGTCCTTACAGAAATGTTAATTGCCAACCAATTATCAAACGATTGTGTTTTAGTTCTTTCAGACTCAATGAAGAGGACTTTTACTGGTGGCTTGACTTAGGAGAAATTAAACAAAATAATAGTTAAATGAAGAGTAATTGAAGTATTTCATTAGAATAAAAACTTACAATGACCTGAACTCAGCCTCGTAGAGGTTTACAGCAACAATCTACTTAAAACTACTCCTATGAATGAAGTGCAGTGCAGGAATTTAAAGAGCAGGAATTTAAAGAACAGGAAATGTAAAACTAGAAAAGAAAATATGTAAAGTAAGACTGGTTTGTATGATCTGAGTCCGGGGGGCCTTTCTGGGGTCTTCTCCGCTATTTATACTTCTCAAGGATGACCATCGAACTGCACTTAAAACCGTCAAACTGCTTCTCCATGATCGTTGATCATGCTACCTTATAAGTAGTTCTACTATGCCATCACTTGCAGTTAGGCTTCCCTCCTATATTTGAATTTGAATCTGAGTAACCATTGAAGCCACGTCACCTTGCACATCTTTATTGATCCAATGCTACTCAGATCATGTGAGAACCAATACTAACTGCCACGTGTACGATCAGGATCGAAGACTTGAATAGTCTTCCTATATTACCCTTATCCTGCCACGTGTTGAATTGTGATTGGCGTGTACAAAATATGTAGCCAACAGTAACAAAGTAATCCTGGAATACAGTGCAACTATTCAAGAACCAAAACCAGAACCAGTCAAAAAAGGAAAAGAGGAGCAGAAAAATACCACTGCCTTACACCTCCTGGAGAGCTTGGCCCAAGATTGATCTGCTTCCCAGCAATATTACACTTGTTCAATGCATAATGAGCAAGTTCTGTAGCTCTAACATCATAGAAGTCTATGAACTTGAGATGAAACTTGTGGGGAGTTTCATGGATCTGCCAACCATAAAGAAAAAACATGAAATTTCGAATGTTTCAACAACATATATCAGTTAGGAATGTAGAATTCAGCATACATACTTCCTGGATCTCTCCATAAATGCCAAAGATTTGGTGAAGATCATTATTTGAAACTGAATAATCGAGGTTAGATACAACACTAGTGCCCTGGTTAATATCTTTCTCCAAAGGATTATCCTAAAAAATTAACAAGTCAAAGATTACCAAGTCAAAAGATTTCATCGAGCACAAACAGAAGTAGCTAGCAGGAAATGAAAACCAGCAACAAATGGTGGCATAGAGAAAATATTAGAACGATAGCAACAAAAAAAAAAGTAATATGTTACAGACACCAAAACTGGATAAACAATGCATCTCTGGAATTGAATAATGAATGTCAAGTTTCTGGCATCCCAATAGTTTATTCTGGAGAGCTCTCATTGCATTCCTAGATGCCCATATATCAAAATAAGAAACCATGACAAACCCTCGATGCTTACAAGCTGTGTAGAGAGTTCGGATATCACCATATTGTTGACAGAACAACGAAAATTATCAACTGAGTTTGCATTCATAATTAAAGTGACTAGCTTGCATATGCTTTTGATCAAGACAATCCAAGATGTGATGAACTAAAACATACCTCAAAAAGAACCCTTAACTCATAATCTTCAACGTTGCTATTGATATTTCTTACAAAAAGAGTTCTAGAAGGTGTGGGCCCATGCCTATTTCGAGTCTAAGGCATTGCTTCCGACACTGACTTGCTTTGACATAAAGAATCGCCACTTAATTTTTAAAGGGGAATTAAGAAACCTTTAACAATGAAAACTAAGTTAAGACCCACTCCGTCATAATTAGAAAAATTCTAAGTTCAGGAGCTTAGGTATAAAACGGGAAGGCCATTTTCATGGAAGCACCCCTTTTTGCCCAATCCAAAAATTGGCCTCTACTCACTTTCTATTTTATGATTTCAGTGATTAATTATTTCACACAAGTTCATTATTAGACCCTAAGACCTTTAACTAACCTGACAACTATGTGATTTGAATAAAACAAGCATCATTTATGTTAGATTAAATGAATAAAGCCATATGTTTCATAAAAGAGATTTTTCATTGAAAACGGATTTTTATTAATCCATGGCTTTAAACATAAACTAAAATAAGCAATACTTATGAAAATCAAACAAAACACACAACCTTGCATAGAAAGACAATTTAACTTGCATAATTGAAAAACAATGCAACAAGCACACATATGCCAAGAGGATAGAGAGGACTACCGGGATGCCCACTTAGGTGTCTTACATGCATGCATAAAATAAATATGTCCTAATCATGCAACTAACATATAGAAACATGAACTTAGGCCTGGTTTGAGGCTACTAATGATGTTTATGCACAAATTACAACTAATAAGTAAAAAGCATAAATATGAACTAAACTATATGATGATCCAAATAGGGCCTAACACATGATTTCTACATGATTAAATGAACCAAAACATGTTGTTCTAATGAAGATAAAGAACACATGCAAGAGGAGGCGAGAAGGTGAATAAATATGCCTAAACTACATGATGTTAAGATGGATTAATGCCCTAGCATGGATAAACATTGAAAATAAACAAAGAATGGGAACTGAAATTGACAAAAAGATGGGGGTTTACCTGTTGATTTATGTAATTCGAAGAGCACACACAAAAGAGAGCAAGAAAAGCTGAGTTCCTTACTTGCAAGCCTCCCTCAAACTTTGAGTCCAAGTTAGGGTTTAAGAGCTTCAATCCTTAGGTCTTTTCAGAGGCTTAGAGTTGCTATGAGGGTGAGGAAATTTCGTGCCTAAGGCAAAGGAGGGAGAAGAGAGGAGTTTTTGCTTTCAAAAGCTTATAAAAGGTTCAAAATCCTTAAACCCTTGAAGGGGAGGGGGAGGGGTCTCTTTTATAGGCAAGGAGGAAGGTTCTGGAACCCTTCTAGGGTTTCATCATTTTCCCTTCCGCCGTTCCCACTAAAAATGCACCAAGATTGAGTTTACATACCCGGCTCTGCGACACTACAATGTACGCACACACGCTCAATGATTGTGCATACATACAAATAACGTGCGTACCCACATCTAACATGTGCACGCACGCTTTGTCTTGGTACACGTGCCATGCATGCATGCACAAGTGCGGAGTCCCATGCCCTTAGATTACTTGTGGCACATGTAAGCTCGAATTGCGTTTTGATCAATGTTTGGAAAATACTTTTGATCAAATGACAACCAAACTTTCCTCTCTCTTTTTCCGGTATTAAAAAGTTAGTTTTTCGCTAAAAACGAGTTCAGGGGTACAATGGTTATCTTTTAAAAAAGTTGATTTTTGGCTAAAACGGGTTTACACAGCAACTTCAAACACCCTTTAAACATTCTAAAGATGAAGTACCATTTTATCATTAGGAAGTGCTAAAAATCTTAAAGTCAGTCAAAATGGAGGGTCTACAAAAAGATGTTCACCATAATAAGGACGTGTACTAGCAATTGAGCCATTAGAGCATCAGCAGTGGACTAGCTAAATGTTGTGTTAGTGTCAGTTGCTAATTTTTTGCCAGCTCAAAATACTATTTTTGTGCTGCAATGGAGTTGCTAAGGGATGTGTTAGTATCAGCCATTAATGTCAGTTGTTAACTTGTGTGTTAACTGTGGCAATGCTTCTAGCCAGCTGAGAGAGAGAGAGAGAGAGAGAGAGAAGACCTGTGAACTTGTGTGTTGATAGTGTCGTGGGTCATCCAGCCGGATGTCTGGCCGGTCGTCCGGCCGGACATCCAGACCCTTGCTAGTCGTTTTGAGAGAGAGACAGAGTTGGGAAGCATGGTCGTTTGAGAAAGAGACACTGGGAAGCATGGTCGTTTGAGAGAGAGACACTTAGAATCCACAGAGTAATTGGGAAGTTGATAAGATGTTGGTGATTGCACCAAATCATGGCGCAGAGTAATTGGGAAGTTGATAAGATGTACATTTGATTTTGACTCATTTCCTTTTATTAGCTTCACTTCATTCCATTTGCAGGAAAAAGAAAGAAAATTGAATCTTTTTTTGTTGGAAATCAAGCTATAAAATTGGATTCCTTTGCTTTTGCTTTCGGCTTCTTTTTTTTATGCTTTCGGTTGCTTTCCTTATTATATTACAATGTATCATTTGCTTTCCTTATTATATTACAATGTATCATCATAATGTTTGTAATCAGACTCCTATATAATGGAGTCTCTGCGTGGTTCTCATTAATAAATTGAAATACAGAGTGTATTATCTCTTTCAATCACTCTCTCAATATTTCTTTTATGGTATCAGAGCAGGTGTAATCCTGTCTCATCATTTTCGCCTCTTCAGTCAGTATTCGAGTTTTCTATTTTAATTTTTTGTCTCTCTCTTCTACTCAAATCTATCCTTCTATGTCATGCCTAAATACGGTCCAGCTTTTGGAATGGCTATCGACTCATCCTCCTCTTCTTCTGATATTATCATCTCATCATCTTTATCCTCTCATCAAATGGAAACCTCTTATCTTCCGATCACCGCCCATAAACTGAATGGGCAAAATTATTTGCAATGGTCTCAATCCATATTAATGTTTATACGGGGCAAAGAGAAAGATGACTACATCACCGGAGCCTCAGCGCTACCAGAAACCACAGCATCAACCTACAAAAGGTGGATAGCTGAAAATAATATGGTCATGTCGTGGCTCGTCAACTCTATGACCACTGACATTGGCGAAAATGTTTTGTCATTTGATACTGCTAAAGAGATCTGGGACATGGCAAAAGAAACATTTTCGGACAAGGAAAACACATCTGAAATCATCCAGCTTGAAAGCTCCCTCCACGATTTACGTCAAGACAATCTTACGGTAACTGAATATTTCAATACCCTTACTCGTCTATGGCGTCAACTTGATACGTTTGAGGTTCATAACTGGCAGTGTGTTGCTGATGGTTTGTTGTATAAAAAGATTATCGAAGGGAAGCGTGTGTTTAAATTCTTGTTAGGATTGAACACAAATCTTGATGAAATCAAAGGAAGAATTATGGGAGTAAAACCGCTACCTAGCTTTAGAGAGGCATTCTCTGAAGTCCGTCGCGAAGAAAGTCGAAAAAAACTCATGATGGGATCCCATCAACAACTGAATATGGCAGAAAGCTCGGCTCTTAAGACTCAATTCGCTCCTATTGACAACCGTCAAAAAAATAAAGGAGGTAGGCCTTGGTGTGATCATTGCAGAAAGCTGGGTCACTCGAGAGAAACTTGCTGGAAGATTCATGGAAAGCCAGCAGATTGGAAGCCACGTCAGCCTCTTGAGAAAGAAGGACGAGGTAATCATATAGGTACAAATGAACTATCACCACAACCTGAAGCAAGCCCTTTCACCAAGGAGCAAATGGAGATGCTCCAGAAACTACTACAGTCACAATTTGGTTCGTCTTCCAACCACATCATTGGATCTGGAACCTTGGCTCACAGAGGTAATTCTTTGAACGCCTTTACTGTTGGTAAGAAACGTAAAAAAACCTTGGATTGTGGACTCAGGAGCATCTGATCATATGACGGGAGATGCAACAATTTTTGATACATATAGCTCATGTCAAAATAATTTAACGGTCCGAATAGCAAATGGTTCACTATCAAAGGTTGCCGGTACAGGTTCAGTTGTGCTGTCTAGGAATCTTATTCTCAACTCTGTTCTCCTTGTTCCTGACTTGGACTGTAATTTATTGTCAATTAGTAAACTCACTAAGGAAAAGAGGTGTGTTACTAATTTTTTCTCCACTCATTGTGAATTTCAGGATTTGGATTCGGGGAAGACGATTGGCAATGCTGAGGAATGCTCTGGACTCTACATCCTTAAGGAACGCCACTATCCACAGGAACAACCTCAAACGGCAATTCGTGGTAGTTCTTTTTCGGTTTCGTGTCAAAATAACGATAGAGCAATTATGTTATGGCACTATCGTTTAGGTCATCCTAATGTTATGTATCTCAAGCATTTATTTCCTTCATTATTTAAAACTCCAAAACCTTTTGATTGTGAAATCTGTCAATTGTCTAAACATGTACGGTCCCATTTTCCCATTCAATCCTATAAAGCGTCTCGTCCATTCTCACTAATTCATAGTGATATCTGGGGTCCATCAAGAATAAAAAATGTAACTGGTACTAGGTGGTTTGTCTCATTCATAGATGATCATACTAGATTAACCTGGGCCTTCCTCATGAAAGACAAATTTGAAACAAGCCAAATCTTCATAAATTTTCAAATTATGATTCAGACACAATTCTAGTCAAAAATCTAAATTCTAAAGTCTGATAATGCTCGAGACTATTTCAACTCCATTCTAGGAGAATTTTTAGCAAAAGAAGGGATAGTTCACTTAAGTTCATGTGTTGACACCCCACAACAAAACGGCATCGCTGAACGGAAAAATAGGCATTTGTTAGATGTTGCTAGATCGCTAATGTTTTCCACAAATGTTCCACAATTCTTCTGGGGGGAAACTGTTCTTACAGCAGCCTATCTTATCAATAGGATGCCATCTAAGGTACTACAATTCCAAACTCCTTGTCAACTTCTCCTAAAATCCTTTCCAACTACTCGCCTCATCTCCACCATCCCACCAAAAATTTTCGGGTGCTCTGTCTTTGTTCATATCCACCAACAGTATCGAAGTAAACTTGATCCCAGGTCGCTCAAGTGTATCTTCATTGGGTATTCGTCACATCAAAAAGGGTATAAGTGTTACTCTCCGGTCACAAGGAAATTCTACAATTCCATGGATGTCACATTTTTTGAAACCCAGTCTTACTACCCTAAAATCGATATTTAGGGGGAGACTCCAACCCAGGAATATCAATTTTGGACCCTTGAGTCATTTAGTGAGCCATCCATCACCACCAAAAATCCCACACCTCCTGAGTCATTGAATCAATCTTTACCTGCTGACAATTCCGAGTTCATTGTTGACTTGCGGAATAATGAGCACATCCAGAGGAAACGGAGGAAGGAGCACTTTCTCAACAATCCCATGAGGCTGAACCGGGTTCTAATCCAAGCAACATTCCAGGTGACAATATTCCTTCCACGGATAGTACTGATAATTCTGAGTTAGAAAATAGTATTCTTAATATGCCCGTAGCTTGGAGAAAATGAGTTAGATCATGTACTCAGCATCCCATTGGGAACTTTATTTCTTATGATAAGCTATCACCTTCGTTTCGTGCCTTCATTTCTAGCATCACGGAGATACCCATTCCTCAAAATATTCAGGAAGCTTTCAAGTATCCGAAGTGGAAGGCGGCAGTCAATGAGGAAGTTCGGGCTCTGGAAAAGAATGGTATTTGGGCAATTACTGATCTTCCAACAGGTAAGAAACCAGTTGGGTGTAAGTGGATTTTCACAGTAAAGCACAAGGCATAGTAATGTAGAACGTTATAAAGCTCGGTTGGTTGCCAAAGGGTTCTCCCAATCCTATGGCATTGACTATTAGGAAACCTTTGCTCCAGTTGCCAAGCTCAACACTGTTCGTGTACTTTTATCTTTGGCAGCTAATCTCGATTGGTCACTTCACCAACTTGATGTGAAAAATGCCTTCCTCAATGGTGACTTAGAGGAAGAAGTTTACATGGACATTCCTGCTGGACTTGAGACGACATCAAATTTCAACAAAGTTTGCAGACTCCGAAAATCCTTGTATGGTCTCAAACAATCTCCCAGGGCCTGGTTTGAATGGTTCACTAAGGCAGTGAAAGGGTACGGTTTTGTTCAATGTCAATCCGATCATACATTATTTGTGAAGCACTCCCTAGGAGGGAAATTGGCAATTATCATTGTTTATGTGGATGACATAATTTTAACAGGTGATCATGAAGAGGAAATTGGCTTACTTAAAAAATTCCTAACAAAGGAATTTGAGATTAAAGATCTTGGAAACCTTAAGTACTTTCTTGGAATGGAGATTGCTAGGTCAAAGAAAGGTATAGCAGTCTCACAACGTAAATACGTTCTAGACTTACTGAATGAAACAGGGATGCTAGGATGCAAGCCGGCAGAAACACCTATGGACACAACTATCAAACTGGAAGAAAGTAACGGTAGTGCACCAAGTGATAAAGGGAGATATCAACGTCTTGTGGGAAAACTCATTTATCTTTCTCATACAAGGCTAGACATTGGCTTCTCTATTAGTGTGGTCAGCCAATTCATGAATAATCCAACCGAAAAACACATGACTGTTGTGACCAGAATATTAAGGTACCTAAAAAGGACACCGGGAAAGGGTCTCTTCTTCCAAAGAACAACAAATAGAAAAATTGAGATTTTTTCAGATGCAGATTGGGCAGGTTCAGTGACTGATCGAAGATCAACTTCTAGCTATTGTTCGTTTGTTTGGGAGAACGCGGTTACATGGCAAAGCAAGAAACAGTCAGTGGTAGCCCATAGTAGTGCTGAGGCAGAATTTCGTGCTATGGCACTAGGTATCTGTGAGGGAATCTGGTTGAATAGGTTGTTAGAAGAATTACAGGTTCCATCTGAGCATCCTATGGTTTTATACTGCGACAACCAAGCCGCCATCAGTATAGCTAAGAATCCGGTTCATCATGATCGAACTAAACACGTGGAGATAGATCGACACTTTATCAAGGAAAAGATTGAAGAAGGAGTTTTTCAAGTCAGCTACACTCCAACAAACAGTCAAAAGGCTGACATTCTCACAAAAGCTCTTGCTTGAGTAAACTTCGAAGATCTGACGGAAAAATTGGGAATGATTAACATCTACAACGTAGCTTGAGGGGGAGTGTTGGAAATCAAGCTATAAAATTGGATTCCTTTGCTTTTGCTTTCGGCTTCTTTTTCTTATGCTTTCGGTTGCTTTCCTTATTATATTACAATGTATCATTTGCTTTTCTTATTATATTACAATGTATCATTTGCTTTCCTTATTATATTACAATGTATCATCATAATGTTTGTAATCAGACTCCTATATAATGGAGTCTCTGCGTGGTTCTCATTAATAAATTGAAATACAGAGTGTATTATCTCTTTCAATCACTCTCTCAATATTTCTTTTATTTTTAATTCTATGATGTACTCTGTTTTTGTTTAAGCAAACCATGGGAATTGGTTACTAGATTCTAAGGAATCGGGGGTGGGGGACTTGCTCTGCATCCACATAGCATTGTCTTACTATAATTTGCTTAAATTTGTCACCCTATTGATCTTACTTCTGTTTCTCTGTCTCTTTTGTTCCAGGCTTGATGTTTACATTCATGACTATTTGTTGAAAAGAAAATTGCATAATTCTACAAAAGCTTTCATGACTGAAGGGAAAGTCCCCACTGATCCATTAGGTAATATTTATGACTAATTGTTGACATCTTATGTTTTAATGCTATTTTATATAGTCTATTAGTAGGTTTTACTGAGTTATGATGTAAGTTTACTGGTAATTTATCCATAGAACATTGCTATTGTTCCAATGTTTGATTAAAAATGTTTAAATAAATCTGAAAATTTAAGCTTGCAACTCTGCGAGTCATCTGGGTATAGTTGTCAGAATTTGAATTTGCAGCTTTTGATGCACCTAGGGGTTGACCAGCCGGGCTTCTGGCCCAATTCTGCTGCCTTCATCTTCAGCAGAGCTTCATGGAGAGAGAGAGAACCTTCATGGAGGATTTATTTATTTATTTTATTTATTATTTATATATATACACTTAACGCACATTTTAACACACACCTTAACACATTCATTGTACCACCAGCTCACTCTCTAAAATTAACAAGCTCTTAATACACATTTTTGGATCCCAATTTTATCACTTTTTGTTATATAACACACTTTAACAAACAATTTTAGTCATCCCATTGTGATGCTCTTAGGACTCCCCTGATCATTTGGAACTACGCCTGCAAAATTGGAATCTTTTTTGCCTGTACATGACACATCATCTACTTCTAGTTCCATGCCTTCAACACTGCTAAATAGGTCAAAATCTTCAGTATCATCACCTCTCTTGGCATCAGCAATATATATCCAATCCATCAATCACTCCGGAAAAGAGATCATCTTCATCAGGAAAAATATTTTTAATGGTTTGTGCCTCATTTTCTTTCATTGACCCAAAAGGTTCTTCTTCACGGCAAGAGGCTACAGTATCAGCAGATTTGTGAAGTAAAACGTTGTTCTTTGTTAAGCCCACTGCACAATGAGAACCAAATTCTCAAATAAGTACTTACAGAAATTTATTGATCAGAAATCAAATAAACAAGGTAGAACTTATAGATATGGAAAGTGATGTCAAGGGGGCCCGTTAAAAAAAAAAAAAAAAAAAAAAAAAAAAAAAACTACTGAAGAAGACATAGATATCAAATAGAATTTTAAAAATCACTAAAGGAATGGCCAAAAAAAAAAAAGGGCAAATTACATAAATAGTCCCTATAGTTTGGGACTTGTGTCACTTTGCTTCCTGATTCTTCAATTGTGACACATTTGACCCTGAATTTTGAATCTTGTTCCAAATAAGGACAATTAAAGATATCATTAGATTTTTCAAGGGTAAAATTGTCAATTTTATAAAATATAAACTAATTTGACAAAAATAAATGTCAAACAAATATTTTTGAATTTTTAAAAATTATTTCTGTCCACTAAAAATAAAATTATATAAAATTAATAAATCGTTTAGATATTTATTTATTTATTTTACCAAATTAATTTTTATTATGTGTTTGAATGATGATCATGCAAAATTAATTTTAAAAAATTAATTATGTAATTTTTATTAATTTTACATAATTTTATCATTTGTGGATAAAAATAATTTTAAAAAAATTTAAAAAAAATTTGACATTTATTTTTGTCAAATTAGTTTATATTTTATCAAATTGACGATTTTACCCTTGAAAAATCTAATGATATATTCAATTATCCTTATTTGAGACAAAATTCAAAATTCAGGGTCAAATGTGTCACAATTGAAAAGTTGGGGACCAAAGTGACACAAGTTCCAAACTATGGGGACTATTAGTGTAATTAACTCAAAACAAAACGTTAAATGTGATATGTACATGTAGGGGTGTGCATAATACCGCCGAAACCGCCAAAACTGCACCGAGCCGCACCGCCAAGGCAAATTCATTATTATTTGTCAATCGAACTGCCGGTTTTTGGTAAGAAAAATGGCAAATTCTAGTGACACTTTTATCAATCCGCCGGTTTCTATTTTTCTTCCAAACCGCACCGACCTGCACCGCTATTAAATCATGTTTTATAAGATTCTAAAAATTCTTTTTTACTCAAGTTTGTTTGTTGTTCTATACCTTAGAATATAGTATTACATTACTGCTCGAGGGGAATTCAAGATGTCAGTAATCCAAAATAAAGTTGGATTCCAATTCACTTTTCAATCTTTTTTTTTTTTTTTTTCTGGCCATGTTGCAAACTTGCATCAGCTCACTTTTCAATCTAAATACTTTTCAACAGTAAACATTTTCAATATATTGTAAACCCTAAATGATATTAATTTTATGTATTGTATTTGATCATTGTAGCTTCCATAGATGCTTGTAATGAACTGATGGCATAGTCGTTGATATTATCATGTTGTTGCTACACTTGCTGCATCAGAAGAAAGCTTCGTAAGATGCTTAACATCACGGTATCTCTCGTCTTTTTTTTACTCTTTGATTTAAGTTTTGTAATTTGAATTATATTTTTTATAAACCGCCAGTCCGCTCGAACTGCCAAGGCAAATCCGCCATTATTTGCCAACCGAACCGCCGGTTTTTGATAAGGAACATGGCAAATTCTAGTAACACTTTTATTAATCCGCCACCTGCCATACGGTTTCTATTTTTCTCTCAAACCACACCGACCCGCACCGCGCACACCCCTATGTACATGGAGAGATGCTTGCCACCAGTATATTGCCCACATGGCCCATTAATTGGCATCCTAATGCTCTAAAAATCAAGGGTGCTTTACAGTCAGTTTTATTGACCAAATTTATTTACAAACAAACCTTGTTCATATTTCACCTATTAATATTTTTTAAAATATTTAAGATAAAATAAACATTTTAAGACTCGTTGGTGCACAAAAAAAAGTGACAGTACTTATAAGTATTTAAGTCTATCACATAGGATTGACCTGTAATTTAACCAAAAATCAATGTGTAATAACCCTGACCCTCATTAACGCTAATTGGTACTTAATTATGCCTAATAATAATTAAGAGGGAATCTGAAATCAATTTGCATGTGTATTGCATGATTTATGTGTTTCTATCTGTTTGACGTAGAAATATCTGTTCGCGTTTTGAACTTTAAACTGTGAATTGGAACCCTTATCGGCGCCCGACTCCGAAATTAATTAGTGTTTTAGACTAGTTAGATTTTATGTGATTTTATGGTAGGTTCAATTAAAATTTGATTTGGGAATGTTTAAATCAGATTAAATAACGTTTTAATAATGAACCTAGCTTAATTACGAAATTGCCATTGAAGTCCACTACCTAAGGCAACCTTGGAACTTCATCTTAAAACATTTGTTTTCATCATCTTGTGAGACCCAACGTGGGAGAGAATTAGGGAGAGGAGAAAAACTTGATTTCAACAAGGTTTAGCTTGGAGACTTAAGGAAATTGGAAGATAACAACAATTTGTGGTGGCACACTTTGAATTCAAGGTTTGAGGTAGGAGATTATCCTTTTAATTGTAAGATTGAGATCACTCCTTGCATGGTTCATGATAAATTGGTGACCTAGAGCTAGAAATTGGTTCATAAATGGTGGCTTGGGTAGAGATTCATGCATGCATGTTTACAATCTTGCCATTTGAGTTTGTTTTCATCAAAACTTCACATGCATGGTCATATTTTTGCTAAGGTCCTTGAATTCATCAAAATTCTGGGTTTAATGTTGCTTTGGATCATGTTTTGGAGCATTGAAATTTATTGAACTCATGCATGTTTGTTTAAACTTTGTTCTTGGTGATTTATTGGAATTTGTGACAAATTGACTCACTCTTGGCCCTTGATTTTACAAATTGAGCTTTGAAACTTGATGTACTATGAGTTTGAAATGTTTTTCCAGAAAATGGGCCCAAGAGGTTGAGTTTTGAGCTATAGAATGCTTGGTTCGAACTTGGAAGGCAAATCTGGAAATTCCAGAATTTGGCTTCCTCGCTCGAGCGAAGGATTCCGCTCGAGCGACCATTGTTTGTTCAGAGCTCCGCTCGAGCGTAAATTTCAGCTCTCAGAATCTTGGTGCACGCAGAGCACGCTCGAGCGAGGAGCTGTGTCTCACGCTCGAGCGAGCATCGAGCGGAAAAAATCAGCAACCAGTACTTTTTCATCTTTGCAGGTCGCTCGAGCGAAGGAGTCCTCGCTTGAGCGAACCCTTTGATTTTGCAAGCTCGCTCAAGCGAAGGAAGGCTCGCTCGAGCGAGACCCCTATTTTCAGCAATTTGTGAAAGATATTTTCTAAGGCATTTTTGCATCCTCATTCCATCCTAGGCATTCCTAGGCCATGTTTAAGGCTCCATAATAAGGATAAGAGGTTAGGTACACACTTAGGATCATTGATGTGAGTTTTGTACAATTGGATTGCGTGTTTCAAGTGTGTATCCGTGATGTGTTATGTAGGTCGTGTGCCGCATTCTGTTTGACCGTTTGGTTCCGTCTATCTGTTTCAACGCCTACTGTGAGTAATAACATTGTAAAGATATGTTCAACTGTACTTACTTTCTGTGTGATAAAATGAGATCTGTTTTCTGAAATGATATGTTATGTACAATGAATGATTGTCCAATTTCTGACATGTATTCGTGACATCCTTAGTATCATGTGTTTCTACAGCCGTGACCCGGTATCGGAGGTTCCTCGTGGAACTTTACGCTTTATGCGTCCTGTTATGTTACGCTTTATGCGTCCTGTTTGTGCACTGATGCCCGTACCGGAGGCCCGCCATGGGGGCTTAGCTGTCTTGTTACCCGGATCCGGAGGTTCCTTCACGGGAACTAGGAGGTTATTCATAACCTTACGCATTGCGCGTCCTGTTCAGTTATGCTAATGGATGTATCACGTAAATGTAACCATGACTTAAGATTTCTGTCTATATATGATCTGATCAAGTATGAATTTGATAAAGCTGAATTATGATTTCGATCTGATCAAGCATGATTTTGATACAATATGAATTGATTTCTGAAATCTGTATGGACTCATTCATTGAAACCCCTTTACTCTGTTTATTATTCACTGGGCTTTCGCTCACAGTTTACTATATATATGTAGGTGAGCCGGCACATGACCAGGGCCAGAGTTGAGGGCCTTCTGTTCCTTTTTGTCAGCCAACTGTTGTGCCTCCCGAGGAGGTTCCGGTCGAAGCCTAATGCCATGGCTGTTTTGTTTCATGCTAGTCAATGTTCATGTTTGTAATGTCGATCTTGGGATACATTTGTAAATATTTGTACATATTGGTGTATCTGACTGGCATGCTTATGTATATAAATAAGTTTTGAATTTTCTGTCCCATGTACGTCATCACAGCTCATTGGACCTTGTTATTTTATTTTGCTTCCGCAGCCCCTTAATATTTGTTAATCTGTTCAGAGGCCGTAGGTAATCCTCGGATTACTGGCCGGTTACGGTGCCAAACCTATAGGGGCGGGTTTGGGTCGTGACAGAGTGGTATCAGAGCACGAGTTATACCGCACACACAGGTCCGTATGAGCTTAGGATGTCCTAGTAAGAATTAGGGGCATTCCATTTGCATGTGTGAGTGTGTGGTAATACAACTGAATATTAAAACTGAATGTACATTGATCATAAATTAAAGGAAATGAATAAGATCATGCCTATTTTAATATCACTTGATTTCTGTATTGTAAGATGGAGAATGCAAGGGGAAGTGGTGAAAGTGAATCTTCAGAGGCTCGCATGGGCCGAATGGAACAGATGTTAGCAGCATTGACTGAGACCTTAACACAAGCAACAAAGACAGCAACCTTTACCTCCTCCGCCTCCACCGGTACAAGTTGAGGCAGATAACAATGACATCATTAATCTGACACAGAAATTCTTGAAAATGAAACCGCCAATGTTCTATGGTGGAATTGAACCTTTGAAAGCTGAGACGTGGTTGCTTGAGATGGAGAAATTGTATGAAGTGTTCCCTTGTTCTGAAACTCAGAAAGTCCTGTTAGCTACTTACACTCTGAAAGACGAAGCCCGCAGGTGGTGGTTGTTAATCCGAAACAACAATGGAAATATGACATGGGCACAGTTTAATGCCATTTTCTATGACAAGTATTTTCCTCAATGTTTCAGAGATCGAAAAGTGTCTGAATTCCAGAACTCAAACAGGGAAGAATGGCAGTGGCAGAATACGAAGCTAAGTTTACTGAGTTAGCCCGATTTGCTCCACATATGGTGGACACAGACTACAAGAAAGCCCGAAAGTTTGAAGGGGGATTGAATCTTGATGTGTTTGATCGAGTAGGCGTCCTGAAATTGCCTACTTATGTGGAAGTCCTAGACAGAGCCTTAATGGCAGAGGCTACCCTAGCTGCCATGAAACAAAGCAAAGCGCCAGTACCTACAGCAAATGAGTGGAGAGGAAAAAGATCCGATTTGGTTCTAGGAAAGGTCGGTCCTTTAACAATAAGAAGCAAAACACAGGGACTTGGAGCAACTCGAGTCAAAGTAGTGGGTCTCCTCCAGTTTGTTCTGATTGTGGTAATAGGCACAGGGGTGTGTGCCGCCGAACGTATGGTGCTTGTTTCCGATGTGGCCAACCGGGTCATATGATGAGGGATTGTCCGCTTAGATCTGAGACTACTAGCCGTCCTGCAGCAAGTTCAGCGGATCCGCTTCAGTGGCCAAACCAATGTCAAAGCCAATGCAGGAAAAGAACCTTTGAAACAAGGCCGAGTGTTTGCCTTAGTGCCCGGGGACGTACCGAACACCTACACTGTGGTGTCAGGTACACTTTCTGTATTCTCAAAATGCATGTGTATTGATAGATTCTGGTTCTACACATTCTTTTGTGTCCCATGCTTTTTCCCGAAAATTGACTAGGCCATTAGAACTTATGACATATGTGCTATCTGTATCTACGCCATCTGGGGACTTTATGACGTGTACTCATGTATATCCAGCATGTGATGTTAGGGTTGGTGATATGATATTGTATGTGGACTTATTACCTTTGGACATTCATCATTTTGATTGTATTTTGGGGATGGATTGGATGACTAAATACTGTGCTACCATTGACTGTGCAAACAAAACCATTGTGTTTAGACCGCCGGGTATACCTGAATTTACCTTTAGAGGGAATGGGGTAGTTCCTCCCCCATATTTGATTTCGGCTATGAAAGCTGTAAAACTCCTTAGGAAGGGATGTAGGGGTTATCTGTGTTGCATACTGACTACATCATCTGCTAGTCCTACTGTAGAAACGATTCCTATTGTCTGTGACTTTCTTGATGTGTTTCCAACTGATTTACCGGGGGACTTAGTTGACAGAGAAATTGAATTTACTGTTGAGGTGCTTCCGGGGACACAACCTATTTCCAAGACTCCTTATAGAATGTCTATCTCTGAATTGAAGGAATTGAAGACCCAACTTCAAGAACTGTTAGACAAGAACTTTATCCGTCCGAGTACTTCACCTTGGGGTGATCCCGTCTTGTTTGTGAAAAAGAATGATGGATCTTTGAGATTGTGTATAGACTACCGAGAATTGAACAAAGTGACTATCAAAAATAAATACCCTTTGCCTCAAATAGATGACTTGTTTGATCAACTTCAGGGTGCCCAAGTGTTTTCTAAAATTGACCTTAGGTCTGGGTATCATCAATTAAAAGTTAGAGCCGAGGACATAGAGAAAACTGCATTTCCGAACTAGATATGGACATTATGAATTCTTGGTAATGCCGTTTGGATGACAATGCACCTGCCTGCTTTCATGGATCTTATGAATAGGGTGTTTAAATCATATCTGGATTTCATTGTTGTATTTATTGATGATATTCTGATATATTCTAAAGACAGGGAAGAACATGAGAATCATCTGAGAACCGCCTTGCAGATTTTGAGAGAAAAGAAGTTGTATGCTAAATTGTCTAAGTGCGAATTCTGGCTTGCCAGTGTGGCATTTTTGGGCCATGTGATCGACAAAAATGGTGTTTCTGTGGACCCTCAGAAAATTGAGGCTGTTGTAGATTGGCCGAGACCTACAAATGTGTCAGAAGTCCGAAGCTGGGACTTGCAGGCTACTACCGGAGATTTGTGAAAACTTCTCAAAGCTTGCCTTGCCATTGACTCAGTTAACTCAGAAAAACATGCCATTTGACTGGAATGATCAAAGAGAGCAGCTTTCCAAGAGTTGAAAACCAGGTTAGTGACTGCACCAATCTTAACTTTGCCAAATGGTACTGATGGGTTTCAAGTGTACAGTGATGCTTCTATAAAGGCTTGGGGTGTGTGCTAATGCAAAATGGAAGGTGGATTGCCTATGCTTCTAGACAACTCCGACCTCATGAAAAGAATTACCCAACACATGATCTCGAATTGGCGGCCGTGGTATTCGCTTTAAAGATATGTGTCACTATTTTGTATGGGTAACTTGTGTTGGTTTATACAGACCATAAATGCTTGAAATATTTCTTCACCCCAAAAGGAGTTGAATATGAGACAGAGACGTTGGTTAGACTAATCAAAGATTATGACTTGCAAATCTTGTATCATCCAGGAAGGCTAATACTGTAGCAGATACCTTGAGCCGAAAATCTGGTGCGAGTTTGTTAGTTTACTATCAACCGGAGAGAAATTGTTGACTGATTTGAACAAGATGGGCTGTTATCTGCTATCTGCTATCTCTGCTCAACCTACTATTCTCGATGAAATCAAACAAAAACAACGTGAAGATGAACACTTGAAAAAGATTATAGAGGAGTTTGATTCAAAACCGAGGCCAGGATTTGTGTTTGAGAATGATGTGTTGAAATTCCAGAACCGTCTTTGTGTGATTGCTATGATTTGAGGAAACGTGTTATGACCGAAGCTCACAGTAGTAAATTTGCATGCATCCGGGGAACACGAAAATGTCCATAATTTGAAACAGAATTTTTGGTGGCCTGGAATGAAAAGGAGTATTGCAGACTTTGTGCTAGATGTCTACATTGCCAACAGGTTAAAGCTGAACATCAACGACCTGCCGGTTTGCTACAACCACTCCCAATACCAGAATGGAAATGGGAGCACATCACCATGGACTTCATTGTGGGATTGCCTCGTTCTTCTCGAGGTATGGACTCTATTTGGGTAGTTGACCGATTAACTAAGTCTGCCCACTTTCTGCCTGTTAAAACTATCTATAATGCTGATAAATTGGCCAACATCTATATGACTGAAATTGTGAGATTGCATAGAGTGCCAGTGTCTATTGTGTCTGACAGGGACTCGAAGTTTGTGTCAAGATTTTGGCAGAGTTTGCAACAGGCTTTGGGGACAGAACTGAGATTGAGCAGTGCCTATCACTCGCAGACAGATAGCCAGACTGAACGAACAAACCAAACTCTGGAGGATATGCTCAGAATGTGTGTGTTAGACTTCCAGGGAAATTGGGAAACCTACTTGCCATTGGCCGAATTTGTATACAACAACAGCTACCACTCCAGCATTGAAATGGCGCCTTATGAGGCCTTGTATGGAAGAAAGTGTCGTTCTCCAATATGTTGGGCTGAAGTAGGTGACAGACCTTTATTGGGACCGGAACTTGTGCAAGAAACAACCGAAAAGGTAAAACTAATACAGCAACGTCTGAAAAACCGCACAGAGTAGACAGAAAAGCTATGCCGATATTCGAAGAAGAGAAAGGGAATACAAAGTAGGGGACCATGTATTCATCAAAGTGACCCCGATGAAGGGTCAAACTCGATTTGGCGTTAAGGGTAAATTAGCGCCAAGGTATGTTGGACCTTATGAAGTTCTTGAAAAGATCAATCCGGTGTCGTATCGGATAGCCTTACCTCCTGTCATGGAGCATATGCACAACGTCTTTCATGTATCGATGCTTCGGGAATATTTGAGAGATCCACTCCATGTCATTGAACCAACACACGTGCTATTGAAAGAAGATTTCACCTATGAAGAGAGGCCTATCCAGATTGTGAACCGCAGAATTAAAAGACTGAGAAACAAAGAAATACCGTTGGTGAAAGTTGATTGGCAAAACCACGGGGAACCTATGCAACATGGGAAACCGAGGAAGACATGAAGAGGAGATATCGAATTTGTTCCCTTTAGACCCTGTTGACTACGAATGAAGGTAATTTGAGTTTGGGGACCAAACTCTTTTAAGGGAGAAGACTGTAATAACCCTGACCCTGATTAACGCTAATTGGTACTTAATTATGCCTAAAATAATTAAGAGGGAATCAAAATCAATTTGCATGTTATTGCATGATTTATGTGTTTCTATCTGTTTGACGTAGAAATATCTGTTCGCGTTTTGAACTTTAAGCTGTGAATTGGAAGCTTTATCGGCGCCCAACTCCGAAATTGATTAGTGTTTTAGACTAGTTAGATTTTATGTGATTTTATGGTAGGTTCAATTAAAATTTGATTTGGGAATGTTTAAATCAGATTAAATAACGTTTTAATAATGAACCTAGCTTAATTACGAAATTGCCATTGAAGCCCA
Source organism: Camellia japonica (assembly GCA_030407325.1). Taxonomy (NCBI): domain Eukaryota; kingdom Viridiplantae; phylum Streptophyta; class Magnoliopsida; order Ericales; family Theaceae; genus Camellia; species Camellia japonica. The sequence continues at coordinate 91,000,625 of JAPPVO010000010.1, read as the reverse complement.
CTACCTAAGGCACCTTGGAACTTCATCTTAAAACATTTGTTTCATCATCTTGTGAGACCCAACGTGGGAGAGAATTAGGGAGAGGAGAAAACTTGATTTCAACAAGGTTTAGCTTGGAGACTTAAGGAAATTGGAAGATAACAACAATTTGTGGTGGCACACTTTGAATTCAAGGTTTGAGGTAGGAGATTATCCTTTTAATTGTAAGATTGAGATCACTCCTTGCATGGTTCATGATAAATTGGTGACTAGAGCTAGAAATTGGTTCATAAATGGTGGCTTGGGTAGAGATTCATGCATGCATGTTTACAATCTTGCCATTTGAGTTTGTTTTCATCAAAACTTCACATGCATGGTCATATTTTTTGCTAAGGTCCTTGAATCATCAAAATTCTGGGTTTAATGTTGCTTTGGATCATGTTTTGGAGCATTGAAATTTATTTGAACTCATGCATGTTTGTTTAAACTTTGTTTGGTGATTTATGGAATTTGTGTTCAAATTGACTCACTCTTGGCCCTCGATTTACAAATTGAGCTTTGAAACTTGATGTACTATGAGTTTGAAATGTTTTTCCAGAAAATGGGCCCAAGAGGTTGAGTTTCGAGCTATAGAATGCTTGGTTCGAACTTGGAAGGCAAATCTGGAAATTCCAGAATTTGGCTTCCTCGCTCGAGCGAAGGATTCCTCGCTCGAGCGACCATTGTTTGTTTAGAGCTCCGCTCGAGTGTAAATTTCAAGCTCTCAAAATCTTGGTGCACACAGACGCACGCTCGAGCGAAGAGACCCACGCTCGAGCGAGGAGCTGTGTCTCACGCTCGAGCGAGCATCGAGCGGAAAAAATCAGCAACCAGTACATTTTCATCTTTGCAGATCGCTCGAGCGAAGGAGTCCTCGCTCGAGCGAACCCTTTGATTTTGCAGGCTCGCTCGAGCGAAGGAAGGCTCGCTCGAGCGAGACTCCTGTTTTCAGCAATTTGTGAAAAATGTTTTCTAAGGCATTTTTTTGCATCCTCATTCCATCCTAGGCATTCCTAGGCCATGTTTAAGGCTCCATAATAAGGATAAGAAGTTAGGTACACACTTAGGATCAATGATGTGAGTTTTGTACAATTGGATTGCGTGTTTCAAGTGTGTATCCGTGATGTGTTATGTAGGTCGTGTGCCGCATTCTGTTTGACCGTTTGGCTCCGTCTATCTGTTTCAACGCCCACTGTGAGTAATAACATTGTAAAGATATGTTCAACTGTACTTACCTTCTGTGTGATAAAATGAGATCTGTTTTCTGAAATGATATGTTATGTACAATGAATGATTGTCCAATTTCTGACATGTATTCGTGACATCCTTAGTATCATATGTTATCTACAGCCGTGACCCAGTATCGGAGGTTCCTCGTGGAACTTTACACTTTATGCGTCCTGTTATGTTACGCTTTATGCATCCTGTTTGTGCACTGATGCCCGTACCGGAGGCCCGCCATGGGGGCTTAGCTGTCTTGTTACCCGGATCCGGAGGTTCCTTCACGGGAACTATGGAGGTTATTCATAACCTTACGCATTGCGCGTCCTGTTCAGTTATGCTAATGGATGTATCACGTAAATGTAACCATGACTTAAGATTTATGTCTATATATGATCTGATCAAGTATGAATTTGATAAAGCTGAATTATGATTTCGATCTGATCAAGCATGATTTTGATACAATATGAATTGATTTCTAAAATCTGTATGGACTCATTCATTGAAACCCCTTTACTCTGTTTATTATTCACTGGGCTTTCGCTCACAGCTTACTATATATATGTAGGTGAGCCGGCACATGACCAGGGCCAGAGTTTAGGGCCTTCTGTTCCTTTTTGTCAGCCAACTGTTGTGCCTCCCGAGGAGGTTCCGGTCGAAGCCTATTGCCATGGCTGTTTTGTTTCATGCTAGTCAATGTTCATGTTTGTAATGTCGGATATTGGGAATACAAGTTGTAAATATTTTGTACATATTGGCGTACTTGACTGGCATGCTTATGTATATAAATAAGTTTTGAATTTTCTGTCCCATGTACGTCATCACAGCTCATTGGACCTTGCTTATTTTACATTATTGCTTCCACAGCCCCTTAATATTTGTTAATCTGTTAAGAGGCCGTAGGTAATCCTTGGATTACTGGCCGGTTATGGTGCCAAACCTATAGGGGCGGGTTTGGGTCGTGACACAATGCTCCAATCGCCCATAAATATTCCATTTAAATGGTCTAAGTTCTAGTCTTTGAAAGACCAAAATAATAATAATAATTTTTTTAAAGATAAATTATTTATAAGTTCTATTTGGAAGAGTTGTACAAGATATGGTACTATAAAAAAAACTTATAACCCAATAAATCCAGTGGTTTTCTTGTGGACACATCTACCCTCAATCTTAATTAATTAATAACATGAATAATGATAATACCATATATGAGAAATCCAATGTTATCATAAATTGTGCTCATATCTATATGGTTAGAAATTTGAAATTCAAAATAACATAATTAATGGCAATACCATAGATGGGAAATCAGATATTATCATAAATTGTGATCATATCTATAAATTTGAAATTCAAAATAACCCAATTAATGGCAATCCCATATATGGAAAATCTAATATTACCATAGATTATATGGTTAGAAATTTGAAATTAAAAAAAAAACCTAATTAATGGCAATACCATATATGGGAAATCCAATATATTATCATAGATTGTGATCATATCTATATGGTTGAAAATTTGAAATTTAAAATATAAATGTAACATGTAACATCTCAAACCAAATGTGACATTCCCAACCCCAATGTGGCATTCCCATATGTTTCTGAAATTCAAAATAACTTGATTAATGATAATACTATATATGGAAAATCCAATGTTACCATAGATTGTGATCATATCTATATGGTTGGCAATTTGAAATTCAAAACATAAATGTAATGTATAACATCCCAAACCCAATGTGACATTCCCAAACCTAACGTGACATTCTCACATGATTCTCATCTCAAACCCAACGTAAATGTAACATGTAACATCCCAAACCCACTGTGACATTCTCATATGCTTCTTATCTCAAACCCAACGTGACATTCCAATACTCCACTTATGAATAATATAACCTCCTAAATGTAACATGTAACATGTAACATCCTAACTCAACCCATATATATATTAAACCACCATCACCCCCAACCCAGCATAACTTCAACATTGAGCAATGGGATTTGTGGGGATATATTTTCTGAGTACCAACACGTGGCAAGGTGACGCCGACGTGTCAGCCAAGGTGCCACGTGTCGTGGTAGTTACGCCGAGGTTATCTCGGAGTTGCCGAGGTTATCTTCTAAGATATTGGAATCCGAGATAAGCGGATAAAGGACAAGAGTCCTAGATTGAGAGAAGACTTCAGTTTGGGTAAAGATGAAACTCTTAGAGGGTTTATCCTAATCCCACTGGAGTTCCAGATTAGCAGTAATCCTGAGTCCATTGGAGTTAGGCTCCTATTGGGACTAGGATTGTATTGGCTATAAAAGAGAGGCACCCCCATGGGTCTAAGGTATGTTTTTATGCTCAAGCTTGTGAGTTGAATACTTGATTATCTTTGAGAGATATACTGACTTGATCGTCGGAGTGCCCCCGGGTGGAAGAACCACCGCCGGAGCCTTTCTTTCTGTGCAGGACAGCAGGGTGCCATCTATTCTGCCTGTGTTCTACAGCTGAATCAGTAAGGAGGGCAGTGTGATCAGAAAATCACTCACACAATTTGGCGCCGTCTGTGGGAAGTAAAGACGAATAGATGGCCAGTAACGTACAAAAAGAAAAGGTTGGGGACGACGCTCCCGCTGGGAGTGGCAGGCCTATCGACCTTGACATTGAAGGAGACAACCACAACGAAGAAACCCGTGACCAGGGGCGCGGAGGAAAAGACGTCGGCCAGGAGGGCGACACTTCAAAGAAGACAGACCAAAGCAAGTACTATAACGAAGATAACCTCCAGGTATGGAGGGATAGGTGCCTACGGAGGGATGAGGAAGTAAAAGATTGGCAGACAAGTTGGCAGACCTACAGTCGGTCGTCAACTTCATGATGCAAAACAATGTCATGCAGCCACCGTACCCACTGCAGGACACGCCATTCCAGCAATTAATACCCAGAAGGGAGGAAGGAAAATAATTCCCGAAGCACCTCAACACCAGGAGCGGAAGGCACTCTCACCCGCCTTCCAGGGAAGTCGGACGAGAGGAGCCGAGACAAGAGAAGTCCCAAAGGACATATCACACGACCCAGAGCCCAGAGAACATCGGCATGTCCAAAGGCAGGCGCTCTGCTTTGACACAACCCATGGAGAAAGATCAAAACGGGCCCACCACGAGGCCGAAAGGTGTGCCGAAAAGACTGAAGTCAAAAGATAGCCGAGCTCCAGGGAGGAGTAAAGAAGACTTGAGAAATTACCTCAAGAGGAAGGAACAGAATGCTGAAGCCGAGGTTACCTCACCCGACAAGCCGAGGACACCGTTCTCGGTAGAACTGGACAAATTTGAGGCACCAAAGATTCAGTATGCCGAGGTTTCAAATATACGATGGTAAGTCAGACCCTAACTTCCACGTTGGATTATTCTTGAATCAATGGCATTATACAGTGGAAACGAGCCATTGCTCTGCAAAGTGTTCCCCTCGTCCTTTGGGGAGATTGCATCAGATTGGTTCCACAAACTGCCAAAGGGAAGCGTGAAGACTTGGGAAGGCCTGGCCGAGATGTTTGTGGCCAGGTTCGTGACAAACAAGCTGCAGCCATTAAGGGTGGACGCATTAATGGCTCTGAAGATCAGCAAGGATGAAGGCCTTAGGGCCTATGCAAAAAGATACTACGAGGTGTTCAATCGAATACCCGAATGCAACCAAGAAGTGGCGGTCGTCTTTCAAGAACGGCCTGAAAGATGATTGTTCACTACGGAAATCTTTGGCAAAGACATTGCCAAAAAGCATGGAAGCTCATGGCAAGAATCGAGAAATATGCCAGAGCCGAGGAGGATACATCGGGGAATAAGGAGGTAAAACAGGAAAAAGGGAACGGCTCGCCGAAGCGAGGCCGAGGTAACAACGGATTTAACAAATCGGAGACGGAATTGAGGGGTAAGCAAGCAGTGACGACTGTATTCCGAATTCCCATCCACAAAGTCCTAGATCAAATTCGAAATCAGCCCTATTTCAGGGCACCGGCAAAGGCCCCAGGAGAATACATGGGAAGGAACGTTGGTAGGCGTTGCGCCTACCACAATGAAGAGGGGCACCCAACTCAGGGTTGCAGAGCCCTAAGAGCACACTTGGAGGACTTAGTGAGACAAGGCCATCTGAGGGACCTTGTCGATGAGCCAGACAAGAGAGGAACAGGCAAGGTTGCCTCAAGCACCAGCAGCCCCCCTCCCCCAGCACAGCAACCACAGGCAGGGGACCACGGGTGGTTAATGTGATCCACTCAAGGGTCAACGAGAACGAAGTCAGAGGAGAGACCCAGAGGGTAAGGCATTTACAGCATGTCTACCAAGTCGGGGAAAAGAGACATCGGCCAGAGGAGTGCCAAGGACCGATGATAGCTTTTACTGAAGCCGACCTAGAGATGGTCCATCCGCATAATGATGCCTTGGTAGTATCCCTCCAGGTTGGGGAGTGCCAAGTGAAACGCATCCTGATAGACAAGGCAGCTCTTGTGACATCATGTATGTTAGATGTTACAAGGAGCTGGCCTTCACCCAGATGACATGGAGGATCCAATGGCCCGATGGTCGGCTTCAATGGAACGCCGACGTGGCCACTAGGCGCAACAAGCTTGGAAGTACAAGCCGGCACAAGAAATCAAGAGAATTCATCGTGATTGACAACCTTCACCATACAACATCATCTTGGGAAGGCCATGGTTGCATGCAATGGGGGCAGTTCCCTCAACGTTGCATCAACTATTGCGGTTCCCAACAGAACATGGGATTGAAGAAGTCAGAGGAGATCAACTGCAGGCAAAAAATTGCTCCATGGCAGCAATGAAAACAACCTGCAACATACAAGAACCAGGGAAGGCAGAGATTGAAGATGAGGACATGGAGGTCCTAGATGATGTCGGCAAGGAGCCGGCCGAGAAGAGTGAGGAAACACTAAAGAAAATCCTCGTCCAGGAGGGCGATGAAGAGCGCTTCTTTCTTCTCGGCTCAGGCTTAGCCGAAGAAGAAGAAAGAGAACTGGAAGCTTTTTTGAGAACAAACATAGAGGTGTTCGCCTGGACACCTTATGAAATGCCTGGCATTGACCCCGAGGTCACATGTCACAGACTGAACGTCGACAGGTCGGCCAAACCTGTAATACAACGAGCTAGAAGACCGACGTTGATGCACGTCGAAGCAGTGGAGGAAGAAGTAGACAGACTACTGGAAGCCAAGGCCATTAGAGAAGTCAATTATCCGACATGGCTATCGAACACTGTGGTGGTAAAGAAGAAAAACGGTAAATGGAGGGTCTGCGTAGATTTTACAAGCCTGAACAAAGCCTGTCCCAAAGACAGCTTTCCTTTGCCCAAGATTGACCAATTGGTAGACGCCACATCTGGACATGGAAGGATGAGCTTCCTGGACGCTTATAGGGGGTACCACCAGATAGCCATGTACCCCCCAGATGAGGAGAAAACAGAGCGTTCATCACCCCAAAAGGCCTGTACTGTTACAGAGTAATGCCCTTTGGGCTGAAAAACGCAGGAGCAACTTACCAAAGGCTGGTAACCAAGATGTTCAGACACTTGATTGGCCAAACAGTAGAAGTCTACATCGATGACATGGTCGTGAAGACCAAGGAGCCTAAGGTCATCTTGCCGACCTAAAAGAGGTATTTGAAATCCTCAAAACATATCGGCTCCGACTCAACGCATCAAAGTGCGCGTTTGGAGTTGGATCTGGTAAGTTTCTGGGGTACCTGGTAACAAGAAGGGGCATAGAGGCCAGCCCAGATCAGATCAAGGCCATCGTAGATCTACAGAGCCCAACATCGGCAAAACAGGTACAAATGCTTACTGGAAGGGCCGCAGCCCTAAACAGGTTCATAAGCCGAAGCTCAGACAAATGTAAACCTTTCTTCAACCTGGTGAAAAAGACCGGACTTCCTATGGACTGAGGAATGTGAGGCCGCTTTGGCCGACCTAAAGAAATATCTGACCACGGCCCAGTCCTCTCAACACCTGAACCTGGGGAAGAGCTGTTTTTGTACTTAGCTGTCAGAACACGCAGTAAGTGCAGTGCTAATCCGAGAAGAAAAAAAGAACAGAAGGCTGTTTATTATGTAAGTAAAACCTTGGCCACAGAAACAAGGTATCTACCACTAGAGAAATTAATGCTGGCCTTAGTAATGGCCTCAAAGAAGTTGAACCATTACTTTCAGGCGCACAAGATTGTGGTGCTAACAGAGCACCCACTGAAGTCCTTATTGCAACAAGGAGACTTAACAGGAAGAATAGCAAGATGGGCAGTGCCTTGGGCCAGTATGACCTGGAGTTCAGGCCCAGAACAGCAATTAAGGGCCAAGTTTTGGCCGACTTCGTGGCAGAATTCACGCCTGAATCCATCGAACATCGGGCTCCGTTGAGCCAAGATGAACGTTGTCCCAGCAAGCAAGGAGAATCCCAGCCAAAGGCAAAAGAGCAAAAGAAGGAAAAACTCAGACCCTGCAGCATCTACATCGGCGACTCCTTCAGACTGTTTGTCGATGGAAGTTCAAACCGGCAAGGAGCAGGGGCAGGAGTACTACTGATATCTCCAGATGGAGAAATAATAGAACAGTCCATGTTTGGGGTTCAAGGCCTCAAACAATGAAGCGAATACGAAGCATTAATTGCAGGGCTAAAGCTGGCGCAGCAGCAGAAGCAGATGAGGTAATAGTTTTTTGTGATTCACAGCTTATTGTTAACCAGTCAACAGGAGAATTTGCAGCCAGAGACGAAAGGATGTCGGCATATGCAAAAGAGGTCATCAGATTGGCAGCCTTATTTCAGAACTGCCGACTACTCCAAGTAAGCCGAGATGATAACAGCCACGCCGATGCGTTGGCCAACCTGGCAAGTTCAATGCAGACTGGAAAAACAAGGACAATTATGATTGACTATATGTCGGGCCCGAGCATAGAACCACAGAACACAGAGCAGAAGCAATGTGTGTGGACATGGGGCCAAGCTGGATGGATGCAATTGTTGCATTCCTGAAAGAAGGAAAGCTGCCAGAAGACCGCAAGGAGGCACACAAAGTCAGATTGAAGTCGGCAAGATTCAGTCTGACTGCGGACGGACATCTCTACAGAAGGTCCTTCACTGGACCCCTTTTAAGGTGCGTACACCCTTTGCAGGTTGAAGATTTTTTATATGAAATTCATGAAGGAGTTGTGGAAGCCACGCTGGGGGCAGATCACTAGCTCACAGGGCCATTACCCAGGGGTATTGGTGGCCCTACATGCAAAAAGATGCAGAAGCATACGTGAAGAAAGTGCGAACAATGCCAAAGGTTTGCACCTTTGATACATCAGCCAGCTGCTGACCTGAATCCAGTATCCAGCCCTTGGCCGTTTGCCCAGTGGGGCATGGATCTTGTTGGAAACTTCCCCAGGCAACTGGGCAGAGAAAATACTTGCTGGTAGCAACAGATTACTTCACAAGTGGATAGAGGCAGAACCTCTTGCCAAAATCCGAGATGTGGACGTCAAGAACTTCATATGGAGAAACATCATCACCAGATTTGGCATTCCAAGAGCCATAGTTGCCGACAACGGAACGCAGTTTGACAGCAAACTCATCAAGAACTTTTGTGCGAAATTCAAGATCAAGAATTACTTTTCAACACCAAGTTTTCCCCAAAGTAATGGGCAAGCAGAAGCATCCAACAAAGTAATTTTGGATGGAATAAAGAAGAGGCTGCAGGCAGCAAAAGGAAAGTGGGTAGACGAATTGCCCAACGTACTTTGGGCATATCGGACTACGCCGAGAAGATCAACAGGGGAATCCCCCTTTGCCATGGCTTATGGCACAGAAGCAGTCATTCCACTGGAAGTCGGCATCCCAGGGATCCGAACCCAGGGAGTTGAGAATGGGACTAATGATATACTCTTAGCCCGAGATCTGGATCTTTTAGAAGAACGAAGAGAGAAGCTGCAATTCAGCTCGCAGTATACCAGCAACAGCTTGCCAGAGCTTACAACAAGAAGGTCAATCCAAGAGATTTTCAAGTCGGCGACCTAGTCTTGAGAAAAGTCGTCGGCAACAAGAAGGATCCCAGAGAGGGCAAGCTTGGCCCAAACTGGGAAGGACCCTACAGAATTACTTCGGTATTAGGCAATGGAGCTTATCGGCTTGAAGATAATGAGGGCAAAGCATTACCAGACCTTGGAACACTTGTAATTTGAAATTTTTCTATCATTAGATATGCATTATTTTTTGCCGATGTCATCAATAAAATCTTTTCAGATTCTTCAAACACATATGATTGTAGATACAAATATTGTTTCTGAGATATGAATAATGAGAACCCAAGTGGAACTCAGGTTCACATTGGGGGCAAAGAAGAAGAATATGCTTAACACTTGTTGAAATTTGTAGCAATTTACAAGTTGAAGTTAAGCCGAGATGATTCCTTATCTTCACTTGTTGAAATTTGTAGCAATTTACAAGTTGAAGTTAAGCCGAGATGATTCCTTATCTTCACTTGTTGAAATTTGTAGCAATTTACAAGTTGAAGTTAAGCTGATTCCTTATCTTCACTTGTTGAAATTTGTAGCAATTTACAAGTTGAAGTTAAGCTGATTCCTTATCTTCACTTGTTGAAATTTGTAGCAATTTACAAGTTGAAGTTAAGCTGTGTTCCTTATCTTCACTTGTTGAAATTTGTAGCAATTTACAAGTTGAAGTTAAGCTGAGTTCCTTATCTTCACTTGTTGAAATTTGTAGCAATTTACAAGTTGAAGTTAAGCCGAGATACTGTCTATGATCATCTGTTGAAATTTGCAGCAATTTACAGGTTGAAGTAAAAGCTAAGTATATTGTTTAAACACTTGTTGAAATTTGTAGCGATTTACAAGTAGATCATTGTTTAGCATTTGTTATAACTTAAGAAAAGTTTACAAAGTTAACATTAGATAGTATATGTTTTACACTTGTTAAAATTCATAAAAAATTTGCAGGTCAGTAACTTGCCAAAGTAAAGTTTGTAGTTATTATACCCGAGGTATGACCCCGAGAAAATTGCACAAAGAAGGCAAAGTTTGAAAGGCATGCAAAATATTCTAAGTATAGAATCATATAGAGTGCAGACATTCAAAGAAAATTATGTTAAAACATTCAACATAAACTGGAGGAACATCGGCCATACAAGAAACTTATATTATCCAGAAAACAAAAAAGTACAAAAGACATCAAGGTTGTGATTCTTCAACTTCAGGCGCAATTTGAGTCTGGACCTCGGCAGATTCTTGGAGAACTACCTCGGCAGATTCCTGAAGAACTACTTCAGCAGCCTTTTCTGCCACGATCTCGGCATCAATCTCGGCAAGTGTCTCGTCAACACTCTTGTCGGCCTGAGGAACATCGGACAAAGTCTGTTGAGGAGTAGTTTCCTTGGTAACTCCATCACCATCGTCATCTTGAGTCAGGTCTAACACCTGCTCATTCAGAGAAGGAGACTTAGTCCTAACGGCCTCCTTGGGTTTTCTTACCAAAGCTTCATCCTCACCTTCCTCCTCAGATTCAGAATCTCCCTCTGGTTGGCTTGGAGGAGGAGGTGGGGGGAATGGAAGAGGGATAGCATCGGCATTTCGAAAAGGTGAATTAGCAGGAAGATCAAGTTTTTTTTATCAGGGACATCCAACCAAGGGAGAAGCCCCTGTTGCATGCCTGCCTGACTTGCAGTTTATAATCCTCAATAACATCAGCTATGCCCTGAGAATAGGCCTTTTCGTCGGCCGCTTTGATTTCGGCCTCTTTAGTAGCCAGGGCCTCCTGAAGCTCTTTTTCAGCTTGGGCCATTTTTTCCTTGGCCTCTCGTCTTTGAGCTTTAGCGACTTTCTTGATGGCCTCAGCAGCTTCAGCCTTCTCTTCGGCTAATGTTTGGGCTTTAGTGGCAGCCTCGACCTGATCTTCTAACTTCTTCATTTTTTATTGGAGGCTTTTATTCATCTTTTGAAGAGCAGAAAACTCCTTCTTCAAGTCGGCCAACTTCTCCCTAGTCTCAAAAGATTGCATGGAGAAGGAATGGGCATGCTGAACAGCCTGAAAAAACACAAGGCAAAAGTTATTACAAAGTTTTACAAGTATGAAAAGATGAGGAAAAGACAGGTTACCAAGTGAAGACACTTACTTGAACACAGCGTTGAAGCATGAAAGCGTAGTTTTCGTACTCACTCAACTCGGCATTCTTTTCAAGATCACCAGGAAGAAAAAGAGTAGTACTGAGGGCGACACCGATATTGATATCGTCGGCACTGTCACTGGCCATGACAGGCTTATCTTCCAGAGTGATAGCAGGCTCCTAGGGGATATCTGGTTTTTTAGAACCCGAGGTCATCCCAGACGACAACTTCGGCCTCTTCAATTTGGAGGACTCAGAAGGATGGGCTTCAGCAGATCTTTTGGCAGGAACAAAGGATGTCTTCTCACTCCCAGCCAATTGTGAAATTGGCAGAGTATCCTCAGTTTCAACTTCGGTGGCTTTGGCCTTTGGCTGAGCCTTTTTTGTTCTTTTTGGCTTTGGCGGGGGCATGCTCTGTGTCGGCTGAGCGTCGACATCAGTAGGGAGATCGGCAAGAAGATCCTTGGCGATAGGTTTTGCACGACCTATCTCGGCGGTTTTGACAAGTCTTCGCCGACGTTTTCGTTCAGGTATGGGGATCAAGTATGGAGCTGAAGTTGATGGTTGATCGGCTAGATCCGATGTTGATCCTTGATCTGTTCGGGATGTAGAAGCGGTTAGAGTTGTGGCAGAAGGTGGAGACAGGCTTTTCTTCTTTCTTCTGGGGACGTCGGGTAAGATTGATTTGTATGTAGGGATAAAGTTGAGAAGAGGAGGGGCTTTTCTTTTATGAACTGGCAAGTCCAGGAGCTTTTTCAGATCCTTGCTGGGAACGTAAGATTGGCGAAAATTTTTCGGTGGCTTGCGAACATCTGCAAGAAGAAAACAAACATTAGAAACAGATAAAATATTGAAACACTTGGAAAGAAACAACTAAGTATTGACACTGGGCTCTTACCCTTGCCCTCCTTAACTGATCGAGGAAGAGGGTACAAATGAGCGTCCTCGTCTGCGCCAAACTCCCAATTTCCCGAAGCAATAACGTAATCATCTCCAGCCCCCTTGTTGGAGTCTGGGAGGTCGGCTACGATTTTAAATTCGGTGGACCTCGGCTTGAGGTAATAAACATAGCCTTTTTCTTTGAGGTTAAGGGCACACATGGTATAACAAAATTGGATGTCGGCAAGGGTGATCCTAACGTTCTCCTGCCTAGCTAAGGCAATAATACCATTAATCACTCGATAAGAGTTAATGGTAAGTTGCATGGGGTTCAACTTATAGTAGTGAAGAACTTCACGAAAAAGGGGATTAAGTGGAAGCCGAAGTCCACATTCAGTAAAAGCGACAATGGGAAAGGGCATCGTATCGTCTGTGGGCATGATTGAGTCGTCATCCCCAGCCAGTCTCAGATAGACATCGGCAGGGATGTCGAACTCTTCCCTAAAATATTCAAGTTTGGTAGGGGTATCTACCCTATGTCTCCACATACCCATGACTTCGGCGTAAAGGAATTTGGTTACAGAGAAAAGATGTTCTTAAAGGGTTATAGGGACCTCGGCAAAAACCTAGGTAAACACTGGTTACGATTGTTTCAGTTTTTCCTATGAATTGGTAGGTTCTACAGACAAATCCCAAACCTAAATCTACGAAAGCAAAGATTGAAGGCACAGATCTGGAAAAAATACAGAAATAAGAATGAAGTTTCAGAATAAAGAACAGAGGTGGGGTTCTCAAAAGCATAAAAAATACAAGAAAAACAGGCTCAAGAACAGTGGCAAAAAAGTGGTGAAACAGTGCGAGTGTTCAAAACATAAGCGAAATCATGAAATAGACGCATCCAGATGAATGGTTCAGTAAATCAAAGGTTTGAACAAAGCAGTAATGGCAACAAGAAAGCAAACGAGCATGGAGGAATTAAGAATGAAAGGAACAGAGGCTTACCAAGATAACTGGAGCCGGTGTGAAGATCGCCGAGGTCAGACGACGGATGTATGTAGGCAGACAACGGTGAAAGCTTCGCTGGAATGGAAGAATGAAGACGGTTGCAGAGCTTGGAGCTAGAGCAATGGCGGATTTGAGAAAGTTTAGAGAGAGAAAGAGTAAGTAAATCGAGTGCAAAAGTAAAGAAGAAAAAAAAAAAGTTTATCAAAAACTTGAAACGGCGGCAAAACAGGGCATTTATTGCGCCTGGAGCAACGCACACGTCAGACGGCGCACGCAAGGAAAACAGTTTTCAGGCGCGTCGCAGACACGGGCCAATGAAGATATAACGCGTAAGCAGTACGGTTGAGAAGTGATGCATGACAGCTCATGCGCGTAGGAGAGTTCATTTGAATTCTTGTTCTTGAAAGAAGACATGTCGGCCTGAGATGAACGACCTCGGTTGAAGAGTTCTTGTGCCGAAGTACTGGAAAAAGGAACAATATATGTTCCATCACCTCAGAATGCCGAGGTAATAGAACCTAGAGGGCAGTTGTGGGGATATATTTTCTGAGTACCAACACGTGGCAAGGTGACGCCGACGTGTCAGCCGAGGTGCCACGTGTCGTGGTAGTTACGCCGAGGTTATCTCGGAGTTGCCGAGGTTATCTCCTAAGATATCGGAATCCGAGATAAGCGGATAAAGGACAAGAGTCCTAGATTGAGAGAAGACTTCAGTTTGGGTAAAGATGAAACTCTTAGAGGGTTTATCGTAATCCCACTAGGAGTTCCAGATTAACAATAATCCTGAGTCCATTGGAGTTAGGCTCCTATTGGGACTAGGCTTGTATTGGCTATAAAAGAGAGGCACCCCCATGGGTCTAAGGTATGCTTTTTATGCTCAAGCTTGTGAGTTGAATACTTGATTATCTTTGAGAGATATACTGACTTGATCGTCGGAGTGCCCCCGGGTGGAAGAACCACCGCCGGAGCCTTTTCTTTCTGTGCAGGACAGCAGGGTGCCATCTATTCTGCCTGTGTTCTACAGCTGAATCACTAAGGAGGGCAGTGTGATCAGAAAATCACTCACACAGGATTCAATCCACATTCAATTACAAACCCAAATCCCCAATAATTTTGCACAACGTATTGTGACACGTATGTAAACATTGATTACAATAAAGACACGATACACATTCAAACATATATACAGCCGAACAAACAAACAATGTTATCTACTACATGGTGTATGTGGATTAACGTTACACACTAAATGTAACATGCATCGCAACATGATCATGTAGGTCCCAATGTACAATTGGCATCCTACGACGTGATTTACATTCGACGTCCAATTAACAACCAAAACCAAATACCTCCAACCCAACCCTTGAACCTATACACACCACCCTACATATCGAACATAACAAAACACATCAACCATCACAATGTCAAATACACACATTCAATCAGAACATTGCCCAAAGTGTGACTATCAACGAGTACAATAGATTGTCAATGCCCTATTAAAAATGAACAATCCACACTTCAACAACTAGCAACACACTTCAACCAAAAAAAAAAAAAAATCATACCTCTTCCCCTCAACTGATTGGAGTCAAAATTTATCGAAGGAATCAACCAACAATCCTTAAACTTTATCATATCATCGACCATATCCACATCCATTTAAGAAACATTTTGAAAATGTATTGGAATCCCGCAATTAAGGCAAAAAAAACTCGCACGATCGTTGCCTGCAGACTTGTCTTTCCTAAAAGCCTTCCCAAACGTGATATGATAAATGACAAAATAAGGTACGATGTGAAAACAAATTAGATGAATAATAGTACAATAATATCATTTATTTACAACTCATAGGACCTTACGGAACACATTCCTATTTAAATAGAAATTCAAACTCAAAAAGAATATTCGTAAGACTTCACATTAAATAAGTCTTCCAAATAGGACTTATAAATAATTTTTCCTTTTTTTTAAAATATTTATATTTATATTTATATTTTATATTTATATTTATTTTTACATTCACTTAACTTAGATATATTTAAAAGTAAATTATTTTTGATTTTTAAAAAAAAAATCATTAAATACAAATAATATGGAAAACATAAAAATTTAATACATTTTTGTTTTGTTTTTGTTCTTCTCATTTTACCCATATTGAGTTATGTATATGTGGCTAATATACCATACTATAGTTACCAATCCATGCACTACATGTGTAATTCGTTTGAGAACTTGATTATTTTAGTTGGTTTTTTAATTATTTGACTTTTTAATTATTTAGCTATTTTAGTCTAATTAAAAATGTTGTCTTTGGGATGATAGTTGGTCTTTTTATTTATTATTTATAGTTGATTTGATAATTGTGAAAAAAAAAATAATAATTATGATTTGAAAGTAATATTTTACCTTATTAAATGTGTATTTTACTTTTGTTAATTATTTTAGTCAAAAAAAAAAAAGCCATTGCCAAACAGGGCAATTGTGCAAAACTTTTCCCTGGGATCATAGCTTATTGGGTCTCCTTCTTACCAGGGAACAGGAAAGGGAAGATGTTTGTGTGGGAGCTCCAATCAAGCCCCACTGTTCTCATTGCTAGGCTTGTTTGCTTTGCTTTTCTTCATCAAATTTCTTTACTAGAAACCAAGCATTTCTTTACCCAAATTGGAGTTGAGGCTCTTAAGAACTTCATGCACGAATTTTTTTCCCTTTTCAGGATGTCTCATATTCAGTCAAAATCTCCAATTCGACAGAATGCCATTTACTTTAATGGAAGGTAAATTCCCAATAAATTCTGTCTGGGGGTGTTAGTACATTTAGAATATATTGTACAAGGGTGTGATGAAATCTATATGTTGCATTGCAGCACCATTCTCATTCTCAGTAATAGAGTGTAATGGAATCCTTGTTTTTTGCTATTGTAGTGAAGCCTGATTGTAACATGTTATGGATCATTATGAGATTGAGATGGTAAGATTTAATTGAATGTTATGGAGAAATAAAATTCATTCTTTTGCAAATTTACTAGGGAAAATTGCTCAACATAATTACTAGAGACAGTTTTTACTACACCCAACCAAGAGTCCATAACCGGAGAACAATTTTACTTGTATCTTTATAAATTTGTAATTATTTTTCCTACTGATTTGAAATTCTATTAGCTTTTGAGAAAGCTCCAGTTATGGAGTTTTTACTCTTTCTGTACTTTCGCATTTGGAGAATTTTACTGTACACTCCTTAAGAGGTGTGTAAAATATACACCATGTTACGTAATTTAGAATGGTGGCGGAGTATGCAGGTGAGATATACGAGAGAGAAAGAAGTAAGGAGTAACCAAGGAGAATGAAAGAGAGAGGAGAGATGCTGGGTCTTGTAGGGAGTGAAAATTAGAAGGGTGGGAAGTTAACCGGTTGAGCCGTGCATACTTCTTAAAAGATGTGTAGTACCATATGTATCTTGTTACTGAATTTGGGGCGGTGGAGCACGGAGTTGAGTAGGTACCTATTTTTCACCCATTAAATAAATTGACCATCAAAATTAAATGTTAGGAGAGAACAACTACACACCTCTTAAAAAGGTACATATTATATGCATCATCACTTTTAGCTGTTAGATCTTTAAAAAATGAATTTAAGTCATTAATTTGATTTATAACCATCGCCATTGTGGGTTGTAAAATATCACTAAATTTATAACCTATTTTGATATGACATAAATGGCCTCACAAGTCAAAACTACTTCAAATCACAATGTGACATAACAAAATACCACTAAACTCATAATCAAAGGCCACTAGAGATATAAGCGGGTGTAAATAAACTTCTCAAATGTTATGCATACAATAGCTATCATAGGGTGCATACAATATGCACCCTTTAAGGGTAACAAATTTTATGTTTTAGTTAATTTAGGTATCAATTACTACTTAAAATTGTATATCTCTAGCCAGGATTGAAAACTAAAGCATGCACAATAGTTTGACTTAATAAAGGAACATATAAGTAATAAAGAGCTTGATTAGTAACTACACAACTCAAACATTTCTAAATCTATCTTATTATTATTAATTGTTTGTTTAACTCAATAGATTGTGTTGTTATAAGATATTTGTGCGCATAAACAAAGTAAAGGAGGATGTATAATAAAAGAATATGCAGCATCAGTAGTATTCTTGACAAACAAATATATATATATATATATAGAAAGATGAGGCAGCAGGCAAGAAGCAAGAGCTATTCAACCGTTTCATCAAGAAAAATGGTGAAAATTTAGCCAAACAGAAAACTATTATTTATTGATTAAAACAACAACATTGAAATTTATCATTACATACACCGGCAAACTAGTTGCACATTTACTTTAAGAGAGGAAATTATTAAAATTACATAACTTCATTAATAGATTTTATATATATATATATATATATAAGCAACAATTAATTATATACTAAGATATCCTTCAAGTAAATATTATTGCAGTCACATGGTCTATTCAGTAGAACTGCTAATCCTTGATCTCCAACAGAAGCTGATGCTGGTACATTATTAATGAACTTCTATAGATGACATCCATTAGTACGTAGTTGGACATGGAGGGATTGATATATCAGTAATGCCTTCAAGCATCAGAACTACACTTTTCATGGAAGGACGAAGAGGTGGTTCATCTTGAATACACCAAAGTCCCACTTTAACCATGTTCTCTAGTGTCTTCATGTCAACTTCTTCATCACCCACAACAATAAGCTTGTTCAACTCCCTCCCAGCAAAGCACCTATAGACCCAACCAGAGAGAACCACCTCTTCTGGTGTTGATACATTAACTTCCAAGTTTCTTCTGCAACAAACAATTTCCAACAACACTATCCCATAACTGTAAACATCAGCCTTGACTGATATGGGGTTGTTTCTCTGCCATTCTGGAGCCACGTATCCCCTAGTCCCCCTGACTCCTGTAAAGGTCCTCGTTTGATCAGGCATCAAAAACTTGGCCAACCCAAAGTCGGAGATTTTTGCATTCCAAAACTCATCCATCAATATGTTTTGAGGCTTTATATCGCAATGAATTATAGGAGTCTCACACTCTTCATGTAGATAGAGGATCCCTCTTGCAACATTTAGGGCAATTCTGATTCTCTCGTTCCAATCCAGGCGCCTTTTAGATTTGAAGAGAAGATCTGCAAGAGAGCCATTGCTCATGTACTCGTAAACCAAAAGCCTTTTAGAACCCTCAATACAGTATCCGAGCAATTGGACTAAGTTTCTGTGGTGTTTTCTCCCGATTGCTCTCATCTCTGCTTGAAACTCCCTTTCGCCTTCTTCCACAACCTTCTGGAGTCTCTTCACCGCAATTAACCTTTTTCCTCTGCACAAAGTACCTTTGTAAACTGCTCCGAAGGAGCCCTTTCCTAGCTCTTCTTTGAACCCATTGGTTGCTTTTCTGAGCTCACTGTATGAAAACAAATGCAAGGTGAGCTCCTCCGTAATGCTCAAGTTTCCATATTGCAACAGCCTTTTGTACTTCAAAACTCTAAATTTGTAAATATATGTGCCGGAGATGGAAAGAGCAGCACATGAGCTTGTAAGTAAACTCATAGTTACAAGTAGTATTAACATTACTTCTTTTCTGCTCTTGACCAAAATTAGTGTTGGTGCTAGTGTTGGCTTCTCACTTTTGATGATGCGCACCTTAAAGATTGCTGTGAGCTTGGAGGAGGCTCCCACAACATTTCTTCTAACATACATAAGAGGAAGACTTTGTTTTTTGCAATATCTGTCGTCCAATGAGTAATCAGCTGCTTCGCAATAGCAATCTTCCAAACAAGACTTCTCGCAATCTTCTATTGACATTTGTGATTCTTGAGCATATGGAAGGTCTCCCCATTCTATATTCTCCATGGTAGTGATGTTAAATGAGGTGGTGTCATTTTCTATCCCAGTCTCGCACCCTTTTCGAGAGAAGTTTGTGTCGCAGCCGAGCGACAACTTGTTAGGATCAACAAAATCTGTACCGGGAATACAACGGCAATATGGCTGGTTGTCATCTAATGTGCAGAAACTGTTTAAGCCACAATAACCTTTCACTTCACATGGATTTTCTGGTGCTTTCCAATCAATTTGAAACTTGAAATCATTAGTAGTCTCATCAAGAAGATGAGAGTACAATCTGAGAACTCCATCGAAATCAAGTGTTGCACGATAAATGATTGTTTTGTTATTGTTGTAAGATGACTCCGGGTTGAAGGATTTGATTATTCTCAAACTAGTGCTGTTTATGATATCCAGAGTGCCCGCAGACTGATTGAGGTAAAGGGAAAGGTATTTGGGGACTTCCCCCCAAGTGTTCGAGGCCCAATAGGCATCTAGTCCCCTATCTGCAGTGTTTAGTGGGTACAAAACAAGGTTCCCATCAGCCTGCATACTGAGTTTATACCGCCCAGTTGAGTATTGAGTGTCTGATAAACTAGAGATCAGTTGCCCACCCATTGCAAGTGTCTGTCCTCCTAGAATGGTGTCGGTTGGAAAATTAAAAGACTCCCAAATGACTCGGAAGTCAGTGTCATATAGAACAAAATTTCCCGAATCAAGCATCGAGGCAGAGGCAGCAGAGCCTGTGGTGTTTGCTATCAGCTTCTCTTTTCCGTGCTCTGTTCTCAGAACAAGTTTCCCATTCCTGGTCAGCTCCAGAGTCGAATTGATGGAGGTGATTGGTGGATCATCTCTATTCGCGGTCCATACAACTGTTTTGGTTCTATTGAGCACCAACCAAATTCCGACCTTAAAGCCGGTATCTTGTGTGTAGAAACCAAATGCAAATAGGCCAGAAGAAGAGGGCCATGATGTGGGAGGAGTACTACTTGTGGGAGAAACTGAAGAGCCTAAATTAATTACCATCTCGCTTGAATGATTTTGTTGGGATTCCACAGTGACACACACTAGGAAAATGAGTATTGAGAAAAAGACAGCACATGATCTCAAACCCATGAGAGAACTTGGAGGGAAAATCAAGCTCTTAGATAAGTTTGTATTGTTAATAAAATTTAACAAAAAATTTAGGTGAAGAGTAAGAAGATATTGAAGTCATTCATGAAGGAGAAAGCAAGAAAAATAAATTTTAAATTAAATAAATTTTACAATGTAAAAATATATATATAAGGGTCCCACTTAGATGGTTGGCCTTGGTCCAAAGTAAAGGTTGAGCCACCTCTATAGAAAAATTTGGTTGTGCCACTTAGAAATTTTTGTATGTCAATAATGTATCACGTGATACTATTTTTCATCAATTACAAATGTATATTGTTAGGTTTTTATTCTTGGTAATCCTGTTTGACAAAACTCCTTTGAGTTGTAATTGTTTTCGCACTTTTATTTCAGTGAGGCTATGAGTTTGTTAGATGCGAATCCAACCCGAATTATGCCTTGCAGAGAAGTTTGTGGTGTTTAATTCTTTCAAGATTGCTACTTTGCTGATTATGACGGGGATCGAGCTACCCGGTCAGCTTGCGGGGGTCGAGGGGGCAGCGCCCCTTGGCGGGTCCGGGGCAGCACCATGGCGGGGTCGAGGGGCAGCGCCCCCAAAGCAAAATGCAAAATTGCATTCGAAATTGCCTGTCCGTCCTTGCTCGCTCGAGCGAAGGCTACGTCTGACAAAAAAACCTGAAAGAGATGAATGTACGCTCGAGCGAAGGGTGCGTGGCTCGAGCGAAGCCACTTATAGAAAACACTCGTTTTTGGTTCCTCACTCGAGCGAGCGAGTCTTCGCTCGAGCGAGCTTCGCAGTCCCAGATTTCTATAAGTATTTGTTTCAGTCCAAAATTAGGATTACTTCTTCAGATCTTCTTTTTGGAGATTAAGGTTATATCTGGGGATTTTTTGCTAGTTTTCTTCGATGTTTAATTGAGTATTCAACTCATGGGTTAAGAAGAATACATCAAAGGTTTGTTTGTTCATTCTATACAAAAGAGAGAGTTGTTCTTCGGTGGATTCTGAAGAATTTGAGCCTGAAGCTTTGGTGGATTCTGGAGTGGCTCATCGTCAAGACGATTCTGAGGTGAAGACAGGGTTGGAAGAGGCACATAAAGGTTGGTTCAATTCGGGCATGGATTCGCTAGGTAATTGAGAGTATACATGTGTAATTCCTTTATGTCTTTTTAGTGGATTATTTTGTGGCTTTTGCCCGTGGTTTTTAATTACAATTGGAGGTGTCCAATTGTGGTTTTTTTACGTAAAATCGTTGTGTCAATTTGTCTTGATTGTTTGATTGGGATTGTTGTTTACTGCTTAAAATTGATACATAATCACAAATCAACATCTAGGGGTTTCTAGATTTATCAATGTCTCTTATTATTCTCCAAACATCAATTACAAATATATGTCCCTTATTATTCTCCAAACACCCAATATAAATGTAATAGATCTTATTGTCAAAATCAATTATAATAATATAAGGTACCACGTGCCATATATCTTATTTCCATACAAAAATTACTCATATAGAGGATATAGGAGAAATTGCTAATGTTATTAGTCCTCCAATCCTGGTTAAGCTATTATGGCTCCGTTTGGGAAGTTGAGATTTGGGCTTTTTTAAGCTAAAATAGCCACAAAAAAACCAAAAATAGGTTTTTTAGCCCAATAAGGTAAAACATTACATTCAACCAAAAATCATCACATTCTTTCTCTCACAAAAAGTCAAAAAAACCAAAAAAAACCCTTCCCAAACGAGACATTTTAGCCCTAGGTTAAAATAGCCAAAAAGCCAATCTACTTTCTAAATGAACCCTATAAAAGAGGAATTTTCCAAGTTCTAGTGGGCCTACCTTCGACGCATTTTGCTGATTCAAATCATTCGTTTAAGTATTTTATCAATAAATTTTATTTATTTATTTATTTATTTTTGCATTAAATGATTTAATAATGTCTTAACAATTTAAAGATTTTATTTAATTTGCATGAAATTTAAGAATTGTATTAAATAATGGTAAATTATGTATGAGTTTTTGATAATATATATACCAAATTTCAGGAAATGTGAGTGAAATTTCTCATTTGAATAGATAAAATAATTAATGGGTAATTTTGTCATTTTTGGTATAACACCAGCATGACATCAACAAATTTTATTAAATAACTTAATAGTGGAGAATCTTAATAATATTTTCAAAAATAAAAGGAGGTTAGTGTAATTATTGAAACCACAAAGAAGTCCTTGTAATTGTCAAAAATCTCTAGTGTAATTTACCCAATATAATATTTACATATATTTTTGTTAGTTTGGCTCTCGTAAATAAAAATTCATTTATAAATTTATAACTTGTATATAAAGTTATGAAAAGTTACAAATTTAATGCCACATGATTTATTGATTTTAAAAATGATCTGAATTGTAATATTTTTTATTTAAATATTTTGTTAATCTTTTATTTGAGATTATAGATATTTTTTGTTATCATAATTTTTAAATTAATTTTATATGTATTTTTTTTGTTCTTTTATTTGGAATAATTAAAAATTAGGAAAATGGGTGGAGTAGTTTTGAGAAAATGCCATGTAGAAGAGAGAATACTAAAGAGGTTAATATTAAAAGTTTGAAGAACTTTCATACTTTACTACATTTGCTTATATATATATAATATTACAGATACATATAGTCACTTTTGGAAGTTGTTTGGTGAAAATAAAAGTTGTTTGGTTATAAATATTTACTTTTATTTCGTTAGATCACAATAATTTTACCAGAGGTTAAAACAATAATTGTACATTTGCTATTAAGGTCTGTCAATAAATAACTTTGACAATGAAGGTCAGCTTAATTTCAAAAAAAATAGAAGAAATTTCTATAATTATCATATACCTCGAGGAAAGTCTGTACAATTAACGCATTTCATTTTTATGTGTCCCTAAAGCTTCTTCTCAACCAAACTTGAGCATCAAGTACGTTAAGGGGGACATCAAGTCTTCGTTCAATTGAGAGGGATGTTAATTTATGTAGAAAAAATAACATTCACTGTGTTTGGTTTCCATTTTTTGGATTCAATTTTATGAAAATTGAGTTTGTTTTTTGTTTTTCATATTTTTATTTTTATTTTTAGTGAATATTTTTAAAATTTTAAGTAATTTTTTTTTTACTTTTTTAAATGTACCTTAATTAGATGTATCTAAAAAGTAAAATATTTGTAAAAAAATATTTTAAAATTTTAATAAATACATAAAAATATAAAATATGTACTGAATTTTTATTTATTTATTTTTATATTTTTGGTATTTAGTGAATTTTTTAAAGATTTTTTTCCATACATATCATACTTTTTAAGTGTATTTTTGTTTGATGTATCAAAAAATTAAAAAAATTCAGTAAAAACAAAAAAATACAAAAAATAAAAAATTTCAATTTTCTAAAAAATGAATTCAAAAAATTCAAACAAAACAAGCTGATTATTATTTGTCAAACATGTTACTGTTGGATTGCAAGAAGGACATAAAAAACTTTTCCAATGGGAATGACTTTTCTCCAATTGGAACCGGAGATGAGTTGTCTGGGTTTGCCGGGCTTACCGTCCAATTTGTTGATCCAAATTGATCATTTTATTCAGCTTGCCAAACATATCATTCTTACAAAATATTAGGTGTTTTTTTTCTTTTTTTATATAGATAATTACATGATTAGATATCAAATGTGATATTGATAGATCATACATTTCTTTTTTTCTTTTTTTTTTTTTTTAAATATAATCTGATCATATAATTATTGATTTTTGATATATTTAATTTTTTAAATAGATGATAAACTCAACAGACTTAGAAGATGAACAGTTTGTTTCATTGGAGTGAGCCCATCAAATCTGCATTTCACATTTCCAGTCGGATCATCTAAAGAGAAACTTTAATCCGCATTTCAATCTCGTCCACTTCTCAACTTTTCCTTGAAGTAGAAATTGAATTGTCTAGCCACCTTGAAATGGTCAATCTCATCCATTTTTCAACTTTTCTTTGGAGTAGATATTGAATTGTAAAGTTGGACGCTTAAAATTTCTTAGCATGTGAAGGTACAATTTAGTGTATAGATTTTCTGCGTGCACGGCCCGAATGTGATAAACTTAAGCATCAAATCAATTGATGGACATTTAAAGTCAGAGATGAAATTAGAAGAAGATTATGGAGAGTTAAAACCTTCTTATTTCTGTGAAAAATCTTGTTTGTCTTAGCCCTTCTAAAAAAATATATATCTTATTTTATAAATATAATGATCACTTAGTATAAAACATATATATTTCATTCTTTTTTTATCTTGCATTATCTTTTTATTTTTTGCCAAAAACATTTCTTAATTGTTTCTAT
Source organism: Camellia japonica (assembly GCA_030407325.1). Classification (NCBI taxonomy): domain Eukaryota; kingdom Viridiplantae; phylum Streptophyta; class Magnoliopsida; order Ericales; family Theaceae; genus Camellia; species Camellia japonica. The sequence continues at coordinate 90,976,018 of JAPPVO010000010.1, read as the reverse complement.
GCTATTTGAATTTTTTTATTATTTTTTTTTTATCAACAAAAAAAAATTTCATTAAGTAGAATGCAAAAGGAAAGTACATATATAATTTATATATTGTATTGTATATATATGTGTATTCATATATATGGTGAAAAATTATTATCTATCTTCTGACTCTTCCAATAATAAAATTCTAATTCCATCTATGCTTAAAGCTAAACTATAACCACACGGCAAAGCATTACTTTTTCTTCATCAAGCTGGACATAACTTAAAAAAGTTTTTTAAGTTAAATAATATTATGCATAAACGGTTTCCCCACAAATTTTTTAAAGATATTAAAGTCAACATTGATAAATATATGTATGTCTTTTTTCAAAGCCAGCAACAAACAGGAATGGACCAAAAGCAAGGCCATTAGACCATTAGCTTGCCTCCAAATTGGAGGTGGTCTTATTTTTTGTAAGAGAAATTTTACTTTAGCCTCTGGTGATTAGTGGACGAGTGGATTATCTACCCGGGTTCAAAAATAATTACATAGTCACTCTATTATTTATGGATTAAAATACACTACTGTATAAATACCGAAATATTTATATAAGACTTTAATAATTAATACAATACTTATAAGACTATTTCACACTATATAAATAACGAAATATTTATCAATTTTAATTGATGTATTTATTATTTAAATTTATTTTTCCTTTTTTTTTTTTTAAAGTTGAAACAAATAGTTTTTTTTTTTCCCCTAGCATCTTGTCCTACCTATTTATTCATATGTAAGAAATTTATTTATCCCTAAATTGTTAAGATTTTATTAATAAATTTTAATTTTTATCTTTGAGTCATTAAATTTCTAATCGATGCATATTTGAAAAAATGCAAGTTATTCTTACATGATTAAAAAATTAAAAAATAAATATAGAAGTAAAAAAAAATCTAATTGCCTCACAATAAATTAAAATTAGTTAATAGGAAATGAAAGATCAAGAAATCATTAGAGAATAATAAAAACAAGGAAAAATTACCAGTAAATCCTATATGATAGAAAGTTGAACCATTTAGTCCTATGAATTTTCTTATGCACCATTTAGTCCCACTATCTACATCAGCAACATCAACAACATTATTAACATCATCAAAACATTAACTACATTAGCAACATTAACAAAACATCATAAAAAAAAATATATGTGAACATCATTAATTTCTAGATCAATTCCTCCTACAGTCTCGATTACAATTCAAAACACAAACAGATACGCGATCACATATATATATATATATATAAAAGCCCTAGATGTCGATCAATGTAAAAAAAAAAAAAAAAAAACTGAATGTTAACTCAAAAGCCCTAAATGACGATCTATATATATATATAATCAATGTCGATCATATATATATCTATATAAAAGCCCTAAATGTCGACGATCATCTTCTTCTTTCAGATCGATTTGGTGGGTACCCAGTTCGGAGTTGGGTCCCCCAGTGTTCCTATGCCTTCGAATATCTCTCTCGCCAATGATGGGTTTGTTTGCCCTAAACCCACTTTGCAAGGTATATATATTCACATTGTTTCAGTTCTGTTCCTGTCATATATTGATGGGTTTTTGATTTGATCTTTTATCTCTGTTTGGATACTTAGAATTTGTGGAAAGTGATGGAAGTTTGGAATTTTGTTAGATAAGATGAGATCTTGGAGAATTGGAGAAACTAATTTTGATGGGTTTTTGTTACTTTGATGTATTGATGATGGGTTCGATTTGATTTCTTTTGCTGCTGCTATTCAAATTTTTATCTCTATTTGTTTGCTTATTTTCAGTTCTGTTGATTCTATATATGCAGATTTGTAGATATTGGTATTAATGTTTAATGTTTGATGATGTTTAATGTTTAATGTTGATGATGATGTTTAATGTTTTATGATGATGTATAATGTTTAATGTTGAAGAATAATGTTTTATGTCTGATGTTTGATGTTTGATGTTTATGATGAATAATGTTTAATGTTTAATGTTTGATGATGTTTATTGTTTAATGTTGATGATGATGTTTAATGTTTAATGTTTGATGATGTTTAATGTTGATGATTTGATGTCGATGATGTTCAATGGTCATTAACATTGGGATAGAACCTAACGGTTCATAAGAAAATTCATAGGACCAAATGGGTTACAAGATACAAATTTGAGATTTATTGGTGCATGCCCCAATAAACAATTCCAATAATTTCTCATTTCTTACACCTAAAACTAAAATTAATCAATTAATTTGTTGTATGATACTTAAAATATATTTCTCCATCTTTATTTTCCTCATTTAAACTATTTTTATAAAATTAAATCTTAAATTTAATTTCTCACATTCATTAATCGTTAAATTTTTACATTATTATTTAATATTTCACCTTTATTTTGTTCTATTATTATTTATAGCGAAATGTTTATTATTTAATTATCTAATTTTTACTTTCTCCGTATATCTAGTACTCATATAATTTTATTGACAAGACTAAGAAATTAGACTCTAATACTAATTTAAACACACAACGAAATAAAACACTTTCTAACAAAAAATATAAATGTAATTTAATTTACCCTATTAAATATATATTAAATAATTATTTTTTTTCATAATTTTTTAAAAAATATAAATATAATTTCTTGACTCTATTTTTTTCACAAGTTTTTGACTTTTTATAAACAAAAAATAAAATAAAAATTCAACCATTAATTAAGGTGAGAACAAAAATTTAAGATTTAATTTAATAAAAATAGTTTAAATCAGATAAATAAAAATAGAGAAATAGATTTTAAGTATCATACATAACTAATTAATTGAGTATTTTATTATTCTCAAATAATTTCTCCATTCAAATAAAGATCAATTTTATTTTTAGTTGTAAGAAATGACAAATTGTTTGCATTGTTTATTATTCTCAAATGATTTCTTGATCTTTCATTCCCTATTAACTAATTTTAATTTATTGTCAGGGGATTAGAAGTCTAATGACTCAAAAATTAAAATTAAAATTTGAGAATGATATATGATTGCAAAAGATAAAATAATATTTCACAAAAATAAGTAATGCAAATTGCCTAAATACAATAAATCTATTTATTTTTACTTTTCAAATAATAAATGCATCACCTAAAATAATAAATTTTAGATTATTTATGTGGTGTGAAATAAGTCTTATATTAAATTATTAGGATATTATCTAATATTAATTTTAGAGAGATTATTTATTTTCAAGTATTTTATCAACAAAAATAAAGTCTTTTTTTTCGGCATTAAATGATTTAATAATGTCTTAATAATTTAAATATTTTATTTAATTTGCATGAAATCTAAGAATTTTATTAAATAATGGTAAAATATGTATGTATTTTTGATAGTATATATACAAAACTTCAGGAAATGTGAGTGAAATTTCTTATTTGAATTGACAAAGTAATTAATGGGCAATTTTGTCATTTTTGATATGACACCAACATGACATCAGCAAATTTTATTAAATAACCTAACAATGGGAGAATCTTGATAATAATTTTAAAAGTAAAAGAACTTAATATAATTATTGAAACCACAGTAATTATCAAAAGCCTCAAGTGTAATTTACCCAATATAATATTCACATATATTTTTGTTACTTTGGCTCTCATAAATAGAAATTCATTTATAAATTTATGACTTGTATATAAAGTTATGAAAAGTTATAAATTTAATGCCACATGATTTATTGATTTTAAAAATGATCTGAATTGTAATCTTTTCTATTTAAACATTTTGTTATTCTTTTATTTGAGAATATAGATAATTTTTGTTACCATTTTAACTTTTATATGTACTTTTTTGTTATTTTATTTAGAATAATTAAAAATGATGAAGATGGGTGGAGTTTTTGAGAAAATGCCAGGTAGAAGAGAGTATACTTAAAAGGTTAGTATTAAAAGTTTGAAAAACTCTAATACACTACTACATTTACTTTTATATATATATATATATATAATACATATACATATCGCCACCTGTGGAATTTGTTTGGTGAAAATAAAAGTTGTTTGGTTATAAATATTTACTTTTATTTTATTTGATCATAATAATTTTATCAAAGGTTAAAGCAGTAATTGTACATTTGCTATTAAGGTCTGTGAATTAATAACTTTGACAATGGAAATCAGCGTAATTTCAAAAAAAAAACAAAAAAAGAAAGGTAAATTACACTGACACCCGTAAGGTTTATATTTATTACAGTTCCCCCATCACCTTTTGGAAATTACATCTCCTCCCCTCCCCTTGAGGTTTAAAGTTTTATTACAGATTTTCCCCCTCAGCAATTTAATTTTTTTAAATACCAAGGGCAAATTACACTAACACCCCCTGAGGTTTATATTTATTATAGTTCTCCCCCTCACCTTTTGGAAATTACATCTCCTCCCCTGAGGTTTAAAGTTTCATTACAGATTTCCCCACTCAACAATTTAATTTTTTTAAATACCAATTTTGCCCTCATTGGGTAAATTACATTGACACCCCTCACATTTTAGAAACTACAATCCCCTTCCGAAGGTTTAAAGTAGCATTACCAATTGCCCCCTCAGTTAGTATTAGTTGGAAAAAAAATTATTTGAAAAAAAAATAATTGAAAAATAATTTTGCTAGTAAAATTTTTAAATTTTTGTTTAAAAACCAACGTAAACTTATTTTTTGAATTTACGTTTTTTTCTCAAATTTACAAACTTAGACAACCATTTATAAACCAAAAAATTATCAAATAAGTTTTTATGACAGTTTTTTAAATTTTTGTAAATATAAATTGAAAATTGAAAACGAAATGGTTACCAAATAGGCCTCAGATGGTAAAAATGTCGCAAAATTAACAAATAATTAAATAAGTTACTAATGTAAGAAATGACTTATCAAAATATTCTTAGGCTATGTATGGTTTGATTTTTAGAAAAAACATTTAAAAATTAAAAATTAATGTGGTTAAGAAATAAAAAATAAAAAATAATTATCATTTAAGGGTAAAAAATAATTATCATTTTAACTTTTGGACAAGTTATGTACATACGTATGGCTGTTTCAATTTAATTTGTAAAAAATTATTTCTAACCACTCAAAAGATAAAAATTATATAAAAATGATAACTATTTTTTATTTTTTATTTCTTAACCAAATTAATTTTTAATTTTTAAAATTTTTTTCTAAAAATCAAACCATACATAACCTAAGAATCTTTTGATAAGTCATTTCTTACGTTGATAACTTATTTAATTGTTCGTTAATTTTACGACATTTTTACCATCTGAAGCCTGTTTGGTAACCATTTCGTTTTCAGTTTTCAATTTATATTTACAAAAATTTTAAAAATTGTCATAAAAACTTGTTTGATAATTTTTTTGGTTTATAAATAGTTGTCTCAGTTTGTAAATTTGAGGAAAAAACGTAAATTCAAAAAATGAGTTTATGTTAGTTTTTAAACAGAAATTTAAAAATTTTACTAACAAAAATTTTTTTCAAATAATTTTTTTTTCAATGAATTTTTTTTCCAACTAATACTAACCGAAGGGACAATTGGTAATGCTACTTTAAACCTTAGGGAAGGGATTGTAATTTCTAAAATGTGAGGGGTGTCAATGTAATTTACCCAATAAGGGCAAAATTGGTATTTAAAAAAATGAAATTGCTGAGAGGGGGAATCTGTAATGAAACTTTAAATCTCAGGGGGGAGATGTAATTTCCTAAAGGTGAGAGGGGAACTGTAATAAACATAAACCTCAAGAGGTGTCAGTGTAATTTACCCCAAAAAAAAAATAGAATTTTTTTTTATAATTATCAGATACCTCAAAGCAAGGCTGTATAATTAACCCATTTCATTTTTATGTGTCCCTAACACTATGTTTGGGAATTTAGGACAGAAAAGAAAAGAAAGGATTACTTAAGTTATAAAAGAAAAGAAAAGCAAAAAAAGAAATGATTGTAGTTTCTCTCCTTCTTGTTTGGTTAGATTTCATAAGAGAAAATAAAATAAACTGTTTTATGTTATATTACCAAAAGCCCTTGAGGATATAAGTGTCAATCATTTTATTTCTTTTATTTTTACAGTGACAAAATTGGTATTATGAAAATATAAGAACCTTTTGGTTTCTTTTCTCTCCCAATCTCTCCACTTTTGGGAAGATTGAAAATAAGGGTTATAAGAGAATTGAGTTTCTATTCATTTTTCCTCGTTTCTCTTCACTTAAGTTATCCAAATAAGTAAAGAAAATACATATCTCTCTATTTTTTTTTATTTTCTCTCTAAATCACTCAATCCAAACATAGTGTAAAGCTTCTTCTCAACCAAACTTGAGCATCAAGTCTGTTAAGGGTAGGGATGGGCGCGGGTCAGTTGCGGCCACAGAACCTCCAATCCACCATTCATCCGCCAGATTGGCAAATTGGAGAAAATCAATCCGCATACGTCCGCCAATCCAGCGGATGTGGATTGAGCGGATTGGTGGTTTGGCGGATGGATGCGAATCGGTTTGGCGGTTTAAAATTTTATAAATTTTTAACATAATTTAACTTGTGCACTTCAAAAAAAAAAAAAAAAAAGAATAAAGTATTTTAGTCAATGACTTAAAAAAATATTACAATTACTGCATGCCTCATCCAAAGTAAGAAAGTTTGAAACTTCAGAATATCACAATCACTGCATGCCTCATCTACATACTACAATCACAGCATGTCTCATTCACATAAAGTATTACAATCTGTGGTTCTTAAAATATAAAACCAATTCAAACCACCAAAACCATGAACAGAGCAGTAGTAGAGATTGTATGTCTCTGTATTGTTACATCTATATCTGTTTTTGAAAACAAAAACCAACCAGCATATATCATATTTTCTATTTATTATTTTTAGAGGTAGATTTAAAAACCAAAAAATATAGATAAATAATACATTTATTTTTTTCAATTCAAAAAAGATATTCAAGTTGAAAACTTTTTTCAATAGAATATTTAAACTCTTTTTTAATTGAAAACACAAACAAAATATTTAAATAAACTAAAAACACAAAGTCTTATAAATTACTAGGGGTGCTCGCGACTTCGCGGTTCGATTGCGGCCAAACGAATCTCAAATCCGCCATCCGTCCGCCAGATTGGCGGATTGGAGAAAATCAATCCGCAACCGTCCGCTTGTCATCACACATCCGTCCAAAATGTGGCGGATCGGTTCGGTTCGGTCGGTTTTGGAGGATCGGTATATTCCCTGCTCACCCCTAGCTAAGGGGGATGTCAAGTCTTCCTTCAATTGAGAGGGATGTTAATTTATGTAGAAAAAATAACATTTACAGTGTTTAGTTTTAATTTTTTGAATTCAATTTTATGAAAATTGAGTTTTTTTTTTTTAGTGAATATTTTAAAAAATTTAAGCATTTTTTTTTTGGGGGTACTTTTTTAGATGCATAGATGTATCAAAAAGTAAAATATTTGTAAAAAAGTATTTTAAAAATTTAATAAATATGTAAAAATACGAAAAATGTATTGAATTGTCATTTTTTATTTTATATTTTTGGTAATTATCGAATTTTTTTTAAAATTTTTTCATAAATGTCATACTTTTTAAGTGTATTTTTGTTAGATGTATCAAAAAATTAAAAGAAATTGCTTAAAATATTTTTAAAAATTCAGTGAAAACAAAAAAAAAATACGGAAAATAAAAAATTTCAATTTACTAAAAGTGAATTCAGAAAACTCAAACCAAACAAACTGATTATTATTTATCAAACATGTTACAGTTGGATTGCAAGAAGGTCATAAGAAACTTTTTCAATGGGAATGACTTTTCTCCCATTGGAATAGGAGATGAGTTTTCTCGGTTTGGCGGGCTTACTGTCCAATTTGTTGATCCAAATTAATCATTTTATTCTTTCCGAAGATATCATTCTTACAAAATATTTGTCAAACATGTTACAGTTGGATTGCAAGGACTTAAGAAACTTTTTCAATGGGAATGACTTTTCTCCCATTGGAATAGGAGATGAGTTTTCTGGGTTTGGCGGGCTTACTGTCCAATTTGTTAATCCAAATTAATCATTTTATTCTTTCTGAACATATCATTCTTACAGAATATCAGGTTTTCTTTGGAAATTGATAACCACATGATTAGATGTCAAATGTGATTTTGATAATAAATCATACATTCCTTTTTCTCTTTCTTTTTCTTTTTTTTAAATATAATCTGATCATATAATTATCGATTTTTGATGAATTTAATTTTTTAAATAGATGATAAACTCAGGGACGGAACTAGGAGAAGACTATGAGAGGCCATGGCCCTCCTATTTCTGTGAAAAATATAGTTTGTCATAGCATTTTAAAAATATATCTCATTTTATACATAAAATGGCCCCGGTATAAAAAATACATCTCATTTTCTCCTATATCTTGCGCTCTCTTTTTATTTTGCGCCAAAAAAATTTCACCATATTATAAATTACTTCTATGGTATTTGAATTTTTTTGTGTATATACATAATTTATATATCATATTGTATATGCATGCGTGCATGTGCATATAGTGAAAATTTTTTATTTGTCTTTTGATCCCCCAGTGATGAAATCCTAGTTCCGTCTCTAAATAAACTCAACAGACCGAGAAGATGAACAGTTTGTTTCATTAGAGTGAACCCATCAAATCCGCATTTCACCTTTCCAGTTGGATCGTCTAAGTTCAATCTCGTCCATTCCTCAACTTTTCCTTGGAGTAGAAATTGAATTGTCCAACCACCTTGAAATGGTCAATCTCGTCCATCTCTCAACTTTTCTTTGGGGTAGATATTGAATTGTAAAGTTGGACGCTTAAAATTCCCTAGCATGGGAACGTACAATTTAGTGTATAGATTTTCTGCGTGGCCCTAATGTGATAAACATAAGCCCTAATGTGATAAACATAAGCATCAAGTCAGTTGATGGACATTTAAAGTCAGGAATGAAATTAGAAGAAGAAGATTACGGAGGACTATAACCTTCTTACTGTGAAAAATTTTGTTTGTCTTAACCTTTCTAAAAAAATATGTATCTAATTTCATAAATATAATGATCTCTTAGTATAAAACATATATATTTCATTCTTTTCTTATCTTGCATTATCTTTTTATTTTTTGTAAAAAAATTTCTTAATTATTTCTATGCTATTTGAATTTTTTTATTATTTTTTGATCAAAAAATAAAATAAAATAAAATTCATTAAGTAGAATGCACAAGGAAATTATATATAATTTATATATTGTATTGTACATACATGTGCGTTCATATATATGGTGAAAAATTATTATTTGTCTTCTGACTCTTCCAATAATAAAATTCAAATTCCGTCTATGCTTAAAGCTAAACTACAAATGAAAAGGAAACCACACGGTAAAAACTTTTTCTTCCTCAAGCTGGACATAACTAAGTGCATAAATGTCTCTATCGACTGACTTGAGCATTGATTCTAGCATGACATCAAGCGACTCGATAAATAATTTTTAGTTGGTTAAAAAAGTTTTTAAGTTAAATAATGTTATGAACAAACGGTTTCCTCACAAATTTTTTAAAGATATTAAAGTCGACATTAATAAATATAAGTATGTCACCCACCCACGAGATGGCCTAGTGGTAAGGGCGAGCACGAGACTGTGTGGGTAAGGCACATGATCATAAGTTTGATTTCTTCTGAAATTAAACTCGTGATTTAAGCAGGAGTCCCTGCGGTGGATTACTATGATTGCTCCCGAAAATTAGTCCTGTTGCAACCACTGGAGGTGTCCTCATCATCAAAATAAATAAATAAATAAATATATGTATGTCTTTTTTCGAAGCCAGCAACAAACAGGAATGTACCAAAAGCAAGGCCATTAGGCCATTAGCTTGCCTCCAAATAGGAGGTGGTCTTATTTTTGTAAGGGAAATTTTACTTTAGCCTCTGGTGATTTAGAAGACGTGTGGATTATCTACCCGACGTTCAAAAATAATTACGTAACCGCTTTATTATTTATGGATTAAAACACACTATTATATAAAGACTAATGTTAAAGATCTCAAATATTCTATTAAAAATTTTACTAAATGTCTCGCATGAGTGTGGGACCCACACAATGTAGATCCCGTGTAGGTCCTATACCCATGTGCAACATTTGGTAAAACTTTTGGTAGAATTTTTGGGGCCTTTAGCATTTTTGCTATATCAATAAGGAAAAATTACTCATAAATCCCATTTGGGAAAATGTTAGTCCATTTAGTCCTACATATTTTTTTGTAAATCAAATAGTTTGTAGTATGTATTATTAATTTGATTTAATAATATTTGAATTTATTTGTTCGCCCCTTATTGTGATTATGTTTTTTTTTTTTGGGGGGGGGGGATTGAGTGTATGTGGATAAGGTATGGTTTAACATTTTCATTTTTTTCAGGGATTACGTGGAGTGCTTGTGGGGATTATTGATGTTACCTACTTACTGTTACATTATTGATGTTAAATCATTCCGTTTTAATGTTGTAATATTTTCACTGGTTTGGGGGTTACCAGTGATTGCAAATGTGATGTCGTGCATGTATGTAATGTAACAGACGCATGGTGTTGTAGCTAATGTTTATATGATTAGGTGTGTATTTTGTAATGTTGAAGGCTAGTGGGAGGATGTATGCCTGAAAATGTTGGTGGGGTTTGATGGTAGTAGGAGGTAGTGGCTCACTACAAGAAAAAGCATCTTTGGCGACTAGAAATACACCTTTGGTCACTGAAAGTATAGGTTTTGGCGACTAAAAAAGCATTAGTAGCCAAAAGTGAGGATTTTTGGTGACTAAAAAAATTTAGAAGCCAAAAGTATAGGTTTTGGCGACTAAAAATCTGTTTGGTGGCTAATATATGGCTTTTAGCGACTAAAAAAATTTTAGTAGCCAAAGGTAAGGCTTTTTGGCGACTAAAAAAAATTTAGTAGCCAAAAGTGAGGCATTGGGCGACTAAAAAGATGTTTGGTCGCCAAAAGTGAGGCTTTTACCGACTAAAAAAATTTTAGTAGCCAAAAGTAAGGCTTTTTGGCAACTACAAATAATTTAGTAGCCAAAAGTGAGGCATTGGGCGACTAAAAAGATGTTTAGTAGCCAAAAGTGAGGCTTTTTGGCGACTAAAAAGAAGTTTAATCGCCAAAAGTGGTAATTTTAGCGCGGGAATTAAATTTTTTAACGACTAAAAAATAATTAGTAGCCAAAAGTATAGAATTGGCGACTAAAATTATGTTTTGTCGCCAAAAGTGGTCTCTTTTTTTTCCCTAGTAAATAATTTATTTTTTCATAAATTATGTTCAATAAAAAATAATTATCTTTATATATATACATTTATATTAATACAGGTCTATGCACTATATAAATAATATATGTTGCATATATAATTATGTGGTGTTATAGTTGTGTGGTTGAAAGAGTGCTTTGTATAAGGCTTATGGTGTGAGAGGTTGATGGTTCGAATCTCCACAAGAGCTAGTGAGTGTAATTTTTTTTTTTTTTTTCGCGAATGAGCTTTTGGCGACTAAAAGGTTTGGTCACCGATTCCTTGAGTATTGGCGACTAAAACATTGGTCGGTAAATATATAATTTAAAAAAATATAATTGACTATTGGCGACTAAAAATTTAGTCGCCAAATGTATAATTTAAAAAATATAATTGACTATTGGCGACCAAAGTTTTGGTCGCTAAAGACTTGCTTTTTGGCGACTAAAAGTTTTTTAGTCGCTAATACCTTTCCCGACTGTTTTCCAGCGACCAAACCGGCGACTAAAAAATTTAGTCGGGGAAACTTAAAAACCGACTTTTGGCAACTAAAAATTTAGTCGCCAAATGTGTTTTTTCTTATAGTGGCTGTTGATTGTCGGGGATTGTTGGACTGTGTCGATGATGTGTTATGTGGTTGGTGTTTGGTGCTAATGTTATAGGTTGTTAGTAGGAGGCTTAATGGTACGACAATGCGGCTTTAGGCTAATGTTATGTAAGTAAATGTGAGCGTTACAACCCACACACCTCCCCAGGAACCAAATTTGCATATTTACCCTTATTCACACACCCACCCACAACAATATACACACAAAGTTCCATCTTTGCCCTCACACACCCACACACCCCACACCCACGATATTCATCTCTCTCTACATTCTCTATTCAAACCGGTGAACACCATTGCTCAAAACACTCATCAAAGACGTCTTCGGTGGTGGTGCTCAACACAGTTGGAACTTCACATTGGAGATTTAGTAGGTGAGTTATCATTTATTTTAGGGTTTTATGTACTTATCTCCATTGGCATGAAGTTTGTATTTGAATGAATTGTTCGACACTAGATTTTCGGTCCCTAAATTTGTTTGGCACTTGATTTTTGGACAATACCATTTTGTATGGTTGGTGACTATCGAACATGTTCAAATGTAGATTGCCAAATATATAAAATATGTTCCGACAGATACTGTCACACAAGTTTTTTTTTTTTTGAAAATTAATGTAGGGAGACAATAATGTGAATGAACCTTATATTAAATGAATAATGAACTCAAATTATGTAGCTTGCATTTTTTTGGATCTTCAAGCAATGGGTTCATGTCTTCGCCTACATTAGTTATATTGCTTTATGTTTATTTTTGTGTGCTTTTCTAGTTTTTTCTCACCCCAAAGGTTTGTCAAAACCAACAACTCTGTTCTCATTCTTGTCATTATGATAATCATGGTTAATATTGTCCCCCTAGGGACCCTAGCTGCTTAGGCAGTATTCCCTCAATAAAGAGATTCAACTTTGAGTCTCCTTGCCTTACCTATGAAGCAATAATCATGGTTTATATTGTGATGGCATTATGGTTGTTAAGGCCAAACAAATCCTCTTTTGCAGGTCAAATCTATAAAAAAAAAACAATAAAATAAGATTTAAAAAATGGTATTAGGATGTAGAAGTTGGAATTTGAAGTCCAGGTTGAATGAGAGATGAGCACCACCAGGCAGGAAAACTCGTGGATAGATCCAGAATTCTTATGGTTGGGGAAGCTATACCATAAACTTATACATGTATTGTCCTTGTGTAGCCATAGTAGCATTGCAATGTCCCTAACTGACACCGATTCACCTTGTCTTGTCAGCTATGGTTGTGTCATTTAAAGCAAGCTTATTTTAATACATGTAATATTCAGGACATTTGTACATTGCACAAAAATTTTCTACACTGGTAGATTTGTGAAGTTTCATTAATTTGAAGATTTAACCACCTGCTTGTGGATATTCCAATATGTTGATTTGAATTAAGCTTTCTAATCATGACTTTCTTGCGGATCAGATTTTGGTTTCTGAAACTCGTCATGATGGCCTTAACTGCTTCTCTCCCTCACTTGCTTGTATACTAATTTTTGCATACAATTGAACTTAATGACATTAGCATATTACTCGCAGCATTTAAAATGATGTACTTCGCCTCATGACAAGGGTTCATTTTAGTGATTTGACAAAAGTCTCAAAACACACTTCTGTTAACTTTATTGTTTTCTATTTCATTTTTAGAAATGGATAACCCTTCGCGCATTCCACCCACTGCCTCAGAAAGACGACGTCGTGCATTAACTAATACTAGTCGTGGCCAAGGTCGAGGTCGAGGTCAGGGTAGAGGTCGGGGTGATGATATTGTGTTGGAGGAAGCACCTCAAATCTTGGAAGAGGATGTGATCGATAATGGTTCAGGGGATGATGATGATGCTACCGATGTAGATTAGGCTGAAGAGGTACTCACTGGTCCGTTTCTTGGGGGGGCATCAGATCCATCAGTACTAAAGAGCTTCAATGCATATATTGCAACAGCTATATAAGAGCAAAAGGTAGTATATTTTTTATCCATGTTTGTTTCAGTTAATTATTTATTGAACAAAATTATTTATGTAAATTATTACTTACCTTGCAGGAGAGGAATCCCTTAAGGTGTTATAATCATGCGTCCAAGATTCTTGAGTAGCGGTGGTGGTCAAGAACTGACAATAGAAGGTTTAGAGACATTGTGCAGCTGTCAGGCCTATCTTCTTTGGTCCATTGCACATATCGGTTCGCGAATAGGATTGTCATATCTGCATTTGTTGAGCGATGGAAACCAGAGACAAATACTTTCCATTTGACAGTTGGTGAGATGACAATGACATAGGATGATGTGGGTACCATCTTGGGGATCCCTATCACAGGTAGATCAGTTAGTGCTACAACTTTAACAGATCAACAGACACATGCACTTGCGGTAAATGACTTGGGAGTTTATGATGCTGAAGCAACTAAGGAGCTATCATCTGCTAGGGGACAATCAGTGAAGCTGGAATGGTTACGAAGTAAATTCAGTGGTTGCAAAGATTCAGACACCAAGGAATCCATAGCTTGTGCCGCTAGAGCGTATTTGCTATTTCTATCGGGATGTACACTGTTCAGCAATAAGAGTGGGACGAGAGTTCCTATTGTGTACTTGCAGTTATTGATGGATTTGTCTGATATTCATACATATGCTTGGGGTGCAGCTGCATTGGCATATTTATACTGACAGTTGGGATTTGCCATGAGATCAGCTGTTCGACAGATGGCTAGTTACATGACATTGTTGGAGGCATGGATTTATGAGTATTTCTGGCCATTTAGACCTCACCAAAACATGGAATATTCTGTACAATTGCCTCACGTGCATCGATGGACTCCTCGTCGGGAAGCTGGCTCAACTATATCACACCTACAGGCGTTACGGGAGGAGCTTAATAGATTGGCATTTGATGAGGTATACCAATTAATATTAGTTTAATTAAGTTTTCTCATTACATGTCACTTATCAAGATTTCATTCGTGTTTCTCTCTTAGGTCACTTGGGATCCATATCGACATTGCCGTCAACATCACCCATGTCATAAGATCACATTCTATACTGGCTATTTGAAGTGTTTGGATGTAGTTGAACCCTGTCATCCTAAAAGGGTTCTTAGACAGTTTGGTCGGGTTCAGACCATCCCACTTGCGCCACTCGACCATGTTCGTGCTGTTAGAGGTGTGACAGCAGGCCGATATAGAGTGATGTATCAGTATCTTGATCAAATATGGGAGAGTTGGGATAATCATATTTTATCTGCTCGGAGGAGAAGTACCCCAGTCAGACGTCCAACTGATTGTGTTGATGGTTACATGCAGTGGTATACAACCATCACACACTTATATATCCAAAACCCCATACATTAGTATGGTTTTGACCCATGTGCACAGGATAGTCGATTTGACATACAGGATGTTGAGGTATGACAATATTGCTCACACATTGTTTACATTTTTTTTGAAGATGGCGCGTGTTAATTACATTTGTATTTGTTCTTAATGCAGCGTATTGATCACGCACTACGGATTGCCCATCCTATCATCGAGGCGAGCCATGATGCTAGTGTTCGTGAGCCAGATAGGTTATATGAGGCCATTGAGAGGATGGCACATGTTCTTCAAGGTCAACAAATTGATGAGGCTAGGCCTAGTTCTATTCCACTTCGAACATACAATCGTAGGAGACGAGTAGATGAAAGGTAGTTGGTTATGTGGTAATCTTGTTTTGTTATTTTGTAATGGAAAAGAAGTACTATTTTGATGTTTTTGTTGGTTTCTAATGAACAAGAATTACTCTACCAATATTTTGTAATGAACAAGTATTCATGGTTTGTATTTTTGGTAATGAAGAGGAAGTATTATGTCATTGCGTTTGATACACCGCAATGAACAAGTAGACCCATGTGCATTAAATTAACTCAAAGTTTAATCCAACTCAACTATTTAATTGTTAGTCATTACAAAAATGTATCGGTAACTTTTTGAATTGCATAACTATAGCTCAACTCAACTCACATACATCATTACTCATCAAGGTTAATATAATCAAATGTCTCTCTAGTAGCTACCCCTGAATGAACAACTTGTTTAAAATGCTCAATTCGGCAACTATATGTAGTATTCCATCCAGCCGTACAAGAATGATAAAACTTGCACCAATTGGTACTATCGTGGAACTGGATGACCTAGTAACATGAACACCTACATTGACAAAGCTTAAGTGTGAGAGCGATGCAGTACAAAAAAAATGTATTACACAAACTATAATCTATACCTAGACAAAAATGATTCTCATTAACAAACCCAATACAATCTCATGCCGTTGAACTTGTGATATTGGCACTGATCGAGGGGAGGAATATAAAGGCATTGTTGTATGATAGTGGTACAATACCACATTAAACAAATGCAATAAGATGACCCATGTCACATAGTTATTCAACAGTGCTACCTGGATTGGCCTCAAGTATGATAGAATAGGGTCAGTTCTTCAATCCGTCATGTGAACCATATACATGAGTGTAATGGTCTATGTGTTGCAATTCCTATAGAAATCACGCCTAACTGACCCCATTCAGCCTCTGTAACCCATCCCAGCAATGGCCCTAAACCCACAATTGCCATCAGCATCTACATCCTTGATAAGACGTATGTAGGGCTTCAATCCAGCTGGGAGGGCATCAACATATGAATAAGTCGTATTTGTATGAGTCCGATATACCTATTCAACAGGGAAGGCATCAACACATGAACAACAAAACACGTAATTTATCATAAACAAAAATGTAAGTAAAAAATGATTACATGTACCTGCTCTTTGGCAGGCCGTTTTTTATGTACTTTGACAGAATCTTGTGTGGGGATCTGGGTGCCCATAGGTGAGTGGCTATCATGTCCAAACTGAACTAGCTCAAATGCACATGGGTCTCGACGCGTAGATACATCTATCTTTTTATGTCCATTACCTCAAGGGTTGGGCTTCACATCCGGCTCAATGAGAAAACTACTTTGTGGATCTGCAATCTCTCCTAACTTATGTAGAATTCCCAACTACATAGTGTAATCAGATGCATTGAATCGCTTAAGTATGAGATCAAACTTTGGTTCACAACTCAATTCCACTTTATCATTCTTCAACTTTTGTACTACCTCAAGAGTCCTCCAGTGTGGGTTAATGCTATCAAGTGGTATTGGACGACCTTGCCGGATGTAATCCGTAATCTCATGGGCACACGGTAACCCATGTGTTCATTGAACAACACATCCACATACTGAAGCATCAATGCCAATATCATTCACTCGCTTACTCTCCGTTAAGACATGATCTAATGCAGTAATAGAGATATTGCCTTGGAGCTCTCTAAAATGGGATGGTTTGAACTGGTGTTGTACAACGGTTAAACTCTTCTCAAATGCTGCCTTAATGTCAACATGCTGCAACTCAAGCAAACTATGGATCTTGGTCCAAGAACACTCAAAATTTACTTGGTTAGAACCAAGTTGCCATTTCAGTTTTGCATGTGCACTTTCAGCCCAGTGTACAATGGAAACAATTAACATAATTAAGTTTAAATAATCAAAATCATAATGCCTAATAGTGTAAGGTAGACAAATATATATTTACCTGTTGGTTGTAACATTCCCGAAGTGCATACAACTATCTGTCCATACGGCAACAAACTTATCTTTATCTGGAATTAACCAACTTTGTGACACATATTGCACTGCCTCAAGATATGTATCAAAATCTGCAAGTAGCCTAGCAAGGTGTTCATTGTATTCAAGCTCAATTGAGGAGAGTACTAAGAAATTCCATAAAGAGATAAACTTGTCCCATTCCTCCTTACTCTTAAACATTTTCTTGCATTTTGCCAGTACATTTCTACTAATATGCCATCAGTATAATAAATGTCGAGATGTAGAAAATACCCTGTCAATAGCATTCATCAAAGCAAGCTCCCTGTCCGTGACAATCATCTCAGGAATAACAATGTCGTCCAAGAGACTACGCAATGTAGTTAACACCCAAACGTAGTTATCAATCTGCTTAAATTGGAGATATGCAAAGGCTACGGAGAATGACATATCAGTGGATGTCACACCAACTATCTCAAGAAGAGGAAGACGATATCGATTTGTCTTATATGTGCAGTCCATGATCAACACCTTTGGAAATGAACGGAGCAAATCTAAACTGACAGGATGTGCCCAAAACAAGTCTGTGACAGTCATCGTGTTATTGTCACACCTAGACCGCTCAATGTAATTATGCTTTTCGAACTCATCCAACAAATGTTGCATTTGTGATCTCCTAGCTTTCTCAATAACATTATTCCTATGACGTACATTGTAAATGGTTTTCATAGTGGTCACATTCAAAGCATCATTTCGTTTCAATGTAACCAAAATCTCTTTCGGTCTGACCATGCTTTTGGATATATCCACTAATAATGATGTTTCCTCCTCAGATAATCTCCCTGCAAATGAATGTCCTTCAAAATGTTTAGCAAGAGCATGTTATGCATTCCACATGCTACATCTACCATCCAATCATCATCAGCCATCAACTTACGAGCCCTCAACTCAAAGGGACACCTGCATTTCTTTGTACCCGTTATCTTCACAATTTTTTTGCTTGAATCATTTCCTTTTAATTTCTTATGAGCTCTGTATTAACCATTTTTCTCACAGGCAAGATATATCCTTGGTGTCCTCTGACCACCACCATAGTCTCATGTCTTGATGAAAATCACAAACCCATTTTTCCTTCCAACGTCCCGTACCCAACCGAGCAATTATTCTTTGCTCTTGAAAAGCTACAAGTCAAATTCAACAAAGTCATTAAACATCCAAAAAGAAAAAGAAAAAAAATACTAATTTTCGACATGAGACTACCTCATTAGTAATAAATTGACTCGTGTAGTCAACAAGACCCTAGATCCAACATTACTGCATTCCACGGATGCACAGTTCTAGAAAAAAAAAATTATAAATGTTCGGCAGTACAGAGTCGAATTAAATGAAATTGTTCGATTTTTGTTAACCGAATATATTAATAGTGTTCGACTCTTATCAACCAAATATTTTGGAAATGTTCGACCATAGTAATCCCAACAAATGCAACTTGTTCGGTTGCAGTTAGTCAAACAAATGCAACTTGTTCGATTGTAGTTAGTCGAACAAATATAAATTGTTTGGTTGTAGTAAGTCGAACAATGATATATTATCCACCTCTGGTTAACCGAACTGTACCAACGATTTACCACTCAACAAGTAAACGAAAACCAAAACCAAAACAACAAAAAATAACATTTTCCTTGCTCCATTGGTCTGAATCAGAATTATCAGATGCATCCTTCATTGAATCCATTCAAAATCTTCAAAAATACTATATCTTTTTATTATTTGTTGAAAGGTTTTTGGTTTTGGTTTTAGGGTTTTTGGATTCTTAGCATAGAAGATACGTAAGGAACAAGTTTGAAATTGATGATTTATATTATATTCATTCTTGTTCTTTATGGTAAATACACAAATGGTGTGTATCATGGCTTGTCCTCTATAGTCATTTCACTTAAGGTTAAAATTGTAATAAAAAATTAATTAATTAATGGTTTTCCTTGAGAGGAAAGGTGGTGTGTAAATAGAGCCTTCCCACAATATAACCCTTCAAATAGCCAACCCATGTGTTACATTCATGGGCTCAAGCGTAATTAACATTGAAATGGGACCAATTAGTCTACAAAATAAATTGCAAGACTAAATGGTTCAAACTATCTAAACTTGGGATTTATTGGTGCTTTCCCCAATAAATAAAGAAATATTTATATAAGACTCTAATAATTAATAAAATACTTATAAGACTATTTCACACTATATAAATAACGTAATATTTATTAATTTTAATTAATTTATTTATTATTCAAATTTATTTTTCCTATTTTTTAAGTTGAAACAAATAGATTAATTTTCTAGCAATTTGTTCTACTTATTTATTCATATGTAAGAAAATTATTTATCCCTAAATTGTTAAGATATTATTAATAAATTTTAATTTTTATCTTTGAGTCGTTAAATTTCTAATCGTTGCATATTTGAAAAAATGCAAGTTATTCTTACATGATTAAAAAATTAAAAAATAAATATAGATGTAAAAAAAATCTAATCGCCTCACAATAAATTAAAATTAGTTAATAGGCAATGAAAGATCAAGAAATCATTTGAGAATAATAAACAATTCAAATAATTTCTCATTTCTTACACCTAAAAATAAAATTAATCAATTAATTTATTGCGTGATACTTAAAATATATTTCTCCATCTTTATTTTTCTCATTTAAACTATTTTTATTAAATTAAATCTTAAATTTAATTTCTCACCTTCATTAATGGTTAAATTTTTACATTATTATTTAATTTTTCACTTTTATTTTGTTCTATTATTATTTATAGCGAAGTGTTATTATTTAACCTATCTAATTTTACTTTTTCCATATAAATAATACTCATATAATTTTATTAACAAGACTAAGAAATCAGACTCTAATACTAATTTAAACACACAACGAAATAAAACACTTTCGAACAAAACATATAAATGTAATTTAATTTACTCTATTAAATATATATTAAATTATTGTTTATTTTTCATAATTTTTTTAAAAATAAATATAATTTCTTAACTCTATTTTTTTCGCAAAAAGTTTTTGACCTTTTATAAACAAAAAAAAAATAAATAAAATAAAATAAAAATTCAACCATTAATGAAGGTGAGAAATTTCTTTTTTAAGATTTAGTTTAATAAAAATAGTTTAAATGAGATAAATAAAAATAGAGAAATAGATTTTAAGTACCATACATAACTAATTAATTTAGTATTTTATTATTCTCAAATAATTTCTCTATTCGAATAAAGATCAATTTTAATTTTAGGTGTAAGAAATGACAAATTGTTTGAATTGTTTGTTATTCTCAAATGATTTCTTGATATTTCATTCCCTATTAACTAATTTTAATTTATTGTGTGGGGATTAGAAGTTTAATGACTCAAAAATTAAAATTAAAATTAAAATTTGAGAATAATATATGATTGTTTATATTAAACTCGCATTTTCAAAACATAATTTATATTTCCAAAACATATACAATACTGATAAACAAATTCTCAATACTGAATACACAATTCATATTTTCAAAACATATACAATGTTTATATTAAACTCGCATTTTCAAAACATAAACAACATATACAATGTTTCCATATTTCATTAACATAACAACAATACAATACATGATCAAACATTAATAAACAAGTCCGGATACTTCTCATTGACTTCCAACTCACGTTCTTAGGTTGCTTCCTTAACCCCATGATGTTTCCACAATACCTTAACCACAGGATTGTCTTGCCTCGCAAGACTTGGTCCCGGGTATCTAAGACTCTCACCGGTCTCTCCTCATATGAGGCATCTCCATCTAGCTCTAAATAAGTCCAATCCAACATGTGCGATGGATCTGGCTCATACTTCTAAAGCATGCTAATATGAAACACATCATGAACCCCAGAAAGCTGTGGCGGCAAGGCCAAATAATAAGCTATCTCTCCAATCCGCTCAAGGATCTCAAAAGGCCCAATGAATCGAGGGGAAAACTTCTCACTCTTCCCAAATCTCATTAAACCTCTCCTAGGTGATATCTTCAAGAATACATGGTCTTCCACCTCAAAAGACAAATGTCTCCTCCTACGGTCGGCATAACTTTTCCAATGACTCTGGGCAGTAGCCAACCTCTTACGGATAAGTGTAACATTCTCTGTCGTTTCCTGGACTAACTTTGGACCCAAAATAGGTGCATCACTATAGACACCCCATTTTTTGACGGCCCTTACGACTTGGACGTCATCACTTGCACACCCAATGATGAGTGTATATGCTTGTCAAGTGCTCGAAGTCCTCAGCAGAATGCCATAGCTTTGAACTTTTCAAACCCTACACCCATGTTGCCTTGTTTTTGGACCAAAACCTTGGATTTTCAAGCCTGCAACCTCTGGTGGCCTGCCGGCCACTTCTATGGGCTGCCGGCCATTGCTCTTGGTTGCCGGCCACTGATGTGGCCTGCTGGCCACAAGTGATGGCTAGCCGGCCACCAATGTCTTTTGCAAATATTTTGTGATAGTTGTGCCAGCTGTTTGCACAGATGCTGGCATCTACTCCCACGTGTATGGCTGGATGTTTTTGAGGGAGATCCATGTTATCTATATATAGGAGGCCTCCCTTCTTGCCATGGGGTTAGAAAAATTTTGGAGCAAAATTTTTCCTCCCTCTCCCTCTCTTGCAAATTTCTCAACCTTTGCCTATACACTCTTCACCTTTGCCTATACACTCTTAACCAAACCTCTCCATCTTTGAGCTAAGGTGTCTTTGAGCCTTGTTTGAGCTCTTGAGGTGGTGTTTGCCTTGGTTTATTGCTTAAAAGCGATCTCTTCTTCAAGAGGTATAAAGCTTTACCACTTCACTTGCTTTATTTACTCTTTTTCTTACTATTTTTCAACTTTTTTTAGGCTGTAAAAACTCTGTATTTTGGGGCTGAAACTTGGGTTTTAAGTTCAATAAAGGTTGAGGGGTGGTCCACCATTCTTTACAAATTGCTTTCAAGGACTTTACCCTTGTGTTTCCCACCTTTGCACTATCTTTTTTTGAGCTTTTGAACACTAATTTTTAGAATTATTTTAGTGGCTAAAACCACATTTTGAAGTCCAAAATTGGAGGGGTTAGCCTCCCCTCCTTGTGTTTTGCTTATTAGCCTAGCATGATCAATGTTTTAGCTTATTAATCTAGTTATTTTTGTCTTAATTCTAGCATGTTTTAGGACTTATTTAGGACTGTTTTAGGACTGTCTTTAAATGTTTGTTGCATTTGAGCTTTGTTTTGCTTTCTTGTAGTGTAATTGTCCTCACGAGTTTAGTATTTTAGGCATTAGACACCATCTTATTTGAGTTGATTGCATTTATTTATGGCTTTCCATACTTGTGATCACTCTTAATCACCTCTGCACCCTCCCCCCTTTTTTGGCTTTTGTTTTTCATTGAAAGTGGTTTCAAACTATTTGTTTGTTTAAGCACGAGATTGAGATGTCATGCTTAATGGTTTAATCCCTTATGGCGTTCATTACCAATGGTATGATGTCTCTTTCATACCCAAAGCAACTCTTGGTTTGAGCCCTCTTTCCGTTAGAGGACTTAAATTCACCTTTTGGACTCAATTGATTAACGAATGGTTGGTAAATTAAAATGAAGTAATAAAATTGGTGATCAAAAAAGGGTGTAAGATAATAATTGGTTTGGGTTCAATTGGACGTTAATTGAACCCTTGAGTCTTGAGTCGTTTCATACTTGTTAGTGATGAAAACGGTTCAAATTCATTGTCAACTACTTCCCTTGATCTTTCATGATAGGAAGGTGGTTTTGGGAGTCTTGTTTTGTTGCGTTTATTGAACTTGCACACTTGGTTCATAAGCCATCATGTAATGAAATTGCATCCATTGGTAGTTTGTGAATCAAACTTACAACTCATTTGAGCTTTTCAAATGATAAGGAGGGGTGAATTGTGCAAACAAACCCTTGAGAATACACTGTCTCTACTCTATTTGCTCTCTATTGTAACAGAACAACCGAGTCAGCTGTGGCTGGCAGGTCATCATCAGTGGACGGCAGGCTCTCTGCCGGCCACCAGTGCAAAATCAAGCAGTGTACTTCCCCAGCGAAACAGAGTTGGTCTGGAGGTGGAAATCAGTGCATGTGTTATACTGTGCAACAGAAGCATTTAGTAGCAGAAACAGTGACTTTTTCGGGTGGAAATTGCATTCATGCATGAGCCTTCCATTAATCCTCGGGATCCGTGTTTTAAATATATTAGTGTTGTGCTTAAAATAGTGGCTTTGTAATTAATTAGTTAGAATAGCTAATTCGTCTTGTGTTGTAACTATTTTAATTAGTTAATTAATTTGGTTTATAATAATTAGTTAAGTAGTTTAGCTAATTTAATTTGTTTTGTAATAATTAGCTCAACTTTAATTAGTTAACTAATTAGTTCATTCGGACTCTCCTTCGTGAGAGCACAATGTTGTAATAACGTGTATGTCTTCTAACCCCACATCTTTCTTCCTTTTATTTACTAGCTTATGATGGTTAGTTTAAGGCATCATGTTTTTTTTAGCATTCTCCATGTTTGCATCCACTTGTATTGCATGCACCGAGGCTTGGTTCATCATTCTAACTTGCATTGATAGTTTAAACATTCTTTGAATACGTGTTTAGACCGCATGCTATTTAATTGATTCATATGCTATACTTGTAGCCAAGCTTAGTACTTGCATATCACATGTGTTGCATTAGTCATGTCGCATAGTTAGGAATCATGCATTTTTCTAACTCATTTCTCTTTTGGCTTGGAGTACTAGGTGAGCTTTTACTCGCTTTAGCATATCGCATGCGTGTGATTGTTGCTATGTCTAGCATGCTTGCCATGAGGCTAAATTCGTAAATGATAAACTGCTTGAATGCCTGTGGTTGAAGGGAATTGCTTGAATTGGAGTAATTTGAGTAATGTTTATATGCGATCACTTTTTCAAGTGGTACATATTCGAAACAATTTTCAAAACAAACATGAATCGAAATGTTCTAATTCGCGTGTGTAATGATCCAAAACATTGCATGATATCATTGTCATGCATTTCAATAATCATGCATTGTCATGCATTTTAACATCTCGCGTTGTCATGCGTGTCTTATTTGCATTGTCATGCATTCCAATAACTTGCATTGTCATACATTTCAATAATCATACATTGTTATGCATTTCAACATCTCGCATTATCATGCATCTTTCATTTGCATTGTCATGCATTTCAAGTTCCTCTTATTATACACATTGTACACGTTGTCGCGTGTGCTTTACTTATATGTGTTCAAGTTCCTCTTATTATACACATTGTACACGTTGTCGCGTGTGCTTTACTTATATGTGTTCAAGTTCCTCTTATTATACAAATTGTACACGTTGTCGCGTGTACTTTACTTATATGTGTTCAAGTTCCCCTTATTATATACATTATACACGTTGTCGCGTGTGCTTTACTTATATGTGTTCAAGTTCCTCTTATTATACACATTGTACAGGTTGTCGCGTGTGCTTTACTTATATGTGTTCAAGTTCCTCTTATTATACACATTGTACACGTTGTCACGTGTGCTTTACTTACATGTGTTCAAGTTCCTCTTATTTTACACATTGCATGCGTTGTCGCGTATGCTTTAATCACATGTGTTTATGTTTCAAATTGCATTGTTATGCACTACTACCGGCTTGCGTTGTTGCGCATACCACCTCCTTGCATTGTTAATGCACCACTACTCACTTGCGTTGTCACGTACTTTTCACTTGCATTGCTATGCATGTTTCTAACGATGTTGTACCTGTTAAGTTTCTTTTCTTTTTCAGGCACAATATTGTATGTACGGTTCATTTGAAGCTGGCATGGCCAGACGAACCGCACAGGTATTGTATTCTTCGCGTGAGACGTAGCGAGAATTGTAT
Source organism: Camellia japonica (assembly GCA_030407325.1). Taxonomy (NCBI): domain Eukaryota; kingdom Viridiplantae; phylum Streptophyta; class Magnoliopsida; order Ericales; family Theaceae; genus Camellia; species Camellia japonica. Next base: position 90,950,552 of record JAPPVO010000010.1, on the reverse strand, counting down.
AATTCTCTTACATCCTTTCCGCATGAAATGTAGTTAGGTTTGTATATGCTTGCTTAAACTGTTGCATGTTATGCTTCGTTACAGCTTTCTTTGCATGATCATAAGTTATGTTCGGTACCGTGCATGTCATTTGCATTTTGCCCCTGCCTTCGGGCACATATCTTGCTAGCTTGTGTGCTTTGTCTAAGTCTTTGGCCTTGTCAAAAATGGGTCGTCTCTGGGCTTTGACAATTCACTCCCGTCATTGTTATGACTTTCGAGTTCTGTCAAAGAGAGGCAACTGTAGACACCCCATTTTTGACCATCCTCAAAACTTGGACGTCATCATTTGAACACTCGATGATCATCCATGCTCGTGTTCATTTTGAGTTCTCGAAAGTCTCGGCTACGCACCTTGCGTCAAGATCTCTCAACTGGTCTGTTTTGTGCTTGGTTGTGAACCAAACACTTGTGGTTTTGCTTTTGAGGGAAGAGGGTGGCTTGTTGGCCATCCCTACACACCACTGGCCAAGGCTTGAAGCCATCGGCCCCTTTTTCTTGCCATCGGCCAACACTCTTGGCCGATCGGCACTATATTTAGTCGATCGGCCATTTTGTTGGTCGATCGGCCTTTTTTGCTGGCCAAACCCTGTTCATCTGCTTTATGCAGATATTTTGTGCCAGTTGCATCACAATTAACCCCCTCCATACACGTGTATGGAGGGATTTGAGCCTTGCTTAGCTTCTCCAAGAAGCTTTGCAAAATTGAATCTCTATAAAAGGAGAGCCTCCTCTCCCTTTCCAGGGGTTCTAGAAATCTGATATACAAGTTAGATATAGCTCTCTCTCTCTATATCTCTCTATAGTTGTGTGTGTAATAGTGTTCAAAAAGGTGTTTTGTTCACATTTTTGCACTAAAGCACCTAGTGATACACTATCCCTTAGTTGCTGAGGTGCTAAAGGGTTGATTTCAGAGTTTTTGACTTGGTTTTGATCAGTAGGAGGTGTTGGAGTTAGTGTTCTTGAAGTGTTCTTCAAGGGTGAGAAACTACTCTTTTATTCCCCATTTTGGCTTAAGCTTTTAGACCTATTTGTATATTGTTTTAAGCTTGACTCTAAACTACAAAAAGTTCTAATTTTGTATGCTTGTTATTGTTTCTTAAAGTCTTTTTTTGGTTGGGGGTTGTTTACCACCTCTTAGGCCTTGTTTGGCCTCATTTTGTGCCTTTACTTTTGAGTTTTGGTATCATCTTGTTTTAACCTTCTCACCACTAAAATCTAGAGGATTTTCAGTGGTGGAGAAGTAGTTTTGAGGTCTTGAATAGGGGAGGCACACCCCTCTCCCTTTGTGTCTCATTTGCTTGCATTATTGGCTCACCATAGTAACATGTTTGCTTAGCATCTTTTGGTTCTATTTCAGCACTTTTTAGTGGCTTTTAGGACCTGCCTTAACTATATTCCATGTTGGTTTGATGGCATCTTGCATGCTTCATATACTTGTAGAGTAATCTTGCATGTTTGCACAATATGCATCTTGCATTTAGACCATCATGCTTGCATGTTTTGACTTAACTTTGAGAAGTTTTTAGCCTTGTTTTATCATGCTTAATCTCTATTTGGTGTTGTCTTAGCCATGTTTTCCATGCTTTGTATAGCCTCCATGCATTCTAGCTTGTTAGATTCGGGTGTGTGAGTCATTAGCATGCTTCACTTGGGCTATTTCAGCGATTTGGCATCACTTGTCATCATATTTCAGTCCATGTTCCATGCTTGTATGCTTGCATTTGCCATCTTTTCAATGCTTTGGAGAGTTGTTGTTTTATGTTCCATGTTTGGACCATTGTGTGTGCCTCCATGATTAGGTCTTTAGGAGGCCTTCTCATTGGGTTTTGGGGCTTATTTTGACATATTATAGCTCTGATTTTATTGGCCTAAGTCATGCCATGATTGGTTGTAGTAGGTGTAGTGCATTTGTCCTTTTGGGCCTTGTATGCGCCTTGCTTTGTCCTCGCCCTTATAGCTTGTTTTGGACTAATCCCATGCATGTTCTAGCTTTGTTTTGGTCTGCCTTGGGACTGTTTTGGGTCATCTTGGCCCTTTGGGGCTTGGTTGATATGGCCATGGTGCAAGTCCTTTGGCTAACTTTGAGCTTTAAGTCCATTAGCATGCTATGCTTGTCTTGTTTAGTTGATTTGGCATCATTTCTCATATGATTTCAGAGCTTATCACGTTGCTACATTCTCATGTTTACCATGCCTTGCTTATGTTTGAGGATTGTGCATTATTGCCTAGCTTGTGGACCAATATGTGTACATGTTTGTTTCGCATGTTGGTGCCTTTGGTTTAAGCCCATTTGGGCGTGCTTGCATTCATGATATTTGCATGCTTGTATTGCATCATGTTTGCGTGTTCGGTATATTGCATGATGCCTAGCTTGCTGCATCACATAACATTGTTACATACTTGGCATGTCCATGTTACATTAGTTTGAATTGCATGCTTAGGTTGCATTGCACTTGACATGTTTGTTACCTTAGCCTTATGTACATGTTCGAGTCATATTGTATCCGGCATGCTTATGTCGCATCACATTAGTTGCATGTTTTGCATTTGTATTTGGCATACATGCATTGCATTGTGATTGGTTTGGGGTGTTAAACCAAACATGAGGGATGTGGGACGTTCGTACTTGAAGTGACGAAACGTACCTTAATCCTCGGTCGTCGACGCTCTTGATCAAGCATGATAGAGTTCTAGGCATTCATTTGTTTTGCGCATTCATTCCACATTGATTTGCACACTTGGCAACTTTGGCCATCACGCATTGAAATGCGCGATTGATGGCCTGAGACTCGAGAGTCATACTCCCTTGAGTTCATAGTATGATAGGGAGAGTGGCCGTGCACACATTGTCTTGTAAATGCCTTGCCATGCACTGTCTGTCCTCTGTTGCAGCAAAAACAGGATTCTGCAGGAATACATAGGTGGTGTTTGGGAAGCAACATCCCAAATTTTTTATCTCATAAAAACCACTAAAAGACAAAAGTTTTGCAAAACCAAAAAAAACACATCCAAACAAAATATCACATCCAACCCCATAATCATTTCACTTTTTCTCTCACAAACATCACATCCAACCACATAAAAACTCAACTATCTTCCCAAACATTAAAATTTTTTTATCTCATAAAAACCTACATCTACTAAAATCTACATAAAAACTCACTTCCCAAACACCCACATAGTCGGTCGACCACCTTCAGTGCCGGCGGCCCCCAATATCTAGCCGATGGCCCTACAAATGGTCGGTAACCATTTTCAAATGGCCGGTGTTCCCCTACCCTGCCCGGTGACATCCCACAGTGTTCAGGGAGTGGTTTGGAAGCACACTTGGGACTTGTGCAGTCTTCAGAGGAGGAAAACAGTGCAAACAGAGGCAACATATGGCATGGCAACGGGTTTCCGAGCGAGGCGATCGAGCATGCATCATTCAATCATTCCGAGGTGGAGCTGCGGCGGCCTGCTTTTTGTAATTAATTTTCTAATTAATTAAGGGTTTGTAATAATTAATTAGCTAGGATAGTTGATTCATTATCCAGTTTGTATTATTCTTTCGAACCCTCCGTCGAGAGGGTCAATTTTGTAATAAGTGTGCGTGCGTGTGTGCATGTCTTCCAACCTCAATTTCTTTCCCCCTTTTACTTACCTGCTTTTGTTGGTTAGTTTTAGGCCATGTTTCAATTAGCATACTTATGATAGCATGTTTGCATACATTCATTCGTATTGCACGCACCGGGCTCGGCGCATCATGCTAATTGCATAGCATTTCAATTCCAACTTGAATACGTGCATCGAGTTGTCGCATTTCATATGCCATTCTTAGGATAGCCGAGCCTATCTTAATTGCATTTTGTATGTGTTGCATTAGCCATTCTAACATAAACTAGGATCATGCATGATTACTAATTAGTTTCTTGTTTTAGCTCGGAGTACATTGTAAGTGTTTATGCTTTAGCATCTTGCATGTATGTGAGTGTTAACATGACAGCGTGCTTGCCATGAAGCTAATTGCTTATGTGATATAACTGCCTGAATGCCTGTGAGTGAAGGTTGGATTACTTGAATTGGAATAATTCATTGAAATCCGTGTTTTAGCCTACTTGCGAGTAGCAAGGCGATCTAGTCTATACTTGTGTTGCTGTGCGCATCACGTAGTAAAGATTAGCTAATTAAACTGGAATAACAACGCATGTGTTTTCAAAAACTCGATATCATGCTTAATACAGGCCGATCTTTGGATTGGGCGAGCGGGGGTGCTCATAGATGACCTTCTCCAATCGTACCCAAGTTCCCGAGCCGAGGCAACTTTGGTGATGACGGACACGTGGCCTTAGGCAACGAGTCAGGGTTTCCTAAATTTTCCTAAAAATTAAATATTTAGGTGGCGACTCTGTATCTGGAAAAGCAGTCCATGTTTGGCACTTCTTTCTTAAAAATCTATTTTCCAAAAATGATTTGCCGGATTTGGACTCTTTGGTGATTTATCAGTCTTGCATTGCACTTTGCAAGATCAGATTGAGAATCGTGACAAATGAGTCTGAACTGTGGGAAGCACAAAGCCCCGAGGGCGCGTCCACAGGTGTAAGATAATAATTGGTTTGGGTTCAATCAGACATTAATTGAACCCTTGAGTCTTGAGTCATTTCATCCTTGTTAGTGATGAAAACGGTTCAAGATTCATTGTCAACTACTTCCCTTGATCTTTTATAATAGGGAGGTGGTTTTGGGAGTCTTGTTTTGTTGCATTTATTGAACTTACACACTTGGTTCATAAGCCATCATGCAATGAAATTGCATCCATTGGCAGTTTGTAAATCAAACTTATAACTCCTTTAAGCTGTTCAAATGATAATGATGGGTAAATTATGCAAAAAAACCCTTGAGAATACACCGTCTCTGCTCTAGTTGCTCTCTATTGCAGTAGGACAACCTAGTCAGCAGTGGCCGGTAGGCTACCTTCAGTGGACGGCAGGCCCTTTGCCGGCCACCAGTGCAAAATCAAGTAGTGTACTTCCCCAACATAACAGAGTTGGTCTAGAGGTGGAAATCAGTGCATGTGTTATACTGTGCAACAGAGGCATTCAGCAGCAGAAACAGTGGCTTTTTCGGGTGGAAACCACATTCATACATGAACCTTCCATTGATCCTCGGGATCTATGTTTTAAATATATTAGTTTTGTGCTTAAAATAGTGGCTTTGTAATTAATTAGTTAGAATAGCTAATTCATCTTGTGTTGTAATTATTTTTATTAGCTAGATTAGTTAATTAATTCAGTTTGTAATAGTTAGTTAAGTAGTTTAGCTAATTTAATTTGTTTTGTAATAAGTAGCTCAGCTTTAATTAGTTAGCTAATTAGTTCATTCGGACTCTCCTTCGTGAGAGCACAATGTTGTAATAACGTGTATGTCTTCCAACCTACGTCTTTCTCCATTTTATTTACTAGCTTATGATGGTTAGTTTAGGGCATCATATTTTGTTTAGCATTCTCCATGTTTGCATCCACTTGTATTGCATGCACCGAGGCTCGGTTCATCATTCTAACTTGCATTGATAGTTTAAACATTATTTGAATACGTGCTTAGACCGCATGCTATTTAATTGATTCATATGCTATACTAGTAGCCGAGCTTAGTAATTGTTTATCGCATGTGTTGCATTAGTCATGTCACATAGTTAGGAATCATGCATTTTTCTAACTCATTTCTCTCTTAGCTTAGAGTATTAGGTGAGCCTTTACTCACTTTAGCATATCACATGCGTGTGATTGTTGCTATGTCTAGCATGCTTGCCATGAGGCTAAATGTTTAAATGATAAACTGCTTGAATGCCTGTGGATGAAGGGTAATTGCTTAAACTGGAATAATTTGAGTAATGTTTATATGCAATCACTTTTTCAAGTGGTACATATTCGAAACAATTTTCAAAACAAACATGAATTGAAATGTTCCAATTCTTGCAAGTTAGTCTATACTTGTGTTTGTGCACATCACATAGTAATACTAGCCTAATAAACCAAAACAAGAACATATAAGGTAAATAAGATTCATATCATGATTAGTAGAGGCCAATCTTTGATCAGGTGAGCGGGGGTGCTCAATTCATGACCTTCCCCTCTCGTACCTAAGTTCCCGAGCTGAGACAATCTTGGTGATGATGGACACATGGCCTTTGACACAAGTCATAGGTTTCCTAAATTTCCCTAAAAAATATTTAGGCTTTGCCATAACCGAACAGTGAAACACGGATCTCTATCTGAAACAATCGTCATAGGGACCCGTGCAACCTCACTATGTCCTTAATATAAAGGTCGGCAAGATAATCTACCGAGTCACTTACGCGTATAGGGATAAACTGCGCTGACTTAGTCAACCGGTCAACTACCACCCAAATTGCATCACTACCTCGTTGAGTCCTCGAAAAGCCCACAACAAAATCCATTGTGACATGCTCCCACTTCCACTAGGTTATAGGCATGGGTTGCAACAAACCCGCTGGCCTCTGATGTTCGGTCTTCACTTGTTGACAAGTAAGGAACCTTGACACAAACGTGGCCACATCCTTCTTCATTCCCCTTCACCAAAACTGGCCACAAAGATCGTGATAAATCTTTGTGCCTCTCGGATGCACCGCAAGGTATGAATGGTGAAACTCTCGGAGTACCTCCTCTTGGCAAGACTTCGGCACAAAGAGACGGTCAAGGTATCTAACATTCAAGTCGGAGTACATGCCCAAGCCTCTTTCTACCTTCTCACTGGAGATCTTCTCCTGGAGGGATTCTACCTTAAGATCACCCTTCTATGCTTCTATCACTCGATTCACAAGTAGGTTATACAACTACCGAAAACAAGGCTGCAGACTCAACAGACTCGCCAAGATGCAAGTCAAACTCTCTAATGGCACCTAATATCTCCTATTCCCGGATGGCAATATAAGCTACACTGCTAATGGATTTCCTACTCAAGGCATCGACCACAATGTTGGCCTTTCTTGGATAATAATGTAACTCGAAATTATAATTTTCTATGAACTCCATCCGCCTCCTCTGCCTCAGATTCAAGTCTTTTTGTATAAACAGATATTTCAAACTCTTGGGATTAGAAAACACCTCAAACTTCTCACCATACAGATAATGCCTCCAAATCTTTAGGGCAAAAATCAGCACTGCTAACTCTAAGTCATAAGTAGGGTAATTCCTCTCAATTGTTTTCAACTGCCACGAGTCATAACCTACTACCTTTCCATCTTGCATCAATATATAACCCAAACCCTCCCTCGTCAGTCTAGTTAACAATCAAACTAATCTAGAGAAATCTTTCACAAATCGACGGTAATACCCAGCCAACCCCAAGAAACTACGAATCTCAAAAGCATTCTTAGGTTGTTCCCAATTTTGCACTTCCTCTATTTTGGATGAATCTATAGTCACCCCTTCTCCGGATAGCATGTGGCCTAAGAATTTAACCTCTTTCAACCAGAATTCACATTTCCCAAACTTAGCATATAACTTATGGGCTCTAAGCAACTCAAGTACCACTCACAAGTGTTCATCGTGCTTCTCCTTAGAGGGTGAGTAAATCAGGATGTTGTCCACAAAGACAACCACAAAACGATCTAGGAACTCACAGAAGATCCGGTTCATCAAATTCATAAACACAGCTGGTGCATTGGTTAACCCAAAAGGTATCACTAGGAACTCATAATGGCCATACCGCATATGGAATGCCGTCTTCGGAATATCCTCCTCCCTTACTCTCAACTGTTAATAACCCGATCTCAGGTCCATCTTAGAAAAGCAACAAGACTCTTTCAACTGATTGAATAAATCATCTATACAAGGCATTAGGTACTTGTTCTTAACAGTTACTCAGTTCAACTTCTGGTAATCTATACAAAGTCGCAATGCACTATCTTTATTTTTGACAAAAAGAGCCGATGCTCTCCAAGGCAAAGTACTATGGTAGATAAAACTCTTATCTAACAATTCTTGGAGTTGAATCTTCAACTCACTCAACTCGAAAAGTGTAAACCTATATGGTTCTATAGAAATTGGTGTCGTGCCAGGCACTAAATCAATAGAGAACTCAATCTCTTGGTGAGGTGGTAAACTAGTAAGATCCTCCGGAAAAACATTCAGGTATTCACAAACTACCCTTTGTAACTCAACTCGGACTTCATCACACTCAATATTCAAGAAGTTGGCAAGAAGACAACTAAGTGATTATACATCGGTGATAAGACTCTATCCAGCCGGTCTCCCAAGAAATAAAAGCAATCACCGTTCAAGGTACATATAGTAACCCTCTGATGGTAGCAATCTATAATAGCCTGATAGGATGACAACCAGTCCATACCCAATATAACATAAAAACTAGACATATCAATCAACACAAATGCAAAAGGAAGTCAGCGACCGGCAATTTCTATGTCACAACCCCAACACCTCTACTTCAAAACAACCTCACCGCCAATATGTGATTCTACACAGATGGGAGATGCTAACTAAGCCAACTCTAACCCCAAAACCGATGCAAATGCAGAAAAAATAAATGAATGGGATGCACCCGTATCAATTAACACATTAGGAACTGAATTGTAAAACAAGAAGGTACCTCTTACTACCGAAGGCGCTGGTACAAGATCTAGCGTGGTAACAGCATACACACGCCCTGTAGGTCTCTGCTCAACCTATTCATCCCTCGGAGCATAAACCTGGTGCACTAACTAAGCTGAAGAGGCTCCCTGATTGGCCCTTGAGGCTTGTGTTGACTATGTAGGCTGGTGGCTCTGTGTCTGCCTCAAACTAGATGCACCGGGTGTACCACCCAACTGAAGGCAAAATCTCTTCATGTGCCCTGCCTACCCACAATGATAACAAGTGAGCAACTACCCTCTCCCTGACTTTGGCTCTAAGAACAAGCCAAATATCATGTGGACCGTTGCCTCCTCCTCTCTACAGGCAAGTAGGAGACTTATGGCCCAACTGACCACATTTGAAACAAGTAATATCTCAGTGACCACCCCTCCCAGAACCCAAACTCGGTACAAGAAAAGTGGACCTCGATTGAGCTCCCTAGGACTACTGTGGGGTAGGACCCCTTTGCTTCTTACTGTCCCCCGGAATATCCTGACTCCTCTTGAAGCCCCTCATTCTCTCCTCCTCTATCTGCATTACGGTCTCAAGATGAGCCGCCGCCTCCACAAGGCATCCGTAGTCTCTAATCATTGACCCGACCACTTTGAACATTAGTCCGGTTCTCAACCTCTTCTCAAAATTCAAACAACGATGCTCCTCTATCGCCATGAGTTTTAGTACAAACCTCGATAAGCTAGTGAATGTGGCCTCAAACTCGGCCATGGGTGTACTCAACTGCTTGAGCTTGGAAAACTGATCTCTCAACTTCTCCCTAACAGTGGGATGTAAAAATTTGTCCTGGAAGGCGCTGACAAAAGCCTCCCAAGTCATCCCAATGCGCCCACACGCATACTTCCACCACTGACCACATCTCCCTTCACTTTGAAGGATGCTAAGGTCACTCTCAGCTGGTCGTCCTCGATGCCAAGCATCTCGAACGTTTTCCCTATTTGCTCTAACCACTCATCTGCCATCAATGGCTTCTTAGGATCACCCATAAACTCATCCACATTTGACCGGAAAAACTCCCGCTTCAAGAAAGATGGCCCTGCCTTAGCTACTTGGGCCTGGACTTGATTCTCAACTCTAAGAATGTCCATCGATTCCCTCAATGCTCCGGCCATTTCGTGAGGTAAGATGCCCATGGCCTGTCGACCAACTAGTTTGGCCACATTGGCTTGACCAACCCCTTCTTCCTAAGCCAGAATCTCATCTGGTAAAGGCACTTCATGCCTTCTAGGCCTACCACGCCTACCACCACCACGTCCACATCCTAACATCCTAATGAAAATAACAAAACAGATTAGCACATTCATAAATGTGCCGAACCTAACTCACTCGCGCCCTAATTCGATGGACAATAGTAATTCACTCGACATAAGCACATTGTCACATAAACATATACGAATTTCATTTTCGGATAATGACCATCCCGTGGCGTTGCTAGAGTTCTAATTAAAACAACAGCGATCAAGTGCTCTTCTAATAGAACTTCTAGAAACCCCCAGACTCGATCAACATCCTAGAAATTAAATCCCATACTCATATAACCACATAAGCATGTTATCATGTAAACACACCGTAGCTATTAAAGTCTCTATCAAGCGGGACAAACCAATCGTGGTAATAGCCACTTCCCACGTACCCAAAGTATTCAAACCTGGTACGCTCTAGTACCAAGTTGTAATGCCCCCAAAATAATTACAAGAATCCAATTACAAACACTAGTACAGAGTGATATAAATAAAATAAGAAGCTTTCTTTAATCAGAGTTAGTAGACAAAAGTTGATACATGCGATATACATTCATAAATTATTCATCCTGAATCTACAGCATGTATTACAAGATGAAATAAGAAATGAAAGCTAAACAGATTTTCATATGCCCTAATGGCTTACATCTTTCCAAGACCATGCTTGGTTACAAAAAAATTAGTCATCAGCTCAGTACAAATAATGTAACGTCCCAAAATAATATAATAATTCCAATTCATGAACAGAAGAATAACGAAAATGAAATACTTTCATTCATCAGAGTCCATATAACAAAAGATAATACATGTGGTATACATTCACAAATATACATCCTGAATCTATAGCATGTAGTACAGGTTAATAACAACTAAATAAATGCCCTACTGGCTTACATCTTTCCAAGACTTTACTTCATTACAACAAAAGAGAATCATAAGCTCTCTATATATAAAGCCCTTGGCTTGAATAGACATTTAACACTTAAATAACAAAAGAGAGCTTCAAGCACCAAGGTCCTCCCAAGCTATGCCCTTAGAGGAAGCATGTCACCGGTACCTGAAAATGGTTTCCCAAGTAGGGTGAGCCAAAGCCCAGTAGAAATAGTCTTACACAATATATGAGGTTTAACTAAGATATGAGTGTCAAATAAACATTCAATAATTATGACCAACTTACATTCTTTCCATGACCACTCAATATTAATACTCACATTTCAATCCATTTCTATCTATTCATTTCAAGTTAATTCATTTCATTTCAAGTCATATGCCAAAATTTTCCCAATAACCCAACCAAGACTACAACTTAGTGGTTTTTAATCAACATAACTCTCATACAAGCATTTTAACCTTGCCATTTTACGAAAATTTCGCCCGCGGGATCGACACCCATGTATGCATAAAATTTCGGGACTTTCACCCTGACACTATGGCCAACTTAATTTTCAATGGAGTCCATCTTCTATCTCCTCCCAAACAATGGAATACATCCCATTTCTCCTCCCAAAACGTTATACATATACAATGTATTTATAAGCATCGCCATATTCAATGACTTTCAACTATGCATATACAATACCTTAGCATACCATCATATTCAATGACACAATTAAAATGATTAGTTTTAATTCACATAATCCTCATACAATTTCTACAACAATCATAGCTATCCTCCACTGATAGCCCAATACATATATTTCTAAACAGATATACAATCTTTATAACAGATAATTCATCAAATTTCCATAGGTGAGTGATTAAAAAAATCCAACTACACCATTCATTCATATATCCTCCCAATTTCACATTTCTCATACCAATTCCATTATTTATACAAAATAATTATTTAACACATATTAGGGAAAATTTCCCCCTTTTTCAAATATCAATCCAAAGGCTAAATTTCAATCATTCTAACACAGGAGAACTTCATATTCAAAACCACATATTCATTTATGTAACCCAACATAGAAACCCCTCTTTTCAATTTGAAACCAAACCCTAGGTTTTCTCCAAACATTTCAAAACTCACAATTTATACATAACAACAAATAACTAGGTTAAAGCTCATAATAAAGTGTAGAATATCCCTACCTCAAGTGTAGAAGCTCAAAGGAGAAGAGGAGGAACTTCAAAAAATGACAGAACCAAACTCTATTCCGTTGTAATGGTAGCTTTTGAGATGTTCCAACTCTTTATCAAAGGAAGTAGGGTGGAGATACCCCTAGATCCTAGGGAATTTGTACAGAGAAGTCAGTTTCCAGAGAGAGAAGGAGCCGATTTAGGGTTTTTGGGTGAAAAGATAACAAAAAATGATGTAAAAATGAGTTGCTGCGAATTGATATACACGATGCTCGCTCGAGTGAAGGAATTGTCGCTCGAGCGACCAGGCACAATAAGTGACCTCGCTCGAGTGCAAGAAGTGTCGCTCAAGCACAGAATACATACCTTCGGAAGTTTTATAGACGCACACCGTTGCGTGAGCGCAAGAAGCCTCACTCGAGTGAAGAACATTATCCTCCCAGAAACTCTGCAAGTCTAAAAGAAATACTGGGAGATTACAAAGCTCGCTCAAGCATAAGAAGCGTCGCTCAAGCGAAGAAGCCAAAATCTGGGCAACATCAAGCTAGACCAACTAACAACCAACCTGTTCCAAACACACCCAACATATTCTAAAACTCAAACTCAAAGACAAATGAGGAAAAACAAAACATGGATAACAATATTAAACCATGAAACCCGAGTCTGGAATATCGCAAAGGTCAGGTCAAAACCGGGATCGCTATAAATAAAGCCCTAGGTTTGAAAGGAAAATAAATACAAAATAAACAAGAGTGAGCCTTCAACTCCACAATCCTCCCAAGCTAAGTCCTTGGCGGAGGCATGTCACCAGTACTTGAAAATGGTTTTTTCCCAAGTAAGGTGAGCCAAAGCTTAGTAGGAACAATCTAACACAATATATGAATCTTAACAAAAATATAAGTATAATGTGCATGTGCAATGCCTGTGATAAAATCATTCATATTCTACAAGCTTATAATATTCCAAGTTTTATATCTCAATCCATTGTATCTCAATTCATTTCAAGTCAATTCATTTCACCTCAATTCATGAGTCAAATCTATTGTTATCCAGACAACCCAACTGAGATTACAACTCAATGGTTCTCTAATCAATACAACCATTACACAAAACTTTAATTTGCCATTTTACAAAAATTTCATTCATGGGAATCGGCACCCATGTATACACGCAGTTTTGGGGACTTTCACCCTGGACACACTGGCTAACTTAATTCAATGGAGTCCATCCCCTTTCTTCTTCCAAACATGGAGTACATCTCTTTTTTCCTCCTAAATATCATACATATACAATGTATTAAGATACAGTCGTATTCATTGACAACAGTTAAAAGATTAGTTTCAATTCACCTAATCCTCATGCAATTTCTACAATAATCACAGCTATCCTCCACCGATAGCCCAAAACAAATATACAATCTCCAAGATAGATAATTTAACCAACTTTCCATAGGTGACAGATAATATACTTCTAACTCCACCCCTTATATAAGCATTCATCTAATTTCATATTCCTAATACCAATTGCATTATTTATACAAAATACTTATTTGAAAGAAATTAGGATAAAGCTCCATTTTCTTCCAAATCCAACCCATGTATCAAAATCAACCAATTTAACACAACACATCATCATATCTATACCCGCAACCATTTTCAATACCTTTATTTGAAAACCCCTCTTTTGATTTTTATAACCAAAACCCTAAGTTTGTCTAAAATCATCAAAATCCCAACATTTCTTTACACAACAACAAATAACTATGTTAAAAATGATAGGAGAGTGTAGAAAGTCCCTACCTCAAAGTTAGAAGACGAGCAAAGCAAGGAGACAACTTCAAAGACACAAAAATCGACTTTTGGTTGGATCAAAATGGAGCTCTTAAGATGCTCTACCTTTTTCCCAGAGACACTAGGGTAGAGAAACCAACGGATCTAGGTGAAAAGGTAGAGAGAAGGTGATTATAGAGAGAGAAGCTTAAGATCTAGGGTTTTGAAGTGTTTTAGAGAGAGAAAGAGATGAAAAAGTGGCTGTTACGAACTAATATACGCACAGTTCGCTCGAGTGCAAGAAGTGACGCTCGAGTGTCAGACGCAATAAGATGTTTTGCTCGAGCGCAAGAAGTGACACTCAATCACAGAATGCACACTCCCAGTAGTTTTGCAGACAACAGACCAACGCTCGAGCACAAGAAAGGTCGTACAAGCCGAGACCGCTCGAGCGTAGAATACATTCTCTCAGTAGTTCTACAGACCTACAAAAGTACTGAAAGTTCACAAAGCCCACTCGAGCGCAAGAAGTGCCGCTCAAGCAGAGGAGCAAAATCCTAAGCAATAAGAGTTTGGAAACTAAGTAACCAACCTATCCCAAACGCAACCATAACAATCCAATAACCAAATTTAAGGAGATACAAGGGAACAAGATGTGAACAACAATATGAAATCTTGAAACTCGAGTCCGAGATACAACAAGAGTCGGGTCAAAACTGGAATCGCTATAAATAGGAGAAAGGAGGAAAAATTATTAAGTCAGACTGTGGCTAACCTTAAGGGTCAATATGGGGAAGAGGGGTCGAGTGGGAATGGAAAGCACCATGAACAGGTGCAAGCGCTTATTACTTTGAGGAGTGGAAAGAGAGTTAGAGCCTCGACCAGTTGCGTGTGATGCAACTAGGGGAAAAAAAGGTGACCACGGTTGTATACCCAATGAGAGCAAGGGTAGGAGAGAGACACAGAGAGGGGATGACTTAGTCCCTAGTACTTCACATGAGTCTAAGGCACTACACGTGCCTAAGGCACCCTTTCCCCAATGCCTTAATACACCGTCCCCTTTTAATAAGAAAGTGGTATCCATGGAAGCAATGATTGAGGTTTTTAAACAAGTTAAAATCAACTTCTCGCTATTGGAGGCGATTAAACAAGTACCCTCCTATGCCAAATTTTTGAAAGACCTATGTATGCAAAACTGTAAATCTAGGACACACGTGTCCCAAAAGGTCGTACTCACGAAGCAAGTAAGCTCCATTTTATTGAGTGACACACCCCTTAAGCTTAGAGACCCGGGTGCCCCAACCATTGCATGCATTATAAGGGACCATTTCTTTGATAGGGCCTTGTCGGATTTAGGGGCTAGTATCAATTTGTTGTTGTAATCTGTGTACAAGGAATTTAGGCTTGGCGAGTTGAAGCTCAGTACTGTCACACTCTAGTTAGCTGATCAGTCCCTCAAAGTGCCACGTGGCATGATCGAGGATGTGCTAGTAAAGGTTAATAGGTTTTATTTTCCTGTTAATTTTGTGGTTTTAGATATAGAACCGGTAGCCAGCTCTAGGAAACAAATCTCGGTGATCTTAGGTCGACCTTTCTTGGCTACGGCCAATGCTTGTATCAATTGTCGTACTGAGGTTATGGATATTTCATTTGGGAATATGGAAGTGAAACTCAATGTTTTTCAGGCATCCCAATAACCACCTAAAAGAGAGAAGTGTTTATTTGTGAATGTTCTTTATTCTTGTTGAGGACCCTCTAGAGGCTTATCTAACTAATTTTGGGTTCGAGGATTTTGATATTGACGGGTCAATTGAGAAGGTAAATGCCTTACTTAATTCTTCTTCTACACCGAATTTTTCTCTGTGGAAAGCCCGGTTTGAGTCCCTTCTTCCTCTGTCTAGAGAGCCCGCCATACCATTTCTAGTTACACCACCTACACTAGAGTTGAAGCCACTCCCGACCACACTCAATTATGCATTTTTAAGGCCTTAGGATACCTTACCAGTCATCATTGCATCTGACTTAACTACATAGCAGGAAAGTCAGTTAATAAGTGTTCTTATGGCACATCAGAGTGCTATAGGGTGGTCGGTGGCTGATTTTAAAGGGATAGATCCCTTCGTGTGCATGCATCATAGACATCTAGAGGAGGACTTCAAACCTTCTCGTGAAATGCAATGGAGGCTTAATCCCAATATAAAAGAAGTAGTAAAAAAAGAGGTCTTGAAATTGTTGGATGCGGGTATCATATACCCCATCTCGAATAGCAAGTGGGTGAGTCCCACACAAGTGGTGCCCAAGAAATCGGGCATCACTGTTGTCGAGAATGAGCAAGGAGAGTTAGTCCCCACACGAACCACTACTGGGTGGTGAGTGTGTATTGATTATAGGAGATTGAATTCCATAACTAGGAAGGACCATTTTCCATTGCCATTTATTGACCAAATTCTTGAGAGGTTACCAAGGCAGGGTTTCTATTGTTTCCTTGATGGTTACTCAAGGTATAATCAAGTTCCAGTGTACCCCGCTGACCAAGAAAAAATCATATTCACTTGCCCCTTTGGCACTTTTACTTATAGGTGCATGCCCTTTAGGCTATGTAATGCACCGGCGACTTTTCAACAGTGTATGATGGCCATTTTCTCCAACATGGTGGAGAAATTTTTAGGGGTCTTCATGGATGATTTCTCGGTGTTTGGACCGTCTTTTGAGGAATTCCTTAGAAACTTGACTAGAGTGTTGGAACGATGTACTGAGGCAAACTTGATTTTGAGTTGGGAAAATAGCCATTTTATGGTTTGTAAGGGTATAATGTTGGGACACATTATGTCCCCTCAAGGTATAGAGGTAGACAAGGCTAAGGTTGACCTTATTGCAGGACTTCATCCACCCAATTTTGTGCGTCAAATCCGATCTTTCCTAGGGCATGCAGGTTTTTACCGTCGGTTCAACAAAACTTTAGTAAAATATCCCGTCCCTTGTGCAGTTTACTTGCTAAGGACGTACCTTTTATTTTTTATGATGCATGTTTGAAAGCCGTTGAAACACTTCGAGCGACCCTTGCCACTGCCCCAATCATGAAATCACCAGATTGGTCACTCTCTTTTGAAATCATGTGTGCTATCTCAAATTATGATGTTAGGGCTGCGTTGGGTCAAAGGGTCAATAGGGCACCATATGCTATATACTTGGCTAGTCGCACTCTCTCAGATGCACAATTGAACTACACTACCACCAAGAAAGAGTTGCTAGTCGTGGTCTTTGCCTTAGATAAATTCTGGTCCTATCTCCTAGGTTTCAAGGTCATAGTCTTCACCGATCATGCCGCTTTGAGGTATTTACTATCAAAGAAAGAGACCAAACCTAGGTTGATTAAATGGATTTTGTTGCTTCAAAAATTTGACCTAGAGATCCGAGATAAGAAGGGATCTGAGAATGTGGTAGCCAATTACCTTTCCCGAGTCCTTCTTGAGTACACTAGTGACCCTTTAACTTTGTATGATTCATTCCCGGACGAACAACTTCTTCTGGTGTCACGAGCGAGCCCCCCGTGGTAAAAATTGGTCTAAGTAAGACAAAGACCGATTCTTTTCACAGGTCAAGTATTATTTTTGGGAGGATCCGGAGTTGTTTAAATATTACTCCGACCAAGTGATCCAACGATGTGTACTGGATAGTGAGGTGCAAAGCATTCTTATATTTTGTCACTCTTCTGGATGTGGCGGCCATTTTAGTGGCATAAAACGGCCACCAAGGTTTTACAAAATGGGTTTTATTGGCCCACTATTTTTAAAGATGCCCATCAATCTTGTAAAACTTGTTTGCGCTGTCAGCAAATGGTTCGATATCTCGTCGTGATATGATGCCAGTGTCCCCTATTCTTGTAGTAGAGATCTTTGATGTTTGGGGGATTGATTTTATGGGCCCTGTCTCATCGTCGTTCGGGTTTGAGTATATTCTCTTGGTAGTGGATTATGTTTCTAAGTGGGCGGAGGCAATAGCTACCCAAACAAACGATCATAAAGTAGTAATAAAATTCTTGCATGAAAACATCTTTAATCATTTTGAGTTTCCTAGGGACATAATAAGTGATCAAGGAACACATTTTTGTAACTGGTTCTCTGAGTCGGTAGTCAAGAAATACTCTATCACACATAAAGTTGGCACTCCATACCATCCTCAAACTAGTGGCCAAGTAGAGGTATCCAATAGGGAGGTGAAGCACATAATAGAGAAAATGGTGAGGCTGGATAGAAAAGATTGGTTAAAACGCTTGATTGATGCATTATGGGCCTACCGCACTACTTACAAGACACCCATTGGGATGTCTCCATATAGGGTGGTGTTTGGTAAAGCTTTCCACCTCCTGGTTGAACTTGAGCACCGAGCGTTGTGGGCCATAAAGAAGTTTAACTTTGATATGGCCGCAGCTGAACTTAATCGAAAATTGCAACTCAATGAGTTGGAGGAGATTCGAAATGATGCATATAAGAGTTCGAGAATTTTTAAAGCCTAGACTAAGGAATTTCATGATACGCATATTAATAGAAAATCATTTGAACTCGGCCAAAAAGTATGGCTTTTTAATTCAAAATTGAGACTCTTTTCGAGTAAGCTTAGATCAAGATGAGATGGCCCTTTTGTGGTCATTGAGGCAATTATTCATGGTGCCATTGAGGTGCAAGATTCAAGGAATGGCCACACTTTCAAAGTGAATGGCCAAAGACTGAAACCATATATAGAGGGGATTGAGAATGGTGATATGATTGAGTCTGTGGAGACTTGATGTGGTTTGGAAATACTCTTCAGATCCTGGAAGACGCTAGTGATCCTCAGCTAGTCACCTGAAAAGATACAAACACTCCGGTCGGGGGTGCCGGAATTAGCACTCCGACGGGCAAGTCAGTTCAGACACTCAAGATAGCTTGTTTTCTAAGTTAAGTGAAGTGATTCTTACATACCTTTCTCAATCCATTGTTCTTGTATTTATACCTGTTCCTTTTGGTTCTCGGGGCCAGTGCCTACTTTTTAATCATTGTCCTTTCTATTATTCGGCTCTAAGGGTCTACACTTATTTGGCACATATATTATATTCGGCTTTCCATTCTCGTAGGATACAGCCGATTAATATCAGTCTTCCAATGGTACGCACCTTCTGATTTTGCCATATATTCGGCTCCCACAATTGCCCCCCGAACTCCCCATTGACGGTAGTTAATCGGCGTGTTTGGTCTTGAATTGGAAAAGTTAAAATAGGTCAGGCAGCTTTGCGTACCCCAATACAGATGTCAGAATGCGCGCACCTTTTCGGTCATCATTACACTTTCCCGCCTCATTCGTGCATCTCACATTTATTGTGATTTGAAATTTCAGTCCTTTCGAATGCACATTTCGTCGAGTATTCGAGACTCTTGGACCGCCAACGGATATCTCTTCCCTGACTCGCATTTTCTGCAACTCTTCTCCGTCTACTCTCGTCCCCCTTGCTCGTAAGTCTTCTTCTCTTTTCTTTGCAATCCTACTTTCTGTTTGTTATTTTAATTTTGGCGAACCCTTTATTCCCCGTGAAAATGGCTAAACACTTGAAAGACCTCCTTTCTGAGGCTCGTGTCTCCGGATTCCGGCAACACTTTTCCATCCCCGACGATGTTCATCTATCTCTAGTGACGGACAATACTCTGGATATGGAGAGAGAGGATCGAAATTCAATCGTCTTTCCTCTCCTATCCATTGCAGAGGGCGGGGTCCGTTTTCCCCTACATCCATTCCTTAGGGCCGTCCTCCGCTATTGGGGTCTGATTCCTTCTCAGCCCAACGTGAACTTTTTTCGAATCGTAATGGGGATCATAGAGTTGAACCGGCGCCTCAGGATCGATCTTGGCATTCCGGCCATTCGGCACTGCTATGCTTTAGCCAAATCTTCCGGTCGGCTTGGGCGGTACTTTCTTAGGGCCAAGGATACTGACCATCATTTGGTAACCATGCTTGCTAGTTCTGGTAAGTGTGTGGATGACGTAATGGTCAATGTCCGACGGAACTGGGAATTTGGCGAAGACGAGGATCGCCTAGACCCTATTCCCAGACGGAGGGGTGAACTAGGTTGCCGTGTGTCTCCTTGCGTTTATTGAACTTTCCTTTACTCAGCCTTCTCTCCGTGTCTAACCCTTTGTCTTTGCAGGCAGTAAATTGAAGAAGATTCTGGTTTCTACTGACGACGCAGTCCTTGCGCAGATTGCGACTGCACTCGGATACTTCGGCCGTCCAAACGTACAGAAGCAAGGGAGAGCGACCCACATACTTCTTCGATACGAGCCTACTTATACTACTTTTTCGACCGCTGACAACATTCCGATTCCATCTGGCGATCAACACCTTGCGGCTCTTATCTTCCCTAGCTTCAAGAGCCTTAGGCAAGTTGGTCTCGAAGCTTCTGATTCGGGGAAAGACATGGAGCGGGTGGTAGAGGTAGTCACCGAACCGGCCAGAGAGTTCGCTGAGGAGGCCGAAGAGGTTGACGAGGCCCTAAACTCAGCGTTTGAGGCAGCCAGACTTAGTCAGCCTACCTCGCGGTCCACTTCGGGTCGGACGGAGTTTTCTTCTGGAGATATTTTTGGAAGTTTGGGAGACCTACCCGGCGATTTTTTTTGAAGGTATGGCTGGGGAAAACCTCACGCAGATGGCTCGAAAGAAAAATGCCGAGCGAATGGCCGCCCGGAAAAAGGCCGAGGCCGCCCATTCTGGACCTGCCTTGATTGAGTCTTTCGAGCCCGTTATTGAAGAGCCGGCTCAGATTGTTGCGGCCGAAACGGCGAAAGAGGTTGAACAACTGGTCATTGAAGAACGGTTGATTCCGGAAGAACGGGGCAAGAAGCGTAGCGCCGAGGGAGAGGCCGGTTCAGAAGATAGTCTTGCTGACAAAAGGCCTCGCTTAAAAGAGTCGGACGTGGTTGTTCCTTTCATTGTTCAGCCAAAGATCAGAGACACGCCGATTTCCTCTGACACGTCCATCATTACCGACCCAGCGGTAGCCTTGAGCCTGGCGACTTCAGTCTCCCTACCAGCTGATAAGGCATCCTTTCATGCCGTGCCGGATTTGGTGGCCGTAGCCCTATCTGCGCAGTCGGCACTTTTAGTAGGTGAACTTGTCTTGTTTTGATTTTGGTTGCCTATGGCATCTAACGATCCCAACTCGTTTTGCAGACGGTCGGCAGGATAGCCGACTTGGGCCGCTGCCTACACGATGCCATTGAGAGGATTGACCGTTTGCAGTCAGAAGTGGGCGATCAAAAGAGCAGGACCGAGTTTGAGATGATGAGAGCCGCGATGGAGACTGCGCAAGCCGAAGTCGAAGCAAAAAGGGTTCGGACTGCCGATCATCTCTGTTCTGATGCCGAAGATAGGGCGAACGCGAGCAAAGAATTGCTTAGGCTAGCCGAGGACGCGCTTAACAAGATGGAGACTGAGTTAGCAGAGTTGAAGGCGCCCAAGGAAAAGGCAGAATTTGAGGCTTCTGCCGCATTCGAAGCAGGAAAAGGCGCTGCCTTCAAGGAATACGTAGATGAAGTCCCCAAGTTTGAGAATCGGGGGTTTAAACATGGGTGGCTCAAGGCCCTTGATGCCGCTGGGGTTACATTGGCCTTGCCAATTCCTTATGAGCAGGTGGACGTTGAGCCACTTGAGTCTGACCCCGAGGATTGATCTGGGAGTCCTTCGAATTTTGTGAAATGCTTTCCCTTTTAATGTATGTTTTTATTGGTTCCGAGTAGTTTTCAAGTATAAATTGGTTACTGTTTGCACTCAATTTATTAATGAAAATTATCTTGTCGTTTCACTACTGCTTATGCGCAGTTTGTGATGTTATGTTGGTGAAGAATTTTTGCCTTTCACTACTTTAGATAGAATGATTACTTTGTTGAGCTTTCTACAATTGAATATCTTGACAATATTGACTTATCATTCGTATGCCGAATAGTTCGTGGGTATTATGCTGAACCGATTCATAGGCCGGCTGGGGCACTTAAGCTGAATAGATTGATTAATCTGCCCTTGCCCTAGGCGGTGCATAATCATGCGGGCGCCGGATAAGACGAACTTATCAGTTTTGAAGTCGATTCATGGGCCGGCTGGGGCACTTAAGCCGAATAGATTGATTAATCTGCCCTTGCCCCAGGTGGTGCATGATCATGCGGGCGCCGGATGAGACGAACTTATCAGTTTTGAAGTCGATTCATGGGCCCACTGGGGCACTTAATCTGAATAGATTGATTAATCTGCCCTTGCCCCAGGCGGTGCATGATCATGCGGACGCCGGATGAGACGAACTTATTAGTTTTGAAGTCGATTCATGGGCCGGCTGGAGCACTTAAGCCGAATAGATTGATTAATCTGCCCTTGCCCCAGGCGGTGCATGATCATGCGGGCGCCGGATGAGACGAACTTATCAGTTTTGAAGTCGATTCATGGGCCGGCTAGGGCACTTAAGCCAAATAGATTGATTAATCTGCCCTTGCCCCAGGCGGTGTATGATCATGCGGGCGACGGATCAGACGAACTTATCTGCCCTTGCCCCAGGCGGTGCATGATCATGCGGGCGCCGGAGGAGACGAACTTATCAATTTTGAAGTCGATTCATGGGCCGGCTGGGGTATCTGCCCTTGCCCCAGGCGGTGCATGATCACGCGGGCGCCGGATGAGACGAACTTATCAATTTTCAAGTCGATTCATGGGCCGGCTGGGGCACTTAAGCCGACCCCAGGCGGTGCATGATCATGCGGGCGTCGGATGAGACGAACTTATCTGTTTTGAAGTCGATTCATGGGCCGGCTGGGGCACTTAAGCCGAATAGATTAATTAATCTGCCCTTGCCCTAGGCGGTGCATGATCATGCGGGCGCCGGATGAGACGAACTTGTCTGCCCTTGCCCCAGGCGGTGCATGATCATGCGGGCGCCGGATGAGACGAACTTATCAGTTTTGAAGTCGATTCATGGGCCGGCTGGGGTATCTGCCCTTGCCCCAGGCGGGTCGATCCAGTCGGGACAAGCAGTCGCAGGGCAAATCTTCTCAACCTCGAGTCGAGAGGGGATCTGACACAAATCCGTGCCCATTAAGCTTTGCGGTATTTGTAGGGAATAGACCCATGACAGAGGCAGACTCGATCGTTCGAGATCCAAATGTAGCGGTCGAGTTTGCTCGACAAATATTTCCTCCTGAGGTTCAGCAATCGATGGTAGGTCGACAGGACTACGAAGTATTTCGTGAAGGCATTCACGGGGCGGTGAAGGGGCTTTACACTGCCTATGAAATCGGCATGCGGTTGCACGCAGCCCGCCGAGAAATGGAGAAGAAGGAGGAACGTATTCGAAGTTTGGAGGCTCGCGCGGAGGCGGCTGAGCGCGAGTTAAGGAAGACCAAGGCGGCTCAGGGACAACCCGCCGAGCAGGGAAACCCAATCGTGGAAGAAAGGGTTACCAGTCAGCTCATCAGTACCGCGCTTGCCGATCGTGAGACGGTGAGTATGTTTGCAATGGAGAGCGCGAAGGGGAGGGCCTATGAGAAAGGTTTTCACGAAGGCCGAAAAGTTGGAATCGAAAAGACCAAGGAGAAACTTGCCGAAGAAGTTTGCCGGTGTGAAAATCGTGGATTTAGGCACGGTTGGATCAAGGCATCTCAAGCCGCGGAAGCTCTTCGAGCGTCGAGCATTGATTTGGCATCGCCACTCTACCACAGTAAAGATTTTCTGTTTTCTGCTTTTGAAGTCGAGAAGAGTGAGGATGAGGGTGACGCCGTATAAGTATACTTATTGTAAGGTTTGAAACGCAGATCACGTTCAAAACTATGTAATTTATTGTTTGATTGAATAAAAAACGTTCTATTATAAATATTTTGTTGCAGTTCGTATTCGGCATGTATGTGTTTCGTTTTATTGTATATATGTTTGGATGTATGTATAAACGTTGATTGGTTCGGTGATACGCCGGTTTATAGGCAGGGTCGAACCATACATGATAGCCGTTTATTCCTGAATGAGGCCATTGTAACCTGAGGAAGCCGAAAACCAGTGCTTAGAGTGGCTGCGGCAAATTCAACTCGGCTCGAGGCCTAGATTTTTGGCCAGTTGTAACAGCGCCCGCGAGGGACCTCGATGCTACTACAGTTCGGACTCCCCTTTTTTTGTTGCGGTTCTTAATCTTAAACCAAAGAGTCCAACTCTGGCAAATCGTTTGAGAAAACAGATTTTGAAAAGAAGTGCCAAACATGGACTGCTTTGCCAGATACAGAGTCGCCACCTAAATATTTTTAAAATGGGAAATTTAGGAAACCCTGACTCGGTGCCGAAGGCCACGTGTCCGTCATCACCAAAGTTGTCTTAGCTCGGGAGCTTGGGTACGATCGGGGAAGGTCAGCTATGAGCACCCCCTTTCGCCCGGTCCGAAGACCGGCCTCTACTAACCGTGATATCCGATTTTGAAAACGTTACGTGTTCTTATTCCGGTTATTAGCCTAGAATTACTATGTTATGCGCACAGCAAACAAGTATAGACTAGATTGCTTAATTTGGAAATAAGCATTGCATATCCGTTCATTTTGAAAAAGGGCTTTGGAATTTGCTACTCACAAGTAGTCTAAAACACGGATTTCAACGAATTTTTCCAACTCAAGCAATCCAGCCTCCACCCACAGGCATCCAAACAGTTATATCACATAAGCAACTAGCCGCATGGTAAGCCTACTATCATGTTAACATTCACACGCATGCGAGATGCTAAAGCATAAAAACTCACCTAGTACTCCGTGCCAAAACAATAAACTAGTTAGCAAACATGCATGTCCTAGTTCATGTTAGAGTGACTAATGCATCGCATGCAATGGTGTAATCTAGACAGGCTCGGCTATCCTAAGCATGGCATGTGAAATGCTACAAGTAACAAGTATTCAATTTGGAAATTGAAATACAATGCAGTTAGCGTGATGTACCGAGCCCGGTGCATGCAAGACAGATGTATGGATGCACGCATGCTATCATACTGTTATGCTAATTTAAATATGCCCTAAACTAACCATCGTAAGCAAGTAAATAAAAGGGAAGAAAGAAATGGGGGTTGGAAGACATACATGCCACTCACACACACTTATTACAGATTTGCCCTCACACGGAGAGACAAAAGAATATACAGCCAAAATAATACAGTCCAATACATAATAATTATTACAAAAATTCTAATTTAAATTAAATTCAATGTAAAAAGAAAGGGGCCTCAGCCCTGCCTCGGGATGCGCGAATGATGCATGCTCGATCCATCTTGCCCGGAAAACCCGTGTCAAGCCACTGTTGCTTCTGTTTTTACTGCCCTGTCTCTCCAAAAATTGCCAAAGTCCCAGAATACCTTCCTTGCATGCTGCTGTACACCACCGGCTGGAAGAAGTGCCCACCGGCCAGCTAAAATTTCCATCGGCTGTTTAGGAGGTTATCGGCCATCCATATAGTGCCGGTCGGCACTCTCTACTGCCGGTCGGCATAAAATTCCTGCAGAAGACAGTTTTGACAGCAACAGCAGACAGACAGTGCATGATGTGGGATTTTGAGCATATGTAAGCATAGCCAATGCTTCCTATCATGCATGGGACTCAAGGAAGCATGACTCTTGATTCTTGGGCCATCAATTATGCATCTTGGTGCATGATAGCCTAAGGAACCAAGATTGCATTTCAATGGGAATGCATGCAACACACAAAATGGAACTAAGACCCTATCATGTCAAGATCAAGGGCCTTAGTGACATGAGAAGTAAGATGTGTTTTGTCACTTGTAGTACAACACCCCTCATTTCTCACACTTGGTTTGACACCCCAAACCAAGTAATGCAATACATATTATGCAAACATGGCTCAACAATACACATGATGCTAAAAAATGCAAGCATACCAAATGCTATGCAACATTATGTTAAGTCTATAATGGTAAACATGTGGAGGTAAATGTGACAAACCATGGACACTTAAGGCAATAGTATTAGCATGTGTCAAGACCATGTTGACCAAACATGCAACAAGCATTAAATAAATGTGCAATGGTGGACTTAACCACAATGGGGTAGACCTCAAATCCCCCCAAAACAGTGGCAAAATGTGCCCAAAATGGTAGACCATTACTCATGCAGCATGCAAACAAATGGGCCTAAAACCAAGGCATAAACAAGGGGCTTTCACTACCACCAACATGACCATTCATAGCATGTATTAGGCCACCAAAAACAGATCCTTAGCATGCAAAATACACACACACATCTTGATATGGCAGCCCCAAAATACCCTAAACATACAAGCATGCATAAGGCATATTCCTAGGCATAAAGGAGCACATCCTTAAAGTATGAAATAGGTCACGTATGCAAACATACAAACATGATTTATGGACTGAAATATGATCCTAAATGATGCCAAATCATGAGGATGGTCCAAGCATGTTAGAGGCTAATATGCTTAAGGTTTACAAGCCAAAACACTAAGCAACCACATCAAGCACACCAAATATGGCAAAACAGTGGCTCACAGCCTTAAACATGTCAAATCATGACCAAAGACTTCAATAAGCTAAGCCGAAACATGAAGATATGAAAGGCTAAACATATGACATATTTCTAGGGAAAATGGAGGATTACAAAGCAAGTATAAAAAGCATACTAAGGACCACAAAATCACTTTTGGACAGAGATGAAATATGATCCAAAACACCCAAAAAAAGCTCTGAAATGGTGCCAAAAACAAGCAAGCATACATGTTCCCTTTTAAGCCAAAGACAAAGGCAAAAGAGGGACAAAGGGAGAGGGGTGTCCCTCCCCTATACAAGACTTCAAACCACCTTATTTACCACTAAAAACCCACTGGTTTTCAGTGGTGAAAGGACCCAAAACAACAAGGCAAATAAGGCTCAAAGTAAAGACACCAAATAGGCCAAAATAAGGCCTAAAAGGGTGAGTTTGCACTCAAACCACAAAATGACCTTAATGAAAGTTCAAAAGCAAGAAAATCTAAGACTTTTTTCAGTATACACAAAGCTCAAAACACAAAGCAAGATAGGTAAAAACTTGTTGCAAAAATGGGGAATCTAAAGTAAAGTGCTCACCCTTGAAGAACACTTGAAGAACAGGTGGTGCAGCCCTCCTCTATTGATCAAAACCAGTCCAAAAACTCAACAAACAACCCTCCAAGTCCCTCAATCTCGAACTAAGGTGTAATGGTGTGTGTATTAGTGCAAAAGTGAGGAAAAAACACACTATTTAGGCTTAAAACACACACACAAGGATGAGAGAGAGAGAGAGAGAGATATAGAGAGAGAGATATATATATATCAGATATATAGATATAGAAGCTCTGGTTTTTTGATCAAGAATGGCTAACCTCTCCCAAAGGGAGAGAGGTGGTGTTTATATAGGCCAAGACCAAGCCAAATGA
This sequence comes from Camellia japonica, assembly GCA_030407325.1. Classification (NCBI taxonomy): domain Eukaryota; kingdom Viridiplantae; phylum Streptophyta; class Magnoliopsida; order Ericales; family Theaceae; genus Camellia; species Camellia japonica. The sequence continues at coordinate 90,923,322 of JAPPVO010000010.1, read as the reverse complement.
CTTAATGGCTAAGCAAAGGAAAGGGGGCAAGAGGTGCAAAGGGGTCTTGGCTTCTTGGAGAAGCTAAGACAGCTGGCCAAGCTTCTCCAAGAAGCTTGGCCAAAAGGATCAACCTTCTAGAAGGTTTAGGGGTGGCAAAGGTGCAAAGTGGTCACTCCTGTGCACGGGATGAGTGATGGTGCATTCCAGCTGGCACAGCTGGCATGCACCATGTCTAGGGGTGCAAAGGGTGCCGCCGGCTAGCCAAAGAAATCATCGGCACAAAAATGTGCCGGTCGGCACATATAGTGCCGACCGGCCAAATATTTTAACAAAACAGTGCCGGCGGTACACATATGCGGCCGGTGATGGTAGGAGAGGGCCGGTGGTGTGTGGGGATGGCCAACACCATTCCCTGCCCTTCAAGACAAAACACAGTGTTTTGATGCAAAACCAGACACGAAACGGTCGAGTTCGGGATCTTGAGGCAGGGCGCGTAGCCGAGACCTCCGGGAACTCCAAACGAACACAAACATGGATAATCACCGAGTGTTCAAACGGTGACGTCCAAGTCTTGAGGACGGTCAAAAATGGGGTGTCTACACCAGTGCATGTGCTTCAAAAAGTCATTTGGATAACTAGGCCGTGGCGAATGTCAACCGACGTTTGTCTTATGGAGTTAGCGTTAATGCAATCGCCTCGGGATTGGGGCCTCGAGATCGCTGCCAGTATTGAAAATAAAAGGAGTGGGCGCTTCGCGTAGATGAACAATCACTTATTATGTGAGGTGAGATAAGTGAGGATGTTAATTAGGGAGGCTCGGAGTTTAGCCGAGCTTGGTGTTGCAATGGAGCGCGGCAGAGGACCCATCCGTATGGGAGGTAAGGCGTCCAAAAGTTGGCATGAGTCTTCAAGTCGTCGAAGCAAATCACCCCGAAAGGAAAGGGAACGACCGTTGGGTTTATCCTTCCTTGTCCTGGATCTTTGCCTTGACATTGTCAATGGTATCAGGGGAAGTTTGGCAATGCGCAAGTCATGGGCTTGGGCACAATTGGCTCTAGGCATTGCAAACCGTGAAGGACTTCCAGGTGACGGGAGTTGATTCGGCGCTGCCGCTTTACCAATGCGTCTTTTTCCCTTTTTAGCTTTTGAGGTTGAAAATGGGTATTGTAATCTTCAAATGCGGGTTGCGTTTATGTAACAACTATTTCATCAAATAAAAAGTTTTATTTCAAACATTTGTGTCTTATTCTAATTTTTTTATATGCTTAGTTAAGCACCTTATTTCGGATGTTGGCGTGTTTTGTTTTGTTTTGTTCGTGCCGAAGGGTACTCCAAATATGGAGGTATGATCTGCCCTAGGGTGTTATGCGCTAGAGGCACTGCAGATTCGGAGTCTTAATCGGCCCAAAGACATCTTGTGCCGATGGGGCTCCGTAACCAGCGTTTCGTATGTGGAGAACTGTTTGTGTTACCCTTGAATATAGTTCGATCGGCTTAGTACAGGCCGAATCCGGAGACTTGATCACCAAAGGGAGCTCCGAATCCGGAGACTTAATGTGGCCAATCGAGATATCCACGAAGGGCGCTCCGAATCCAAGGGATTAATCGGCCCTAAGGTGTCATGCACCAAAAGGGGCTCCGAATCCGGAGACTTAATCGGCCCTAAGGTGTCATGCACCAAAGGGGGCTTCGAATCCGGAGACTTAATGTGGCCAATTGTGATATCCACGAAGGGCGCTCCGAATCCGGAGGCTTAATCGGCCTTAAGGTGTCATGCACCAAAGGGGGCTCCGAATCTGGAGTCTTAATCGGCCCTAAGGTGTCATGCACCAAAGGGAGGGGCTCCGAATCTGGAGTCTTAATCGGCCCTAAGGTGTCATGCACCAAAGGGGGCTCCGAATCTGGAGACTTAATCGACCTTAAGGTGTCATGCACCAAAGGGGGCTCCGAATCCGGAGACTTGATGTGGCCAATCGTGATATCCACGAAGGGCGCTCCGAATCCGGAGGCTTAATCGACCCTATGGTGTCATGCACCAAAGGGGGGGGCTCCGAATCCGGAGTCTTAAACGGCCCTAAGGTGTCATGCACCAAAGGGGGCTCCGAATCCAGAGACTTAATGTGGCCAATCGTGATATCCACGAAGGGTGCTCCGAATCCGGAGGCTTAATCGGGCCTAAGGTGTCATGCACCAAAGGGGGCTCTGAATCCGGAGACTTGATGTGGCCAATCGTGATATCCACGAAAAGGCGCTCCGAATCCGGAGGCTTAATCAGCCCTAAGGTGTCATGCACCAAAGGGGGGGCTGGCTCCGAATCAGGAGTCTTAATCGGCCCTAAGGTGTCATGCACCAAAGGGGGCTTCGAATCCGGAGACTTAATGTGGCCAATCGTGATATCCACGAAGGGCGCTCTGAATCCGGAGGCTTAATCGGCCCTAAGGTGTCATGCACCAAAGGGGGCTCCGAATCCGGAGACTTAATCGGCCCTAAGGTGTCACACACCAAAGGGGGCTCCGAATCCGGAGTCTTAATCGGCCCTAAGGTGTCATGCACCAAAGGGGGCTCCGAATCCGGAGACTTAATCGGCCCTAAGGTGTCATGCACCAAAGGGGGCTCCGAATCTGGAGTCTTAGTCGGCCCTAAGGTGTCATGCACCAAAGGGGGCTCTGAATTCGGAGACTTAATGTGGCCAATCGTGATATCCACGAAGGGCGCTCTGAATCCGGAGGCTTAATCGGCCCTAAGGTGTCATGCACCAAAGGGGGCTCAGAATCCGGAGACTTGATGTGGCCAATCGTGATATCCATGAAGGGCGCTCCGAATCCGGAGGCTTAATCGGCCCTAAGGTGTCATGCACCAAAGGGGGCTCCGAATCCGGAGACTTAATCGGCCCTAAGGTGTCATGCACCAAAGGGGGCTCTGAATCCGGAGACTTAATCGGCCCTAAGGTGTCATGCACCAAAGGGGGCTCCGAATCCAGAGTCTTAATCGGCCCTAAGGTGTCATGCACCAAAAGGGGCTCCAAATCCGGAGACTTAATGTGGCCAATCGTGATATCCATGAATGGCGCTCCGAATCCGGAGGCTTAATCGGGCCTAAGGTGTCATGCACCAAAGGGGGCTCCGAATCCGGAGACTTGATGTGGCCAATCATGATATCAACGAAGGGCGCTCCGAATCCGGAGGCTTAATCAGCCCTAAGGTGTCATGCACCAAAGGGGAGGGGGCTCCAAATCAGGAGTCTTAATCAGCCCTAAGGTGTCATGCACCAAAGGGGGCTCTGAATCCGGAGACTTAATGTGGCCAATCGTGATATCCACGAAGGGCGCTCCGAATCCGGAGGCTTAATTGGCCCTAAGGTGTCATGCACTAAAGGGGGCTCCGAATCCGGAGACTTAATCGGCCTTAAGGTGTCATGCACCAAACGGGGCTCCGAATCCGGAGTCTTAATCGGCCCTAAGGTGTCATGCACCAAAGGGGGCTCCGAATCCGAAGACTTAATCGGCCCTAAGGTGTCATGCACCAAAGGGGGCTCCGAATCCGGAGTCTTAATCGGACCTAAGGTGTCATGCACCAAAGGGGGCTCCGAATCCGGAGACTTAATGTGGCCAATCGTGATATCCACAAAGGGCGCTCCGAATCCGGAGGCTTAATCGGCCCTAAGGTGTCATGCACCAAAGGGGGCTTTGAATCATCAACATGACGAGCGCTACAATGGGGTTTGAGAAATGAATTGAGCGACGAAGGAAAATGGTTTGCGTTGCAGAAGTGATATATGTACAAGTATCAAAGCCCACAGGTCGGGTCAGTGATTGGATTTTCATAAAATCTCTGCTTGTGCCGATTGCGGGGAGCCACAGATTTCTTCAATGCCATGGGCTGTAGGGAAGCGCACAAGCTGATGATAAGTGCTTAGGACGGCCTTCATAATATGCAACCAGGTTCGCTCCATGATGACATTATACCTCGAAGGGAGCTTTACGACCAGGAATTCTACTTCGACCGTTCTGGAGCCACTCGAACAGGTAGTATGATCTTTCTAAGGGTACTCAGGATTCGTATTAAAGCGACATGGGTGAGCACCGAGACAGATCTGACCTTTTGAAGCCGAGTTGATGAAAGTTTTGTAATACATAACCTCTTGAAGTACTCCTGGGTCTATGAGAATGCGTTCAATGGTGACCGATTTATGCGTAATTTTGATGACAACGGATCGATGTGAGAAGCTGTTGTGCCGCTAAGATCGGAGTCATCGAAAGCAATTGTCGAGCTTCTCTGGGCCATTCGGTCGGAATACGTTGCTTTTGGGGGATTGGATGCGATTGAATTGTGTGTACGGTTGGGGATGTAGGCAGGCTGTAGATTATATGGATCATGCCAAGTGGAGGTGAGTCCTGCCTCAATGCTAGTGCCTTGATTGGCTTTCCCTTTCTCACGTACTGTTGCAGTCGGCCGTCTTGCACCAGTTCTTCTAGGTGATCCTTTAATGAGTAACAACTCTCAGTTTCATGGCCGTGATCTTTGTGATACTCGCACCGCCTATCCCTTCTTCGCGTGTCGGGTGGTCCCACCATCTTTGACGGCCATTTGAAGAATGGAAGGTGTCGAACTTTGGTCATTATTGCAGCGATTGGCTCTGACAACTCTGTGTACTTCTTGTCGGCACGCCTCGAGCGCCTGCTGTCGACTTGTAGTTGTTCATTCGTCCGGTGGGAGCATTGATCGCTTGATCGGCGAGAGTCCCGCCTTTTGTCTCGTTTAGCGCGTTGCCGTGGCTCAGGGCTCGGAGGTGGCACAAAACTTATTGGTTGGGCAATTTCAGGGGGGGCCGTTTTGTTGGACATTTGTCCGGCTTTTATTCTCAGGCATCATCTTCCACTTTGCAATACTCTTCAACTTTCTTCATCAATGCCCAACTGTTTTGGGGGGTCTTCTGGTCAGGACTGCGAAAGAGCACTGTCAGGATGTAGTCCCATTTTGAAGGCGGTGATGGCCATGGAGTCATTGCAAGCGTCGTCGACAAGGTTGAAGCCTCCCAATAGCGCGCCGAATACGCTCTGAGCGTTTCTCCTAACTGGATCTGCATAGCCCAGAGAGAGTCGGCCTGTTTCTGCTGTATCTCGTTGGTGATGAACCTGGCCCTGAAGGATTTCTGTAATTGATGGAAGCTTTTGATCGAAGCCGGCTCCAGCTTGTAATACCACCTGACAACTAATGGCCCCAGGCTGCTGGGGAATATTTGGCATATGAGGGCTTCATTGTCTGTATGTAATGTCATGGCCTACTTGTAGTGACGGATATGATCAGTGGGGTCTGATTTTCCGTCGTAATGAGTGAATGACGGAGCTTTGAACTTCTTGGGCAGGGCCGCCCTCGCAATCCGTCGGACAAAAGGATCGTGCTGGTCCTCTTCGTCTGAACTGCTTCTTTTGCGCTTGTTCCTTGTATGTGGACTCTTTTCGGAGGAGCTGGAAGTTTCGGATCGTTCCTTCTTGTTGAGCTCCGTGGGTAATGAGTTGGAGTCGCTATCGGTATCCTTAGGTCGGGCTCGAGGTCGTTGTCCACCTGCCCTCGGAGGTCATTCGGGATCTTGGCGCATGGCTTCTCTGGATTTTGCTACTTCCAGGGCCAAATCTTGATGAAGACGTTCATTTTCAGCGATCATGTTCTCCAGCCTTTGTTCATTCTGCTTTGCTTGTTCCATGATCGCTTGCATTGTCTCTTGCGCTGAAGTCGTTGGTGAGTTGAAGTTCAAGGCGTGTCTTACAGCGATGGTTTCCTTTCCGAGCATATTTGCTGGAGTGAGGTCATCTCTCTGTGCGGTCTCGTCAGTGGCTATCGGAGGATCTTCAGCCACGCCTGCCATGGATGTATTTGAGTATTCCCACAGACGGCGCCAATTGTGGAGACTTGATGTGGTTTGGAAATACTCTTCAGATCCTAGGAGACGCTAGTGATCCTCAGCTAGTCACCTGAAAAGATACAAACACTCCGGTCGGGGGTGCCGGAATTAGCACTCCGACGGGCAAGTCAGTTCAGACACTCAAGATAGCTTGTTTTCTAAGTTAAGTGAAGTGATTCTTAAATACCTTTCTCAATCCATTGTTCCTGTATTTATACCTGTTCCTTTTGGTTCTCGGGGCCAATGCCCACTTTTTAATCATTGTCCTTTCTATTATTCGGCTCTAAGGGTCTACACTTATTCGGCACATATATTATATTCGGCTTTCCATTCTCGTAGGATACAACCGATTAATATCAGTCTTCCAATGGTACGCACCTTCTGATTTTGCCATATATTCGGCTCCCACAGAGTCCATTGCTTTGATGGACCCTTTTTACTTTGATTGAGAGACTGTTGTCTTATTCTCTTTTCTTTCCTTTCTATTCTTTTTCTTTTATTATTCTTGAGGTGCTTTATTTGATGTCTATGAGACTTTAAATCCTCTAAAGGTGTAATTCCTTTAGTCTTAGCCATGCCCGAACGGCATTTGACGGTCTGGTATAGCCACATAATTGTGTTTGTAGTGAGTTCCTAGGAGACCAACTTAGACAGTGGAAACTAGAGTTCACATGACAAAGCCTAGAACACAAAGGTTTGAAATTTCCGAGACTAAAGTTTGGTTTAAATACCCAGGAGTGTAGAGATTACTTCAAAACCACCCCGGCTTGAACTCTATATAGCAGCCCCATAGGTCGACTTAGCTTTATGTGCATTGATTCTGGATACCGAATTAACCTACCCTGTTGGAGAATAAGGAAAGTTACAAACATTGTTAAGGAGAAAAGTAGTACCCGTGTTTTTCATGTGAAGATTATACCTTTGTTGAGCATTTTGATGTTTTCAATGTGCTATATTTATTTTGGATGTGAAATGAAGGTAGAAATGGTTTGAAAAGTTTTTGGGTTATAATTGGATATAAATAAATAAATAAAAAGAAATTCCTGCACGTGCGGAAAAATTCCAATCCACGAGTTGGCTATTGCTTTAAATGTAAGTGCGCAAGGTGGTGTTGCCCAGTCCGCACGTGCAGCCTAGGTCCCGCACGTGCGAGAAATTCTTGAAAATTTCTTTTGCTCCTGTTTTATATGCTCTTGATCTCCCACATGTGCAACACGGCATTGAAAAAAAAAAAGATTTCTTTACTACATTTTTATTTTATTTATTTACTTTTATTTTAATTTTTATGTTTTATTTTTCGTATTTATTCAAAAAAAAAAAGAAAAAAAAAAAAAAGAGTTGATTCATCACAACCCTAGCTCACTCCCATCATTTTCATAGATACTCTCTCTCTCTCTCTCTCTCTCTCTCTCTCTCTCTCTCTCTCTCTCTCTCTCTCTCTACCTTATCATATTCTTCCTCTCTTTATCTTTCACTCAAACCCCACCACCATCAATTTTCCTCATTCTTCCTTCCACCATCACCAACCTTCACCCAACCTCTTCTCACCACCACTTTACCACCAAATCCTCATCGTTGGCGCCCTACCTTCTCCCTGTTCAGCGATCTCCGGCAACCACCATTTTTTCCAGCGAATCTCCATTCTTTTTTCTCTCTTTCTTCACTATTTCAAGGTAAATCCTTCTTTCTTTTTTTTTTCTTTTTTTTTTTTTTTTTTGTGGTAGATTTATGTTTTTTGTTTTTCAACCTTAACATGTAAAGATTCATCTAAAAAAATTTAAAAAATCTGGAACATGATTCTGGGCGAAGCACCAGCCGCACGTATGGCCCCCGTCGACGCACGTGTGGCGTTTCATCAAAAAAATATATATATATCTAATTCTTTATTTTATTATTTAATAGATTGTGCCTTTTATTCTTTTTATTATTTTGATTACTTAGAATAGTTTAGTTCGTTACCTGTTTCGTTCAGTTAGTTCTAATTATTTAGTCATTAGTTACTTAAATAAAATAATACTATGTCTAACCACACCATTGTTAAGTAGTTAGTTTAATTTAGATGCCTATGACTAGTTGTAGTATACTAATTTAGTTGTTATTTCTTTTATTTTTATTTTTTTATTTGTATTTGTATTTGTATTTGTATTTTATTTTCGTTTATTTATTTATCTCTTCAAAAATAATAAAAAAATAAAAACCAAACAAACAATAAACAAAAAAGAGATGATAAAAATAAAAAATAAAAAATAAAAAAATTATTGCAATTTTTTTTAATGTATGTTCTTTATTTTATTATATTTCTAGGGGGGGGGGAAGATGCTAAGAATTGCATGTAGTGAAACAAATGAGCAGCCTTGTGGTTTGATATTCTTATTCTCATGTTGGTTCCATGGGTATGTGTGTATTTGCTTTTGGTGTATGCAGGACATATCCACCAGGGCCTCCAAAAAGGCCAAAGGTTCATCCTCCTCAGCACCATCGTTGCCGCCGTTACCACCATCATCACCACCACCACCGGTTGAGATTCCACACCCGAAGTGGGCTTCTTGCTCGCTTCACAAGCTCGTACAGTTCAACATTCCATATTTTCAGCATGACTTGGTCACTTCTTGGGCCGTTGAGCAACTTCTACTCCGGCAACAGTTGGCCATTTACACTGTTACGGCGCCAACTTATCCTCATCTAGTCCAGCTTTTCTACCAAAATATGTACGAGGAGCTCACTAGTGAAGGCCTTTTATCCACTATTGATGGCCATATCATCAGCATCACACAACCCATGATTGCCCAAGTATTAGGTTTCTTTGGCCAGTCAGACGACCAGTCCTTCCCGAAAGTTGAAAGTCGTCAACCCATACACCACCTCATCCAAGAGCATTTTCTAGGGGGCCGTGGTGATGCTAGTTACACGTGCTTATGCCGGAGCAAGCTGCCTGGCTGCTTGTTATTCATTGACTCGGTGTTGCATAAGAATACCCTTCCACTTGGGCACAAAGCAGAGGGTCGGAAGGAGTTTGTTCGAGTCCTATATGGTTACCAATATGGTTATCGGGTCCACCTTAAGCACGTGATCTGGACACATATGCACAAATTTCTATAGGAGGCCGTTCAGCCTCAACCTATGCAGAACCCGACTTGGCCCCAGCCATTTGCCAACTTACTCACGCTCCTCTTCGAGCTGGACGGCTTCTCAATTGATCGAACTGAGGAGATTGACACTACCTATCCTACATTCGACCAGTGGGAATGGTAACATAGCTTGTCTCTTATCCCGCAACAAGTTGGTGCCTCGATTGATAAGGCCAATGATCCCGTGCACAACCAACCACCTCTTCCTGTCTCTCATGTGCCTCCCCAATGGGACTTGCTATACATGATTCGCTAGGAGTACTTACATCTTCAGCATTCTGTGGATCAGGTCCAAAGTACTCTTCACGATCACCACTAGATTCTTCTGGGGTTGCGCAGGGATTTTCAAGTGCACCGAGACTATTCTCATGTGGCTTTCAACTAGCTCAACGTCTGCCAGCTCGACATTTAGCAATCAGTTGCATCACTACAAACTGACTTTACACAAATCGAGAGTCTAGCCAGCAGCGTTTTGACCAGCTCGGCGCTCGGGTTTAGGACAAAGTGTTCGAGACGCGGTCATTGATGAACGCCTTGTTTGCATAGTATTTCCTATCACCGCCACCATTGGATTCTCAATAGTACTAGACTATCTTTTTCTTTGTCTCTTTTATTTTTGTATTTACTTTTAGTTGTTTCTCTTTCTTGAAAAAAAAATAAATAAATAAATAAATAAAAAAAAAAACAACAACAACAACAACAAAAATTGTGTGTGTGTGTGTGTGTGTGTTACTATTTGCCTACCTGAATGTGCATCTACAATATCTAGTAATATTCTCTCTTTTCTATTTACATGGCATTTGCTTCCATTGGGAACAATGTCATGTTCAAGTTGGGGGCATGAGGGTATTTTTTTTTTGTACATTTCTATTTGGCTCATGATTCATGCTTATACTTGCTTTACTTGATTGGACTACTTCACTTGATGTTGACTTGTCGCTAGTAGGGTGATGATATTTGCATATGTTAATTAGGGAGCATAGTAGACTTGTATGAAAAGGGTTTATTGGGTGAACACTCGGATGTGATGTTTGCACTAGGATAGTTGTTTGTGGTTGTGATATTAGTACACTTATCATGAGTATGTCTTGATTCACATGAACACATTATCATAGTGGTGACCTCTCTATTAAAATCCGTGGTGTGCATCATTGATAATTGTTAGTGTTGCAAAAAAGAATAAATGACCAACATTGATTCTCAAAATAAATCAATAAAATAATAATAAAAAAAAAACAACGACAACAACACTTGACTTGTTTGGATTCGTAACCTCTTTAACTCGAGTTATTAAGCTCGTAGGGATGTCTCTACACTTAGTGCCCTAAACCGTCTGGTTTGGGAGTCATTGGCTCAATACTTACTACATGGATTAATTAGAAAGCTTAAGGGACCTAGATATTGCACAGTTAAGGAAAAATAAGGAAAATGACTTGTTCAGATTCGTAGCCTTTTCAACTCGAGTTATTAAGCTCATAAGGGTGTCTTCACACCTAGTGCCCTAAAACAGACTGGTTTGGGAGTCATTGGCCCAATGCTTGTTACACGGGCTGATTAGAAAGCTTAAAGGATTGGGACATTGCACAATCTTTCAAAAAAAAAAAAAAACAAGCAAAACAAACAAACAAATATTTTGAGAATCCTAGTTACAAAAGTTTAATCTTGTCTGTATATGTTGGGGATTATTATGAGTTACATTGGGCTATTATAGTGGTCAGTTAACAAGTTATGGAGATTGCACGTTACACCAAGGTTACTGATGATGTGTTCTACTAGCATTCACAAGTATATAGAACGTGATTTGTGTAATACCGAATTGCGGTCTTTGCTCAACAGATTCCTTCATGCTTGATTACTATGCCTTCAATGACTCATCATGTCTTAATATTGCACTGTAGTGGCATATAAGTTAATTCTTGAGTGGTGTAGTGTGATTGATTGTTGCTGGATAGATATGAATATGTTAATATTTGTAGATATCATTTCTAGAAACCCTCACGAGACTTTACTCGTCCACTTGGGGTAACTTTGTGGTTTAAAGGCTTGTTACATATGCTAAATGCAACCGTTCTTCCCACGAAAAAGGAGATAGCTAGATTTTTTTTAATTTTATTCTTTCCTTCTTTATTCCTTACTTGAGGACTAGCAAGTTGTAAGTTGGGGGATGTGATTGAAGCTGAATTGTGTAACACTAAGGCTGTTAATTAGGATCTCTTAACTTTACTTGTTCGTCAAACTATATATTTTATGCCTGTTTAATGTCAATCAGATTGTACATAGTGGGAGCATAAAATGAGCAAAAATGCAGAACATTTAGAGAAAAGTGCTTTCCGCACCTGCATAGGCCCATGTAGACACCCCATTTTTGACCGTCCTCAAGACTTGGACGTCATCGTTTGAACACTCGATGATTATCCATGCTCGTGTTCGTTTTGAGTTCTCGGAGGTCTCGGCCGCGCGCTTTGCCTCAGGATCTCTCAACTTGCCTGTTTTGTGCTTGGTTGTGGACCAAACACTTGCGTTTTTTGCTTCTGAGGGAAGAGGGTGGCTTGTTGGCCATTTCCTCAACCCACCGACCAAGGCCTGAGGCCATGTTTTCTTGCCATCGGCCAAAAGTGTCGGCCGATCGGTACTTTATTTGGTCGGCCGGCCATTGTGTTGGTCAATCGGCCATTTTTGCTGACTGAACCCTGTTCGTCTGCTTTATGCAAATATTTAGTGCCAGCTGGCACAGCTGGCATGCACAATTGCCCCCCTCCATACACGTGTATGGAGGGATTTGGCTCTTGATTTAGCTTGCTTTGGAAGCTTAGAATTTGGACTTCTATAAGAAGGGAGCTCCTCCTCCCTTCTCAGGGGTTCAGAAATTAGGGTTTAGAAAGTTGTATCTCTCTATCTCTATATCTTCCTCTCTTTGTATTTTGTGTGTGTATTTTGTGCCTTAAAGTGTAGTATTATCTTACTATTGCACACAAACACACACTAGAACACCATCCTCTTGGAGCTGAGGTCCCTTGAAGTTGATTTCAGAGTTCTTGGACTGGTTTAAGCTTGGGAAAGTTGCTGGAGTTGTGTTCTTGAATGTGGTCTTCAAGGGTGAGCTTTTTGCTTTTAATACCCCATTCTTGCTTAAGCTTTTAGCCTATCTTGCATATTGTTTTAAGCTTCGACTATAACTGATAAAAATTCTGATTTTGTGTGCTTTAGATCTTTGTTTAAGGTCATTTTGAGGTTTGGGGTTGTTTCCCCCCCTCTTAGGCCTTGTTAGGCCTTGTTTTAGGCCATCTCTTTTGGCCCTTATTCTTTGCTTTGCATGACCTTTCTACCACTGAAATCCAGAGGATTTTCAGTGGTGAGGGTCATCCCCTTTCCTTGTTATCTTGAAACCTAGCATAAGTGGCTTATGCTTGTAGCTTGTATGCTTAGCTTGTTTTAGCTTCATTTCAGTATATATTAGGCTTGGTTTTGCCATGATATAGCACTGTTTTAAGTTGGTTTAGACATACCATGCATGCTTCATGTACTTGTCTTGTAATCCCATGATTTGCCTTAATATGCATCATGCTTGAAGCCATGTTTCTAGTATGATTTTGGCTCAACTCCGTGAAGCTTTTAGCCTTGTTATAGCATGCTTAAGCTCTGATTTGGGTTGTTTTAATCATGTATGCCATGCTTTGTATAGCCACCATGCATTTTAGCTTGTTAGCTTTGAGTGTCCAAGTCACTAACATGCTTTACTTGGCTCATTTCAGTGGTTTGGAATCACTTGTTATGTTATTTCAGTCCATATAGTATGCTCATATACTTATATTTGTCACTCCTTTAATGTTTTAAAGGGTTTGTGTTTTATGCCTCATGAACGTGCCATTGTGTATGCCATCATGTTTAGGTCTTTGGGATGCAATCTAAGTGGGTTTTTGGGGTTACTTTAACATGTCGTAACTCTGATTTTGGTCGCTTAAATCATGCCATGTATGGTTGTATTAGGTGTAGTGTAACACCTTCTTTGTAGCCTTGTATGCCTCATGTTTTTGGCATTGCATTCTAGCTTGTGCTGGCTAGTTTCGAGCATGTTTTTGGTCTTGTTTAGACCTACCTTGGGACTGTTTTAGGTCCCCTTGGCCCTTCGGGGCTTGCTTCATGTAGTCTTGGTTTGAGTCCCTTGGCTAGTTTCAAGTTTTGGGCTTTGTTGCATGACTTACTTGCCTTGTTTGGTTGGTTTGGCACCTTTCCTAATATGATTTCAGAGCTTATCATGTCTATCATATGTCCATATTTATTCCCTTTTAAGTGTGCTTAAAAGTTCCCCTTTTATGCCTAAGTGTTAGGTTAACTAGCATGCATGTTTGTATGTGTATTTCATGCCTTTGTCGCATCCTTTTGGCCACTGATTTGGACCTATTTGAGAGCTGTCTATTTTGGTGTAAGTCCATCCCTCGCATGTTGTTGCATGCTTGCCTTGCATGTTGTTACATACTTGGCCCCTTTGCATGTTGTTGCATGCTATGTATGTTTGTAATGTTTAAATGGAAGGTCTATTGACATGTTGTTGCATGTTTAAGTGGTATTGTATTTGGCATGCATCTTTGGTTAAGTTCCTTTGCATGTTTGCATGCATTGTCCCTCACATGTTGTTACATGCTTGCCTATCCTTGAGTGTTGTCACATGCCTTTCATGTTTGCATGCTTATTCGCATGCTCATGTTGCATTAGCTTGTATGCATGCTTAGGTTGCATAGCATTGAGCATGCATCCCTTACCTCTTGATCAAGCATAATAGAGGTTGGGGTCCCTTATGTGTTTTTGTGTATTTCATTTGAGATTAAAATGCACACTTGGCTCCTTTGGCCATCATGCATTGAAATGCGTGATTGGTGGCCCGAGGGTCGAGAACCATACTCCTTTGAGTCTTAAACATGATAAGGAGGGTGGTTGTGCAAACATTATCTTGTAAATGTATTGCCATGCTCTGTTTATCCTCTGCTGCAACAAAACAGCATTCTGCAGGAAGAGATGGCCGGTCGGCCATCTTCAGTGCCGGTCGGCTATGCATTGTTGGCCGAGAGCCTCATACATGGTCTATGATCAGTTTCCCTTGGCCGATTGCCTTGCCTCTTGGTCGATGACCTCCCACAGTGCTCAGGGAGTGGTTCAGAAGCATCCTTGAGACTTGTGCAGTTTTCAGAGGTGCAGAGCAGTGCAAACAGAGGCAACATATGACATGACAATGGATTTCTGAGCGGAGCCGAGCATGCATGAATTTGTCCCTCTTCCCGAGGCTACTTTACTGCTTTAGTAGCTTAATTAATTCATTTAATTAGTTAAGTGTTGTGTAATAACTAATTAGCTTGTTAGTTAGTTAATTAGTTAATTTGTATTATTCTTTCGGTCTCTCCCTCGAGAGAGCCAATTGTTGTAATAAGCGTGCGTGTGTGTGATGCATGTCTTCCAACCTCTATTTCTTTCTCCCTTTTATTTAACCGCTTATGATGGTTAGTTCTAGGGCATGTTTCAATTAGCATACCTTATGCTATGCATGTTTGCATCCATTCATCAGTATTGCATGCACTGGGCTCGGCGCATCATACTAACTGCATTGTATTTCAATTCCAAGTTGAATACGTGTATTAAATTGTCGCATCTCACATGTCATTCTTAGGATAGCCGAGCCTATTCTAGTTGCATGTTGCATGTGTTGCATTAGCCATTGTTGACATGAAGTAGGATCATGCATGATTACTAACTAGTTTCTTGTTTTGGCTCGGTGTACACTGTGAGTGTTTATGCTTTAGCATCTTGCATGAATGTGAGTGTTAACATGGCAGCATACTTGCCATGAGGCTAATTGCTTATGTGATATAACTGCCTAAATGCCTGTGGGTGAAGGTTGGATTGCTTGAATTGGAACAATTCATCGAAATCCGTGTTTTAGCCTACTTGCGAGTAGCAAACTTCAAACCATTTTCAAACAAACGGATATGCGATGCTTTGTTCCAAATTAGGTGATCTAGTCTATACTTGTGTGTTGTGCCCATCACATAGTAATTCTAGCTAATAATCGGAATAAGAACGCATGTGTTTTCAAAAACAAGATATCATGTTTAGTAGTGGCCGATCTTTGATCGGGCGAGCGGGGGTGCTCATAGATGACCTTCCCCAATCGTACCCAAGTTCCCGAGCCGAGGCAACTTTGGTGATGACGGACACGTGGCCTTAGGCAATGAGTCAGGGTTTCCTACATACCCCCAAAATAAATATTTAGGTGGCGACTTTGTATCTGGCAAAGCAGTCGATGTTTGGCATTCTTTCTTAAAAATCAGTTTTCCAAAACGATTTGCCGGATTTGGACTCTTTGGTGATTTATCAGTCTTGCGTTGCACTTTGCAAGATCAGATTAAGAACCGTGACATAATGAGTCCGAACTGTGGAAAAGCATAGGCCCCCCAGGGCACGTCCACAGTTTCTGGCGACTCTGTTGGGGAGTTAGAGAACTTGACTCGAACTCATGATATCTTGTTTTGATTACACTTATGTGTTTCTTTGCATTGCATTTGCATTGGGCGCCTAGGTCACTGTGTTTGCCGTATGCTATTCCTGAACGGTTTGCCGGAGGCTCGCTTTGAGAAGCGTGCCATAAGGCTGACCGGTTGTGGGCTCTGCCACGACGGGAACACAAACCTCGGTTTTTACCGAGGCACCCTTTTTAACCATTCGACCTAGTGCATATCGGAAACTGTAGTGACCATTCCAAACTAGGACAGGTTGCTTACCCGATTATAGGTTGTTTGAAACCGCTATGTGTGTAGTGAAACCCTAGCTCCTGACAAAATAGGACAGGGAAACCCCCCCCCCCCCAAACATAGGGGTGTTTTGGCTCTCATTTGCTTGCTATGTGCTTTTAGAGTGTGCCTTTACAGGAATGCACGTATCAGTTTGCAAGTCTGGGTATCAGGTCTAAGGGCATCAGTATTTGGGAATCAGTTTTACCTGAGGGTATCAGTTTATAGGCAGAATTTTAGGCAGAATTCAGTAAAGAGCACAATCATCCAGCTTTACTTATATCTGTTCTGGCGAAGTCAGGCTGAAATGCTGTTTGTTTTATTCTTTTGCAAGGTAGTCGCGGAACTATAGCTTCAGAAGGCTCCGATATCTCCCAGGTGCATTGAACCTCTGTTGATAGACTTTGTCAGGTCAGAGATTCAGTTCAAAGGCAATCAGTGTTCCTTCGCTAGAGGCAGGGTAAAAAGGGCAGTCAAGCACAGATCACCAGTTCAACAGTCTCCGGATCAGCGGTCATTATCCACCTCACCTGTACGCAGTTGGGCTGAGATATCTGCTTCCACCTTAGAGAGGAAATACACACCTGTTCAGTCACATCCGCAGTTTTCAGTTAATATGGAGGACAGGATGCGTCAACTCCAAGAGACCATGCAGGCCATGCAGCAGGATGCTGCCCGCCAGGCAGAAGTGGCTGCACGTCAAGCAGAAGTAGTGGCCTAACATGCAGAGTTAATAGCCAGACTTCAGCAGCAACAACAACCACAACAAGCCGAAGCATCTTCTTCGCACCCACCTCCTCCCCCACCTAGAGTTCCGATACTCGGGGACACTGCAAACGTCCAGGAAGATATGGACGCCCCAACAAGACTAGTTCCGCCACCAGTTCTACCGCAGATTTCAAAGGCACTGGCCTTTTCAACAGATACACCGTTTGAATCTGAGATGGACCCAACCGCCCTAAAGGTCAGTAAGCTTGAGAAGCTATTCAAGAGGGCTCAATGTGTGAATTTCATTCCAGACATAGAGGATGGATACACCGATTCGGCGATGACATTACCGGACCAGTTCAAGATGCCACATATTGACCGCTTCGATGGTTCTGAAGACCCAATGGTGCACCTCCACCTGTTTTCCGATATCTTGAGGTGAATGGGTTTGACCACAGCCCAGAAGTTGTCTCTCTTCGGTCGAACCATGTCTGGGATAGCCGCAGTCTGGTATGCAAAATTGGAGAACTCTGTGAAACAGAATTGGGAAGAGATGGCTGAGGCCTTCATTGTTCAATACTCCTACAACACATAGATCGAGGTCACAATTCGTGATCTTGAAGTCACCCGTCAAGAGCCAAAGGAGGGTTTTTCAGAGTTTGTGACAAGATAGAGGGCAAAGGCCTCAATGGTGGCTACAAGGCCTTTCGACAAAGACCAGATAAGGATGGTTGTGCGCAACCTCCAACCCAGGCTGATGCAAAAAATGATAGTCTTACCCCTTCCCACCTTTGCGGACCTACACGAGATTGGAGTACAGATTGAAGACGCAATGAAACAAGGTCTGATTGACCACGAAAGGGAGTCACTCAATAAGGGTTATACACACGATTCGAATGCGACTACCAGTGGTGACGCAGCTGCAAGATCTTCTGAAGTTAGAATGGTCACCACCACTCCCAAAACAGCCACCCCCTTTGTTGGTGCATCCAATCCAAACCCCCGAACTTCGGACTATCTACCTCGAGGCAAGAGGGTTTTCACCCCACTTTATATGCCTTTGTCTAAAGCTCTAGGGGTCCTACTCAGGAAAAGACATCTGAAACCATTAGAACAACGGCCTCTACTCGATCCTCTCCCTCCAAAGCATGACCCGGCTAAGTACTGTGCTTTCCATCAACAAACCGGTCATGACGCTGATAGTTGCGTCCATCTTCGCCACGAGATACAAAATTTGATTGACAACAAGGTCATCGCCGCACCAGTCTTGCAAAGTCTATCAGCACTAGATCAGTGAACTTGGGGGATAATGTGATTATGTGATCGGGGGATGAACCACCTGCGGATGGCACTCAGTTTACTCTGGATGTGGCGTATGGCATGCACTATTTTGAGTATTTACGAATGCTGTTTGTTTTGCATTCTGGCTTGGGTATTGAGTCAGTTTTGTTATGTTTCTTAGAGTCTGTCTCGTTGTTTTGAGTCAGTCTTTTCTTACTAAGTCAGTTGGGTCTATCTTGTTGTATCGAGTCAGTCCTGTTGTATAGGAGTCAGGTGATTTCAGAGGTGTTACCTCAGATATCACTTGCTTGTTTTTGTGTTTATCTTTTCGCTCTCTTTTGAGCCTGTTTCCGCCATAGAGCCAGTTGAGCCAACAGATCTGAATGAAACAGCAGTGATTTTCACGCTTTTGTGTTTGTTTCTGCCTTGAGCCAGTTGTGCCAGCAAATCTGAATGAAATGGCAATGCTTTTCACTTGCTCTTCTGTGCTTTGAAATTATTGCATTGACCTAAGTTTTTCAAAACTTTTTGAACATTGTGATGAAAACAAAAAGGAAGGAATTCCTCGGGATTTGTAAAAATTTGATCAAACTAAGAGAAAGAGAGGCATGCTAAGCCCTTAATGGTTGAGATCATGCTTGTTAATGTGAGTACTGAGAAGGATCCTGACTTAATCCAGATTGGTTTTGCATTGTCTTTAGCGCGAGCGATTAGTCGCTTTCTTAAAAGATTTCAAAAAAAAAAAGTGTTTTGCGCGGTCCTGCGAAGACCTATGTGGAATCACTCTTGAGATTGTGCAGCCTAGGATCACTCTCAGCCTCGAGACTCAACCCCTTGCTTTCAAACCTTGAACCTCGATTCAGAATGTTCAAAGGTCAATCATGATGTGAGGCCCCGTGTGGCTAGATTTGAAGCAGCCCTCGAACAAGAGGCAAGAAAGTCAGATCAAGAAGGTTAGACGTCGTCAACAGAAGCTTGTGAAGCTAAGTCAGAAATACCCCTCGAACTAGGGGCGAACAAAAAGGTCTGATGTGCTCGAAGAGTAAAAAATTGGGACATTTCTCAAGCCAACGAAGAGTGGCAAGAATGCCAAATCCCGGAAGGGAGGAAAGAAGAAAGTATTGCTGAAGGACAACTAAGTTCCTATCCACAACATTGGGGGCAATTCAGCCCCCCATTGGATGGACTTCTACATCATCAGCGAACAACAGCCACTCTCCTGGATTCAGATGGCTTCGAGATCTCAAAACCATTTGACATGGACCAAACTACACTTTTACCCTTGGGAGGCTCGCTGGGCCGAAAATCCGGAAGGGCAACCCAGGCAAAAGTTAGAGCAAGAGCAAAAGAACAAAAAGAACAAAAAAAAGAAATAGAGAAAAAAAAATGCAAAAAAAAAAAATGAAGGAAAAGAAAAGAAAAAGCTTGAAAAGAAAATCAAAAAGAATGAAAAGAAAAGAAAAACAAAGCTCGCAAGGTTGAAAACTCGGAAGGGCGGCCTTGGCAAAAGTTAGAGCGTAAAATGTGAGGGTTAATACACGAGTGTACCTTAACCTGAACTACGTAAGGCTTGATTCCCATGTTTGGGATACGTAGGCAACTTCATTCTGAAGTCCAACCATAAACACTTCCAAATCGACTATGTCCATGTAATGGTTTTGATTATCTTTGTCTTCCCTGTATTTGAGAGTTCGGTTGTGATTGTCACTATGAGGACTAGTTACAGTGTGCTGCAGCGCTATTTAGACAAGGGGCAACTTTCCATTGCCGTCGATTGCCATTCAAACAAGGGGCAACTTTTCGTTGCTAGATTTGGTGCCGTGCAGTGCCATTCAGGCAAGGGGTAATTTTTCATTGTTTTGGATCCGAGGTTGTACATCTCAAGAGTAGATTCTGTGTTGGTCGAGCAGTGGCCATTT
Source organism: Camellia japonica (assembly GCA_030407325.1). Classification (NCBI taxonomy): domain Eukaryota; kingdom Viridiplantae; phylum Streptophyta; class Magnoliopsida; order Ericales; family Theaceae; genus Camellia; species Camellia japonica. Next base: position 90,903,624 of record JAPPVO010000010.1, on the reverse strand, counting down.
GCAAAAATAGTTTTTGAGAATTTTTACTGAGGTTGACTAATTTTCTCGAAAATTATTCCATTTTTCCAAAACTGGACCATTTTCTTGGACCCAAAAAGGGAAAATTTTCAGTGCTCATAGCCTAACTTGCATGATTTTAACTCAAAGATCGAACAAGTGTGTTAATCTAACTCTCATATTGGTCAAAATTGTTTTAGTAGAAAGCCAAAACAAAAAATGGTCAAAATGATGAACTAGGGGCACGGTTGAGTCAGGTGTTCTGTCTTTTCACCATTGTCAACATACTTGCCAAGAAAGGCACTCTACCTGCCGGAAAGGGCACAGCTGAAGCTGTTGGTAAAGGGTTGAAAGCTCTCTCATCCTCCAAGCAACGAGGTATCAAGCCAAGTGCGAAGCACGAATTGGAATGGATTAAGATACTCTATTCCCTTATCCGGGGCGTTGACGGATGTCACCGAAAGTAATAGCTGCGAGCTGACAACATTGGGCATGAACCCATAACTTCCTGCTTATCCATCAACCACCCAAAGGAGGGATAAAAAACAGAGAGATTGAAGAATAGAGAGATGTGCGTTGAGAGAAAAAGTGAGGAAAAGGGCTTTTTCAGAGAAACAGAGCTTGAGGGCCGAGTGATGTGAGAATCACAAATGAGAAAGGGTGGGAACCAATACCCTAAGAAATTGGCTCCTAGCGAACTAAGAGGTCTCTCGCCTTTGTAATGCATCTGAGTGTCGTGTTTGTTGTTTTGTTTGTCTCGATTCTTGTTTTGAGTCGTTTCGAATATTACTCAATGTGTTTAGGTTGTTTACCTTTTGTTTGTCTTTGTTGAGTCGTTTTAACTGTGGTCAGTTGTAGGCTCAATACCCGGTTGAGAACCCTTTTCTCACTACAATTTCAAAAATGAATCGCTTTGTGCTCAGAGCGCTGTGCCATTCTCCACATTTGTGGAAAACAGGATTCGTTCTTTCATAAAACCGCAAGGTTTAACCCAGGTCATGTCAGAATAGTGGAACCAGGACCTATCTAAAGCTATATGGGTTCCGGGCTACGAAGCAAAAGAAATGAGGGAAAATTTGGAGCATCTGAGTTTGTTCCAACTTCTGCATGTTCCGTCATTGCATCCCGTATGTTCAGATTGGGCTGTGTGTTCAAAGTGGGCAGTGTTCAGAATGGGCTGTGTATTCAGAAGAAACCAAGCACTGTGTTATGAACTGTGTGTTCAGAATGAGCAGTGCGCTGTATGAGCTGTGTGCAGAATAAATCAGGTACTGTATTATGGGCCGTGTGTTCAGAATCAGCAATGTCCTGCACGAGCTGTGTGTTCAGAAGAAACCAAGCACTGTGTTATGCATTGTGTGTTCAAAATGAGCAGTGCACTGTATGAGCTGTATGCAGAATAAATCAGGTACTGTATTATGGGTCGTGTGTTCAGAATCAGCAGTGTCCTGCACGAGCCGTGTGTTCAAAATAAACAGAGTATTGTGTTACAGGCTATGAGTTCAGAATGAGCAGTGTTCAGAATGGGCTGTGTGTGCAGAATCAGCAGTGTCCTGCATGAGCCGTGTGTTCAAAATAAACAGAGTACTGTGCTATGAGCAGTGTTCGGAATGGGCTGTGTGTTCAAAATGAATAAAATATTGTGCTGACTATTTTCGTGTCAAAATGGAAATCAAAAGTGCTCTCCCTGAGTACCAATCCCTGCCAGAGGCATCTTGACTGTGTTTGCAATAAGTTCCTAGGAGATCAACTGCGATGGTGGAAACTAGAGTTCGAATGGTTGTTGCCTAGAACATAAAGGTTTGGAATTTCCGAGACTAAAGTCTGGTTTGAATACCCAGGGGTGCATCCCCAGCTTGAAATCTGTATGGAAGCCCCATAGGTTGAGGTAGCAGGTACGCGCCTCGATTCTAGATACTGAACCAACCTAGTATGTCATCCCGTTGAAGAATAGGGAAAGTTGTGAGTATAATCAGGAAGAAAAGCGGCATCCATGGTTTCCCCAGCAAATGTCGCTCCTTGTCAGCATTTCAGAACCTTTGCGCTGCGAGTTGAAGGTAAGTGTTCGAAGAACACAAGGGGAGATCTCCGTCAGAGTAGAGCGGTTCACCGCCACTCACTTCATGAGGTGCTTTCTAAAGTGCCGCTTTGTCTGTTTATCGCTTTCATGCATTATATTGCATTCTACCTTTCTAGTTTCTTTCCCGTTCTCGAACAGTATTGTATGTACTTTTCATTTAGGGGTGTTCCGGTTCAGTTTTGACTGATACCTTTCTCCTCTCGCATTTGGTATGCGTTTGGACCTATCTTTCTCCTCTCGTGTTTGATACGCGTTTGGATGACTGCGCTTTCTTGCACAGTCGTTTCCCCTCTCGTGTGTACTACGCTGAGAGATTTTCTTTTTTCCTCTCTTGCGTATGCTACGCTGAGAGGTCTTCCTTCTTCTTCCAAGACACGGGGATACGTCCCTATGTCTCTTCTTCTTTTCGAAACACGAGGTTGTCTCCCTATGTTTCCCCTTTTCTGGTTTAGAGCATTTGGAATATGTTCCAATGCTCATACCATTTCGAAACACGGGGTTGTCTCCCTATGTTTCTTCTTTTCTGGTTTAGAGCATTTGGAATACGTTCCAATACTCATACCATTCCAAGACACGAAGATACATCCCTATCTCTCTTCTTCTTTTCGAAACACGGGATTGTCTCCCTATGTTTCCCGTTTTCTGGTTTAGAGCATTTGGAATACGTTCCAATGCTCATACCATTTCGAAACACGGGGTTGTCTCCCTATGTTTCTCCTTTTCTAGTTTAGAGCATTTGGAATGCGTTCCAATGCTCATACCATTCCGAGACACGGGGATACGTCCCTATGTCTCTTCTTCTTTTTGAAACACGGGGATACGTCCCTATGTTTCTTTCTCTTTGGTTTAGAGCATTTGGAATACGCTCCAATTCTCGTACCTTTCTGAAACATGGGGATACGTCCCTATGTTTCTTTCTCTTTGGTTTAGAGCATTTGGAATACGCTCCAATGCTCGTACCTTTCTGAAACATAGGGATATGTCCCTATGTTTCTTTCTCTTTGGTTTAGAGCATTTGGAATACGCTCCAATGCTCGTACCTTTCTGAAACACGGGGATACGTTCTTATGTTTCTTTCTCTTTGGTTTAGAGCATTTGGAATATGTTCCAATGCTCGTACCTTTCTGAAACACCGGGACACGTCCCTATGTTTCTCCTTATTCCGAAACACCGGGACACGTCCCTATGTTTCTCCTTCTTATTCTGAAACACCGGGATACGTCCCTATGTTTCTCCTTCTTTCTAAAACACTGGGATACGTCCCTATGTTTCTCCCTTTTCGATTAAGAGCATTAGGAATACGTTCAAATGCTTGAGCCATTCCGAAACACCGGGATATGTCCCTATGTTTCTCCTTCTTTCTAAAATACCGGGATACGTCCCTATGTTTCTCCCTTTTCGATTAAGAGCATTTGGAATACGTTCTAATGCTTGAGCCATTCCGAAACACCGGGATATATCCCTATGTTTCTCCTTCTTTCTGAAACACCGGGATACGTCCCTATGTTTCTCCCTTTTCGGTTAAGAGCATTTAGAATACGTTCCAATGCTTGAGCCATTCCGAAACACCAGGATATGTCCCTATGTTTCTCCTTCTTTCTGAAACACCGGGATACGTCCCTATGTTTCTCCCTTTTCGGTTAAGAGCATTTGGAATACATTCCAATGCTTGAGCCATTCCAAAACACCGGGATACGTTCTTATGTTTCTCCATTTTCGGTTAAGAGCATTTGGAATATGTTCAAATGCTTGAGCCATTCCGAAACACCGGGATACGTCCCTATGTTTCTCCTTCTTTCTGAAACACTGGGATACGTCCCTATGTTTCTCCCTTTTCGATTAAGAGCATTTGGAATACGTTCCAATGCTTGAGCCATTCCGAAACACCGGGATACGTCCCTATGTTTCTCCTTCTTTCCAAAACACCGGGATACGTCCCTATGTTTCTCCTCCTTTCCGAAACACCGGGATATGTCCCCATGTTTCTCCTCCTTTCCGAAACACCGGGATATGTCCCTATGTTTCTCCTTCTTTGGTTTAGAGCATTTGGAACATGTTCCAATGCTTGTACCACTCTCTTTCATTTCGCGTGCAGTGCGTTGGAATCTTGTTTGAGACCTCGGGTGTCCCCAACAGTCGCTCTTAGTCTTTCCTACGTGGTGCGTGGTTAAGATTGCGTAATTTTCTTACATCCTTTCTGCATAAGATGTAGTTTGTTTCGTGTTTACTTGCTTGCATAGCATTCGCTTAAAACGTTGCATTTATTTTGTATAAATGTTTCATTACAGCCCTCTTTGCATAATCATAAGTTATGCTCTTGCATCGTGCATGTCATTTGCACTTTACCTAAGCCTGCGGGCACATCTATATTATTTTGTTTGTTTGTCCAAGTTTTCGGTCTTGTCAAAAATGGGTCGTCTCTAGGCTTTGACATTCACTCCCGTTACTTCGTGACTTTCGAGTTCTGTCAAAGAGGGGCAACTGTAGACACCCCATTTTTGACCGTCCTCAAGACTTGGACGTCATCATTTGAACACTCGATGATCATCCATGCTTGTGTTCGTTTTGAGTTCTCGGAGGTCTCGGCCGCGCGCCTTGCCTCAAGATCTCTCAACTTGCCTGTTTTGTGCTTGGTTGTGGACCAAACACTTGTGTTTTTTGCTTCTGAGGGAAGTGGGTGGCTTGTTGGCCATTTCCTCAACCCACCGACCAAGGCTTGAGGCCTGAGGCCATGTTTTCTTGCCATCGGCCAAAAGTGTTGGCCGATCGGCACTTTATTTGGTCGACCGGCCATTGTGTTGGTCGATCGGCCATTTTTGCTGGCCGAACCCTGTTCATCTGCTTTATGTAAATATTTAGTGCCAGCTGGCACAGCTGGCATGCACAATTGTCCCCCTCCATACACGTGTATGGAGGGATTTGGCTCTTGATTTAGCTTGCTTTGGAAGCTTAGAATTTGGACTTCTATAAGAAGGGAGCTCCTCCTCCCTTCTCAGGGGTTCAGAAATTAGGGTTTAGAAAGTTGTATCTCTCTATCTCTATATCTTTCTCTCTTTGTATTTTGTGTGTGTATTTTGTGCCTTAAAGTGTAGTATTGTCTTACTATTGCACACAAACACACACTAGAACACCATCCTCTTGGAGCTGAGGTCCCTTGAGGTTGATTTCAGAGTTCTTGGACTGGTTTAAGCTTGGAAAAGTTACTGGAGTTGTGTTCTTGAAGGTGGTCTTCAAGGGTGAGCTTTTTGCTTTTAATACCCCATTCTTGCTTAAGCTTTTAGCCTATCTTGCATATTGTTTTAAGCTTCAACTATAACTGATAAAAGTTCTGATTTTGTGTGCTTTAGATCTTTGTTTAAGGTCATTTTGAGGTTTGGGGTTGTTTTCCCCCTCTTAGGCCTTGTTAGGCCTTGTTTTAGGCCATCTCTTTTGGCCCTTATTCTTTGCTTTGCATGACCTTTCTACCACTGAAATCTAGAGGATTTTCAGTGGTGAGGGTCATCCCCTTTCCTTGTTGTCTTGAAACCTAGCATAAGTGGCTTATGCTTGTAGCTTGTATGCTTAGCTTGTTTTAGCTTCATTTCAGTATATATTAGGCTTGGTTTTGCCATGATATAGCACTGTTTTAAGTTGGTTTAGACATACCATACATGCTTCATGTACTTGTCTTGTAATCCCATGATTTGCCTTAATATGCATCATGCTTGAAGCCATGTTTCTAGTATGATTTTGGCTCAACTCCGTGAAGCTTTAGCCTTGTTATAGCATGCTTAAGCTCTGATTTGGGTTGTTTTAATCATGTCTGCCATGTTTTGTATAGCCACCATGCATTTTAGCTTGTTAGCTTTGAGTGTCCAAGTCACTAGCATGCTTTACTTGGCTCATTTCAGTGGTTTGGAATCACTTGTTATGTTATTTCAGTCCATATAGTATGCTCATATACTTGTATTTGTCACTCCTTTAATGTTTTAAAGGGTTTGTGTTTTATGCCTCATGAACGTGCCATTGCATATGCCATCATATTTAGGTCTTTGGGATGCCATCTAGGTGGGTTTTGGGGGTTACTTTAACATGTCATAACTCTGATTTTGGTCACTTAAATCATGCCATGTATGGTTGTATTAGGTGTAGTGTAATACCTCCTTTGTAGCCTTGTATGCCTCATGTTTTTGGCATTGCATTCTAGCTTGTGCTGGCTAGTTTCGAGCATGTTTTTAGTCTTGTTTAGACCTACCTTGGGACTGTTTTAGGTCCCCTTGGCCCTTCGGGTCTTGCTTCATGTAGTCTTGGTTTGAGTCCCTTGGCTAGTTTCAAGTTTTGGGCTTTGTTGCATGACTTACTTGCCTTGTTTGGTTGGTGTGGCACATTTCCTAATATGATTTCAGAGCTTATCATGTCTATCATATGTCCATATTTATTCCCTTTTAAGTGTGCTTAAAAGTTCCCCTTTTATGCCTAAGTGTTAGGTTAACTAGCATGCATGTTTGTATGTGTATTTCATGCCTTTGTCGCATCCTTTTGGCCACTGATTTGGACCTATTTGAGAGCTGTCCATTTTGGTGTAAGTCCATCCCTCGCATGTTGTTGCATGCTTAAGTTGTTTTGCATGTTTGCATGCATTATCCCTCACATGTTGTTACATGCTTGCCTATCCTTGAGTGTTGTCGTATGCCTTGCATGTTTGCATGCTTGTTCGCATGCTCATGTTGCATTAGCTTGTATGCATGCTTAGGTTGCATAGCATTGAGCATGCATCCCTTACCTCTTGATCAAGCATGATAGAGGTTGGGGTCTCTTATGTGTTTTTGTGCATTTCATTTGACATTAAAATGCACACTTGGCTCCTTTGGCCATCATGCATTGAAATGCGTGATTGGTGGCTCGAGGGTCGAGAACCATACTCCTTTGAGTCTTAAACATGATAAGGAGGGTGGTTGTGCAAACATTATCTTGTAAATGCATTGACATGCTCTGTTTGTCCTCTGTTGTAACAAAATAGCATTCTGCAGGAAGAGATGGCCGGTCGGCCATCTTCAGTGCCGGCCGGCTATGCATTGTCGGCCGAGAGCCTCATACATGGTCTACAACCAGTTTCCCTTGGCCGATGGCCTTGCCTCTTGGTCGATGACCTCCCACAGTGCTCAGGGAGTGGTTCAGAAGCATCCTTGAGACTTGTGCAGTTTTCAGATGTGTAGAGTAGTGCAAACAGAGGCAACATATGACATGACAATGGATTTCCGAGCGGAGCCGAGCATGCATGCATTTGTCCCTCTTCCCGAGGCTGCTTTACTGGTTTAGTAGCTTAATTAATTCATTTAATTAGTTAAGTGTTATGTAATAATTAATTAGCTTGTTAGTTAGTTAATTAGTTAATTTGTATTATTCTTTTGGTCTCTCCCTCGAGAGAGCCAATTGTTGTAATAAGCGTGCGTGTGTGTGATGCATGTCTTCCAACCTCCATTTCTTTCTCCCTTTTATTTAACCGCTTATGATGGTTAGTTCTAGGGCATGTTTCAACTAGCATACCTATAGACACCCCATTTTTGACTGTCCTCAAGACTTGGACATCTTCATCGGAACACTCGATGATCATCTGTGATCGTTTTCGTTTTGAGTTCCAGAACGACTCGGCTGAGCGCCTTGCCTTCGGATCTCTTAACCTGACTGTTTTGTCTTTGGTTGTGCACCAAGGGCTTGTGTTTTGTGCTTCTGGGTGTGGGAAATGGCTTGTTAGCCATCCCTGAAACCCATCGGCTATGGCATGATGCCACCGGCCATGTATTATTGCTATCGGCCAAATGTTTGGCCGACCGGCACCCTTTTATGGTCGGCCGGCCTTTGTTTTGGTCGATCGATCCCTTTTCTGGCCGAGACCTTTTCTTTGTCTTTTTCAAGCATTGTGGATGCCAGCTGTGCCAGCTGGTGAGCACAAACTCTGCCCTCCATACACGTGTATGGAGGGATTTCATCCTTGAGCTTAACTTCCCTTGGAAGCTTTGAAGTTGTTTTTCTATAAAAAGAGGGCCTCCCCTCCCTTTCCAGGGGTTAAATCATCTGATATACAAGATATATATCACTCTCTCTCTATATCTCCCCTCATCCTCTCTCTAGTTGTGTGTGTAATAGTGTTCAAAAGTGTGTTTTTGTTCCTATTTTTGCACTAAGGCACCTAGTGTTACACTATACTTTGGTTACTGAGGTGTTGAGGGGTTGATTTCAGAGTTTTTGAGTTGGTTTTGGTCAAAAGGAGGTGCTGGAGTTGGTGTTCTTGAAGTGTTCTTCAATGGTGAGAACCACCTCTTTTATTCCCCATTTTGCCTTAAGCTTTTAGCCTATCTTGCATGCTGTTTTTAATCTTAGTGTATAACTGATAAAAGTTCTATTTTTTCATGCTTGTTATAGTTGCTTAAGGTCATTTTGGTGTTGGGGGTTGTCTACCCCCTCTTAAGCCTTATTTGACCCCTTTTGTGCCTTCCTCTTTGGGCTTTGGAACCCTTCATGTATTGACCTTCTCACCACTGAAATCTAGAGGATTTTCAGTGGTGGAGAAGTGGTTTTGAGGTCTTGTATAGGGGAGGGACACCCCTCTCCCCTTTGTGTCCCATTTGCTTGCATTGTTGACTCATAAAGGTAGCATGTTTGCATAGCTTTATTTGGCCCCATTTTAGAGGGTATTTGGTGTTAGTTTATCATGTTAGACCTCCGTTTCATGTTGGTTCGATGGCCTATTGTATGCATCATGCACTTGCTTTGTAATCCCCTCTATTGTCATAACATGTACCATGCATTTAGACCATCATGCTTGCATGTTTTAGCTTGACTTCATGAAGCTTTTAGCCATGTTGTAACATGTTTAAGCTCTGTTTGGTGTTGATTCAGTCATGTTTGCCATGTTTTGTATAGCCACCATGTATCCTAGCTTGTTAGCTTTGAGTGTGTGAGTCATAAGCATGCTTTATTTGGGTTATTTCAGTGATTTGGAATCACTTATCATGCTATTTCAGTCCATGCTCCATGCTTGTATGCTTGCATTTACCATCCTTTCAATGCTTTGAAGAGTTGTTCTTTTGTGCCTTAAAATAGGTCATTGTGCATGCCTCTTTGTTTAAGTCCTTGGGCTGCCATATCAGTGGGTTTTGGGGCTCCTTTTGGCATATTATAGCTTTGTTTTCTTTGAATAATCCATGCCATGTGTGGTTGAGGTAGTTGTAGTGGAGTGCTCTCTTTGTGGCCTTGAATCCCCTTTGTTTTACGCCCTTTTCTTGGCATGTTTTTGGCCTTGTTCAATGCATGTTTTAGCCTTATTTTGGTCTGCCCTAAGACTATTTTAAGTCATCTTGGCTCTTTGGGGCTTGGTTGGTATGGCCATGGTTTGAACCCCTTTGTTAGTCTCAAGTTTTTGGGCTTTATTGCATGCCCTACTTGCATGGCTTGATTGATCTGGCATCATCCCTTGCACATTTTTAGAGCTTATCATGCTTGTCATACGTCCATATTTGTCTCTTCTTAATGTGTTTAAGAGTCGACTCTTTTTATGCCTAAGTGTGGGATCTTTACATGTGCATGTTTGAGTGTGTTTTGTCCATCATTTCTTGGCACTTTGGCCACTGTTTTGGTATGGCTGAGGCCTATCCATCCTTAGTGTAAGTCCATGGATCATGCACTCGTGTATTATTGTAGGCTTACCGCATTGCATGCTGTCGCATCCTTATGGTTAGTGTCATTGTTGCATGCCTATCCCTTGATATACTTACATACCTAGGTTGCATTGTAGTATTACATACCTATTGCATTACCATATTGCTTGCATTTTAAGTTGCATTGTTCATGTTGCATTGCATTAATTGCATGTTTCGCATTGCACTTTGCATACATACATTGCATTTTTGTTTGGTTTGGGGTGTCAAACCAAACATGAGGACCAAGGGACGTTTCGTACTTAAAGTGACGAAACGTGCCTCAATCCTCGGTCGCTGACACTCTTGACCCAACATGATAGAGTGTGTAGCATTCATTTGTTTGTTGCATTCATTCCATATTGATATGCACCGTTGACACCTTTGGCCATCAAGCATCGAAATGCGTGATTGGTGGCCCGAGGGTCGAGAGCCATACTCCCTTGAGTTCATAGCATGATAGGGAGGGTGGTCGTGCATACATTTGGCTTGTAAATCCCATGTCATGCACTGTCTGTCCTCCGTTGCAGCAAAGCCAGTGTACTGCAGGAAGAAATGGCCGGTCGGCCACTTTCAGTGCCGACCGACCACCAATATCCAGCCGATGGCCCCATCTTTGGTCGATGACCATCCTTCTATGGCCGATAGTCCAGTCTCCTGGCCGGTGACCTCCCACAGTGCTCAGGGAGTGGTTCAAAAGCAGCCTTGGGACTTGCGCAGCTTTCAGAGGCATGAAACAGTGCAAACAGAGGCAATAGTTGGCATGGCAACGGGTTTCCAAGCGAGGCGAATCGAGCATGCATCATCCAATCATTTCGAGGCGGAGCTGCGGCGGCCTCTTTAATTTCATACTTAGATTGTTTTTTTAATTAATTTGATTAATTAATTAAGGGCTTTGTAATATTTAATTAGCTAGGGTAGTTGATTAATCATTCGGTCTGTATTATTTATTCGGACCCTCCGTCGAGAGGGCAAACTTTGTAATAAGTGTGCGTGCATGAGATGCATGTCTTCCAACCCCACGTCTTTCTCCCTTTTATTTACCAGCTTACGATGGTTAGTTTTAGGGCATGTTTCAATTAGCATCCTTATGCTTCGCATGTTTGCATCCATTCATTTGTCTTGTATGCACCAGGCTCAGCGCATCATACTAACTGCATTGTATTTCAATTCCAAGTTGAATACATGTTATCTGTAGCATCTCATATGCCATCTTAGAATAGCCGAACCTATCTTAGTCGCATTTTGCATGTGTTGCATTAGGCATTCTTAACATAGCTAGGATCATGCATTGATTTCTAACATAGCTTTTGTTTTGGCTCGGAGTACTCGGTAAGTATTTATGCTTTAGCATCCTTGCATGTGTGTGAGTGACTATCATGATAGCATGCTTGCCATGAGGCTATTTGCTTACGTGATTAACTGCCTGAATGCCCGTGGGTGAAGGTTGGATTACTTGAATTGGGACAATTCATTGAAATCTGTATTTTAGCCTACTTGCAAGTAGCAAACTTCAAGCCATTTTTTTTTTCAAACAAACGGATATGCAATACTTTGTTCCAAATTAGGCGGTCTAGTCTATACTTGTTTTGCTGTGCGCATCACATAGTAATTCTAGGTTAAATAACCGGAATAAGAACGCATGTGTTTTCAAAAACAAGATATCATGTTTAGTAGTGGCCGATCTTTGATCGGGCGAGCAGGGGTGCTCATTACATGACCTTCCCCAATCGTACCCAAGTTCCCGAGTCGAGGCAACTTTGGTGATGACGGACACGTGGCCTTAGACACGAGTCAGGGTTTCCTAAATTCCCCAAAAATAAAATATTTAGGTGGCGACTCTGTATCTGGCAAAGCAGTCCATGTTTGGCACTTCTTTCTAAAAATCAGTTTTTCAAAACGATTTGCCGGATTTGGACTCCTTGGTGATTTATCAATCTCGTATTGCACTTTGCGAGATCAGATTAAGAACAGTGGCATTTGAGTCCGAGTTGTAGTGAGCCCAATGAACAAAACGGGATTTTTTTGGGACGTTCGGGGACGTCTATAATACCTTATGCTATGCATGTTTGCATCCATTCATCAGTATTGCATTCACTGGGCTCGGCGCATCATACTAACTGCATTGTATTTCAATTCCAAGTTGAATACGTGTATTAAATTGTCACATCTCACATGTCATTCTTAGGATAGCCGAGCCTGTTCTAGTTGCATTTTGCATGTGTTGTATTAGTCATTGTTGACATGAACTAGGATCATGCATGATTACTAACTAGTTTCTTGTTTTGGCTCGGAGTACACTGTGAGTGTTTATGCTTTAGCATCTTGCATGAATGTGAGTGTTAACATGACAGCATACTTGCCATAAGGCTAATTGCTTATGTGATATAACTGCCTGAATACCTGTGTGAAGGTTGGATTGCTTGAATTGAACAATTCACGAAATCCGTGTTTTAGCCTACTTCGAGTAGCAAATTCAAACCATTTTCAAAAACGGATATGCGATGCTTTGTTCCAAATTAGGCATTAGTCTATACTTGTTGTGTGCGCATCACATAGTAATTCTAGCTAATAATCGAATAAAACGCATGTTTTTCAAAAACAAGATATCATGTTTAGTAGTGGCCGATCTTTGATCGAGCGAGCGGGGGTGCTCATAGATGACCTTCCCCAATCGTATCCAAGTTCCCGAACCAAAGCAACTTTGGTGATGACGGACACGTGGCCTTAGGCAACGAGTCAGGGTTTCCTAAATTCCCCCAAAATAAATATTTAGGTGGCGACTCTGTATCTGGCAAAGCAGTCCATGTTTGGCACTTTTTTCTTAAAAATCAGTTTTCCAAAACGATTTGCCAGATTTGGACTCTTTGGTGACTTATCAGTCTTGCGTTGCACTTTGCAAGATCAGATTAAGAACCGTGACATAATGAGTCCGAACTGTGGAAAAGCATAGGCCCCCCAGGGCGCGTCCACAGCCCATTTCCGCATGTGTGGCCTTTACCTCGTAGCCAAACAAGGCCCAAGCTTCCCACACGTGCGGAGGGTTTTTCCTGCACGTATGGAACCCTCGCTGCACGTGCGGTGACCATTCCCGCACATGCGGCCGTACCTCAAAAACTATGCCACTGTTTTAAACCTGTTTGAAAGATAGCAGAGGTATAAAAAGAAAAAAAAAAAAAAAAAGGCTGGAAGGGGGTTCAAAAATATTTTAAGGAAAAGGGATGCTAGGGTTTGAAGAAAGGGATTTTTCTCAAGCTTCAAAGGCAACTTTCATTGGGGTTTCTCCTCTTCCACCTCTTTCCACTCCTCCATGAGTGCCCAGTCTTCCAGTTTTAAGGTTTTGATAAAACCCTAGTCATGTAAAGAGATTTTTCTTAGGCTTTGATTGTGAAACGGTTTGAATAAATGTATGGATATTTTAGAAGTTTATAATAATTTTCATTTTCATCTCTTTAAGTATTTTATTCTTTGTGATTGTTCATGCTTTTCATACATTAGTTTTCTTTGTGTTTGTGCTCAAAGTATAAAACGAGTCAAGCTACGAGAGACGGGTCGTGTTGCTACTATAGTTTAGAGCAAACAACTCGTGCTACTTGGGATGATTCGTGCATGTACGTTAAATACAACAATTCTCTTGATCAATGTTTCAAACTTGTAGTTGTGAAATATTGGGTAGTTCAAACCGAATTGTAATTGATAGCCGATATTAAGTCTTATTTATGTGGTTAGTGGTGAATTCTTTGCTCTAGGATTTTTCCTAAAATCAGTATCTCAAACCCTACATTTAATTGTCAATTCAATTTCTCAATTTCATTTAATTCTTGTTTAGTCATGAAATCCCTTAATCTTTTTATCAAAATTAATTTAGGAATTTAACAATTAAATTAGTTTAATTTCCCGTTTGTTCCTGTGGATCGATACCTAGACTTACCGCTATTCTAAGGAATTTGGTACAGTTTAGTGTTTAATTTTGGTGTGTGAAACGATCGATCAGTGTAATTATTGAAACTACAAAAAAGAATCCCTATAATTGTCAGAAACCTCAAGTGTAATTTACCCAATATAATGTTTACATATATTTTTGTAAGTTTGGCTCTCATAAATAAAAATTCATTTATAAATTTATGACTTGTATATAAGGTTATAAAAAGTTACAAACTTAATGCCACATGATTTATTGATTTTAAAAATGATTTGAATTGAGATCTTTTTTATTTAAATATTTTGATAATCTTTTATTTGAGAATATAGATATTTTTTGTTACCATATTTTTTAAATTAATTTTATATTTATTTTTTTGTTATTTTATTTAGAATAATTAAAAATTAGGAAAATAGGTGGAGTAGTTTTGAGAAAATGCCATGTAGAAGAGAGAATACTTAAGAGGTTAGTATTAAAAGTTTGAAGAACTCTCATACTCTATTACATTTACTTATATATATATATATAATAATACATATACATATACATATAGCCACCTGTGGAAGTTGTTTGGTGAAAATAAAAATTGTTTGATTATAAATATTTACTTCTATTTTATTTTATCACAATAATCTTATCAGAGGTTAAAACAGTAATTGTACATTTGCTATTAAGGTCTGTCAATTAATAACTTTGACAAGGGAAATTCTATTTCCAAACACTTATTTATCTCAATGTACATTATTTCTCAATGCACACACTTATTAATTTGGTTATTGATTATTCTTTTCATTCCACACACTTTATGTTCCAATTATACCCTAATTCATATCCTTGTACACACACCACCTAAACCCTCATTCCACATACTTCTACCCATTCAATTGAAAACCCTCTTCCACATATGCATGAAAATGACCCATTGAAGAAATAATGAAGACCTATTAACATCTCCATGACCTTATATTTGACAATTCCATTGAAAACCCTCCAATTGAAATATTTTTATGTATTATCTATTTGCAATTCATTTTGTTTGTGTTCCACTGGAAAACTTGCATGTTTTTCTATGATTTTTTTTATTTTTCATTCGGTACTGATTTAACCCCCCCCCCAAAAAAAAAAAACCTTAATCCACTATTAACTTCAAAAATATTAGATATTTTCAAAACTTGGTTTGTTGTCTTGACTGATATCTCCACCGGGCTTGTCGCTTTTCTCCAGAACCTTTCCGTTTGCAATCTTCGGTTCGTTCACTTTTGCAGCTTGTTCAACAGGTACACAATGTGGTTAACTGTATGATCCAATGTTTTTTTGAAAATTGGTGGGAGTAAAAAGACATCCCATCAGAAGAGACAAATATGCTTCTAATCAAGGCAAATTGGCCTAGTAAACTGAAAACAATAAAAGAAATGACAAATAGTGGAGAAATTAAGATTTAATTTTTGTTTATTCAAAAGATGTGTATTGAGATTTTTTTTATTTTTAAAGTATGTGTATAGAGAATATTTTGATATAATATTGTGGGTGTGCTTTGATGTCCATTATGGTCATTTTATTTTAAGATATAATTGTCATTAAAATAATATTTCATTAAGTGTGTGTATTGAGGTAAATAGGTGTGTGGAATCAGAATTTCCCCTTTGACAATGGAGATTAGCGTAATTTCAAAAAAAAAAAAAAAATAGAAAAAATTTCTATAATTATCAGATACCTCAAGGAAAGTCTGTATAATTAACCCATTTCAACTTTGTGTCCCGTGTCCCTATTGCTTCTTCTCAACCAAACTTGAGCATCAAGTCCGTTAAGGGGGATGTCAAGTCTTCCTTCAATTGAGAGGGATGTTAATTTATGTAGAAAAAATAACATTTATCATGTTTGGTTTTAATTTTTTGGATTTAATTTTATGAAAATTAAGTTTTTCTTCTTCTTCTTTTTACATTTTTGTTTTGTTTTTAGTGAATATTTTTAAAATTTTAAGCAATTTTTTTTTACTTTTTTAGATAAACCTTACGTACATGTATCTAAAAAGTAAAATATTTGTAAAAAAATATTTTAAAATTTTAATAAATACATAAAAATATGAAAAATGTATTGAATTTTCATTATTTTTTATATATATATTTTGGTATTTAGCGAATTTTTTAAAGATTTTTTTTTTTACAAATATCATACTTTTTAAGTTTATTTTTGTTAGATTTATCAAAAAATTAAAAAAAAAAAATTGCTGAAAATATTTAAAAAATTCAGTAAAAATAAAAAAATACAGAAAATAAAAAAATTTAATTTTTTAAAAAGTGAATTCAGAAAACTCAAACAAAACAAGTTGATTATTATTTATCAAACATGTTACAGTTGGATTGCAAGGACATAGGAAACTTTTTCAATGGGAATGACTTTTCTCCAATTGGAATAGGAGATGAGTTGTTTGGGTTTGGCGGGCTTACCGTCCAATTTGTTTATCCAAATTGATCATTTTATTCAGCTTGTCAAACATATCACTCTTACAAAATATTAGGTTTTTTTGGATGTAGATAATCACATGATTCGATATCAAATGCGATATTGATAATAGATCATACATTTCTTTTTCTTTTTCTTTTTCTTTTTTAACTATAATTTGATCATATAATTATTAATTTTTGATAAATTTAATTTTTTAAATAGATGATAAATTTAATGGATCCAGAAGATGAACAATTTGTTTCATTGGAGTGAGCCTATCAAATTCGCATTTCACCTTTCCACTTGGATCATCTAAAGAGAAGCTTAATCCGCATTTCAATCTCGTCCGTTTCTCAACTTTTCCTTAGAGTAGAAATTGAATTGTCCAACCACCTTGAAATGGTCAATCTCGTCCATTTCTCAACTTTTCTTTGGAGTAGATATTGAATTGTAAAGTTGGACGTTTAAAATTTCTTAGCATGTGAAGGTACAATTTAGCGTGCAGATTTTCTGCGCAGTGATAAACGTAAGCATCAAGTTAGTTGATGGACATTTAAAGTTAGGGATGAAATTAGAAGAAGATTATGAGGAGTTATAACTTTCTTATTTCTGTGAAAAATCTTGTTTATTTTAGCCTTTCTAAAAAAAATATATATCTTATTTGATAAATATAATGATCACTTAAGATAAAACATATATATTTCATTCTTTTCTTATCTTGCATTATTTTTTTTATTTTTTGCCAAAAACGTTTCTTAATTGTTTCTATGCTATTAAAATTTTTTTATTATTTTTTTTTATCAACAAAAAAAAAATGGGATTTTTATTGATAAGTCCAATTTAGAAGTGCTTTAACCCAAGAAATCCATGAAGGAATTTTTTAACCCATTTAGTCCCATGTATGTATAGTTTTATTCCATAAAGTCCATTTTCTTGATTTACACTATTTTCTTGGACACTTATGCCCTTATATTCAATTTTGATACCCTTATAAATATTTTTTTAACAATTAGTAATTTAATTATGTGAACATTCATATTTTAAAATTCACATTGGTAGAAATGTAAAATTGGCCCGTGGGTGGCCCAAAATCCGCCCGCGAGCCGGGGCGGGCCCGGCCCGTTGACAATGTGAATATTCACATTGACAAGTTAACATTCACATTAATAGGAGTGTAAAATTGGCCCGCGTCCCGTGGGAGCGCGAAACCCGCTCGTGGTCCATGGACGGCCCGGGGCGGGCCCGGTCCGGTCCATTGACAATGTGAATATTCACATTGACATGTTAACATTCACATTGATAAGAGTATAAAATTGGCCCGCGGCCCATGGGCGGCCAAAAGCCCGCCCGCGGCCCGGGGAGGGCCCGGCCCAGCCCGTTGACAATGTGAATATTCACATTGACATGTTAACATTCACATTGATAGAAGTGTAAAATTAGCCCGCGCCTCGTGGCTGCCCGAAACCCGCCCACGGCCCGTAGCGCGGCCCGAGGCGGGCCCGGCCCGGCCTGTTGACAATGTGAATATTCACATTGACATGTTAACATTCACATTGATAAGAGTATAAAATTGGCCAGCAGCCTAGGGCGGGCTCGACCCGGCCCGGCCCGTTGACAATGTGAATATTTACATTGACATGTTAACATTCACATTAATAGGAGTATAAAATTGGCCTCCGTCCCGTAGCGGCGCAAAAACCCATCCGCGACCCATGGACGGCCCGGGGCGGGCCCGGTCCGGTCCGTTGAAAATGTGAATATTCACATTGACATGTTAACATTTACATTGATAAGAGTATAAAATTGGCCTGCGGCCCATGGGCAGCCAAAAGCCCGCCCGCGGCCCGAGGCGGGCCCGGCCCGGTCCGGTCCGTTGACAATGTGAATATTCACATTGACATGTTAACATTCACATTGATAAGAGTGTAAAATTGGCCCGCAGCCCGTGGGCGGCCCGAAGCCCGAGGTGGGCTTGGCCCGACCCGTGACAATGTGAATATTCACATTGACATGTTAACATTCACATTGATAGGAGTGTAAAATTAGCCCGCGCCCCGTGGCTGCCCGAAACTCGCCCACTGCCCGTGGGCGGCCCGGGGCGGGCCCGGCCCAACCTGTTGACAATGTGAATATTCACATTGACATGTTAACATTCACATTGATAAGAGTGTAAAATTGGCTTGTGACCCGTGGGCAGCCCGAAGCCCGACCTCGGGTTGGGGTGGGCCCGGCCCGTTGGCAATGTGAATATTCACATTGACATGTTAACATTCACATTTATAGGAGTGTAAAATTGGCCTGCAGCCCGTGGGCGGCCCGAAGCCAGACCGCAGCCCGAGACGGGCTTGGCCCGACCCGTGACAATGTGAATATTCACATTGACATGTTAACATTAGCATTGATAGGAGTGTAAAATTTGTCTGCTGCCCGAAGCTCGCCCGCGGCCCGGGGTAGGACCGGACCCAAACCCGGGCCGCCCCGGGCCGCCCATGGAACGCGAGTCAATTTTACACTCTTATCAATGTGAATGTTAACATGTCAATGTAAATATTCACATTGTCAATAGGCCGGGCCGAGCCCGCCTCGGGCCGCCCACGGGTCGTGGGCGAGTTTCGGGCAGGCACGGGGCACGGGTTAATGTTACACTCTTATCAATGTGAATGTTAACATGTCAATGTGAATATTCACGTTGTCAACGGGCCGGCCCGGGCCGGGTCCGCCCCGGCCCGGGCCGGGCTTCGAGCTGCCCACGGGTCACGGGCCAATTTTACACTGTTATCAATGTTAATGTTAATATGTCAATGTGAATATTCACATTGTCAACAGGCCGGGCCGAGCCTGCCTTGGGCAGCGGACGAGCTTCGGGCCGCCCACGGGCCACGGGCCAATTTTACACTCCTATCAATGTGAATGTTAATATGTCAATGTGAATATTCACATTGTCAACGGGCCGGGCCGGGCTCGCCCCGGGCCGCCCATGAGACATGAGTCAATTTTACACTCTTATCAATGTGAATGTTAATATGTCAATGTGAATATTCACATTGTTAACAGCCCGGGCCGGGCCCGCCCCGGGCCGTGGGCTAGTTTCGGGCAGCCACGGGGCGCGGACTAATTTTATACTCTTATCAATGTGAATGTTAACATGTCAATGTGAATATTCACATTATCAACGGGTCGGGCCGGGCCCGCCCAGGGCAGCCCACGAGCCGCGGGTGGGTTTCGGGCCGACCACAGGCCGCGGGCTAATTTTACACTCCTATCAATGTGAATGTTAACATGTCAATGTGAATATTCACATTGTCAACGGGCCGGGCCCTGCCCGGCTTGGGCCTCGGCTTCGGGCTGCCCACGGGTCACGAGCTAATTTTACACTCTTATCAATGTTAATGTTAATATGTCAATGTGAATATTCACATTATGAACAGGCCGGCCCGGGCCCGCCCCGGGCGACGGGCTGGCTTCGGGCCGCCCACGGGCCGCGAGCCAATTTTACACTCCTATCAATGTGAATGTTAACTTGTCAATGTGAATATTCACATTATCAACGGGCTGGGCCGGGCCTATTTTTTTGGCCTGTGGGTCGGCCCGGCCCGACTCGAATTTTTCCGGGCACCCACGAGGATCGACATAGGCCGGGCCCCTACACATTGACGATATGAACATTCACATTGACGGTGTGAACATTCACATTAGGGGTATTTTGGTAATTATGTCACCCATAGGATTTATTGAAATATAAGAAAATAATGTGAACTAAGTGGAATATAGGTAGATGAAAAGGGTATTTTGGTCTTCTTATCTCAAATTGGACCTAATGGAATAGTCAAAAAGAATATGGGTTGAATGGAATAAAACTCTTAGAAAATGGATTTATCAAAAAAACTTCCAAAAAAAATTCAGTAAGTAGAACGCGCAAGGAAAGTATATATATAATCTATATATTGTATTCTACATACATGTGTGTTCATTTATATGTTGAAAAATTATTATTTATCTTCTAACAAATCCAATAATAAAATTTTAATTTCGTCTATGCTTAAAGCTAAACTATATATGAAAAGGAAACCACACGGTAAAGCGTTACTTTTTCCTCATCAAGCTAGACATAACTAAGGGCATAAATGTCTCTGTCGACTGACTTGAGCATTGATTTTAACATGACATTAAGGGACTCGATAAATAATTTTTAATTGGTTAAAAAGGTTTTTTAAGTTAAATAATGTTTTGCATAAACGGTTTCCCCACAAAATTTTTAAAGATATTAAAGTCGACATTAATAAACATATGTATGTCATTTTTCAAAGCCAGCAACAAAGAGGAATGGACCAAAAGCAAAGCCATTAGACCATTAGCTTGCCTCAAAATTGGAGGTGACCTTATTTTTTGTAAGGGAAATTTTACTTTAGCCTCTGGTGATTTAGTGGACGTGTGGATTATCTATCCGTCGTTAAAAAATAATCACATAATCGCTCTCTATTATTTATGGACTAAAACACACTACTATCTAAATAAAGAAATATTTATATAAGATCTTAATAATTAATAAAATACTTATAAGACTATTTCAAACTATATAAATAACGAAATATTTATCAATTTTAAATAATGTATTTATTATTCAAATTTATTTTTCCTATTTTTTAAGTTGAAACAAATAGATTAATTTTTATTTTCTAGCAATTTGTCCAACTTATTTATTCATATGTAAGAAAATTATTTATCCCTAAATTGTTAAGATATTATTAATAAATTTTAATTTTTATCTTTGAGTTATTAAATTTCTAATTGCTGCATATTTAAAAAAATGCAAGTTATTCTTAAATGATTAAAAAATTAAAAAAATAAATATAGAAGTAAAAAAAATGTAATAACCTCACAATAAATTAAAATTAGTTAATAGGCAATGAAAGATCAAGAAATCATTAGAGAATAATAAACAATTCAGATAATTTATCATTTCTTACACCTAAAAATAAAATTAATCAATTAATTTATTGTATGATACTTAAAATATATTTCTCCGTCTTTATTTTTCTCATTTAAACTATTTTTATTAAATTTAATTTCTCACCTTCATTAATGGTTAAATTTTTACATTATTATTTAATTTTTCACCTTTATTTTGTTCTATTATTATTTATAGCAAAGTGTTATTATTTAAATTATCTAATTTTACTTTTTTCGTATACATAATACTCATATAATTTTATTGACAAGACTAAGAAATCAAACTCTAATACTAATTTAAACACACAACAAAATAAAACACTTTTGAACAAAAAATATAAATGTAATTTAATTTGCCCTATTAAATATATATGAAATTATTGTTTATTTTTCATAATTTTTTGACCTTTTATAAACAAAAATAAAATAAAAATTCAACCATTAATGAAGGTGAGGAAAAAAAATTAAGATTTAGTTTAATAAAAATAGTTTAAATGAGATAAATAAAAATAGAGAAATAGATTTTAAGTGCCATACATAACTAATTAATTTAGTATTTTATTATTCTCAAATCATTTCTCCATTCAAATAAAGGTCAATTTTAATTTTAGGTGTAAGAAATGACAAATTTTTTTAATTGTTTATTATTCTCAAATGATTTCTTGATATTTCATTCCCTATTAACTAATTTTAATTTATTGTGTCAGGATTAGAAGTTTAATGACTCAAAAATTAAAATTAAAATTTGAGAATAATATAAGATTGAAAAATGATAAAATAATATTTTACTTATGACTAAATAATTAATGCAAATTGCCTAAAAACAATAAATCTATTTATTTTAAGTTTTAAAAAAATTCAAATAATAAATGCATTACCTAAATTAATAAATTTTAGATTATTTATGTGGTGTGAAATAAGTTTTGTATTAAATTATTAGGATATTATCTAACAATGTCCTAACAATTTAAAACAATAAATCTATTTATTTTAACTTTTAAAAAAATTCAAATAATAAATGCATTACCTAAAAAAATAAATTTTAGATTATTTATGTGGTGTGAAATAAGTCTTATATTAAATTATTAGGATATTATCTATCATTAATTTTAGAGAGATTATTTATTTTCAAGTATTTTATCAATAAAAATTAAGTTTTTATTTATTTATTTTGCATTAAATGATTTAATAATGTCTTAACAATTTAAAGATTTTATTTAATTTGCATGATATTTAAGAATTTTATTAAATAATGGTAAAATATATATGTGTTTTTGATTATATATATACACAAAACTTTAGGGAAGGTGAGCGAAATTTCATATTTGAATAGATAAAGTAATTAATAGGCAATTTTGTCGTTTTTGGTATGACACCAGCATGACATCAGCAAATTTTATTAAATAGCCTAACAATGAGGGAATTTTGATAATGGTTTCAAAAATAAGGGAAGTTAATTAGAATCTCTTAACTTATAGCGATTCCGATTTTGACCTGTTATCTATTATATTCCGGACTCGGGTTTAATACTTTCATATTGTTGTTTATCTCTTGTTTTCCTTGTATTCCTTTAGAATTGATTTTCGGGTTGTGATTGTGCATTTGGAGCAGGTTGGTTGCTTGTTTTTGTTAAAACCTTTATTGCCCAGATTCTAGATCTTCTGCTCAACCAGGCTTCACAAATTTTTCCTCTCCGCTCGAGCGGGATTCGACAACTCAACATTTTTTGTTGCAGGTCTGCTGATACTGGAAGAATGCATTGGACGCTCGAGCGTCCAATTTTACACTCGAGCGGGAGTTTGTGTCTGACGCTCGAGCGGGGATTTTCACGCTCGAGCGAGCGGACTGCGTGTATGTCAGTCCAAGAATATGACATTTTGAATCACTTTTTCATATCTCTCTCTCTCTCTAAAACTCTCCAAAAAGCTTGTTCTTGAGTCTCTCTCTCTAGAATTCACCTTCTCTCTTAGATTTCATCTAGATCCATTGATCTTTTCACCCTAGTGCCTTTGAAAAAAAGGCAGAACTCGTCAAGATCTACATTTTGATCCGAATAGAAGTGGGTTTCAGTGTTCTTGGAGTTTCTCTCTTGTGTGGCTTATCTTCTTTCTTTAAGGGAGGGATTCTTTCTACACTTTCATATGATATTTAGCTTAGATATTGTCTCTTGTGTAACAATGGTGTGATTTGTGAATGTTTTAAACAAACCTAGGGTTTGGGCACAAAAATGGAAAGAGGGATTTTAGGTGAAGATGCAATAAATGCTTGTGGGGTTTGAATATGATGTTGTGTTATATTTAATTTGATGATTTTGGCACTTGATTAATATTTGCGAAAAGGAGGAAATTGCCCTAATTGGATCAAACTATTACTTTGTACAAATAATGTAAATTGTTATTGAAAGTGTGGAATTGGATGATCTTTGATATAAATGGTGGAATGGAACATGTATTATTTCACACCTTTGGAAGTTTTAAATAAACTATCTGTTTGAGAATAAATATTTGTTTAGAGATAATTGTATTGGGTTATCGGTGGAGGATAGTTTTGATTGTTGTAGAAATTGCATGTGGATTAGGTGAACTAATCTTTTGATGGTCGTCACTGAATATGGTCGTGATTATATACATTGCATATGTATGTTTGTTGCGAGTGGAAAGGTGATGTACTTCATGTTTGATTATATATTTAAATACATTGCATATGTATGGATGATTTTTTGGGAGGAGAAAGGGGATGAACACCATTATAATTAAGTTGGCCGGACTGTCCTAGGTAAAAGTTCCAAAATTATACATGGGTGCCTAGCCCGCAGACGAAATATCCGTAAAATGGCAATTGTAGTGCGTGTACTGCCTACGTTTACATGGGTCACGTTTGACGGCTACCCGCGGACGAAATATCTGTGAAATGGAAATTTGAAGTGTTTTGCATATGTATTGTGTGAATTGGAAGTAATTGAGTTGTAATCTCAGTTCAATTGTTGTAAAACAATGAAATGCCTCGTGAATTGAGAAAGATAAGTAATCGAAATGTAAATTGAAAGTGAATGGATAAAGAATTGAAATTGATACCTTATGAGTATATAATGTTGAGAAAAGTTTATCATATGCATTGTTTATGCACTTGTACTTATACCTTTGCTAAGTTTCATATACTATGTTAAATGATTTCTACTGGGCTGTGGCTTACCTTATTTGAGAATAACATTTTCAGGTAATGATGGCATGCCTCCTCCAAGGCAATAGCATGGGAGTGATCTTTGGGAAGTGAGAGCTTCATGTTTTATTTATTTTTGCATAGCCTAGGGCTAAATATGTATTGAGTGAAACTCATTTTGTTATAACCAAGTCAAGGTTTGAAAAGGTGGAAGCCAATAGGGTATTTATTTATATTAAACTCTTTTGTATCTTTAACTTCATGTAATGAAAGAACTATTTACTTTGATGTATGCGATTATTAATATGTGTTTTGGGTTGTATCTAGTGTGTATTTTGGGGGCATTACATAACTTTATTTTCTTTTCAAACTATATATTTTATGCCTATTTAATGTCAATTAGCACTACAAGAAAACACACCTTTGGCGACCAAATTTTTAGTCGCCAAAAGTCCTTTTTTAGTCGCCAAAAATCGAATTTTCACTTTCCCCGACTAAATACTTTAGTCGCCGGTTTTGTCGCGAATACACGGTCGCCAATACCTTTGGCGACTAACAAAGCGTTAGTCGGCAATATACATGTCTTCAGCGACCAAAAAATTTGTCGCCAATAGTCAATTCTATTTTTGGAAATTATACATTTAGCGACTAAAGTTTTAGTCGCCAATAGTGATTTTTTTTTTGTTTTATTTATACATTTGCCGACTATTTTTTTTGTCACCAATAGTCAATCTTTTGGCGACCACAGAGTTTAGTCGCCAAAAGCATATTTGAAAAAAAAAAAAATTACCCTCTGTGCCTGAGACCTCCCACGTTTCGAACCTGTGACCTCCAAGTTCCAAAGCTTTACAACACACTCCCCCACTATGCCACTAAACCATCACATGAATATAATTGCAACATATATTATTTATATATTACTTTGACCGGTATTAATACAAAACTATATATATAAATATAATTATATATATTCAATATAATTTATGTAAAAAATAAATTATTTACTACAAAAAAATTTAGATCACTTTTGGCGACTAAATCCATTATTTAGTCGCCAATTCCATAATTTTGGGCTACTAATTAATTTTCCGTCGCTAAAGAAATATGTTCCGCCTAAAAACTACCCCTTTTGGCGACTAAACCTGTTTTTGGTCGCCAAAAACGTCCCCTTTTGGCTACTAAAGTGAGTTTTAGTCGCCAATTGACAGTTTTTAGCTACTAATTTTTTTTTAGTAGCCAAAAAGCTTGACTTTTAGCGACCAAACTGTTTTTAGTCGGCAAAACACATAGAATCGGCGACCAAACTGTTTTTTAGTCGCCAAAAGCTATACTTTTGGCTACTAAATGTTTTTAGTCGCCAAAAACCTTAACCTTTGGGTACTAAAATTTTTTTAGTCGCTAAAACCCCTATATTTAGCGACTAAACTGACTTTTAGTCGCTAAAACCCTTATATTTGGCGACTAAAGTCTTTTAGTCGCCAAAAGTGACCAATTTTGGCGACTAATTCCATTTTAGTCGCCATTTCTACTACTTTCAACGACGAAAAATCCAGTTTTAGTCACCAAATCTGTTTTTTGTTGTAGTGCAGGTTGTATGTAATGGGACCATAAAATGAGCAAAAATGTAGAACATCTAGAGAAAAGTAATTCTCGCACGTGCGGAGGCCTATTCCCGTCTGTGCGGCTTTTACCTTGCAGCCAAACAAGGCCCAAGCTTCCCGCATGTGCAGAGGGTTTTTCCCGAACGTGCGAAACCCTTACCGGACGTGCGGTGACCATTCCCGCAAGTGCAGTCGTACCTCGAAAACTGTGCCACTATTTTAAACCTATTTGAAAGACAGCAAAGGTATAAAAAGAAGAAAAAAAGGCTGGAAGTGGGTTTGAAATATTCTAAGGAAAATGGAGGCTAGGGTTTGAAGAAATGGATTTTTCTCAAGCTTCAAGGACAACTTTCATAGGGGCTTCTTCCTCTTCCACCTCTTCCCACTCCTCCATAAGTGGCTAGTCTTCCAGTTTTAGGGTTTTGATAAAACCCTAGCCGTTTAAAGATATTTTTATTAGGCTTTGATTGTGAAACAGTTTGAAAAAATGTATGGATATTTTATAAGTTTATAATAATTTTCATTTTCATCTCTTCAAGTATTTTATTCTCTGTGATTGTTTAATGATTTTCATACGTTAGTTTTCTTTGTGTTTGTGCTCAAAGTATGAGACGAGTCATGTTATGAAAGACAAGTCATGTTGCTACTATAGTTTAGAGCAAATGACTTGTGCTACTTAGGATGATTCGTGCCTGTGCGTTGAATGCAACAATCTTTTTGATCAATGTTTCAAACTCGTAGTTGTGAAATACTGGGTAGTTCAAACCGGATTACAATTGATGGCCGATGTTAAGTCTTATTTATGTGATTAGTGGTGAAATTCTTTACCCTAGGATTTTCTCAAAAATCAGTATCTCAAACCCTACCTTTAATTGTCAATTCAATTTCTCAATTTCATTTAATTCTTGTTTAGTCATGATATCCCTCAATCTTTTTATCAAAATTAATTTAGGACTTTAACAACTAAATTAGTATAGTTTCCCGTTTGTCCCCGTGGATCGATATATGAACTTACCGTTATTCTAAGGAATTTGGTATAGTTTGGCGTTTAATTTTGGTGTATGAAACGACCGATCAGTGTAATTATTGAAACTACAAAAAAATCTCTATAATTGTTAAAAACCTCAAGTGTAATTTACACAATATAATGTTTACATATATTTTTTGTAAGTTTGGCTCTCATAAATAAAAATTCATTTATAAATTTATGACTTGTATATAAATGAAAAGTTACAAATTTAATGCCACATGATTTATTGATTTTAAAAATGATTTGAATTGTAATATTTTTTATTTAAATATTTTGTTAATCTTTTATTTGAGAATACAGATATTTTTTGTTACCATATTTTTTAAATTAATTATATATGTATTTTTTTTTTTAGAATAATTAAAAATTAGGAAAATGGGTGGAGTAGTTTTGAGAAAATGCCACGTAGAAGAGAGAATACTTAAGAGGTTAGTATTAAAAGTTTGAAGAACTCTTATACTCTACTACATTTGCTTATATATATACTAGTGGTAACTCGTGCTATGCACAGACAAGTAACAAAAGGTGGCAAACAATAGTAAATATGTTAAAAATCAATAACAAAATTCTTTGATATTAATTTAGATAGGTACTTAAATAATATATTTGATTGATCTCAACTAAAAAAGAGAGGTTAGAGTGAGATTCTATAAATATAAAATAAAAGCAAAAATAAATTAAGTTTGAATTTGAAGATGAACTATAAGAATATAGAAAGTGAAAATCAGATAAATCCTAGAAAAAAGAATAAACTTAATTGAAAATCAAGAGTAAGAGTAGATCCTGTAAATGTAAGATAAAGAGTTAAAAAAAAAAAAAAAAATCAAGTGTAAATGTGAAGATAAATTATAAGAACATAGAGAGAGAAATTTAGATAAATCTTAGAAAAATGAGGTAGAGAGAAATTTAGTAAATATCAAATGAAGATTGAAAAAAAAATAATCAAAGTTGAAATTTAAAAATCCAAAAATAAGATAAGATAAACTTGACAAGAAAAACAACATCTAATATAACTCTAATAATAGAAGAACCAGAGAGAATAGTAGTTTAAAAATTAGATAAAAGTAAAATGCCACCAATAATTTTTTAAAATTTGTAAAAAAGAACTCAAAAATAAGAACCGTAGTAAGTTAAAAATTATATAAGAGTTAAATGCAATCTATAATTTTTAAAAATTTAAAATAAACATTTATGTTATCTTATTATACAAATTTTAACTCTCTTTTTAACAGTTTTTGTATTCTAAAGCTATTTAATTACAAACAAAATTCAAGGATCACTTTTTTATTTTTTTTAAAATTTGTTTTGTGTCTATAGCCTATAAATTTCAACAACTTTTTACCATCTAAAAAAAAAAATTCAACAACTTTCATATTTTGAAGCTACTAAATAAAAATAAATAAAAATAGCATCACTTTTTTTTTTTTTTTTTTTTGACATCTTTTTTATTTTACTTTATGTTATATGATAATATAATCATTCATTTTAAATAATAAAGTCTTAACCATGGAATGCGCATGACATGAATATTTCTATGGCAGTGATACGTGCATATAAAATTCAACAATCATATAAAAAAAAATTATTACCTATGATTTTTGTCTAAGTACATGAAACATATTTATTCAAACTAAGTTTTAAAATTTTGATCATTAATATGCAATGTGTTTATAATTTCAACACAAACATAGTTGAATAATAATTTTGTTTATAAGAAATTAACCAAACTTTTATTGAAATATTCACATATTGAATCTAATCTGTTTAAAATTACATGACATTCAATAATATAATTGAAATTAACTATTAAATATTAATTAAGTAAAAAACATATATATTGAGTTTTTGCTCTTCGAATGAATCCAAATGACTTTGTCTACAATTGGTTTTTGTTATATATATATATATATATATATAAAGAGTATTATGAGTTGAAAACAAAGTAATTTATTTGTATATTCATTAAGGATTTTGAAATCCAATCTTATGCTTTAAATATTTCTTTGTGCAGTTGACTTTTTACTGCAAAAGTGAAACTTATCATTTAAAAACTTAATCTTACTCACTACAAATATGAAAGAAACAAATTTAATACAGACATATAGTATAGATATATATATATATATATATATGTACGGGAAAGAAATACACCTTCTCGTATAATCCTGTTGACCAAGTCTGCGCTCCTCCGTACGACGTCGCTTTATCACCTGAAAACACAAACGTGAGCTAGCCGGCGGGTGTGTGCCGGAAACCTCTCCGATGCCTAAGTCAGTAAGCTTGACAAATAGACAAAAGCTCTATGAATTCAGGGAGCAAAGTTGCATTACCTCTCCAAAGGTGATATTAGTGAGCTTATATAGGTTTCGCGTGGCACAATCCTGATAGGACTCTTATTCCTCCATGTGCAGAGTCCTTCTAGGATTACTCCTCCTTGCGTAGAGTCCTCCTTGGATTCATACTCCTGGAAGACAATGCTTATCCTCCAACACCCCCCTCACTGCTTAAACCAAGTGAGATGGTTCTTCTTATGGCCGGACTACTTCAGGACCGAAGTAACTATTAATTCGGCCCTTACTTTACTCTCCCTTACCTCGGCCTTCCCATACTAAGACCGAGCTATCCATAAGGGAGTTAAAGCCGAGCTAACTTTAGAACCACAGCTTACTTCGGTTCTCACATGCTATAACCGAAGTAACTATCGAAGACCAAAACCTTCGTGCTACTCCACTCAACCGGAGTAGAACTAAGTCCTTCCGAGACCGAGCTAACCACCACGGCTGTGTGACCGGTCTATCTTCAAAGTTACTTCTCCAAACCGGAGTAACCTACATAGCCTTTCTACTCGGCCCTTTTCATTTCGGCCCTAAGGCTCAATACCCAGCTCGGCCCAATTATACATAAATTACCCTCTCAATATATATATAATACAGATACATATAGCCATATGTGGAAGTTGTTTGGTGAAAATAAAAGCTGTTTGGTTATAAATATTTAGGCCAAGTTTGGCAAGTTGCCAAAAAGCCAAAAAATCAAAAAGTTACTCAAAAAGTTAAAAAATTATCACTATTCACCAAAAGTCAAAAATTACGGCTGCACAACTCACAATCCTAATTTTTTCCTAGACACTAATTTATATAATTTTTTAATACACATTTTTCCATAAAAAGTCAAAAAGTTAACCCAAACATCCATATTTTTTTCCTCAATTTTTTAGTCCAAAAAGACAAAAAGTACACTTATTTAGGACACCCCAAACAACCCCTTCTGTTTTATTTGATCACAATGATTTTATCAGAGGTTAAAACAGTAATTGTACATTTGCTATTAAGGTCTGTCAATTAATAACTTTGACAGGGGAGGTTAATGTAATATCAAAAAAACATAGAAGAAATTTCTATAATTATCAAATACCTCAAGGAAAGTCTGTATAATTAACCAATTTCATTTTTATGTGTCCCTATGGCCTCTTCTCAACCAAACTTGAGCATCAAGTCCGTTAAGGGGGATGTCAAGTCTTCCTTTAATTGAGAGGGATGTTAATTTATGTAGAAAAATTACATTTACCGTGTTTAGTTTCAATTTTTTGGATTCAATTTTATGAAAATTGAATTTTTTTTTCTTTTTTTTTTTTTTTGTTTTTAATGAATATTTTTAAAATTTTAAGCAATTTTTTTACTTTTTTAGATAAACCTTACTTAGATGTATTACTTTTTTAGATAAACCTTACTTAGATGTATCCAAAAAGTAAAATATTTATAAAAAATATTTTAAAATTTTAACAAATACATAAAAATACGAAAAAATGTACTGAATTTTCATATTTTTTAAAAATATTTTTGATATTTAGTAAATTTTTTAAAGATTTTTTTTCACAAATATCATACTTTTTAAGTGTATTTTTGTTAGATGTATTTATAAATTAAAAAAAGGGAAATTTATCCGAAAGTCCTTAATTCGTGAATTATGTTCCGTTTGGTCCTGCTGATTTTTTGTTTGATTGGCAACTCCAATTTAGATGGAATTGCTTACTCATAAGTCCTTTTTTGAATGTTTTTTGTGTGGGCTTGCCTGATTTGCCCTCGCTTAATTATATGGGATCCTCTGTTTTTCCATTTTCGTATGTGCAATCCCAACGATTCACCTTTATCCCATACAAACACCCATTCACGTTTGGTCCTACTGATTCACTGGGAACGTGGTACTTGAGCCTCTAAGGAAGAAAAGAATAGGTGAAATGAGTTCTGGGTTTTGAGTGTTGAGTCCATAAACAGAGCTAGATGAAGCCCAGACAATCGAGGGTTCAGGATCGGCGGCTTTAGTCACTTCCAAGAGGTTAACGAAGCCGGCAATGTTAGAGCTGACATAGGATTGGGGATTCTGAATGGGAGGCGATTGCGCGTATCGAGCCGCCGACGCCGTATCCCGCGTCGAGAATGCGGGACGCGGGATGCGGGGTTGATTTTGAGTAGATCTACTGCCATTTCCTCGTGTACGTGGGTGGCTTCGCGATCAGATTTTCTGAGGAGGGAAAGAGAGAAATGAAAAGATTGGCCCCAACCCCATTCGTAGATGTCGGTGACGAGGTTGTAGAAAGTGTCGACGAAGGCAGGGACGTTCTTGGTGACTTCGATTTCTTTGCGGCGGCGAAAGGACCAGTACTGTTTGTAATTGTCTTGGACTTTGTCAGCGGAGATGGAGCCGCCGGAGAGGTGGACGGCGCTCTTGCCTTTCTGTTCGGCGGGGCCGAGGACGCAGACGAACCAGTAGAGGCCGCCGGTGATGAGAGAGGCGGTGCAGAAGAGAGTGAGAGCGTCCATGATAAGAGAGAGGGAGAGGGATTGTATTGTGTGTCTAGTGTGAGATGAAGGATGTGAGTAAATGGAACTTTGATTTTGGTTCATGTCGAAACGTCAATGGTAAGGTTCACGTCCGACCCCCCAACTTTGATTTTGGTTTTTCCAGTTTGTGTTTTCTTCAGATGGACACTTCCGACCCCCCAAATGTATCTGAGAATTGGGTGTAACAGGAATGATGAGAGTGAATTGGTTCGGTACTTGAGAGAGAGATAGAGAGAATGTGCGACGTTTCGACGTTTCGATGTGAACCTCACCGAGTGAACCCCACAGTGTGGAACCGGAACTGTGGAACCAGAACT
The DNA here is from genome assembly GCA_030407325.1 of Camellia japonica. NCBI lineage: Eukaryota > Viridiplantae > Streptophyta > Magnoliopsida > Ericales > Theaceae > Camellia > Camellia japonica. The sequence goes on along the minus strand of JAPPVO010000010.1, from coordinate 90,871,606 downwards.
GAGATTGATATTGAGAACCAGAACTGTGAATCGGTGAAATTGAGAACCAGAATAGGTGAGATTGAGAACGATAATCGGTGGAATCGATGAGGTTCACGTCGAAACGTCACAAATGGCAATTGGAAAACAAAGGCTCAAACTGATGTAAAGCTGAAACGTGACACAATCCACGTCATGGAAAAAATATAAAAAAAAAGTGTCAAATTCACGTCACAACCCACGTCACAGAAAAAGAGTACTATTACCTTTTTTTGGAACGTGAACCTCACACATCCCTTCCCATAAATACATGCGGGTCTATAAACTCAAATTAACACTTTAATGGCAAAATAGTAAACAAACAACCCAAAGGACTAAACGGTTTAAAAGAAAACAATTAGGACCACATAATCTACAAGATGATAAAATGGGATTTACTGGTCAATTCTCCTTAAAAAAATTACTTAAAATGTTAAAAAAAATTAGTGAATACAAAAAAAATACTTAAAATAAAAAAAAAATTAATTTTTTAAAAACTAAATTCAAAAAATTCAAGTCAAACAAGCTGATTATTATTTGTCAAACATGTTACAGTTGGATTGCAAGGACATAGGAAACTTTTCAGTGGTAATGACTTTTCTCCGATTGCTGATTATTATTTGTCAAACATGTTACAGTTGGATTGCAAGGACATAGGAAACTTTTTCAGTGGTAATGACTTTTCTCCGATTGCTGATTATTATTTGTCAAACATGTTACAGTTGGATTGCAAGGACATAGGAAACTTTTTCAGTGGTAATGACTTTTCTCCGACTGGAATAGGAGATGAGTTGTCTTGGTTTGGCGGGTTTACTGTCCAATTTGTTGATCCAAATTAATAATTTTATTTAGCTTGCCGAACGTATCATTCTTACAAAATATTCACTTTGCTTGTTTTGGTTTTTTAAAAATATTTTTCAAAAAATTCTGTTTTCTTATTTTTCGTAATATTTTTTGGTTTTTATTGAATTTTTTTAATATTTTAAGTATTTTTTTTTTAGAAAATGAGTGAAAGAACTAATTAGTGCCATGTGGTACTGGATCCCACCCACTGCCACAGTGTTATTGTGCCTATTTTTATTTTTATTTTGGTTAAAAAGTAGATGCCACATCATTAGTAATTGCTTTAGAGCACCACTTTTAGTGGTCTCTATCATTGCCTTTTTTTTTTTAATTTTTAGACACACCTAACATAAATACACATAAAAAGTATAATTTTTGTGAAAAAAATCATTTAAAAATTCATTAAATTCAAAAAATACAAAAAAAAATTGAGAATTCAATATATTTTTCGTATTTTTATGTATTTATTAATTTTTAAAAATATTTTTTCTCAAATTTTTTACTTTTTAGATACATCTAAGTAAGGTGCATCTAAAAAAGTAAAAAAAAAATGCTTAAAATTTTAAAAATATTCACTAAAAATTAAAAAAAATACAAAAAGCAAAAAACTCAATTTTCAAAAAATTTAATCTAAAAAACTCAAACCAAACACACACATTAGGTTTTTTTGGATATAGATAACCATATGATTAGATGTCAAACGTGATTTTGATAATATATCATACATTTTTTTCTTTTAAATATAATATGATCATATAATTATTGATTTTTGATAAGTTTAATTTTTTAATAGGTGATAAACTCAACAGACCCAGAAGATGAACAGTTTGTTTCATTGGAGTAAACCCATTGAATCTGCATTTCACCTTTCTAGTTGGATCATCTAAAGAGAAGCTTAATCCGCATTTCAATTTCGTCCATTTCTCAACTTTTCCTTGGAGTAGAAATTGAATTGTCCAACCAACTTGAAATGGTCAATCTCGTCCATTTCTCAACATTTTTTTGGAGTAGATATTGAATTGTAAAGTTGGACGCTTTAAATTTCTTAGCATGTGAAGGTATAATTTAGCGTATAGATTTTTTGCGTGGTCCTAATGTGATAAATGTAAGCATCAATTCAGTTGATGGACATTTAAGTCAGGAATGAAATTAAGAAAAGATTATTGCCCCGGGGGGGGGGGTTTATAACCTTTTTATTTCTGTGAAGATTTTTGTTTGTCTTAACCCTTCTAAAAAAATATATATCTTATTTCATGAATATAATGATCTCTTAGTATAAAACATATATATTTTATTCTTTTCTTATCTTGCATTATCTTTTTATTTTTTGCCAAAAAAATTTCTTAATTGTTTCTATGCAATTTGAATTTTATTATTATTATTTTTGATCAACAAAAAAGAATTTCATTAAGTAGAATGCACAAGGAAAGTATATATATAATTTATATATTGTATTATATATACATGTATGTTCATATATATGATGAAAAATTATTATTATTTATCTATTGACTCTTCTAATAATAAAATTCTAAAATGAAAAGAAAACCACACAGTAAAGCATTACTTTTTCTTCCTCAAGCTGGACATAACTAAATTGCATAAATGTCTCTATCGATTGACATGAGCATTGATTTTAGCATGAAATCAAGCGACTCTGTAAATAATTTTTAATTGGTTAAAAAAGTTTTTTAAGTTAAATAATGTTATGCATAAACGGTTTCCTCACAAAAATTTTGAAGATATTAAAGTTGACATTAATAAATATATGCACGTCTTTTTTCCAAGCTAGCAACAAACAGGAATGGACCAAAAGCAAGTCCATTAGGCCATTAGCTTGCCTCCAAATTGGAGGTGGTCTTATTTTTTGTAAGGAAAATTTTACGTGATTTAGTCGACGTGTTGATTATTTACTTGACATACAAAAATAACTGTTGCTCTATTATTTATGGACCGAAATCATGCGGATTATTTACCTGACATACAAAAAAAACTATTGCTCTATTATTTATAGACCGAAACATTTCACTCTGACATTCAAAAATAACCACATAATCAATTTATCATTTATGGACTAAAACACACCACTAACTCTATTAACAAGTAAAAGAAAATGACCTTAATGACCATTTATTCTTCTTCTCCTTATGTTCATCTTCTATTCTAAATCTTTCTATGATGGCTTATCGACTGCATTGCCACCACCACATCCTTTATCCTTGTCCGCTACTATTTGCCACCTTCTCTCTTATCTACGGCCATTGCATAATCCCTCCCTCCTCCCAACCACCCCCTTGTTCCTCTTCTCACCCAATCAAACACTATCCCTAGTAATAGCAAACAACAAATACACTTAAATCTATATATAAAGGTGTATGTATATATATATATGTATATTATTTTGGACATGAGAAATGTTAGGGATCATGAAATTTTTTTCATGAAAATGATGATGAAAAATTTGTGACCCTTAGATTACCTTGATTAGTGTGTGGTGCTTTATTGTAAGTGTAATCCAAATGTCACAAATCTTTCATGATCATTTTCATGAAAGACTTTTCATGATACATAGTATTGCTGTTTTGACATACATATGCTTTAAGACAAATAAACTTGTTTTCTCTTGCCAAGTCGCATGACAAGTTTTATGATATCTTGGGTTCCAAGTAAATAAAATTTATTGTAAAATACTATCGAAACAAAAAAAATCGAAGCCTAATCCTTTTCAACCTGCAACTGCTTTCTGGGCATAAATGAGTTTTAACTACGTATAATGTAAATAAATTGATAACAAATACACGTTGTGATGGTTGGAAGTGGTGGGAGGTGATGTAGCGGAGGTAGTGAAATTTCACAAAGGTGTAGTTTTGGGATCTCAAAAAAGTTTAGTGTCTTTAAAGCTGGCAATTCTTTTAGTTGTCCTTAAACTAATCAAATCTATAGAATAAAGATCTAGTAAAAAAAAACTAAGTTTTAGACAAGAAACCAATCGCAAAAGAACCATATACGTAGTGATATTGAACGTATGATAGCAAAAGACCGATCATATATAAAAATTTTCTTTCACCTTTCTTCACTTTCAATCTAAGTAATATTTATTTAAAAAAAAAAAAAAAAGAGTACATAATTAAAAGACAAAGCGCGCACTTGCGCTCACAGTCACACACATGCAAACAATCATACAAACAGACAAACAGACACGTACGTAGTTCCTTCCAACAAACATGGATCGATCATTGAAGGGAAATCGGGTATGGAGGTGGGGGGACAGGTATGTTCATGGTTCCTTCCAGCATCAAGATGACATCCTTGATGGAAGGGCGCATACCAGGATCATCTTGAACACACAATAATCCCACCTTCACCATTCTTTCCAATGTCTTCGAGTCTACCCTCATTTCTTCATCCCCAACAAGCAGCTTATGCAACTCTCCCCCCACAAAGCACTTGTATACCCATGTCGAAAGAATCATCTCATCTTCATTGGAGACATTAACCTCTATGTTCCTCCTGCTACAGATAATCTCCAACAATACTACCCCAAAACTATAGATGTCCACTTTTACCGATATCAAGTCTTCTTTGCGTCTCTGCTGCTGCTGCCGCCTCTGCCACCACTCGGGTGCCAAGTAAGATGACTCTGTCCCCACAGTTACCATTAGTCCTCCTCTGGATCGTCCTGTAATATTTTTCATATGATTTCGCATTAAAAGCTTTGATAGACCGAAATCAGAGATCTTCGCAGTCCAAGAATCATCCATCAGTATGTTGTGAGGCTTTATACCGCAATGAACGATACAGGCTTCACACTCCTCATGTAGATACAGAATCCCTCTAGCGATATCAAGAGCAATCTTCACTCTTTCTTTCCAACCAGGATGTCGACTTGTATCTTCCTTGAACAAAACATCTGCAAGTGAGCCATTGTTCATGTACTCATAAACAAGAAGCTTCCTCCTGCCTTCCACGCAAAAACCAAGTAATCGAACCAAGTTCCTGTGATGTGTTCGCCCGATTGCAGTCACCTCTGTTTGGAACTGGAACTCCCTGTCTCCCTCGTCCTCCACAATATTCTCTAGTCTCTTAACCGCAACAATATTTTTGTTACCTCCTGATAATAAAGTCCCTTTATAAACTGTTCCAAAAGAACCCTTACCCATCTCTTCCCTGAAACCTTGTGTCGCTTCTTCCAGCTCGTTGTAAGAAAATGATCGCAAACTAAAATCATCAATAGATAGGCCTAATTTTGCGTTGTCTGACAGCTTCTTATACTTGTGAACTCGGTGCCTGTACAAGAAGAAACTAGATATTGCAATGACAATACATAGGCATGCAAGGGAACCCAAACTTCCAGCAAGAATTGAAATCAGCTGCCCGTTGTTTTCAGTCACAACCACTGGACCGGATGGACTATCCTGGGCTATTTGATTTGGAATTTTAGCAGGAGAAGTAAACTTAACAAAAGCTGTATATGTATCCGAATCGCTCAAGTTTCTTGTACCATATCTCAGTGGAAGCTTATGTTTGTTGCATTGCCCACTCACATACATTGCTGCCCCACAACGACAGTCTTCTAGGCAAGATTTCTTGCAATCTTCCTCGTTATTTGTTGGTACAACAGAGTAAGCTAGGCCAAACCACCTTAATTTCTCCAAAGTAGTCATGTTCACTGAACCAAAACCTTCTTTGTTTCTGCAATGTTGTTCAGTAAAATTCATGTAGCAACCCAGGAATTTTTTTCTGGGGTTGACAAGAACAAAACCAGGATAACAATGGCAGTCAGCTTGTGTGCCGGTTGTGATTGAGCAGTAACTGTTGAATCCGCAGAAACCATAGACTTTGCAGTGATCCGGCAACATAGACCACTCAATCAACACGTTTGAGCTCGTATTATAGCTTGCAAATCTGTGTGAATACAACCTAAAAATCCCATCATCGTCAAGCGTTGCACGGTAAATTATGACAAGGGGGGAGGCACCGGAGGCAGAGGCGTTCGCCCAAGTGAGTAGTCGAAGACTACCAATAGTAATAGTCAAGTTGTAGTAACCATTTGCTCCTGGGAGTGAACTTGCTGAAGCAGAAGCGTAGGCAAAATCAGAGTCGGAACAGTTTATTGGCAAGGCAACGAGATTACCATCAACCTGCAGTTGAAGACGATAACGACCACTTGAGTGGTCGAAGGAGCTTGATTCACTAGAAACTAGTCGCCGTCGCGGACCATAGGAGAGAGTTTGGTTTGCTAATATGGTGTCAGTTGGGAAATCAAAGCTTTGCCAAATAACAGAAGAATCATTGTTGTAGATCACAAAATTGCCAGAGTCGAGCATTGAAGCAGAGAGGACACGACTCGAAGTAGTGAAATCAGCAATAGCCAACTCTGTGCCTTGCTGAGTATGGTTTAGAATGAGCCTACCGTCTCTGGTGAACTCAATTGTGGAGTTTGAGGACACAGGAGGGTAATCTCGATTTGCAGTCCAGACAACAGTGTTGTTTGGGTTGCCAATTATCCATATTCCTACTGCAAATCCATTCCTTTCTGGGTAGAAACCGAATGCGAAAAGGCCTGAAGGTGAGAGCCATGAATTGGGTTTGCTGATAGGGGACAGAAAAGAACCCAAACTTATTAGATTGGAGGTCTTTTTTTGAGCTTCTATGGCTGCAAAGAGGATAAAGAATATCAACAACACAACAACAACAATAGATGCCATGAGAGAGAGAGAGAGAGAGAGAGAGAGAGAGAGTTTTGTTATTTGTCTGTAGAATCACTAATAGAGCATACAGCTAATAGACATCAACAATGCTATAGACCTCTAAAAGTAGAGCTCTAAAAGAGCTCTAATGAGTTGGCATGTCCAAAAAAAAAAAAATTTCAAGCTAAAACATCACATCAGGCTGGACCCCACACACTTCCATGTCATTAGTGCATGGTTTAGAGTTCTTATTTTAGAGCTCCAAGCATTTTTCATTTTCCAATAGCTAGTCCTACGGATACAGATGACATTTCAAAACACCTTTTTTTTTAAGAAAAAAAACAAAACAAAACAAAAAAAACAAACAAACAAACAAAAGGAGACCAACAACCTCTGTGCTAACATAAAAATTATTAAACACTTTGTGGAGTATTATGTGATTGTTTTACCAATGAAAAATTACAACACACTCAGATAGGCGGTTGCCTAAGATCACTTTCCTTTCTTTTTCTTTTTTTTTTTTCTTTTTTGAAAAAATTGTAATTTAGTGTAAGTTTTCAAAACAAAAATTTATCAACATTAATAATTAAAGTGATAAACTTTTCCATAATTTTATAATTTTTTTTGCCTCATATTTTTACACTTTTATATTATATTTGGTTCATTAGAATAAAAGTTGAATGTAATGAAATGACCATTCTTTTTTAATGCTAAATAATGATTTCATTTATAATTTTTTTTGCATAATTTTTTTTATGAACTAAACATGACGTGTGTTTATTTCATTCCACCATTCCTATGCCAAACACTACTTTTATAATGAATAATTCTGTTTATTATTATTTTTTAATAAATTAAATGTGAGAATGAACATTTTGTTAAAATAATCATTCGATTCTACCTTTATTTCAATGAACCAAAAACTACCTTAGTCCAAAGGGCAAAGTTTAAAAATAGTTATTGTCCAAAGGCCTATAAAATAAAAAGATTTTCTTGTCTAAAATCCAAAAATAAAGACTTGATTTCAAATAGTTAGGCCAAACAAAGGAACAATATTATTGTCAAATGGCCTCGCAAATTTTTTATTTTTTTATTTTCCAACACCTCCCAATTTTAAAGGTTATTAGAAGACTGAAAAAGAATATTATTTTTTTTCTTTTCTACTGTAATTTTTAAATTATTATATGATGATCTTTAAACTATTCAAACATTCGGGTGTGGTCCAATGGTCTAGTAGTTGTAGTGAGTGGGAGGTTAAGAGTTCAAGTTGATGGACCAATGGTGGCTCTTCAGTTATGAACTAATTATACTAACATACTACCGCAATTTCAAAAAAAAAAAAAAAAAAAAAAATCTTCATGTTTAAACAAGATCCAATTGTCTAAAACTCAAATAAATGTATCCAAATATCATTAGATGTCCAAGTATTATTAATTTTTGAAAATTAATCATAATATATGATCTCTTGCACTTTTAGTAATAATATCCGTAAAAAAATTATCGATAAATTATTAGTCAGTCCTATGTAATGAGCTTAAATATTTAAAAAGTCTTGGACACTTTTTTTTAATATATCAATAAATTTGAAAATACTTATTTTGTTTCCAACACTTTTTGACAATATTACTATATAGAAAAATAATCAAGATTTATAGGTTAATAAGTTTGGCCAATGGGATTAGAAATGATTATTTTGTTATAACACTTTTTAAGAATATTAATAGATAAAAAAATGATCAAGATTTATAGATTAATAAGTTTGGCCAGTGGGATTGGTGAGTAAATCCCCAAAACTTATTCATTTGGACAAATTGATGGGGCTCTTGACTAAGAATAGTTTTTTTTTTTTTAAATGAAAAAAAAAAGAAAAAAAAAAAAAAAAAGAGGTCTCCTAATAGGGTCTAACAAATGGACTTTGAAAGGTCTAAAATACATCGTACGAAATGGCCCATATTTAAAAGTAATGTCAAATTCTGCTTCCGCCTTTAAATTGACAAGATTTCTATTGGTTAAATTTATTATTTGACTAGTTGTGGGTGAAATTTTTATGGATACATTAGTTTTAAAATTTGTGTTTTTTTGCTGCTAAGAATAGTTAAAAAAGCGATGAGTTCCTTGTGAGAATTTGAGAATCATGAATTAATAGATTGGGTTGTGAAAATAAAATTGAAAATGTAGACCTATTGATTTAGAGTAGTACGTGTTTGGCATGTTTGATTGGGTGGATCGGGATTATTAATCTGTGGGCCCAATCATCCTATATTTGTTTTAACATTTTGGTTTAGGATTATTAATCCAATGGATAATTAATCCAACAAATTTGTAGGATTATTAGTAATGGGGTAGGGGTGGGATTATTAATTCAATGGATATTAATCCAATTGGATAGTGAATACCACACTAATTTAATTGGATTATTAATACTTCACTATTAATCTTGTGAATCAAACATGACCGTTGAGTATTAAGTTCAATCCATAAATTCTATTTACATACCTTCAATTCTCTCAATACATATCAATTTTTTTTATTAGAATTTTATCTTTTTAGTCAATTACATTTAATCCTTAGGAGTACTTACGTGTAGATCCTAATAAGTGGACTTATTGTCTAATAAGTCCTATAGAAAAAATTTGTCATAAAAAAATGTCACTAATTGTAAGTTTTAGCGACAATTTATAAAAATCATGACAAAAAAAAGTCACTAATTGTCAATTTTTAGCAACATTTATAAAAAATTGTCATAAAAAATTATTTTTAGTGACAATTTTACCAAGACTTATTTTTTAATAGTACTTAATGGGAATTAAATCCAACTATTAGGATCTATTGGTAGTTTACAAATCAATAATTTCTCAATCCACACCATCCCACAAAACCTAACCCTAGACATCGCCGGTGCCACCGCCTATTACCATCACTTCGTCATTCTTGAGCGATTCTCTCCCTATTCTGTCACATTTCTTTCTTTTTCTTCTTCTTCTAGTGGTGTGTGGTGATGTTTGGATCCTCCTTCATAATCGCCATCATCACCAGCAATGGACTTGAAGAAACTTGGCCTGTGTTTGGTTCTTTTTTGAAATTATGATTGTTAAAAAATTTTAAAACTCATAACCAAATATACAACTCAAAACTCAATTCAAAAATTATTTTTAAAACTAACAATCAAACACACAATTCAAAACTCAATTCAATTTTTTTTTTCAAAACTCAAAATCAAACTCTTTTCAAAAATCTATTTACAAAAAAAAAAAATTCCAAATAATAGTTTTTATTTTTTTTAAAAAAAATTATTTTTAGAATCATGATTTGAATATGGAGTCGTATTTTGAGTTACGAGTTTTGAGTTCAATTTTAAAAAGAATAAATTTATTTGGTTATGAGTTTTGAGTTATTTTTTGAAATTTTGAGTTGTATTTTGAAATTTTTTAGATTTATTTTTTTAAAATATTTAAAAATTTTCTTAATTTTATTTTTTTGGGGTAAATATTTTGTATTTTAAATATTTATTTGTTTATTTAAATGTGCACTATATTTCATACATTTGTATGCTGTATTTTTTTTAAAAATTTAAAAATTTTATTTTTTTATTTTAAATATGTAATTTTTATTTTAAATATTTTTTTTATTTTATAAATATATTTTTAAATATTTTAATTTTTTTATTATGTGTTAGGTTATGATTTGATTGGGAAATTTTGAAAGTAATGTGAAATCTCGAGTTATGTGTTTAGTTACGATTTGAGTGTGGAATGGTGTTTTAAGTTTAAAATATTAAAATTAAAAAATTAAAATATTTACAAAATAAAATAAAATATTTAAAATAATAAAATAAAATAAAAATTATGGATGTGTTTGGTTTAGCTTTGAGAGAGAAGTTTTGGAAAAAAAAATTCCAAAAAATTGTTTAGTTTGAGATTTTTCTCAAAAAAAATTCAAAATCACTTTCTCTCTCTTACACATCAATCAATTTTTTTTTTTTCCTCTCTCATTCTCAATCATTTTTTCTCTCACACACATCTACTCAATTACAACAAAATATCAAATCATTCGAAACTCCAAACTCCAAAACTACTTTCAAAATATACAACCAAACAAACTAAAAAAATTTATAAACTCTCTCCCCAAAACTTTTTTTGAAAATCACTCTCTCAAAAGCAAACCAAACACAACTTATATATTTAAAATAAAAAATAAAATTTCCTTAAATATTTTTTAATATTTAAAAAAAATAAATTTAAAAAAATTTATAATATAACTTAAAATTTAAAATTTCAAAACTCAAAATACAACTCAAATTTTTTTTTAAAATATAAAAATTATTTTTAAAATACTTTTTAACACTCTTTTCAAAATTCATAATTTCTTTTCAAAACTCAAATCATAATTTCATACCTAAATCATAATTTCACGGTCAAATCATTATTTCAAAACAAAACCAACCGACCTCGCTTTTCAAATTAGTTTTCGTACTGTTCATCGCCAAGAAGAATGAAGGTCATTTATGGGTTTGGTTTAGGGGTTGTGGTCTCTGTCATTGTTCTCAGTCTTGTACTCTTCAATGTCTCTATTCATGCCCCTTTCTTTCTCCCAATGTTTCAAGTCTCTTGGCCTTTCTCGTTTTTCAAGTACCATTAGTACTGGTTCTGCTTTTGAGGAATTGCAGAGCTCTATGTATGATTTGAAATAGAGAGTGTTGGAGGAAGGGTTAAAGATAAGAATCCGGATCCTCAGTCGCCATCCCCTGTAGCCCTTCCTGCGGCGCCCCAAAACGTTGTCGTTTTGGGGCCAATTTCAATTATAAAAAAAAAACGTAGAACTGTTGTTTACAGTTCATGCTTCATCTTGCCCAACAGCTCCAACGACCCCCCTAACCCTCCTCCCCCTTTGGCGATCCTCCCCCAGCCACATCACCCCCTCCTTGCTTTTCTTCTTCCTCATTTCTTTCTTCTTCCTCCTTTCTTTCTTTCTCCTTGCTGTCCTGCACAGAAAGAAAAGGCTCTAGCGGTGGTTCTCCCACCCGGGGGGACTCCGACGATCAAGTCAGTATATCTCTCAAAGATAACCAACTATTCAACTCACAAGCTTGAGTATTCAAAAACGTACCTTAGACCCATGGGGGTGCCTCTCTTTTATAGCCAATACAGTCCTAGTCCCAATTGGAGCCTAACTCCAATGGACTCAGGATTACAGATAATCTGGAACTCCCAGTGGGATTAAGATAAACCCTTTAAGAGTTTCATCTTTACCCAAACTGAAGTCTTCTCTCAATCTAGGACTCTTGTCTTTTATCCACTTATCTCAGATTCCAATATCTTCGGAGATTACCTCGGCAACTCCGAGATTACCTCGGCATAACTACCACGACACGTGGCACCTCGGCCGACACGTCGGCACACTACTAGAAAAATGGCTATTTGCGTCTAATTTTTTGCAACTGATTAGTTAACCGTCGCAAAAAAAAATATTTTTTTATATTAAAATCTCATTTTGCGTAAAACGTGACCTATGTCCATTTTTTTCTAATTTCCCAAATCTGAACTCTTTCTTTCTTTTCTCTCTCTCTCTCTCTCTCTCTCTCAAAATCTGTCTCGCTCGACTCTTTCTTTTGAATCTCTACTCTCTCTCACTCGAATCTCACTGTCTCTCTCGCTCGACAGTGAAGATTTGAAGATTTGATTTCAAAATTTGAAGATTTGAAGATGCTGTTGATGAAGATTTGAAGCCAAATATTTGAAGATTTGAAGATGCTGTTGAAGAAGATTTCGATTGATTCATAATCGGTAAGCCTAAACACTTCTCTTTGTCTTTCTCTGTAACGTTTGACACATCTTCATCGATTCATCTTCATCTCTCGAATCTTACTCTCTGTAATGACACATCTTCATCGCTTAATTTGTAATATGCCAAAAAGCATCATCGATGAGTTGGTTACAAGTAGGAATTGGAAAATGCCAGGCCATCATTGAATTGATATATTTTCTTTAGATAGAAGGAATCACCTGTTGGGGGTGATGTTCCCACTCTGAAATCACAATTTTACAGGTTATTATAAGAATTGAATTAGAAATGCATTCCCGTTGAGTTAGAATCACGGTTCTTACTGGGATGGATCTACTCAAATATATGAATCACAAAGAAGAATCAAAAGAAAAGTTAAAATATGTAGAGAACAATTATATAGTATGAGTTGTAAAAAATGATGAACAAATTAATCTACATCAAAATGAAAATGGCAAAAATGGAAGAACCAAGTCGCTATAAGATTGTTTTTATATTATTTGTTTGTTCAATCACAAGATCATTTTGCATTTGAATGGAGATTAATTTAGGGATCCAAGTCAGGTTGATTGTGATTTTATATTTTCTTTTTCCATTCTCCTTCCATTCAAATTAAATACATATTTTTTTAGCTGTTCAAACCATGTATTAACACTTTATATCTATTTTGAAAGATCTAAAGATCTCTAGAGGAATTGACGGATGAGAATAATTCAAATATTCATTCAAGAAAAGTAAAAATATTCAAATCATCCCAACTTAGCAAAAGGCGTGGTGACTGTTCATACTTAATTGTAGACATCATGTAATACAGATTATGCTGTAATATATATACACATATATATATATATATATATATATATTTATGTATATGTGATTGTGCGTGTGCATGCACACACATGAAAAGACATATTGATGTAGTTATCAATGTACATATGTATAGATAATTGACTATATTAGTGAGGTTGGTAGCAAAAACAGAAATGATTGGCTTCAGTGGGGCTAGGTTCATGCACCAAACCTAGAACTTGTTTTGGGGTTTTTCTGGATGATCAGGTCATCTACTGATATTTTGCTCTGTTATTTCTCTAGAATTCCATTGCTTTGATAATTGCAAAAGAGCACAAGAAACAAGTGCTATGATGCATTGATGAAAGTCCATTTATGGTACTCTGATTCTGGAGAGAGGTTGTATAGTATGCTTGCTAACAAACTAAGCAGGCCTTTTATTTATTTATTTATTTTTTTTTTTTTGGACTAGGGGCTGATTTGAGATCAATTTACCATTGCATATGATGTAGTCATTATTATTGGATAATGTAGGACAAATTTTACTATTTTTTTTTTATTCAGAATGTGTACCACATATTGACTTGTACTGGATGATGTGTAGTAAAAAAAAGATGTTCTATTGGTGCATTATGTGTATAAACTTACCATTTGTTTTACCTCTGAAAAATTATCTTCACCCTTTTTTTTTTTCTTTTTTTTTTCCTTATGAGAAAACTTAATGACTAATACCCTGAGTAACTTCTCGGTTCCATATATGTTGCCACATCTAGCAAAGCCAATTATACTCTTTATTGTTATGTAGTGCTATTTATGTGATTTTTACATTAAAGGAGACTAATTACAATACTTTCTGTTTTAATATTTAAAAGCATGTGTAGAATTTTCCTTCCAGAGTTGAGGATAAGAATGGGGATGGGATAAATGTAGGATAAGGCGGGTTACCAATTGTTCCTACTCTACCTCTTCTTTTGAAACCCACCCCCAGCACACAAAAAAAAAAAGAAAACGAAAGAGAGAGAGAGTAGAGCAAGGTTCCTCCCAGGGGAATCCGGAGGCACATCCTACCCTTTTTCTCCTGTTCAGTTACATGGTTGTAGACAATATTAATATAAGGTTGTTGCACACCCACATAGAGTTGATAAAAGTCCCCGTTAGAACATAGGAGTTGGTTTTCATGTAACCACGGCTACTGCTATAGCCCACGTTTTAATTTTTAGGACCAATGTCCTTTAGGGCACAGATTTGCTCTTCTCCCATTGCAGACATGACAGTCACCACAAGGTCCTTTCGTTCACCGAACCCATCCTTAATCTACACAAAACAAAATAAAGAAAAAATTCATTCTCTGGCAAACGGGCAGTTTTGGACAGGTTTAAAATAACCCAATCATTTGATAAACGTGTTTAAGTAGGTTGGCTTGAATTGAACAAATCAACCTGACCAAGCTGTTTACTTTATTGAACCCTTTTTCAAATGGATGATGGATGTGTGGTGGTGGGGGTGGGGGTGGGGGTGGTAGTGTTAAAACAAAAGTTCAAAACGGAAGTTCATTCTATTCTGTGTGGATGGAATATATAAAGAATCAAACAATCAACAAAACAATGTACTAAAAAAGTGGAACAATATACATGGGTGAGCAGAGCATCATCAGTGGGGAGTCTCAAATCATCCTTGGTATTTCCATTTTTAGTCAAAAGACTCACCTAAACAAAATGCAAATTCAGTTGCTTTACAATTAAAAGACTCAAAACACCAAATTCAAGCATGGTTCCCTTGAGTTGAAGCAAGAAATGTGTTTGTTCATGCAAATGTTGCACCACACAAACTTCTTGTCAGAAGTTAGTTCAGACCAGAAAAGTTTAGCTTTCTCGGCAGTCAAACATGTATCAAATGTGATAAAATCACAGACAGTTGTTGTATCCCTTCAGATTAAAAAGATGCACGAGAATGGAAACCATATGGGTCCACCATATTAAAATCTCATGTACAGATATCTCATTAAGAAAATAATTAAAAGAAGAATGTTCTGTTCTGTCACTTGGGCAATGATTTGACAGAGTTCTGTTCTGTTCTGTCACTTGGACTCATTTGCTGTGGAATGAGTCCAGACAATCATTGTCTAAC
This sequence comes from Camellia japonica, assembly GCA_030407325.1. NCBI lineage: Eukaryota > Viridiplantae > Streptophyta > Magnoliopsida > Ericales > Theaceae > Camellia > Camellia japonica. Next base: position 90,856,358 of record JAPPVO010000010.1, on the reverse strand, counting down.
ATGAAATCAAAGCCTTTTGAATTTGTTGCTTTTTAAACTTGGTTGCATCTATAGGTCTTTGTTTAATCAACCCCATTTCAGGGCCCGAAATTTTGGGGCTCGAATGCCCCGAAATTTCCACTTTTGGAAATAAAAAAAAAAGCCAAGGCAAAAAAAAAAAAAGAAAAAAAAAAACAGAATTGCCAAAACAGGAAATTTGAGCCAAATTTGAGCCAAACTTTTTGGGCCACCAAACATTTTTCTTGTTTAATTGCCACTTGCAGATTGAGTTCGGCTGTGGTGATTCATGACCATCATTTACTATACTAACACTTGTTCCACATTTGGACTTAATAGATTTTACAGCTTAGCTATTATCAAATTTAACATTAAATTTTTTCGATCCATCTAAGTAGCAAAATTCAAATTCCCTTATTGATCAATTACTAGAAGCAGGTCAAATTCAAGAATGATTGTCTTGATGATGGCTTTCCATGTGACATGATAAACATTTAGCACAAGTGAAAAAGAGAGTGAAAAAAGAGATCATATAGTATACCCTTGTTCGGCTTCTTGAACTAGAATTTGGTAGTAATGCTTGTAGTTTAGTGACAAGATCATTGATCTCATCTTCACTAATACTTCTCCTTGGGCAAGACATGAGTTTTGCGCCGTGTCTCTCTCTCTCTTGTTTTGCTCTTTTTTTGTGAAGGTGAGTGGGGGAGATTGAAGAGGGACGAAATGTCGACTTAAAAAGAGGGCGAAGATGAGGTTTAGACACAAGTTAGTTAGAAAAGGACACAAAACACACAGTAATTAGTGACTAAATTAGGGACCATACATGTCCTTTTACTGCACTACATGGTCACATAATCAAGTGGGCCTTTGCTAATTAAGCCTTTGACAAAAAGCACTTTCGGGTCATCAGTTTAGCTTGAACAACTTCAAGATACATTTGCCCTAACCAGCCACGTGTCAGGGTTTAGATTATGTTTTTTAATGTGTCTAATATCGATGTTTACTTACAACCAGAAAGATAGCTTTTTTGGCCCCTGTTTTGTCCATTTTATTGCCTCCCTTGTTTGTTTAGGAAAATAATTTAAGTTCACAATTTCCGTTAGTATTTTAAGAAATTGATGTTTTTAGGCTGCAGTTTGTCTACCAAAGTGTTATATGAAATATGGTTCATAAATGCATGTCTTGCCCTTATATATTGATTTTGGACTACTTCCATATTGAAAATCAAAAAATAAGTCATTGCTCACTAGTTGAACCTATTCATCTTCATAATTCCTATAGACGTAACTATCTCTACTTAATAACATCATAATATTGACTTATATTTATTAAGTAATCGAGAAATAAAAAGATAATTCGGCCAATGTGTTTTGTTATTACTTTATTAATTTGTTCAAATACTACGTAAACAACACTGCATAATAATTTTTAATAGCAGGATCGTGCTATTCAGACTCGTGGGACCCGCCACGTGTTCTGTCTCGATAATGTAAATCCCTAATCTAGTCTTGCTCACTCACCACTACTAAGGTCATATGATTATATGATTACTATTTTGTTTAAGCAATCTGATTTTTGCATGAAATGATTTGTTTAGAGATCTTACAATTTTGTTTAAGCAATCTGATTTTTTTTCTTCTCTATTTTTAAACAATGTCAAGGTAACTTAGTTGGCTAAATTTTGTTCTCTATTTTACGTTTTATCAATTTGTATATATCATATGGAAATTATTAACACATTATACTAACATATTGTAGGTGTCAGATGCATCTAGTGGGCAGCAAGCTTCAAAAGAAAATGAATAGGTATGCATTTCTCTGGGTATTACCTCTAGTTGTTATACCCAAAATGTACTGGTATGATCTTCTCTGTTGTCTTTCAGAACTAGATTCCAGTCCGTATAGTTCATTCTAACCTATACACCAAACATATTTCAATTTTCTTTGCTGCTGAACTTTTTCTGGGTTACTACCATGCTTTCTTTTTTATGATCTTCTCTGTTGTCTTTCAGAACTAGATTCCAGTTCATATAGTTCATTCTAACCTATACACCAAACATATCTCAATTTTCTTTGCTGCTGAACTTCTTCTCTGGGTTACTACCATGCCTTTCCTTTCTTCTTCTTCTTCCTTCTTCTTTTTTTTTTTTTTTTTAATATTTTTTTTAATGATTTCTCTGTTGTCTTTCAAAGCTAGATTTCAGTCCGTATATTTCTTCTTCTTTTCTATTCGTCGTCTTCATTGCTGTAATCTTCGTCTGTTGTTTTTCATTGTATGGTCTATTTTCTGTCTTCTTTCTCCCACTTGTCTTGAACTTTCCTGCTGTTGCATGCTAATCTGTTTATTAAGGTACCATCAATCTTTTTTGCTTATCTTTATTCTCGTGTTGTTTGTTCTTGTATTTTCAATGAAGTCAAAACATGAAGACTAGGAGTATGAGATGTTTTTTTTTTTTTTTTATTAGAGTGTGAATTGACTGATCCACCTTTTTTTAATGCTAGATTTGCTTGGTTGAATTTGCAAGCTAGGTTAGGTGCTACAACCCTTGGGAAGTTCAGTGCTGATGGCTGGACAGCTGTCTGCTCAGAAATTCTTTTAATTTATTTAATTACAAACTTCTTATTATCTTAGTTTCTGTTTAATCATGCTTTCTTCACTGTGTTACTTCTTTTTTGTTATGTTTTCCCTTCTGCAAAAATGTGCAAGAATGTCTTAGTATTGCATTCATCTGATTGTTCTTTTCTTTCTGGTTGCAGTGATTGTTATGACAAATTAGTTTCATTCCTCTTGTACTGGTTCCGGATTTCGGTGCCAAAATATGTATGTATTTTCATACTTCCAGTATTATTCATCACCAATCATCAATGAAACTTTGATTTCCTGATTCCTGGTTTATCTATGGTCATTTGTTATGCTCATTATAGATCAACTGCCAGCAAGCATTTAGTTCAATGTTCTTACCATATTTAACTATGGTTTCTCTCGACTGGTGTGTTTTACTTTTTGTCTTTTCTATACTAAACCAAGAACATTAGGTTTTTGATGTTAAATCATGGATAGGGAACCAATAAAGTATTTAGTATATAGAAAGGTATTATTTAAGTGCTGGTGGCTTTCCTTCAAAACTTGTTCAAGCTTGATTTGCTTACATAATGAGCCGATCTTGAACCTTATAATTCTGCCCCTGCATGTTTTTTATGTTAAAATTTTGACTTTCAGCTTTGTTTTGAAGAAGGATTCTCAATTCTGTCAGAGGCATGCCAGGTTTCTCTTCTGTCATTTTCTTTTATTCACATGATACTGTGCACTTAGAGGAAAGTTTTGAATGACTTGCATGAAGTTTTCTAGGATTGAGATCTCTTAGATGATTTATGGTTATGAAATTGTGAACAGTCCTGTTAAATTCAAACACCTTTTGTATCTGTCTAAAGAGTAGCCTTTATTTTTAATGCTGTAGAAACTGGATGAAATCTTCCCTTTTACCTTCAACAGTTTCTGTTTTTCTATTCTCTCAAAACATACTGTTATCAGTGGGTTCTCTGTCATTTTCTGGTGATATGAGCCAAACCCAGATAGAAATAACACATACATTTCTTCTGATTGTTATCATGTTAGGTATGAGTTAAGCATCATATGAGATGTAACACTGTAGGCAATGTTACAGTTAGAAAACTTACAGAATCATCTCAAACTCTAGAAGACTTATTTATACGTCAAAGTTTTATCCAAACAATGTATTAAACTGCACACGTAGAAGTGGTGTCTGAATTGTTATTTTATCTTCAGCCTACCTTGGTTTGAGCATTAGATAGGGAAACTTAAATGGTGTACATAAATTTCTTTCTTCTTTGAACTGATCTGTGGCTATTGAGATATGGTTCCAACTATATGTCTTTCTGTTGCCTTTTCTTTCTTTATGCATAATTGTAAGAGTAACTGAGTTTTTATCCTTTTACGTTCAAAACCCAAGAGCAAACCTAAGAAGGAAAAGACAGAGGAAGAGAGAAAATTTAGAAGATGGGCCAAATATTTCTTGGTAACACAGCTGGTAGTAGTTTTAGTTTTCCTGTCACTCCTTGGTGGGTCAGATGATGCTGAAGTAGAGCTCGATGACGATGACAGTTTGAATTACAATGACTAAATGAGAATACATTTATGAGTTGAGCTCTTTTTTTTTTTTTTTCACATGCGGGTTACCTTTCCTTGGCTGCAGGCCATGGCCCAAGTGGATTTTTTCCCTCCCTCTATTTCATTTTCATTTTCCATTGAAATTTTGGAAAAATTGCATCCATGTGTAGACAATTAATATGATTTGTGCAACAGGTCAAAACTATATTTTTTGGCAAAAATAATTAGTTTAATGTTGAAGAAAATGCTTTTTGCCATGGATTGGCTGAGGGCAGTTTGTGAATAATCTGTTAGTGCAGTGTGCATACCATTTTTATTTAGTTTTCTATTAGTTTATGCAATGCTTTTATTTATTTATTTGTTTTTATTTTTATTTTTTGCGACGGTAACAAGATGGTCGCCAAAGATCATAGTAGTGTTTTTCTTTGTTTTTTGCGACGGCAAAATAGCGGTCGCCATAAGTAGTTTAGGTGGTCGCAAATAATTTGCGACCGTTGTTTTGCCGTCGTAAAAAGTATTTGCCACCCCCATATTCGCGACCCCCATTTGCCGTCGCATGGGCCGTCGCAAAAAGTCTTTTGCGACTGTTTTTTATTATTTGCGACGGTTTATAGCGGTCGCAAAAAGTGTTTTTTTTAGTAGTGTCAGAAAATATGTCCCCACAACTGCCCCCTAGGTTCTATTACCTCGGCATTCTGAGGTGATGGTACCTATATTGTTCTTCTTTCCAGTATGTCGGCGTCAGAACTCCTCTGCCGAGGTCATTTTACCAAGGCCGACATGTCTTCTCTTAGGAACAAGAATTCAAATGAACTCCTTCACGCGTATGAGCTGTAATGCACCACTTCTCAACCGTTTCTCTTACGTGTTTTATCTCTATTGGCCCGTGCCTGTGACGCGCTTGTAAGCCGTCTTTTGCCTATATGCGCCGTCTGACGCATGCGTTAACCTAGACGCATTAAATGCTTATGTTTTGCCGCCATTTCAAGTTTTTGACAAAAAACCTTTTCTTCGTCTTTTTTCCTTCACTCTTTCACTTTGATTCTCTTGCTTTCTCTCTCTCTAAGCTTTCCCAAATCCGCCATTGCGCTTGCTCTAAGCTCTGCAACCGGTTTCCTTCCGTTATTCCTGCGAAGCTCCTGCTACTGTTTCATTCGTCCTCTGTCCTCGGCGATTTTCATTCCGGCGTCACTTTTCCTGGTAAGCAACTTGGCCTTTCTTTCCTAGTTTTCAATTGTTCCTGAAATTCCTTGCTTTTACCGTTCTGTTCTAGCATTCAATTTGTGAATTGTTCTCCCAAATGATTTTTATTTCATGATCTTGTGTGTCGTCGCTTGCACTGTCTTGTGTTTCAACTCTTTGTACTCTTTAGGCTCTTGATAGCCCACCTTCGTTCTTGATTCTGAAAATCTTGTTCTTGTTTTCTGTTTTCTGTGTTTTTCCCAGATCCGAGCCTCCAATCTTTGCTTTTACAGTTTTAGGGTTGGGATTTGTTTATAGAACCTTTAATTTTTAGGAAAAACTAAAACAATCCTTCTCCAATATATACCTAGGTTCAAGCCGAGGTACCAGTAACCCTTTAAGAACACTCCGTTTCTGTAGCCAGTACCTTTATACCAAAATTATGGGTATGTGAAGACATAGGGTAAATACCTCAATCAAACTCGAATTCTTTAGGCAAGAGTTCTCTATTCCTGGTGATGTCCACCTTAGGCTAGCTAGGGATGATGATTCCATCATGCCCACAGATAACACAATGCCTTTTCTCGTCGTAGCTTTTGTTGAATGTGGACTTCGGCTTCCACTCAATCCCCTCTTTCGTGAAGTTCTTCATTATTACACCTTGAACCCTATGCAACTCACCATCAATTCCTATAGAACACTTAATGGTATCATAGCTTTAGCTCGGCAGGAGAATGTTAGGATCACCCTCGCCGATATCCAATACTGTTATACTATGTGTGCCCTTGACCTGAAAGAAAAGGGTTATGTGTATTACCTCAAGCCGAGGTCTACCGAATTTAAAATCATAGCCGACCTCCCAGACTCCAACAAAGGGCTGGAGACGATTATCTTATTGCTTCTGGAAATTGGGAATTTGGTCCAGACGAAGAAGTCCATCTTTTCCCTCTTCCCGAACAGTCAAAAAGGGCAAGGGTAAGAGCCCAATGCGAATTTCTTAGTTGTTGGTTTGTTTTTTTTTTTTTTTTTTAGTCTTCCAAAAATTTTATCTGTTTCTGATGTTGTGTTCTTCTTTGCAGACGTTCGCAAGCCACCCAAGAACTTTCGCCAGTCCTATTTCGTTAGAAAAGACCTGAAGAAGCTCCTGGACCTTCCGATCCAGAAGCGCAAGGCTCCACTGGTGTTGAACTTCATCCCTTCCTACAAATCCACCTTGCCCGACGTTCTAAAAAGAAAGAAAAAGAGCTTATCGCCTCCTTCTGCTACCGCTATACATACCATATCAACATCTCGGGCTGACCAAAGATCAACTTCTGATCCAGCTGATCAACCATCCACTTCAGCCCAATGCCTAGTCCCAATACCAGAAAGAAAACGTCGGCGAAGGCTTGTCAAAACCGCCGATATGGTTCGCCCAAAGCCCGTTGTGCAAGATCTTCTGGCTGACCTCCCAATCGATGCCGACGCTGTTCCAGCTCAAACAATGCTTCCGCCGAAACCAAAAAGAACTAAGAAAGCCCAGCCAAAGGCCAAAGTAACTGAGGCCGAAGCTGAGGATGCCATGCCTATCTCCCAACTGGCTGAGAGCAAAAAGACCGCTTCTACCTCGGCCAAAAGGTCTGCTGAGACTCAACCCTCAGAGTCCCAAAAATCGAAGAAGCCGAGGTCTTCTTCTGCGACAACATCAAAGTCCAAGATACCGATGTCCCTTGGGCCCCCGAAATTACCTTGGAGATAGGCCAATAATGGCCAGTGAGAGTGCCGACGACATAAATGTCGGCGTGGCTCTCAGTACTGCACTGCTTTTGCCTGGTGATTTGGAGCGAAATGCTGGAAATAGTGAATATGAGAACTATGCTTTAATGCTCCAACACTCAGTTCAAGTAAGTGTTTCAGTTTGGTACTCGTCCTACCTTTTTGTTTCATACTTAGAATTTTTCTCTAACACTTCTATTTTCTGCCAGTCTATCCAGTACGCCCATTCCTTTTCAATGCAGTCATTTGAAAATCGAGAAAAGTTGGCCGAGATGAAGAGGGAGTTTTCTTCCCTTCAAAAGATAAACAAAAATCTTCAAGCAAAGATGAAGACTTTAGAGGATCAGGCCGAGGCTGCCACTTAGGCTCAACAAATAGCTGAAGAAAAGGCCGAGGCTGCTGAGGCCATAAAGACGGTGGCTGAAGCCCAAAAGAAAGAGGCCGAGGAAAAAGCCCCAGCCGAGAAGAGAACTCCAGGAGGCTTTGGCCACCAAGGATGCCGAGATCAAAGCGGCTGATGATAAGGCATACGCCCAAGGCATGGCCGACGTTACTGAAGAATATAAACTTCAAGTCAGGCAGGCATGCAACAGGGGCTTCTCCTTAGGTTGGATGTCTTTGGCAAAGAAGCTCAATATCCCAGACGACTCGCCATTACGTAAGGCCGATACTATTCCTCTATCATTCCCTCCTCCTCCACCTCCAAGTCAAACTGAAAATCAAGAGGAATCCGAGTCTGAGGCCGAAGACGATGATGATGCTCTAGTAAGGAGGCCCAAGGATACCAATGAGACCAAGTCTCTTCCTCAGGGTGATCAAGTCCTTGACTTGACTAATGAGGAAGATGAGGAGGTCATTAAAGAGGCTACTCCTGAACAAGTATCATCTGATATCCCCTTGGTTGAAAAAAGCCTTGATCAAACAGTCGCAGAAATTGATGCTGAGATTGCGACAGAAAAAGGTGCCGAGGTTGTGGTAGATAAAGATACCGAGGTGGTTCTCCCAGAGTCCTCCGGGGTCCAAATTCAAACCGTTCCTGAGGCTGAAGAACCATAGTTGTTTTTTCCTTTGTCTTTTGTACTTTGTTTTCTGAACAATGCTAGTTTTCTTCTATGGCCAATGTGCCTTCTTGTTCTTGAACGTCTAGTTTAACTTTCCTTCTCTGAATGCTTGTGCCTTTGTCTTTTCTTGACTGCCTTTGCATGATTCTATACTTAGAATATTTTACGTGATTTACATTATTCTTCCTTTGTACAATCTTCTCGGGGTTACATACCTCGGGTATAATAACTGCAAGTTTTACTTCGGCAAGATACTGACCTGCAATCTTTTCATAAATTTCAACAAGTATAAAACATATACTTTTCAATGTAACTTTGCAACTTTTCTCAAGTTGCAATAAATATGTAAACAGTAATTACTCTAACCTACTTGTAAATTGCTACAAATTTCAACAAGGACTAATATATACAGTAAACTTTTCTCAAGTTATAGCAAGTGTTAAACAGTGATCTACTTGTAAATTGCTACAAATTTCAACAAGGGTTTAAACAATATACTTAGCTTTTACCTTCAACCTGTAAATTGCTGCAAATTTCAACAGATGATCATATGTCGGCTTAACTTAACTTGTAAATTGCTACAAATTTCAACAAGTGTTAACATCTTCTTTGGTTTATCCAACCAGCAGATTGCTATAAGTCTGTAAGCAATAACATCGGCTTCACTTCGACTTGTAAATTGCTACAAATTTCAACAAGCGAAAGCAGATATCTCGGCTTAACTTAACTTGTAAATTGCTACAAATTTCAACAAGTGTAACTTTGTATCGGTTTACCAACTTGTAAATTGCTACAAATTTCAACAAGTGGTAACTTTGTATCGGTTGACCAACTTGTAAATTGCTACAAATTTCAACAAGTGGTAAACTTTGTATCGGTCTGACCAACTTGTAAATTGCTACAAATTTCAACAAGTGGTAGACTTTGTATCGGTCTGACCAACTTGTAAATTGCTACAAATTTCAACAAGTGGTAGACTTTGTATTCGGTCTGACCAACTTGTAAATTGCTACAAATTTCAACAAGTGGTAGACTTTGTCTTCTCTGCCCCCAATGTGAACCTAAGTTCCACTTGGGTTCTCATTTTTTGTCTTCCAGAAACAATGTTAAGTATCTTAATCAATCATATGTGCTTGAAGAATTCTGAAAAGATTTTATTGATGACATCGGCCAAAAATAATGAACATCTCAATGATAGAAAAATTTCAAATTACAAGTGTTCCAGGGTCTTGGTAATGCTTTGCCCTCATTGTCTTCAAGCCGATAAGCTCCATTGCCTAACACCGAAGTAATTCTGTAAGGTCCTTCCCAGTTTGGGCCAAGCTTGCCCTCTCTGGGATCTTTCTTGTTGCCGACGACTTTTCTCAAGACTAGGTCGCCGACTTGAAAGTCTCTTGGGTTGACCTTCTTGTTGTAAGCTCTGGCAAGCTGTTGCTGGTATACTGCAAGCTGAATTGCAGCCTTCTCTCTTCGCTCTTCTAGAAGATCCAGATCTCGGGCTAGGAGTATGTCATTTGTCCCATTCTCAACTCCTTGTGTTCGGATCCCTGGAATGCCGACTTCCAGTGGAATTACTGCTTCTGTGCCATAGGCCATGGCAAAGGGGGATTCCCCCGTTGATCTCCTCGGCGTAGTCCGATATGCCCAAAGTACGTTGGGCAATTCGTCTACCCACTTCCCTTTTGCTGCCTGCAGCCTCTTCTTTATTCCATCCAAAATTACTTTGTTGGATGCTTCTGCTTGCCCATTACTTTGGGGGAAACTTGGTGTTGAAAAGTAATTCTTGATCTTGAATTTTGCACAGAAGTTCTTGATAAGTTTGCTGTCAAACTGCGTTCCGTTGTCGGCAACGATGGCTCTAGGGATGCCGAATCTGGTGATAATGTTTTTCCATATGAAATTCTTGACGTCCACATCTCGGATTTTGGCAAGAGGTTCTGCCTCTATCCACTTTGTGAAGTAATCTGTTGCTACCAGCAAGTATTTTCTCTGCCCAGTTGCTTGGGGAGTTGTCCAACCAGATCCATGCCCCATTGGGCAAACGGCCAAGGGCTGGATACTGGGTTCAGTCAGCAGCTGGCTGATGAATCAAAGGTGCGAACCTTTGGCATTGTTCGCACTTCTTCACGTATGCTTCTGCATCTTTTTGCATGTAGGGCCACCAATACCCCTGGGTAATGGCCCTATGGGCTAATGATCTGCCCCCAATGTGGCTTCCACAAATCCCTTCATGAATTTCATATAAAAAATCTTCAACTTGTAAAGGATGTACGCACCTTAAAAGTGGTCCAGTGAAGGACCTTCTGTAGAGATGTCCGTCCGCAGTTAGGCTGAATCTTGCCGACTTCAATCTGACTTTGTGCGCCTCCTTGCGGTCTTCTGGCAGCTTTCCTTCTTTCAGGAATGCCACAATTGCATCCATCCAGCTTGGCCCCATGTCCACACACATTGTCTTGCTTTGCGTTCTGTGGTTCTATGCTCGGGCCCGACATGTAGTCGATCATAATTGTTCTTGTCTTTCCAGTCTGCATTGAACTTGCCAGGTTGGCCAACGCGTCGGCGTGGCTGTTATCATCTCGGCTTACTTGAAGAAGTCGGCAGTTCTGAAATAACTCCAATCTGATAACCTCTTTTGCATATGCCGACATCCTCTCGTCTCTGGCAGCAAATTCTCCTGTTGACTGGTTAACAATTAACTGTGAATCACAAAAAACTATTACCTCATCTGCTTCTGCTGCTGCTGCTAGCTTTAGTCCTGCAATTAATGCCTCGTATTCTGCTTCATTGTTTGAGGCCTTGAACCCCAAACGGATGGATTGTTCTATTATTTCTCCATCTGGGGATATCAGCAGTACTCCTGCCCCCGCTCCTTGTCGGTTTGAACTTCCATCGACAAACAGTCTGAATGAGTCGCCGATGTAGATGCTGCAAGGTCTGAGCTTTTCCTTCCTTTGTGCCTTGGCCTTTGGCTGGGATTCTCCCTGCTTGCTGGGACCTCGTTCATCTTGGCTCACCGGAGCCCGATGTTCGATGGACTCAGGTGTGAACTCTGCCACGAAGTCGGCCAGAACCTGGCCCTTAATCGCTGTTCTGGGCCTGAACTCCAAGTCATACTGGCCCAAGGCCACTGCCCACCTTGCAATTCTTCCTGTTAAGTCTCCTTGTTGCAACAAGGACTTCAGTGGGTTCTGTAAGTATTACAATCTTGTGTGCTTGGAAGTAGTGGTTCAACTTTTTTGAGGCCATTACTAAGGCCAGCATTAACTTTTCTAGCGGGAGATACCTTGTTTCTGCGTCGGCCAAGGTTTTACTTACATAATAGACAGCCTTCTGTTCTCCCTGCTCTTCTCGGATTAACACTGCACTTACTGCGTGTTCTGACACAGCTAAGTACAGAAACAACTCCTCCCCAGGTTCAGGTTGAGAGGACTGGGGCCGTGGTCAGATACTTTTTCAGGTCGGCCAAAGCGGCCTCACATTCTTCAGTCCATAGGAAGTCTGCGGTCTTTTTTACCAGGTTGAAGAAGGGTTTACACTTGTCTGAACTTCGGCTTATGAATCTTTAGGGCTGCGGCCCTGCCAGTGAGCATTTGAACCTGTTTTGCCGATGTTGGGCTCTGTAGATCTAGGATGGCCTTGATCTGATCTGGGCTGGCCTCTATTCCCCTTCTTGTTACCAGGTAGCCTAGGAACTTACCAGATCCAACTCCAAAGCGCATTTAGATGCGTTGAGTCGGAGCCGATATGTTTTGAGTATGTCAAATACCTTTTTCAGGTCGGCAAGATGACTTTAGGCTCCTTGGTCTTCACGACCATGTCATCGATGTAGACTTCAACTGTTTTGCCTATCAGTGTTTGAACATTTTGGTTACCAGCCTTTGGTAGGTTGCTCCTGCGTTCTTCAGCCCAAAAGGCATCACCCTGTAACAGTACAGGCCTTTTGGGGTGATGAACGCTGTCTTTCTTCGTCTGGGGGGTACATGGCTATCTGATGGTACCCCCTATAAGCATCCAGGAAGCTCATCCTTCCGTGTCCTGATGTCAAGGCAGAGGGAAGCTGTCCTTGGGCAGGCTTTTTTAGGTTTGTAAAATCTACGCAAACCCTCCATTTACCGTTTTTCTTTTTACCACCACAGTGTTTGATAGCCACGTTGGATAATTGACTTCTCTGATGGCCTTGGCTTCCAGAAGTTTGTCTACTTCTTCTTCCACAGCTTCGACGTGCATCAACGTCGGTCTTCTAGCTCGTTGTATTACAGGTTTTGCCGACCTGTCGATGTTCAGTCTGTGGCATGTGACCTCGGGGTCAATGCCAGGCATTTCGTAAGGTGTCCAGGCGAACACCTCTATGTTTGCTCTTAAAAAAGCTTCCAGTTCTCTCTCTTCTTCTTCGGCTAAGCCTGAGCCGAGAAGAAAGAAGCGTTCTTCGTCGCCCTCCTGGACGAGGATTTTCTTTAGTGATTCCTCACTCTTCTCGGCCGGCTCCTTGCCGACATCATCTAGGACCTCCATGTCCTCATCTTCAATCTCTGCCTTTGCTGGTTCTCGAATATTGCAGGTAGTCTTCATTGCTGCCATGGAGCAATTTTTTGCCTGCAGTTGATCTCCTCTGACTTCTTCAATCCCATGTTCTGTTGGGAAGCGCAGTAGTTGGTGCAATGTGAGGGAACTGCCCCCATTGCATGCAACCATGGCCTTCCCAATATGATGTTGTAAGGAGAAGGCGTATCAATCACGATGAATTCTGTCCTGATCTTCTTAGTACCGGCCTGTACTTCCAAGTTTGTAGCGCCCAGTGGCCATGTCGGCGTTCCATTGAAGCCGACCATCGGGCCATTCGATTGCTCCATGTCGTCTGGGTGAAGGCCTAGCTCCTTGTAACATCTAACGTACATGATGTCACAAGAGCTGCCTTGATCTATTAGGATGCGTTTCACTTGGCACTCCCCAACCAGGAGGGATACTACCAAGGCATCATTATGCGGGTGCTGGACCATCTCTAGGTCGGCTTCGGTGAAGGTTATCATCGGTCCTTGGCACTCCGCTGGCCGATGTCTCTTCCCCGACTTGGTAGACATGCTGCAGATGCCTTACCCTCTGAGTCTCTCCTCTGACTTCGTTCTCGTTAACTTTTGAATGAATCACATTAACTATCCGAGGTCTTCTGCCCGAGGTGGAGGTGGTGGGGCTGCTGGAGCCTGAGGCAGTCTTGCCTGCTCTTCTCTTGTTCTGGTTTCATCGACAAGGTCTCTCAGGTCCTTGTCTTACCAGATCTTCCAAGTGTGCTTTTAAGGCTCTGCAGCCCTGTGTTGTATGTCCGTTTTCATTGTGATAAGCACAATGTCTGTCCATGTTTCTTCCCATGAATTCTCCTGGTTCCCTTGCTGGTGTTCTGAAATAGGGCTGGCTCCGAATTTTTCCTAGGACTTTTTGAATTGGAATTCGGAACACGGTTGTCACTGCCTGTTTAGCCCTTAACTCCATCTCTGTTTTGCTGAATCCGTTGTTACTTCGGCTTTGCTTCGGCGAGCCGTTCCCTTTTTCCTGTTTGACTTCCTTGTGGGCCGATGTATCCTCCTCGGCTCGTGCATACTTCTCAATTCTTGCCATGAGCTCCTCCATGCTTTTCGGCAATGTTTTGCCAAAGATTTCCGCAGTGAACATATCTTTCAGGCCGTTCTTGAAAGACACGACCGCTACCTCCTGGTTGCATTCAGGTATTCGATTGAACACCTCGTAGTACTTTTTGCATATGCCCTGAGGCTTCATCCTTGCTGATTTTTAAAGCCATTAGCGCGTCCACCCTTAATGGCTGTAGTTTGTTTGTTATGAACCTGGCCACAAACATCTCGGCCAGGCCTTCCCATGTCTTCACGCTTCCCTTGGTAATTTATGGAACCAATCTGATGCAATCTCCCCAAAGACGAGGGGAACACTTTGCAGAGCAGTGGCTCGTTTCCACTGTATAACGCCATTGAGTTCAAATAGACCAACGTGGAAGTTAGGGTCAGACTTACCATCGTATACTTGAAACCTCGGCATGCTGAATCTTTTTGGTGCCTCGAATTTGTCCAGTTCTACCGAGAATGGTGTCCTTGGTTTGTCGGGTGAATTAACCTCAGCTTCGGCATTCTGTTCCTTCCTCTTGAGATAGTTTCTCAAGTCCTCTTTACTCCTCCCTGGAGCTCGGCTATCTTTTGACTTCAGTCTTTTCGGCACACTGCTCTCGGCCTCGTGATGGGCCCGTTTTGATCTTTCTCCATGGGTTGTGTCGAAGCAGAGGGCCTGCCTTTGGACATGCCGATGTTCTCTGGGTTCTGGGTCCTTCGTGTGGTATGTCCTCTGGGATTTCTCTAGTCTCGGTTCTTCTCGTCCGATCTCCCTGGAAGGCGGGTACGAGTGCCTTGCGCTCCTTGTATGCCGAGGTACTTCGGGAATTACTTTCCTTCCTCCCTTCTGAGTATTATCTGCTGGAATTGGCGTGTCCTGCAGCGGGTATGGTGGCTGCATGACCTTGTTTTGCATCATAAAGTTGACGACCGACTGTAGGTCTGCCAACTTGTCTGCCAGTTCTTTTACTTCGTCATCCCTCCGTAAGCACCTATTGTAACGCCCCAACTTCTGGGCCGTTAATTAATCAAATCAACCTCAAATTTATAATTGCAGATAACTCATAATCTCAAACATACAAATCATCTCCATAAATAATTAACTCAAATGTCTCCGAAATATAAATTATACAAATCTCCAAAAATAATATACAGTTGTGGGCCCAAATATCTCCAACTCAAGTAATCTCTTTAGAACTTCGAATTCAATCTCCGCTAAATTCCTTCGCACCTGAAAAATAAATTAATTCGGGAAGTATACAATACAACAGGAATAACAAGGCTCGGACAGAGAATAAATCTATAGGCATCCAACAATTACACAACCGATTAGATTCGATAATCAAGCAATTTACCCAGATTGCACAAACAAGTCAACTCGACAGATGATAATTTATCCAGGACCAAATACCTAGTCCTGCTCGGTACATGACCAGTGACCGGCATCACCCACCTCACCTAAGCACAACCGCTTATCCGAGCTATTGGTCCAAGCTATTGGCAAGGTCTACTCGATCCATGTACGGAGCATTTCCACGTCATTTAGCCAGACAAATCAACACTGACTGCACAAAACAACTTCACAGAATTTATCAAATGACCAAGCACTCAAACGTGTCAACAGAATGATTTCACAAGATCAAATGATCACAATAATCAAGAGGATTAAAAAATTTAAATAATTAAAATAAACACTCTTAATCCAAACTCTAAATCTATATGACAAATGGAGAGAGATATGGGAAGAACCACAGAAAAAAAAGTTGAGAGGTGAGTTCAATTTATAGACAATGATACTTGGGACAAAAGAAAAGAAAGACTTGGGGCCAAAGAAAGGAACTTTACTTGGTGGGCAAGAAATGGATTTACTTTGAGAACAAGCAAAAAAAACTTCCTTCGAGACAAAGTAACTTGGAGAGAAAGAAGATTAAAGAAATTAAAAATAAAAGATTACTTAGTAACCAAGGAAATGATGAAAAAATAATAAAATAAAATTTACTTGGTGCCCAAGAATAATGAAAAAATATTAGAAAACAAAGGAGATGAATAATAATGAGGTGGAGAGAAAAATAGATAAAATAAATAGAGAAAAATAAGTTAGATTCTCATCTAAGAATCTCACCACCAAACTACCACCAATACCTTTCATTAAAATATTAATACCTCAAAAATACGGGATTTTACAATCTATCCCCCTTAAACGAATTTCGTCCTCGAAATTCACAAGCTCTAATACTCCAAAATTTAATAACTACAAACTCCTCAAATAATACGCTTTCGCTACGCACTCTGATATAAACAACGATTTATATATATATATATATTTTTTACCTCTAATATCAATTTTTTTTTTTACCTCAAAAATTGAACCCAAATATTAATCACCAAACAGATCTCATGTAAGACCTAATCTCTACGCTCTGATACCATTCTGTAACGCCCCAACTTCTGGGCCGTTCATTAATCAAATCAACCTCAAATTTATAATTGCAGATAACTCATAATCTCAAACATACAAATCATCTCCATAAATAATTAACTCAAATGTCTCCGAAATATAAATTATACAAATCTCCAAAAATAATATACAGTTGTGGGCCCAAATATCTCCAACTCAAGTAATCTCTTTAGAACTTCGAATTCAATCTCCGCTAAATTCCTCCGCACCTGAAAAATAAATTAATTCGGGAAGTATACAATACAACAGGAATAACAAGGCTCGGACAGAGAATAAATCTATAGGCATCCAACAATTACACAACCGATTAGATTCGATAATCAAGCAATTTACCCAGATTGCACAAACAAGTCAACTCGACAGATGATAATTTATCCAGGACCAAATACCTAGTCCTGCTCGGTACATGACCAGTGACCGGCATCACCCACCTCACCTAAGCACAACCGCTTATCCGGGCTATTGGTCCAAGCTATTGGCAAGGTCTACTCGATCCATGTACGGAGCATTTCCACGTCATTTAGCCAGACAAATCAACACTGACGGCACAAAACAACTTCACAGAATTTATCAAATGACCAAGCACTCAAACGTGTCAACAGAATGATTTCACAAGATCAAATGATCACAATAATCAAGAGGATTAAAAAATTTAAATAATTAAAATAAACACTCTTAATCCAAACTCTAAATCTATATGACAAATGGAGAGAGATATGGGAAGAACCACAGAAAAAAAAGTTGAGAAGTGAGTTCAATTTATAGACAATGATACTTGGGACAAAAGAAAAGAAAGACTTGGGGCCAAAGAAAGGAACTTTACTTGGTGGGCAAGAAATGGATTTACTTTGAGAACAAGCAAAAAAAACTTCCTTCGAGACAAAGTAACTTGGAGAGAAAGGAAGATTAAAGAAATTAAAAATAAAAGATTACTTAGTAACCAAGGAAATGATGAAAAAATAATAAAATAAAATTTACTTAGTGCCCAAGAATAATGAAAAAATATTAGAAAACAAAGGAGATGAATAATAATGAGGTGGAGAGAAAAATAGATGAAATAAATAGAGAAAAATAAGTTAGATTCTCATCTAAGAATCTCACCACCAAACTACCACCAATATCTTTCATTAAAATATTAATACCTCAAAAATACGGGGTTTCACAATCTATCCCCCTTAAACGAATTTCGTCCTCGAAATTCACAAGCTCTAATAATCCAAAATTTAATAACTACAAACTCCTCAAATAATATGCTTTCGCTATGCACTCTGATATAAACAACGATTTTTTTTTATATATATATATTTTTTACCTCTAATATCAATGTTTATTTTTTTTTTTTTACCTCAAAAATTGAACCCAAATATTAATCACCAAACAGATCCCATGTAAGACCTAATCCCTACGCTCTGATACCATTCTGTAACGCCCCAACTTCTGGGCCGTTAATTAATCAAATCAACCTCAAATTTATAATTGCAGATAACTCATAATCTCAAACATACAAATCATCTCCATAAATAATTAACTCAAATGTCTCCGAAATATAAATTATACAAATCTCCAAAAATAATATACAGTTGTGGGCCCAAATATCTCCAACTCAAGTAATCTCTTTAGAACTTCGAATTCAATCTCCGCTAAATTCCTTCGCACCTGAAAAATAAATTAATTCGGGAAGTATACAATACAACAGGAATAACAAGGCTCGGACAGAGAATAAATCTATAGGCATCCAACAATTACACAACCGATTAGATTCGATAATCAAGCAATTTACCCAGATTGCACAAACAAGTCAACTCGACAGATGATAATTTATCCAGGACCAAATACCTAGTCCTGCTCGGTACATGACCAGTGACCGGCATCACCCACCTCACCTAAGCACAACCGCTTATCCGAGCTATTGGTCCAAGCTATTGGCAAGGTCTACTCGATCCATGTACGGAGCATTTCCACGTCATTTAGCCAGACAAATCAACACTGACTGCACAAAACAACTTCACAGAATTTATCAAATGACCAAGCACTCAAACGTGTCAACAGAATGATTTCACAAGATCAAATGATCACAATAATCAAGAGGATTAAAAAATTTAAATAATTAAAATAAACACTCTTAATCCAAACTCTAAATCTATATGACAAATGGAGAGAGATATGGGAAGAACCACAGAAAAAAAAGTTGAGAGGTGAGTTCAATTTATAGACAATGATACTTGGGACAAAAGAAAAGAAAGACTTGGGGCCAAAGAAAGGAACTTTACTTGGTGGGCAAGAAATGGATTTACTTTGAGAACAAGCAAAAAAAACTTCCTTCGAGACAAAGTAACTTGGAGAGAAAGGAAGATTAAAGAAATTAAAAATAAAAGATTACTTAGTAACCAAGGAAATGATGAAAAAATAATAAAATAAAATTTACTTAGTGCCCAAGAATAATGAAAAATATTAGAAAACAAAGGAGATGAATAATAATGAGGTGGAGAAAAATAGATGAAAAATAGAGAAAAATAAGTTAGATTCTCATCTAAGAATCTCACCACCAAACTACCACCAATATCTTTCATTAAAATATTAATACCTCAAAAATACGGGGTTTCACACCTATCCCTCCATACCTGGAGGTTGTCTTCATTGTAGTATCTGCCCTGGTCTGTTTTCTTCGAAGTGTCGCCCTCCTAGACGACGTCCTTTCCCCCGTGTCCCTGGCTACGGGCTTCTTCGCTATGGTTGTCTCCTTCGGTGTCAAGGTTGATTGGCCTGCCACTCCCAGCTGGAGCGTCGTCCCCAACCTTCTCGTTTTGTACGTTGCTGGCCATCTATTCGTCTTTCTTTCCCACAGACGGCGCCAAATTGTTTGAGTGATTTTCTGACCACACTGCTCTCCTAGGAATTCAGCTGTAGAACACAGGCAGAATAGATGGCACCTTGCTGTCCTGCACAGAAAGAAAAGGCTCTGGCGGTGGTTCTCCCACCCGGGGGGACTCCGACGATCAAGTCAGTATATCTCTCAAAGATAACCAAGTATTCAACTCACAAGCTTGAGTATTCAAAAACGTACCTTAGACCCATGGGGGTGCCTCTCTTTTATAGCCAATACAGTCCTAGTCCCAATTGGAGCCTAACTCCAATGGACTCAGGATTACAGATAATCTGGAACTCCCAGTGGGATTAAGATAAACCCTTTAAGAGTTTCATCTTTATCCAAACTGAAGTCTTCTCTCAATCTAGGACTCTTGTCTTTTATCCACTTATCTCGGATTCCAATATCTTCGGAGATTACCTCGGCAACTCTGAGATTACCTCGGTATAACTACCACGACACGTGGCACCTCGGCCGACACGTCGGCGTCACCCATGCCACGTGTTGGTACTTAGAAAATATGTCCCCACATATATATATACACAAAAATCTGAGAAAAGAAGGGAACAATTTTGAAGAAAAAATTGAACATTTATATATATATATATATCTCAGATTTTGATTTCTAATATATATATACAAAAATCCAGATTTCTCAAATTTTCTTAGATAAATCAAAATTGAACATCCAGATTTTTTTCTTCAATATTTTCTCAGATTTCTCAGATTTTTGTATATATATATATATATATCAGATTTGTAAAACGAAGAAGAGATCCGAACTTCGGGCCCTTCTTCTTCTCCCTTCTTCATTCATTCTCCTCTGGTTTTGCCTCTGTTTTTGTTCTGTTTTTTTTCTGCCTTCTTCTTCTCCCCTCTTCCTTCATTCTCCTCTGGTTTTGCCTCTGTTTTTGTTCCGTTTTTTTTTTTAAATTGAAATTTCCCCAAGCTTCATCCGTCCTTCACCTCCACCAACAGTACCCAATAAACCCATATTTACACAACTTTGCAAACTTTATTACAAGGGAGAGAGAGAGAGATATCAACACAGTGCCCAGTGTTGATGATAAGAAAGAAAGAACGAGAAAAAGAGGGGAGAAAAAGAAAAAAAAAAAAACCCTCTCCTCTCCTCTCCTCTCCTCTCCTCTTCTTCTTCCTCCTCTGCCTCTCTTTCTCGGCCTTCCTTCTTCTCTTCTCTTCTGTCTCAGTTCTGCGTTTTTTTTTTTTTTTTTTTTTTAAATTGAAATTTGGCCCCAAAACGACGTCGTTTTGGGGCGCCGCAGGAAGGGCTACAGGGGAAGGCGACCGAGGATCCGAATTCTAAAGATAAAACCCATGAAGCAAATTCGTCTGTGATTACTAAAAATGGAACTTTTTCGGATTCCAATGGGAAAGTGTAGGTTTGGAGGAGACCCATCTGTCTTCTTTTTTCTGAAAAATTGCAAAGCTCTGTGGATCTGAAACAGATAGTTGAAGAAGGAAGAATTGGAAATCAAACCAATGATGGAAGCGGCAAGAGGAGAGGAAGGCTGTGGAGGGGCGATGACTGGAGGCAAGAGATTGCGGTGGCAGTGACAGCCGGCGGTGGTAGTGATTAGGGTTAGGATTTAGGTTTGTTGAAGAAGAGGGTAATTTGGCATTATTTAAAATAAAAAAAATAAAAATAATAAGGTGTAGCGAGATAAAATAAGACTTTTCAATTTAGGTATGGTGTGAACTGAGCAAAAGGGAGGAAATGGTGTGAACTTAGAGATTTAGTAGTGTGTAAATAGAATTATCCAAATAAATGGCCTATTAAGAGAGTGTTTGTTTAGGTTTTTTTGAACCAACTTATAGTTTTCAGCTTTTGAAAAGTTATTTTAGACTGTTTGGTTAAACTTATTTCAAACAATTTTTGATTTTAATAACTTATTTTAACTCAAAAAAGTTAATTCTGAGAAGTTGCTCATCCCTGCTTCTGATTATCAACTTCTACTGTGAATATGTTAATTTACAATTATACTCTTAAATTTTTTTTATTTTTTATTTTTTGAAAAATAGAAAAAGACTCAAATGGATTATAGATTATTATTATTATTATTTTATGAAAAATGTAGACAAATAGTGAATAACCAAAAATAAAAGTTAATTGAAAAAATTACTTCACAGCTTATTTAACAAATACTACTTAGCAATTTAAATCTATAATCCAATAGTTACACCAAACAAATTAATTGCTTCTGATTAAAGTCATAATCTATAATCTGTTAAGTTATAATTTATAATTTATTTTAACAGTTACACCAAACGGGGCCTAAGCCCTTCGATATAGGGGTGTGATCCTCAAATCTTAATATGTCTAATTAAAATTTTGAAATTTTCGTTCTTATTATACTTGAATATAAATTTATTAATAAGAACAATACATTAAATTTTAAAATTAAATATTATTTTTTTTCTCGTAGTATATTCTAATCACTCGTATATATTCTTCATATGCAACTTTTTTCATCTTTTTTTTTTTTTCAAGTTTTAATTATTTTTTCTTCATTTTCTTTCTAATTTCAAAACTGCAATCTGCCCTATTAAAACTTACTATTATTATCAATATTATTATTTTTTATTCTGTTGTTACTTCCAAATATAAGAAAGTTTAAACAAAATTAAATAATAGATGAGAATAATAATCAAAAATATTTTTAAAAATAATCTATCAAAGAAAAGGTAAGTATTTACATAAATATTAATCTAATATACGAATAGATTTTTTTTTTCTTTAATTTTTAGATCTTGAAACACGTTTGTTTGATTGATCATCAAGGAAAAGCGATCTGATGATTTGGCTTGGCACGTCTGCACTTATCCGTATCAACCTTGTATTTGAGGTTAAATTTTTTAGATCGAAACTTTACAAAAGAGTCTTCTAAAATTAAAGGAACAACTTTCTTTAACAAATTTAACACATCTTCATCAAAGCCCAAATTTGAACGGTTCAAACTCAAATTTGTAAACTCTTCATGAAATTTCTCTTCAAACAGATCATAGAAAATATTCTCCATATTGTAAATCGATTTTGAATGCTCATTGAACTCACATAAACTAAGTATATGATCTTCCACAAAAATAAAATTAACACCAACCCTTCCATAACTCTGATTCATGCTTCCAACAGACAAAATATGATTAAACATATTATTAGTTCCATCAATGAATGGTTCATCATAAAAAATCGATGGTTTACTCCAATCTACAATCGGATCCAGAATAAATTTTAATGTGAAAGGCCATTTAATCAAATAATCCTGTTTAGTGATTTGGTTTATGTGATCTTTATAATTTTTCAATGCATGATCTCTCCTCGGTCTTTCACTATGAAAACTCAGCAGGTTATAATCATCATCTATTACCTTATCTTCTTCCATAGGAACCTCCTGAGCATCATTGTGACTCCTAGGCATAAAGCAAGAGCATGGCATGCTCTGGTACCAATTGAGCATAGGCTATGATAGCACCAAGGAGGCGGCTCATGGACGATGTTTATGAAGTTGACACCGCAAGGATGCAACAACAGATTAATGCCATGACCGAGCAACTTGCGGCATTGCAGTAACAACAGCAAAAACACCCACCTCTAAACCCACGGCTTATGGAGGACGAAGACAATATGTGGGAGGCAAAAGACAACCCTTTTGCTGAAAATTTCCATAGGGCAAGGGTTCGACAAGGTATGGAAGCAGGTTTATGTCGGTGGGAAATAGGTCTGAAAATTTACATCCCTGAATTTCAAGGCAATGTTCAACCCGAAGAATTCTTGGACTGGCTTTTTGTTGTCAAAAAGGTTCTTGACTTCAAGGAGGTTCTAGAAAACAAATGAGTCTCCTTGGTAGCCACACACTTCAGGGGAAGAGCAGGGGCTTGGTGGCAACAAATAAAGTTAACTCAAGCTAGACAAGGAAATAGTAAAATTGCTTCTTGGGAGAAGATGAAGAAGCTGATGAGTTCTAGATTCCTTCAATCAAATCATGGGCAAATGTATCAACAATATCAAAGAAAGCTTGAATCGAAACAATTGTTCCAAGGTAATTCTGATTCACAATATTCTTCACAACTCAATAATTATTATGCAATTGTGGATACAGATTATTCGAGAAACATGACTATGATCTACTAAGTTTGGGTCAATCAAGTCTTATAGGTCAACAAATTTGTCATGCTCCACCACGCATTGAAGAAGGAAAGGTTTTGAGTATCTCAATGTTTCCAAATTTTGAAGACCCAAATAGACATTCAATTGAAGTAGATAATCAAGTTGATTTCAACAATGGTGAGAACATTGAAATTGATGAAAGAGAGGTCACTGAAATTTCTTTGATCAAGAAGTTTAAAGAAGATGATGAAGAAGTAAAGCAAGAGAAAAACGTTGAAGTTAGCCAAAAGCTTTTAATGACGGAACTATCATCTTTTGATTATTATGATGGTCATGAGATCGTAAAAGGAGATCAAGTTGAACTCAATAAAAAAGAAGAAATAAAAGATGAGGTAATAAAGTTGATATTTGCACCAAAAAAGTTGATTAAGGATGCAATTGATGTTCTAAGGATGATAATTAAATGTCCAACTAAATCTAAGACAGAGCAAGGTCTATAGAGTATTCGACATCAACGTAAAATACATTTTGTTGATTTTCTAGGTGTAGAGCAATTTAATTTGGTTTTCAATGCTTGTCTAATTAATCTTGCCAACCAGTTGAAGCATATAGAGAAGAACTTTCAGAAAGAAAACTTTTTTACATGCAACTTTTGGAAGAGGGGCAAGCAACTGAAATATTCAAAATATCTCTTTATTTGACATGGAAGATGACAGATTTCTAGTTGGAACTCAAGGATGAGTTCTTTTAAAGAAGAGGAGTATGATGTAGAACAAAATTCTATAATTTTTATATTTCTTGTAACGCCCCAAAAATATATAACAAACCCATCTCATTTGCGGATATAGAATTGAAACAACATACTTTCATTTCATCGGAGTTAATATACAAAAGGTGACACATGCGATATACATTCATAAATGTCTTATCTTGATTCTATAGCTTGTGTTACTAATGATCAAAAGATGGAAGTGGAACAGGTATTTAAATGCTCTAACGGCTTACATCTTACCAAATCATTCCTTAGTTACAACAAAATGAGTCTAGCTCAATACAGTTAAAGCCCTTGGCTATACAAATTAAATACATCAAAAATGAGCCATTGCTCCAAATCTCTCCAAGCTATTGTCTTGGTGGAGCCATGTCACCAATACCTGAAAATGGTTTTCCTAATAGGGTGAGCCAAAGCCCAGTAGGAGCAATCTAACACAATATATAAGTTTTAACAAAGATATAAATAAAATGTGCATGTACAATTCCTGTGGTAAAATCATTCATATTTCCCAAAATCATGATATGCCAAGTTTTATATCCCAAACCCTGTTATCTCAATTCCATTCACGTCAATTCATTTCATCCCAATTCATGAGTCATGTTTATTATTATTCGGACAACCCAGCTGAGACTACAACTCAATGGTTCTCAAACATATGTAACCATCATACAAATACTTCTATTTGCCATTTTACGGAAATTTCGTCCGCAGGATCGGCACCTATGTATACGCGCGGTTTTTGGGACTTTCACCCTAAACACACAGGCCAACTTAATTTAATAAAGTCTATCCCTTTCTCCTCCCAAACATCATACATGTACAATGTATGTCATATTCCAACAAGAGATTAGTTTTAATTTACCTAATTCTCATGCAATTTCTACAACAATCATAGCTATTCTCCACCGATAGCCCAAAATATATATTTCTAAACAGATATACAATCTCAAGGACAAATAAATTATTCAAATTTCCATATGTGAGAGGTAATACATACATAACTCCACCGTTCATATAAACATCCGTTCAATTTCATACTCACAATGCCAATTTCATTATTTATATAAAATAATTATTTAAGATGTTCTAGGGCAAATTTCCCTCTTTTTCCCAAAATCCACTCCAAGTAACATAATCAATCTTTTTGGCATAGCACAAGCTCTTATTTACTCCCATAACCATTTCTTATTCATTCATTTAAAAACCCCTCTTTTGATTTTAGACCAAAACCCTAGGTTTGTTCAAAATCACCTTAAATCCCAATGTTTCTTACACCTCAACAAATATTTATGTTAAAACTCATAGAAGATGGTAGAAAATCCCTACCTCAAGCTTAGAAGACCAAATGAAGAGATAGAGAAACTTCAAAGACGCCGGAACCAAGCTTTAATCGGACCAAAAGAGAGCTCTTGATAAGCACTACCTTTTTAACAAAGGCACGCGGTGGAGAGATCACTAGATCTAGGTAAAAATGTAGAGAGAATGTAGGTTTTAGAGAAAGAGGGTATCAACTTTAGGATCTGGAAAGAAACAGATTTAAAAAAGTGATGCAAAATGGCATTTTTATGAACTGATATACGCATAGTCTGCTTGAGCGCAAGAAGTAACGCTCGAGCGTTAGACATAATAAGTTGTTCTATTCGAGCGCAAAAGGTAACACTTGAGTGCAAAATGCACACTTCTAGTAGTTTTGCAAAGGACATACCATCGCTCGAGCACAAGAAAGGTCGTTCGAGTACAAGAAGGGTTGCTCAAGCGCAAGGAGTGCCGCTCAAGCGAAAGAGCAAAATCTGGGCAACAAAAGTTTGAAAACTAAGCAACCAACCTATTCCAAACATGCTCCAACCAACTCAATAACCAAACTCAAGCAAGAATAAAGGAGAAAAGATATGAACAACATCTGAAAACCATAAAACCCAAGTCCAGAATATCAAATAGGTCGGGTCAAAACTGGAATCGCTGTATTTCTTAATTTTATTATTTTGGAATTAGATTTTGAAATTTTGGAGAATATCAATTTCAATGCCTACCGTTTGAAGTTGCCTAGTTACATTCGTACTTCCGACGTATTCAACATCTGACACCTCCTTTCTTATCAAAATGACAGCTCCGACGAAGAGGCTGTGAATTTGAGAGCGAATTCTCTCCATCCAGGGGAGGATGATGTAGCATACATGGCCATACAATTCTTGGATCAAATGCATAAGTAATACAAAAGCCAAAAACAGGCCAAGCTCGGAATCGCGTGAAGCATAAACTGGCAGTTTCTTTATTTTATTGCATTATTTCCATTTTTGGTAATTTTCGTTATATTTCATATTTCCGTATTGCATTATGGTAGTTCCCAATTCTGGTTGTTTCCTAATTAAGTTAGGTCTACATTTTGCTTATAAATAATGAATGTAAGCCTTAGGGCAAGGGGGAGAAGTTTTTGAAGAATTAATATATTTCAAGTTTTATACTCTTTTGATCGAACTTTGGGTATTCTTGCGAATCAACCATTGTTGAGCCTTTATTCTCGGTATTCTTTGTGAATCAATGAGTCTAGAGAAGAATCTTACTTCCGGCATTCTTGTTTGAATCAACAGATTTTAAGATTGTTCTTATTTCGCGTTTTGCGCTGCAATGATGTAGATTGAATTTTAGCAAATAAGTATTTTTATTTTATTATTTTAAAATTAATATTTGACTAGGAATATTCTAAGTTGGTATAGAATATTATGGAATTATTTAGTTATTTAGTTTCCTTATTTTCGTATTGCATTATGGTAGTTTCTAATTCTGGTTGTTTCCTAATTAAGTTAAGTCTATATTTTGATAGTTGCCAATTCTGGTTGTTTCCTAATTAAGTTAGGTTTATATTTTGCTTATAAATAATAGATGTAAGCCTTAGGGCAAAGGAGAAAGTTTTCAAGAATTAATATATTTCAAGTTTTATACTCTTTTGATCTGACTTTGGGTATTCTTTCAAATCAACCATTGTTGAGCCTTTATTCTCGGTATTCTTTGTGAATCAACGGAGTTTAGAGAAGAGTTTTTTTTTTTTTTTTTCCTTCTTCTTCGGGTATTCTTGTTTGAATCAACGAATTCTAAGATTGTTCTTATTTCATGTATCGCGCTGTATCAATTGGTATCAAAGCTTGCTATGTTCTTGCTTTATGCCTAGGAGTCGCAGTGATGCTCAGGAGGTTCTTGTGGAAGAGGAGGAGGTAATAGATAATGATTCTAACCTGCTGAGTTTTCATGGTGAAAGACCAAGAAGAAATCATGCATTGAAAAATTATAAAGATCACGTGAACCAAATCACTAAACATGATGATCTAATTAAATGGCCTTTCACATCAAAATTTATTTCGGATCCGATTGTGGATTGGAGTAAACCATTGATTTTTGATGATGAACCATTCATTGATGGAACTAATATTATGTTTAATCATATTTTGTCTGTTAAAAGCATGAATCAGAGCTGTGGAAGGGTTGGTGTTAATTTTATTTTTGTAGAAGATCATATACTTAGTTTACATGAGTTCAATGAGCATTCAAAGTCGATTTACAATGTGGAGAATATTTTCTATGATTCGTTTGAAGAGAAATTTCATAAGAGTTTACAAATTTGAGTTTGAACTGTTCAAATTTGGGCTTTGATGAAGATGTGTTAAATTTGTTAAAGAAAGTTGTTCCTATAATTTTAGGGGATTCTTCTTTGAAGTTTAGATTTGAAAAAATTAAACTCAAATATTGATGCGGATAAGTGCAGATGTGCCAAGTTATTTCAAGTAATAGAAACTCGAGGACGAGTTTTCTCAAGCGAGGAAGAATGATGCAGACTGAATTTTAGAAAATAAATATTTTACTTTTAAAATTAATATTTGACTAGGAATATTCTAAGTTGGTATAGAATATTATGGAATTATTTTAGTCATTTAGTTTCCTTATTTTCGTATTGCATTATAGTAGTTGTCAATTCTGGTTGTTTCCTAATTAAGTTAGGTCTATATTTTGCTTATAGATAATGGATGTAAGCCTTAGGGCAAGGGGGAAAGTTTCAAGAATTAATATATTTCGAGTTTTATACTCTTTTGATTCGACTTTGGGTATTCTTGCGAATCAACCATTATTGAGCCTTTATTATTCTTTGTGAATCAACGAGTTTAGAGAAGAGTTTTGTTTCCGGTATTCTTGTCTGAATCAACGGATTCTAAGATTGTTATTATTTCACATATTGCGCTGCATCATTATTGTGACCTGAAGGAAAAGCACTGAAGTAGTGCAATGAAGGATTAGCTGAAGAAGAACAAGGATAAAACTACATAAATGAATAATTTGACTGTATCATAAATTGTGGTTTTATTTTTAAAATTAATTTGTGAAAAAATATATAATGTATTAAGAGTAAATTATAATTTTGAATAGTTAAAAAAAGGGCAAATTACACAAATAGTCCCTATAGTTTGACGCTTGTGTCACTTTGGTCCCTGACTTTTTAATTGTGACACATTTGACCCTGAATTTTGAATCTTGTTCCAAATAAGGACAATTGAATATATAATTTGATTTTTCAAGGGTAAAATTGTCAATTTGATAAAATATAAACTAATTTGACAAAAATAAATGTCAAACAAATATTTTGAATTTTTAAAAATTATTTCTACCTACTAAAATAAAATTATGTAAAATTGATAAATCCTTTAGACATTTATTTATTTATTTTACCAAATTAACTTTTATTATGTGTTTGGATGATGATCATGTAAAATTAATTTTAAAAAAATTAATCATGTAATTTTATTAATTTTACATAATTTTATCATTGGTGGATAAAAATAATTTTAAAAAATTAAAAATATTTTTCTGACATTTATTTTTATCAAATTAGTTTATATTTTATCAAATTGACGATTTTACCCTTGAAAAATCTAATAATATTTTCAATTGTCCTTATTTGAAACAAGATTCAAAATTCAGGGTCAAATGTGTCACAATTGAAAAGTCAGGGACCAAAGTGACACAAGTCCCAAACTATAGGGACTATTAGTATAATTAACCCTTAAAAAAAATAATTATTTAAAAGTCTCATTTCAAAAAAGTATATACAGCAAAGTCTCATAAATTTTCTTATAGACTATTAAGTCCTGTTGAATTTGAAAAGTCACACCACGAGGTCCTTTTACTATATTTCTCATACATTCCAAATGTGGGTATGCTTCATTTATGCACTATTGTCTTGTTAAATTTTTATCAAATATATCATTCTTAAAATATGACAATATAACATCATTTTAATGTGTGTATTCCTGTCTTGTTAAACTTTTGCCAAATGTGTCGTTTTTATTAAGACAATGGGA
This sequence comes from Camellia japonica, assembly GCA_030407325.1. Taxonomy (NCBI): domain Eukaryota; kingdom Viridiplantae; phylum Streptophyta; class Magnoliopsida; order Ericales; family Theaceae; genus Camellia; species Camellia japonica. The sequence goes on along the minus strand of JAPPVO010000010.1, from coordinate 90,827,055 downwards.
CATTTATACTTTTGTCAAATATGTCATTATTAAAATATGATAATGTGACATTATTCTAATGTGTGCATTATTGTCTTATTAAACTTTTGTCAAATGTGTCATTTTTCTTAAAATGTGACAATGGAACATTTGTGTGTCAAATGTGTAATTCTTAATATGTGAGAATATTATTGTCTTATTATAAATCTAAATGTGGGTATACTTCATTTGAAATATTTTAATATGACATAAGACTTATGGATTCATAAGAATATTTATAGGACTTATTCTACAAATGATTCATAAATCATAGATATAGAATTTATTTGTAAATGTCCCTTAATTTAATAAAGTACTAAAAAATTGAACATTGAATGATTTTTGAAGCGTAAATAGAATCACCCTATGGTCTCAAATTCATATAATTTTAGCTTATAAGAAAGCCATATGGTCCATGACTAGCATTTTGTCTATTAAATCTTCAGATAATAGCCCATCAATTACACAGCCGACAAAGCCCATTAATTGGCTTCTTAATGCCCTAAAAACCAAAGTTTAAATGGCCCAGAAATGTGTCATTTAAATGGCCCAAATTCTGGTCTTCGAAAGACAAAAAATAGAATACATTTATGCTTTTTTAAATATTTTTTAATTAACCTAAATATCCTTTAAAATAAAATATTTATATTTTTTAATATCTATCATAGATGTTCGATCACAACTGGTTCACATTCAAGAGCAACATAACAAGCCCAGTTCCACAAGGGAGTTCCAAACTTTCTTCAAAAGGGTTGAAGTAGCCTTAGTTCAAAACAAAAAGCTAGAGCAAACTCCACAAGATCCTATCAAACATGGATACTTTGAAAAATATATCGTATCTGTACTGGGTACTTACCGGTATATGGTACTTCGTATAGTACTTCTACATACGTACCGGATACACGAAACACGTATCCAAATTTTTTCTCCTTAAGTTTTAGCTTACCCAGATGTACCTAGTATATACTCAAGCCGTACCGTACCTTAGTTGAAACAATATTTTCTTCTACTACAGAGATAAAACTCCTTTCACTAGACTTCTTTTTTATTTTTGTTTTATGCTTAGTATGATTTTAAAATTAAACTATGGTTTGTAACTTATTTAATATATTGACATTTAATTTTGATGTATACCTTTACTTTTGGCATTAAATGTTAATTATAGGTTGGATCTTAACAAATTAAACCATTTAATTAATTTTTATATCACTCTAAATTAAAAATAAATATTTTTTTACAAGCGTATCAAGCCATATCCATATTTTACTTTTTTTAAATTTTACTGTATTGATGTACCCGTATCGTACCAGTACCAGTACTCATATCCGTACCCATGCTTCATGGACAAGACCTCATGTGTAGAAGTCAATCTTTTGACATTTGAAATGGACAAGGTAGGTATACTATATATAGGAAATACTATATATGTATATATAAAAGTCATGATTTATCTACAACCCGCATACACGGAGAAGGCCCAAGAGGGAAAGGTTAGGGGATGGGAGCAGCAAAAGACAATGCACATAGGCCACTAGACCTGTTCAACTTTTATTTTTATTTTTATGAAGTCAATTCATGTAGTTTTCTACTCATGAGAAATCAAGTTGAGACAAGGCAAATATTAAGACATTTAAAACAAAGAACTTCTTTTCATGGCTATAAAGCACGTATATGGGTGGTGGTATGGTTACATGTATGTCAATATGGTTAAAATTTTAAAAAATGGAGTACGGGTATAGTTTGATATGTTCGTAAAAAAATATTTATTTTTAATTTGTAGTAATGTAAAATTTAATTAAATGATTCAGCTGGTTAAGATCCAACTTACAATTCATATTTAATGTCAAAAGTAAGGTGCAAATCAAAATTAAATGTCATTATATTAATTACTTGCAAACCAAAGCTTGATTTTAAATGGGTAAATTATAAATACACTCTCTGAGATTTTCTTAAAATACAGATTGCCCCCTGTGATTTGAAAAATTACAAATATCCTCTAGGTAGAATTTTTTATTTAACAAAATTAACTAAAAAAATAAATTCATAATTGTTTTTCTATATAATAATAAAATTATCTAAATTATTAATTAAAATATATTTCTAACATCATTAAAAATTATTAATTAACTTGATGATTTATTAATAAAATTATCAATTTATTATGAAATTAGAAATCTCACGAGGACTGTTCCAATATTGAGTGCCATTAATGTTAGTCTTATTTGTTTTGCCATACATACTGTAAGACACTACATGAAATGGTGGCAGTTCCAAGCAATTTTCACTATCAGCCAGGAAAAGTTTTTCCAAGGGTGATGAAACGACCGACTTATGAGGCGTTTGAAACTGTCCATCGGTTCTCAATAAAACACAATTGACACATCAATCAGATAGAAACTTTTCACTATCAGCACCTTCTAACCAATTAGTAATTTGTTTATAAAAATGCCACCTCAAAAAACTTTTATGTAACAGACACCAAAAAAAAAAAAAAAAATGAAGACAAGACAGAAAAAAAAAAAAGAAGGAAAAGATAAGATAAGCATACCATGCTTGAGCTTTACAAAAGAGACTACAATATTTATGACAAAAAAAATTTGAATGTAAAAAGCAAAAACAGCAATCAAGAATAATGCTGGTCCCACAACAACCATAAACACTAATCAGTCAGTTCTGCAACACTAGAGGCAATCCTTAACCTACTGAAATTATATTAGCAATATGGTGCCAGAAAAGTAGGCAACAGATTCAGCCAAATATACAAATTTCATCACCATATTTGCCAATGTTAGGTGAGAAAAACAATCTATCATAAACACTGGTAAACTTTGCACAGCTGCTATAAATCCAGAGAAAAGTGCTTCCCTTGTACCACAATAGCACATAAATATTTAACAAAAATTTTTTTTTTACATGACAAGAACAGGAAGAAGCATCTTCGATTGATTACAGTCCAGTGATCCAAAGAGAGGCTGAACCGTCAAGGCATCAACCTGCCTATCATATCAATGCCAATAAAGGTATTGGAAGAAGACTTAGGAAACAGGCAAAGGAAGCAAGGAAAAATAATAGAAGGATGTGGTTTTCAGAGGTTGGTGCTACCCTACTGCACATTCATCTCCAAAGGACTAAAGAAGTGATCATAGAATGTGTACACATTTCTTGAACAAGCAAATTGAATTCAATTTACTATGACCAGTAGTATAAAATTTGTTGGGTGCACCATCAATGAGAACCCCATTGAAATGCTGAACACTACACTTTCCCACAAATTTGTACATTTGTATTTCCTATATAGAAATACTCTAGCAAACTTCGCATGGTTGCTTCTGCATCCTTTCAAAAGAAACTCATTGAACTTTCTCATGTGACATCCATGACAGCAATCAAAAAAACATCAAATATGGCTTATCCCTTGGTGTTTATATTTACTAACCATAATAAAGAAGGGGAAGAAAACATATTATTTTTCCAGAGATATCTCCTATTTATTGGTCAGAAAATCATGGTAAATACTCAATAAAGACCTAGCCAGATCCCCTCCAGAATGGTAAATCATGAAATGTAATTAAGCAAGTCATCCAGTCATCCAATGTTTCATCATTGACCAAATAATCATGTACAGAAAAGCAAAATCAACAGCAGTGGCAATATATGAGAAAGATTTTTCTGCTTACACATCTCTCAAAGTATATATAATTCATGTCACAACAAAGGTTATGTCATGCCCCAAACTTGCCCCTAAAAGTTTGGGCATGACCTAAGCAGAAAAGGACACTTAACCTGATTTCATAGAGGGGCTTAACCGGAAGTTGTAAGAATAAAGGATATAAACCAGAAAATATGTCATCCATTGAGCTACTAAGTTATGCCAGGATCATAAACATCTCATAGGACAAGTACATCAAAGGCAAAAATACATTAGAGAGTTAGTTATTTACATGCATATACAAATCCAATCCCCGAGGTGGGGTATATAACAAAAATATTAAGTACATAATAACTGAAGCCAATAGCAAAAGTGTAAGCCCTCATCTAACAAACTCCACAAAAGTAGGGTTTCGACCCCAAGCTTGGTTGTGCCTAGGCTGACGAAAGTATGACGATGCCGAGTTAAGATCGACCCCCTGGTTGGTTACCTACAGAAACAGACATAATATGGAGTGAGTCAAGCTCAGTGAATAATAGTACTTGCATGCATGTAGAACATAATTAATACCGTAATCATGTAATCAGTCCGTTTCTGTATAACTTTGTTGGACAACTCAGTCGATTCACAATTTCATAATTTGGCCCTTGGCCTAAAGAGTTCACATATTCACACAGAATCATCGGTTTCATAAACTGACAAGTTATCACATGGGCTTTGGTCCTTCTTGTTTCACTAGTTCACAATTCATAAATTCATATATCACACATCGGCCCTTGGCCTCATAATATCGTCGTTCACAAATGGCCCTTGGCCACATCGTTCCATAGTTCACAAATGACCCTTGGTCACATAGTTTCACAAAAAGGCTTGTGGCGACATTGGTTCACAAATGGCTCTAGGCCACATTGGTTCACAAATGGCTCTAGGCTACATTAGTTCACAAATTCACAATTTCCCTGATACAGTCCAAAAGTCACAAGATTTCACATATGACGTGCATAACTTCACAACCTTTTTGATGTTTCCACAATTTCATAATGGTTCACTTATCCACAATTTCATAATGGTTCACTTACATTCACAATTTCATAATGGTTCACTTACATCCACAATTTCATAATGGTTCACTTATAGCGTATATATATTTCGTACCATCACAAGTTTGACAACGAAGTTCGTAACGTCAAGATATAACATCAATACATAATCACAACGTCAATAATAATAAATTGAGTAAAGGTACATTGAGGTACTATCACTCACTGCGTTGTATTGGCGTGCTAGTGCCTTCTGAAGTGTGCCCTGCACACGGCATAACTGTACATTAGTGTTCTTTCTGCATAAATCATTGAGGAATCATTCCCTGTGTCACTACACTTCATGTGAATTTACAATCATCTTAAAATCTTCAGAGAAATATTCTAAAAATACCAGAGGGACAAGCGTGCGAAACTGAACAACATTTATTTTTGTCTGAAAATAAGCCTCCCCGCTCGAGCGCCACTTTGGCCGCTTGAGCGGACTGCACAAATTACAAAACTGCTGGAAGGTCGTTTTTCCCGCTCGAGCGGGACTTCCTACGCTCGAGCGGACCAGGCAAATTTCTAGAGTTCTGAACTTCCCATTTCGTAACCTAACTCCATTTTCATGCCATTTTCATGCAATCCAAGATGAAATTAATGCAAAATATTGCCCCAACTTCTCTATAATATGGATTATCATTTGAATATCACAAAATAAACATGATTCGAAGCTTCATCAAGTCATACCCTTATCAAATTTCATCTTTTGATCGAAGTTTCTTACATCCACAAAATATAATACAATTCATAGATATAATCTCATGGGATTGGAATGACAACCAAAGCAAATTTCATACAACACTTAAATTAGTGTCAAAACAACTAATTAATGAGAAGCCCCTTTGTAATCAACCACAAATCATACATCATCCTCAATTCCAAAAGACACTAACAACCCTTCCTCACCAATGGAAAGAAGATTTTCATACATAATCAAGAGAGAGCTCATATAAGGTGAATTTAACATACCTTGAGTTCATAATCTACACCCCTCACAAGGTTTTTCAACCCTCTTCTTGAAGACTTTCCTTGCAAGCCCCTTTCTCCCTAACTCTCTCTCTCTCACGAGATTTCTTGAAATGGGTCTAAGTTTATAGTCAAACAAGATAACATTTATATAATAGGTGAATAAGGACAAAATCCAATCGTTTAATCATTCCGAAATTGAAATTGTGTAAACATGCTTAATATTATCTAAAAATTATGCTGATCACAGATATATAATCAATTTCAGATAATTACACCTTTAAGGCTTCCAATTCCTGTGTCAAAGCTTTTAATTGTAACAGATACGTTTCTTGAGAGACAGATAGACTTCCTTAAACATGGATTTCACTTACATCACTTTAATTTTCTACGGAATTTCACAGTAAACATTTAAACGCTCAATCAAAAACTAAAAAAATATATCAGAAAACATGTACGAGGGTCGGGTTATTACAGGTTAGGTCAGTACCAAGTCAACACCTCTTTAAACATCCCATATTCTCAGGACCAGCACAGGGTAATGGACCAATTTTTATGTTTAAATTCATTCATCTCCTTCTGTAACCTCTCCTCTTGCATGTTTCCTAAGTATCAACAGCCCATCAAACCTCAGAAATGTGCATAGCCCCTTCAATAACAGGTTTTTTTTTTCTTCTCTAGACTTTTGCTTTATACCACATATTATTTACAAATGGGAGCTACTAAATATACATTCCCAAAAAGAGAGCTACTAAATACATCCACACCCCCCCCCCCTTCTTCTTTTTTCTCTACACACATTGTAAGACCACCCTTCACAAATATGGGCAATTTTGGCATGCACCATAGCTTATATATGGAAAGAAAATCTAAGGTGTTTCAATGTGGCTCTGACTTTATTTCTATTCCCATGCCACACATAAATGTACAAGTTTGTTCTCACCAAATCCCATTCATAAACTTCATAATTCCAAAATGCATGAAGAATAGAAACTAGATTAATATCATTGCCAAGTTCAATAGATTCAAGTAACGAGATGTATACCACTGATTAGGCTGAAGACCAGATATAAAGACTCCAGGAAGGATATTCACGCAAATCAATAAACAGATGGACAAGCAAGAACAGCTAATATGCTGGATGAACTCATAGGGGCAAATTTTATTCAGTGTTAAAGGTAACTAGAGAATTGTTAATATTCAAAGGGCCAATAGCAACATATTTACAACTGAGATAGCGATGGAAACTTTCAACACTTAGAAACCATGGACTGAATTTATTCTCATGTCATATGATGGAAATTTTCAACACTTTGAAACCATGTCCAGGCCTACCAAACTAATTCAGGTAAGAAATTCCAAATTCGTTCTTTCTTTTCTTTTCTTTTTCAATGTTTAACAAGAAACTTTAAAATCCCATACTGACCAATCATGATGAGCATTATTAAGCAATCCCCACTCAGTAAGCTCATAGATAAAATCCATGTTATTTTTGTAACAGTACTAGCTCAAGGATATCAAGAGATGGTGTCAAAACCGTGGAATTTAGTTTACTCTCACATCATATACGATGGAAACTCAACACCTTAAAAACCACTTCATTTCCAGGCCTACCAAACTAATTCAGGTAAGAAATTCCAAATTCATTCTTTCTTTTCTTTTTCAACATTTATCAAGCAACTTTAAAACCCCATTCCTGACCGATCACGATGAGCATTTTTTCCGACCACCAAGCAATCCACTTTCGGTGAGCACATATATGGAATCCATGTTATTGCAGTGAGTCAGTGACAAAACTCATGAATTTGAAGAGATAGTCTAAACCAGTAATAAAATATGTATATATAAATATATGTACACACACAAACACATTCATATACGATTAGATGATATAACTTTTTCAATAAAGTCATTTTCCCTAAGAGCGCCACAAGCTGGCTTCAGGAACTGCATTCAGCCGCTTCTCTATTCAGAAAGTCCAATCTTAATTCATGAAACTCTTTATACTCAAAAAGAGCCAATAACAACCCATGGTCAAGAGTCGATTCTGTTATTGATACACACATACAAAGAAGAAGAAGAAGAAGAAGAAGAAAGGTTCTAGACAACCCTGTTTGTTACACACGCCCAATTTGGAGTACCATATTCCCAACAGCAAACTACCATGATTAATGTGAGCTTGCAAAATGCAATTTACAGGGTGCCTTCTAAGAGCTGAAAGAAAGGGAAAATAAGTAAGAGAAAAAGAAGGAAACAAAAGCAAGTGACGGTGGGGATTCTCACCTTGGTAATAATGCATAGTTTTTGGCTTCCAAAATCCAAGTTCTTTCCGCACATGATAAGCATACATCAGATTGAAAATTGTAACCAAAATTTTAAAACAAACAAGAACATTAAATAATGAAGTGCTTTCTAGAAATGTATAATTAAAGTTTTTGTTGAATGTAAAAACCTATAACTTACTCCACCTACCACTACCACCTACTACCACCTACCTACTCCACTCCATTAGTGCTCCACAAGAAGCAAGTGCTCCATTTACCCTAATGCTCCATTAAGTTGTTTAGTGCTCCATTTTAGGTTAATTTAATTCCTCCATTTGTAACTCATTCTCCCTATAAAAGAGAGATCATTCTCTCCATTGTAAACACACAATACACACAAAAATGTATATTGATATCAATCAATAATATCAATACATTAATTTCCTACATGGTATCAGAGCAATAAGATTTAGGCCTGTATTTCCTTCTCACCGGCGGGCGGCCGGCCGGCAACTTTGCCTTCGCTGCCCGCCGGACCTCTACACATACCTTCAGAGGCTAACGCCATTTGCATGCTGGTCGGCGCAGCTCCAAGCAACACCATCAAAGACCCATGCCACTGCTGGCCAGTACCGGCAGGGTCCTGTCTGTGCCAAAATTGATTTGTGAAAGAATAACAAAAATATAATCTCTGGCTCCTTTTACTTCTGCTGTTGTTCATCAGCTCACGCCCGTGCTTTGCGATAAAGCTCAAGCGTATCTGTATGGCGGAGATCAAGGCAGAGAGCTGCTTCACAATCTCGGATTGTGGAATTGCAGTCACCCATTGAGTCATGGAATGCTGCTCGGAGATAGAGTAGCTGTAGATCTGGCTTGAAAGCTATGGCATTTGTAAGCTCTGTAATGGCTTCAGCTTCCTTATGGTCATCCATTAGAACTGCTGCCCTGTATCTGTATGGATATGTCCTAAGGGGATCTAGTTGTGTCGCCATACTAAGATCACTCTTTGCCATGTCACGATCACAGTATTCTGAACGTTTCTCATATGCTGATGCATTGTTCTGGGTCTTCTCAATCAACTTTGTCATCTCATCATATGCAGCTTTACGCTGATTTTTTAGATGATACACACGTGCCAGACCCTGATGTGCTCGGGTATGCTTGATATTGAGGGCATTTGTGTAGCAGTCAGCAGCAAGATCCAGCTTGTCACAGTCTACGTAGACACTGCCCAAATTATTTAATGCTTGTCCCTTTCTGAGGCCATCTGAGGGGCAACTAAGAGCCTCCTCAAGAAGCTGGATAACATATAACGATGACTCCGAATCACAAGCTCAATGCCGTGATATAGATAGAGAAGTTTCTCAGCTCATAGCTGAACTGGATCATGGACTTTCTTCTGCAGTAACAGCAGTCCAAGAATATTCTTTGGCTTTGCAACAAGTCCTACCACTAAATTACCTTACAACCAGCCCAATGCATGGTTGGGCACAAGTTCTGAAACTTTCAGTAAATAGCATTTCTTCTGATATTCTATCCCTTTCCAGAAGACAGGCTACTGAGCTGATTGCAAAGGTACAGGGAGATGGATTTGATTCTGGTAGTAGTTATGATGATCTATGTCTAAAAGTGGAGAAGTATGCAGAAGAGATACAGAAAGTTGAAAAAGAGTGTGCTGAACTGGTGCTTCATCTCTTTTTTTTTTTTTTTTTGTTTATTCCCTAGATTATGCTCGAACACATTTGGGGATCAAACCTTATTTTATTCATGCTGGGGTTCAAACCCAATCACCATTTTACACACACACACACAAAAAAAAAAAAAAAAAAAAAAAAAAAAAAAAAAAAAAAACCACAACCCATAACCACCACAAACAACCGGCCTCACTTCTTCGCCTCTTCAGCTGTTCTCTTCTTTTTGCCTTTGTCTTGGGCGTCCCTTGCCGGTGCTGCCTCCGTGTTTCCCACGCCGCCGAGCACGCTCACTTCCCTTTGCTCCTCAACCGTCACATATGGCGACCCTCCAAATCTGAGCATCACGGTGGCCTTCCGCTTTAGTTCCTTATTTTCTGCCTTCAGCCCACATATCTCTGCTCGGGCATCCTTATACATGCCCTGGAGCAGAGCCAGTTGGGCGTTTAACTGCTGCACCTCATTAGTTCTACTCTGAAGCCGGTGCGACAGGTTGTTGACCGCCGTCATGGTCTCAACGCATGACCTTAATGTGTAATAATTCGCCTCAATATCCGACTGAGCAGCCATTATCTGCTCCACTGACACCATCGGATAGTTCAACGGCGCAAAACCAGGGGGGCTTGGTCCAGGGGCTCTTGGTTGAGGTTCAAGGGCCATATTCTGGGTTGTGGCCTCGTTGAGGTCGGGAAAGAGCGTAAGACCACGGGACGAAGAGGCTATGTTCTGGGGAGCAGAACGGGAAGAAGAAGCCATTTTCTGGGCAACAGAGTGTTTCAGCAATACAACTCTCAGAAAACGAAGAGTTTTTTCAGAGAGTTTTTCAGAGGTTTCAACTGGTTTGTCTCAGCCTCAGCCTCAGCCTCGCCTTTGTTTAAATAGGCAAGGCAGACACGCGCCTCTCAGCGCAAGACGACAAAGCGGCGCGCCTTTTGATGGCTCGACTTTTGATGGATGTCGGGCACACCTTTTGATGGCACGCCTTTTGATGGCGCGCCTTTTGATGACTCGACTTTTGATGGCTGTCGGGCACACCTTTTGATGGCACGCCTTTTGATAAGATTGGGCACGCCTTTTAAGGGTCCGACAAGACTCTGTAAACTGTCCCGACTTAGATTCCGGTTAGCTTCTATATGGGTCCAACAAGACTCTGTAAACTGTCCCGACTTAGATTTCGGTTAGCTTCTATATGGGTCCGACAAGACTCTGTAAACTGTCCCGACATTGATTCCGGTTAGCTCCTATATGGGTCCAACAAGACTCGGTAAACTGTCCCGACATTGATTTCGGTTATCTGCTACAACGGTTCGACACAGCCTTATAGTGTCTTCTACAACGGTCCGACATGACCCAGTAAACTGTTTATAGTGTCTTCTACAACGGTCCGACATGACCCAGTAAACTGTTTTCTACAACGGTCCGACATGACCCAGTAAACTGTTTTCTACAACGGTCCGACATGACCCCGTAAACTGTTTTCTACAACGGTCCGACATGACCCAGTAAACTGTTTTCTACATCGGTCCGATATGACCCCATAAACTATCTTCTACAACGGTCCGACATGACCCCATAAACTGTCTTCTACAACGGTCTGACACGACCATACAGTGTCTCCTATCCTCTTTTATTTTTTGTCATTTTATTTTTCCTGTTTTGTTACTCTCTCCAAACTCAAGTTGGTTAGTTCCTAACCCCCTTGAGTTTGAGGGGGGCTGTTGAATGTAAAAACCTATAACTTACTCCACCTACCACTACCACCTACTACCACCTACCTACTCCACTCCATTAGTGCTCCACAAGAAGCAAGTGCTCCATTTACCCTAATGCTCCATTAAGTTGTTTAGTGCTCCATTTTAGGTTAATTTAATTCCTCCATTTGTAACTCATTCTCCCTATAAAAGAGAGATCATTCTCTCCATTGTAAACACACAATACACACAAAAATGTATATTGATATCAATCAATAATATCAATACATTAATTTCCTACAGTTTTTTATCAAACTACAAAAAATGGAAAACTTTAATAAATCCAAAAAAATAAATACCTCAGAAGAAAAGCAAATTTCTTCACAGAAACAAGATGATGCAGATAAACCCCTCTGACCCATTGTTTCAAATGGCATTGTGCAACTTTAAAAAAGAAAATAGAACCTTGAAAACACCCCAACTTCCTCACTCGCCAGCTAAGTCCAGAATTTAGTGCCTCTTCTTTTGTAGGAATTCGAAGGGCTTCAACTTCATAGGTAACAGATCACCAAACCCTACAGAAAAATTTAAAATGAAAACATAAGAGAATCAAATTTGCCGTAAAAAATTCTATACTAGACAACTCAATTGAGAAAGAAAAAATATGGCAAACAACAAGAATTTACCAAATAAATGCTTTCTATATGCATTTGAAACCTCGGGATCCTAAGTTGTACAAAGACAACTAAATCATGGTACTAAAGAATGAACTGATTGTTTCTTTCAATTTGCTTTTACAAGAAACAGTACCATCAAAATGAAAACCACTTGTTTACCAACAAGTAACCAAACATAAAGGTGTACTTTGGTTCCTGAGAAGTAGGTATGCAGTATACATAGCTTTTTGCACCTCCAACTGTCTCTTCAAAGTTCGCATATTCATTTCTCTCTACAAGCACCACATTACACACAAAAGCACTACCATCCATTCTTTTCTCTCTCCATCCTACATCCACATCCCAAAACTCAAATAACTTGAGAATGGAAACCAGCATCAACCAATGAATATCAAAGTAGAAAATAAAAGACACCATAACTCCAAGGCATTGTCACAACGCATTAACAAATCATCTACTGTCCCCTCTACTATACAGCACATGTAACACCTCTTTAGAAGTCCAGATCCTCTCTCTTCATCAAATTATCAATAGTAAGAATGGAGTCTAAAGAAGCCATACAAACAAAGAAATGCAACCTCTGTTGGGACGCCAAATTTCCAAACAACCTGAAATGTTATATAAAGTGCCCCCAGCAGATTGTTGGAACAAACAACTGCTCAAAGTGATTAAGCTTCAGAAAGGGTGCAAGTGCAACTTCAGTATTTATATACTGAACATAAACCCTTCGTGTCTGGACAGACTCCCTTGCACAAGTAAATCAAACACATGGCTGTAGCACAATTATGTAGTAGGCAGTGAGATTGACCAATTACTATAAAATCTTAACTTGTTATGCTGTGTTTGGTTCACTGGAATGAAAGTGGAATTGAATGGAATGCTCATTCCTTAGCCTCCCTATAGAATTCACTTACAAATACAATGGTGAATGATGATTCTGTATTTTCGCCCTTTTTTTGGTGAATTAAACATGAGAATAGACATTATGATGGAATGATCATTCGATTCCACCATCATTCCAATGAACCAAACACTACCTTAGAGAAAATTCAACTTTCAAGTATTTATATACTCTACTTGGATAAAAGGGATCTTAACATATACAAACAAATCCTATCACACTTTCTTAACAGTCAAAGCAATAAGAAACTCAAAAACAACACCCTAAATGAATGACAGAGGGGAAATTTAACATGACTGTCATTCCTGTTATGCAATAGAAGCTTCTTTGATACAACAAATCAGATGGTTACTACAGAGATTAAGAAAATGTGGCTTCAAGTAGCAAAAAAATATACCTCCAGTGAAGAAAAAGCTGTTTGCAGAAAAGGGATTCCCAATAATGGTTTCATGACCCACCAAAAGCACAAGATCTGGTTGCATAGAATAGCAAAACAGTTGTTACAGTTTGAGATGAGTAGAATGGTAACCTACAGTATAGAAAAAAGAAGCTGTCAAGTTCAAGTTTCATGGTACTGTTGCTACTTTATCAAAGCTTACCCACATCAAGCATTGAGAACCTCTAAAAAGCCAGTCATGATATGGACTATTGTAACCATTACGTGCTTCCTTCAAACCCAAAGCCATGTCAAAAAATGCCAGAAAAGCTCAGATAGCAGGTATGACACGCAGAAACACCAAAAAGTATATCTGCATAATATTAGTCAATCATTAATTTATAGAACAACTTTCTTCATTCAAAAAAGTAAAGGAAAACCATTCCTTGGTAATTTTTAAATGAAATAAACTAATCAACTACACGGCATAACATGGAATATTTGTTGCATGGTTCAGAGATTAAACAGTAGCAAAAGTTGATGAAAAAAAAAAAAAAAACATGCAGACACTGAGAAACACCCTCAAAATTAAAGAAAGTCAATAGACCAATAACACACTAATATTTTGGTCCCAATAAAAACCAGAATCGAAGTGGAAACAGACAAAGGTTATTAGCAAAGGAGGGGAAAATAAAAACAAAAGCAAAAGAAGAAAATGATAAGAATATGGCTCTTCCATTGTAACTTACAATTACAACATTTATAACTTATGAATACAAAGTGTCTCATATTACTTGGGCATTCAAATTCTGTCAATTATCATGTGCCACCCGATATATGATAATGGAAACAGGAGCTTGTAGCTTTCTCTTGTTCTTTCTACCACAATGTCTCTCCCCCTCTCTTCCTTGTTCTTTCCGTCGTTCTCTCGTACGCCTTACTTTTTATATTTGTTTAATCATAAAAAAATCAAGTGGAACAAATTTAAAAAATTAACTAGCAACACTGTTGTGGCCAATGGGAAAGTGAAAGAGAAATCTTGATGAAAACCAGCCATCCTCACACTAGATTTTCCAGAGACTAAAAACACCAGAAAAGACTCAAAACTTATAATAGCAACACTGGAATCGGTTAGCTAAAAAGATTTCCCACAAAATCTAGTAAATATCAAATTCGATTTTGGGAATACACATTGCTTTTCACAGCAAAAGTCAAAGTAATGCTTACTCTAAAAGGCAAGGTAGGTACTTCTAAATACAAACCACATGGTACATCTGCAATCAGCATACAGTTGTTGAGATTGAGAACAGAAATGTGAGGTGTGCAGTGTGCAGTGTGCAATGTGCTGAAATTCCTAACTTTTATCGGCAAGTTTTGCAGGAAACAAAGATAGTAGAATAAGACAATAGAATTACCATACTCAAGTGATTGTAGTATCATATTCGAACAGTGCTAAACTTTCCCAGAAAGCAAACAAAGATATTCATAATGACCAACCCTCCTAGTTCCTCCGGCAGTCCTTTTAGTAATTCCAAGTAAAGTGATCATAACCAAAGTCATTATATTGATTCCAAAACATAGCACCGTGGAAACTGTTAAAGGAAAACATATCATAACTAAATATAATTTAGTGTTGAAGAGCAATGCAAAATCAATCATTTTTGTTTTTTAAAAAAAAGGGGGTATATGTTGCGGAAACACTCTGAGAATCCATTTCCATCCCAAACCTGAAAACCAGAGAGAAAAGTGACTATAATTTAGATAATATCACAGAAAAATCATGTGTGCTCAACAATTCAAAACCATCACATTGTTATGTGATTGTGAACTCATTAATGAATGAAAACACAAAAAGGTAGTAGGACATATAGCAATAAAACTTGTATTAGACCCACTTCAGTAGTTCAGTGAAGTTGATTACTTTCTCAGGTCTCGAATTATAGAGAATTTCAAATGGGTGATCAAAAGATCGAATCACTATGCATATCTTGGTGGTCATTACTTTTTTTGGTCTTTCTTTTTGGTAGATTCCTCCTGTTCCTATTCTATTGATCAAAAGCATCCAGCAGTGCCAATTCAATTCTAAGAGCTAAGGCTCCCCTTATGCTCCCCCCCCCCCCCGACAGTGTGTGGGCCACACTTTAAAAAGGCCCTATGGGGGTCCTTCACTTACCAGTGTAAGCTCCCCACCAGCTCACACTCCTTTTACCAACAACCCAGCATTTCGCCATTTGATCGATACATGAATAAGCAACATACATCAATAAGTACTCAATTGATCTGAGGTACTATATGATGGACTAAAGACCATCCTTCGAGAACAAAGGGTCATCTAGACTCTCCGTCCCAGCATCTATGGGCTAACATTTGGTATTTTATGAAGAACATATATAACTTTAAGTAACGCATTAGTTTAAATCTCTTTTGGGGAATCACTAGAATCATCTCTAACAAAATGTTTAAATGTTATTGAGTTTCAAATGCCATAATGCTCAAGAAACAAGACTTAAATGAAATATGGTAGCTTATAGCTGACAAAAAGCAATTCTTGCCCATGATCATTCTTCCATGATGTAACTTGACCGCCATACAGATACACCTGTTTAAACAAACAAATATGAATGTGATAAGATTGTCAACATATATGCTTTTGAAACTTATGTGACAAGACAGTTCAATAATTTAATTCAAGTCCAAAGTGCACAATATGACTTCATCGGCACTGAAGTTGGAACACAGTCAGAAACAGAATGGTGCATTGAAAAATTAATCAAGAAAGAAGCAGAAAGACAAGATGTTCCATAGGGGATGAATATGACACTTGGTAGTCAGCCAAGGCAGTCCATGTGTGTGAACCCTATATGCCGCTGAAGTTGCATTCAACTATGCACATGAATCACTATTCAACCAAATTTTTTTATTTTTTTATTTTTTTTATTGAAAAGCGACGAAGAATATTATTAAGCATAAGCAAGAAAAGAGAAAGAGAACAAGGAGTCCTCAAACAAGAAGTTCCACAGCAACAACAAAAACAAAAAATAAACAAGGAACCTAAAAACAGGAATGGCAACCAGCAGCCCAACCCTAGAAACAGACACAAAACCAAACTTTTCTGTCAGATTGGCAAAGAACAGTAAGGATTTGAAAGGGTTGGTGCTTAAATGACACATCAAAAGGAGGAGATTTTTTAGTAAAGATGCAAGGGGGAGCACAAATACATGGATTTGAAAGGGTTGGAGAAAAAATGACACATCGTAAGGGAGGACTTACTTGAGTAAAGATGCAAGGGCAGGCGTATATACAACATAGGTTTGGATACTTTCTATAGACACATTTACCTATTGTTTAAACTCTTTACCAATCCGAGAACATTACATTTCAGTTCAAGTGTTCCATAAGACAGTTATGACCAGATATCATAAATGCATACAATCTTCCTGACTAAAGAATGGTGGGTGGGTATAACTCATCTCATTTACTAGATAAACTGAGTACATTTGTACATGAGCAACCCTAAAGATTCTGGTTCACACATAAGGAAAAATAAGAAATGGATTGATAGAGAAAAGAGAAAAAGGGGGCTCACTGTACATAGATTTAAGATACATTTTGTGCTGTATTCAGCAAATTCACCTATTGTGTTTTTTTTTTTTTTGGATAAAAAAAGCACTTTATTAGAAAAGCATCAAGATGGTGCAACAAATACAAAATGGAATCCCAAATGGGGAAACCCAAACCGAGCACTACCCAATTATATCATCTAGAAAATCTAAAAAAGCAAACAAATCGGATCAACTGTTTTCTCCAACCAACTATACATAATTACAAGATGCCGATTTTGTAACTAAGGAACACCATGATAAACCTCATGAAAAGTTTGTCTATTGCGCTCCAACCATACAAGTCACATTAAACAAATTGGCACCAACAACCACACCCGCCTCCGTTGACGTCCAATCCGAGCACCCCGCCAAGCCCAAAGCATATCCAACACCCCTCGAGGTTGAACCCAAACAACCCCAAAGAGTGAGAAAATAAAACCCCACAGTCACGAGGCCACCGGACAATGCAAGAAGAAATGATCCACCGACTCCACAGCGGCACAACACATACAGCACCAGTTCACTAACACATGCCCATGCCTAATCAAATTATCCAAAGTAAGATTCCGCCCCAAAGCAGTTGTCCACATAAAGAAAGCCACCTTAGACAAGATGCCCGACACCCAAACACTCTTCCAAGAAAACATCCCACCACACTCCCACACCAAACCCTCATAGAATGAAGAAACTGTGAACTGACCCTTAGCCTCCACCCCATTCTGTACCATGACATCAGACCCCACCCCAGTAAGACCCAAACCATACAAGAAACCCCACAACTCCACCAACTGAGTCACCTCCCAATCTTGCACCTGCCATCGTAATTGAATATCCCATACCACCACACCCCCTCCCCACAAATAAGACGCCACCGTAGCCTCCTGATCAACCACAATGGCGAAGATCAAAGGAAACCGGATCTCCAATGAAACCTCTCTACACCATCTATCCTAAAACCTTACCCTCACTCCATCCCCCACCCTAAATCCTATCCACCTCCAAAACTCCACCCTTCCCAGCCAAATCCCTTTCCACAACCCACAACCATGGGAACCAGTCACATCCCAAGTAACCCAATCCCCCCTACCCAAACCAAGCTTAGAAGTGATCACCCTTCACCATAATCGATCCTGCTCTAAAGCAAAACGCCACAACCACTTTCCTAACAAGGCCTTATTGAAAGTCACCCACCGCCGAACCCCCAAGCCCCCTGCTTGCTTAGATTAACAAATCCTCTCCCAATCAACCAAGTGATACCTAAATTCGTCTCCGCCACTTCCCCACAAAAAGTCCCTTTGGAGCCTCTCCAACCGCATTGCCACCGACACTGGAATAACATGGACGGACATAAAATAGGTCGGAATACTACTCAAAACACTTTTGATCAGCATCAATCTCCCTCCTTTCGAGAGATACTGCCTCTTCCAACCCGCCAAACGGCGTTGAACCTGCTCCACCACTCCATCCCATACTCCTTGATGTAACTTGACTACTTTATTAATATGATACACCATACAGAGACACCTGTTTAAACAAACAAATACGCTCTGTTCTTGTCTGGTTTATATACCTTTGAATGTAATAAAACCCTTGGTCATCTGTTCTTGTACATATAGTTTTGATTCAAGAAATTTTGTTTCACGTTCCTGATTATTTTATAAAAATACTCAATTGATTACATTCCAAAATTACAATTTGATGCATGTATATGCATACCCGTATATAGCTTATAATTGATTCTTGAAAATCAAATTAGGTTTTGATGAACTTATAATGATCTATAAACCCTAATGTGCCCTAATGTGATTGTTTAATTTCATGCTATGTTACATGGACTCAAGTTCAAGTATCGGGTGTGGGTTCATAAATTTCAATTTTAGGATATTGGATGGATATGGGTATGGGATGTGTCATATACACGTATATATTAAATATTATATAATATTCTCAGATGAGGTGATGTAATTATGTAGAAATACTAGAAATTAAATAGGATTCAAGCAAAATATGAAATTTTTATATGGAATTCATGTGAGAGACTAAAACTATTGCTTTACTAGCAAATGTGAGTTTCTTCTTCTTCATCTATCGTAACAAATTAAAGTGTCTGAGCATCTAAATTGACATTTATTTGTTATTTCTTTGTCTTGATTTTAATTTTGGTTTCTTATTTGAAATAGATGATGTTATGGAGAACACACCAAAGCCTTACTATTGTTGTTCGTGCAACAAAAGTTATGAGCACATTCGTGGGTTTCAAACTCAAAATCATAGGCAACACAAGGATAAGCATGTTGAATGTGGTATATGCCACAACATGTTTTCTACGAAGGCCACACGAGAGGATCATCGGTATAAGGAGCATGGCCATCACAAGTTATACAAACACTTCATCATGGTTTTATGTTTATGTACTTATTTGAACTCCATTGGGGTAAATGTGCTAAAAGGCTTTGTCTTCATCTTACAAAATTGTAGGATTAGTAAGGACATTTAAATTGATATGCACCATGGATCATAAAGGGTTGACAGTAGACAAGCATAAAATAGAGTAAGGAAAACTGAGAAATGTGAAGGAAATAATTTTTGCACAAAATAGAGGCTTTAATGAAACAAGAGAATATGCTAAAAGTATAAGAAGTCATAGAGCAAGGCAGGCAGAATAATTTTTGCAATTTGGAGACTCCGAATATTTCAATTTTCAACTGCAACAAACATCACGTGAAACAACTTCCAAGATGAGGTTAGATGTGAGGAAAATATGCAAAATATGAATGAATCAAATGATGGAACAAAAGGTGGTGCAAATAAAAGGGAAAGACATAGGGATTCTGGTCTAGATGGTTAGGATGGAATAGCCAACAACAACAGAATATGCTAGAAGTATAAGAAGTCACAGCGCATGGCAGACAATTATGGGGATCACAATTGAGCAGATTTTATTCTGACAAGGCCACCACTGCCGCACTGGCAGGTAAGAAGTTGTTCCATAACCTCCCCAATTAATATTAACATAATTGGATTCAATTTAGTGACAGATACGGATGCGTCAAAACCAAAAAAGAAAACAAGAAAAAGGGTAGTAAAGAACCTACTTTACATCCTAGTTCATATAGGTATAGAACAAAAGTTATGCTAATCATTCCAGAAACTTGGAAACTACAAAATAAAATGAGGAATCAAACAAACGGGTATACAAATTTGTGCCATGTATAAGGATGTCCATTAGTAACAATTTAAAAAAAAAAAAACCAAAGCAAGTAATACCACTACTTCAATATCTGAACCAATACAATACGATGATCCATGGTGCATATCAATTTAAATGTCCTTACTAATCCTACAATTTTGTAAGATGAAGACAAAGCCTTTCAGCACATTTACCCCAATGGAGTTCAAATAAGTACATAAACATAAACCCATGATGAAGTGTTTGTGTAACCTGTGATGGCCATGCTCCTTACGCTGATGATCCTCTCATGCGGCCTTCGTAGAAAACATGCTATGGCATATGCCACATTCAACATGCTTATCCTTGTGTCACCTATGATTATGAGTTTGAAACCCATGATTGTGCTCACAAATTTTGTTGCATGAACAACAATAGTAAGGCTTTGGTGTGTTCTCCATAACATTATCTATTTCAAATAAGAAACCAAAATTAAAATCAAGACAAAGAAATAACAAATAAATGTCAATTTAGACACTCGGACCCTTAATTTGTTACAATAGATGAAGAAGAAGAAACTCACATTTGCTAGTAAAGCAATAGTTTTAGTCTCTCACATGAATTCCATGTAAAAATTTCATATTTTGCTTGAATCCTATTTAATTTCTAGTATTTCTACATAATTTACAACACTTCATCCGAGAATATTATATAATATGTAATATATATGTATACATGACACATCCCATACCCATATCCATCCAAGATCCTAAAATTGAAATTTATGAAGGTCGATGCTTGGATACACACACCCACACCCGATACTCGAACTCGAGTCCATGTAACATAGCATGAAATTAAACACATCACATTAGGGCACATTAGGGTTTATAGATCATTATAAGTTCATCAAAACCTAAGTTGATTTTCAAGAATCAATTATAAGCTATATACAAGTATGCATATACACGCATCAAATTGTAATTTTGGAATGTAATCAATTAAGTATTTTTATAAAATAATCAGGAACGTGAAACAAAATTTCTTGAATCAAAACTATATGTACAAGAACAGATGACCAAGGGTTTTATTACATTCAAAGGTATATAAACGAGAAAAGAATAGAGCGTACTGATGATGGAGGGGCAATTTAAGATACATAGATTTGCTGATGTAACTTGACCGCCGTACAGATACACCTGTTTAAACAAACAAATACGAATGTGATAAGATTGTCAACATATATGCTTTTGAAACTTACGTGACAAGACTATTCAATAATTTAATTCAAGTCCAAAGTGCACAATATGACTTCATCAGCATTGAAGTTAGAACACAGTCAGAAACAGAATAGTGCATTGAAAAATTAATCAAGAAATAAGCAAAAAGACCAGATGTTCTATAGGGGATGAATATGACACTTGGTAGTCAGCCAAGGCAGTCCATGTGTGTGAACCCTATATGCCGCTGAAGTTGAATTCAATTAAGCACATGAATCACTATTCAGCCTGTTTTTTTTTTTTTTTTTGAAAAATGACGAAGAATATTATTAAGCATAGGCAAGAAAATAGAAAGAGAACAAGGAGTCCTCAAACAAGAAGTTTCACAGCAACAACAAAAACAAAAAATAAACAAGGAACCCAAAAACTAGGAATGGCAAACAGTAACACAACCCCTAGAACTAGACACAAAACCAAACTTTTCCTGACAGATTGGCAAAGAATAGTAAGGATTTGAAAGGGTTGGTGCTTAAATGACACATCAAAAAGGAGGAGATTTTTTAGTAAAGATGCAAGGGAGAGAACAAATACATGGATTTGAAAGGGTTGGAGAAAAAATGACACATTGTAAGGGAGGATATACTTGAGTAAAGATGCAAGGGCAGGCGTATATACAACATAGATTTGGATACTTTCTATAAACACATTTACCCATGTTTTAAACTCTTTGCCAATCCAAGAACATTACATTTCAGTCCAAGTGTTCCATAAGACAGTTATGACCATATATCAGAAATGCATACAATCTTCCTGACTAAAGAAGGGTGGGTGTGTATAACTCATCTCATTTACTAGATAAACTGAGGACATTTGTACATGAGCAACCCTAAGGTGCTAAGATTTTTGTTCATACATAAGGAAAAATAAGAAACGGATTAATAGAGTAAAGAGAAAAAGGGGGGCTCACTGTACATAGATTTAAGGTGCATTTTGTGCTGTATTCAGCAAATTCACCTATTGTGTTTAAACTACTTTATTAATCCAAGAGCATTACATTAGCATTTATTTCTCTAGTTGCACCAGAAAGTTATGATCATATAGAAGAAACATAGACAATAATCTTGATCAGCAACTATCTTAGCTAGAATAGCAAATGACATACTTCAGCTCCCTCCAGCCCACAAAAACACCATAACCCACAAAGCCAGCAGGAGTTAGTAATCTCCATTCAACTTACTTACAATCTCCGCTAGAAACGGCCGAAGGGAAAGACTTGGGGACTATTTAATAAAACTAAAATTAAGTTCTGAAAAGTTAAGTGCTGAAGACTTTATTCTACTTAATTTTAAGAAGAAAAAAAAAATCAATTAGTCGCATCTAAATTTAAGCACCAAACTTAGTTAAGCTATTTGACAAGTACAAGAAGCTCAAACTTGAAAATTGTTTTAAGCGTACAATTTTTCCATTATTATAGTTATTTTGGCATCATTTTAAAAATATTTTTGTACATACAATAAAAAATGTCATAGACCCAACACCCAAAACAAAAACCAAAAACAAATTTTGTCACATGTACATGACCATTGAATAGCAGTAAGGCTACATGATAAACACATACCAAACTTAAGGAGCTCCATTGACCATGCCGGTGTGAGATGGTGCTGCAATGGTGAGGAACCTGAAGGGGGTGGCATACCTTGTGGTGGTGCAGAAAATGGTTCATATGACCTGACATTGCACTGGTAGGTGGACTTTCAAGGATAGATAGAACCACATGCTTTTTTTAGGGGAGGCGCCCTACCTAAAATCGTTGTAGATGCTTGGTCCAACCTGTGGTGGTGGTGGGCTTCCAGCTGAAGGAAACTGGGGAACACCTTGCAATGCAGCTGATCCAAATGAGGGAGGTCCATTACTAATAGGGCCGGAATAGCTTTAAGGCAGTAAAAGTGGGGAACACCTTGCAATGCATAGGGTCGATTAGAAGCTAAATTTGAGGGCAATTAGGCTTGTGGTGGGCCACCAGGAGGGAATGAAGGCCTTGGAACGACAGCAGGCGGGGGTGGACCAGGACGGGTCATTGGAGATGCCCCGGAAATGACGTTGAAGGTGGAGCTGAAGAGAAAGGCGGGGTTGTTGTCCGAAAGGGGGACGAGGCCTAGGGCGAACAGAATTGGGCACTGATGTCAGTGGCCTAATGGGTCGATTTATTTGGAGGCTTTGGAAACCATCGGCAAGAGAACTAGGGTTGTAATTAGGTAGGGGCATTGCCCGGTCTGGAACCCCAGTCCCTTTGTTTTTTATGTAAAATAATTTTTACTTATTTTTCGTTATTTGATTGAACAAAAAATAAGTAAAATAATTTTTAAGAAAAAAATATTTCTGCATCATTTAGAAAAATGACTTATTTTTAAAAATTTTGTAAGTTAATTTTTTCAAAATTGACTCTTACTTACTGTATTTTTAACACATTTACCCTTTTCAAATAAATGTCTTAGGTCACTAACAAGTCAAAAATGACACTATATTAAATCAAAATTTCTCTTTTAATCAATAAATTTTTTTTGTTTCAAATGTGATCAAAAAGAAAAATATTATTTTTGTCATTTTACAAGAAAAATATTTTTGTATAAAATATTTTACGTCAAAACAGATATAGCCTAAAAATATTTTACGTCTTCTCTCTCTCTTTGTCTTAAACATGCCTTTCTCTTCTCTCTCGCTTAAACCTTAATACACTCAATATCGATGCTTATCTTCAGTCCATTCACAAAATAATTCATCGGTTAAACATTCATGTGAATGCAATGTATGTTGGTTCACTCGTATCGACCATTGTTGGTGGGATCTTATTTTTTTTTCACCAAGGAGGCAATGGCCGATTCATTCCTAATTGGTATTTTTTTCCACTTGTTTTGGTATAACGCTTGGCTCAATAGTATACTGGATATGCTCCATAATCTGGTTTATTTGGAAAAATCACTTGATTTTGAGAAGGCATTGGCTCATTACATTTGGAAGAAATTAAGTGGCTCAAGAAAATTTTCTTAGTAGCATTATTCTATGTATAGGCAATGACTTGGTTTGTCAATTTAGTGAACCAACCTTACGCGGGATATTTGTATTTCTGCTCTTTGCTATTTCACTCTGTTGTATACAGAAAATGACAAAATTTACTATAAATTCGAACGTCATCAGATTCTTATTGTCTGCGAGTTTGAACTCCGCTGTCATTATATACAAATTGAAATATATTTGTTATCCTTTGTGTAGTCATTCTTGGTCTACAATATCAGTTCCATCTTGGTCAGGCTTGGTGTCACGGCCTTGGTTCTTTCCAAGCTATCCGTGCGACACTTAGACAATCACAAGTCTTACTTGGTGATGCTATGTCAGCCTGACTCACAAGTTTGCAAGAAAGACAAATAAGAAGACAAAGAGAGTTTGAGAAAATGACTTTGTATTCACTTTAGAGGAACTTAGACAACTCTTGGATGATGGATGGAGATAATGAGACCCTCTCCTATTTATAGACATATTAGGCCTTCTTTAGAATTTTTTAGAACATACAAGAAAAGTACTATGGAGAAGCTTCTCATAGAAGCTTTCCTTATCCTACAAGAGGGTTCTAGAATCCTACCTAAAAATATCTATACAAATATCTACCTCATTTTAGAAGTAGGTACAAGGGTCTTTTACCACCTCTATTTCTCTAGGAGGTTCTAGAAGCTTATATTGCTTCCATTCCTCCAATCTTCATTGGAATGCTCTAGAACCTTTTCTTAGATCATTCTATGTACATTATAGAATTATGTACCATATTTCCATATTTTCTCAAGTCTTCCAGGAGCTTCCAGAATGTTCCATTAGTCTGCCTTGCTTGAGACTTCCTTTTGGTAGGCAATTTTGTCTAGGTAATTTGGCGAGATGTGACATTGGGCTCAAGCTACTGTCATCATCGACTCCCCCTCCGCCTCTGCCTGCACCTCCGCTTCTGACACCTCCAACTCCAACTCCAACTCCGACCTCTACCACGACTGACTCTGTCCTCGGTTCAGCATTAGATAATTGATTAGGTTTTAAATACTGCATCAGATACTTTATTAGTATTTTACTATTGGCCCATTTTGATGGTTGAACCTATTATCAGCACAATTGCAGTACCTTTGTGTTGTTCTTTTTTCTTTTCCTACCTGCTTTTGAGTTTGGATAGCTAAAAGGGATAGCAACATTTTGTCTTATCTGTTTGCTTCCCTTTAACTGTCTACCCGTGCTGAAATATGGATGTCATGAAGGAACAATTTGGGATGTGGATTAGTTAAACATTAATTCTCTGTGGTTTTTATTTCACAACTGAACTACTTGCCATGAGAATCTATTATTATTTGGAAAATGATATGGTAAGGAAAGTTACGTCATTTTATGATGTGCACACGTTTAACATAACACTTCTCCATAAAAATGTCTTGCTTATTAATGCTGCTGGGTGGTAGCCAAAGCGTTTCATTGTGCTTCATGTTACCTTAAAGTGAAAAGCCCCATCTTGTGTCCTTGATGCCACCAAAGGTTCCATCCCTTGGAATATTATACATTCTCCAGTTTTTTATCCTTTGATAGACATTGATCCCAGGCTTGTTGTTGCTCTCTTTGATTTGTCAAGGGATGCTGATATTAGTGCATTGGTCCTTAGATTTGGTGGGGAATGTCAACAGTTTGGTTAAATGACAAGAATGCATTGGTTGTTTTTAGTGATCTAGCGCTTGCAACAACTATTATGAAGTAACATTAAGTGAAATGTTCCCGTTGATAGTAAACTAATTGTCACCACTATTTTACTTTTGTGGACACTTACATACTTGATGCAGCCTGTCTAAGCTGTTTCTTCAATAAGAAAAAAATATAAAAGATGGATATAATCTGAAATCAATATAAAGGCGTATCACCCAAATAATCTCTCTACTAAGACCTTTGCATATTATTTATCTGTCCCTATTGTGTCTTGTCTTCCAAATAGAGTTGAAACTATGAATCTAAATACCATATGTCAGTTTGCTCATAATGCTCAATGACATGTTACATGATCGAATCTACACAAACAACAAACCTAAGTCTTTTAGTTTGTGTTTGAAGCTATATTTGAGAATATACTATGGAGGGATTTCCTGATACATATCATGTTGATCTAATAAAGTTTAACATAATAACATTTTGTGGTGGAGATTTTCCTATTACTTAGATTGTTAAAATGGTATGATAAAGCAAAAAAAAAAAAAAAAAATTCTTACTACTTCTGCTATTGGTTTGTGCCACTCCTCTAATGGTATCCATCACCTAGGATTCCTGTTTATTACATTTGATGCGTGGATAAACTTTATTTGGTACATGAGTTGAGTTGCTTATCTTCTCAATTTAAAAATTGCTATTACCCTTACACCGATTTCCACATCATTACTATGAATACAGTATGCCACATTGTGAAGAACTACATTGCTTATTTTCTCAATACTAAAGTTCCTCTGATTCTGGGTAAGTATGCATGATGCCTTTTCAGATGTCAATGTTAGAGTTTCTATCAAGCTATAAGATGGTTAAGGGACAAGTGCAATAATATTTACTTGCCACCTCTCTGTTTGTCTATCAATCTCTCTGTAGATATGATTGAACTCTAGGAGAGGTTTGTACCTGCAGCTGCAGGTCCTTTATCAATTTTTTTTTATTTCTTTATTTTCCTTTTGTGTCAGCTACAACATATTTTTCTGATGAGTGATGTTATACTTACGCTATAAAATACATTGTAGTTTTTTTGTACTCATTTATCATGGCCTTTATCATTGGACAAATGAATGTTCTAAGTCTTTTAATCTCATATCATATATATCTAATGACATTAGTTATATTTATGAGATTATATGCGTATTTGGCTTGGGTCCATGAATCAGGTTAGTGTTTGTTTAGGCATCAAACTTTCTTATATTCTATACGAATCCATCATCACATCTTGTACATTCAAAGACATTTATATCTCACAAGGTATGATACATATAAAGTTACTACAATTCAAGGATGTACTTTAATACAATTCAAAAAAGAAAGGGTTTATATTTGTCTCTTCATTTGAAAAACAGGAGACCATTTTTTTACTATCAATTTTGATCTTACTCCTCTTTCATCATCAGACATAAAGAGTTTGCACATATTTTATTTGTATGCATTTAAGACATGTATATAAGACATATTCTACATCCATAACCATTCTTCTAGAAGAGAATATGATGATAATACATCTGTGTCATGTAGTACAATTTTTTTGGAAGAGAATATGACGATAATCTGAGCATAAAGTGCACTGCTCACCCAAAAATAAAACTATTCTACGGCACCCTTGGAAATTGAAGTGTAAATTATTCATTGGTGAACAAGATTCAAGTATTCAATGAGGTGGTCAATAATGTATCATACAGTAGATGAAAATAATAAGAACTGTATATATACAGACACAATTTTATGTCACCAACTGTTCCAGAAGCTATAGTTTGACATCTAAAATTAAAGGCCAACATATTCACCTTCTTTTGTTGTTTCAAATCTACATTGACCGGAGCTATGCAATTGTCATGGGTGGAATACTCCTCTTGAGCTAACTACTTTGATGGGGCTTCAACTTGCCTTCTCTATGATTCTTTTTCCTCTGATCATCAGCCTTGAGAGGACCATGGCTGTTGTACCTCCATTTTTCTGTGAATTAATTGATGGAGATAATTTGCAGAATGTAGCCTTGATGCTTTGTTGGCCCAGCATGTGTAGGCTAGGATTTTAGATCAAAACATTGTGTCTAGATACTGATGATGAAATAAAATAAATATATTTTTTCATTTTTTATTTTTATTTTTTAAAAAAAGCCCTAAAAACACATGAAATGGCCATAGAAAACCAAAAAATTATTGTTTTGTTCTTCGATATGGCTCGAGCCAGCTGTGGACTCGCCTTTTTTCAGCGCCCCCTTCTGAAGGTTTGAAAAGAAAGGCCTCACAGTTCGGACTCCCGCGGTTCTGAATCTAGTCTCACAAGTGCAATGTGAAACTGATAAATACCAAAGAGTCCAAATTCGGCAAATCTTTTTGGAAAATCGATTTTAAATCAAATAATGCCAAAATTAGACTGCTTTGCTAGATATAGCGTCGTCACCTAAATATTTTATGTTGGGAAAATTTAGGAAACCCTGACTCATGCCGAAGATCATGTGTCCGTCATACCAAAGTTGCCTCGGCTCGGAAACTTAGGTACGAGAAGGGAAGGTCATGAATCGAGTACCCCCGCTAGCCCGATCAAGGATCGTCCTCTACTAATCATGATATGATTTTTTATAAACATTATGTGTTCTTATTCCAGTTATTAAACTAGCTTTACTATGTGACGCGCACAAGCAAGTATAGACTAGTTTGCAAGACTTGGAATAATTCAACTCATGTTTGTTTGCGAAAATGGTTTGAATTTGCCACCTCAAGTGGGCATAAAGATTGCGGTTTTGCCACCAAACATAGTGGGCTTAAAATGCACATTCGTTGAATTGTTCCAATTCAAACAACAAGCCTTCATCCACAGGCATTCATGCAGTTTAGCATTTAAGCACATAGCCTCATGGCAAGCATGCTAGACATGGCAACATTCACACTTATGCAAGTATGCTAAAGCGTAAAAACTCACCTAGTACTCCAAGTTAAAATAGAAACTAGTTAGAAAGATGTCTAATGCAACACATGCAATATGCATTTAATAGGCTCGACTACTAATATGGCATATGGATTGATTTGAACAACATGCGATTAAACACGTATTCAAAGAAGTATTGAAACGACAATGCAGTTTGAATGATGCGCCGAGCCTCGATGCATGCAATACAAATGAATAGATGCAAGCATGCGATATGCTAATTTAAACATGACCCTAATCTAACCATCAAAAGCGATTAAATAAAATGGAGAAAGACGTGGGGTTGGAAGACATACACACACACACGCACACTTATTACAACATTATGCCCTCACGAAAGAGGGTCCGAATGAATAAGCTAACCAACTAGCTACGCTAATTAAGCTAACTAATTATTACAAAACTCGAAACTATCAACTATTCTAGTTAACTAATTAAGTAATTACATCACATCTAATTAACTACTTAGCTAATTAACGGATTACAAGTCAATTGCAAATAAACTAAGTAATCAACTTCTTAGCCCCGGGAAGTGATGGATATGCATTCACATGCTCGATTCCACACCCAAAAAGCCACTACTTTGCTGCTGCGAGCCTCTGTTTGCACATTTGATCACTGAAAATTCTACCAACTTCCTGAACACCTCTGTTTCATCTTACCAACACATTGTACAAAAATTACTGATGGCCGACAAGAGGGACAACGAACCGGTCGGCTACCAATGGTGGCCGGTCGGCCACTGATGGTAGCTGTCGGCCACTGCTGGTTCGCACTTCCATGCTGCAACAGAGAGCAAAACAGTGTATCTTCACAAGTTGTTTGTACTATTTACCCTCCTTATCATTACACAAACTCAAATGAGAGAAACTCTTGGCCCTTAAATCATCAATCAAGCAATATCCATGCATGATGGCTAAGGGACCAAGTTTGTACAAGTTCAATAAATGCACAAACAAGACCAAAATGGCCACCACCCTATCATGCATGATCAAGGGCACTGGTGACATAGGAAAATGACACATTTCATCACTTTGAGTATGAAATGTTCCATTTTCCTTGTGTTCAAATTAACGTCTGATTTGAACATATGCAATGCGACACAAAGAATGCTTATCTTGCATACTTTTACTTGCCAATTTTATTTACTCATTTTAATTACCAAGCCATTCATTAATTCATTTGTCCATTGGTGATTGTCCTCTAATGAAAAGAGGGCTCAAACCACAACTTGCTTTGGGCATGAAAGAGGCATTACACTATTGGTAATGAACCCCCTAAGGGATTAAACCATTAGGTATAGCAACTCAATTTCACACTTGGGCAAACAAGTGGCTTGAAACCACTTTCAAAGCAAATCAAAAGTGAAGAATTGAGGGGGATTGCAGAGGTGATTAAATGCTGGAAATGAATGATAAAAGCACTAAAACATGCAACCAACTCACACTAATGAGAGTTAAAGCCTTAAAACACTAAGTTAGTGAAGGAATTAACACTACAACCATGCCATACAAGGCTCAAATGAAACAAATAACCAAAAATAGAGGCAAACCAGCCCTAAATATAGTCTAAAACATGCTAGACTTAAGCCACAAAAAGCTAAACCAATAAGCTAATGCATAGGGTTACACTACAACCATGCAAAACAAGACTCAAACAAACTAACCAGCCCAAAACAGAGCTAAAACAGGTTATTTCAGAGACTAAAACATGCTGGACTTAAGCTAAGTTAAGCTAGAAAAAGATGCTAACATGTGAAGCTAACTAGGCATGCAAACAAGATACAAGGAGGGGAGGCTAACCCCTCCAATTTTGGACTTCAAAATGAGTTTTTTGCCACTAAAAAACCTCTGAAATTCAGTGGTTAAAAGACCCAAAAAAGTTGATTTGAAAGTGATGAACAAAGGCACAAAAGCTTAGCAAACTAGTAAGCAAGAAGAGTGAACCACTCCTAACTAAAAAAAGGCTCAAACCACCACTTCTAAGTTATAAAAACAGAGGTTTTTTTTGGTTCAAAACCAGGCCAAAAACAATTAAAATAGATGGCAAAACAAGTATGCTAAACAAGTGAACAAAGCAAATAAACTACCTCTTGAAGCAAAGAGCAACTCTAGGCACAAATCCAAGCTAAAACCACTTGCTAGAGCTCAAAACAAGTCTCAAGGAACCTTAGCTCAAAGAGAAGTAACTTTGATCAAGGTAGTGTATGTAAAAGTGTAGAGAAAACAAGCTTCAAGGCACAAAATTGTAAAAGAGAGAGAAAAAAAATCTAGAGAGAGAGAGAGAATTTTGTTCCAAAAGTGCTAACCTCTCAAAATGGGGGAGGAACCCCCTTATATATAGAAAAACACTCTCTAAGCTTAGAAACATCTCACCATACACGTGTAAGGAGATGCAGCTCATTGTGCCAACAGCTGGCACAGCTGTCAACAAATATCTGGAAAAAGGCACACCTCTGGCCGACAGCCTATAGTGGTGGCTGACAGGTCACCAAGAGTTCCAGGCAAGAAAAACCAAGGTTTTGGTCCAAAACAAGGCACAAAGCAGATAAGGTTTCAAGGCTCAAAGGCAGGGCACTCCACCGAGAACTTCGAGCACTCAAAACGAACACATGAAATCATAATCATCGAGTGCACAAGCGATTATGTCCGAGTCTTGAGGACGGTCAAAAATGGGGTGTCTACACCAGCTTAGAAAACAAAAGGAAGATACTTTTTTTTGTCTTCTTAAGTGCCACTGAAGTGCTCCCTTGAAAAAAAAACTTCCTCCTAAGCATAACCTTTGTATGAGTATCTAACCATCTAATTGCTTCATAATTTTGTAAGGAGATGCTAAAGTTGAATGCTATGATTTGCTCTAAATGATTATGATTTTAGGTACACGGAATGTAATGAAAACCTTCACAAGTATTGAAGACGGGGTTAGCAAAGTATACTAACGACCACGAAGATATTTATGCGAGCCTAGAGATTGTTTCATGCATTCCGCCTTCAATACAGAAACAGAGGCCATCACTCTTCAATTAGTGCCCTGTTACATAATTGAGCTTGTGCATGTCACAAAATCATAATCATCCATGAAAATTTTAATTCAGGATGTTGGCTATCATGAAACTATGATAGCATTTTACATATCATTAATTTAGGTCAGTGGTTGCTCTCGGTGGTGATAGTGATTTATTCCAGATGTGGGATTTCACACATTCAAAAACTATCCCTGGGTTTAGTAAAAGCACATATAATGTTACAAATTCTCTACAGATTTCGTGAACTATGTGGAGAGAGGAGATAATGGACTAAAAACCTTAAACCCAAATATTTTTGTTGTGAAATTTGTTTGTGTATGTAAACATAGCTGATTTGAATTAACCTTTTCACTTCCTTTCCCTTTTCTAATTCCTTGGACTTAGTCCCAAACTAGTACGCTTGGTTGAACTTAAAAGTGTGGGCAAAGTGAGTAAACCATCAACTATGTAAGGTTTAACCTTCGGATCCAATACCACCTACAGTATTCATGGGAAACAATCAACATAAAAAAAAAAAAACCGAATTCTCTACTTGTCAAATGCTTATGTAGCTCTCGCAGCAATCGACCCTTATTCTTCACTACACTCTTCGATCAAAAGAACACCATTTCTGATGAGATTCAAAGATGATCCCTGTGGTTGTTTACTCACAATTCAATATACGTGGTTGATCACATATGAGTAAATTGAGATAATAAAAGTATAATAGCATTAAGGCTCCGTTTGTTTCAACATAAAATATTTTACACAAAAAAAAAATTTGTTGTTTGGGGTTTGGTTGACACTTGAAACAAAAATATTTTATTGCCTAAAAGAGAAATTATGATTCAATAAAGTGTTATTTATAACTTTTTAGTAAGTTAAGATATTTATTTGAAAATGCTAAATGTGTTAAAAAGACAATGAGTGAGAGTCAACTTTGTAAAAATTGACTTATGAAATTTTTAAAGGTAAGTCATTGTTTGGAAAATGATGCAAGAATATTTCTTAAAAAAATGTTTTACTTACTTTTTGTTCAACCAAACAACGAAAAATGAGTAAACTATTTTTGATAAAAATATTTTACATCAAAATAAACGGAGCCTAAATGTGAACTTATAATTTCGTAATTTAAAATTTTGTTTGAGTAAAACTCTTATTAACTGATACAGATTACAACTTCAGAAGATATCACTAGTTACACTTGCTTATGCATGTGTTTACCTTGCTTATGCATGTGTTCATACACCATCTGCATTAGTTACACTTTTTTTACTATTACTAAAAGGGAAGTCAGTATAACCATGTCAAACTTGTGGGGCTTACTGTATTTTCTTAGAACTCAGGAGAGATCAATATAATTTACCCTACATAATTCAAGTTCCAAGCTGGCACTATTATAAGTCTTTCTATGACCAACCTAAGCATGTGCCATATAGAAATGCTGGAAAGGAATAAAGTTGCAAATTTAATGTTTTATGCTTATTTATTTGAAATTACAGATCAAGTGCCAATCTACTAAGTTCTACCGATTGTGTATCCCAAAAGTAGAGGAGATGGCCAGAAGATATAGCATGACACCTAGAGGGAAACAACTTATTTTCTGTGTACAATGTTGATAGGGGGGACTCTCAGATATCAGTCATAGATTTTAATAAAACAAGAGGGGTAAGGTCATGGTTGAAAAAATGGTTTCTTGAAAATTCATATCCTTGTACCACTCGCCATACACATATATATATATATATATATGCTTGCCTGGATGTGCTTGCGAATGCACCGAGTAATTTTGTTCTTCATTTTGTTGCATTAGTGATTATCACTTACAGTTACATCTTAGGAACACTGTTTATGCGTGTACACGTATATGAATTTACAAGAATAGAATTTGCCAATATACAGTAGTTGTGTCCACTTTCTGCCATGTTCGCTGCTGGATTAGATACTCCTCCAATGTCCGTCGTACGTGCAAAGTTGATTGAATATCAGTGGCCATCGGGTAATAAAATCATGTATGTCTTTAAGGGTAATGGTTCAAAAATTGGCTTACTAAAAGTTCACATGCATGTGCTGTTGTAAAATAAAGGTTTTTTTTTTTTTTTTTTGTGACTTTAATGCAATATTAAAGTGGGTGCTATTAGGGAAAATATATGATTTTCCACAAGTAAATCAATCAATGGGAATAAAAACTAATGCGAAAAAATTAAATCAAAAGCAACACAAGAATTTTTACGTGATTCCCTCAATGTGAGGTACGTCCACGGGATTGAAATCTGATTCTACTATCAACCAAATAAGTTTTCAAACGATTACAAACGAGACACGAATGGTCTCACAAACCACCCTTAAGTGAATTCCAAATAATCACAAATAAACAAGAGCAAAGACCTCACCAAATAGATGAACCAAAATCTTCGAAACAAAATGTAAAAGACCCAAAATAACTGACCAAACAGCCAACCCAGCAGCTCTTCGAAGCAGAACCAAATCAAGCTCAAAGCATTGACCAATAGTCAATCAATAAAGTTTGCCCAGCATAGTCACCAAGATGAATCAACAATGATAGTAGATGCTATATATAATGCTTCGGAAGAAACAAAGCCATATATATATAGTTGAGCCTTGGATTTTTTTTTATATAAAATCCTAGTTGTTACCAAATTGAATATCCAATACCTATTAGGATTTCAAAAGTCAGATATAATATATAAAATATATTATATCCAAACCAAACCAAATTAATATTCTTTTAACAAACCAATTGGGTCTCAAACTCCAATAAGGAGATATACCCCAACAATTCTCTCCCTATCGACTTAGGTGGAGACATCAACCATACCCGCCAAAGTTCAATACTTTAAATGTTTGTCCCTCGACAAAGTCTTAGTCAACATATCCGAAATATTATCATCTGTGTGAACCTTTTCGAGTTGTAACAATTTCGAATCTAACACATCACGAATCCAATGGTATCTCACAACAATGTGTTTCGATCTCGAATGAAAACTACAATTTTTACTCAAATGAATAGCACTTTGACTATCACAATAAAGCACATACTTTTCTTGCTTCAAACCCAACTCTTGCAAAAATTTCTTCAACCATAACTCTTCTTTGCAAGCTTTCGTAATGGCAATAAATTCAGCTTCAGTAGTTGAGAGAGCAACACATTTTTCTAATTTAGATTGCCATGCCACAGCTCCCCCTACAAATGTCATCAAATACCCCGAAGTAGATTTTCTAAAATTAACATCACCAGCCATGTCAGAATCCGTGAACCCATCAAGCATCGGCTTACCATCCCCAAAACACAAACACACCTTTGAAGTCCCTCGAAGATATCTTAGAATCCATTTCACCACTGCCCAATGTTCTTGACCCGGATTAGAGAGAAACCGACTCACCACACCAACAGTGTGAGCAATATCTGGCCTTGTACAAACCATGGCATGCATCAAAGAACCAACTGCTGAAGCATAAGGAATTTTCAGCATCTCTTCCTTGTCTTTCTCACTTGTAGGACATTGATTCAAACTAAGCTTGCAGTGACCCGCAAGTGGACAACCAACCGGCTTTGCTTTATTCATGTTGAACCTCTCAAGAACTTTCTCAATGTAGCTTTTTTTAGACAACCAAATCAGCCCATTTTTGCGATCACGAACAATTTTCATACTAAGTATTTGCTTTGCTGGTCCCAAATCTTTCATAGCAAAAGATTTACTCAACTCTAACTTCAACTTGTTAATCATGGTAGAATCTTGACCCACAATTAACATGTCATCAACATAAAACAAAAGAATAATAAATTTACCATCTGGGAAATTTTTCACAAACACACAATGGTCCGAAGTGGTTTTAGAAAAACCATTATTCATCATGAAAGAGTCAAATTTTTTTGTGCCATTGCCGCGGAGCTTGCTTGAGACCATACAAACTTTTCTTCAATTTGCAAACAAATTTCTCTTTCCCTTTTTTCACAAAACCTTCCGGTTGCTCCATGTAAATTTCTTCTTCAAGATCACCATGAAAAAATGCAGTTTTCACATCAAGTTGTTCAACTTCAAAGTTCATACTTGCAGCCATGCCAAGTACAACCTGAACAGAAGACATCTTCACAACCGGTGAGAAAATCTCATCAAAGTCAATGCCTTTCTTTTCCCAAAGCCTTTCACAACAAAACGTGCTTTGTACCTCAGATTCTTGCTATCATTCTTCAATTTGAAAACCCACTTATTTTTTAGAATTTTCCTCCCTTTAGGCAACTTCACTAAATCATAAGTGTGATTTTCAAGTAAGGAATTCATCTCCTCTTCCATTGCCTTTTTCCAATCATCTTTCTTTGCATACTCAATTGCTTCTTGGTAGCTCTCAGGCTCCCCTTGATCAGAAATCAACACAAATTCATTGGGAGGATACTTTCTTGAAGGTTGTCGGTCCCTTGTAGATTTCCTCAACTCAAGTTGTGGTGGCGGTTCTTGAGTTGGATGCTCTTCCTCAATTTCTGGCTCAACTTCATTAGGATTAGTATCATCCTCTACATCTTCAATAGGTGGGTACACATCTCCCCCATTTTCATCATCAACTGAAGATGAAGGAGATGGATCTATATCAATGAGATCACTAGTTTTTGGCTCCGGTTGATCACCTTTGCCAAAGTCTTCAATTGTTTGGTCTTCAAGAAACACAACATCACGGCTTCAAATGACTTTCTTGTTGACCGGATCCCACAATCTATACCCAAATTCATCATGCCCATAGCCAAGAAAAATACATTGCCTTGACTGACTATCAAGCTTGGACCTCTCATCCTTTGGAATGTGAACAAAAGCTCGACAACCAAACACTCTCAAGTGCTCATAAGACACATCTTTGCTGGTCCAAACTCTTTTTGGAACATCACCATTCAAAGGATAGGAAGGAGACAAATTGATCACGTCAACCGCTGTCCTCATTGTCTCACCCCAAAAGGATCTTGGCAATTTAGCTTGTGAAAGCAAACACCTTCTTCTTTCCACAATGGTGCGGTTCATCCTCTCGACAAAGCCATTTTGTTGAGGAGTCTTCTTAACTGTCTTTTGGTGCCAAATACCTTGGCTGCGACAATCTCATCAAATGGCCCAATGTATTCACCACCATTGTCTGATCTGATGCACTTCAATTTCTGCGTTGTTTCTCTTTCAACCATGGCCTAAAAATGCTTAAATATTTCTAGAACTTGATCTTTAGTTTTTAGTATAAAAGCCCAAACTTTCCTTGAATAATCATCAATGAAAGTAACAAAATAAAGTGCACCACTATGTGTTCTAACTTTTAAAGGACCACAAACATCCAAATGAATTAACTCCAAAACATTTTCTTTCCTAGAAGCAATATTTTTATGAAAAGAAACTCTATGTTGTTTACCCGCCAAACAATGAACACAAGTTTTGAGATGTGTACCTTTCAAAACGGGTAGAAGCTCTTTCTTGAACAAAACTTGTAGCCCTTTTTCACTCATGTGCCCAAGTTGCTTGTGCCACAATTCAGTAGAAGTATCATCTTCAAGTGCATTGACAACACCTTTACAAATTTTTCCTTGCATCGAATAAAGTGTATGAGTCTTCTTGCACTTAGCCACCACCAAAGAACCTTTTGTGAGCTTCCATATTCCATCACCAAATTTGTTGTTAAAGCCTTCATAATCTAGCTTCCCGGTAGAGATCAAATTGAGGCGAATATTAGGAACATGCCTCACATCTTTAAGCAACAACTTGCAGCCCAAATTTGTTTCCAAGCAAACATCACCCATGCCAATAATCTTGGACAAACCTTCATTACCCATTCAAATAGAACCATAATCTCCTTTGGTGTAGGTAGTGAAGAAATCAACTCGAGAAGTCACATGAAAAGAAGCACCAGAATCAATCACCCAATTGCTCTCTTGGCCCACAAAATTGATACAATCATCTTCACAAATGACCATGAGATCACCATTGGTAGTAACTGCTGTTGTGTCTTCTTGCTTCTTAGCTACACTTTTGTCACGCCTTTTCTCCTTGTTCTTGAGCTTTCGGCATTCTCGCTTCATGTGCCCTTTCTCATGGGAATAATAGCACTCAATGTCTTTCTTTAAAAAAGAACCATCTTTTGATTTGTCATGACTTTGATCACAACCATGAAGAGTCTTACTCCTCCCCCTTGTTTTGCTTCGGCCTCTCACAGCAAATGCTTCTGAATGAGAGAAACCCGCTGATTTTCTTCTAGTTTCTTCATTCAACGAGCTAGTAGTGACTTGGCC
Organism: Camellia japonica; assembly: GCA_030407325.1. Classification (NCBI taxonomy): domain Eukaryota; kingdom Viridiplantae; phylum Streptophyta; class Magnoliopsida; order Ericales; family Theaceae; genus Camellia; species Camellia japonica. The sequence continues at coordinate 90,788,758 of JAPPVO010000010.1, read as the reverse complement.
TATTGTGACAACTCCATCGGGTGTCGAATTACTAATTGTCACAACCAAAGTCTCCCAACTTTCGGGCAAAGAACTAAGTAGCATCAAAGCCTGCAACTTATCATCAAAAATAATTTTTATAGGAGCAAGTTGGTTAACAATACTCTTTATTTCATTCAGATGTTCCGAAATAGGACTGCCCTCTTTATATTTTAAATTAACCAACTTACGAAACAAAAAAGTTTTATTTGTGGCTGATTTCCTATCATAAAGGCCTTCTAATTTTTTTTTCATAAATCATGTGCTGAAGTTTCAGTAGCAACATGATGAAACATACTATCATCAATCCATTGACCGATAACACCAACGGCTTTTCGATTAAGCCTCTGCCATTCATCATCTTGCATACCCTCGGGTTTACCACTGTCACCCTCAATAGACCCATACAAATCTTTACAAAATAATAGGTCCTCCATTTTAGTTTTCCAAGTTATCCAATTGCTTCCATTGAAGCTAGACATGCGACCCACATTCTCCTCCATTGATTTACACAAATAAATAAACACAAATAAACCGTAAGCTCTGATACCAGTTGTTAAGGAAAATATAAGATTTTCCACAAGTAAATCAATCAATGGGAATAAAAACTAATGCGAAAAAATTAAATCAAAAGCAACACAAGAATTTTTACGTGATTCCCTCAATGTGAGGTACGTCCACGAGATTGAAATCTGATTCCACTATCAACCAAATAAGTTTCCAAACGATTACAAACGAGACACGAATGGTCTCACAAACCACCCTTAAGTGAATTCCAAATAATCACAAATAAACAAGAGCAAAGACCTCACCAAATAGATGAACCAAAATCTTCGAAATAGAATGTAAAAGACCCAAAATAATTGACCAAACAGCCAACCCAGCAGCTCTTCGAAGCAGAACCAAATCAAGCTCAAAGCATTGACCAATAGTCAATCAATAAAGTTTGCCCAGCATAGTCACCAAGATGAATCAACAATGATAGTAGACGTTGTATATAATGCTTCGGAAGAAACAAAGCCATATATAAATAGTTGAGCCTTGGATTTTTTTTATATAAAATCCTAGTTGTTACCAAATTGAATATCCAATACCTATTAGGATTCCAAAAGTCAGATATAATATATAAAATATATTATACCCAAACCAAACCAAATTAATATTCTTTTAACAAACCAATTGGGTCTCAAACTCCAATAAGGAGATATACCCCAACAGGTGCCAATCGTAAATTGAGGTAGATTAAAGTGGGTTTAGATTCTTTGTAGTGAAATCTTTACATCACAAAAAGAATGACCAAAAATCATTAAGATTTGAATGAGAAATTGACTCATTAAGATGGCCTCATGAAAGAGGTGTTAGGAAAGGTTTTTATGAAAGAGGTGTTGGGAAAGGTGTAAAACCTTCTATCCCACATTGATTGTAGAGGGGAGCATTGATGGGTATTTAAATCTCATTTTTTGCCTAAGGGTGTGAGCCCTTTAGGGCATCCAAATTTTTCAAAGGAATGGAGTTATGAATGCTTCAAGGATGGACTTGGGCCAAGACTATGGTCCAAGTTGATTATGAAAAATTTGCCACACGGGTGCGCGCCACCCGCCGTCTCGCTCAAACTAGGTCCGTAGATCTTGGAACTTAAGGCTTGAGTCTTGCTAGACTGGATTAAGTGTGGGGGTTGGGCTTGGCCCACCCATCTTAATCTTTTTGGGCCCAGCCAGATCTGTGGGCTGCAAGAATATGCACACAATACACAAGTGTATAAAATGTGTGTAACTCCTCTATAATGATGATGGACTGCAAAAGAAAATTTTTGTTCCATAATTTTTCCCTCTAGTTTTCTTTTCTTTCGAGTGAGAGAGTACTACTTGAGTTCTGTTTGCCGAAGTTACACTATAGGTGCTTGGCTGTAGCTGGTCTAATCGTCGTATTTTGGGAGACAGATGTCGAAGAACCTCCAACACCCAATAGGTGAGGTAGCGAATCTGTTTTAAGGAGACTGTCTAGTACAAGCTTCGGTTCGCTTTCTTCTGCTATTTTTATTTTAGTTTGTATTTCTGTTCAATCTATTTATAATTTTCAACATGAAATTCAGATTGTTAAATAAATGAATCTATTTGTTTTTTTTTTAATTACACCATTTTTATAACAATCTTAAAACATATTATATGTTTTCCCTTGAATTAGAATAATAGATTCATAATAATTTGTAATAGTTTACACTGCTCGGATCTATCACTTGGAAAATATTATATGTTACTGTTTTGGTAAATAAATGAAAAACTGTTTCATGCTACTGTTTCTGGGTGATTTTTCCCACTATTCTAGTCTTGAATTTCAATATGTGGAACACATGAGTGCTACTATTTGTTTGTTGTAGGTCATAAAATTTTGTTTTTTTTGTTTTTTTTTGGAAGATGTATGGCCACTATTTGTCATATAAAAAGTACATGATTAGAACTTATAGCATCATAAGGCCACTATTTTGTTTATATCACACTAGATGATTGTAAATCCAATGATATGCATGCTGCTGTTTGGTTCAACAGGTTTTTATAATTGTCACATCCCTCAAAATAATATAATAAAGCCAACTCATGAATGGGAGGATAACAGAAATAAAATACTTTCATTCATCATAGTTCGTATTACAAAAGATAACACATGCAATATACATTCATAAATATACATCTTGAATCTATAGCATGTAGTACCAATTAATGATTAACAAAATAAATGCCTTACGGCTTACATCTTTCCAAGACATTGCTTGGTTACAACAAAAGAGAGTCATAAGCTCTATACAAGTAAATCCCTCAGCTCGAATAAACATTTAAGCACAAAATAACAAAATAGAGCCTCCAGCTCTTAAGTCCTCCCAAGCTACGTCCTTGGAGAAAGCATGTCATTGATACCTGAAAATAGTTTCCCAAGTACGATGAGCCAAAGCCCAGTAGAGACAATCTGACATAATATATGAGGTTTAATGAAGATATAAGTGTCAAGTGTATATTCAATATTCATGACAAAACACACATTCTCCACATAACAAGACAGTACCGATATTTACATCTCAATTCATTCCCATCTATTCGTTTCAAGTTAATTCATTTCATTTCAATTCATGGGCCAAGTTTGTAATTCTCCGAATGACCCATTTGAGACTACAACTCAATGGTTTCCAAATCAATACAATCATCATACAAGCACTTCAATCTTGCCATTTTACGAAAATTTCGTTCGCAGGATCGGCACCCATGTATGCACATGATTTCGGGACTTTCAGCCTGGACACTCCGGCTAACTTAATTTCAATGGAGTCCATCCCCTATCTCCTCCCAAAACATGGAGTACATCCCCTTTCTTCTCCCAAAACATTATACATATACAATGTATTTAAATGTACCGTCATATTCAATGCCTTAACACACCATCATATTCAATGACACAATTAAATGATTAGTTTCAATTTACCTAATTCTCATGCAATTTCTACAACAATCATAGCTATCCTCCACCGATAGCCCAATACAGATATTTCTAAACAGATATTCAATCTCAAGACAAATAATTTATTTCAAATTTCCAAAGATGAGACGTATCATCTACTCAATCCCACCATGTATTTCAATACTCGTCCAAATTCATGTTTACAACACCAATTTCATTTATTTATACGAAATAAATATCATAACCATTTTAGGGCAAACTCCCTTCTTTTCCCAAGTGTCAACCATGTACCAAAATCAACAATTTTGACACCATACAACATCATTATCAAACCCCACAATCATTTTCTTCTCTTTCACCAAAAACCCCTATTTCCATTTTACACCTAAACCCTAGGTTTGTTCACATTATCCCCAAATCCCAACATTGTTACATAACGACACATAACCAAGTAAAAAACCATATTAAAGTGTAGAAAATCCCTACCTCAAGAGGAGAAGACCAAACAAAGCAAAGTGGAACCCTCAACAACGTCGAAACCAAGTTTCAATCGGATTAAAGTGAAGCTCTTGGAATGCTCTAACTTTTTCTCAAAGACACTAGGGTAGAGAACCCAAAGGATCTAAGTCAAAATGTAGAGAGAGAGAGTGTGTGTGTTTTAGAGAGAGAGAGAGAGAGTCAAGATCTAGGTTTTTGAAAAGTTTTAGAGAGAGAAAAATGAAAAAGTGATATAAAATGTTGTTTTCACAATTTGATATACGCACAGTCTGCTCGAGCGGAAGAGTTGACGCTCGAGCGTCAGACACAAAAATTTGTTCCGCTCAAGCGCAAAAGTGACTTGCTCGAGCGCATAATACACACATTCAGAACTTTTGCAAACAACAGATAAATCGCTCGAGCGCAAGAAAGTTCGCTCGAGTGCCAACCCGCTCGAGCGTAGTGATCGCCACTTGAGCATATAAAACACCCCTCCAGTACTTTTGTAGACGTACAAAGTACTAAGAGTTTGCAAATCCCGCTCGAGCGCAAGAAAGGCCACTCAAGTGGAGAAGCAAAATTCTAGGCAACACAAGGTTTGAAAACTAAGCAACCAACCTTTTCCAAATACACTCAACGCATCCAAATAACCAAATTTAAGGAGGAATAAAGAGCAAGGACAATGAACGACACTCAGAAACCATAAACCCGAGTCCAGCCTATCACAAGTGTCGAGTTAAACTGGGATCGCTATAATAATACATGATATAAAATTTATTTTGTTAAGGGAAATGAACTCATAATGTTTGATGGCTATTGTTTTACTAAGGCTTATGTTCTAATTTTGTTTAAGAAATTTTTCTTATGAGGTTTGGTCCTAGTAGTGCTTTTTAGTATATAGTCTAAATTTTGTGTGTATGGATTTTAATTTCCTACCATGGTGTACATGTTTCGTTATATAATTTTTGTTTTAGACATGCTAATTAGTGTTTACTTTTTTAGTTAATCACATGTTTTTAGATCTTAGATTTTTAGGGTAATTCACATGTGTTAAAACTTCTAGATTTGTAATGTAATTTGCATGCTAATTGTTTTATAATTTCTAGAATTATTTGTTTACATGTTAATTGTCTATAATTATGTACATATTTAATGTGTAATAAGGTCATATGTAACTCTTGCCAGTTAAAATTTTAATTTCAGTTAATTGTGGAGTTATAAGTTTTAATTGTGTAACTCATCTAGGTTTTTAATTCATTAGTTAATTTTATTATTAAATAGTTTGCTAGATAGTTTCAAGTTTCTTTACATTGTTTGGCTTGTATTTTCTTGTAATTTTCTACTAACTTTCTTTACAGGAATACATATACAAAAGGGATTGGAAAAACAATACAAAACCAAATTAATAGGTAACATTTGATAACGTTTACGTTTATAAAAATTTTATATACTGGTTTTTGTTTATTTTTAGAAAAACATAAACTACAAACGCGTTTGGTTTGAACAAAATGTTTGAAAAATTTTAAAAACATAAACTAAAAATATGTTTGTTCAGTCCTAAAATATTTATATTTATTTTTTATTATTTATGACAATGGAATCACACACATTATAATTGAAAAAAAATAATTGTAAAAAAAATTATTTGAAAAAAAATTATTTGAAAGAAATTTAATTGAAAAAAATATTAATTGAAAAAAATTATTGGAAAAAAAATTAATGGAAAAAAAAATTTGTTAGTCAAATTTTTAAATTTCTGTTTAAAAACCAACGTAAACTCATTTTTTGAATTTACGTTTTTTCCTCCAATTTACAAATTGAGACAACCATTTATAAACTAAAAAAATTATTAAACAAGTTTTTATGGCAGTTTTTAAAATTTTTGTAAATATAAACTAAAACTAATAACGAAATGGTTACCAAACAAGCCCATAGTATTTGAGATGTAAAAACAAAAGTTTTGGACTACTAACATTTGTGTTAAACAGGAATACCTAAGCGTGGAAAGGATGTTGGACCAAGTAAAATCCTTATGGATTGGTTATTTTGTTTATAATTTGAAGCAATTTTTTATTTGAGTTTTAATTGGGGTTTTACCAATTTATTGAAGCATTTTGTTTGTTTGTATTTTTTATAGCATTTTTTTACGTTGCTTATAATTTGGTTAGCAATTTTTAAATTGCTTATAAGTTTGAAACTTGGTTTGTTTTAACCTAGTTCATTCCTTGAAAAACTTAATTCTAAAAGTTGTTTCCCATGGACTAGGGATCAACATACTCTTGAAAGTTTTGTCTAAGGTTAACTGAGTTTTAAGTGGGACCGATGTGACCTCTCCAATCTTTCTGGAAACATTCCTGACCATGTTCGATTCTAGGAAAGTGGTGAGACTAGTTTTGAATTAAATTTCCAACTGTGGGATTTTCTAGTGTTAAGTTTACTTTTTAGAGACGCAAAATAGTGAAATTCTGTTGTATTTTTCAGAAATGGCAACTGTTACCGATGCTACTGTTGCTGCTGTTAATGTTATTGGAGATTAGAACCCTAGGGCAAATAGCTTGCCAACCTTTGTTACTGTGACCTCTGTGGTCAACCCCGCTGCTGTGACCTCTGTGGTCAATCCTGTTGTTACTCCGGCTGTTTCGGAAGGACCGCTCAATCATCATAAGTGCCTGGAGAAGCTCACGGGAGTGAATTTCAAGAGATAGCAGCAAAAGATGTTGTTCTACCCGACTACTCTAAGCCTTGCGAGGTTTTTGAGTGAAGATCCACCAACCATGGAAGAGAATGGGCAAAACAAGCAGAAGCTCATGGCTCTAAATGCTTGGAAGTAGTCAAAATTCCTTTGCCGGAACTATGTTCTGAATGGCTTGACAGATTCACTTTTCAATTTGTTTTATGCCAAGGACCTGTGGGATACTTTGCACAAAAAGTACAAGACTGAGGATGCTGGGGCAAAGAAATTTGTAGTTGGCCAGTTTATGGACTTTAAAATGGTGGATTCAAAAATCATCATTAGTCAAGTCCAAAAGTTCCAAGTAATTCTGCACGAGATTCATGCACAGAGAAAGTACCTGAGTGAATCATTCCAGGTAGCTGCGCTGATTGAGAAGCTGCCTAACGATTGGAAAGACTTTAAGAACTACTTGAAGCATAAGCGAAAGGAGATGACAGTCGAAGAGCTCGTTGTCAGGCTTCATATTGAGGAAGACAACAGGAAGAAAGAGGGGAGTACCTCCACTATAAAAGCAAACGTGGCTAAGCATGGCCAGTCCTCGGCAGTGAAGAAAAAGTCACCGACAGGCAAAAGCTCGAAGTTGGGGGCTAGAGGTGGAGTCTCCAAGAGGCCAATCTACAAGCCGTAGGAACCTACTTATAGGTTCAATGGAAAGCGCTTCAACTGTGGAAATGATGGGCATTGGGCAGTTGATTGCCACAAGAAGAACCCTCCACAAAACAAAATTCGGGCTCACATGGCTGAGATAGAGGATTTGTCTCAGGATGTGGATTACATGCATCTCTGTCAGCTGTCGTCTCAGAAGTGAACATGGTGGGGTCTAACCCGAAGGAATGGTGGATGGACACTCGGGCCACTTGCTACATTTGTGCTGAGAAGAAGATGTTCACAACTTTCGAATCGGTGTCAAACGGTGAGAAGTTGTTCATGGGGAATTCTGCCACCTCAACTGTGGAAGGTAAAGACAAGGTGGTCCTGAAGATGACTTTAGGAAAAGAGCTGACTATGAACGATGTCCTATATGTGCCGGACATTCGTAAGAACCTTGTCTCGGGGTCGCTCTTAAGTAAGCATGACTTTTGTATGGTGTTTGAAGTTGATAAGGTCGTGTTGACCAAGAGTGGGATCTATATGGGGAAGGGTATATGTCGGACGGTATGTTTAAACTCAATGTAATGACTCTTATCCCTAAAATTAATGAGAAAACTTCTTCTTCTTCTATTTATATGTAACAACCATCTCCTCAATTAATTGCTAATTACGTGATTTGTTACGTGATTTGCCTTGATTATGTGTGTATATGCTAATTATATGCCATGTGTTATTTGTCTTGTGATAATATGAATAGATGTGTAGAGAATAGGATATGAACCTATCTGAATCAGTAATTTAGACAAGTCAAAATTAAATTATGTAAGAATATAATTAGTATAATTTAAGTTAATATGATTTGTTAGCCTAAATTAATTTAAGTATAATATAAGAATAATATGAGAAATTAGAAACCCTACTCATCAAGAGGAAATAAGAGAGAGTAAGTGGGCTTTGTAAAGACAAAGAGATAAACATTTTGAGAGAGTTCTAGAGAGGGAGAGAAAGAGCTCAAGAAGAAAAGGAAGAAGAGAACTAGGCAAATCTTCAACAATTCAAGCAACCAAGGTAGGAATTCTTCTCCAATTTCATGAACTTGAGTTGTATTACCCATGAAATCATAGAATCAAAGTTAAATCAAGAAGAAATCATACATGATTAGGAGTTTAATGATGCTAATTGATGAAAAGAGTTCATTTGAGCAACTAAGAAAGGAATTGTAGGAATTGAGCTCAAATCTTTACATGCATGGCATGGATTCATGATATTCTTGTTTAAACACATAATGTCTTGCATGATCTTCACAAATTCTAAAGCTTTCAAAGGGATTACCTCAAGAATTTTGCAATTGAAGCTTTAAAACACATGGTTTATGTGTTTATATTTATTCGAAGTCTTTGATCTTTCAAGTTGGAAATTTGGAATTTGTTTACAAGTTTTGATTTCTATTTAATGTTAAAGGTCCAAATTCAAAATTGTTTATATGAATTTTTAGAATGAAATACATGAATATGGAGGCTAATTTTGAAGAATTTGAAGTCCAAATTGAAAAGCAAATTTCAAACAGAATTTCACCCAGTTTCGCACGTACGGTCTGGGGCCCCACACATGCGAAAAACAGAGCACACAAGACTGAACATTCTGCTTTAATTGCACATGCGGCCCACACATGCGACTGGGGCATTCCGCAAGTGTGGTTTTAGGGCAATCCCGATTTCATTTTTGCTTTTTTTTTCCAACTTCCGGGCCTCTGTTTGCATGGTTTCCATGTGTATTTCAACTCCAAATGCATATCATGTGCATATCATGAACACAAAAGAAATTAAAGAACAAATAGAAATAACTGAACAATCAAGTATCGAAAGAACCAATTGGATTAATGAAATTTGTTTAGAGACGTTGTGCTTGAATGTGTTGTGTAGGACACTTACACGAGAAGTATTGTTTGATCAAGCACGGTGAGTAATGTCTTTGTAAAGATATTTTTGTAAAAATATTTTTGTACAAGCTACTTTTAAATTGGCTTTCCTATATAATGATTATGCAATCTATATTTTGATTACGAAATATTTGTTAAGACAAGTATGTTGATGAAATAATAAGATATGTTACGAATTCCCGATTGTTCATGATATAATAAGTTTTCCGAATAAGTGTTTTTGAATGATAAGTTATGCTATGAAATTCTGAACTGAGTATGATATGATAAGCTTCGAAAATGAAATTTGGCTAAGAATGAATGAGTTGCCTTTTGAAACAACAATTATGGTAACGACATGGGAAATGTCTTTTGATCCCCAATGACTTTCGTATCGTCTTCAACTCGTCATGTACGTTCCGTATAAGTTATTGACTCATTGTAACATTTTATATGATGTCGATCTTTAATGATTGTTCCGTATGATTTAGATTGTAATCGTTTTGTATGATATATATATCTATTATAGACGTTTCCAATGAAGTTGCCCAAAGTGGGCATTTCGTATGAGCTCATCCAAAGTGGACGTTTTGTACCAAGTTGTACCAAGTGTAGGTTTTGCATAGTCGTCCAATAAGGATGTCGGGCGTTCTATATGTGGTCGTCTAATGTGGACGTTCTGTATGAAGCCGTCTAACGAGGGCGTTCTGAATGCTTCGTTCCGCTGTGAACGTTTTGTGCAGTAATCCATCAAGTTTGATAAGCCTATTGGGTACTACGAAATGTAAATGTGTTAAGCCATGAAAGGTTTGATGATTCATATTTGCTATTATATGTTTTTGAAGTGTGTTTTAACTACGTTAAGAACGTTATATATTTTGCTAAAGTTATGGAACTCATTCATTTAACCTTTTTACGTTGAGATTATTCACTGGGCTCTAGCTCATTATTTTATATATGTATGTAGGTAATCAAGCTCAAGACCAGACTTAGTAGCGTCAACCTCCTTTTTGTTTTGTCAAGCCAACTCTTGTGCCTCAATGTGAGGTTCTAAATGGTCAAGCTTCATGGTTTTTTGGGTGGTTCAGAGTTCACCTTTTTGAAATTGTGATCAAGAGTAAAGTTTAGTCTTAAGACTTTTGTTATGACTGGTTTATTTTGTTAATAGGATTTAATCCCTAAGTCATGTTTATGTTTTGTGTACCTAAGCTTGACATGGACTTATGTCTATATGTTTATATACTAGTTGTTTTATTCCATTTAAGTCTGCACAGCTTATTAGACGTTATATTTTATTAATCCTTGGCTTCCACAACCCCTGTTATTGTATTATTGTTAAGCAGGCCTTTAGTAATCTCAAATTACTGGCCGGTCATGATGCTAAACCTATAAGGGCAGGTTTGGGTTGTGACATTATATGCTTGAGTCTCATAATTTATGGCATAGTAGACTAGGTCATGTAAATTTTGACTCTTTGCGTAGATTAATCAAATTAGATCACATACCATCTTTCAATATTAATCCAAATCACAAGTGTGAAACTTGTGTGGAATCAAAATTGACAAAGACTTCGTTTCATTCTATTAAAAGAAGTATCGAGCCTTTAGATTTAGTGCATAATGATATGTGTCACTTGAAAGTCGTACAATCACGTGGTGGCAACAAGTACTTCATCATTTTTGTTGATGATTGCACTAAATACTATTATGTGTATTTGCTTAAAAGTAAAGATGAGGCAATTGATAAATTTATTCCTTTCAAGAATGAAGTTGAGAATCAACTAAGCCGTAAGATCAAGGCTTTAAGAAGTGATTGTAGTGATGAGTATGAATCCCCGTTTGCTGAGATTTGTACTCAATTTGGGATTATCCACCAAACTACAACGCCTTATTCCCTCAGTCAAATGGTGTTACTGAGTACAAAAATAGGACGTTAAAAGAAATGATGAATGCAATGTTAATAAGTTCTGGGTTGCCACAGAACTTATGGGAGGAAGCAATTCTCTCCGCGAATTACATTCTTAATAGAATACATTGGAAGAATGTAGACAAGACTCCATATGAGTTGTGGAAAGGCCACAAGCCTTCATATAAATACCTATGAATGTGGAGGTGTCTTGCGAAAGTGGCGGTGTCTACACCCAAGTAGGTTCGGATAGGCCCAAAGTCAGTAGATTGTATATTTATTGGTTATGCACATAATAGCGGTGCATATTGATTTCTTGTATTTAAATCTATTATTCCAAATATACACAAGAATACTATCATGGAATCAAGAAATGCATCTTTCTTAGAAGATGTATTTCCTTGTCATCTCCAAGAAGGGATTCCGAGTTCCATGAAAGAGGTTGAAGGTGACAATGATCACATAGATGATCAAGTCGATGATTAAGCAAAGGGAGTAGATGAGTCAAGAAGGAGTAAAAGGGCTAGGACCGCAAAGTCCTTTGGTCCAGACTTCTTGACTTATATGTTAGAGGAAGAACCTCGAACTTTCCATAAAACTGTGACTTCACCTAAAAGTCCTTTGTGGAAAGAAGCAATTAAGACCGAGATTGACTCCATCTTACAGAACCATACTTGGGAGTTGGTTGATCTACCTCCAAGCAGTAAGGCCTTGGGGAGTAAGTGGATCTTTAGAAGAAAGATAAAAGCGGATGGTTCAATTGATAAGTAGAAAGCTAGGCTAGTTATCAAAGGATACAAGCAGCGAGAAGGCCTGGATTACTTTGATATGTATTCACCTGTGATAAGGATTACATCCATTCGTATAGTGATTGCAATAGCAGCTTTACGTGGTCTGGAGATACATTAGATGGATGTAAAGACAACTTTCTTAAATGGAGATTTAGATGAAGAAATCTACATGGAGCAACCTGAGGGGTTTTTAGCTCCAGAACAAAATAAGAAAGTCTGTAAGCTTGTCAAATCATTGTATGGTTTGAAGCAAGCTCCCAAGCAATAGCATGAGAAGTTTGACAACGCTATGTTGTCAAATGGGTTCAAAATCAATGAGTGTGACAAATGTGTATATGTCAAAGGCATTGATAGAGGTTATGTCATTTTGTATCTATACGTTGATGACATACTCATTGTTGGTAGTACTGATAAGATGATTAGAACTACCAAGAGATTGTTAAACTTTAAGTTTCACATGAAAGATATGAGTCTTACAAATGTAATTCTGAGTGTTAAGATTACCAGAATATCTGATGATATTGTACTTTCTCAATCTCACTATGTTGAGAAAATACTTGAGAAATTTGAAAAATCAAATACAAGTGTGTCTAGAACACCGGTAGACTTGAGTCTACACTTAGCCGAGAATAATGGTGAGGGTGTAGTTAAACGTATGAGTTGAGAAAATATTTGAGAAATTTGATAAATCAGATACAAGTGTGTCTAGGATACCAGTAGACTTGAGTCTACACTTGACCAAGAATAATTGGAACACGATAGACCACTAAACGTATAAGTTGGAAAACCTGACTAAATCTTTAGAATGCAGACATAAACCATTTATTTATTTATTTATTTATTTTGATAAATAATCCAATTACTATAAGAAACCTATCAATGTATCAAATCGCATAAAACCATACCACTAAGTATTTCCTGCCCCCCTCCCCACTTAAAATTGAGTTTCTGACATTGTGTGAACCTTCCCTCTTATTCCTCCCCTGATGAAATTACTAAGTAACCAAAGTTGGTGCTCTAAATCAAAAGAGCAACATATTCCGATTCATGCATCCTGAATTGTAAACGAGAAGGCTACTTACAGTTTGTGATTGAGACTAGGAAAAACCAACTAACAGCAAATTATTAAGATATCTTAGTCAATACTGATTGCTTGGATAAAAAAAAAATCTAATGTAGGCATTTAGTAATTTGAGAAGATTCAAACAACAAAATTAAAATCCAAGAAAATACAAAAACTAAACACGTATGGTACAAATCATTTCAAGAATGAAAAGAAAAACCAAAAATAAGGATCAAAATTTTATCTTGGTGTGTTGTTTCAATAAGCACAAAAAAAGGAAACATTTCAAAACCATTTTAGAAACATGAAGGAAGCAGCATAAAGAATTTAAAAATAGAAGGAAATGTTTAGAAATATAAAATTAAACCTGTCAATATGTATAAAAGCCAAATAATTGATTAATTGAACATAAATGAGTATTTGTTCACGTAAAAGCACGAGCATAAATTCAAAAAGTAAATGTTGATTTGAACAAGTCATTAAATAATGTCAAAAATATTAATGATATCAAACGTAGGCTATAATAACTAGTAATGATTTAAGGTCCTTACTCTTTATTTAAAAAAACAAAATACTACAAAAAAAAAACATTTTGAAAAATTCTAGATTCATGTCCACACAACTTAATTGTTTCAACATGTTTCGATGAGTTTTGTCAAATTGTTGTTCTTTGTTATTCCACTAGTGTGTCATTTCAATTTCCCATAAAATTTTGTTCACTTGCTTCTCCGCCCATTCTTAATGGAACTCCAATAAAAATTGTTCAATCTGTACTAAAGCTTGTAGAATAGCAAAGATCACGGTGACTCAGATTAGATTACAGGATATACTCTGAATAAATCTCCATGTAATTTCAGACTTTAATTACTACCTACCACTATCATTATAGGAGTTCACCAGTTACTACTTCATAAAGCAATCAAAGAATAAAGAATGTAAACTGAAAAACTGCACACAGTAGTCCCTGCACTTACTCCTTCCTTTAAGTTCCATTGGCTGCCCATTTGAACCCACCATACTTATGTGCCTGCCATTCATTCCATCTGACACTCTTGAATGAAATTTTCCGGCCATGTTGGCAACAATACTTGAAGAGTTATGTGGAACAGAAATATTGAAATTATCCTGACAATCAGGGAAAGAATGAGGATGGAAGCCTGGAATGCATTTGCTTTTTACTTGATCCACGGAGTCGTGGGATTTATGAAAGCCAAGGTGATTCACAGCAGATGTCACTCTTAATGGAGAGGGCAAAGAGTTTGGGACACAAGAACTCCCATGGCTCAGTGCATTTTCGGTTAATCCACTAAGAGGCACATGGCTTGCAGAATGTAAGCCCTGGACAGATCCATTATCATAGCAGCCAACTGTTCTACCTCCATGATAAAAAGTTGCGGTAGAAGATAGTGTGCAGTCAGGAAAAAGGAGAAAGAGGAAAAATTATATAACTTAATATGCAGGAAACCATATCAGGAAGAACCCTACACATGCTTTCTGATGTTGAAATGTCACTAGAGCTTCTGGACAGACCAGCTTCATCTTGCTCCAACTCAAAGCACTTCTTCTGGACAGACCAGAATTTAGTGCCTCTTCTTTTGTAGGAATTCAAAGGGCTTTAGCTTCATAGGTAACAGATCACCAAACCCTAAAGAAAAATTTACAATGAAAACATGAGAGAATCAAATTTGTCATAAAAAATTCTATACTAGACAACTCAATTGAGAAAAAAAAAAAATGGCAAACAACAAGAATTTACCAAATAAATGCTTTCTATATGCATTTGAAACCTCAGGATCCTAAGTTGTACAAAGACAACTAAATCATAATACTAAAGAATGAACTAATTGTTTCTTTCACTTTGCTTTTACAAGAAATAGTACCATCAAAATGAAAACCACTTGTTTACGAACAAATAACCAAACATAAAGGTGTACTTTGGTTCCTGAGAAGTAGGTATGCAATATACATAGCTTTTCGCACCTCTAACTGTCTCTTCAAAGTTCGCATATTCATTTCTCTCCACAAGCACCACATTACACACAAAAGCGCTACCATCCATTCTTTTTTCTCTCTCTCCATCCTACGTCCACATCCCAAAACTCAAATAACTTGAGAATGGAAACCAGCATCAACCAATGAATATCAAAGTAGAAAATAGAAGACACCATAAATCCAAGGCATCGTCACAATGCATTAACAAATCGTCTACTGTCCCCTCTACTATACAGCACATGTAACACCTCTTTAGAAGTCCAGATCCTCTCTCTTCATCAAATTATCAATAGTAAGAATGGAGTCTAAAGAAGCCATACAAACAAAGAAATGCAACCTCTGTTGGGACACTAAATTTCAAAACAACCTGAAGTGTTATACAAAGTGCCCCCAGTAGAACGTTGGAACAAACAATTGCTCAAAGTGATTAAGCTTTAGAAAGGGCGCAAGTACAACTAAAGTACTTATATACTGAACATAAACCCTTCGTGTGTGGACAGACTCCCTTGCACAAGTAAATCAAGCACATGGATGTAGCACAATTGTATGGTAGGCTGTGAGATTGACCAATTACTATAAAATCTTAACTTGTTATGCTGTGTTTGGTTCACTGGAATGAAAGTGGAATTGAATGGAATGTTCATTCCTTAGCCTCCATACAAAATGACCATTCACTTACAAATACAATGGTGAATGATGATTCCATTTGCAATGTATTTTCATCATTTTTTTAGTGAATTAAACATGAGAATAGACATTATAATGGAATGATCATTCTATTCCACCATCATTCCAATGAACCAAACACTACCTTAGAGAAAATGTAACTTTCAAGTATTTATATACTCAACTTGGATAAAAGGGATCTTAACATATACAAACAAATCCCATCACTTAACAATCAAAGCAATAAGAAACTCAAAAACAACATCCTAAATGAACGACACGGGAAATTTAACATGACAAGGCATGTCATTCCTGTTATGCAATAGAAGCTTCTTTGATACAACAAATTAGATGTTTACTACAAAGATTAAGAAAATGTGGCTCCAAGTAGCAAAAAAATATACCTCCTGTGAAGAAAAAGCTGTTTGCAGTAAAGGGATTCACAATAATAGTTTCATGACCCACCAAAAGCACAAGATCCGGTTGCATAAAATAGCAAACCAGTAGTTACAGTTTGAGATGAGTAGAACGGTAACCTACAGTATGTGATACAATGGAAACCAGAAACAACATCTCAGAATAGAAAAAAGAAGCTGTCAAGTTCAAGTTTCATGGTACTGTTGGTACTTTATAAAAGCTTACCCACATCAAGCGTTGAGAACCTCTAAAAAGCCAGTCATGATATGGACTATTGTAACCATTAAGTGCTTCCTTCAAACCCAAAGCCATGTCAAAAAATGCCACAAAAGCTCATAGAGCAGGTGTAACACGCGGAAACACCATCTCTAAAAAGTATATTTGCATAATATTAGTTAACCATTAATTTATAGAACAACTTTCTTCATTCAAAAAAGTAAAGGAAAACCATTCCTTGGTAATTTTTAAATGAAATAAACTACTCAACTACACGGCATAACATGGAATATTTGTTGCATGGTTCAGAACTTAAACAGTAGCAAAAGTTGATTTGGGGGGGGGGGGGGGGGAATGCAGACACTAAGAAACACCCTCAAAATTAAAGAAAGTCAATAGACCAATAACATACTAATATTTTGGTCCCAATAAAAACCAGAATCGAAGTGGAAACAGACAAAGGTTATTAGCAAATGAGGGGAAAATAAAAACAAAAGCAAAAGAAGAAAATAATAAGAATATGAATATGGTTCTTCCATTGTAACTCACAATTACAACATTTATAACTTATGAATACAAAGTGTCTTATATTACTTGGGTATTCATATTCTGTCAATTATCATGTGCCACCCAATATATGATAATGGAAACAGGAGCTTGTAGCTTTCTCTTGTTCTTTTCTACTGCAATGTGTCTCCTCCTCTCTTCTTTGTTCTTTCTGTCGTTCTCTCCTACACCTTACTTTTTATATTTGTTTAATCATAAAAGAATCAAGTGGAGCAAATTTGAAAAATTAATTAGCAACACTGTTGTGGCCAATGGGAAAGTGAAAGAGAAATCTTGATGAAAACCAGCCATCCTCACACTAGATTTTCCAGAGACTAAAAAACACCAGAAAAGACTCAAAACTTTATAATAGCAACACTGGAATCGTTTAGCTAAAAAGATTTCCCACAAAATATAGTAAATATCAAATTTTATTTTGGGAATACACATTGCTTTCATAACAAAAGTCAAAGTAATGCTTACTCTAAAAGGCAAAGTAGGTACTTCCAAATACAAACCAAATGGTACATCTGCAATCAGCATACAGTTGTTGAGATTGAGAACATAAATGTGAGATGTGCAGTGTGCTGAAATTCCTAACTTTTACCACCAAGTTTCGCAGGAAACAAAGATAAAAGAATAAGACAATAGAATTACCAAACTCAAGTGATTGTAGTATCATATTCAAACAGTGCTAAACTTTCCCATAAAGCAAACAAAGATATTCATAGTGACCTACCCTCCCAGTTCCTCCAGCAGTCCTTTTAGTAATTCCAAGTACAGTGATCATAACCAAAGTCATTATATTGATTCCAAAACCTAGCACCGTAGAAACTGTTAAAGGAAAACATATCATAACTACATATAATTTAGTGCCGAAGAGCAATGCAAAATCAATCATTTAAAAGGGGGGGTGTTTATATGTTGCGGAAACACACTGAGAATCCATTTCCATCCCAAACCTAAAAACCAGAGAGAAAAGTGACTATATTTTTGATAATATCACAGAAAAATCATGTATGCTCAACAATTCAAAACCAGCACATTGTTATGTGTTTGTGAACTCATTAATGAATGAAAACCCAAAAAGGTAGTAGGACATATTGTAATAAAGCTTGTATTAGACCCACTTCAGTAGTTCAGTGAAGTTGATTACTTTCTCAGGTCTCAAATTATGGAGAATTTTAAATGGGTGATCAAAAGATTGAATCACTATGCATATCTTGATGGTCATTACTTTTTGTGGTCTTTCTTTTTGGTAGACGACTCCTGTTCCTATTCTATTGATCAAAAGCATCCAGCAGTGCCAATTCGATTCTAAGAGCTAAGGCTCCCCTTATGCTCCCCCTTCCCCCATTTCTTTCCCCCGTGACCATGTGTGGGCCACACCTTAAAAAGGCCCTATGGGGGTCCTTCACTTACCTGTGTAAGCTCCCCACCAGCTCACGCTCCTTTGAACAACAACCCGGCATTTCGCCGTTTGATCGATACATGAATAAGCAACATACATCAATAATTACTCAATTGATCTGAGGTACTATATGCTGGACTAAAGACCATCCTTCGAGGGCAGAGGGTCATCTAGACTCTCTGGCCCCAGCATCTATGGGCTAACATTTGGTTGTTTATGCAAGAACATATATAACTTTAAGTAACACATTAGTTTAAATTTCTTTAGGGGAATCACTAGAATCATCTCTAACAAAAATGTTTAAATGTTATTGAGTTTCAAAAGTGTGGGAGTCGAATAAATAGAAGAGTCGGAAGAAGCGAACCCCAGAAGATAGATACTATTCGGCTTCATATTGCGAAATAAGGACGCCGAATGCGTTAGTGGAGCCGAATAAACGGAGGTTAGTAGCTCCGAATGAACCAAAGGTGAATGGGGTAAAAGTAGGCTCAGGCCCTGAGGCCCAAAAAGCAAGTATAAATACAAGAGCCACAAATTTAGAAAGGTATGTAAGAATCACTTCACTTAACTTAGTAAAAAGCTATCTGAGTGTCTGAACTAACTTGTCCGTCGGAGTGCTAATTCCGGCACCCCCGACCGGAGTGTTTATATCTTTTCAGGTGACTAGCTGAGGATCACTAGCGTCTCCCAGGATCTGAAGAGTATTTCCAAACCACTTCTCCACAATTGGCGCCGTCTGTGGGAATACTCAAATACATCCATGGCAGGCGTGACTGAAGATCCTCCGATAGCCACTGACAAGACCGCACAGAGAGGTGACCTCATTCCAGCAAGCTCGCTTGGCCAAAAACCATCGCAGCAAGACTTGCCTCGGACCTCCTCTCATCTTCAAACCCAACGCCAAAGACAATACAAGCGACCATGGCACAAGCTAGGCAAATAAAACAGAGGTTGGACACATCATCGCTGAGAACGAGCGCCTTCGTCGCGATCTGGCCTCGGAAGTAGCAAAATCCAAACAAACGGTGCGCCAGGCTTCTGAGCGACCCCCGAGGGCAGATGATCGACGATCTCGGGCCCGACAGCAAGAAACTGACGGCCGCTATGCCTCAACAGATCATCTGAGGAGTTGGCAAAGACGAACGTCTCCACCAATGCGTCCGGAAGCGCGTGGTCGAAACACCTGCCCCTCCGCAGGATGCATTTCCGCTTGACACCGTCCACATGATATACAGCCTACCAGCAGCCCCGGCCGTGCATGCGATCCAATCACATCCAGGCCCCCAACAGCAACTCACGCCAGCAAAGCGGCCCCGAGAAACGCCAAGTATCACCTTTGACGATTCTGATTTGATCGGTGTAACACTCCCTCACATCGATCCGTTGGTTGTTGAGCTGCGTGTAAACCGTTTCACCGTCGAACGCGTTCTTATCGACCAGGGCAGTACCTCGGAGGTTATGTATTATAAAACCTTCACCAAACTCGGATTCAACGAGTCAGACTTGACTCCGGCCCCTTATCCACTATTCGGCTTCAATGCCACTCCAGAGTACCCCTTGGGAAAGATCAGCTTACCCGTTCGAGCAGGCTCCAGAACGGTGGATGTGGAATTCTTGGTCAGGGCTGCCTTCGTACAATCTCATCATGGGCCGATCGTGGTTACATACGTTGCAGGCCGTCCCAAGCACCTATCATCAACTGCTACGTTTCCCAACAGAACACGGCATTGAGCAAATCCGCGGATCCCAGCAATCGGCACAAGCATGTTATCTCCTTGCCGCCAGAACGCCAAAGCAATTGCAAGTAAACTCCATTGAGGTGCCGAATCGGGAGATCCTGGATGACGTTGGGCGGTATCCAAATGAGAAGGCCACGGAAGATTTAGACCGAGTTGACATTGATGGGAGCCCAGAAAAGTTCTTCATGATCGGCGCCTCTCTGAATCAAGCCGACAGGCAGCAGCTGATCTCTTTCTTGCTCAGCAACCTCGATGTCTTTGCGTGGACTCCGTACGAAATGTCGGGAATAGACCCATCAGTTTCACAGCACCATCTGAATGTCGATCCGACATGTAAGCCGATCATTCAGAAAGGCCGGTCAGCCGCGGAGCACACTGCCGCCGTTGTTGAGGAGGTAGACAAACTGCTTGACGCCGGGGCAATTAGAGAAGTCACTTACCCTACGTGGCTCTCCAATACAGTGGTGGTGAAGAAGAAAAATGGGACTTGGCGAGTTTGCGTCGACTTCACGGATCTGAACAAAGCTTGCCCCAAAGACTGTTTTCCTCTACCTAGAATCGACCAGCTCGTCGATGCGACGGCACGTCATCAACGCATGAGCTTCCTCGATGCTTATAGAGGCTACCATCAAATCGCCATGCACCAGATGACCAGGACAAAACTGCCTTCCTCACCCCAAGAGGAACCTATTGCTACAAAGTTATGCCCTTTGGGCTGAAAAATGCAGGGGCAACCTACCAAAGATTGGTCACCGCCATGTTCAAAGAGCAACTCGGCCACACTATGGAAGTATACATCGACGATATGGTGGTCAAGTCCAAAGAAGAACAAATCATATAGCGATCTAGAAAAGACATTCAGCATCTTACGCAAATACAGAATGAAACTGAACGCTTCCAAGTGTGCGTTCGGAATCGGCTCTGGCAAATTCTGGGTTACATCGTCAATCACCGAGGAATTGAAGCCAACCCGAGGCAAGTCACAGCAATCTTGGAACTCGCTCCCCCCGTTCAGTAAAAGAAGTCCAAAAGTTGATGGGGATGGCCGCTGCACTTAACAGGTTCATCAGCCGGTCTACAGATCGCTGCCGACAATTCTTTCAGACACTACGGCAGGGTAAGGCTTTTGAATGGTCCGCCGAATGCGAATCAGCCTTCAACGGACTCAAGACCTACCTCCGCTCAATACCTCTCTTGACAACACCCGCCGCTGGTGACCCGCTCATCCTATATCTGGCAGTTTCCGATAGGGCCGTCAGCGCCGTACTGTTAAAAGAGGAGGAGGGAGAGCAACGGCCAGTGTATTATGTGAGCAAGGCAATGGTTGACGCCGAAACACGCTACCTTCTGCTGGAAAAACTCATCTTAGCACTAGTCATGGCGGCAAGAAAACTGATGCATTACTTCTAGGGACATAGCATTGGGGTGCTAATAGATTATCCCCTCCGATCAGTACTGAGGAGTGCGGAAGCATCGGGACATGTTTCAAAATGGGCTCTTGAACTCGGCCAATACGACATTCGGTTTTTACCTTAAACTGCAATCAAGGGGCAGGTGTTGGCCGACTTTGTTGCCGAATTCACCGGCGAGCTTGCCAACCTCAAACCTGATGACGTTCGACCAAAGGTTGAAGTTCTACCAAAGCCGAACTGGAGAATTTATGTCGGGGATATTTGGCAATTATACTGTGATGGATCATCTAACCAAAGGGGCAGTGGCGCCGAAGTTGTAATCATGTCTCCAGACGGCGCAGTAATTGAGCAGGCCGTCAAGCTTGGCTTCGAAGCATCAAATAACAAAGCCGAGTACGAAGCCCTTCTAGCCGGTCTGCGGAATGCGCACCTTCTCGGCGCGCGGCGTCTGATTGTGTTTTGTGATTCAAAGTTGGTAATCAATCAGCTAAAGGGGGAGTATGCGGCAAGAAACGACCGCATAGCGGCCTACATGAAAACGGCGAATTCCTTGCTAACAAAATTTGACCATCACGAACTGAACCAAATAACACGTGACCAGAACACACACGCAGATGCCTTGGCGTGCCTAGCCTCCGCCATCAATTCTGAGATCAAACGGACCATCGAAGTAGGTTTCGTCCCGGAGCCGAGTATTGGCCTTTCGGAGGAAATCCATGTCAATGTTATAGAACCCGCACCAAGCTAGATAGACCCCATCACTGCATTCCTCTCTTCCGAACAACTCCCAGAGGACAAAAAAGAAGCACACAAGCTGCGAAATAAAGCCCTGCGATACTATCTGGATCCGCAAGGAGGGCTTTACAAAAAGTCCCTCTCTGGTCCATATTTGGAATGCGTGCACCCCGACAAAGTGAAGGAGCTTCTGACAGAGATACATGAGGGCAGTTGCGGTGCCCATTCTGGCGGACGGTCCTTGGCCCATCGAGCTATAACGCAGGGATATTATTAGCCGACAATGAGAGCTGACGCGGAGAGTTATGTAAAAAAATGTGAACAGTGCCAAAAGTTCTCCCCATTAACCCATTTGCCTGCCGAAGAGTTGAACTTTATCACCAGCCCCTGGCCGT
Source organism: Camellia japonica (assembly GCA_030407325.1). Classification (NCBI taxonomy): domain Eukaryota; kingdom Viridiplantae; phylum Streptophyta; class Magnoliopsida; order Ericales; family Theaceae; genus Camellia; species Camellia japonica. The sequence continues at coordinate 90,766,285 of JAPPVO010000010.1, read as the reverse complement.
TTGCTCAGTGGGGACTTGATATTGTAGGACCATTGCCCAGGGCCCCAGGAAACAAGCAATTCTTAATCGTCGCGACAGACTATTTCACAAAATGGGTCGAAGCGGAGGCTCTAACACATATACGAGATGCTGACATTAAACGCTTTGTATGGAGAAACATCATAACACGATTCGGCATTCCGAGAGCTCTAATCTCAGACAATGGCACCCAGTTCGATTGTGGCGTATATCAAGAGTTATGTAGCAAATATGGCATTCGGCCTTACTTCTCGACACCGGCCTACCCCCAAAGCAATGGTCAGGCTGAAGCCTCTAACAAATCCATCTTGGACGGCATCAAAAAGAGGTTGGAAAAAGCTAAAGGCAAATGGATCGAAGAATTACCGAGTGTATTGTGGGCTCATTGTACTATGCCGAGGAGATCCACCGGAGAAACACCGCTTGCTCTATGCTTTGGAACCCAGGCAATCTTACCCCTGGAAATCGGCCTCCCAACTCTAAAATCGCAAGCTTTTGACATAGGCCGAAACGACATGATGCTTGCCCTAGATCTGATTCTAATTGAAGAACGAAGAGACTGCGCCCTGGCATCCATGGTACGCTATCAGCAGTAGCTCGCCAAGTCGTACAATCAGCGAGTTCAGTTGCGCCGATACACGCCAGGAGAGCTTGTCCTAAAGAAGATACTTCCAGCTGACCGAAAACCAGCCGATGGGAAATTGGGTCCAAACTGGGACGGCCCCTATCAAATTGAATCCATCGCAGGAACAGGGGCATATCGGCTCTCAGACATGACAGGAAGAAGCCTGCCACGGCCTTGGAATTCTACGCATTTACGTAAATTCTATCATTGACCCGACTTGTGGGCTTGATACTTGTACGTGTTCCGCCTTTGTAATATAAAGTTTCACGTTTTCTCAAGCTCGCCACCAAGCCTTGATTAATAAGGGCCGATTAAGCCTTCCAAGGCCAAAACAAAGACTCTGGATTCAGAGCGCCCTTCGTGGATATCACGATTGGCCAAAATAAAGCCTCCGGATTCGGAGCCCCTTTTCGTGCATGTCACCTTAAGGCCGATTAAGACTCCAGATTCGGAGCGCCCTTCGTGGATATCACGATTGGCCAAAATAAAGCCTTCGGATTTGGAGCCCCTTTTGGTGCATGACACCTTAAGGCCGATTGAGACTCCGGATTCGGAGCGCCCTTCGTGGATATCACGATTGGCTAAAATAAAGCCTCCGGATTCGGAGCCCCTTTTGGTGCATGTCACCTTAAGGCCGATTAAGACTCCGGATTCGGAGCACCCTTCGTGGATATCACGATTGGCCAAAATAAAGCCTCCGGATTCGGAGCCCCTTTTGGTGCATGTCACCTTAAGGCCGATTCAGGCTCCAGATTCGGAGCGCCCTTCGTGGATATCACGATTGGCCAAAATAAAGCCTCCGGATTCGGAGCCCCTTTTGGTGCATGACACCTTAAGGCCGATTGAGACTCCGGATTCGGAGCGCCCTTCGTGGATATCACGATTGGCCAAAATAAAGCCTCCGGATTCGGAGCCCCTTTTGGTGCATGTCACCTTAAGGCCGATTAAGATTCCGGATTCGGAGCGCCCTTCGTGATATCACGATTGGCCAAAATAAAGCCTCCGGATTCGGAGCCCCTTTTGGTGCATGTCACCTTAAGGCCGATTGGCTCCGATTCGGAGCGCCCTTCGTGGTATCACGATTAGCCTTTCTGAGATTTGTATTCGGACCCTTGATTGGCCGAATAAATATTCACTAAGAATCGTTCTTAATTGAGACCGTCAATACATGTCCAAACATTTACGCCATGCAACACAAAACTTGCCAGAAAGTTGAAATAATAGATTAATTAAGCACATAACATTTCAAGACCGAATACAAACGTTGAAAATAAAAGAAATTCTATTTATTCGGCGCACTGTCTATTCATTCGGCACCCTCATCGTCGCTCTTCTCAATTTCGAAATCGGGATAAGGAAAGTGGTGGCGATGATACAGGGGCAAGGCCGAATCAATTCCACGGCTTCGAGAGATCCCTCGGTTTGAAGGGCCTTGATCCAGCCGTGCTTGAATCCACGATTTTCACATCGACAGACCTCCTCGGGAAGGTCCTGTTTGGTCTTCTCTATCCCGACCTTCAAGCCATCCTGAAACCCTTTTTCATAACCCAAGGTCCGTTGGGTTCCTCTCTCCGCAACAACCAATTTAGGTTGATCGGCCGAAACCGACGCGCTCGCTCGAACATTCTTCAGCTCCCGAAGCTCACGTTCAGCCTTTTCCGCGCAAATCTCCAAACTGCGATTCCTTTCGTCCTTTTTCTCGCTCTCACGTCGTGCTTTCCGCAGACGCATACCGACTTCGTGAGCAGTATATAGTCCTTTCACGGCCCCATGAATGCCGTCTCGAAATACTTCGAAATCTCGACGTCCGACCATCGATTGTTGGACTTCCGGCGGGAATATTTGTCGAGCGAACTCGACTGCCACATTTGGGTCTTTAATGATAGAGTCCGTCTCCGTCATTGGTCTATTCCTCACAGAAATCGCAAAACTCAACGGCCGTGGCGTCGCTTCAGGCTCGATTCTCGGTTGACTGCCCTTTCGGGGCGATCTGCTTCGATGACTAAGGGGCTGCTGTGTTGCTCGATCCTTGGACGTTCTTCTTCCCGAACGCGTAGGCTCGCTACTGCGACTCATTGCGACGTCTAATTCAGTCAATCTTCATCCCTCCCCAGTTGCCTCGATGGAAATAAGTAGGGCCTCTAGTGTGCACCCGCTCCATTTATCCTTCAATGTTTGCAGCTTTCCCGAGGCAACGTCAGCGATCCCAAACGTCAACAGTCGGATGACAATTGTCCAGCCTCCGATTTAGGCCCACTCGGCTTCCCAAACTCGCGCCCTGGCTAAGGCAAGGGCAGATTTATTAATCTGATCAGCTGAGTTTTTATACGCAAGCGCCAATCAATATATGCCTTAGCCAGCCCACGAGCTAGGACCATTCGGCTTCCCAAACTCGCACCCTGGCTAAGGAAAGGGTAGATTTATCAATCTAATCGGCCAAGTAGTCAAGCGCAAGCACCAATCAATGTGCCTTAGCTAGCCCACGAGCTAGGACCATTCGGCTTCCCAAGCTCCCGCACTGGCAAAGGCAAGGGCAGATTTATTAATCTGATCGGCCGAGTTTTTATACGCAAGCGCCGATCAATATGTGCCTTAGCGAGCCCACGAGCTAGGACCATTCGGCTTCCCAAGCTCGCGCCCTGGCTAAGGCAAGGGCAGATTTATCAATCTGATCGGCCAAGTAGTCAAGCGCAAGCGCCAATCAATGTGCCTTAGCTAGCCCGCGAGCTAAAACCATTTAGCTTCCCAAGCTCCCACACTGGCGAAGGCAAGGGCAGATTTATTAATCTGATCGGCCGAGTTTTTATACGCAAGCGCCGATCAATATGTGCCTTAGCCAGCCCACGAGCTAGGACCATTCGGCTTCCCAAGCTCGCGCCCTGGCTAAGGCAAGGGCAGATTTATCAATCTGATCGACCGAGTAGTCAAGCGCAAGCGCCGATCAATATGTGCCTTAGCTAGCCCACGAGCTAGGACCAGTCGGCTTCCCAAGCTCGCGCCCTGGCTAAGGCAAGGGCAGATTAATTAATCTGATCGGCCGAGTGGTCAAGCGCAAGCGCCAATCAATGTGCCTTAGCCAGCCCACGAGCTAGGCCCATTCGGCTTCCCAAGCCCGCGACCTGTCTAAGGCAAGGGCAGATTTACTTGATTAATCCGATCTAAACCATAACCGAAAGCAATATCATTGATCAACATTTTCCTTAGCCAATTGAACGCAACTCATGAAATTGTGTATATATACGCAAGTTACGAAACAAAAAGCTACAAGCCCGATTTTATATATACTCATGAAAAGTTACTCATGAAATTTTTCATATATACTCAAGTTACCAAACAAAAAGATTTACTCATGACTGTAGCAACAGATGAAAAATACCAAATAAAAAACTGTAAAAATACATTCGACATCCTAAAAAACTGTCAGTCGGCCGGCTCAGCCATCGGAATCAGACTCCAATGGCTCAACATCCACTTGCTCATATGGTATTGGCGTAATCAACGAAGCGTTAGCAGCAGCAAGGGCTTTGTGCCAGCCATGTTTGAATCCCCGATTTTCAAACTTGGGAACTTGGTCAACGTACTCAGCGAGTCCAGCATTTTTCCCGGCCTCGAATACTTTGGAAGACTCCAAGTCGGCTGCTTCCTTTGCCGCCTTCATTTCAGCCAACTCTGCCTCCAGTTTGGAGATCGCCTTCTGGGCCAATTTGAGCGCATCTTCACTCGCATCCGCCTTCTTCTCGGCATCCGATCTCAGTTGATCCGCGCTACGAGCCCTCTCCATCTCGGCGTCGGCCTTTGAGGCTTCCTTGTTCGCCCTCAAAGCTTCGACCTCGGCCCTTCTCCTCTGGCCTTCAACTTCCTCGCGTAAATGACCAATCTCTTTGACGGCGTCGCGATGGCGACGGCCCACATCGGCTATCTATCCGACGGTCTGCAAGACAAGAATTTAAAACCATAACTTCAACAGTATTCGGATTAAGTGAAGCTAAGTTCGAATGTACCAAAAGCGCCGATTGGGCGGCTAGTGCTGTCGCATTCAGATCCGTTTCCACACGGAAAGCCTCTTTGTCAGACGACAATTACACGGATGTAGCCAAGCTGAATGCAACTTCTGGATCTTTAAGCGCCGAAGCATCAGAAGAAACCGACATGTTTCTTATCATCGGCTGAATGACAAAAGGAACGATCATGTCCGACCCCTCTAATCAAGGACGTTTCCCGCCACGTTCTCCTGAGCCGGCCTCAAACTTGACAGGGCGTTTCTCTGCCTCAACTTCTTGGCCGGCCTGCACGTCTAAAGCAGATTCGGCATTCCGATTTGCTGCCGTTTCCATGACAACAACGCGCACAGACTCTGATTCGCTAACAGGCAGGGAGAATTACGATTCAGTGGGGGGTGGTACTTCGGAAGGGCCTCCGCTCTTCGCTGCGCGGCCAGCCTTTCCGTATTCGCCTTCCTGGCAAGTTGTGTCAGACTTAACCCGGCCATGTCTTCGGGGTCTGCGGCGGGAATACCCTCCAAGCCGTGAACAATGCCGTCAAGTGAAGGATCCCCTCGGCCCGATGTGGATGTGGGATCGGCCGAATTCAATACCTCGTCGGACTCGGTTTCGGACTGATCTGATTCGATAACATTAGCTACATCCCCCTCCGAATCGGACCCTCCAAAACCAACCTGCCTCAAATTTTTGAAGTCGGACAAAATAAGGGCGATAAGAGAATCTTCACCCTCAGGGACAGGGATATTTTCCGCTGCCGAGAAGGTCGTGTATGTCGGCTCGTAACGAAGCAAAATATGCGCCGACCTCCCTTGTTTCTGAAGACTTCGACAGCCGAAATATTTGAGCGCGAGTTCGATATCTGAAAGAACGGCGCCGTCAGTTGAAGACAGAACTTTCTTCAAACTGCTCCCTACACAAGCCAAGCTGTCACATTTCAAAGAAGAGGCTTTACAACAAAAACGAACAAATAATAAAAGCGAGAAGGCAATCAGCCACCTGGCTCGCCCCTCCGTCTAGGAATAGGGTCGACATGATCCTCCCCTTCGCCAAATTCCCAGTTACCCTAGACAACGACCATCACATCATCAACTCGTTTTCCAGAACTAGAAAGCATAGTAATCAGCTGATGGTCGATATCCTTGGCCCTAAGGAAGAAACGCCCGTGCCGACCAGAAGACTTAGCCAAGGCATAACAATGCCGGATGGCTGGAATGCCAAGGTTAATTCTTAGGCGACGGTTGAGCGCTATAACCCCCATTATGATTCTAAAGAAATTCACATTAGGTTGAGAAGGGATTAAACCCCAGTAACAAAGCGCAGCCCTAAGAAAGGGTGAAGGGGGAAACGGACTCCACCCTCGCAATTGACAAAGAGGAAAGACAATCGTGGTTTGTCCTCCCTCTCCATATCAAGAGTGCCGTCCGCCACAAGCGACAGACGGACATCATCAGAATGGAGAAATGGCGTTTAAAGCCAGCGATTCGATCTGACGAGAGAGGAGGTCTTTTAAATGTTTCACCATACTCATAGTTTATGAGAATATGCCAAGGAAGGAATAAACCAGAAAGAGTCTCCAAAACAAGGGAGGAGAGAACTTACAAAGGACGAAGGGGATATCGGAAAACAGAGTTGCAGAGATTATCCAAAAGGCAATCTAGCGATGAGCGTCACGAAATACATACTTGAAAGGATGCCAAAATTTTAAATCGCAATAAATAGACACGTACGTGAAAGGGGAAGGTCGACACAACAACCGAAAGGGGTGTGCTTAGATTTCCGCATGACGATGAGGTCAATCGCCGAATTTTGGCTCTGACTTTTCGAAATTCAAGACCAAGCACTCCAGCCAACTATCGCCGGTGAAGAGCTTGGGGGGCAATTGTGGGAGCTGAATAAATAAAAGAGTCGGAAGACGCGAACCCCAGAAGATAGATACTATTCGGCTTCATATTGCGAAATAAGGACGCCGAATGCGTTAGTGGAGCCGAATAGACGGAGGTCAGTAGCTCCGAATGAACCAAAGGTGAATGGGGTAAAAGTAGGCTCAGGCCCCGAGGCCCAAAAAGTAAGTATAAATACAAGAGCCACAAATTTAGAAAGGTATGTAAGAATCACTTCACTTAACTTAGTAAAAAAAGCTATCCTGAGTGTCTGAACTGACTTGTCCGTCGGAGTGCTAATTACGGCACCCCCGACCGGAGTGTTTATATCTTTTCAGGTGACTAGCTGAGGATCACTAGCGTCTCCCAGGATCTGAAGAGTATTTCCAAACCACTTCTCCACAAAAAGCCATAATGCTCAAGAAACAAGACTTAAATGAAATATGGTAGCTTACAGTTGACAAAAAGCAATTCTTGCCCATGATCATTCTTCCATGATGTAACTTGACCGCCATACAGATACACCTGTTTAAACAAACAAATATGAATGTGATAAGATTGTTAACATATATGTTTTTGAAACTTATGTGACAAGACAATTCAATAATTTAATTCAAGTCCAAAGTGAACAATATGACTTCATTGGCACTGAAGTTAGAACACAATCAGAAACAGAATAGTGCACTGAAAAATTAATCAAGAAAGAAGCAGAAAGACAAGATGTTCCATAGGGGATGAATATGACACTTGGTAGTCAGCCAAGGCAATCCATGTGTGTGAACCCTATATGTCACTGAAGTTGCATTCAACTATGTACATGAATCACTATTCAACCATTTTTTTTTTTATAAAAAAAAAGTTACGAAGAATATTATTAAGCATAAGCAAGAAAAGAGAAAAAGAACAAGGAGTCCTCCAACAAGAAGTTCCGCAGCAACAACAAAAACAAAAAATAAACAAGGAACCCAAAAACAAGAATGGCAAACAGCAGCCCAACCCCTAGAAATAGACACAAAACAAAACTTTTCTGTCAAATTAGCAAAGAACAGTAAGGATTTGAAAGGGTTGGTTCTTAAATGACACATCAAAAGGGAGGAGATTTTTTAGTAAAGATGCAAGGGAGAGCACAAATACATGGATTTGAAAGGGTTGGAGAAAAAATGACACGTCGTAAGGGAGGATTTACTTGAGTAAAGATGCAAGGGCAGGCGTATATACAACATAGGTTTGGATACTTTCTATAAACACATTTACCTATTGTTTAAACTCTTTACCAATCTGAGAACATTACATTTCAGTTCAAGTGTTCCATAAGACAGTTATGACCATATATCAAAATGCATACAATCTTCCTGACTAAAGAATGGTGGGTGGGTATAACTCATCTCATTTACTAGATAAACTAAGTACATTTGTACATGAGCAACCCTAAAGATTTTGGTTCACACATAAGGAAAAATAAGAAATGGATTGATAGAGAAAAGAGAAAAAGGGGGCTCATTGTACATAGATTTAAGATACATTTTGTGCTGTATTTAGGAAATTCTCCTATTGTGTTTTTTATTTTTATTTTCTTTGATAAATAAAGCACTTTATTAGAAAAGCATCAAGATGATGCAACAAATACAAAATGGAATCCCAAATGGGGAAACCCAAACTGAGCACTACCCAATTATATCATCTAGAAAATGCAAAAAAGCAAACAAATCAGGATCAAATGTTTTCTCCAACCAACTATACATAACTACAAGAAGCCAATCCTGTAACCAAGGAACACCATGATAAACCTCATGAAAAGTTAGTCTATTGCGCTCCAATCATACAAGCCACATCAAACAAAACGGCACCAACAACCACACCCGCCTCCATCGACGTCGAATCCGAGCACCCTGCCAAGCCCAAAGCATATCCAACACCCCTCCAAGTTGAACCCAAACAACCTCAAAAAGTGAGAAAATAAAACCCCACAGTCGCGAGGCAACCGAACAATGCAAGAACAAATGATCCATCAACTCCGCAGTGGCACAACACATACATCACCGATTCACTAACACATGCCCACGCCTAATCAAATTATCCAAAGTAAGATTCCGCTCCAAAGTAGTTGTCCACATAAAGAAAGCCACCTTAGACAAGACGCCCGTCACCCAAACACTCTTCCAAGGAAACATCCTACCACACTTCGCCACCAAACCCCCATAGAATGAAGAAACTGTGAACTGACCCTTAGCCCCCACCCCATTCCATACCATGACATCGGACCCACCCCAGTAAGACCCAAACCATACAAGAAACCCCACAACTCCACCAACTGAGACACCTCCCAATCTTGCACCTGTCGTCGCAACTGAATATCCCATACCACCACACCCCCTCCTCTCAAATAAGACACCACCGTAGCCTCCCAATCAGCTTCAATGGTGAAGATCAAAGGAAACCGGTATCTCCAATGAAACCTCTCCACTCCATCTACCCTTCCAAAACCTTACCCTCACCCCATCCCCCACCCTAAATCCTACCCACCTCCAAAACTCCACCCTCCCCAGCCAAATCCCTTTCCACAACCCACAACCATGGGAACCAATCACATCCTCAATAACCCAATCCCCCATACCCAAACCAAGCTTAGAAGCGATCACCCTTCGTCATAATCGATCTTGCTCCAAAGCAAAACGCCACAACCACTTTCCAAACAAGGCCTTATTGAAAGTCACCAACTGCCGAACCCCCAAGCCCCCTACTTGCTTAGATTGACAAATCCTCCCCTAATCAACCAAGTGATACATGAATTCGTCTCTGCCACTTCCCCATAGAAAGTCCTTTTGGAGCCTATCCAACCGCATTGCCACCGACACTGGAATAACATGGACGAACATAAAATAAGTCTAAATACTGCTCAAAACACTTTTGATTAGCGTCAATCTCCCTCCTTTCGAGAGATACTGCCTCTTCCAACCCGCCAAACGGCGCTAAACCCGCTCCACCACTCCATCACATACTCCTTGATGTAACTTGACTACTTTATTAATGTGATACATCATACAGATACACCTGTTTAAACAAACAAATATGCTCTGTTCTTGTCTGGCTTATATACCTTTGAATGTAATAAAACCCTTGGTCATCTGTTCTTGTACATATAGTTTTAATTCAAGAAATTTTGTTTCACATTCCAGATTATTCAATAAAAATACTCAATTGATTACATTCCAAAATTACAATTTGATGCGTGTATATGCATACCTGCATATGGCTTATAATTGATTCTTGAAAATCAATTTCGGTTTTGATAAACTTATAATGATCTATAAGCCCTAATGTGCCCTAATGTGATGTGTTTAATTTCATGCTATGTTACATGGACTCGAGTTCCAATATCAAGTGTGGGTGTGTGTATCCAAGCGTCAACCTTCATAAATTTCGATTTTAGGATCTTGGACGCGTATGGGTATGCGATGTGTCGTACACATATATTACATATTATATAATATTCTCGGATGAGGTGTTGTAAATTATGTAGAAATACTAGAAATTAAATAGGATTCAAGCAAAATATGAAATTTTTATATGGAATTCATGTGAGAGACAGACTATTGCTTTACTAGCAAATATGAGTTTCTTCTTCTTCATCTATTGTAACAAATTAAAGGGTCCGAGTGTCTAAATTGACATTTATTTGTTATTCTTTGTCTTGATTTTAATTTTGGTTTCTTATTTAAAATAGATGATGTTATGGAGAACACACCAAAGCCTTACTATTGTTGTTCATGCAACAAAAGTTATGAGCACATTCGTGGGTTTCAACCTCATAATGATAGGCGACACAAGGATAAGCATGTTGAATGTGGTATATGCCGCAACATGTTTTCTACGAAGGCCGCACAAGAGGATCGTCGGCGTAAGGAACATGACCATCACAAGTTACACAAACACTTCATCATGGCTTTATGTTTATGTATTTATTTGAACTCCATTGGGGTAAATGTGCTGAAAGGCTTTGTCTTCATCTTACAAAATTGTAAGATTAGTAAGGACATTTAAATTGATATGCACCATGGATCATCGTATCGTATTGGTTCAGATATTGAAGTAGTGGTATTACTTGCTTTGGTTTTGTTTGTTTGTTTGTTTGTTTGTTTTCTTTTTTACATTGTTACTAAAGGACATCCTTATACATGGTACAAATTTGTATACCCATTTGTTTGATTCCTCATTTTGTTTTGTAGTTTCCAAGTTTCTGGAATGATTAGCATAACTTTTGTTCTATACCTGTATGAATGAACTAGGATGTAAAGTAGGTTCTTTACTACCCTTTTTCTTGTTTTCTTTTTTTGGTTTTGACATATCCGTATCTGTCACTAAATGGAATCCAATTATGTTTATATCAACTGGGGAGGTTATGGAACAACTTCTTACCTGCCAGTGCGGCATTGGTGGCCTTGTCAGAATAAAATCTGCTCAATTGTGATCCCCATAACTGCCTACCTTGCTCTGTGACTTCTTATACTTCTAGCATATTATGTTGCCTTTGGCTATTCCATCCTAACCATCTAGACCAGAATCCCTATGTCTTTCCCTTTTATTTGCACCACCTTTTGTTCTATCATTTGATTTATTAATGTTTTGCATATTTTCCTCACATCTAATCTCATCTTGGAAGTCGTTTCACATGATGTTTGTCGCAGTTGAAAATTGAAATATTCAGAGTCTCCAAATTTCAAAAATTATTCTGCTTGCGTTGCTCTATGAGTTCTTATACTTTTAGCATATTCTGTTGTTTCATTAAAGCCTCTATTTTCTACAAAAATTATTTTCTTCACATTTCGCAGTTGTCCTTACTCTATTTTATGCTTGTCTACTGTCAACCCTTTATGATCCACGGTTCATATCAATTTAAATGTCCTTACTAATCCTACAATTTTGTAAGATGAAGACAAAGCCTTTCAGCACATTTACCCAATGGAGTTCAAATAAGTACATAAACATAAAACCATGATGAAGTGTTTGTGTAACCTGTGATGGCCATGCTCCTTATGCCGATGATCCTCTCGTGCGGCCTTCGTAAAAGACATGTTGTGGCATATACCACATTCAACATGCTTATCCTTGTGTCGCCTATGATTATGAGTTTGAAACCCACGAATGTGCTCATAACTTTTGTTGCACAAACAACAATAGTAAGGCTTTGGTGTGTTCTCCATAACATCATCTATTTCAAATAAGAAACCAAAATTAAAATCAAGACAAAGAAATAACAACTAAATGTCAATTTAGACACTCGGACCCCTTAATTTGTTATAATAGATAAAGAAGAAGAAACTCACATTTGCTAGTAAAGCAATAGTTTTAGTCTCTCACATGAATTCCATATAAAAATTTCATATTTTGCTTGAATCCTATTTAATTTCTAGTATTTCTACATAATTTACAACACCTCATCCGAGAATATTATATAATATGTAATATATACATGTATACAACACATCCCATACCCATATCCATCCAAGATCCTAAAATTGAAATTTATGAAGGTCGATGCTTGGATACACACACCCACACCCACACCCACACCGGATACTCGAACTCAAGTCCATGTAACATAGCATGAAATTAAACACATCACATTAGGGCACATTAAGGTTTATAGATCATTATAAGTTCATCAAAACCTAAATTGATTTTCAAGAATTAATTATAAGCTATATACAAGTATGCATATACACACATCAAATTGTAATTTTGGAATGTAATCAATTGAGTATTTTTATAAAATAATCTAGAACGTGAAACAAAATTTCTTGAATCAAAACTATATGTACAAGAACAGATGACCAAGGGTTTTATTACATTCAAAGGTATATAAAGTAGACAAGAACAGAGCGTACTGATGATGCAAGGACTATTTAAGATACATAGATTTACTGATGTAACTTGACCGCCGTACAGATACATATTTGTTTGTTTAAACAAGTGTTGCTCATCTACTATTCTTCCATGATGTAATGTGACCGCCATACAAATACACCTGTTTGAACAAACAAATATGAATGTGATAAGATTGTCAACATATATGCTTTTGAAACTTATGTGACAAGACAATTCAATAATTTAATTCAAGTCCAAAGTGCACAATATGACTTCATCGGCACTGAAGTTGGAACACAGTCAGAAACAGAATAGTGCATTGAAAAATTTATCAAGAAAGAAGCAGAAAGACAAGATGTTCCATAGGGGATGAATATCACACTTGGTAGTCAGCCAAGGCAGTCCATGTGTGTGAACCCTATATGCCGCTGAAGTTGCATTCAATTATGTACTTGAATCACTATTCAACCAATTTTTTTTATTTTTTATTTTTTTTAAAAAAAAGTTACGAAGAATATTATTAAGCATAGGCAAGAAAAGAGAAAGAGAACAAGGAGTCCTCAAACAAGAAGTTTCACAGCAACAACAAAAACAAAAAATAAACAAGGAACCCAAAAACTAGGAATGGCAAACAACAGCACAACCCCTAGAACTAGACACAAAACCAAACTTTTCTGTCAGATTGACAAAGAACAGTAAGGATTTGAAAGGGTTGGTGCTTAAATGACACATCAAAATGAAGGAGATTTTTTAGTAAAGATGCAAGGAAGAGCACAAATACTTGGATTTGAAAGGGTTGGAGAAAAAATGACACATCGTAAGGGAGGATATACTTGAGTAAAGATGCAAGGGCAGGCGTATATACAACATAGGTTTGGATACTTTCTACAAACACATTTACCTATTTTTTAAACTCTTTACCAATCCAAGAACATTACATTTTAGTTCAAGTGTTCTATAGCGATCCCGGGTTTACCCTTGTTGTACAGTGATCCGGACATGTGTCCGTGGATGTTAGTAGTTGATTATTATCTTGTTTACATCCTTTCTTACTTCGTATTTGAGTTATAGGATGTGTTGGGCAGGTTTGTTACAGGTTGGTTGAGTTTAGAAACCAAAACTAGTTGCCCAGATTTTGACCTGTCCGCTCGAGCGGGGAGTTTGACGCTCGAGCGGGGACCCTGTTGTTGCTTGTCCGCTCGAGCGGGGGTTTTGGCGCTCGAGCGGGGAATACACCCATACAGTATTTCCTATGTAGTGTTGGACGCTCGAGCGGGGGATTGGCCGCTCGAGCGGGAAGTTGTGATTGACGCTCGAGCGGGTAGTTGGGCGCTCGAGCGGGAAACCTGTCTGCAAAAGTGCTGGGAGTGTGCATCTGGCACTCGAGCAGGGGATTGGCCGTTCGAGCGGGAGTCTGTGAGTGCCGCTCGAGCGGGGGTTTGGCCGCTTGAGCGGGGCGACTGGGTTTAAGTTCCGAGTTTTAGCATTTTTAAATCACTTTTTCTTGTTCTTTCTCTCTCTTACTTTCCCAAACACAAATTTGAGAGCCTCTCTCTCTAAAACCGGCCCTTCTCTCTTAGATTTGATCTAGTAGGAGTTGTTTGCTCGCTTTTGGCCTTTACAAAAGTTGTGTTGATTGTCGAGGGGTATATTTTGATCCGAAAATTTCGAGTTTTGGAGCACGTTGAGTTTTGTCATCTCCTCCCTTGGGGCTCCGGATTTGAGGTAGGGATACCCTACTCTCTATGGATTTTGTCTTTAAATTTTAGTATTTTGAGATGTTGGGGTTGGTTTGGTAATTTTGTGAAAGTTTAGGGCTTTTGTGTAATTTTACAAAAGTTGGGGTTTAATTTATAATAAACCTAGATGCATGTTTGGCATAGAGAAATGGCATAAAATGTTGGAACATTGATGAAAATGGAACCTAAGGATTGTAATGTTAATTATGGAAAATACCTTAATTACATTGGTGGATTAATTTGTATAATTAATTGTGAGAAATGAGGAATTGAAGTGGAAATGTTGAGATTGGGAGTATGTGGGTTTAAAGGGTGTAGTTGAATTACTCATCACTCACCGAATTGAAATGTTGATATATTATCCATTTTGTGCATTTATTTTCTGTATAGAAATAACTGCTTTGAGCTATCGGTGGAAGATAGTCTTGATTGTTGTAGACAATGCATGATGATTAGGCAAACTAAAGCTAATCGATTGAATGTGTCATAGAGTATGACGGTGGACTGAATACATTAACTCTATGTATTGAATGGTTGTGTATAGTACCTTTGTGTTTATATGCATGATGTGTAGAGGAGGAGATGGGGGATGTACTCCGCGGTTTAGGGGAAGATGGGGGATGGACCTCTAAACCGGATAGTGTTGGGAGAAGATAGGGGATGAACTCCGTAGATACAGCTCATATGCTTGTCTAAAGAAGTGAAGATAGAGCTCATATGCTTATCTTTGTGAAGTGTAGATACAGCTCTTATGCTTGTCTAGTGAAGTGTGGATATAGCTTATATGCTTATCTGTGAATGTGGGATATAGTTTTTATACTTATCTATTGAGGTGGTGATAGAGCTAATATGCTTATCTATTGAAAAAGGGAAAATGAAAAGTAACTTGGACTCATAAGTCGTATGACTAAAATGTGATTTATGTGGATGTATCAGTGTTGGCCATCTATCAATTGCTAATCTTTTAGTCATTGTTCATGGTTGGTTTAGTGTATTTTTACTGGGCTGTGGCTCACCCTATATGGGAATATCATTTTCAGGTACAGGTAGCATGCCACCTCCAAGGACATAGCTTGGGAGGCTAGATGCGGACAGACTTTTGTTATTTAGTTCCTTTTGATGTATTACATGTATATTCAAGCCAAGGGCTTAATGTGTAAATGAGTTAGCACTCTCTTTTGGTCTAACCAAGTGTTAACTTGGAAAGCTGTAAGCCCGTAGGGCATTGTGCTTTTGTTGTTAACATGTAATACTTTTGTAATGAAACTCTGGTGAATAGAAAGATGTGGAACTTTTATATATCATTGCATGTCTATATTGATGGGTTTAATGTTATTATTTTGAGGGCGTTACATGTTCCATAAGACAGTTATGACCATATATTAGAAATGCAAACAATCTTCCTAACTAAAGAAGGGTGGGTGGGTATAACTCATCTCATTTACTAGATAAACTGAGTACATTTGTACATGAGCAACCCTAAGGTACTAAGATTTTTGTTCACACATAAGGAAAAATAAGAAATGGATTAATAGAGAAAAGAGAAAAATGAGGGCCCACTGTACATAGATTTAAGATACATTTTGTGCTGTATTCAGCAAATTCACCTATTATTTTTAAACTACTTTATTAATCCAAGAGCATTACATTAGCATTTATTTCTCTAGTTGCACCAGAAAGTTATGATCATATAGAAGAAACATATACAATAATCTTGATCAGCAACTATCTTAGCTAGAATAGCAAATGACATACTTCAGCTCCCTTTAGCCCACAAAAACACCATAACCAACAAAGCCAGCAGGAGTTAGTAATCTCCATTCAACTTACCTACAATCTCCACTAGAAACGGCCGAAGGGAAAGACTTGAGGACTATTTAATAAGACTAAAATTAAGTGCTAAAAAGTTAAGTGCTGAAGACTTTAATCTACTTAATTTGAAGAAGGAAAAAAAAAATCAATTAGTTGCATCTAAATTTAAGCACCAAACTTAGTTAAGCTATTTGACAAGTACAAGAAGCTCAAATTTGAAAATTGTTTTAAGCGTACAATTTTTCCATTATTATAGTTATTATTGGCATCATTTTAAAAATATTTTTGTACATACAATAAAAAAAATGTCATAGACCTAACACACAAAACAAAAACCAAAAACAAATTTTGTCACATGTACGTGACCATTGAATAGCATTAAGGCTACATGATAAACACACACCAAACTTAAGGAGCTCCATTGACCATGCCGGTGTGAGATGATGCTGCAATGGTGAGGAACCTGAAGGGGGTTTGTGGTGGTGCAGAAAATGGTTTATAGGACCTGACATTGCACTGGTAGGTGGACTTTCAAGAATAGATAGAACCATGTGCTTTTTTTAGGGGGAGGTGCCCTACCTAAAATTGTTGTAGATGCTAGGTCCAACCTGTGGTGGTGGTGAGCTTCCAGCTGAAGGAAAGTGGGGAACACCTTGCAATGTAGTTAATCCAAATGAGGGAGTCCATTACTAATAGGGCCAAAATATCTTTAAGGCAGTAAAAATGGTCATGTTGTCAAAGGAAAAGATCCAAATGGACGTGAACCTGGCGGTGGTGCCACTTGCCCCGAAGACAGGAAAGTGCCAGGACAGAACTGCTCATGGCAAATGGCAAAGATCCAGGAGGTGGAGGACTTGACCCAAAAGGCATTGGAGACTAAGTACCAAGAGGAGAAACATAGGGTCTATTAGAAGCTAAATTTGAGGGCAATTAGGCTTGTGGTGGACCACCAGGAGGGACTGAAGGCCTTGGAGCGATAGCAGGCGGGGGTGGACCAGGACGGGTCATTGGAGATGCCCCAGAAATGAAGTTGAAAGTGGAGCTGAAAAGAAAGGCGGGGTTGTTGCCCAAAAGGGGGACGAGGCCTAGGGCCAACAGAGGGGGTGTTTGTTTGGAGATTTTTTTAGCCAATTTATTGCTTCTAACTTTGGAGAAATTATTTTGAACTGTTTGGTTAAACTTATTTCAAACAGTTTCTGATTCTAACAATTTATTTTAACTCAAAAAAGTTAATTCTGAAAAGCTGCTCACCCCATGCTTCTGATTATCAATTTCTGCTATGGATATATTAATTTACGGTTATACTCTTAGATTTTTTATTTTTTATTTTATTAAAAATAGAAAAAGACCCAAATAGACTATAGATTATTATTATTATTTTTTATTAGAAATGTAGATAAGTAGTGAATAACAAAAAAATAAAAGTTAACTAAAAAAGGTACTTCACAGCTTATTTAACAAACACTACTCAGCAACTTAAATCTATAATCCAACAGCTACACCAAACAGATTAACAACTTCTAATTAGAGTCATAATTTATAATCTGTTTTAACAGGTACACAAAACGGGCCCAAAATTGGGCACTAATGTCGGTGGCCCAATAGGTCAATTTATTTTGAGGTTTTGAAAACCATTTGCACGAGAACTAGGATTGTAATTTGGTGGGGGCATTGTCTGGCCTAAAACCCCGTCTGTTTGTTTTGACGTAAAATATTTTTATTAAAATTTATTTATTCATATTTCGTTATTTGATTAAACAAAAAGCAAGTAAAAATATTTTTTAATTTTTACATCATTTTTCTAATAAATGACTTACCTTTAAAAATTTTGTAAGTTAATTTTTACAAAATTGATTCTCAATCACTACCTTTTCAACTCGTTTAGTCTTTTCAAATAAATATCTTAAGTCACTAACAAGTCATAAATGACACTATATTTAATCAAAATTTCTCTTTTAATCAATAAATTTTTTTTGTTTCAAGTGTGAACCAAACATCGAAAAACAAAAACAAAAATATTATTTCTGTCAATTTACAAGAAATATATTTTTTGTATAAAATATTTTACATCAAAATAAATGTAACCTAAAAATATTTTACGTCTTCTCTTTCTCTGTCTTAAACCTATCTTCCTCGTCTCTCTCTCTGAAACCTTAGTACACTCAATATGGATGCTTATCTTCAGTCCATTCACAGAGTAATTCCTCGGTTAAACATTCCTGTGGATGCTATGTCCATTAGTTCACTCGTATTGACCATTGTTGGTGGGATCTTATTTTTTTTCACCAAGTGTGGACATGCTTACCCGGAAGCAATGGCCGATTCATTCTCGACTGGTATTTTTTTCCACCTGTTTTGGTATAACTACTCTTGCTTGGCTCAATAGTATACTGGATATGCTCCATAATCTGGTTTATCTGGAAAAATCACAAGATTTTGAGAAGACATTGGCTCATTACATTTGGAAGAAATTACGTAGCTCAAGAAAATTTTCTTAGTAGCATTATTCTATATGCGGGCAATTTCTTGTTTTGTCAATTTACTGAACCAACCTTATGTGGAATATTTGTATTTATGCTCTTTTCTATTTCACTCTATTGTATACAAAAAACGGCAGAATTTACTACAGATTTGAACATCATCAGATTCTTATTGTCTGCGAGTTTGAACTCCGCTGTCATTACATACAAATTGAAATACTAGACTTGGATATTTGTTATCCTTTGTGTAGTCATTCTTGGTCTACAATATCAATTCCATCTATGTCAGGCTTGGTGTCACGGCCTTGGTTATTTCCAAGCTATCCGTATAGCACTTAGACTGTCATGACTCGAACCCGCCCCTATAGGTTAAAGACATAACCGGCCAGTAATCAAGAGATTACCTATGGCCTCAAACCAAACAAGACATATCTCATCAGAGTAAAAGGGGCCAGACGGAAACAAATTTAAAACTTTTGTCCATAGAGCTGTGCTTACATGGCACATCATAACAATCCATATTTATATACCTATTAATAACTCACATCAAAGGGATAATAACACAAAGTTCTATACATACACAGGATCATTCAAGTCTAAGTCAGTCAAACCCAAGATTTATATACAAAGGTAATCCGATGTTTTCGCCAATATAACAAAACTATATCAAAAGAACAAAAGAGACGAAGACAAGTCTCGTGCATGAGACGTTTGGGCTCACTCTCGAAAACCTTGACTGTTTCTCACATATTTCACCGAGGCTGGGTTTGGACGTCCCTTGGCTCACCTACATAGACATGAATGAGCGTGAGCGAAAGCCTAGTGAATAATATCAAATAAGGAAGATACATGAACAATCTTTGAAACAGTTACATCAGACGGCCTTGGGCCTAATTCATGTTTCTATTTAATGTATCAATCAACTAAAGTTCTAGACGTATCAAACGGCCTCGGGCCCAATTAACTCATACCCGACGGCCTTTGGCCCATCCATTCATGTCTAACGGCCTTTTGGGCCCAATCGTTCGTATCCAACGGCCTTTGGCCCACTCGTTCATACCAAACTATCATTCATGTCAGACGGCCTTTGGCCCAATCATTCATATGTCAGACTTTCATTCATGTCAGACTATCAATCGTGTCAGACAGCCTTCAGCCCAATCAATTGTATCCAACGGCCTTTGGCCCAATCATATGGAATAACAAATATTTGTCCCAAATTCAATGTAACAAACTTACAAGACTTATATGAAAGTAAGCAATTTGACAAATAACATACTTCAGATATCTTTGTTAAGATATTACTCACTGTGGTCTGCCAGTGGATTTGCCCTCATGCTTGACCCTACACATTTCATGAACATAATGGGTCACAAACGATTCATTCCGTTCTTAATTCATATATTCCTCTTAGGCTTCGTTCTTATCCTTTTAACTCATTTACAATGCTTAATGCATGCTTAAGAGCACTTAGAGATGGAAGAGAACGGAAAATAAAACTCAATTCAACTTTACAAAATTTCAGAAACAGGGTTCCCTGCTCGAGCTCAGGTTTCCCCGCTCAAGCGAACCCCCTTTGGTCTGCAAAAGTACTGGTTGCCTCATTTTTACGCTCGAGCGTGAATTCAGACGCTCGAGTTGAAAGTCACACTACATGGCTCCCCGCTCGAGCGTGAATGTCCCCGCTCGAGCGAACATCAATGTCTGCAAAAATTCTGGGAGCTCGCATTTCACGTTCGAGCGGCTCTTTCCCTGCTCGAGCGGACATGCCAAATTCTGGGTTTTCCAGAACTGTTCTTGAGGCTCAAACTTGTATTCAAACTCAAATAACTTGCATACCATGACTTATACTTCACATGCAAATCTTCTAACATGATACAAATGCTAGATTACAACATTATGAAGCTTAATTTCCATGAATTACTTACACACACACGATTCATATCAAACCCATCATCAATACTTCAATTTCATGCATCCAACACTCATGCTTCTATGAATTGCACTTGCGTGTGAACTACAACTTCCATTTTCAACTTAGATGATACAAATGATGATCAAAAGCATGAACTTTAACCACAATTCTACATGGATCATGTATTTCAAGCTCAATCATACAAATTGATGGCAATTTCCTACATGTATGTGTATATTGACTTCCAATTCATCAAAACCAACTCATTTTCATCATAATCATTCAATTCATGTTCTTGATCACCATTCAACTTTGAATTCACCAAGTTATAAACTAAAATCCATGAATTTACTCACCAAAGAGCTTCAAACACCAAAATTCTAGCTAATTCTTGAGTTAATCTTCAAGATTTCCAAGCTTCTTGCTCAAATCTTCAATTGCTTTCCCCCTCTCTCTCTCTAGCCGACCCTCTCTCTCTTTCCTTAGAGTAATCTCAGCCAAATTGAATAAAAAGAGAGGAGTTGAGTGTATAGTGCCCCTTTTTATAGACTCTCACTTAATCAAATTGATTAAGGTTAATAATAGTACTTAATTAATCGTTCTGAATCTAATTATTTTGACCCAAATCAATTTTCAATTAAATTTCACCGTAGGCTCTAAAAATTACGCTAATCACAATGGCGTAGTCAATTCCGGGTTCTGTGGCCGTTAAGGCCTTCAATTTAAATTCTAAAGCAGATAATCAAACAGATTTTCCTATGGTGAATAGATAGAAATTCAAAACCACATATATTCATATAAATGGCACTCAAAATCATATCAAACGCATAATCACATTCGTAATTAAAATTAATTAGCATAATACGAAGTAGGGTTATCACATAGACAATCACAAGTCTTACTTGGTGATGCTAAGTCAGCCTGACTCACAAGTTTGCAAGAAAGACAAGTAAGAAAACAAAGAGAGTTTGAGAGAATGTCTTTGTATTCACTTTAGAGGAACTTGCACAACTCTTGGATGATGGATGGAGCAAATGAGCACTTCTCCTATTTATAGGCATCTTAGGCCTTCTCTAGAATATTCCAAAACATACAAAAAAAGGGACTATGAAGAAGCTTCTCATAGAAGCTTTCCTTATCCTACAAAAGGGCTGTAGAATCCTCTCTAAAAATATCTATGCAAACATCTACCTCATTCTAGAAGTAGGTACAAGGGTTTTCTACCACCTTTATTTCTCTAGGAGGTTCTAGAAGCTTTTATTGCTTCCATTCCTCTAATCTTCATTTGAATGCTCTAGAACCTTTTCTTAGATCCTTCCACATACATTATAGAATTATGTACCATATTTTCATATTTTCTCAAGTCTTCTAGGAGCTTCCAGAATATTCCATTAGTCTCCCTTCCTTGAGACTTCCTTTTGGTAGGCAGTTTTGTGTAGGTAATTCGGTGGGACGTGACATTGGGCTCAAGCTATTGTTATCATCGACTCTGCCTCTGCCTCCGCCTCCGACACCTCCAACTCTGACTCCAACCTCTACCACGACTAACTCTATCCTCAGCTCAGCATTAGATTTGATTAGTTTTTAAATACTGCATTAGATACTTTATTAGTTTTTTTAATATTGGCCCATTTTGATGGTTGGACATATTATAAACACAATTGCAGTACCTTTGTGTTATTCTTTTTTCTTTTCCTACCTGCTTTTGAGTTTGGATAGCTAAATGGAGTAGCAACATATGGTCTTATCTGTTGGCTTCCCTTTAACTGTCTACTCATGTTGAAATATAGATGCCATGGAGGAACAATTTGAGATGTGGATTAGTTAAACATTAATTCTCCGTGGTTTTTATTTCACAACTGAACTACTTGTCATGAGAATCTATTATTATTTGGAAAATGATATGGTAAGAAAAGTTACGTCATTTTATGATGTGCACACATTTAACACAACACTTCTCCACAGAAGTGTCTTGCTTCTTGATGCTACAGGGTGGGAGCCAAAGCGTTTCATTGTGGTTCATGTTACCTTAAAGTCCAAAGCCCCATCTCGTGTCCTTGGTGCCACCAAAGGTTCCACCCCTTGGAATATTATACATCCTCCGGTTTTTTATCCTTTGATAGAAATTGATTCCAGGCTTGTTGTTGCTCTCTTTGATTTGCCGAGGGATGCTGATATTAGTGCATTGGTCCTTAGATTTGGTGGGGAATGTGAATTAGTCTGGTTGAATGACAAGAATGCATTAGCTGTTTTAGTGATCCAGTACGTGCAGCAATTGCTATGAAGTAACATTAAGTGAAATATTCCCGTTGATAGTAAATTGATTGTCACCACTATTTTACTTTTGTGGACACATACATACTTGATGCAGTCTGTCTAAGCTATTTCTTCAATAAGAAAAGATGTAAAAGATGGATATAATCTGAAATCAGTATAAAGATGTATCACCCAAATAATCTCTCTACTATGACCTTTGCATATTATTTATGTGTCCCTATTGTGTCTTGTTTTCCAAATAGAGTTGAAACTACGAATTTAAATACCATACGTTAGTTTGCTCATAATGTTCAATGACATGTTATATGATCAAATCTACACAAACAACAAACCTAAGTCTTTTAGTTTGTATTTGAAGCTATCTTCGAGAATATACTATGGAGGGATTTCTTGATACATATCATGTTGATCTAATAAAGTTTAACATAATAACATATTGTGGTCTTGGATTCAAATATTTCCATTTCCATTTGGTCCCTGTTTGCATTCTTTCTTCTCTTGGATGTTTGCATCTTCACATGCAAAACGAAGTTGCATTTTGCATGTCAGGTAGGGTAGGGGTGTTCGCGGCTCGGTTGCAGCTTGCGAACTTTCAATTTTCCATCCGTCCAAAACTGAAACTAGGTGGATTAGAGAAAATCAATCCGCAACCGTCCACTAGATTTGCAGGTGCAGATTGACAGATGGATGGGAATCGGTTTGGCGGTTTACATTTTATAGATTTTCAACATAATAAAACTTATCTAAAAGATTTAGGATAAACAGAATTAAGACAAAGTACATGGAGTGTAATTTTAGTAACCGTAACAATGGAAACAGTAGAGAAGTGAAGATTGAGAACCAATGGAAGTAGTAGTGAAGTTGTATGATACAGTGATGATAGATGGAAGTGTTAGGGGAAGGGGCAGACCTAAATTGCTATGGGCTAGTGTAGTGAATAGAGATATGAATCTCTTTATTTTGTTTGATAGAATCGAGTGAAGAAGAAGGATTCATGTAGCTGATCCCATTTAATGAGGCTTAAGGCATGGTTTGTTTTGGTTAGTAAAGTTGGTTTTAAGGCTAAAGATTACAATATGGCCAAACAATGTATTTCTATAAAGGGATACCATTATGTGAAAATCCTCTTTGCACTTAGGCTTTCTCAATATCTATTGGTTGGATTTCCCATCTCTCTCTCTCTCTCTCAACAATAAATTTGGTTTCAAGAATGCTTGAATTCTATGTGATTCTTAATTTGAGACTGGATGTTATGCAGGTGCTCTTGTTTAATTCTAGGTCTGGTGCTTCATGGTGAATTCTTGCCAGCATTTTTGTTTTGAAGGCAGATTCATTTTCTGGTATTGTCAATCATGCATCACTTTGGAGTATTATTTGGCATTTGGGAAGAAAAAATGGAAAGATGTCAACCAGTAAGTTTAATAGTCTGTACATCTCTGATTTTTTATAAGTATTTTTTTCCTCTCTGTTTCCTGCAATTACCATCTTTGGTTGAATGTCTCTTCACATGTTCTTTTTTTTTTTTTTTTAACAAGGTCTCTTCACATGTTCATATCACTTCTCTGTGACAGTTACTGTTACATAAGCACAAATGTTTCGATTCTATATTTATAAATATATTGCAATGAAATAATGTTTATATGTTATTCGAGGAATCTGTTTTGGAGTTGGTTGTACATTATCTCTTCTTGAACTTTTGATCTCTACTAGTCTTGAGCTTGGTTTGCTTACCATTCAAGTCTATCTCAAATGAGTTTCAATCAAATTGAAATCAGGTAAAGCTTACACATCCTAAACTAAACTCTCATATGAGAGTGTTGGAGTGATGGCATTGGACTACAAGCCCTTAGATGATAAGTATGTTTTTTAAAATAAATTATTTATTTTTTAAAGAGAAACACAATAAAATGAAAATAATTATTGGATCGATCTAATTTTTTATTTTTATTTTTATGAATGTACAAAATGAACTGTCTAGATCATCGAAACAAGACTAGTGATGGGTCACATAAGTTTCATGAGTCCTTCAAGTTCTCTGAAATTCAGATTTGAATGAACTTGTGAGAAGTCCAATCCAAATGGATACTAAAAAGGATATTTTAAAAATTAGTTTTGCCTAAAAATCATGCTATTGAATTAATTGATATAGTTCTCTGTTTTTAAATTCAACTATGTTCTAAATACGGAGGGTAGTTACCCGGACTGGATTTATCTATTAAAAAGTCTAATTCCAACTTTTAATGATAAATTTATTGTTGTAACTGTATAAATGAATAAAAAAAATTCAACTATTTACATTTCTCACATCATATTTCAATATAAATTAACATAAATAAATTATAAATAAATCAAAATTTATAAACAAAAGTCAAAATATTCCAATTATTTATTATTTATCAGTATGACTATCAGTACCAAACGATTTTTTCACAAATATAAAATGTATCTAAAAAGTCTAAAAAAAAATTTAATTATCAAAACAAGGGGCAAATAAGTTTTAAAAAAAGAAAAAAAAAATTCACTCAAGACTTGTGAGTAAATAATTTTACACGGACTTATTTTTTTTTATTAGGATAAATTACACTTACACCCCTTGAGATTTGAGTTTAATACATATCACTCTTGCCGTTTGAGAAATTATACTAACCCCCTTGTCATTGTAATTATTTAGACAGAATGAAAACATTGAACTCATGCACTTTTTTTTTTTCTTGCTTTGCTTTATTTCCTTTATTTATTTATTTATTCCTTTCCTTTCCTTTTTTATTTGTTTATTTTTTTATTTTTTTTTATTTTTAAGAATCAACTACCTAATGTCAGTTTATTTGGAGTAGAACAAGGGACAAACCTTAAGTCTGTGCACTAACTCCACAATGCACACACCATTTAAGTCAGGGAGTGCAACTACCATAGATTACCTATTATTATGATAGAATCATTTTATCAAATTGAGCAAACAAATCCTACTAGTAGAGTAGGGTCTAATGGTCATAATCCCATAAGTAACATCAAATTTGAATAAAAAATAAAAATTATCACACAGTGATACTTCTAAAAAATTATTCAATTTTAGGGTAAAAATTATGATTTTAATAATTAATATTTATAAAATTTATTATTTGTCTGCATTTTTTTAAAATTTAATCTAAATTAAAAATTTTCCAATCAAAAAATTGATTGAAAACTTGATTTGATATGGGATGTTGTAATGACTTCGTATCAAATTTAACTAGCAGTTTAGTGAAAAATTTAATGTCGTAATCATCCCTTAAATATTTCATTAAATTCTTTCTAAAAGTTTTAAATTTATCCCCAAAAACATTTTTCATCAAATCTGATGAAAAACTTATTTTTGTTTTGATTTGATGAAAATTTCGATAAAAACTTAATTTGATATAAGTTTATGTAACGCCCTACTTTTTATTACTCGAAATCATGACCAAATTCATTACTTAATTCAAGTTCAAAGATAACATGCGGAAATAAACTCTTTAGTCCCATGAGTAGAAATAAAAAACAATTCTCTCATCCGAATGCAAATTAAATACAACATGAGCATACTGAATAAAATGCCCAAAGGCTTACATCATTAAAGAATCAAGAGGAAGGGTGTAACCCTTTTACATATATGGCATTCCGCCAACACAAAAGAGGCCCCGTGGCCAACAAATAAGAAGATCCAAATCTTGTAGCACATCCTGCTTAACACCTGAAAAAGATTCAACAGCATGGGATGAACATATAGTCCAATAGGGATCTCAACATGGCCCTCAACAATAACAATTTACAGATAGCTATGATCATGAATGCTCAATCTCATACTAGAATAGTAATGTGGCAGTTTATACAAAATATACATAAGTATGAACTTTTCTCGAAAACAGTCATTTCATTCAACGCTATAAGCAATTCATCTTTCTTTTCTTTTCATTACCCCTTGTTCCCAAACTTTCATAACAATAACAACTTCTTAGAAAAACAATTTCTCTAAGCCCATTACCTTTCTCCCATTTTCCATACTTACAACAGATGTGCCCTTTTCAAAACATATTTTCAAAATACTCGATTTCCTTCACACTTTCCAAAATCTTGAAATGGCATTTTGGTTTGTTCCCAATACATTCATATCTATACATGCATGCCTTTAATAGAAAGGGAGATAACAAATCATCAACATGTATATAATCAACAAATGAGGCAACTCGGCCCTCCAAAACTATAACCTTCGCAATCCATGATATACTCAGTTACACTGAGACAATAACAATAAAACTCTGCTCTACCGGCTATATGCACAGTAAGCCAAGGATACAAGTCTCACAACAGTATGCCATTTTACCAGGCGCTAGCTGGAAGGGTGTGGTACCTTAGATTCTCAGCGCAGTCAGTTCTCCAGGCGCTAGCTGGAAGGTAACGGTACCTCTAATTATAAGCGCAGGGTATAACACCAATAATCACAATACAACAGAGTATAACCAACAAGTGTAATACATACACATAAACTATCAAGATACATAAGCAATGTGTTAAAGTATATGAACACATAGGTGCGTGTGGAGTACTTCCCCTATCTCCTCCCACACACTGGAGTACATCACCTATCTCCTCCCTAACAATTATACATATATAATGTATCATTGCACTTCATTACATACAATGTTCAATCAACACCGGTGTAATGCAAACACAACAATTCAATACAACAATGTCATCCTCCACCGATGACCAAGGACAAAACCTCTAGACGCATGTATTCAGTACACCTATTAGAAGACTCAACTATCATGAGATCTTAAACCCAACAACAATGCTAGTACGATAGGTAAAGGTAAAACCCCAAATGTGGGTATTCAACACTCAATGGCAGAATAGTTCAATTTCCATATTCATTTTCCCGAGACTCACATAGAGTTAACATTTCATTTTCCATTTTCAAGGTCAACTTTCATAAACTTTCCAAGTCAACATGTTACACCACTTATTCCCAAAAACACTTTTCCCATTCACAAAACCAATTCCATTCTTTTTATTTTACAAAAACAATTCCATGGATAATAAAGCCATAATCCAACTCGATTCAATACATTCATTTCAAAACAACCCCGAAGCCATAGTTAATCTGTTAAGCATTAACACATTCACCCAACTCATATTAACAATAGGGGCTTATAAACATTAATCAACTACCCTCCATTTTAATTTACCAAATCAAAACATAATTTAGGGCTTTTTCTTCTTTCCACAATAACATGCTAATTTACACTCCAATTAGCCCAAAGAACTATCAATGATAAAATAATCATTCTCAAACAACAAACCCTAGGTTCCCTCACATGGTTTTCAAAGAAATTCAACATGATATAATTTTCATGCAATACAAAACTACCACATGTCTATCTATAGACGGAGTATTGAAAAAGAACAAGGAGAATCCCTACCTCAAATGGAGAACCCAAGGGGAAGAAGAGCCAAACTCGGAAGTGCTTCAATCCCAAAGTTTTTCGGATCAAAACGAAGCCCTCAACAAGTTCCACACTTTTTAAAAGGTCCAATGATAGAAGATCACTCCTACTAGATCAAACCCTAGAGAGAAGTTGGAGTTTTAGAGTGAGGTGCTCTCCAATGGAGGTTTTGAAAAGTAAGAGAGAGAAAGAAAGTGT
Source organism: Camellia japonica (assembly GCA_030407325.1). NCBI lineage: Eukaryota > Viridiplantae > Streptophyta > Magnoliopsida > Ericales > Theaceae > Camellia > Camellia japonica. The sequence continues at coordinate 90,738,013 of JAPPVO010000010.1, read as the reverse complement.
GAAAAATGATTTAAAATCACCCAGCTGCCAACTGATATACAACTAGTCCGCTCGAGCAGAGAATAGGACGCTCGAGCGTCAAGCACAAAAACTGGACCCGCTCGAGCTCAAGAATACCCGCTCGAGCGCCAAGACACAACTGCAAAACACACCCGCTCGAGCGCAAAGGGAAACCCGCTCGAGCATAGATTACCCTCTTCCAGTATTTTTACAGACAATGAACACCCGCTCGAACGCAAAAAACAAACCTGCAATACATTTGTAGACGCACAAAATGCTGAAAGGATGCAAACTCCGCTCGAGCGCGAAGGGATCCGCTCAAGCGGATCACTAAAAACCTGGGCAACAAGAATTGGGACAAAAGTTCAACCAACCTATTCGAAACACGCCCAAGACAATTCTAAACTCAAATACAAAGAGTAAATGATGGAAATGAGAATAAGACAACAACACATCCGCGGAACCGAGTCCGGAATACAATAAACAATGAAGGGAAAATCGGGATCGCTATAGTTTAAGTGATGTATAAATATATAAAAATAATAAATAAATAAAAAAAAGTGGTCCCAAATTTTTTTCACTTTCTCTTTCCTTCCCATTTTTTTTTTTCAAGATTTCTCAGGTCTTTTTCTCATGTGTGGTCCCTTCCATCCCTCTCTCTCTCACTCTTCTCTCTTCTCTCTATCATTTATTTAACTATTCAAACTTGAATTTTAATTTGGTTCAGAAGATTCAACTTATTTAAATGTTTTTATGAATTTAAATAGTTTAAATTGATTTTGAATGGACTCTATTACAAATTATTTTGGAAATCATATTTACCGTCGACATAAATGTATTCTGATCAAGTGATTATCGATATCCGATCAATATAATTTTTTATAGGAATGATATATTCGACGAACTCTATACATTGAACGATTTGAATCATACACTACTCAAATTTATCACTAAAATGCAAGTTTAAAATGACTAAAAAAAAGTATTTTTTTTACCAATTATCAAATACATCATATTTTTTGAATTTTAAAAATAAAAAAATTACTAAAAAAATGCATTCATTAGAGTTATTACCTTTTTTTCTTTTTTGAGTCTCAATTGTGATATTAGTAGTCCAAGCAAACGTAACTCATCAACAACACCCTTAAATAAAGGGTAATGACTACATTGTTGTTGGTGCTTTCTTTGAAATATACATATAATAATTGCATGGAAAAGATGATAAAAGTGCAAATAATATGACATGTATGTACCCCACCCACCATGCTCTTCTTTAGTGCAATGAAGCATATTCAGTAATAACTCTAATGAACTTTGATGTAACCAAATTGATGAAAAACTTATTTTTGTCTTGATTTGATGAAAATTTCGATAAAACTTAATTTGATATAAGTTTAAGTGATGTATATATATATATATATATAAATAAATAATATAAAAGAAAAAGTGGTCCCAAAATTTTTTCACTTTCTCACTTTCTCACTTTCTCTTTCCTTCCCATTGTTTTTTCAAGATTTCTCAGGTCTCTTTCTCATGTGTGGTCCCTTCCATCCCTCTCCCTTTCTCTCACTCTTCTCTCTATCATTTATTTGACTATTCAAACTTGAATGTTAATTTGGTTAAGAAGATTCAACTTATTTAAATGTTTTTATGAATTTAAATAGTTTAAATTAATTTTGAATGGACTCCGTTACAAATTATTTTGAAAATTATATTTATTGTCGACAGAAATGTATTCTGATCAAGTGATTATCGATATCCAATCAATGTAATTTTTTATAAGAATGATATATTCGACGAATTCTACTCATTGAACAATAATTTGAATGATATCCTACTCAAATATATACTAAAATGCAAGTTTAAAATGACTAAAAAAAGTAATTTTTGTTTAACAATTATCAGATAAATCAGATTTTTTTTTAATTTTAAAAATAAAAAAATTACTAAAAAAAAAGCGTTCATTAGAGTAATTACTTTTTTGTTTTTTGAGTCTGCATTGTGATATAAGTAGTCCAAGTGAAGTAACTCTTCAACAACACCCATAAAATGAAGGGTAATTAATGACTACGTTGTTGTTGGTGCTTTGTTTGAAATATACATATAATAATTGCATGGAAAAGATGCTAAAAGTGCAAATAAGGTGACATGTATGTGCCCACTCACCTTGCTCTTCTTTAGTACAACGAAGCATATTCAATAATAACTCTAATGAACTTTGATGTAACCAAATGATTCGGAGATGATATTATTTTGTGATTTACTCTTGATCATATTTTTTGGTGGCTAAAATGTTAATGATATACTTAAGAATTTTTGGAAAGTCAATCTGAATTGAATTCCAGACACAATTATAGTAGATTACAAGTTGTAGGTGGAAGGCATGTGGTGGATGGTGCTTCATGGTTTGTGAGCGAGAATTGTCTTCGTGGCTCTCTCTCTCTAGAGCAGGGCCTTGGATTGGATTGTCAATTAAATGATTCTCATGTATATTTCGACATTTTATTTGGAGTGGTGCTATTAGTACCCCATGAATTATTTTGGACCCCCCCCCCCAATTTCTTTAGACCCCCATTTATAAATTTTGAAACCCTTGAAATTTTTTTTCCCCCTCCAAATAATACCAAAATTATCCTTGTGAAAACATTCCACCCATTGAATGCACAACCCCCCACACCCCAAAAAAACCCCACTTCCAAAAAAACTCTAACAAAACCCATGAAGAAGAAGAAGAAGAAGAGGCAATGTGATTACTGTCTCTGCTGCCTCATCTACCATTGTCACAATTGGTATGCTCTCTCTCTCTATATATATACACATAATTTCTTAGTTTTCTTATAATAATTTCTTATTTTGCCAAAAAATTATAATAACTGGTTTAGTTTTCTCAGTAAAATAGGTCTGAACCTATGAATAATGTTCGGTTATCGGTTCCCGAACAAATAAACAATGTTCGGGCCTGTGTTCCCGAATTTCGATCATATGTTCAGGAGTTCACTCGCAAAAAAATGATGAACAAATTTTTTTAGTTTTTCCATTTTTTTCAAAAACTTACCATTACAAGGTCAATTTCCTCTGAGCTAAGAACAACATCAAAGCTATGACCCTCCTCTAAACTTTTATTGTTGTGCTCCTCTCGTCTTATGGAGTTGTGGTTGTTAGAAAAACTTCCACTCATTGTCATTGCCGGTGAAGTGTAGGTAATCAAATGGTTGCCACCGTTACTGCTAGAATATTGCCACCAAAGGGTTTTCAAGGTTTTGAGGATGGGTAGGTTTTGAATGTGGGATTTGGGGAAGTTTGATGGGTGGTGATGGAGGTGGGTGCTCTCATAAACCCTAATTTATGATGTAGTGGGTATGTAGATTTAATTGTTAGATGGGGTGTTCCAAAATTAATAAACTCCTTTGTAGTAATTTTATTTGAAGTTATTAGTGTAATAAAAATAAAGTTAAAAATTTGGGGGTCCAAAATAATTTATGGGGTGTTAATAGTAGCACTCTTTATTTTATATTTGTTAGTATTAGATTTTAGGAAAATTCTTTGGTACATCTTCAAAATGTGATCTTTAATTATGACTATTGTAATATTAATTATGAACTGTGTAAATCATTTATAAAAAAATGAGTTTCATTCGATAATCGTAGCCACTTGATTTTATCATCTACGATTTTTTTTTATAATAAATAAATAAATAAATAAAAATTTAGATGGTAAGTATAATTTTAGAAATGAATTTTCTACTTTTTTGCACAATAATATAATAAACCATGTGATCATAATTATGTGGTCAATCTGAAATTTTAATATCAGTGAATTATATACAAGCACATACAATATTAACAGAATATATTTAAATAGAGTACGAGTCAAAATGGACAACTTACTATAGAGAAACCAACTCCTATTTATTAGGAAAAATACCAAATCTATTTGGACTAACAATAGCTTTAACTTTCTATAGCAATCCCACCTATTCCTTCCAACAAGAATAGAGTTAACTAGGTTTAAAAGTCATTATTATTAATTTTTTTTTTGGATGGGGGGTTCTCTTGGCTGATGTCTTGTGCCATCTATTATTGTACAAGAATATATACTTTCTTGATGTTTGGTTATGTTGTTTAATATATATGATATAACTTTCACTCAAAAAAAAAAAGTTTCTAGCATTTTATCCATGGTATGTATGGGTTTTAGAAATTTAATTTTACATAAATGTTATTGTTTTTTTTTATATAAACTAGTGGTTGAGCACGTACGTTGCACATATTGTTGGAACAATCTTCTGTGTAGAGAAAAGAAACTTGAAATAAGAAAAATAAAACATTTATAGTAATATTCTTGTACTAGTAAGTTAGAACAAAAACTTTTAATCAAGTCGAGTGTGTGACACTTTGTCCTTAAGACAGATTCGCCGCTGCACAAGTGCTTACGGGTTATTAGCGTCTATCTCTCAAGATACAATGATCAGAAAACACAGATTATAGCAGCACTACAAATAATCTGCTAGGTGAATCAAACCTATGTTCTGCAACTCTCTAAAATCTCTATGAACTAATATGAAGAATATAAAAAGAATGCTTGAAATTTGAGAATGTGGAATGAATCAAATTGGAATGGCATGAAGAAGAGACATGACCCTTCCTTTAAAATAAAGAGACACCATGAAAGGGTTGCACCCTTTCATTCAAATGGAGGGTTGACCCTTTGTAACGCCCTCAAAATAAACCCATAATATATACAATATTAACATGCATTGTCAAAAGAAAATAAAATATTATTCCATTCATCAGAGTATTCTTAAAAGAAAAACATTACATGTAACATCAAACGTAAATGCCCTATGGGCTTACATCTTTCCAAGCCAACACTTGGACACAAAATGTGAGTACTAACTCAACTACAAATTAAGCCCTTGGCTTGAGTGTTTACATGTAATATCAAATAAAATAAATAACAACTAAACTAAACAGAGTCTTCAACTCCTACTCCTTCCAAGCTAAGTCCTTGGAGGTAGCATATCACCTGAACCTGAAAATGATGTTCCCATATAGGGTGAGCCACAGCCCAGTAGAAATATACTAAACCAAATATAAGCATTGAATAAAGCAATAGCATTTAATAGATGGTTAACACAAATATCCATTTCATCAACATACAGTTTCATGACATGTTTCACTTTCCATTTATATCAAATGTGGCTCAGAACCTGGCCAAACTATAACAGTGAATTAAATATCACATTAATGTTACTTCCAATATCAACAAAACAAATGAGACTAAGGCTCAAGCCAAAACACTTCCATACTTCCAAATTGATACACATTTTAGTGCTGTATCAACAACATGTAAAAACACTTCAAATCAATAAGCACACATATAGTGATGCTAATGGAGTCCATCCCCTATCTCCTCCCAAACAAAATTCGGTTTAGAGGTCCATCCCCTATCTTCCCCTAAACCGTGGAGTACATCCCCTATCTCCTCCCAAACAAAATGCATATGCAACACACAATCAATACACATAATTTCTGTATTAATTCAACAGTCAAAATCAATGACTTAACCAATGTGATTAGTTTCAGTTTTCCCTAATCCACATGCAAGGTCTACAACAATCACGACTATCCTCCACCGATAGCCCAAAACAGTTATTTCTAAACAGGAAATAAATGTATCAACAAATGTAAATTTAACATTTTCATAGGTGAGTAATTAAACTAACCAACTACACCATTAAATCACTAAATTTCCCAATTTCATGAATTAAACTCAATTCCACATTTTTCCCTAAATTAATTATAAAAATTAATTTATTAAACAACTAGGATTTTTTCCAAAATTACCAAATAACCCCCAACATATCAAACTACCAAAGCTTAGAACAAAACTTATAATATGGAGTAGGAAATCCCTACCTCGAAGCGAAGAACTCGAATGGAGAAGATGACGAAAATCCACAGTGCTCCAAACCCAAGATTGTTCAGATTAAAAGGAAGCCCTCGACTCACTCTATCCTTTTAATAAAGAGCCTAGGGTAGAAACACCCTAAAAATAGATGAAACCTAAGAGAGAAGTGAGTGGAGGAGAGAAAACTCGAAACTAGGGTTTTAGGATAAAAAAGAATGTGAAAAAACGTTTTAAAAACTGCTGGCGTATTTATACCCGACAGGCTCGCTCGAGCGAAGGATTGGTCGCTCGAGCGACCAGACACAAAAATGACTCGCTCGAGCGAAGAAAGTCTCGCTCGAGCCAAGAATACAATGCTTCAGGTCTGCAACCCAGAAGCACGCTCCGGCGACAGAATGCTCGCACGAGCGAAGAACTCGAAACTCGCTCGAGCGAAGGAAAGCTCGCTCGAGCCAACAAATACAGCTCTCAGGTCTATACTAGACGCAATCGGTCGCTCGAGCGAAAAAACCCTGGCTCGAGCGAAGGACCAAAATCAAGAGCTTGCTCGAGCGACAAACTCCTCGCTCGAGCGAAGGTCCAAAAATCTGGACAGCAACACTTGGTTTCTAAACCCAACCCACCTGTAACAAACCTGCCCAATACATCCTATAACTCAAGAATAAGGAATTTAAAGGACAGCAACAGTAATAATATAACAACGGAATCTACGGAACATAAGTCCAGATACAACAACCGAATGGGAAAAGACCGGGGTCGCTATAACCTCCCCCCCTTAAGGAATTTCGTTTCCGAAATTAAGCATAAGTTTTCAAAAACAGGTTTTTCTCAATTCCCAACAATATTATATTACAATAATAAACAACTTGACCAAATACCGGTCATTTCATCTCTTATCAAGAGGCATCTCACAATAAGTAAAACAATATATATTTTAACTTGCATTATCAACATGCATTTCTTTCAATTTCAACAGTTTTCAATATACATGATTCCCATTTCCATATCATATTCAATTTCATGACATAACTCCAATTGTACTACATATTCAACATATGCAATGTTACCATAAACTTCCATTATGAGGCAAGTTTCAAATTACTTCCATTAAACCAAAACATTCACAATGTTTACAACTTAAGACATATATATAATGTTCTTAAAGTTCATTAAAATTACAAAATTTCAATACATGATTACACATCAACAAAACAAGTCCGGATATTTCTCGCGAACTTCCAACTCACGTTCCCAAGTGGCTTCCTCCACCCCGTGATGTTTCCACAAAACCTTTACCAAAGGGATGGTCTTGCCTCGCAAAACTTGATCCCGCCTATCCAAGACCCGAACCGGTCTCTCCTCATACGAGACATCCTCGTCAACCACTAAATCGGTCCAATCCAACACATGTGATGGATCCGGCTCATACTTCCGAAGCATACTCACATGAAACATGTCATGAACTCCGAATAACTGCGGTGGCAAAGCTAAACGATAGGCAGCCTCGCCAATCCTCTCAAGGATCTCAAAAGGACCAATAAACCGAGGGGACAACTTCCCGCTCTTCCCAAACCTCATCAATCCCCGCCTAGGTGATATTTTCAGAAAGACATGGTCACCCACCTCAAACACCAAAGGTCTCCTCCTACAGTCGGCATAAGATTTCTGGCGACTCTGGGCTGTAACAAGCCTCCTACGGATAAGCTCAACTTTTCCCATCGTTTCCCTCACCAACTCCGGACCCAACAAAGGTGCATCACCCACCTCGGCCCAACAAACTGGAGACCTACACGGTCGGCCATACAAGGTCTCAAACGGTGCCATACCGATACTAGACTGGAAACTGTTGTTGTAGGCAAACTCCACCAAAGGCAAGTGCCTCTCCCACGACCCACAGAAATTAAGAACACAACCCCGAAGCATATCCTCAAGGATCTGAATAGTACGCTCGGACTGTCCGTCAGTCTGAGGATGATAAGCCGTGCTAAAGGTCAACTTAGTGCCTAAGGCACTCTGCAAACTTTGCCATAACCTAGCAGTAAAACGAGGATCTCTATCTGAGACGATCGTTACTGGGACCCCGTGCAACCTCACTATGTCCCGAACGTACAAGTCGGCAAGATGATCTACCGAATCTCTCACGCGCATAGGAATGAAATGCGCCGACTTAGTCAACCGGTCTACAACCACCCAAATAGCATCACTACCCCGCTGAGTCCTCGGAAGACCTACAACGAAGTCCATAGTGACATGCTCCCACTTCCACTCGGCAATAGGTAAGGGTTGCAACAAACTCGCTGGCCTCTGATGCTCGGCCTTCACTTGCTGACAAGTAAGTGTAGACGCGCCCTTGGGCTTCACTCTACAGTTCGGACTCCCCTTTGTGTCATGGTTCGTAATCTGAACCAAAGAGTCCAAATCCGGCAAATCGTTTGAGAAAACAGATTTTTGAGAAAGAAGTGCCAAACATGGACTGCTTTGCCAGATTACAGAGTCGCCACCTAAATATTTTAAAATGGGAAATTTAGGAAACCCTGACTCGGTGCCGAAGGCCATATGTCCGTCATCACCAAAGTGATCTTGGCTCGGGAGCTTGGGTACGATCGGGGAAGGTCAGCTATGAGCACCCCCTTTCGCCCGGTCCGAAGACCGGCCTCTACTAACCGTGATATCCGATTTTGAAAACATTATGCATTCTTATTCCAATTATTAGCCTAGAATTACTATGTTATGCGCACAGCAAACAAGTATGGACTAGATCGCCTAATTTGGAAACAAACATTGCATATCCGTTCGTTTTGAAAATGCTTTGGAATTTGCTACTCGCAAGTAGGCTAAAACACGGATTTCAATGAGTTTTCCCAACTCAAGCAATCCAACCTCCACCCACAGGCATTCAAACATTTTATCTCACATAAGCACTTAGCCGCATGGTAAGCATACTATCATGGCAACATTCACACGCATGCGATATGCTAAAGCGTAAAATACTTACATCGTACTCCGAGCCAAAACAGAAGCTTATCAGAAATCCATGCATGGACCTAAGCATACTGAAATGTCTAATGCAACACATGCAAAGTTGTAATCTAGACAGGCTCGGCTATCCTAGACATGGCATGTGAAATGCTACAACTATCACGTATTCAATTTGGAATTGAAAGTACGATGCAGTTTGTATGATGTGCCGAGCCCAGTGCATGTCAACAAATGCATGGATGCACGCATGCATTGCATAAGGTATGCTAAAATAAATATGCCCTAATCTACCATCATAAGCAGGTAAATAAAAGGGAAGAAAGAAGTGGGGGTTGGAAGACATACACCCACTCACCCACACTTATTACAAGCACGCCCTCACTCGGAGGGACCGAATAATAATACAGATAATTAACTACTCAGGCTAATTAAATATTACAAATTTCACTAAATTAATCAAATAAATTAATTAATCTAATTAAAGCATTAAAGAGACAACTAAGGCAAGCATACAAGCACACCAAAGGGACTGAAATAGCATTTTGAATGGTTCCAAACCATCGAAATGAGGTAAGCAACACATGCTACACATGCATGCTCAAAGGCTAGCAAGCCTAAAATGCAAAGGGGCTATATAATGCATGCCAAGATCAACCCAAATGACTATGGACAGAGCTAAAACATGACAAAATAAGCACAAAACATTCACAAATCTAAGCCTAAAGTATGCTCAAATTAGGGCTAACAACCTATGGCATGTTAAGGCAATACAAGGCATTACATGGCAACTATGCTAAGCATGCATAAGGGACCAAAACCAACTTAAAATCATGTTATATCATGGCAATATAAGCATGAAAAACAAACCAAACATGCTCAACACACACTTAAGCACAAGCTCCCTCAAGAAGCCAAATCTTGCCCTTTTCAAGGACATCAAGGAGAGGGGGTGGCCCTCCCCTTTTGGAGACTTCAAGGCACCATCTCCACCACTGAAATCCCTCAAGATTTCAGTGGTGGAGAGGCCCAAGCACCAAAGTCTCGGATCTCTCACAAAATAGCACAAAAAAGGGCCTTTTCAAGGCCTAAGGGTGGTCAAACCTACCCAAACCACCAAACACTCTTAATAAACAATAAAGAGGCTTAAAAAATAGAACTTTTATGTGTTAGTCACTAAGCACAAAAAAAGTTCTAAACTAGGTAAAAACAAGGTGCAAAAATGGGGTAAAAAGAGAGTTAGTGTCTTACCCTTGGAACCTCTTCAACAAAGATGATGTGTTGGCTTCCTTGAGCACCAAACCAGCTTCAAAGCTTCACAACAGACCTCTGGACCTTCAAGAACCCAAGGAATGTGAAACACTAGGTGTTGGTGAGTAAAAGTGTGACACTAACACCTAGTGTACAAAACAAGAGGGAAGAAGAGAGATAGGAGGTGTATCTATCCTAACCCTAAGAACCAGAGCTTGGTCTGTCTAAAATGTCTAAAATTTTGTAACCCTAAGCCAAGAAGAGGAGTGGTCCTCTTATAGGCAAGCAAAGCTTGCAAAGCTTACAAGCTAAGCTAACTAAGAGGGTCATCCCTCCATACATGTGTATGGAGGGGAACCAAAACTATACAGCTGTCTGAAAATATCTCAAAAAGCAACTGCACAGTGTCCGGCCGGCAAAGAGTGTCATTTTGACAAAACTTAGTGCCGGTCGGCACAAAAGAGTGCCGGTCGGCACAATAAAGTGCCGATGGCAACACCAGCCAGCCGGTGGCCTCTAGCCACAGCCGGTGGTATGTGGGGATGCCTCACAAAGCATTCACTGCCCTTCCAAGGCAAAACACAAGTGTTTGGTGCAAAACCAGACACAAGATGGTCGAGTTCGGAAGTCCTGAGGCAAGGCGCGCGAGCCGAGAACTCCGGGAACTCCAAACGAACACAAACATGGATAATCACCGAGTGTTCCAGCGGTGACGTCCAGGTCTTGAGGACGGTCAAAAATGGGGTGTCTACAGTTGCCCCTCTTTGACAGAACTCGAAAGTCATAACAATGACGGGAGTGAATGTCAAAGCCCAGAGACGACCTATTTTTGACAAGGCCGAAGACTTGGACAAACATACAAAGCGCAAATGGTTGAACTCGCAAGCTGCCTACGTATCCCTTTAGGAATCAAACCAGCGTAGTTCAGGCACAGGCATACAAGCCGCAGATAAGGTATGCGCCCGTAGGCGGGGCAAGATGCAACTGACGATGCAAAAGGCCGAGCATAACTTATGATCATGCAAAGAAAGCTGTAACGAAGCACACATGCGACAGTTATAAGCTAGCATACGCCAAACTACACTACAATGCAGAAAGGATGTAGAGAATTATACAATTCTCGATACGTCTCACTCGGAGGATACAATACCTGTGCGGCTCGTCCGGTTGCACCAGCCTCAAATGAGCCGTACATACAATAGCGTGCCTGCAAAGAAAGCAAACTTAACAGGTACAATATTGTTAGCAATATGCATGATAATGCAAATGATGAATGCAAAATGACATGCAAAATATACAAAACTATGTATAAAAAAGTGCAAATGATAATGCAATGCAATTGAAACTATATGCAATGCAAACTATATGCAAGGCAATTGAATCATGATTCAATCATGAGCGGTTCGGAACCACACGAATGTCAAATAGATTGATGGAGGTAACAAGTCCGTCTCCCATAGAACGATGTCTGATCTATGAGTACTTCGCACGGACACAAGAACAAGTATTGGGTGGAATGACATAAGTGGGGAAACGACCCGCTGAGGAGGGAATAATGATCCTAATGCCGGATGCAACAATTACACTACAATGCAATAGATATGGATACAATGGATATGGCACGCGGGCCGCGTCTAACACAGGAAATGTGCCGCAACCCTCAAACCAAGCTCATCAAGGAATAGGCGCGTACACAAAAACTGTGCTTCGACGTGAAAAGTAGGGGCACATACCAGACCAAGCTCAACCTGGAAAGGCGCAAGCCATGGATGGAAGTGATGCAATGGATGCATGCAATGGAATGGACATGGCACGCAGGCCAAACCGAATCTTGCCTAGGAAAGGCATGTACGCATACGAACCGCGTCTAACACAGGAGATGTGCCGCAACCCTCAAACCAAGCTCATCAAGGAATAGGCACGTACACAAAAACTGTGCTTCGACATGAAAAGTAGGGGCACATACCAGACCAAGCTCAACCTGGAAAGGCGCAAGCCATGGATGGAGGTGATGCAATGGATGCATGCAAACTAAAATGCACTAGAAATGGATATTTACAGAAAATGCATGACATATGCGCTATACTACAATGATATGCATGACATATGCATGTGTTTTTTTTTTTGAAATGCATGACATATGCAATATTTTACAATGATGCATGACAATGCATTATGATGCAACGACTACGGTTGCAACTTTCCCTATCTTACCAACAAGGCGATATACTAGGTTGGTTCAGTATCTAGAATTGAGGCGTAAACACGCCGCCTCAACCTATGGGGCTTCCATACGGATTTCAAGCCGAGGGTACACCCCCTGGGTATTTAAACCAGACTTTAGTCTCGGAAATTCCGAACCTTTGCGTTCTAGGCATAAGCCGTTCAAACTCTAGTTTTCACCGTCCCAGTTGGTCTTCTAGGAACTCACCGCAAACACAGACAGATGGCTTTACCAGACCACCGAAAGTCGTTCGGGCACGACAAACACCAAAGGAATTGCACCTTCAGAGGATTTAAGGTCTCCTAGACCGGGATGCAAAATGTATGCATTTGAAATGCACATGATGCATGATGTTTGAAATGCGCGCCAACGCACGGCTTTTGAGATGCATAACAATGCAAATGGACGGGTTTAAGGTCTCGCCAGACCGTGCGTGTTTTCGGTCCCGCCGGACCATGCGTGCACAGGACGGTGTGATGCGCAAAATAGCGCGATGCGTTTAGACAACGCGAGTGCACAAGACAGTGCTATATGATGCATGCCAAATGCGATGGGGTGCACCTTAATGCACCGAAGGTCTTGCACCTCCCGAGGATTTAAGGTCTCCTAGACCGTCGCGTGTTTTTGGTCCCGCCGGACCCCAGTGTGCTAAACGGTGCGCAACGCATGTGAGACACGCATGCCCATGCAAATGAGGCATGCACGTCGATGCGAATGAGAAATGACGTACGATGAGGTACACGTGCCCCAAAAGATGGAAAATGAAGTGCAATGAGGTACGCGTGCCTCAAAAGATGCAAGACAATGCAAAGGGGGTGCGCCAAACGGCGCGATGCGCAGAATAGCGCGAACGAAATGTAATGCACAAGATAGTGCGCTGCGCAAAATGGCGCGACGCGTTAGACAACGCGAGTGCACAAGATAGTGCGATATGATGCATGCCAAATGCGATGGGGTGCACCTTAATGCACCGAAGGTCTTGCACCTCCCGAGGATTTAAGGTCTCCTAGACCGTCGCGTGTTTTTGGTCCCGCCGGACCCCAGTGTGGGGCAACTGTGCGAATGTGACACGCGTGCCACAAGGGATGCAAAACAATGCAAGTGAGAATGAAATGAATCATGAGGCACGCATACCTCATTGGTGGAAAACGAAATGCGAAACGAGGCATGCGTACCTCGAGATACAATGAAATGCAAAATGAGGCACGCATACCTCATCAGACGGAAAAAGGAATGAAAAACGAGGCACGCGTACCTCGAAATGCGATGAAATGCAAGATGAGGCACGCATACCTCATCGGATGGAAAAAGGAATGCAAAACGAGGCACGCGTACCTCATCGGATGGAAAATGGAATGCAAAACGAGGCACGCGTACCTCGAAATGCGATGAAATGCAAGATGAGGCACGCATACCTCATCGGATGGAAAATGGAATGCAAAACGAGGCACGCGTACCTCGAAATGCGATGAAATGCAAGATGAGGCACGCATACCTCAATCGGATGGAAAATAATGCAAGTCGCAAGGACGTTGAGGCGGCGCGAGGCGGCGCACCGGAGAGTGTGATGAATGCGTGCAACACACACGGGGGAACTTTTAAATCTTATGAAAGACAAAAGGATACAAAAGGATACAGTCAATCGCTATGAATTTGTGCCACACACAGGAAGACACTGTGCTGAGGTCAAACGGAGGCCGGTTGAGCGTCGGAGACGCACTTTCTTGCACTTTCTTGAGCTATGAAGACCCAAAACCCCTCATCTAGCCTAAACAAGGCCTTGGAACACCACCGGCTGGTGGGGAGGTCACCGGCTGCCGCCGGCTGCTAAACTTATTCCACCGGCACAATAATGTGCCGACCGGCACAAAATAGTGCCGACCGGCACAAAATGCTGATCGGGGGCAGTTCTGCCATTTTGCCTCGGGCTTTATAAAATAGGGCTTCTTAAACCCTATTCTTCACTTCCTCTTCCGCCGGAAAACACACCCTCTCTCTCTCTAGAGCTTTGTTCTCTCACTTTTTCGCCGTTTCTTTGCATTCACGCGTGTTTTCTGTCGTTCGATTCGCGAAGTTCATCGCGTTTTCGGACATTCCAACCGATCGAAATTCATTTCGGTGTCTCCTTCGCTACTTTCGCCTTTTCGGGACTTATTCCCCTCAATTTTCTCTACATTTCCATGTATTTTCATCTCCCGACCTTCCCGGCTATAGCGACCCCGGTCTTTTCCCATTTGATTAGTGTATCCGGACTTATGTTCCGTAGATTATATTATCGTATTGTTGTTGTTGTTGTTCTTTAATTCTTCAGTTGTGAGTTAAGGAATATGTTGGACAGGTTAATTGCAGGTTGGTTGGGTTTAGAAACCAATAGTTGATGTCCAGTTTTTGGGTTGGTCGCTCGAGCGAGCTCTTCTTCGCTCGAGTGAGGTCTTTGATTTTGGTCCTTCGCTCGAGCCAGGGTCCCTTCGCTCGAGCGAGCTTTGCGTCCAGTGTATAGACCTGAGAGCAGTGTTTGTTGGCTCGAGCGAGCTTTCTTCGTCGAGCGAGCTGTTTTGCTTTTGGCTCGAGCGAGCTTCTCTTCGCTCGAGCGAGCTTTCTTGTGTCTGGTCGCTCGAGCGACCAGGTCTTCGCTCGAGCGAGCCTGTCCAGTATTTAAGTGTAACAGCGGGATTTTTAGGGCAGTTTTTCATTCTTTTTGATCTCAAACCCTAAAGTCCGACCTTTCTTCTTCTCTAAACACCTTTTCTCCTAGGTTTGATCTAGTTAGGTGTGTTCCCACCCTAGTTCTTTTACAAATAAGATAGAGGAGAGTGAGGGCGTTCCATTTAATCTGAGAGTTGTCAGTTTGGAGCACTTTGGAGTTTCGAGCATCTTCTTCATCATCATCTTTTTGGGTTATTTCTTCGAGGTAGGGATTTCCTACTCCATTTATATGTTTTAATCCTAAGTGTTGGTATTTTGGTATGTGGGGGTAGTTTGGTAATTTTGGAAGAAACCTTAGGTTTTGGTTTAGAAATTTGTATAATTAATTTAAAGGAATAATGTGGAATTGGTTTAATTCATGGAATTGGGAAATTTAATGAATTGATGATATATATTTGGGGTAGTTTAATTATTTACCTTTGGGAATGTTAAATTTACATTCATTGATATATTTATTTCTTGTTTAGAAATAATTTTGGGCTATCGGTGGAGGATAGCCATTGATTGTTGTAGACCTTGCATGCGGCTTAGGTATAACTGGAATTGAGTCAATTGTTGACTGTTGAGTTAATACAGAACATTTGTGTATTAATTATGTTGTATATGGCAATTGTGTGTTTCATTGCATATGCATTTGGTTTTGGAGGAGATAGGGGATGAACTCCACGGTTTAGGGGAAGATAGGGATGGACCTCTAAACCGGATTTATTGGGAGGAGATAGGGGATGGACTCCAGTAGCATCACTCTTAGGTGTGCTTATTGATTAATAGATTATATTTCTATTTATTGTTGATATGATACATCACTAAAATGGTATCAGTTGGGAAGTATGGAAGTGAATTGGTTTGATTGATACAATACCAACTTGGGTATTTGTTATGGTTAGGTCTAACTTGAATTGTTATTCCTGTTGAATTGGAAGTAATGGTAATAAAAGATGAAACCTGTTGAGTTATTTGGCCAGGTTCTGAGCCATAAGTGGAAAGTAAAATGTGCCATAGACAATGTGTCATAGGCAGTGTAGACATTCGTGTCATGAATATTGTAATTTGATTATAGTGTGTTAACCATGTATCAGATGCTAATACTTTAGTTAATTCTTATGCTTGGTTTAGTATTTCTCTACTGGGCTGTGGCTCACCCTATATGGGAACTTTATTTTTCAGGTTCAGGTGGTTCACTCCCTCCAAGGACTTAGCTTGTGAGGATTGGACTTGAAGATTTGTTTATCTATTTTTATTTGAATAATGTAATCTTTCAAGCCTAGGGCTTTATCTGTTTTTGAGTTAGAACTCAGTGAATTGTGTCCAAGTGTTGGCTTGACAAGATGTAAGCCCGTAGGGCATTTGCTATGGTATTTTATTCCGTAAGACTCTGATGATTGAAATAATAAAACGTTTTCTTTTATTAATGCATGATAATATTGTGTATTGTGGGTTTATTTTTGAGGGCGTTACACCGGCCATTTCCGGCTCGCTCGGAGTTGACTTTTTTCGGTTGACTTTTCACATTCTTGCTCAGTTTTCCTTTTCCGGCTATTTTTTCATCTCCATTGCCATGGCTGACGACATTCCACATGTCGGGACTCCCCCGGATCACGAGATAGATCCCGGGGTTGAGCTTCTCCCGTTGAGCGAGCGCCCATTTGATCCGGCGACCTACCGGCCGGCTATTCACATTCTACCACCCGATGGACTTCGCCACTTCCGCGGTTTCGACCGAGCGCTGGACCCGGAGCTTCTCCTGCGCGAGCCGACCTCGCACCTGTCCTTCGGCGCTTCCGAGGTAACATCTCTACTTTGTTTTATTTTCTGCAATGTAGAATTTTCTGTCGACTGCCGTAGCTAACTGCACCCGTTAACTGCTTAATTCTGACATGCCGTATATTGTAGTTGATTGTAGATAACTTCACAACTGATATCTGCTTAGGACCGCACACATGCACACACACTGCACTAGCCTGAATCACCCAAACACACGGCACACATTGCACTTTTGACATGAACTCACCAACACCCGGTGCTTATTTGAATCTGAAAACTCGCACGCATGCTAGACTTGCACTGAATCACACAAACACGCAGACGCATCACACATTGGTAATTCACTGAAACATACCGGGACCTGGCATCCGTTTGAACTTTGAAAAACACGCACACATGCTATGTTTACACTGATCCCATGGGAGTACTGACACATCACAGGCCGTAGTCCACCTACTGGTGCACTGAAACCTGACATTTGCTTGCATCTGAAAAACGTGCACACGTGCACCAAGTTTACACTGGACCACTCAAAACACACTGACGCATCACGCGCCGTAGTTTACTGTAAGCACACCGGTACCCGGTTTCTGTTTGAATCTGAAAGACTTGCACGCGCTAGATTTGTACTGACTTTAACTGTTTCTTCGAAACTGTACATTTCATATTGCTTTGCAACTATTTGCTTGAAAACAGGGAGATTCCCATGCCATCCGCGGGTATGGGAATGTCGCGGCTCGAGATTGGTACTTGGAGCTTCCCGAGGCGGTTCGACGCATCGTGGACGATGCGGGTTTCAGTTCCTTTTGCAGGGGACTTTCCAGGCTCTCCGCCTGCAGACCTCTCCTTGCCGCCTTGGCAGAGAGGTGGTGGGACACCACCGACTCTTTCCACCTATCCGCAGCGGGAGACATGACGATGACTCCCTACGACTTTTCGGTGCTCACCGGCATCGGGGTAGGGGGTGATCCGATCCCCTTCGACACCGACATGGACGAGTGGATCGCCGCTCAGATCTACTTGCTTGGTGAGGCGCCACCTCTAGCTCGTCCAGGCTTTGTCCGCTACTCCTGGTTTGAGGTGCAGTTCAGAGTGCAGCCTGCGTTGGTGGCGGCGGCTCCGATGACCGAGGCGGCTGTAGAGCAGTACGCACGCGGCTTTCTGATGTTTTTGTTAGGGACGACCCTCTTCGCCGACCGGGCGAACACCGTGCCTCTCTGCCTTCTCAGCGCACTGGTGGACGTCCGGGACCTCCTGCGATATGACTGGGGCGGCGCCGCTCTGGCCACCCTCTACGGCTACATGAGCTCAGTCTCTCGTGGCAGCGGGCAGTTGCTCGGGGCTACTGGCGGGCTTGGGAGGTATGTCTTCTTCTCTGCTTTATATTTCTGCTCTACATACTTTCTGTATTCTGTACTGTACACACTGTAGTCTGCTTTACATTTGCTGTATACTGTACACACGGCACACACATACTCTGCTTTACACTTGCTGTATACTGTACACACGGCACACACATACTCTGCTTTACACTGACTGTATACTGCACACTGCACACACATACTCTGCTTTTACATTGCACAACACACGGCTCTGCTATTTCTGCTTTTTATTCTGTATTCTGCTTTATCTGATAAATGCACTGGTATTTATCTTGCAGTTGTGGGTTTACGCCTACTTCCCTAGGCTCGCTCCTGTACCCGATGCAGAGACCCCTCTGGTCGTTCCTTTCTCACGCCGCTTCGACGGGAGGTGCGTGCGGAGGCCCCGGGAGACCTTCAGCTTCTTCCGCCGCTACTTTGACACCATCACCCCTGCCGAGGTATGTTTTACTTGCAGTTCATTTAAGCTTCGTCTTTTCACTGTATATTAGCAATAACAGTAGGTAACACACTGTATTTCAATTTCAGATCACCTGGCAGCCTTGGGCTCCACTGCCAGCCGTGGCGGGATCGGTTTGCTGGCGCCGTCGATACCTCGCGTTACCGGATTTTGCTGGAGGGCCCGGTCTGTCGGGCTTGGTACCTAGGCGAGCGCTTCTTGCGTCAGACCTTAGGGTTACCTGAGCAGATAGTCCCGGTACACCCTCCCGAGCATATGCGGGATACGGAGAGGTTCACCGCCGAGCAGATGGCGGACTACACCATCGGCTGGGAGGCAGACGGCTTCAGAGGCGAGGGCGATTACTCAGAGTACGTCCGGACCTTCATCATGCGGCCGCTGAGTGGTGGTCGCCGAGCTGAGAGAGAGAGACCTGCGGCGCCGGCGGCCGGAGCAGGAGTAGGAGGAGCGCCGAGGAGGGCTCGAGTTCGCGGCAGGGGCGGGGTTCAGAGGGGACGGGGGCCGGTTGGCCTGCTCTGCCCACTATGCTGACATACAGAGGGCAGGGTGGGGAGACCTTTCAGATCCCCTTTGCTCCTCCCCCGGCTGGTCATGAGTTAGCCGGTATTCCCAACTTGCCTCCGGTATGTATCACTTCATTTCGTATCTTGCATTGTCATTCCATTTCAGTTTATTCGATATTCCACAGAATACTGATGCATCTGATACTTTTGCAGGCATCCTCCGAGTACACCCGGCAGTCCGTGGAGTTGAATGCCTCCATGATGGGGATGCTGCAGCGGACCTTCGACATCTTGGCTCTTTACAGCATTCCGGTATGTCTTCTCTGACTGTTTCATACAATCTGATGTACTGCGCAAAACCTGATAACTGCTCACGGCACTCACACACTGTATTCATACACTGCATTCTGCACTGATAAACTGCTCACGGTGTTCACATACACTGTACTCATACACTGCATTCTGCACTGATTCATCTGTTCTCAGTATTCACATACACTGTACTCATACACTGCATTCTACACTGATTCACTGCTCACGGCATTCACATACACTGTACTCATACACTGCATTCTACACTGATTCACTGCTCAATATACTGATGCATTTGTCTTTTCATGCTGTTTCAGCCTCCCTTCCAGATTCCCCCGGTGGGTGGCGCTCCAGCTGGACCTCCCATTTCTACTCGGGATGGCAGAGCATATCCTCGTACCAGAGGGGGGCGCGTTCATGTCGGGAGTAGCTCGCGGGCTCCAGTTCCAGATGACGAGTCTGAGGAGGAGGCGGAGTCATCCGAGGAGGAGGCCGGGGCAGCTCGGGCTCGGGCTCGGATAGTGACACTTCTGGTGATGCTCCTGGACTTCTGCCCAGGAAGAGGGCGAGGACAGATCCCCCGGCGCGAGGCCATTGATGATGCTGATGACCCAGACTTTTGCTTTTTTTTTCTTATTTCTTTTCTTATTCTTTTCTCTTTTGTTGGTAGATAGAGTATTTTGTACTGCCGCAGGCAGATTTTGTTTCCAAAACTTATGTACTTGAAAAGATGATATGAAATGAAACAAACTTTTTGTCTAAAAAGTATTTACATTCGTGTATATTTCATACCCTGCACTGCATTGCATCATATTACACCTCAAATGTAAATGAATTGATTGTTGTCTGAAAATTGAGCATTTGCACTATGATAATCGGATAACCAACCAATTAACAGCAAACAACTCATACAAACCACTACTCAAACTGGACACACAACCCATACTCTGCTGGGGATTAGTCTGCATGCAGCCCATAACACAGCACTCGGTCCATTCTGCACACAGCAAACCCTGAACAAATAACCCAATCTGACAAGACGGATCACAAAACTGAAACGGTTGAAGTTGAAACTCACTCGGATGTCCCAAATTTCCTTTTCTTTCTCTTGCTTCGCACGAATGTAGAGAATGGCACAGCATCCTGAGCACAAACGATTAATCTTTGGAAAAGGGGTTTCACAACCGGGGTATCGAGCCTACAACTGAACACAGTGGAAAGGACTCAAGTGAAGAAAATAAAAGGCACACGACCTAAACACAACGAGATACACTCGGAAAAGACTCAAAGCTAAATTGAGACCGACAAATCAAAGGACACGACACACGGACGTGCTTGAAAACAAAAGACCTTGAGGAGCCAATTCCTACGGGCAGGTTTCCCACCCTTTCTGATTTGTGTGATTCTCACGCCACTCGGCCCTCAAGCTCGGTTTTTCTCTCAAAACCCTCTTGTTCACTTTTCTCTCGACTTACACCTCTCTATTCTTTATTCTCTCATTTTTCATCCCTCCCCAGGGTGATTGATGGATGAATAGGAAGCGGTGGATTCATGCCGAATACAGCTAGCTCACGGCTATTTCTTCTGATAGATAAAGTGCTTTCCTGGCAGGCGTGTTGATGACAAGGGAGAGACAGAACACCTGACTCAAACTGTGCCCCTAGTTCATTACTTTGACCATTTTTTGTTTTCTTTCTAAAACAGTTTTGATCAAAATGAACGTCAGATTAACATGCTTGTTCAATTTTTGATTTGAAAATCATGCGAATCAGGCTGTGCGCACTGAAAATTCTCCTTTTGGGTCCAAACATGGTCCTATTTTGAAAAATGAAATAGTTTTCGAGAAAATAAGTCAACTTCAGTGAAAATTTTCAAAAACTATTTTTGCAAACAGTGAACGCTCAACGAGCGTAGAACTTACCCTCGAGATATGCAACCTCGGATCGGAGGCAATGGGAAATTGCCCCTGGCTTAAAGGGGGATAAGGCAACGGAAAGTTGCCCCTAGTTTGGGCGGTAACTCAGGGCAACTTATGGCACTGTATGGCAACGGAAAGTTGCCCCTTGCTTGGATGATGCCGCGGCACATTGTAAGCCAGTCCTTGTTGATGACGATCGGACCCTCAGTCGCGGAGGAGCCGAAGACGGTTTGAATCAATATATGGACACAGTCACCTGGAAGGTGTTGGCGTTTGGGCTTAAGAGGAAGTTAATCACGTAGCTCCCGGTTGCTGTAATTGAGACTCTGGATTCGGAGGAGGCAAAGGTGATCAAAACCATGACATGGACTGGGACGCTATAGAAGCGTTGGGGGCTGGACTTCAAGATGAAGTTGCCTACGTATCCCAAACATGGGAATCAAGCCTTACGTAGTTCCGGTTAAGGTACACTCGGGTATTTTAACCTTCACTGTTTAGGCTCTAACTTTTGCCAAGGCGCCCAATGCGGGTTTTCGACCTTGCGAGCTATGTTTTTCTTCTCTTTTTTTTTCTTTTCTTTTTCTTTTCTTTTCATTCTTTTTTTTTTTGCTATTTTTGGTTCTTTTCTTTTTTTCTTCTTTTTTTTTGCTTCTTTTGTATTTTTCTTTTTTGTCTTTTCTTTTCTTTGCTCTAACTTTTGCCTGGACCGCCCTTCCGGGTTTTCGGCCCAGCGAGCCTCTCAAAGGGTAAAAGTGTAGCAAGCCCATGCCAAATGGTTTTTGAAATGGAAGCCCTCTGTATCCGGGAGAGCGGCTGTTGGGTTGATTTGCAGGAAAAGTCCATCACGGTTGCTTCTCGAGCTTTGCTTGGTGGGATCTGATCTCCCTGATCTGACTTTGAGGCCTCTTGCTCGAGGGCTGCTTCAAAATGGGCCACACAGGCGTTTCATGGCACTGTTGAATGTTCTGAACGGATTCCGGTTCACAACAGATAAATCGAATCTTGAGGCCGAGAGCGATCCTGGGCTACACAATCTCAAGAGCGATTCCACACAAGTCTTCGCGAGACTGCGCAAAATATTTTTTTTTGAAAGTTTTTAAGAAAGCGACAAATCGCTCGTGCTGAAGATAGTGTGGAACCAGTCTGGATCAGGCCAGGGTCCTTCTCAGTACTCACGCCGACAAGCATGATTCATTCATGAAAAGCTTAGCATGCGTTCCTTTTTCTCAAAATGATCAAAATTTTACAAAACCCGAGGAATTACTTCCTCTTCGTTTTCATCACCGCAGTGTTGAAAAGGGTTTTATGAAAAGCTTAGGTCATCATAACGATGTTAAGGCACAAGAGAGCAGGCGGTATGTGCTGTCGTTCCATTCACACCCTCTGGCGCGGCTAACTCGAATAGCAACAATACGACACATGATGGCCACGGCTGTTTCATTCAGATTTGTTGGCATAACTGGCTCCCTGACAGAAACAGACTCAAAAAGCAAAAACAACTGTTTATAAGATAAAACGGTGTTTGAGGCAACAACCCCGAAATCACCATGGTACTCTATACAAGAGGGACTGACTCATTACAATTAGACAGACCCTTAAGCAAAAGGAATGTCTCAAAACAATGAGACAGGCTCAAGACAAAACAGAAGACTGACTCGACACCCAAGTCAGAATTTACAGAAATTAATAGGTGCCCAAAAATGCGTGCCAAACGCCACATCCAAAAATGCGCCAAGCATTGCCCACAGGCGGTTCACCTTCTGATTACATACTCGCAGTATCTGTGTCCTCAAAATCCAAGAACTCCGTAGTGACTGACTTGGCCGAGGTGGGTGGGAGGATAACCTCGTTGTCAATCAGATCCTGCACCTCGTGACGGAGGCGAAAACAATTGTCAGTGGCATGGCCTGTCTGCTGATGGTACGCACAGTACAGAGAAGCATCATGTGCGGCAGGGAGATTCTTCGGTAGGGGCCGGGGCTCCAAGGGTTTGAGATGCCCCTTTTTGGCCAAAATCAACAGTGCCCTAGACAGAGGCATGTAAAGAGGGTGGAAGACCCTGTGCCCTCGGGGCAGATACTTCGGGGCCTGAGCACTCTTGCTAGATGCACTAGCGAACGGATCGGCGGGAGCGGCCTTGGATTTCTGATCCTTCCCGGATGCAAGGTTGGGAGCGGGAAGAACTGTTTTGGCATGACGGGGCCTATCCCGATTCTCTGATTGACTGGAACTGCCCTCAGGCGGAGTGGGGAAAGCACCCTCCACAGCTTTTGACATAACTGCGGATACCTGTTGCTTGTTCATTCCCTCGGCTTTCAAAGCCTCTACTGCCCACAGCAGTTGTTCGATAGGGTCGGCATCTGTCTTCATCTTGCCTTTATCTCTGGCCTCGGCCTGATCTAGAGTTTGGTTTGCTGCGTCGTTACCATAACTGGAGGTCATCTCCGGTTGGTTGAGTTCAATCACAATTCGTCCCAGTACGGGGGCTCCTGGGGTACAAAGCCTCCGACGTATGGTGCGGCTGGCGGCGAAACTGTCATTCCATAGGCGAGATCCGTCACGGATCTTTGAAGATCACCTATCATCCCCATTAGTTCAAATGTAGTGGGCTCGCGAGCCTGATATAGCTGAGGGGCCCAAACGGGTGCGCGGCCGGCGATCTGGGCGGATGCGGCATGTCAACGGTAGTCTCATCATGTAGGGTGATTCCTTGATCCAACGCGGCCGTCATGACCACGATTTCTTCTGAATTCTGCGTCATGCTAAGTCCTGCCGCAGCAAGGGAAGACACTAACTGTTCTGGATAGCTCTCTGAATCTCTGAACTGAAACGGAAAACAACAGTATTTCAGCCCCAGACAGATCAAGCACGGATGTAGCCGGACAACTGTACTCTACTACTGATCACTGTTCCCCAGAATCACTATTCAAAGCTGAACTGATACCCGCAGATACAACTGATTCTCAACAACTGTTACGGTGCCCTCGGGCCGGATACCCAAACTTGCAAACTGATATATGCGTTCCCTGCAGAGATACACTCTAAAAGCACATAGCAGTAAAGAGAGCCAATACACCCCTATGTTGGGGTAGGGTTTCCCTGTCCTATTTTGTCAGGAGCTAGGGTTTCACTACGCACACAGCGGTTTCAAACAACCTATACGGGTAAGCAACCTGTCCTAGTTTGGAATGGTCACTATGGATTCCGAATATGCACTAGGTCGAATGGTCAAAAAGGGTGCCCCGGTAAAACCGGGGTTTGTGTTCCCATACTGGCAGAGCCCGCAACCGGTCAGCCTTATGGACATGCCTTGACAAGACAAGCCTCCGGCAAACCGCTCAGGAATAGCAGATGGCCAACACGGTGTCCTAGGCGCACCAATGCAATGCAATGCAAAGAGACACATAAACGTAGTCAAAACAGGATATCACGAGTTCGAGTCAAGCTCTCTAAATCCCCAGCAGAGTCGCCAGAAACTGTAGCCCGCGGGCTCACTCTACAGCTCGGACTCCCTTTTGTGTGCGGTTCTAAATCTGAACCAAAGAGTCCAACTCTGGCAAATCGTTTTGAAAAAAACAGATTTTTGAAAAGTAGTGCCAAACATGGACTGCTTTGCCAGATTACAGAGTCGCCACCTAAATATTTTTAAAATGGGAAATTTAGGAAACCCTGACTCGGTGCCGAAGGCCACGTGTCCGTCATCACCAAATGTCTTGGCTCGGGAGCTTGGGTACGATCGGGGAAGGTCAGCTATGAGCACCCCCTTTCGCCCGGTCCGAAGACCGGCCTCTACTAACCGTGATATCCGATTTTGAAAACATTATGCTCTTATTCCTTATTAGCCTAGAATTACTATGTTATGCGCACAGCAAACAAGTATAGACTAGATTGCCTAATTTGGAAAAAACATTGCATATCCGTTGTTTTGAAAAACTTTGGTTTTGCTACTCGCAAGTAGGCTAAAATACGGATTTCAATGAGTTTTCCAACTCAGCAATCCAACCTCCACCCACAGGCATTCAAACATTTATCTCACATAAGCACTTAGCCGCATGGTAAGCATACTGTCATGGCAACATTCACACGCATGGTATGCTAAAGCGTAAAAACTTACATCGTACTCCGTGCCAAAACAAAAGTTATAGCAAACATGCATGACCTAGTTCATGTTAAGTGGCTAATGCAACACAGCAAGATCTAGAGTAGGCTCGGCTAACCCTAACATGGCATGTGAAATGCTACAACTATCACGTATTCAATTTGGAATTGAAATACGATGCAGTTTGTATGATGTACCGAGCCCGGTGCATGTAAACAAATGCATGAATGCACGCATGCATTGCATAAGGTATGCTAATTTAATGTGCCCTAATCTACCATCATAAGCAGGTAAATAAAAGGGAAGAAAGAAATGGGGTTGGAAGACATACACCCACTCACCACACTTATTACAAATGCCCTCACTCGGAGGGACCGAAAGAATATACAATAATTAACTACAAGCTAATTAAATATTACAAATCAACTAAATTAATTAAATAAATAATTAATCTAATTAAACAGTAAACGCCTCGGGATGAGGACCGGATGCAACACGCGCTCGGGACTGGCTCGGAACCGCACTGCCATGCACGGATTGCCTCTGTTTCCTCTGCTCTCCTCCTCAGAAAATTACCAAAGTCCCAGGAGTGCTTCTTAGGGGCACTGGAGATCACCACCGGCTGAGGAGATTAGCCACCGGCTGAAGGAGGAGGCCACCGGCACAAAATAAAGCCATCGGCTGTTGATTGACTGCCGGTCGGCACTAAATACTGCCGGCCGCACTGAATGCCTGCAGAACCTGCAACTCACAGCGAGCAGAGGACAAAACTATCATGGCAATGTTGATTCAAGCCATTTATGCACCAAACACACCCTTTATCATGTTTGTGACTCAAAGGGGCATGTGCCTCGATTCCCGGACCACCAATCACGCATTTCTATGCATGATGGCCCAAAGAACCGAGAATGCAACTTTGATTTCAAATGTATGCAAACCAAACAAACAAACAAGGGTGCTAAACCTCTATCATACTTCACTTCAAGAGGTCAAACATGCACAATGCAAATGCAACCCTAAGCATGTCAACTAGGCATACAACATGGACTATGCAATATGTTCATGCAAAGGGTTCAAGCAAGCATGCAAGATAAGCATGCAAACCAATAGAAAGATGGTCTTATAGATGAATTAGGCAACTCAAATAGTCCTAAAATCAGTGGCCAAAATGCTAAGTCAAGAGGGCCAAACACACATGCACACATGCACAAGTTAAGTTACCAACACTTAAGCACAATTAAGCAACTCTTAAACACATCTAAGAGGCACAGACATGGACTATTAGCATACATGGAAAGCTCTGAAATTCATGCAAAACATGGTGCCAAACCAACTAACAAAGCAAGCCAAACAAGGCATACAAATGGCTCAAGCATTAAGGCAAGCCCATGAGGCTTTGAGCCATACCTAGTACAACCACACATGGCAATACTTAAACACTTAAAAACAGAGTTTTAACCACGTAAAACTAAGCTAAAGGACCACCTAGATGGCATCTAGGTGAACATGAATTAAGAGGCAGCATTAAGGCCAAAACATGGAGCATTTAAACACCTGCTTTCAAAGCATTAAAGAGACAACTAAGGCAAGCATACAAGCACACCAAAGGGACTGAAATAGCATTTTGAATGGTTCCAAACCATGGAAAATGAGGTAAGCAACACATGCTACACATGCATGCTCAAAGGCTAGCAAGCCTAAAATGCAAAGGGGCTATATAATGCATGCCAAGATCAACCCAAATGACTATGGACAGAGCTAAAACATGACAAAATAAGCACAAAACATTCACAATCTAAGCCTAAAGCATGCTCAAATAGGGCTAAACAACCTATGGCATGTTAAGGCAATACAAGGCATTACATGGCAACTATGCTAAGCATGCATAAGGACCAAAACCAACTTAAAATCATGTATATCATGGCAATATAAGCATGAAAAACAAACCAAAAAATGCTCAACACCACACTTAAGCACAAGCTCCCTCAAGAAGCCAAATCTTGCCCTTTTCAAGGACATCAAGGAGAGGGGTGGCCCTCCCCTTTTGGAGACTTCAAGGCACCATCTCCACCACTGAAATCCCTCAAGATTTCAGTGGTGGAGAGGCCCAAGCACCAAAGTCTCGGATCTCTCACAAAATAGCACAAAAAAGGGCCTTTTCAAGGCCTAAGGGTGGTCAAACCTACCCAAACCACCAAACACTCTTAATAAACAATAAGAGGCTTAAAAAACAGAACTTTTATGTGTAGTCACTAAGCACAAAAAAAGTTCTAAACTAGTAAAATAAGGTGCAAAAATGGGGTAAAAAGAGAGTTAGTGTCTTACCCTTGGAGCCTCTTCAACAAAGATGATGTGTTGGCTTCCTTGAGCACCAAACCAGCTTCAAAGCTTCACAACAGACCTCTGGACCTTCAAGAACCCAAGGAAGGTGAAACACTAGTGTTGTGAGTAAAAGTGTGACACTAACACTAGTGTACAAAACAAGAGGGAAGAAGAGAGATAGGAGGTGTATCTATCCTAACCCTAAGAACCAGAGCTTGGTCTGTCTAAAATATCTAAAATTTTGTAACCCTAAGCCAAGAAGAGGAGTGGTCCTCTTATAGGCAAGCAAAGCTTGCAAAGCTTACAAGCTAAGCTAACTAAGAGGGTCATCCCTCCATACACGTGTATGGAGGGAACCAAACTATACAGCTGTCTAAAAATATCTCAAAAGCAACTGCACAGTGTCCGGCCGGCAAAGAGTGTCATTTTGACAAAACTTAGTGCCGGTCGGCACAAAAGGTGCCGTCGGCACAATAAAGTGCCGATGGCAACACCAGCCAGCCGGTGGCCTCTAGCCACAGCCGCGGTGGTATGTGGGGATGCCCTCACAAGCATTCCCTGCCCTTCCAAGGCAAAACCAAGTGTTTGGTGCAAACCAGACACAAGATGGTCGAGTTCGGAAGTCCTGAGGCAAGGCGCGAGCCGAGAACTCCGGGAACTCCAAACGAACACAAACATGGATAATCACCGAGTGTTCCAGCGGTGACGTCCAGGTCTTGAAGACGGTCAAAAATGGGGTGTCTACAGTAAGGCACTTAGACACGAAAGCTGCCACATCTCTCTTCATACCCCGCCACCAAAACTGGCGACCCAAGTCCCGATACATCTTAGTGCCTCCCGGATGTACCGCAAGACGTGAATGATGAAACTCTCGGAGTACCTCCTCTCGGCAAGACTCCGGCACAAATAGACGGTCTCGGTATCTCACACTCTGGTCGGGATACACCGTCAAACCCTTCTCAACCTTCCCATTGGAGATCTTCTCTCGGAGAGATTCCACCTCAAGGTCACCCCTCTGAGCCTCTAATACTCGAGTCACAAGTGTAGGCTGCGCAACAACAGAAAACAAGGCTGCAGCCTCAACGGATTCGCCCAGAAGCAAATCAAACTCCCCAAGTGCACCCAACATCTCCCACTCTCGGATGGCTATACTAGCTACGTCACCAACAGATTTCCTGCTAAGGGCATCGGCCACCACATTGGCCTTCCCCGGATGATAATGCAACTCGAAGTCATAATCCTCAATGAACTCCATCCACCTCCTCTGCCTCAAGTTCAAGTCTTTCTGTGTAAACAGATATTTCAGACTCTTATGATCCGAGAATACCTCGAACCTCTCACCGTAAAGATAATGCCTCCAAATCTTCAAGGCAAATATCACAGCTGCTAACTCTAGGTCATGGGTAGGGTAATTCTTCTCGTGTATTTTCAACTGACGTGAACCATAGGCTACCACTTTCCCCTCTTGCATCAACACACAACCCAACCCTCTCGTGAGGCATCACAATAGACTGCATAACCCAACCCTCTCTCCGGAATAATCAAGACTGGAGCGGTGGTCAGTCTAACTTTCAACTCCTGGAACGACTTTTCACAAGTCTCACTCCATACAAATTTGACTTTCCGAGTCAATCTAGTCAAAGGTGAAGCTAACCTGGAGAAATCCTTCACAAACCGTCGGTAGTACCCAGCTAATCCCAGAAAACTGCGGATCTCAAACACACTCTTTGGCTGTGCCCAATCTTGCACTGCCTCAATTTTGGATGTGTCAACAGACACCCCTTCCCCGGAAACCACATGGCCTAAGAACTTCACCTCCTCTAGCCAGAACTCACATTTCCCAAACTTAGCATAAAGCTTATGGGCTCTAAGTAACTCAAGCACCACTCTCAAGTGCTCCTCGTGCTCCTCCTCTGAAGGTGAATAGATAAGAATGTCGTCTACAAAGACTACTACAAAACGATCCAAGAATTCCCGGAATATCCGGTTCATCAAGTCCATAAACACTGCAGGTGCATTGGTGAGCCCAAATGGCATCACCAGAAACTCATAGTGGCCATACCGCGTACGGAATGCCGTCTTCGGAATATCCTCCTCCCTGACTCTCAACTGGTGGTAACCCGATCTCAAGTCTATCTTAGAGAAACAACGGGAACCCTTTAACTGATCGAACAGATCATCTATACGGGGCATAGGGTACTTATTCTTAACCGTAGCCCGATTCAACTTCCGGTAATCTATACAGAGTCTCAAAGCACCACCTTTCTTTTTAGCAAAGAGGGCCGGTGCTCCCCACGGTGAAACACTAGGACGAATATATCCTTTATCTAGCAACTCCTGGAGCTGAATCTTCAACTCAACTAACTCGGCTGGGGCAAAACGATAAGGTGCCATAGAAATCGGCGCCGTGCCGGGCACTAGATCAATAGAGAACTCAATCTCTCGATGCGGTGGCAACTAACAAGATCCTTGGGAAAGACGTCCGAGTACACAACAAACCACCCTTGCAACACAGTCTGGGTCTCATCACACTCACCACTCTCAAAGCTAGCAAGTAGACCACTAAGCTCACTCCTCCCTCGCGGATCATACCCCAGTGGCAAAAACTACCAACCCGGTCCCCAGAAAAGAAAAAACACTCCCGCTCACGGTAACAACAGTGACCTCTGGCGGTAGCAATCGATAACTGCCCGGTATGACGATAACCAGTCCATACCCAAAATAACATCAAAGCCTTCATGGGCATAACTACAAAAGGAAACGGAAGCCTATGATCGGCGACCTCTATCACAACCCCTAACACCTTGTTTCAAGATCAATTCACCCCCAAGAGGTGACACTACACAAATAGGAGATGCTAACTGTGCTAACTCCAAACTCCAAAACCGATGCAAATGCAGCAGACACAAAGGAATGAGATGCACCCGTATCAATCAAAACACTAGCAAACCGAATTGCAAAACATAAGGTACCTCTCACAACTGATGGAGCCGGTACAAGATCCTGCGCAGTAACAGCATACACACGCCCAGATGGTCTCTGATCAACCTGCTCACCCCTAGGAGCATAAGACTGCTGCACAGACTGGGACGATGAAGCCCCCTGATTGGCCCTCGAGGCCTAAACCGACTGAGCTGGCTGATGACTCTGAGTCTGTCTCAAACCAGATGCACCAGATGTGCCACTCAACTGCGGGCAATACCTCTTCATGTGCCCTGCCTGACCACACTGATAACACGAGAGCGACTGGCCTCTACCCTGACTCTGGCTCTGAGATCGAGCCGAAGATGACACTGCTCTCTGTCCTCCTCCCTTCTGCGGGCAAGCTGGAGACTTGTGGCCCAGCTGACCACATTTGAAACAGGTAATGTCTCCCTGGCTGCCTTTCCCCGAACTAGCACTCGCACAGGAAAAGTCGATCTAGAAAAGCTACCCTGAGACTGCTGAGGGTTAAAACCCTTCTGTCTCCTACCATCACTCTGTCCATCCTGACTCCTTGGAGCCTTTCTGCCCTTCCTCCTCTTCCTGCATCATGATCTCCGTATGGGCTGCAGCATCGACCAGACGCCCATAATCTCAATCATAGACCCTACAACTCTCAACTTGAGGCCGCGCCTCAACTTCTTCTCGAACTCAATACAACGGCGTTCCTCAGACGCCACCAACTCAGGTGCAAACCTGGACAAACTAGTGAATACGGCCTCAAACTCGGCACTGAAGAATGTTCTGCTTGAGCTGGCAGAACTGATCTCTCAACCTCTCCTTAACCGCTGGAGACAGGAACTTCTCCTAGAAAGCGTCAACAAAAGCCCTCCAAGTTCCTCCTATACGACTCTTAGTGAACTTCCACCATTGACCCCATCCCCCTTAAGCTGGAAAGATGCAAGGTCACCTTCAGTACCTCGTCTTCAATGCCTAGCATCTCAAACGTCTTCGTTGTCTGTTCGAGCCATTCATCTGCCTTAAGTGGCTCTTTAGGATCACCCAAAAATTCGTCCGGGTTAGACCGGAAGAACTCCCTCTTCAGAAAAGAAGGCCCTGCATCCCCAACATGAACCTGAGCCTGATTCTCAGCTCTGAGAATGCCTACTGACTCCCTGAATGCCCCTGCTATCTCTCGGGCCAAAGCGCCCATAGCCTGCTGGCCTACCGGCTCGGCACATTGGCCTGGCCAACTCCCTCCTGTACTGCCGGAATCTCATCGGTATAGGCATCTCCTGCCCACCACGCCTACCACGCCTACCACGTCCTCGTCCTCGTCCTGACATCCTAATAAAGGTAACAAAGACGTTAGCACAGTAATAAGTGTGCCAAAACTATAATACTTGCGTCCTAATGCATTGGACAACAATAATTCACTCCACGTAAGCACATAATCACAAAAGCACCAACGAATTTCATTCCCGGATAATGATAGTCCCGAGGCGTCACTAAAGTTCCAGTTGGAAACAACATTGATCAAGTGCCTTTCCAACAAGACTTCCAGAGACTCAAGGGTCCAATCAACATCCTAGAAACTACATTTCATACCCACATAGTCACATAAACATGTTATCATATAAGCATATAATAGTACACTCAGTCTCTATCAAACAAGACGAACCCATTGTGATACTAATTACTTCCCACGTACCCAAGGTATTCGAACCTGGTATGCTCTGATACCAAGTTGTAACGCCCTCAAAATAAACCCATAATATATACAATATTAACATGCATTGTCAAAAGAAAATAAAATATTATTCCATTCATCAGAGTATTCTTAAAAGAAAAACATTACATGTAACATCAAACGTAAATGCCCTATGGGCTTACATCTTTCCAAGCCAACACTTGGACACAAAATGTGAGTACTAACTCAACTACAAATTAAGCCATTGGCTTGAGTGTTTACATGTAATATCAAATAAAATAAATAACAACTAAACTAAACAGAGTCTTCAACTCCTACTCCTTCCAAGCTAAGTCCTTGGAGGTAGCATATCACCTGAACCTGAAAATGATGTTCCCGTATAGGGTGAGCCACAGCCCAGTAGAAATATACTAAATCAAATATAAGCATTCAATAAAGCAATAGCATTTAATAGATGGTTAACACAAATATCCAATTCATCAACATACAGTTTCATGACATGTTTCACTTTCCATTTATATCAAATGTGGCTCAGAACCTGGCCAAACTATAACAGTGAATTAAATATCACATTAATGTTACTTCCAATATCAACAAAACAAATGAGACTAAGGCTCAAGCCAAAACACTTCCATACTTCCAAATTGATACACATTTTAGTGTTGTATCAACAACATGTAAAAACACTTCAAATCAATAAGCACACATATAGTGATGCTAATGGAGTCCATCCCCTATCTCCTCCCAAACAAAATTCGGTTTAGAGGTCCATCCCCTATTTTTCCCTAAACCATGGAGTACATCCCCTTCTCCTCCAAACAAAATGCATATGCAAACACAATCAATACACATAATTTCTGTATTAATTCAACAGTCAAAATCAATGACTTAACCAATGTGATTAGTTTCAGTTTCCCTAATCCACATGCAAGGTCTACAACAATCACGACTATCCTCCACCGATAGCCCAAAACAGTTATTCTAAACAGGAAATAAATGTATCAACAAATGTAAATTTAACATTTTCATAGGTGAGTAATTAAACTAACCAACTACACCATTAAATCACTAAATTTCCCAATTTCATGAATTAAACTCAATTCCACATTTTTATTATAAAAATTAATTTATTAAACAACTAGGGTTTTTCCCAAAATTACCAAATAACCCCCAACATATCAAACTACCAAAGCTTAGAACAAAACTTATAATATGGAGTAGGAAATCCCTACCTCGAAGCGAAGAACTCGAATGGAGAAGATGACGAAATCCACAGTGCTCCAAACCCAAGATTGTTCAGATTAAAAGGAAGCCCTCGACTCACTCTATCTTTTTAATAAAGAGCCTAGGGTAGAAACACCCTAAAAATAGATGAAACCTAAGAGAGAAGGTGAGTGGAGGGAGAGAAAACTCGAAACTAGGGTTTTAGGATCAAAAAGAATGTGAAAAAACGTTTTAAAAACCGCTGCTGCGTATTTATACCCGACAGGCTTGCTCGAGCGAAGGATTGGTCGCTCGAGCGACCAGACACAAAAATGACTCGCTCGAGCGAAGAAAGTCTCGCTCGAGCCAAGAATACAATGCTTCAGGTCTGCAACCCAGAAGCACGCTCGAGCGACAGAATGCTCGCTCGAGCAAAGAACTCGAAACTCGCTCGAGCGAAGGAAAGCTCGCTCAAGCCAACAAATACAGCTCTCAGGTCTATACTAGACGCAATCGGTCGCTCGAGCGAAGAAACCCTGGCTCGAGCGAAGGACCAAAATCAAGAGCTCGCTCGAGACAAACTCCTCGCTCGAGTGAAGGTCCAAAAATCTGGACAGCAACACTTGGTTTCTAAACCCAACCCACCTGTAACAAACCTGCCCAATACATCCTATAACTCAAGAATAAGGAATTTAAAGGATAGCAACAGCAATAATATAACAACGGAATCTACGGAACATAAGTCCGGATACAACAACCGAATGGGAAATGACCGGGGTCGCTATACCCTTCCTTTAAATCAAAGAGACACCATGAAAGGTTGCACCCTTTCATTCAAATTGGGTCTATTTCAATTCACCAATGCCTTTATAAATTTTCCAACAATCCCCCACATGAATGAAATTGACGAAACAAGAAATGCAACTACATGATTTTTTTTTACAGAGAGTACAGAAATCAGAGATATTCTGCAAAGGATAGGTAGCTTTTGGCTTTGAACCTTCCATTGTGAGACACTATCGAATTTACTAGCTAATCAGTGAACATGATGTCTTGAACTGTTCAGCCATTTGTGTAAACCAAGATAATAAAATTCACACAGCATATTTCCAAACACAATTTGGTTCTTACTATTGTGTTCATTTTGGCCCTGAACAACCTGGTTTTTCATGAGTGCTCTAGAGAATTATAGCCCTTCACAAATCTCATAGAACCGGCCCAGTTCACACTCATATAGGTGATTTTTATGAAGAGTATCCTGCCATACTCCCCTAGGTATTCATAGATATAAGAATCATTAAAAGTATTACTTAACCTAAAATACTGCAGACATCACTATTTCATTATAAAAATGGTTAGGAGTTTGACTCCCCAGTGATCCTTATGAGTCATACACAACTCGGTTGTTCCTTTGAACCTAGATCTTGGGATCTCCAGTCAACTAGGTTGGGTTGCCATTGTGGTAACTCTTATTTAATAGGCTTAAGTCCATTCCCGATGAATTCTCAACTGACTCTCTGCTACCTCTTTGGTTAGTGGATCCACGATATTGTTTTAACTTCACATATCCCAATGGAATAATTCCATTGGAAAGTAGTTGTCTTACGTGTTATGTCGACGACGAATATTTTGTGACTTGCCGTTATACATATGACTCTATGCTCTACCTATTGTTGATTTATAGCGATTCTGGTTTTAACCCGACCCTTTTGTATCTTGGACTTGGGTTTCGTGGTTTCGTAGTGTTGTTCATGTCTTTTTCCGCTCACACTTCCTTGAGTTTGGCTATTGGATTGTAATGGTTACGTTTGAAACAGGTTGGTTGCTTGGTTTTTAAACTTTTGTTACCCAGAATTTTACTCCTCCGCTCGAGCAGCACTTTTCGGGCTCGAGCGGGCTTTGTGAACTCTTAGTACTTTTGCAAGTCTGCAAAACTATTGGGACAGTACATTTTACGCTCGAGCGGTGCTTTCTGCGCTCGAGCGGCCTTTCTTGCGTTCGAGCAGAACAACTTATTGTGTCTGACGCTCGAGCGTCACTTCTTGCACTTGATCGGACCGCGCGTATATCAGTTCATAAAGGTCACTTTTTACATCACTTTTTCACCTCTTTCTCTCTCTAAGCATTTCAAAAACCCTAGATCTAGAGTTTCTCTCTCTAAAACTCATCTTCTCTCTTCCAAAACACCTAGATCCGTTGGGTTCTCGACCCTAGTGCCTTTAGGAAAAAGGTAGAGCATCTCAAGAGCTCTATTTTTTTCTGAACAAAACTTGGTTTTGGTGTCTTTGAAGTTTCTCCATTGCTTCCTTGATCTCTAGCTTCGAAGTAGGAACTTTCTACACTCTTCTATGAGTTTTAAGTTAGTTATTTGTTGATGTGTAAAGAATATTAGAAATTTGGGATGATTTTGTAAGTGTTTGTATAATGGCAGTATTGGTGTAGACACCCCATTTTTTACCACCCCTAAGACTTGGGCGCCGCTGATTGATCATTCGATAATGAAAGTTATTCTATGCAAATGTTCCATTTCTTCAGCAAGAAGAGCTCTAAATCCCAACCTTACACCTCATTTTGGACCAAAACTATTTTGACCAAAACAATTTTAGACCTTAAAACCATCTCTTTCAAAATATTTTTGAAGAAGCTTCTACGATGTTCCGAGGTTCGCATTTCTTTAAATATTGCACTTTTCGGTAAACCGAGCAAGGACAAAGTGGAAATAAATGAAAGAGAAGTGAAATCTTTGAAAAATATTTTTATACCTCTTATTTATAGGTTTGGAGTTGAAGAAAATTGGAGGAGAGGAAAGAAAACTAGTTGGGGAAGAAGTTGGGCATGAACCGTTAAGAGAGAACTGAGCAGCCTCACTAAATCAGGCCTATCCTTTTGTACACTTGGATTTTAGTTGTGAGGTCACCACCATTGGAAAGTGGACTTCTGGGGCTTCATTTTACACTCAAGAATCTCCTAAAGCTGAGTCTAGATAAGGGAGATATGGCCGTTTGAAGTTAGGCATCAATCCGGTTAAGACAAAACTAAGCAACCTTACTAAAATAGGAATATCTCTTTGCATACTTAGAATTTAGATGTGAGGCTTCCACCATTGGAAACTAGACTTTCGAAGCTTCAATTTAGACTCAAGAATGACCCAAAACCAAGTCTGAATAAGAGAGATACACCTATTTGAAGTCAGGCTTGGAAGCATGGCTAGCAGGTGGCTGGCAAACCACCATTTTTTGCCTGCCGGCCATTAGTGATGGCCAGCCAGCCACCACTGCAAGCTTGCAGGCCATCAGTGTAAAAACTAGATATTTTCCCCCAAGCTGTTCCAGTTGTCCATTTTTAGATATTTTCGAGCAAAGCTCATATATTTCTATATATAGAAGACCTTCCTCTCATCTTTCAAGGTTAGAAAACATTAGGGGTGAAGATTTTTTTTTGGAAAATATCCTCTCTCTCTCTATAATACTCTCTCTCTTTTGCAACTTGTATAGCCTATGCCCAAACACTCTAAACCAAACCTAGAGAGCTTCTTGCTGAGGTGATTTGAGCTTAGATTTGAGCTCTTTAAGCACTTGAGAGTGTGAAATTGGTTAGTTGTGACTTAAGGGTTCATTCATCTCCAAGAGGTATACTTCTCTTGCTTTTGCACCATCTCTACAACACTTGTTTTCCATGTTTTCTTGCTGCTTTTAAGCTCTTTAAAACCTGTTTTTATGGGCTGAAGCTTGTGGTTTAAGGCTATTAAAGCTAAAGGGGTTAATCACCCTTCTTTAAACCTTGTTCTCTAAGCCTTTCCACTTGTGTTTCCCATTCATTCATCAACTTTTTTTGAGCTTTTTACCACTGATTTTTAGAGGTTTTCAAAGGCTAAAAAAGTGGTTTTGAAGTCCCAAAAACGAAGGGGTTAGCCACCCTTCCTTTAGCTTGTTTACTAGCTTAAATTGACATGTCTTAGCTTATCATTTTAGCTACTTTTGTCTACATTCCAGCACATTTTTGTACTATTTTTGGGCTGTATAAACTCTGTATTTTTTGGCTGAAATTTGTGGTTTAAGGCCAATAAGGGTTGGGAGGCGGTTCAACCTTCTTTATACCTTGCTTTCAAGGCCTTTGCCCTTGTGTTTCCCATCCTTTTACTATATTTTTCTAAGCTTTTAAACACTATTTTTCAGAGTTATTTCAGTGGCTAAAAACATGTTTTGAAGTCCAAAAATTGAGGGGGTAACCTCCCTTCCTTGTGTTTTGTTTACTAGCTTAACATGCTCCATGTTTTAGCTTATTTTTTTTAGCTTTTGTTAGCTTAATTCCAGCATGTTTTAGGGCTGTTTCAGACTCGTTTTAACTCTGTTTTGGGTTGGTTAAGTCATTTAAGTCTTATATTGCATAGTTGTAGTGTAATTGTAACGCCCTCAAAATAAAACCCATCATATATAAGATTAACATGTATTAATAATAGAAAACGAAACATTCTATTATCCACCAGAGTATTACTAAATAAAAGCATTACATGTAACATCAAAATAAATGCCCTACGGGCTTACATCTTGCCAAGCCAACACTTGGACACAAAGAAATAAGAGTCTAACTCAATACAAATAAAGCCCTAGGCTTGAATGTTTACATGTATCAAATAAAAACAAATAAATAAAAACAAGTCTTCGAGTCCAAATCCTCACAAGCTAAGTCCTTGGAGGTAATGAACCACCTGAACCTGAAAATGAAGTTCCCATATAGGGTGAGCCACAGCCCAGTAGAGAAATACTAAACCAAGCATATGAATTAACTAAAGCAGTAGCATCTGATACATGGTTAACACCGGATAATCAATTTACAAATTCATGACACGAATGTCTACATTGCCTATGACACAATGTCTATGGCATAATTCACCTTCCATTTATGGCTCAGAACCTGGCCAAATAACTCAACTGGGGTTTCATCTTTTATTAACAATACTTCCAATTCAACAGGAATAACAATTCAAGTTAAACCTAACATAACGAATACACATGTTGGTATTATATCAATCACAATCAAATTCACTTCCTACTTCCCAACTGATACACATGGTGGTGATGTATCATATCAACAACAAATAGAAATATTTCTATTATAATTAAGCACACACATAAGTGATGCTACTGGAGTCCATCCCCTATCTCCTCCCAACAAGTCCGGTTTAGAGGTCCATCCCCTATCTTCCCCTAAACCGTGGAGTTCATCCCCTATCTCCTCCAAAAAATGCATATGCAACATAATCAAATTGCCATATACAACACATAATTAATACACGAATGTTCTGTATTCAACAGTCAAAAATTGACTCAATTTCAGTTATACCTAAGCCGCATGCAAGGTCTACAACAATCAATGGCTATCCTCCACCGATAGCCCAAAACAATTATTTCTAAGCAAGAAATAACTATAACAATAAATGTAATTTCAATATTTCAATTCTCAAGGTAGTATTTAAACTACCAAATACATCATTAAACCACTAAATTCCCCAATCTCATGAATTTAACCCAATATCACAATCTTCCCTTAAATTAATTATATAAATTAATCTATGACAAAACCCTAAGGTTTCTCCCAAAATTACCAAACTACCCCCACATACCAAAATACCACCACTTAGGATTAAAGCGTATAAATGGAGTAGGAAATCCCTACCTCGAAGAAATAACTCAAAAAGGAGAAGATGAAGATGATGCCCAAAACTCCAAAGTGCTCCAAACCAACAATTTCTCAGATTAAAATGTAGCCCTCACTCTCCTCTACCTTTTTAATGAAGGAACTAGGGTAGATACACACTCTAAATAGATCAATCCTAAGAGAGAAGATGAGTTGGGAGAGAGAGAACTCGTAACTAGGGTTTTATAAACTGAAAGGGGCTGAAAAACTGTTTTAAAACGCTTAAACACGATTTTATACTC
This sequence comes from Camellia japonica, assembly GCA_030407325.1. Classification (NCBI taxonomy): domain Eukaryota; kingdom Viridiplantae; phylum Streptophyta; class Magnoliopsida; order Ericales; family Theaceae; genus Camellia; species Camellia japonica. The sequence goes on along the minus strand of JAPPVO010000010.1, from coordinate 90,698,411 downwards.
AGCCGCCCCGCTCGAGCGGACAAACTCCCGCTCGAGCGGACACTCACAGACTCCCGCTCGAGCGGACAATCCCACGCTCGAGCGGCGGATGCACACTCCCAGCATCTCGACAAACCAGGTCCCCGCTCGAGCGTCCAAATCCCCGCTCGAGCGTCACTCACACACTCCCGCTCGAGCGGCCCAACTCCCGCTCGAGCGTCCAACCCTGCACAAGAAATACTGGATGGGTGTTTTTCCCGCTCGAGCGCCAAAACCCCCGCTCGAGCGGACAAGCAACAACAAGTCCCCTCGAGCGTCAAACTCCCGCTCGAGCGGACAAGCCAAAATCTGGGCAACTAGTTTTGGTTCCTAAGCTCAACCAACCTGTTCCAAACCCGCCCAACACATCCTATAACTCCAAATAAGAAAATATAGGACGACAACAACCATTACACAAAGATAGAATCTACGGAACCTAAGTCCGGATACAAACATCGAATGGGAAAAGACCGGGGTCGCTATAACCTCCCCCCCTTAAAAGAATTTCGTCCCCGAAATTAAGCATGAGTTTGTAAAAACAAGTTTTTCTCAATTCCCAATGATATTATAAAACAATAAACAACAACTTGACCCAATACCGGTCACTTCATCTCTTATCAAGAGGCATCTCACAATATGTATAAATCAACATATATTCAACTTGCATCAATATTATGCATTATTCCTTTCAATGTTAACAATTTCCATATCATTATTCAAGTTCATGATATAAACAACACATTCAATATATAAATGTTATACTCCACTTCCATAAAAAGGCAAGTGCAAATGTTAACATTAAACCCAAAACATTCTCAATGTTTTCCAAGTTAAGACATATATATAAAGCTCTTAAGTTGAACAATATTATATAATCTAAATACAAGATTACAACTCAATAAACATATCCGGATATTTCTCACGGACTTCCAACTCACGTTCCCAAGTGGCTTCCTCCACTCCGTGATGTTTCCACAAAACTTTCACCAAAGGGATGGTTTTGCCTCGCAAAACTTGATCCCGCCTATCCAAGACCCGAACCGGTCTCTCCTCATACGAGACATCCTCATCAACAACTAAGTCAGTCCAATCCAGTACATGCGATGGATCCGGCTCATACTTCCGAAGCATACTCACATGAAACACGTCATGAACTCCGGATAACTGCGGTGGCAAAGCTAAACGATAAGCAGCCTCGCCAATCCTCTCAAGGATCTCAAAAGGCCCAATAAACCGAGGGGACAACTTCCCGCTCTTCCCAAACCTCATAAACCCCCTAGGTGATATCTTCAAAAGACATGATCACCCACCTCAAATACCAAAGGTCTCCTCCTACGGTCGGCATAAGATTTCTGACGACTCTGTGCTGTAACAAGCCTCTTACGGATAAGCTCAACTTTCTCCGTCGTTTCCCTCACCAACTCCGGACCCAACAGAGGTGCATCACCCACCTCGGCCCAACAAACAGGAGATCTACACGGTCGGCCATACAAGGCCTCAAACGGTGCCATACCAATACTAGACTGAAAACTGTTGTTGTAGGCAAACTCCACTAATGGTAAGTGCCTCTCCCACGACCCACTAAAGTCGAGAACACAACCCCGAAGCATATCCTCAAGGATCTGAATAGTACGCTCGGACTGCCCGTCAGTCTGAGGATGATAAGCCGTGCTAAGGGTCAACTTAGTGCCTAAAGCACTCTGCAAACTCTGCCACAACCTGGCAGTAAAACGAGGATCTCTATCTGAGACGATCGTCACTGGGACCCCGTGCAACCTCACTATGTCCCGGATATATAAGTCGGCAAGATGATCTACCGAATCTCTAACACGCATAGGAATGAAGTGCGCTGACTTCGTCAACCGGTCTACAACCACCCAAATAGCATCACTACCCCGCTGAGTCCTCGGAAGACCCACAACGAAGTCCATAGTGACATGCTCCCACTTCCACTCGGCAATAGGCAAGGGTTGCAACAAACCCGCTGGCCTCTGATGCTCGGCCTTCACTTGCTGACAAGTAAGGCACCTAGATACGAAAGCTGCCACATCTCTCTTCATACCCCGCCACCAAACTGGCGACCCAAATCCTGATACATCTTAGTACCTCCCGGATGCACCGCAAGGCGCGAATGATGAAACTCTCGGAGTACCTCCTCTCGGCAAGACTCCGGCACAAACAGACGGTCTCGGTATCTCACACTCAGGTCGGGATACACCGTCAAACCCTTCTCAACCTTCCCATGGAAATCTTTCTCGGAGAGATTCTACCTCAAGATCACCCCTCTGAGCCTCTAACACTCGAGTCACAAGTGTAGGCTGTGCAACAACAGAAAACAAGGCCGCAGCCTCTACGGATTCGCCCAGATGCAAATCAAACTCCCCAACTGCACCCAACATCTCCCACTCCCGGATGGCTATACTAGCTAAGTCACCAACAGATTTCCTACTAAGGGCATCGGCCACAACATTGGCCTTCCCCGGATGATAGTGCAACTCGAAGTCATAATCCTCAATGAACTCCATCCACCTCCTCTGCCTCAAATTCAAGTCTTTCTGTGTAAACAGATATTTCAGACTCTTATGATCCGAGAATACCTCGAACCTCTCACCATAAAGATAATGCCTCCAAATCTTCAAGGCAAAAATCACAGCTGCTAATTCTAAATCATGCGTAGGGTAATTCTTCTCATGAATTTTCAACTGACGTGACCATAGGCAACCACTTTCCCCTCTTGCATCAACACACAACCCAGACCCTCTCGTGAGGCATCACAATAGACTGCATAACCCAACCCTCTCTCCGGAATAATCAAGACTGGAGCGGTGGTCAGTCTAACCTTCAACTCCTGAAACGACTTTTCACAAGTCTCACTCCATACAAATTTGACTCCCTTCCGAGTCAATCTAGTCAACGGTGAAGCTAACCTGGAGAAATCTTTCACAAACCGACGGTAATACCCAGCTAATCCCAGAAAACTGCGGATCTCAAACACACTCTTAGGCTGTGCCCAATCTTGCACTGCCTCAGTCTTGGATGTATCAACAGACACCCCTTCCCCAGAAACTACATGGCCTAAGAACTTCACCTCTTCTAGCCAAACTCACACTTCCCGAACTTAGCATAAAGCTTATGGGCTCTAAGTAACTCTAGCACCACTCTCAAGTGTCCTCGTGCTCCTCCCTCGAAGGTGAATAAATCAAATGTCGTCCACGAAGACGACCACAAAACGATCCAAGAATTCCCGGAAGATCCGGTTCATCAAATCCATAAACACTGCCGGTGCATTGGTGAGCCCAAACGGCATCACCAGAAACTCATATGGCCATACCGCGTACGGAATGCCGTCTTAGGAATATCCTCCTCCCTGACTCTCAACTGATGATAACCCGATCTCAAATCTATCTTAGAGAAACAACGGGAACCCTTCAACTGGTCAAACAAATCATCAATACGGGGCATAGGATACTTATTCTTAACCGTAGCCCGATTCAATTTCCTGTAATCAATACACAATCTCAAAGCACCACCTTTCTTCTTAGCAAAGAGGGCCGGTGCTCCCCACGGCGAAACACTAGGACGGATATAGCCCTTATCTAACAACTCCTGGAGTTGAACCTTCAACTCAACTAACTCGGCTGGGGCAAAACGGTAAGGTGCCATAGAAATCGGCGCCGTGCCGGGCACTAAATCAATAGAGAACTCAATCTCTCGCTGAGGTGGCAAACTAACAAGATCCTCGGGAAAAACGTCCGAATACTCACAAACCACCCTCGGCAACACAATCTGGGTCTCATCACCCTCACTAATCGAAAGACTAGCAAGTAGACCACTAAGCTCACTCCGCCCTCGCGGATCATACCCGGTGGCAAAACACTACCAACCCGGTCCCCCAGAAAACGAAAACACTCCCCGTTCACGGTACAACAAGTGACCCTCTGACGGTAGCAATCAATAACTGCCCGGTATGACGATAACCAGTCCATACCCAAAATAACATCAAAGCCCTTCATGGGCATAACTACAAAAGAGAAAGGGATTCTATGATCATCGACCTCTATATCACAACCCCTAACACCTTGTTTCAAAATCAACTCACCCCCAAGAGGTGACACTACACAAATAGGAGATGCTAACTGAGCTAACTCCAACTCCAAAATGATGCAAATGCAGCAGACACAAAGGAATGAGATGCACCCGTATCGATCAAACACTAGCAACTGAATTGCAAAACAAGAAGGTACCTCTCACAACAGATGGAGCCGGTACAGATCCTGCGCGGTAACAGCATACACGCGCCCAGACGACCTCTGATCAACCTGCTCACCCCTCGGAGCAGACTGCTGCACAGACTGGGACGAAGAAGCCCCCTGATTGGCCCTCGAGGCCTGAACTGACTGAGCAGGCAGCTGACTCTGAGTCTGCCTCGAACCAGATGCACCAGATGTGCCACCCAACTGTGGGCAAAACCTCTTCATGTGCCCGGCTGACCGCACTGAAACAGAGAGCGGCTGGCCTCTACCTGACTCTGGCTCTGAGATCGAGCCGAAGAAGATGCTGCTCTCTGAACTCCTCCCCTCTGAGGACAAACTGGAGACTTGTGCCCAGCTGGCCACACTTGAAACAGTAATGTCTCCCTGACTGCCTTTCCCAGAACTAGCACTCGGCACTGGAAAAGTGGATCTAGAAAAACTACTCTGAGGCTGCTGAGGAGTGAAACCTCTCTGCCTCCTGCCATCACTCTGGCCATCCTGACTCCTCTTGGAGCCTTTCTGCCTTTCCCCCTCTTCCTGCATCATAGTCTCAGTATGGGCTGCTGCATCAACCAACGCCCAAAATCCCTAATCATAGTCGACAACTCTCACATTTGAGGCCACGCCTCAACTTCTTCTCAAACTCAATAACGCGTTCCTCACGCCACAACTCAGGTGCAAACCTGGACAAACTTAGTGAATGCAGCTCAAACTCGGCCACTGATAAACTGTTCTGCTCAAGATGCGGAACTGATCTCTCAACTTCTCCTGAACAGCTGGAGACAGGTACTTCTCCTGAAAAGCATCAACAAAAGCCTTCCAAGTACCTCCAATACGACCTTTGGTGAACTTCCACCACTGACCCGCATCCCCTTTCAGCTGGAAAGATGCAAGGTCACCTTCAGTACCTCGTCTTCGATGCCTAGCATCTCAAACGTTTTCGTTGTCTGTTCGAGCCATTCATCTGCCTTAAGCGGCTCGCTAGGATCACCTAAAAATTCGTCCGGGTGAGACCGGAAGAATTCCCTCTTCAGAAAAGAAGGTCCTGTATCTGCAGCAACAACAGCCTGGGCTGGATTCGCAGCCCTCAGAATGTCAACTGACGCCTGAAATGCCCCTGCTATCCCTTGGGCCCAAGCGCCCATAAACTGCTGTCCTACTGGCTCGGCCACATTGGCCTGGCCAACACCCTCCTGAACTGCCGGAATTCCTCCGTATAGGCACTTCCTGCCTCCTGCCTACCACGCCTACCACGACCTCGTCCTCGTCCTGACATCCTAATAAAGGAAATAAACGTTAGCACTCTAAATAATGTGCCAAAATAACACTCACGTCCTAATACATTGGACAACAATAAATCACACCACGTAAGCACATAATCACATAAGCACCTACGAATTTCATTCCTGGATAATGATAGTCCCGAGGCGCCACTAAGTTCCGGTTGGAAACAACATTGATCAAGTGCCTTTCCAACAAGACTTTCAGAGACTCAAGGATCCAATCAACATCCTAGAACTACATTCCATACCCACATAATCACATAAACATGTTATCATATAAGCATGAATCATTACACTAAGTCTCTATCAAACGAGACGAACCATTGTGATACTAATCACTTCCCACGTACCCAAAGTATTCAAACCCGGTACGCTCTGATACCAATTGTAACGCCTCAAAATAAAACCCATCATATATAAGATTAACATGCATTAATAATAGAAAACGAAACATTCTATTATCCATCAGAGTATTACTAAATAAAAGCATTACATGTAACATCAAAATAAATGCCCTACGGGCTTACATCTTGCCAAGCCAACACTTGGACACAAAGAAATAAGAGTCTAACTCAATACAAATAAAGCCCTAGGCTTGAATGTTTACATGTATCAAATAAAAACAAATAAATAAAAACAAGTCTTCGAGTCCAAATCCTCACAAGCTAAGTCCTTGGAGGTAATGAACCACCTGAACCTGAAAATGAAGTTCCCATATAGGGTGAGCCACAGCCCAGTAGAGAAATACTAAACCAAGCATATGAATTAACTAAAGCAGTAGCATCTGATACATGGTTAACACCGGATAATCAATTTACAAATTCATGACACGAATGTCTACATTGCCTATGACACAATGTCTATGGCATAATTCACCTTCCATTTATGGCTCAGAACCTGGCCAAATAACTCAACTGGGGTTTCATCTTTTATTAACAATACTTCCAATTCAACAGGAATAACAATTCAAGTTAAACCTAACATAACGAATACACATGTTGGTATTATATCAATCACAATCAAATTCACTTCCATACTTCCCAACTGATACACATGGTGGTGATGTATCATATCAACAACAAATAGAAATATTTCTATTATAATTAAGCACACATAAGTGATGCTACTGGAGTCCATCCCCTATCTCCTCCCAACAAGTCCGGTTTAGAGGTCCATCCCCTATCTTCCCCTAAACCGTGGAGTTCATCCCCTATCTCCTCCAAAAATGCATATGCAATGAACATACAATTGCCATATACAACACATAATTAATACACGAATGTTCTGTATTAACTCAACAGTCAAACAATTGACTCAATTTCAGTTATACCTAAGCCGCATGCAAGGTCTACAACAATCAATGGCTATCCTCCACCGATAGCCCAAAACAATTATTTCTAAGCAAGAAATAACTATAACAATAAATGTAATTTCAATATTTCAAAGGTAGTATTTAAACTACCAAATACATCATTAAACCACTAAATTCCCCAATCTCATGAATTTAACCCAATATCACAATCTTCCCTTAAATTAATTATATAAATTAATCTATGACAAAACCTAAGGTTTCTCCCAAAATTACCAAACTACCCCCACATACCAAAATACCACCACTTAGGATTAAAGCGTATAAATGGAGTAGGAAATCCCTACCTCGAAGAAATAACTCAAAAAGGAGAAGATGAAGATGATGCCCAAAACTCCAAACTCCAAAGTGCTCCAAACCAACAATTTCTCAGATTAAAATGTAGCCCTCACTCTCCTCTACCTTTTTAATGAAGGAACTAGGGTAGATACACACTCTAAATAGATCAATCCTAAGAGAGAAGATGAGTTGGGAGAGAGAGAACTCGTAACTAGGGTTTTATAAACTGAAAGGGGCTGAAAAACTGTTTTAAAACGCTTAAACACGATTTTATACTCAGCCGCCCCGCTCGAGCGGACAAACTCCCGCTCGAGCGGACACTCACAGACTCCCGCTCGAGCGGACAATCCCACGCTCGAGCGGCGGATGCACACTCCCAGCATCTCGACAAACCAGGTCCCCGCTCGAGCGTCCAAATCCCCGCTCGAGCGTCACTCACACACTCCCGCTCGAGCGGCCCAACTCCCGCTCGAGCGTCCAACCCTGCACAAGAAATACTGGATGGGTGTTTTTCCCGCTCGAGCGCCAAAACCCCCGCTCGAGCGGACAAGCAACAACAAGTCCCCGCTCGAGCGTCAAACTCCCCGCTCGAGCGGACAAGCCAAAATCTGGGCAACTAGTTTTGGTTCCTAAGCTCAACCAACCTGTTCCAAACCCGCCCAACACATCCTATAACTCCAAATAAGAAAATATAGGACGACAACAACCATTACACAAAGATAGAATCTACGGAACCTAAGTCCGGATACAAATCGAATGGGAAAAGACCGGGGTCGCTATAACCTCCCCCCCTTAAAAGAATTTCGTCCCCGAAATTAAGCATGAGTTTGTAAAAACAAGTTTTTCTCAATTCCCAATGATATTATAAAACAATAAACAACAACTTGACCCAATACCGGTCACTTCATCTCTTATCAAGAGGCATCTCACAATATGTATAAATCAACATATATTCAACTTGCATCAATATTATGCATTATTCCTTTTAATGTTAACAATTTCCATATCATTATTCAAGTTCATGATATAAACAACACATTCAATATATAAATGTTATACTCCACTTCCATAAAAAGGCAAGTGCAAATGTTAACATTAAACCCAAAACATTCTCAATGTTTTCCAAGTTAAGACATATATATAAAGCTCTTAAGTTGAACAATATTATATAATCTAAATACAAGATTACAACTCAATAAACATATCCGGATATTTCTCACGGACTTCCAACTCACGTTCCCAAGTGGCTTCCTCCACTCCGTGATGTTTCCACAAAACTTTCACCAAAGGGATGGTTTTGCCTCGCAAAACTTGATCCCGCCTATCCAAGACCCGAACCGGTCTCTCCTCATACGAGACATCCTCATCAACACTAAATCAGTCCAATCCAACATGCGATGGATCTGGCTCATACTTCCGAAGCATACTCACATGAAACACGTCATGAACTCCGGATAACTGCGGTGGCAAAGCTAAACGATAGGCAGCCTCGCCAATCCTCTCAAGGATCTCAAAAGGCCCAATAAACCGAGGGGACAACTTCCCGCTCTTCCCAAACCTCATTAAACCCCGCCTAGGTGATATCTTCAAAAAGACATGATCACCCACCTCGAATACCAAAGGTCTCCTCCTACGGTCAGCATAAGATTTCTGACGACTCTGTGCTGTAACAAGCCTCTTACGGATAAGCTCAACTTTCTCCGTCGTTTCCCTCACCAACTCCGGACCCAACAGAGGTGCATCACCCACCTCGGCCCAACAAACGGGAGATCTACACGGTCGGCCATACAAGGCCTCAAACGGTGCCATACCAATACTAGACTGAAAACTGTTGTTGTAGGCAAACTCCACTAATGGCAAGTGCCTCTCCCACGACCCACTAAAGTCGAGAACACAACCCCGAAGCATATCCTCAAGGATCTGAATAGTACGCTCGGACTGCCCGTCAGTCTGAGGATGATAAGCCGTGCTAAAGGTCAACTTAGTGCCTAAAGCACTCTGCAAACTCTGCCACAACCTGGCAGTAAAACGAGGATCTCTATCTGAGACGATCGTCACTGGGACCCCGTGCAACCTCACTATGTCCCGGATATATAAGTCGGCAAGATGATCTACCGAATCTCTAACACGCATAGGAATGAAGTGCGCTGACTTCGTCAACCGGTCTACAACCACCCAAATAGCATCACTACCCCGCTGAGTCCTCGGAAGACCCACAACGAAGTCCATAGTGACATGCTCCCACTTCCACTCGGCAATAGGCAAGGGTTGCAACAAACCCGCTGGCCTCTGATGCTCGGCCTTCACTTGCTGACAAGTAAGGCACCTAGATACGAAAGCTGCCACATCTCTCTTCATACCCCGCCACCAAAACTGGCGACCCAAATCCTGATACATCTTAGTACCTCCCGGATGCACCGCAAGGCGCGAATGATGAAACTCTCGGAGTACCTCCTCTCGGCAAGACTCCGGCACAAACAGACGGTCTCGGTATCTCACACTCAGGTCGGGATACACCGTCAAACCCTTCTCAACCTTCCCATGGAAATCTTTCTCGGAGAGATTCTACCTCAAGATCACCCCTCTGAGCCTCTAACACTCGAGTCACAAGTGTAGGCTGTGCAACAACAGAAAACAAGGCCGCAGCCTCTACGGATTCGCCCAGATGCAAATCAAACTCCCCAACTGCACCCAACATCTCCCACTCCCGGATGGCTATACTAGCTAAGTCACCAACAGATTTCCTACTAAGGGCATCGGCCACAACATTGGCCTTCCCCGGATGATAGTGCAACTCGAAGTCATAATCCTCAATGAACTCCATCCACCTCCTCTGCCTCAAATTCAAGTCTTTCTGTGTAAACAGATATTTCAGACTCTTATGATCCGAGAATACCTCGAACCTCTCACCATAAAGATAATGCCTCCAAATCTTCAAGGCAAAATCACAGCTGCTAATTCTAAATCATGCGTAGGGTAATTCTTCTCATGAATTTTCAACTGACGTGAGCCATAGGCAACCACTTTCCCCTCTTGCATCAACACACAACCCAGACCCTCTCGTGAGGCATCACAATAGACTGCATAACCCAACCCTCTCTCCGGAATAATCAAGACTGGAGCGGTGGTCAGTCTAACCTTCAACTCCTGAAACGACTTTTCACAAGTCTCACTCCATACAAATTTGACTCCCTTCCGAGTCAATCTAGTCAACGGTGAAGCTAACCTGGAGAAATCTTTCACAAACCGACGGTAATACCCAGCTAATCCCAGAAAACTGCGGATCTCAAACACACTCTTAGGCTGTGCCCAATCTTGCACTGCCTCAGTCTTGGATGTATCAACAGACACCCCTTCCCCAGAAACTACATGGCCTAAGAACTTCACCTCTTCTAGCCAGAACTCACACTTCCCGAACTTAGCATACAGCTTATGGGCTCTAAGTAACTCAAGCACCACTCTCAAGTGTTCCTCGTGCTCCTCCCTCGAAGGTGAATAAATCAGAATGTCGTCCACGAAGACGACCACAAAACGATCCAAGAATTCCCGGAAGATCCGGTTCATCAAATCCATAAACACTGCCGGTGCATTGGTGAGCCCAAACGGCATCACCAGAAACTCATAATGCCATACCGCGTACGGAATGCCGTCTTAGGAATATCCTCCTCCCTGACTCTCAACTGATGATAACCCGATCTCAAATCTATCTTAGAGAAACAACGGGAACCCTTCAACTGGTCAAACAAATCATCAATACGGGGCATAGGATACTTATTCTTAACCGTAGCCCGATTCAATTTCCTGTAATCAATACACAATCTCAAAGCACCACCTTTCTTCTTAGCAAAGAGGGCCGGTGCTCCCCACGGCGAAACACTAGGACGGATATAGCCCTTATCTAACAACTCCTGGAGTTGAACCTTCAACTCAACTAACTCGGCTGGGGCAAAACGGTAAGGTGCCATAGAAATCGGCGCCGTGCCGGGCACTAAATCAATAGAGAACTCAATCTCTCGCTGAGGTGGCAAACTAACAAGATCCTCGGGAAAAACGTCCGAATACTCACAAACCACCCTCGGCAACACAATCTGGGTCTCATCACCCTCACTAATCGAAAGACTAGCAAGTAGACCACTAAGCTCACTCCGCCCTCGCGGATCATACCCGGTGGCAAAACACTACCAACCCGGTCCCCCAGAAAACGAAAACACTCCCCGTTCACGGTACAACAAGTGACCCTCTGACGGTAGCAATCAATAACTGCCGGTATGACGATAACCAGTCCATACCCAAAATAACATCAAAGCCCTTCATGGGCATAACACAAAAGAAAAGGGATTCTATGATCATCGACCTCTATATCACAACCCCTAACACCTTGTTTCAAAATCAACTCACCCCCAAGAGGTGACACTACACAAATAGGAGATGCTAACTGAGCTAACTCCAACTCCAAAACAGATGCAAATGCAGCAGACACAAAGGAATGAGATGCACCCGTATCGATCAAAACACTAGCAACTGAATTGCAAAACAAGAAGGTACCTCTCACAACAGATGGAGCCGGTACAGGATCCTGCGCGGTAACAGCATACACGCGCCCAGACGACCTCTGATCAACCTGCTCACCCCTCGGAGCATAAGACTGCTGCACAGACTGGGACGAAGAAGCCCCCTGATTGGCCCTCGAGGCCTGAACTGACTGAGCAGGCAGCTGACTCTGAGTCTGCCTCGAACCAGATGCACCAGATGTGCCACCCAACTGTGGGCAAAACCTCTTCATGTGCCCGGCTGACCGCACTGAAACAGAGAGCTGGCTGCCTCTACCTGACTCTGGCTCTGAGATCGAGCCGAAGAAGATGCTGCTCTCTGAACTCCTCCCCTCTGAGGACAAACTGGAGACTTGTGCCCAGCTGACCACACTTGAAACAGTAATGTCTCCCTGACTGCCTTTCCCAGAACTAGCACTCGGCACTGGAAAAGTGGATCTAGAAAAACTACTCTGAGGCTGCTGAGGAGTGAAACCTCTCTGCCTCCTGCCATCACTCTGGCCATCCTGACTCCTCTTGGAGCCTTTCTGCCTTTCCCCCTCTTCCTGCATCATAGTCTCGGTATGGGCTGCTGCATCAACCAATCGCCCAAAATCCCTAATCATAGATCCGACAACTCTCAGCATGAGGCCACGCCTCAACTTCTTCTCAAACTCAATGCAACGGCGTTCCTCAGTCGCCACCAACTCAGGTGCAAACCTGGACAAACTAGTGAATGCAGCCTCAAACTCGGCCACTGATAAACTGTTCTGCTCAAGATGGCGGAACTGATCTCTCAACTTCTCCTGAACAGCTGGAGACAGGTACTTCTCCTGAAAAGCATCAACAAAAGCCTTCCAAGTACCTCCAATACGACCTTTGGTGAACTTCCACCACTGACCCGCATCCCCTTTCAGCTGGAAAGATGCCAAGGTCACCTTCAACCTCGTCTTCGATGCCTAGCATCTCAAACGTTTTCGTTGTCTGTTCGAGCCATTCATCTGCCTTAAGCGGCTCGCTAGGATCACCTAAAAATCGTCCGGTGAGACCGGAAGAACTCCCTCTTCAGAAAAGAAGGTCCTGTATCTGCAGCAACAACAGCCTGGGCTGGATTCGCAGCCCTCAGAATGTCAACTGACGCCTGAAATGCCCCTGCTATCCCTTGGGCCAAAGCCCATAAACTGCTGTCCTACTGGCTCGGCCACATTGGCCTGGCCAACACCCTCCTGAACTGCCGGAATTTCCTCCGGTATAGGCACTTCCTGCCTGGCCTGCCTACCACGCCTACCACGACCTCGTCCTCGTCCTGACATCCTAATAAAGGAAATAAGACGTTAGCACTCTAAATAATGTGCCAAATATAACACTCACGTCCTAATACATTGGACAACAATAAATCACACCACGTAAGCACATAATCACATAAGCACCTACGAATTTCATTCCTGGATAATGATAGTCCCGAGGCGCCACTAAGTTCCGGTTGGAAACAACATTGATCAAGTGCCTTTCCAACAAGACTTTCAGAGACTCAAGGATCCAATCAACATCTAGAACTACATTCCATACCCACATAATCACATAAACATGTTATCATATAAGCATGTAATCATTACACTAAGTCTCTATCAAACGAGACGAACCCATTGTGATACTAATCACTTCCCACGTACCCAAAGTATTCAAACCCGGTACGCTCTGATACCAAGTTGTAACGCCCTCAAAATAAAACCCATATATAAGATTAACATGCATTAATAATAGAAACGAAACATTCTATTATCCATCAGAGTACTAAATAAAAGCATTACATGTAACATCAAAATAAATGCCCTACGGGCTTACATCTTGCCAAGCCAACACTTGGACAAAGAAATAGAGTTCTAACTCAATAAAATAAAGCCCTAGGCTTGAATGTTTACATGTATCAAATAAAAACAAATAAATAAAAACAAGTCTTCGAGTCCAAATCCTCACAAGCTAAGTCCTTGGAGGTAATGAACCACCTGAACCTGAAAATGAAGTTCCCATATAGGGTGAGCCACAGCCCAGTAGAGAAATACTAAACCAAGCATATGAATTAACTAAAGCAGTAGCATCTGATACATGGTTAACACCGGATAATCAATTTACAAATTCATGACACGAATGTCTACATTGCCTATGACACATGTCTATGGCATAATTCACTTCCATTTATGGCTCAGAACCTGGCCAAATAACTCAACTGGGGTTTCATTTTATTAACAATACTTCCAATTCAACAGGAATAACAATTCAAGTTAAACCTAACATAACGAATACACATGTTGGTATTATATCAATCACAATCAAATTCACTTCCATACTTCCCAACTGATACACATTGGTGATGTATCATATCAACAATAAATAGAAATATTTCTATTATCAATAAGCACACACATGAGTGATGCTACTGGAGTCCATCCCCTATCTCCTCCCAACAAGTCCGGTTTAGAGGTCCATCCCCTATCTTCCCCTAAACCGTGGAGTTCATCCCCTATCTCCTCCAAACCAAATGCATATGCAATGAAACACACAATTGCCATATACAACACATAATAATACATGAATGTTCTGTATTAATTCAACAGTCAAAAATGACTCTTTCAGTTATACCTAAGCCGCATGCAAGGTCTACAACAATCAATGGCTATCCTCCACCGATAGCCCAAAACAATTATTTCTAAGCAAGAAATAACTATACAAATAAAATTAATTTCAATATTCTCTAAGGTAAGTATTTAAACTACCAAATACAACAATAAACCACTAAATTCCCCAATCTCATGAATTTAACCCAATATCCACAATCTTCCTTAAATTAATTATATAAATTAATCTATGACAAAACCCTAAGGTTTCTCCCAAAATTACCAAACTACCCCCACATACCAAAATACCACACTTAGGATTAAAGCGTATAAATGGAGTAGGAAATCCCTACCTCGAAGAAATAACTAAAAAGGAGAAGATGAAGATGATGCCCAAACTCCAAAGTGCTCCAAACCAACAATTTCTCAGATTAAAATGTAGCCCTCACTCTCCTCTACCTTTTTAATGAAGGAACTAGGGTAGATACACACTCTAAATAGATCAATCCTAAGAGAGAAGATGAGTTGGGAGAGAGAGAACTCGTAACTAGGGTTTTATAAACTGAAAGGGGCTGAAAAACTGTTTTAAAACGCTTAAACACGATTTTATACTCAGCCGCCCCGCTCGAGCGGACAAACTCCCGCTCGAGCGGACACTCACAGACCCCGCTCGAGCGGACAATCCCACGCTCGAGCGGCGGATGCACACTCCCAGCATCTCGACAAACCAGGTCCCCGCTCGAGCGTCCAAATCCCCGCTCGAGCGTCACTCACACACTCCCGCTCGAGCGGCCCAACTCCCGCTCGAGCGTCCAACCCTGCACAAGAAATACTGGATGGGTGTTTTTCCCGCTCGAGCGCCAAAACCCCGCTCGAGCGGACAAGCAACAACAAGTCCCGCTCGAGCGTCAAACTCCCCGCTCGAGCGGACAAGCCAAAATCTGGGCAACTAGTTTTGGTTCCTAACTCAACCAACCTGTTCCAAACCCGCCCAACACATCCTATAACTCCAAATAAGAAAATATAGGACGACAACAACCATTACACAAAGATAGAATCTACGGAACCTAAGTCCAGAGACAAACATCGAATGGGAAAAGACCGGGGTCGCTATAGTAATAGTCCTCACAAGCTTGGTGTTTTAGGCCATTAGACACCACTTGTTTGAGTTGATAGTACTTATTTTGGGCTTTTTATACTTAATTTCAGCAAGTATAATCTCTGCAACCTCCCTCCTTTCTTGGCTTTTAATTTTGCTTTGAAAGTGGTTTTAAATCACTTAATTGCCTAAGTGTGGAATTAAGGTTTCATACTTAATGGTTTCATCCCTTAGGGGGTTCATTACCTATGGTATGATGCTTCTTTCATACCTAAAGCAACTTGTATTTTGAGCTCTCTTTCCATTAGAGGACTTTAACTCAACTTTTGGACTCAATTGGATTAAGGAATGGTTGGTAAAGTAAAATGAGTAATTAAAACTTGGGACTAAAATTGAGCAAGATAATAACTTGTGTGTTGTGTGTTCAATCGGACGTTAATTGAACACAAGGAAAATTGGGACATTTCATACTCAAAATGATGAAATGTGTCAAGTTTCTTGGGTCTTCATTGCCCTTGATCATGCATGATAGGGTGATGGTTCTTATGTGTCTTGTTTTGCATTTATTAAGCTTGCACATCTTGAATCACAAGCCATCATGCAATGAAATTGCTTGGATTGGTGGTTTGTGGCTTAAGTTCACAACTCCTTGGATTTGTTCATGAAAACGAGGGGTGAATTGTGCAGACAATCCTTGGAAATACCCTTTCTTTGCTCTGTTTGTCCTCTGTTGCAGCATGATGAATCAGTGCATCAGTGGCCGGCAGACAACTATCCATGGCCGACAGGTAGCCGGCAGAGCACTATAGATGGCTGGCAAGCCACTTCCATGGCTAGCACCTACCCGGCAGTCTTTGCCAGTGGGCAGTTGGCCACTGATGCAAATATCAGCAGAGAATTGGTAAGGGGGAGCAGAATAGTTCTGGAAGTGTTCAACTGTGCAAGCAGAGACTTTCGAGAGCAAAGCGGAGGTCTTTTCGGGTGGAAACCAAGCATGCGCATGCACATCTTCCATTCCCCGAGGCGGAGTAGTGACAGAGTAGTTAGTGACTTTAATTACATAGCTTACTTGAATTTGTGTTGTAATTATTCTAGTTAACTAGAATAGTGAATTAATTTAGTTGTTGTAATAATTAGTTAATTAGTTTAGCTATTTATTTCATTTGGTTTGTAATAATTAGCCTAATTAGTTTAAGTCGCATAGCTTAGATTATCTTAGCTTAGCTTTATTCATTCGAACTCTCCTTCGTGAGAGCGTGTTGTAATAATGTGTATGTTTTCCAACCGCACGTCTTTCTCCCTTTTATTTAATCGCTTTTGATGGTTAGATTAGAGGCATGTTTTAATTAGCATACCTTATGCTTGCATCCATTCATTCGTATTGCATGCACCGAGGCTCGGCACATCATTCAAACAGTATTGTCATTTTAAATACCTATTTGAATACGTGTTTAACCGCATGTTATCAAATCGATTCATATGCCATATTAGTAGCCGAGCCTATTAATTGCATATCGCATGTGTTGCATTAGTCATTTAGCATAGTTAGGAATCATGCATTTTTTTTTCTAACTTTTTCTTCTTAACTTGGAGTACTAGGTGAGTTTTTAATGCTTTAGCATACTTGCATGAATGTGAATGTTGCCATGATTAGCATGCTTGCCATGAGGCTAAATTCTTACTTGCTAAACTGTTTGAATACCTGTGGATAAAGGCTTGTTGCTTGAATTGGAACGATTCAACAAATGTATGTTTTAAGCCCACTTTGTTGAGTGACAAATCAGCTTTAAGCCCACTATGTTTGGTGGCAAATCCTCAAACTTTAAGCCCACTTGAGGTGGTAAATTCAAACCATTTTCGCAAAACAAACATGAAATTGAATTGTTCTAATTTGAACAAACTAGTCTATACTTGATTATGCACATCACATAATAATGCTAGTTTAATAACTGGAACAAGAGCACATAATGTTTATAAAAAATCATATCATGATTAGTAGAGGTCGATCTTTGATCAGGCCAGCAGGGGTGCTCAATTCATGACCTTCCACTCTTGTACCTAAGTTCCCGAGCCGAGGCAACTTTGGTAATGACGAACACGTGGCCTTTGGCACGAGTCATGGATTTCCTAAATTTCTTCAAAATAAAAATATTTAGGTGGCGACTTTGTATCTGACAAAGCAGTCCAATTTTGGCAATTTGATCCTAAAATCGATTTTCCAAAAGATTTGTCGGATTTGGACTCTTTGGTGTTTATCAATTTCATATTGCACTTGTGAGATTAGATTCAGAACCGCGGGAGTCCGAACTATAGGGCTATCTTTCGAGCTTCCGAAAGGGGGCACAAAAAAGCCCAGCTACAGTTGGTTAGAGATCCACTAAGTTGTACCCTCAGGTTGGTTGTCTAAATGAAATGGTGAATGGCTTATAAATTGAGATATAAAGCTCGACGTGGCATGGTCTTGTGAAAAAGTTATAAATGATTTTATCATAGGCATTGGATATGCTTATCATACTTATATCTTTGTTAAGATTCATACATTGTGTTAGATTATTTCTACTAGGCTTTGGCTCACCCTATTTGGAAAAAATCATTTTCAGGTGTCGGTGATATACCTTCGCCAAGACAATAGCTTGGAAGGATTTGGAGCAAGAGCTTCTCTTTTGTTGTATTTATTTTTTATAGCCAAGGGCTTTAATTGTGTTGAGCTAGACCCTTTTTTGTTGTAACGAAGCAGTGACTTTGAAAGATGTAAGCCTTTAGGACATATGAATATCTGTTTAACCTTCGTTCCTTTTTATTACCTGTAACACATGCTGTAGATTCAGGATGAGCTATTTATGAATGTATATCGCATGTGTCACCTTTTGTTTATTAACTCTGATTAATGGAAGCTTGTTGTTTCATTTATGTTACCTTGTATTAGTTGTCTTGGGTTGGATCAGTAAAATTATTTCGAGGCATCACATGATTGACTATCACAATATATACATATAGCAGGCACCGGTTTTGACTACATTGGAATATCTTCAAGGAAGTGACGAAGCCATTATGCTTCTTCCCTAGCTTTATCTAAAGCTATAAACTCTGATTCCATAGTAGACCTAGCAATGCAAGTCTGTTTGGAAGATTTCAAAGATACAGCCGCACCACCAAGAATAAAGACATACCCACTGGTGGATTTTGAGTCTCTAGTATCCGATATCCAATTTGCATCACAGTATCCTTCAAGTACTGCTGAATATCTTGCATAATTTAGTCCAATGTTATGAGTATCAAAGATATCTTAGAACACTTATAATAGCTTTCTAGTGTTCTACTCCTGGATTACTCATATATCTACTTAATTTACTTAATGCATAGGCTATAACTGGGCGAGTGCAATTCATCAAGTACATTATGCTTCCAATAATCTGGGCATACTCTAATTGAGAAATTCTTTCTTATACATTCTTATAAATAAACAAATTAACATCTACAGCTGTAACAAGCTGATTATCATCTTTGCTAAATTTGTTAAGTATTTTCTCAATGTAATGTAATTGTGACAAAGTATATCCTTCTGATGTTTTGGTAATTTTTATACCAAGAATTACATCAGTAATCCCCATGTCCTTCATGTCAAAATGTTTATTCAACATTTTATTGGTAGTTTTAATCGTGTCATTATTACTATCTATGATGAGCATATTATCCACATAAAGACATACTATAACATGACCTTTGTTTGTGTTTTAATATAAACACATTTGTCACATTCATTAATTTTAAATTCATTTGACATCATTGCCTTGTCAAATTTTTCATGTCATCGCTTTGGCACTTGTTTTAAACCATATAATGATTTAATCAATTTACATACTTTCTTTTCTTTCCCTGGAACAAAAAATCGTTTTGGTTGTTCCATATAAATTTCTTCATTTAACTCACCATTTAAGAAAACTGTTTTCACATCCATTTGATGAATTTCTAGATCGTACAACAATGCAATGGCAATTAGCATTCTAATGGATGTTATTCTAGTAACCGGTGAGTATGTGTCAAAGTAATCAAGACCTTCTTTTTGTCTATATCCTTTGACCACAAGTCTTGCCTTGTATGTCAATTGATCCATCCGCTGTCATTTTCCTCTTGAAAATCCACTTGTACCCAAGTGATTTACAACCTGGTGGCAAATCCACCAATTCCCAGGTGTGATTTTGCAAGATGGATTCAACTTCACTGTTTACAGCCTCTTTCCATTAATGAGCCTTGGGACTAGAAATAGCTTCTTTAAAAGTTAAAGGCTTATTTTCTAACAAAAAAGTTAGAAAATCTGGAACAAAAGATTTTGAGGTTCTAGCACGTTTACTACGCCTAGGTTTTTCTTCCTCATTTTGATCTATCTGTTGCACTTGTTCTTGATCATGACCAGTAATAACATCATAAGATCTTTTGTTGTTACTAGTCTCTTGTCCAATTTTATTAGGAAACACATGTTCAAAGAATGATGCATTCCTTGATTCAATAATATTATTTAATGCATTTCTGAATGTTCTGACTTACGAATCAAAAACCGATATGCACTACTATTCTTGGCATAACCAATGAATATGCAATCAACAGTTTTAGGACCTATTTTAGTCCTTTTAAGACTAGGAATAACCACTTTAGCCAAACACCCCCACACTTTTAAGTATTTGCTGGATGGTACTCTCTCATGTCATATTTCATAAGGTGTTTGATTCACTTTCTTTCGGAGTACTTTATTAAGAACATAATTAGCAAAAAATATTGCTTCCCTCCACAAGTTCTGAGGTAATCCAGAACTAATTAACATGACATTCATCATTTCTTTTAAAGTCTTATTTTTTCTTTCAATAATTCCATTTTGCTGAGGTGAGTAAGGAGCGGTGGTTTGATGAATTATTCCATGTTCTTTACAAAACTCACCATGATTCATATTCACCACTTCTATCACTTCTTAGTTTTAATTTTCTTATCAAGTTGATTTTTAACTTCACTCTCATATTGAATGAAAGTTTCCAAAGGTTCATCCTTTGTTTGAATTAAATAAACATAATTATACCTAGTATAGTCATATATGAAAGTGAAAATATTTTTTCCCACCTCTAGTTTGAATTGATTTAAAATCACAAATGTCACTATGAATTAATTCAAGTGGTTCCGTACTTCTTTCAATTGAATGAAAATGAGTTTTGGTTAATTTTGCTTCAACACAAATTTCATATTTATGATTTGGATCAATTTTAAATTTAGGCAAACATTCCATATTGATTAATATACGCAAAGATCCATAATTAACATGTCCTAATCTACCATGCCATAAATTAGAAGACTCAAGCAAGTAAGAAGAAGATGTAGTTTTATTAATCATATGAGAGACAATAGTCATTACATTCATTTTGAAAAGGCCATTATTCATGTAACCTTTTCCTACAGATATCTCGTTTCTGGTAAGTACAAATTTGTCACTTTCAAAAACTAGCCTAAACCCATTTTTACTTAATAGAGATCTAGAGACAAGATTCTTGTGAATGTCCGGTATATGCAGCACATTGTTGAGGGTGAGTTCCTTTCCAGATGTCATCTTCAGAATTACCTTTCCTTGTCCTTCAACTTTAGAAGTCAAGCAGTTGTCCATGAATAGTTGTTCTCCATTGTCCACCATTGAATGGGAGGAGAACATCTTTTTGTCGACACATATGTGACGAATGGCTCCAATGTCCACCTACTATTCTTTGAGATTTCCAACAAGGTTGACCTCAGAAACAACGGCTGAAAGGTTTATGTCATCCACACCATTGGAGATTCTGTCCACTTCGGTGACATTGGCTTGAGTAGGTTTCTTACTTGACTTTCCTTTATCTTTGCGCTTGCTGCGACAATCTTTGGCCCGGTGTCCCTCTTTGTCACAAATATAGCATTTTGCCATTAAACTTAAATTTCTTGGCATCCCCTCCCAGCCCCGCCCCCCCCCCAGAACCTTGTGATGAACTTTCTTCGAAAAATTTCCATTTCTTTGCTTTGGAGTATGTTCCACCACATTAGCCTTTGACTCCATAGGATGCTTGCCAACCTTCTTCTTAGAAGTCCGATTGTCTTCCTCAATTCTCAGTCACATAATTAATTCTTCCAAAGTCGTTTCTTTGCATTTGTGCTTGATATAGTTCTTGAATTCCTTCCATCCTTGTGGTAATTTGTCAATTAGAGCAGCGACTTGGAACGTCTCGCTTAGTGACGTGCCTTCTGCATAGATGTCATGCAGAATGAATTAGAGATCTTGAACTTGGCTAATCAGAGTCTTTGAATCAACCATCACAAAGTTCAGAAATTTGCCCACCACGAATTTCTTCGAGCCAGCATCCTTTGTTTTGTACTTTTTCTCCAATGAATCCGATAATTCCTTTGTCGTTTTGATGGGGCTATACACGTCGTACAGTGTATTATCAAGCCCATTCAAAATATAGTTACAGCAAAGGAAATCCGCATGTTTCCAAGCATCGATTGCAACAAGC
The DNA here is from genome assembly GCA_030407325.1 of Camellia japonica. NCBI lineage: Eukaryota > Viridiplantae > Streptophyta > Magnoliopsida > Ericales > Theaceae > Camellia > Camellia japonica. Next base: position 90,676,448 of record JAPPVO010000010.1, on the reverse strand, counting down.
ACTTGCCGGTCGGTTTCATCCTCCTTTAGCACAAGAGCATCCTCACGAAGGAAACGTGCCATATTTAATGTAGTAAGATAGAACCGCATTTTCTGCTGCCATCTTTTAAAGTCAGTTCCGAGAAACTTTTTTGGCCTTTCCCCGTGATTTACTAGGACTGTCATAACAGCAGGAGGGATCAGGGCAGTCACAACACCGGTCGGATTAGAGGTTGAACAGTTTCAGTAGCCATGAATTCTAAATTATAAAACAAAATTAGAATTAGAATTTTCTACTATACAGAAAATTAAACCATAAAACACAGAATTTAATTCTATAAAAAAAATAAAAGAAACAAAATTGTGAAGAATCTGAAATAACACCAAGAAAGGTACGTTCCTTAAGAGAAACATATGAAACTTGTGATGTAGCATTTTTTGCTTGTAACCCACAGATTTTTGAAGAAGCTGTGAAAGAATAAATTTGGAGAAAGGCAATGGATAAAGAAATTGAAACTGTTGAAAAGAATTACACTTGGGATCTTATTGACCTGCCCGAAGACAAAGATGTGATCAGACTTAAATGGGTCTACAAGACCAAATATAAAGAAGATGGCTCCATCCAGAAGCATAAGGCTCATTTGGTTGCAAAAGGCTACTCACAACAACCTGGAGTGGACTTCAATGAAACATTTGCTCCAGTTGCTCGCATGGAGACAATAAGAACCGTTCTTGCCTTGGCTACACAAAATGAGCTACCAGTATATCAACTAGTTGTCAAATTAGCTTTTCTCAATGGAAAGCCCGAAGAAGAAGTTTATGTTGAACAATCACAAGGGTACATAATCAAAGGAAAAGAAGACAAGGTTTACTGACGTGAGAAGGCACTGTATGGTTTGAAGCAAGCAGCCTGAGCCTGGAACAACAACATTGACAAGTATTTTTTTCAAAATGGTTTTCAAAGAAACCAAAGTGAACCATCACTATACATCAAGAAATGAGGTAGGCAAGACTTTCTCATAGTTTGCCTATATGTTGATGATTTAATCTATACAGGAACTAAACCATCAATGGTAGAAGAATTTAAAAGAGCCATGATGAAGGAGTACAAGATGACTGATTTGGGACTTATGAGATATTTTCTAAGTATTCAAGTGAAGCAGTCAAAGAGAGAAATATTTATCTCTCAAGGAAAATATCTTGAAGATTTATTGAAGAAATTTCATATGTTTGACTGCAAGTCAGTTTCTACTCCAATCTCTTTAAATGAGAAGTTGCAAATAAATAATGGAGCAAAGAAAGTCGATGCTACCGCCTATTGAAAATTGGTTGGTTCACTAAATTATCTCACTAATAAAAGGCAAACACTATTTACTCTGTAAATCTTATTTCTAGATTTATGCATGAGTCAAGCAAGCTACACTATATAGCAGCAAAGTGAATTCTTCGGTATCTTCAAGGGACCAAGAATCTCGACATTAGGTATGTGAAAGAAAATGACAATAAACTCATTGGCTACACTGATAGTGATTGGGCAGGATCATTGGATGATCGAAAGAGTACATCAGGTTATGTATTTTGTATTGGCTCAAAAATTATCTCTTGGAGTTCCAAGAAACAAAAGACTGTAGCTCTATCATTAGCAGAAGCAGAATATATTGTAGCTACAGATGCAACTTGTGAAGCAGTTTGGCTTAGAAAAATTCTTTCAGGTATGGAGCATAAAGAGGAAGGTTCTACTACAATTTATTGTGATAGCATGTCAGCCATTGCAATGAGAAAAAATCTAGTATTCCATAGTAGGACAAAGCACATTGAACTACTTCATCATTTTATTCGAAATAGTGTACAAAAAGGTGAAATCCAATTGGAGTTTGTCAACACAAAGGAGCAATTAGCAGATATCATGACAAAAGCAGTGTCAACAGAAAAATTCTTACAGTTTCAGGAATGCATGAAGATTACAAATTAAGTGGGGGTGTTAAAATATAATTTATAATCTAGAATAATTAATGAATAATTTATGAAGATATTTATCTAGAAATATCTAGTAGATAACCTATCTAGATTTTTAATAATGATAGAAATATCTAGAAATGTATAATAATGATGTTGGAAAATATCAAATCTTTCTAGAACCTTTCTAGAAGAGGTTAAAATGGTGATGTTCTCTATATAAAGCCATGAGCTAATTGTAAATGTATGTATGCAAGAATCCTGACTTGTAATCAACATAATAAGAAAAAGTTTTCTTATATTTGTATTTCTACCTTATCTTCTTCCATAATTCCCTTCCTAGCTTGCCCAAGTTCTTATCAAATATACCTCGTCACCCCAACAAGCGGTTCCAAAGCTGAGCTCAAGGGTCTGAACTGCGGCAGTTCCACCAACTCGAGTAGCAACTCTTTCATGTCTGTGAGCTTTTTGATGCCCACTCAAGGCTCTACAACAGTCGAAGCTCCGAGGACAACAGAAGCACTGGAACCGTCCACGATTGTGAACCTTTTGGTGCTCACTCCAGCCATGACGAGATTGGAAGCTCTGAGGACAATGGTGGCACTTGAACCGTCTAGGCCTGTGAGCCTTTTAGGGCTTACTCCAGCCTTGATGGGAGTCGAAGGTCCAACGACAATTGAGGCACTTGAACTGTCCAGGTGCCATTGTTAAGTTGAAGGTATGGGGGATGGGTTGTGTGGTGTTTCTATTTATAGAGAAACCAATATGCCTGTTTGTGTGATATTCCCTCTTTTTTTAGAATGGGTGTGATATTCGAAAAATTATTTGTTGGACCAGGGGCACTACGTGATTATGTTCCTGGCCAATCACAAATCATCATGCCTTCTATTATATTCTCTAATCATTTAACTCAAAATTGTGATCTTTACCTCCTCTACTAATCACAATACATATAAAAACATGATATTCCCCTTATAACACAACATTTGTGAAGGTACTTGATATTAGGAACAAGAATGTACAAATAATGTTGATATTAGGAAGAAGAACGTAAAAGAAGGATATAGAAGAAATTATGTCAATTTAATTTTGTTAGGAAAAAGAATGAAAAAGAAGAATACAGAAGAAACTATGTCAATTTAATTATATAATAACTAGCATAATACCCGTGTTATGCACGATCGTAAATAAATAAATTTAAATTAATTTTGAAATTAAAATATGAAACAAAAAACTATTTATAATCATATAAATTTCAATTATTTTTATCTCTATTACATTTAAAAAGTTTTTTATTTTTTGTTTTATTTTTTTGGTTTTGTTTTTATCTCCATATTAAACATATAAGGGTTTGGATTATCTCAAGTTGACCATTCAACTTGAGAAAGTGTTTGGATTGATGGGTTTATTTTAGAACTGACCTTGGTGATCTAAACTGTTTACATTACAAAAATATTTTATACTGCAATTGGTAAAAATTAAAGACACATAAGAGCATCTCCAACTTTACTCTTTTTTTTTCATCAAATTTGAGTAAAAGTTTCATCTGATATCGCACGTTCTAATAGAGAATTCTGAATTTTCATCAAATCACCGGTCGACCAAGAGGACGACTGGGACGATGTTCGACTGATCGACCAGCCAGTGTAAATTACAAGGCAGTGGATGTCCAGGGGACAACCAGCCGGTCGTCCAGTACTCCTGCAGTAATGGCTATTTACAGTAATTTGATGAAAGACTCCAAGCATCCTCAATTTGATGAAAAAGTTAAGACATCCTCAATTTGATACTGGTTTGGTGTTAACATTGAAGCGTGTAAACTGGAGTCTTTTTATCAAATTCAAATTTGATGAAAGAAAAATGAAGCATTGGAGCCACTATAATTATGTAATATAGAAATTGCACTTACGTTATAACATGAACACATTCTGTCTTTGGATTTTCATGATTATAATTAGCCTTATGTTAGAATTCATTCAATAATATAACAAATCACATTTATCAATTACCAAATTCTCTATAATTTTTTTACCCAATAAAAAATAATTTATATAAAAATATTTGAAAAAATAAAATAAAAAAGAGAAGGAAGAGTGTAACCCTCTTTCTCGAACTACTCCTTAAATCGACCCGTGCCTAACATATATTTTAAACTTTCCACATCATTTTTTGCACACATGAGCATATTTTTCAAGCCATTCTCTTTATTAACCTCTTAATTAGTGACTAATAAATCTCAGTTACAAAATTGATGTATGATATTAATAAATTTAATAATGCAAAGTTTTTCTTAATAAATTGAAAATTTCAGTAAGGGTATATGATTTCTAAGTCTCAATCTATGTATTAGATAAAAAACATATTAATACTACACTCATATAATCTATTTATCTATATATTATATAAGGAAAATGGGGCTTTTAGTGAGGAGACTTATGAGAGTTTCAATATCCCATACTAATTTTCTTGTTTTTCTTAATTTTAAACAATTAAAAAAATCTCCATTGGCTAGCTTTTATTTGATAATCTCACATCGGGAGAACAAATAAAAAAATGAGTTGTTTTACTCAAAAAAAGTAAATTGTATACTCACATCCCATTTAATATTGTAGTGTTGTGAATGTTTCAATTCAATATAGTTTAAATTTTAAAAGTTTTAATTAATTAATTTTGACCAATTAGGCTAAATCATTTTTAATTTGATTCATTTGTTTGTTTAACAGCAATTTTAATAGTTTTATCAAAATATGTTGATTAGATTTGTTTGATTCGAAATAACTAAAAATTGATCTGATTAAGGATTGAAAGACTGAGATTGCTTGATTAAAAATAAACTTTCCATCCAAATAATTGTTAAACTTTTATTTTATAACCACATCGGAAAAAGAAGAAAAAAGTGAGTTGTTTCACTTATATAAAATGAATCTTAGTAGTGTAGTATTATGTATACTTCAATTCAAGACAATTTTAATTTTAAAATTAAAATAACATTTAAAAGTTTTAATTAATTAATTTTTGTATAAGTTGGTTAGTCATTTGACCTAACCGATTAGGCTGAACCATTTTGGATTTGACCGATTCGCCGGTTTAATCACGATATCGCATACTAATTTTTTTTAATTTTAAACAATTAAAAAAACTTTCATTGACTAACTTTTATTTAATAATCCCACATCGGAAGAAGAAGGAAAAAAAATGAGTTGTTTACTTATATAAAATAAAGCTTATACTCCCATCTCATTTAATATTGTAGTGTTGTGCATGTTTCAATTCAATATAATTTAAATTTTAAAATTTTTAATTAATTAATTTTGACCGATTAGGCTGAATCATTTTTGATTTGATTGATTTGTTGGTTTAACTGCGATTTTAGCGATTTTATCAAAATATATTGATTAGATTTGTTTGATTCGAAACAAACTAAAGATTGATCTAATTAAATATTGAAAGACTGAGATTGCCTAATTAGAAATAAACTTTCCATCCAAATAATGTTAACTTTTATTTTATAATCCCATATTAGAAAAAGAAGAAAAAAATAAGTTGTTTCACTTATGTAAAATGAATCTTAATAGTGTAGTATTGTTGTGTATACTTCAATTCAAGATAGTTTAGATTTAAAAATTAAAATAACATTTAAAAGTTTTAATTAATTAGTTTTTGTATAAGTTGGTTGGTCATTTGACCTAACCGATTACGCTGAACCATTTTGGGTTTAAACGATTCATCGGTTTAATCGCGATTTCTCATACTCATTTTATTAATTTACAAAATTAAAAAAATTTCCATTGGCTAACTTCCATTTAACCATATAAAAATAAAATTGTAATTAGTTTATCATTTATTTTATAATCCCACATCGGGAGAAGAAGAAAAAGCAAAGTTTGTTTCACTATCTATCTATATATTATATAAGGAAAATGGAATTTTTAGGGAGAAACTTTCTAGGAGCTCCAAGCCCTCATTCTAAAATTATTGAATTTTCTTAATTTTAAATAATTAAGAAAATTTTCACTAGCTAGCTTTCATTTATCTTTTATTTTACAATCCCACATCGGGAAAAGAAAGAAAGAAATGAATTGTTTCACTTACATAAAGTGAATCTTATACTCCCATTTATATAAGCAAAAGGAGATTTTCAATAAAAAGCCTTATGATCAATATCTCATACTAATTTTTTTTATTATTTTCTTAATTTTAAACAATTAAGAAAATTCTCATTGGCTAGCTTCCATTTATTTTTATTTTTCAATCCCACATAGAGGTTTTGATTTTAAAAATAATTTTATATGAGGTTTTGAAACTCTCTCTCCTTAAAAGTATTCTTTTGTAAAATCTATAGATATATTGATAATCTTAATGTCACTCTTACTGCTTCTTAATACAAAAATTATGAGATAATTATGATAATTTTAAATTTGTATTTAAAACTTATAAATCATGGGATATATTATTATAATTTTAAATTTATATTGTGTCAATTTTAAATTTAAATTAATAGATTGTTTTCCATATTTAGTGACAGTTTAAATTTTAATAAAATAAAATATAAAAGTTTTAATTAATTAATTTTTGTGTAAGATGATTGGTATTTTGACGTAACTGAGTAAGCTAAATTGTTTTTGGTTTGAATGATTTGTTGGTTTAACTGTGATTTTAGCAGTTTTACCAAAATATATTGATTAGATTTATTTTATTAAAAATAAATTAAAGAACTGAGATTGTTTGATTAGAAATAAACTTCTCGCCCAAACAATTGTTAATTTTTATTTTACAATCCACATCGAGAAAAGAAATAAAAATTGAGTTGTTTTACTTTTATAAAGTGAATCTTTTAAATGGGGTTTTGAGGGAGAAGTCTTCTAGAAACTAGAAACTTTCATTCTAAAATTATTAAATTTTCTTAATTTTAAACAATTAGAAAAATTCCATTTGGTTAGCTTCCATTTGTCTTTTATTTTATAATCTCATATCGGCAAAAAAAAAATATGTGTGAATGATTTTCTCTATAATTAAACAAAAAAATAAATTCAAAACACATATTTAGATGATATGGGCAAGTAAACAAATAATCAAATGGTAAAACTAATTATTACGTGAAAGGACTTGAGGAAAGGAAAAGAAATAATAAAATGGAAAAGCACAACATGATGAACTCATTAGTCCAAAATCATAATACGAGAAACAAGTCACAACTAACTAAATAAGCATGGATTTCATGCACGGCATAGGGAATATGAAGATGATATGACATACTACTCCTAAAGGAAGATCCTAACATATTTCTACGTATGCTTGCTTAGTAAAATGCTTGAATAAGCTTTTCAAGGTTTGAGAGATGGAGAGTGTTTGAGTACTACTTTTGAGCTAAGAATGGATGATTTCAGAGGTCTGAGAAGATATTTCGACAAGACTTAGGCAAGAGGATGAGAATTGAGTCCTCATCCTTTCATCAATTCTTGGCTCTAGAGTTTTTCTAAGTTTTTTCTATTATTCTTCTTCTTTCTCAACTAAAATAGTGCCTTTATTTATAAAGGTAGAGGCCTAAAAGTGAGCACACAATTAACTAGATAAGCAGGTATAGGCACAGTTTGGTGCTACACACGATCTACTGCATAACAAGTTCCAAGTCGTGTACACCACATTGTGTGCGCAACAAGAATGGTGCGCTACAACAGGTGTGGCACATACTACTTCGGGGAATGGCGAACACTACTACCATGCTTTGTTGGCTACTTTATGCTTTTCCCTCAGTATGGCATGCGTAGGCTCAGAATGGTGTACAACATGTCGTACAAATTCAAAATAATGATATGCAAGGTTGTTTTCAACATTTTGGGTTTTGGTCTACTAATTCTAGTTTTGAAGGGACAATAATGGAGTTTTAAGGCTCTAGGAAGTAACAATGGGTTGGAAAGAGTGTTGAAGCTTTCTTCAAGCAAAATCATTTTAATGACAAAAAAGTGATCGTTCATAATCTCATCATTAGGAATACTACAAGGGTATCTATAGCGGTCCAGGTTTCACCCCTACCTTTATGGTGTTCCGGACTTGGGTTCCATGGTTGAGTATTGTTGTATATATCTATTTTCCGTCCTTTAATTCCTTGTATTTGAATTTTGGGATGTGTTGGGTGAATTTAGAACAGGTTGGTTGAGTTAGAGCAAATGGTTGCTGCCTAGGATTTGGCTTCTTCGCTCGAGCGAGGCTTTTTGCGCTCGAGCGAGGTCTGGGTATTTGCTTCCTCACTCGAGCGAGAGTTCTTGCACTCGAGCGAGGATTGAGGGTCTTCAGGTTTCTTTTCAGAGGCAGCCTTTGCTCGAGCGAGTTTTCTTGCGCTCGAGCGAACCTGGTCTGGTGTGTCTCTTCGCTCGAGCAAGCACTCTTGCGCTCGAGCGTGCGTTTGCGTCTCTTTTTGACTTGAAGGTTGGTATTCTTCGCTTGAGCGACGCTTCTTGCGCTTGAGCGAGCGAGCCCTACGTTTTGTGTTCCTTCGCTCGAGCGAGAACTCTTGCGCTGGAGCGTGCGTCTGGGTTGCAGACCTGAAGCTTCGCATTGTTCGCTTGAGCGACGCTTCTTGCACTCGAGCGAGGTTCTTTTGTGTCTGGTCGCTCGAGCAACCACTCCTTCGCTCGAGCGAGCCTCGATTATATCAGTTGGCAGCAGCGTGATATTTATCACTTTTTCATAATCTTTTTCATTTCCAAACCCTAATCCGACTGTCTCTCTATCTCTCTCTCTACACACCTTCTCTCTACAAATACTCTTGATCAAGAGTTTTTCTATCCTTGTCCCTTTGTAAGAAAGTTAGAGCTTGGCTTGGGCTATCTTTTGATCCGAAAAAGTTGGACTTTGGAGCATCTTGGATTTTTTCTCTTCATCTCCTTTGAGCTTCTCCATTAATGGTAGGGATACTCTACTCTTAATTATGAGTTTTGACATAAACATTAATCATTTTTTATAAATGGAGGGATTTGGAAATTTTGGGAAGTTGGGGTTTGAGATTTGAAATGTTTGAAAGATGGGTTTTCTACCTTTGGGCTCCATTGTATATGTGAGGTCTTAAAAAGGGGTTATGTGTATATAATTGGTGAAATTAGACCTTGGGTGCAATAATTAAGAGAGGGGGCTTAATGCCCTAATTGAATTTAGGTAATTAATTTGTATAGTTAATTTGGTAAATTGTAGGAATATGAATTGGGTTTGGGAATTATGAAATTGGAGGAAATCGTGATTGAATGGTGTAGTTGGATTGATAAATCACTCACCGATGAAAAATGTAATAAATTATCTGTTTGATAGATTTACTTATCTGTTTAAAAATAACTATTTTGGGCTATCGGTGGAGGATAGTCTTGATTGTTGTAGACACTGCATGATGATTAGGGAAATTGAAACTAATCATTTGGATTATGTCATTAAATGTGATGGTGGAATTAACACATTGAATATGTGAATTGTTGAGTCATTGTATATGACTATGTGTTTAAATACATTGTATATGTATATTGTGTGGGAGGAGATAGGGGATGGACTCCATTTGTTTGGGAGAAGATAGGGGGACTCCATGGATAATTAAGTTGGCCGGAGTGTCCAGGGTGCAAGTCCCGAAATCTTATTTATGGGTGCCGGTTCCCTCGGACGTAGTTCAGTAAAATGGCATGTGAATGGAAGTATTGAATGATGTTTGTTATTGAAGTGTTGTTATATGAGTTGTAGTCTCATTTTGAACTGCTTGGACAATATTGAACTATGTCAATGAATTAATGTAGATAAATAATGGGAAGTGGTGTGAATATGATGAAAATGTCGATTGGTTATGGAAATGGTATAAGTTGGTTTACATGTGTTAAACATTTATCAGATGCTAATGTTTTAGTTAATTCTCATATTCTGTTTAGCATATCTCTACTGGGCTTTGGCTCACCCTACTTGAGACACCATTTTCAGGTACAGGTGACATGCCGCCTTCAAGGCCATAGCTTGGGAGGTCCCAAGGCTGAAGTCTCTGTTTTGGGTTGCTTTGTTTTATGTTATATATTTTCATTTCGAAGCCAAGGGCTTTAACTTGTAAAGGGCTTTTGACCCTCTTTTGTTGTAACCAAGTTACACTTAGAAAGATGTAAGCCCTTAGGGTATTTACTTGTTGATTAACATGTAACATCTTTTGTAAGAACACTCTGATATATGGGATATAATACCTCTTTTATGTTTTATGGATCTTATAAATGAATGAGTTATGTCTTATTTTGAGGGCGTTACAGTATCCAAGACTTATAATTGATCTAAATTGAAGCATACAGATAGCAAGCAACCTCTGTCAACCTTCTAATTAATTATTGGGGACTTTCAAGATTTATGGTGTTAATTTTAGGTATTTTTCAAACCTTCCTTGTTCATTTTTGAGAAGCTTAAAACAAGCTTGTCACACATTAGAAAGAAAGGAAAATTTGAAGCACTTTATGAAATGATGCATAAAATATTGCTTTGAATAAAGAATTATGGAGAAGGATGCTAGTGTGCATGCACATGCATAATAAGAATATTGTGACGCCGACAGGTGGTGTGGGCTGTGGCACTTTGATGGTGCACTTTACTCTCCTCATGTTAGGCTTATAAATAGAAAATTTTCATTTTATCACAAAATTTCATTTGCAATTCTCTCTCTCTCTCCTACAAGCCTTTTGTTTTCTTCCTTTTGCTCGTATTCATTTCTTGTAGACTTGTATACCACTGCCTTGTTTCCTTTTTTCAGATTGATTATATTCTAGTCTACTTTCAGTTGTATAGCCACAGATAGGTTGATCCTTAGATTAACTTTATTGTATCCCAAAGGCAAATTTGCTCTAAATCGTTATGCACTTTTATGAGGGACAAATATTATATTTAGAAAAACAAAATGGTAACACGACTTGAAACATTATAGTAGCAAGACTTGAAACATTTTTTGTCAATTTATTGAAGGCCTCAAAGACATTAGACTTAAAAACTATTTTTCAATATGTTGGGGGTGTTTGACAAGTTGGGTTTGGGGTATTTTTTTGACTAAAATTTACAAAAAGATAAAATAGGTTAAAATAATTAATAAGACAAAATGCTACATCAAACTCATAATTATTTTATTTTTCCTCTCACAAACATCACATCCAACTACAAAAAAATCCAACTATCTTTCCAAACACAAATTTTAATCTACTAAAATAGCCTACCAAAATAACAACTTTCTAAACACCCATATTGTAACATTTCATATAATGTGACTCCCAATAGTTACTCTATTCTATTATATTCTGACAAACTTTATATACATCATCTTTTTTGATAAATTTTTAATAAAATAGAAATGATACATCCCTCTAATTTGAAAGCTCTAAAAGAGTACTAATGATGTGAAAAATCAAAAAAGAAAAAAAAAAAAAAAAACCAAGGCCAAAACATCATATCACATGAGACCCACACACCAATTAGAGCTTTTAATTTAGAGCTCCCAATCTTTTTTCTTAATAAAATATGGGTCTCATATAATGTGATGTTTTGGCCTTGATTTCTTTTTTTCTTTTTTAATTTTTCACATAATTAGTACTCTTTTAAAGCTTCTAAATTAAAGAAATGTATCCTTTCTAATCTTTTTTCTTAAAAAAATATCAGTACTACTAATAGACTGTACTATTTTTCTTTGACCCCTTTCATTTCTTTGGACCATCTACCAAAATTAATCCCCACATTTTTTCTTTGAACCATTCTGTAATCCCAACTAGACTTCTTTCTTTGGACCTCCATCTTTACTACCCATTCCTCCAACAGCATCCCTCCTCTACTACTCCACCACCTCCAATAACCCCCTTTCCAACCTCTGCACTCTTCCCGCTACTCTCTCACCTCTGATAACCCCCTCACTAGCCTCCACCTCTGACAGCCCCGTTTTCAGCCTCTTCACCCTCATCCGCCACTCCCACCTCCGACAGTCCCTTTTTTAGTCTTCCGATCCATCATGTCTATCCTTCACCTTTTCCTCATTTTTCACCACTTTCTACAACTCTTTCCCCCAGCGCCGACCTGCGATTTAGGGAGCCTTAGACAAATTTCGAAAATCAGAACCCCTCTTACATTGAAATAAAAAATAAAAAATTTATGGATAAAACGATAAGTTATAATTTTATTTATTTATTTGTAATCACAAAAAAATTTACTTGTACATATAATCATTAAAATTATAAACAAAACAATTTAATGAAACAAAATTAAGGCAAAAAAATTAGGAAAAAATTATTCAATTAAAATTGATAAAAACCTAGATAAAAAAATTAGGGCAAAATTATTTATTCCACTAAAATCTAATAGATAAAGAAGGTTAAAAAAAAAATTAGGGTCCATATATTGTATGTATCGTTCTTCTTTGACCCAAACACTTTTTTTTTGTAATATATATTTTCATTTTAATAAATATGGACCAAACTACACTTATAAATAAATATGGGCTAAACCATACATAAACCTAATAAAATATTTTGAGACCCTTTAAATTAATCCTAAAAAAAACATATTAAGCCTATAACATTTTACTAAATTTGATAACCTTATTTTTGGGCCAACATTTTGGGGTAAGGCCTCACTGGCCTTAAGCCAGTGCCGGCCCTACTTTCCCCCAACAACTTGCATCTTTTCTCTCACTTCTTCATATCCCCTTTAATAGTAAAAAAGATTGCGAGAGAACGAGAAAGGAAGACAAATCGCGAATGAGGGGCTATTGGATAAGAATACGAAGAAGAAGAAAGAAGTTAAAAACAAAGAATTCTTTATTCTTCTATTTTTTTTATTTTTTATTTTTTATTTTTTATTTTTATGACATGATAATCAAATCTAGATTTTTAGATGTTTTACAAAATACGTTTGAGTTCATATTAAAATTTTGATTCAATTGAAGAAAGACTAAGCCAATTTATTTATGGCTCAAAGAGCACCAATTCTAGCAGTCAACTTAGTTCTTTCAATATTAATAGAAGGTAATGAGGCCAAAAGGTGAAGAGGCTACAGTGACTGAATTTATTTGAGATTGACTAAAAGATAAATAAATTAACTTTTAACATATTTTTTTAACTTTCAAACAAATTATTTTTTGATATTGTTTTCAAACAAATTTTAAACAAGTGTTGTCGTTTGTAACATTTATAATTTTTTATTTTTTGTTTACAAAAACATTGAAATATTTATATTTATATTTATTTGTAAAAATGAAAATAAAAACACATATCTATTACATGTATTTTAAAAGCTTATTTTGAAAATAAGTAAAAGGGGGTGGTCAGAGATGATTATCGAAGGTAGTAGTTAATAATCTGTGGTGGCCGAAGGTAGTTGTTGACAATTGAAAATGGTGAATGGAAGTAGTTGTCGATCACTGAATGTAGTGTTCGGAGGTGAATTTTAACGAGAGATGGTTGGCGGTTTCAATAATGGTCATAATCATCAATTTTTAGCAAAGGATGATGAGTGGTTGGATGTAATGGCGATGTTGGTGATGATGACCAATGAGTAGTGGTTGAAAATGGCGAAAGAGAAGGAAATAAATAAAAATTTATATTTTAAAGGGTTTTTTTTATTGATAAATCCCATTTAGTGGTGTTCTAACCCAATAAGTCCACCAAGAAAAATTATAGCCTAGTTAGTCCCATGTATTTATATTTTTATTCTATGAGGTCCTTTTTTCTTGATTTATATTATTTGTTGGGCTATTATACCCTTATGTCTATTGTTGATATGTATTATATAGAAAAATGATATACACGTTTTCTTTTTATTGCTCTCTCTATTTTAGTAGTTACCATTATGAACGTTTTTTCTTTTAATCATTTTCATTCATGTTTGTGGTGTTGTTTCGTTATGTTAGGATTTTGAAACTCTCTGTTTGGTAGGTTTTGAAGCTCTAGTTTATACATGGTGGTGAAAAAATATTATATTTCTCCATTGTTGTGGTGAAATTTTGTATTCCTCCATTGTCACTTTGTGTTCGAAACTCTGTATTCGTCCATTGTTACTCTGTGTTCGAAACTTTATATTTCTCCATTATTGTAAATTGAAACTCTGTTTATATCCAATCAATTTTCTTACAAACATATTTTTCAAAGGTGAATTTGGTTTGATTTGGACTGGTGGAATGGTGAAATTGCATGTATTGTTAATGATAGTAATAATGACAAAGATGATGATGAAGATGAAGATGAGGATGTAGGTGATAGTTTTTTATTTTTAGAGTGATTGAGTTTTTTTTTTTTTGGATTTCTAGTTTTAATGCTGCCATTGTTTCTGTTTTTTTGTCAATCACTGTGAATGTTCACATTTCACATTGTTTGAAAATCTAAGAAATAAGTGTTGGAATATAGATATGGACATAGTTATATATTTTGCAAGATATGAATGTTCACATATCATTAGTTATTTTTTACTATACTTGTTCACACAATTTTTTTTTTTTTTTTGCTGCCTTTAAACAATTGGAATAGTCTTTTCTTCTTCTTTTTTTTCATTTAATTTTGTTTCATGTTTTCATTTTGCAGTGTGAAAGTTCACATTGGTATAAATTTAGTTTTTCTAAAGTTAGTTGTATGTTAATTTTAAATTGTGAACATTCACATTACATTTTGATACTAGTTTTTTTTTTTTTTTTAGTTTTTTCAAAAGTTAGTTGTATGTTTATTATTTTTGTTACTATACTTGTTGGTTGAGCAATCATTTTTGTTACCATTGAACAATTGAAATAGTCAATTTTTACTTTTTTTCAATTTTATTTTATGTTTTCACATTGCAATGTGAATGTTCACATTGGTACAAGTTTTTTTTTTTATTTTTTATTTTTTATTTTTAAACTAGTTGTATATATATTAATTGTAAAATGTGAATATTCACATTTTACTTTAGTGTAAGTCTTATTTTTTCGAAAGTTAATTATATGTTTGTTGTTTTTGTTACTATACTTGTTAGTTGAACAATCATTTTTGTTACCATTGAACAATTAAAATAGTTAATTTTCACTTTTTTCAATTTTGTTTTATGTTATCACGTTGCAATATAAATGTTCACATTGGTATGAGTTATTTTTTTTAAGGCTAATTGTATGTTAATTATAAACTTTGAACATTCACATTATATTTTGGTATGAGTTTTATTTTTTTGAATGTTAATTGTATGTTTGTTATTTATTGTGAACATCACATTGTACTTTAGTATGTGTTTTATTTTTTCAAAAGTGATTTGTATGTAAACATTCACATTGTATTTTGATTTTTATTTAGATTTTTTGTTGCGTTATTTTTAAAATTTTCACATTATAAAACGATTTAAAATTTATAATTTGAGATTTTCTCCTTAAAATGAGGGAGAGGTTTTCTTCATAAATGAAGGACTATTGTTAGTTTTTATTGTGCATATATTAGTTTCAAAATGGAAACATGTGCAAAAACATAGAAAGGGTAATTTGGTCATATTACATTAAATAGGACTTAATGGAATATTAAAAAAGAATATGGGTTAGATGGAATAAAACATTTAGAAAGAGAAATAATTAAAAAAAAAAATGATAGAGAAAAGACTATACTAATCAAGCAGAGTAAGTAAATTAGGTAGGATAATGGAGGGTAAAATAGCAAATCCCTTTCTAATACTAAGGGATTGTTTTTTTAATATCATCTTTCATGGGGGACTACTAATCCCATTGATGAAGGCCTATCATAGTCTCAAGGTATTGTGAACCCCTTTTCTACTTTGTAAACAAATACAATATTAATAGACCATATATCCATCCTAATCCAATCTCATCTCCTATAATCGAAAACAAACGAACCCTAAAAATGTAGGGTCATTCTACTAACACCACAAAATTATCTCCTTACACTCTCAAAAAATTAAAATTTTATTTTATTTTTTTACAATTTTTATAATACCATTTCTATCCTTATCCCTACCGTTCACTCTTCTCCATACACCCAAACCTTTCAAACCCTAATTTCTTCACATCCACCCCATTACCACCACCTACACCGGTCCACCACCATGACCGCCACCCAAGGCACCGAAGCAGCAAAACAACACCTTACAAACATCACCCCTGTTATCAAGATACACAGAAAAATCTCAACTCTACTAACAAGCAACAATCACTGATGAAGGCTCTGCTACAAATAAATCGAGACATACACATAAATCATCCAAAATCATCACTATCAACATAAGGTCTTGTATAGAATGGTCTGCTGTTCCAAATTCATGAGCGGGATCAAATTAGGATAATAGAATGATGTGTGTCTCTCTCTCTCTTCATGCTCTATCAACAATGGAAAAGGGCGACAGGCTGGGCCACAATGGCGAAGGTGAGGACAGGACTTTGAGCAATGAGGCGGTGGTTCTATTCACGGTGGAGCTGCGAGCGGTGGGGCTGGGTTGTGACAACAGAGATGATGAACAGGGTCGTGATGGCGGTGGGGTTGGGTTGCTGATGGAGGGCGGCAGCAGTAAGAGGGCTTACATGGTGGTCGGCGACGGCGGCGGTTGCAGACAGCGGCAGTGCTGTATCCATTGGAGATGAAGAAGCTAGGGTTTGAATGGTTTGGGTGTAAGGAGAAGAGTGAAGGGAGGGATGATGGTAAGAATGGCATTATAAAAATTGTAAAAAAGTAAAATTAAAATTAAAATTTTTAAGGATGTAAGGAGATAATTTTGTGGTGTAAGTAGAATCACCCAAAAATGTAATGCTCTAGTTGGTGTTAGGGGTGAGCAGCGGATATACCGATCCGCCAAAACCGACCGAACCAAACCGATCCATCGCATTTTGGACGGATGCGTGATGACGAGCGGACGGTTGCGGATTGATTTTCTCCAATCCGCCAATTTGGCGGACGGATGGCGGATTTGAGGTTCCTTTGGCCGCAACCGAACCGCCAAACCGCGAGCACCCTTAGTAATTTATAAGACTTTGTGTTTTTAATTTGTTTAAATATTTTGTCTGTGTTTTCAATTGAAAAAGAGTTTAAATATTCTGTTAAATTTTTTTTTTCAACTTGAATATATTTTTTAAAATGAAAAATATAAACGTATTATTTGTTTATATTTTTTGGTTTTTAAATCTAACTCTAAAAGTAATAAATAGAAAATATGATATATGCTGGTTGGTTTTTGTTTTCAAAAACATATATAAATATAATAATACAGAGAAATGCAATCTCTACTAATGCTCTGTTCATGGTTTTGGTGGTTTGAATTGTTTTTATATTTTAAGAACCACATATTGTAATACTTTATGTGGATGAGCCATGCTATGATTGTAATATGTGAATGAGGCATGCAGTGATTGTGATATTCTAAAGTTTCAAACTTTCTTTCTTTGGATGAGACATGCAGTAATTGTAATACTTTTTTAAGTCATTGACTGTAATGCTTTCTCTTTATTTATTTATTTATTTATTTTTTTGAGAAAGTGCACAAGTAGAACTATGTTAAAAATTTATAAAATTTCAAACCGCCAAACCGATTCGCATCCATCCGCCAAACCGCCAATCCGCTCAATCCACATCCGCCGAATTGGTGGACGGATGCGGATTGATTTTCTCCAATCCGCCAATCTGGCGGACGGATGGCGGACTGGAGGTTCCATGGCCGCAATCGACCCGCGCCCACCCCTAGTTGGTGTTCATAAAAATGAGTTAAAAATATAGACTCAATTTGATTTCAATTTCAAAATTAGTTTTTAAATTTTTTTTTAACAAAATAAACATTAAAACCATATTTTTTAACCTCTGAAAAAGTAAAATCGTATAAAAATTATGAGTGCTTTTTATTTATTAATTTTTTTACTAAATTAGTTTTTAATTTTGTTAAATTTTTTTTTATAAAATAGATTATAAAAATCAAACAACAGAGCGGTTAATTACAAGTACATTCCTTAAGGTTTATTTAAAATATAGATTGCCTATTGTAATTTTGAAAATTATATCATGTCCCTTCAAATTTCTAATATCATAACAAATTATTCTTTTATTAATGAATCATGAATTTAGCAGTTTTTAATGATATAAGAAATATATTTTAATCAATAATTTAAATAATTTTATTATTATATAAAAAAGTAGTTAAAAAATTATTTTTTCTATATAATTTTATTAAATAAATAATTCATATTTTAAACAAATCTCAATAATATATTTGTAATTTATCCCAAACAGAGTCACAGTGTTTAGTTGGTGTTCAGTCTCATGTTTGACCAAAATAAGCAAGTAAGAGCATCAGCATCAACCTCTCTACAATGGTTTTGAAGCTATTGTAAAGAGTATCAGCATCAGATATGTGATCCATCAGACTCGCTATACCCTTCGTTTATTTTGCCAACGCTACAGTTCCTCCCCTGATGAAGCGAGCCACTGTTCATTGTTACAACAAAGTAGATTAGGTGTTACCATATGTCTGCCCAAAAGTCCGGCCAGTCAACCGGTCAACAATAATTTTTTGTTTATTTTTATTGCTTGTTAGACATTTCCTCCAGTTTTACCTTTATAAAGGAACATAAGAATTGTTTGACTGGCAGCTCATCAATTTAATTAAAAAAGAAAAAATAACAAATACAATAAGAAAATAATATTTTAATAGGATTGAGTTAAAATACAGAGTTTGATGCAGTAGGTACTAAAAAGGTGATTAGCTAGAATAAAAAAATAGCTTTTTAAGTTATAATTTGACTAAGAATTTGAAGAGACTGGTGTGAATGTTCTAACTAGCTATTTTGTAAAAGGATTCAACTTTTCTCAAGTTTCATCTAAATTAAACTCAATTCAGTGGTGTTTTGAAAAGATGGTAAAAAGTTAACTTTTTGGCTTTTTTAGTTTTTTTTAACTTTTTTTGTGTGAAAAAATAGAGAGATGATGTGACCGAAAAAACGCCAAAAAGCTAAAAAAAAAAGGTAATCTTCCCAAATTGTCCATCAATAATTTAAACCATTCATCTCATACAAATAACTAAAAAAATTATCAATGTAAAAATTCAAGTTAATTCAACATCAATTATCATACTATTACACCATTTGTATCCATACGACTTATATATTTATAAGAATAGGTCGTCTGTGTTATATTATGCATGTGATTTGATAATATGATTACTTATATCTAATCAATCAAATTTTTACATGCATCGTCTTTATTAGTTTGTCATATAAGTTGAACAATTCAAATAATTAATATAGACAAGGGTGATAAACAAACCAAATAGTTTGAGTTCGACTCACATTTGACTTAATAAGTCGTTCAAGCTCGGTTCGTTAAATAAATAAGTCAAGCTTGAACAAATTTTAAATTTTGTTAAAATTTTCAAACCAAGTTTAAACAATCAATTGCTCGTTTGACTCAGTTCAATAAATCTAAAATTATATAAAATATCAAACTATTCGAATTCGGCTGGATAAACACTAGTGTAAAATCGACTCAAAAGTTTAACAAATCAAACGTAAATAAATTTTAAAATTTATTATAATTATCAAATTAAATTTAAACAACCCATTCAATTCATTCATCACCCTTAAATGTAGATACAAATTGTTGGCTACATATTTTGTAAAAGCCAGTTACAGTTCGACACGTGGCGAAGTAAGGGCAATACAGGAAGAATGTTTAATCTTTGATCATGATCGTACACGTGGCGGTTAATATTGGTTCTTGCGTGGTCTGAGTAGCATTGGATCAGCGAAGAGATACAAGGTGATGTGGCTTCAACGGTTACTCACATTCAAATTCAAATATAGGAGGGAAGCCCAACTGCAAGTAATGGCGTAGTGGAACTACTTCTAAGGCCGCATGATCAAGCAATCATGGAGGAGCAGTTCGACGGTTTGAAGTGCAATTCGATGGTCATCCTTGAGGAGTATAAATAGCAGGGAAGCTCCCAGAAAAAGCCCCCCAGACTCAGATCCAACAAAACCAGTCATTTACTTCATATTTTCTTTTCCTGTTTTACATTTCCAGTCTTTACATTTCCTGCATTTTAAATACCTGTTCTTTACATTCCTGCACTTTAAATTCCTGCACTGCACTTCGTTCGTAGGAGTAGTTTCAAGTAGATTGTTGCTATAAACCTCTACGAGGCTGAGTTTGGATCATTGTAAGTTTTCGTCTTAATAAAATACTTCAATTGTTTGTCATTTAACTGTTATTTTACTTAATTTCTCCTAAGTCAAGCCACCAGTAAAAGTCCTCTTCAGTGAGGCTGAAAGAACTAAAACGCAATCGTCTGATAATTGGTTGGCAATTATAATTTCTGTAAGGACTGATTGATCCTTGCTGGCACGCTCGCATTTACAAAAATACCCTTCGAAAGCCAAAAAGCCAACATATATTTTTGGCACGCCCGGTGGGACTAATTGAAATGGCTAGACGAAGAAGACAAGGAGAAAATGAACGCTTGGAACAAGACGTAGAAGGAGAGGTAGAAATACCTAATCCAGAGGATAATATGGTAACACATCCTATAGAAACTCCCATGTTATCAGAACCTATGGTCGAACAGACCAGTACTTCGGGACAAGAACCACATGTTCATAATATTGGACAAAACCAAGGAATTGGACCATCCACTGTTCCATCTACTCAGCCAACAAATCCATGGGATGGCCTAGTAGATGCTATGGGACAACAATTAATGAACACAATGGAAAGGTGGGCAACATCCTTTTTGGATCGAATGAATAATCACCAACCAACAAACACAAGACACACAGAGGAAGTTTTAAATGTCCCTCAGCAAAGATTGGCTAGAGACAAACAGCCTATCCGTTTGCGGCCGTCAGCGGGAAGATGTCGTTACTGAGAAGGCATATTCCGTTTGCTGACATCAGTGCACGTATGCAAAACATGCAAAAAGAAAGGAAAAACACAAAATGCATGGATATGGGGGTTCGACCCTCTAATGTCAAGCTTAGTCTCCCAGTCCTCAACCACTAAACCGAACCACTCTTGTGACAAAATATTCAAACAAATATATATATATATATATATAATACATAGGTATACGAGATATATATGCATAAAACCAAAACAAAACAAAAGAAACACTCATTACTATGGGGGCTCGAACCTCTGACCTCAGGCTCAGCCCCTCAATCCTTAACCACTGAGCCAAACCACTAAGCCCAAGCCACTCTTGTGACCAAATATTCAAACAAATATATATAATACATAGATGTACAAAATATATACACATATATATACATATACAACTCTCCCGCCTCTCTCTCTATTTTTGTCTCACTCTCTCTTCCTTCATCTTCTTCGAGTGTCGTGTCTAGCGCTCGATTTCAACAATCACAGTGCCTGACCGACTTTAACCTCTTATCCCAATGTTTCCCCTCTTTGTCTTCTTCTTCTTCTTCTTCGCTCTCTTCTTAAGTTGAGGCTTGCGAGAGAGAGGTCGAGCAAAAGCCTGCAAACTTTCTCTACCATCAACCTCTTTCTTACTCTCCTCTGCCATGGCCTCTTCACACAGTTCTCTCACTCTTTTTCCAAACCTGAACGAGTCCACGATAGAGATGACTGATTTCGACTCCCCTAAACCTCAACCACGGGCTCCTCCTCCTTCCCATATTTTCAGCTTTCCAGCGATGTCAGTTGAACAAATAATGGCGGCACAGTCTAACATCGAAGCAAACTCGTATATGCTGAGGTCATGTGTGGAGATCGTGACTGTGGTCTCCAATTTGTCCCATCGACTGCAAAACAGGACGTGTGACATGTGAAACATTGCAAAACATGCGATAGCGTACAAAATCATGTAATAATCAAGTAAAGCACAAAGATGCACATTTAACCAGATCTAGGCATGAATATGGATGCAAAGCATGGATATGCATGGCATGTCAAATATATACATATGTACAATTAGGGAAAGCAATTAAAGAATGGGATAGAAAGAAGTCAGGTGGGGAATTATTACAACACTTGAATTATTATATATCCGAGGGAGATGAATAAAATAAAATCCTCAAAAATACTCAAAATAAAAAAATAAAATAAAGAAACTTCATGTGCTTTGGGGATCACCGGAAAATATTCTACTTGACGCAGGAAGACTACTCTGTTCTGCTTCAAAAGCACACTGCTAGATTTTTCACTGGTAGAGATGGCTCAAAACTAACCTCATATCGAGCCACATGAGGATCACACGATCAATCAACATGAGAAGATCGACTATAAATGGTTCGCTGCATTGTGGCTAAACAGAAATTTATGGGCTCACCAAAAAAAAAAAAAGAAGAACCCAAACAAATTTTGCCCATGCTTGGCCCAATTTGTCTAGATAGAAATGTCCCCTCTGTAAGCTGCATCCCAACACACAAATAAATACATACAATCAAATTTATATGACCAAAAGCAAGGAGCCCACCGCCCTCTATCAAAATAATACTCGCCTAAACCACAAAATCAATGAGCGAAATGCCCACTAAAAATAATTGGCTAGCCTATGTGCTTCTCACAGATTTCCACCATCGAAACCCACTTGATCAAAGTGCCTAGCTAATATATAAATATATAAATACATTTATATATATAAAGAAGACTACAAAAAATCATAAATCATGGACTAAAGGACAACCCACGATCCCCACATCCCACCAAAGCCCATTGCTTTCCCGACACAAACTGATCCTCAACCTTCAATCCAGTAGCAATATGCTCATCCAAGAAGGTAATAAAAATCTCTGCAGCTGTCTTTCTCTTCTTCAAATTTTTGAATTTGGTTTCACCTCTAATGATGTAGGCAAGTTGCTTTCCAATAGTTTGAATGTCGAAGCTGGCCATACCCGATCCGTTCTCCTCGTGCTTAGTAAAAACTGAGGAATCTAAGTGTATGCTGAAATATTTCTTGTCCTTTGTGATTTGAAGACAAATTGCTACTGGAAACTGACTCGCAATGGCTAGACTCTGTTCAAGGTTGACACCATCATACCCACAATCATGGTCCCAACCATGAGTGTCCAAAATTGGCCTTGCCATAAATTGTGAAGTTGGCTCTAAGAACCTATGCCTGTATGCTGGACCATCACTATCAAAAGAATGCGGCATCAGAGTAGCAAAGACAGCACCCAGAGCAGCCCATACCTACGTCGAAAGTGAAACCGGCTACAACCATACTGGTGGTGACGATTCACCCCAAAACCATGATACATCGGCCTAAACACCCACCAGGTGAAAACACGGTGGACCTACATGTGATGGACACCATGTACAGTACTAAACTTCTCCACACTTTCGCATGAAGAACGTGTAACCCACTCGTCTTCTTCACTTCATCAGTGTCCGCTTCTTCATCCGAATCTATGATAATCTGACCATCAATTCTTTGTTGCTAATCATAAGAACTCTCTGCACTATAATGAGGACCAGCACCAGCTCCTCGTTCCAACTCCTTAATACACTCTCCCATCTCTCTCTCTCTCTCTCTGTGTTTTTGTTTCACTCTCTCTTCCTTCATCTTTTTTGAGCGTCGTGTCTGGCGCGCGATTTCAACAATTGCGCGCCTGACCGACAAGCTGCCCTAATTATTCAACGCCTTATCCCAATGTTTCCCCTCTTTGTCTTCTTCTTCTTCTTCTTCTTCCTCTTCGCTCTCTTCTTAAGTTGAGGCCTACGAGAGAGAGACTGAGCAAAAGCCTGCAAACTTTCTCTACCATCAACCTTTTCTTTTGTATTACTCTCCTCTGCCATGGCCTCTTCACACGGTTCTCTTACTCTTTTTCCAGACCTGACGAGTCCACGATAGAGATAACCGATTCCGACTCCCCTAAACCTCAACCACGGGCTCCTCATCCTTCCCCTGTTTTCAGCTTTCCAATGATGTCAGTTGAACAAATAATGGCGGCACAGTCTGACATCGAAGCAAACTCGTATGTGCTGAGGTCATGTGTGGAGACCGTGACTGCGGTCTCCAACTTGTCCCGTCGACTGCAGAACAGGACATGTGAGGTACATCAGTTAAATGCACAACTCTCTCTCCTCCAACGTATGTACAAAGACGCTCGAGCAGAAATTAGTGCGTTGAAAAAGCAGAACAAAGAGCTGAAACGACAGGCCACCTCCGTGGCTTGATTCGAGTTTCTTCGCACAACTAATTTGATGACCGGCGAGGAATAATCTCCTTCGGAAGCTCTGCCAAGGCCAAGGCAGAGTCTTCAAGAGCTTCGAAGAAGTAAAGATGAAGCGAGGCATCTGATGGTAAAGTCAGGCAACGAAGTTGTGTGCAAATGAAGCCGGTTGTAATCTTTGCAGCAGAGCTGCTACTGAAAAATTGAGAAAATGCTACTCTCTCTCTCCTTTTTTTTTTTTTTGGTTTGGAGTGGGCACCTATAGCTTCAACTCCTTTTTGTACAACTTTGATCAGGGTTGATCCCTGGCATTTAATAAAACGAGTTTGTTCTGCAAATTTGGATGGCATGAATGGCACAACACTGAACATAAAAATTATTTTATTTTGAATTTTGAACTTGAAAATGGTTGCATTTTAGTGAATTCTGAACTGAATATTGAGTATCACTGACCAAAACACAACTTAATGAAATGAAAGTGAAGCAAAAACCATCCCAAAACACACCCTTTGCACTTGTCGGAGCAAAATGAACGCAAAACAGAGCAACACGATCGACCGCCAGACGGAAAAGCATCGCTGGTGACAACTACTGTGCATTTTCCGGCCATTGCTTGATTAAGGTGACGAGAACTCGATAGTGTGGTAAAAGATAGAAAACCTAACTCAACTGTGCCCCTAGTTCATCACTTTGCCCTTTTTTGTTTTTCCTTTCTACTAAAGCGATTTTTATCAACATTAGAGGTAAATTAGCACACTTGTTCCATTTTCTATTTTGAAATCATATGAGCCAAATTATGAGCACTGAAAATTTTCTCTTTTTGGTCCAAAGAATGGTCTGAGTTTTGGAAAATTGGAATAATTTTTTAGAAAATCAGTCAACTTCATTAAAAGTCCTCAAAATCTATTTTCGCAAATGACCACTACTCGATCAACATGAAACCAACCCTTGAGATATACAACTGAATTCATCTTGCGACTGAACTCATCATGAAGGAGAAATAGGACAACTAATCAACGGGGACGAGCCAATCAAATATGGATAGCCGAGTCGAATAAAGATACACCAATCAAACATGGACGAGATGAGTGAGTTGAAAAATGATTAAGGTCGGACTTCAAGATGAAGCTGCCTACGTATCCCAAAGATAGGAGTCAGGCCATACGTAGTTCTGGTTAAGGTTCACTCGAGTATTGACACTCTCCTTTTGTGCTCTAACTTTTGCCAAAGCTGCCCTTTTGGGTTTTCAACCTTGCGAGCTTTTCATTTTTCTATTTTTTCTATTTTTTTTTTTTTTGTTGCTCTAACTTTTTCCTGGGTCGCCCTTTCAGGTTTTCAGCCCAGCGAGCCTCTTAAGGGTAGTACTTCTTCAGCTTGTCCATGTTGATTGGTTACGAGGACTCCAAACCATCCAAATCCATGAGAATGACTACTCCTCCTGACCAGATTGATTTAATAATGTAGGGACCCGTCCAATTGGGTCTAAACTTGCCCCTAGGGTTGTGAATAAGAGCTCGGCTGTCTTTTAACACTAAGTCCCCTTCCCTCAAATTCCTAGATCTAACCTTTTTGTTGAATGCTCTGGCAATCCTGCGTTAATACCCCTGAATGTGGTATAACGCCTTTAATCTTCACTAATCAAATAGCATCAGCTCCTCACATCGATTTTGTTGCTAATCAGCTTCTGTTATCTGACATTCAGCCAGAATTCTCAATAAAGGTACTTCGAATTCGATTGGCAAAAAAGCCTCCATTCCATATACCAAAGAGTAAGGGGTTGCCCCTGTAGACGTTCAGATTGATGTCCTGTATCCCCAAAGTGCAAAAGGCAACTTATCTGGCCAATCTCTATAAGTTTCTACCGTCTTACATAGAATAGTCTTGATGTTCTTATTTGCAGCTTTAACGGCTCCATTGGTTTGTGGCCTGTTAGTTGATGACTTGTGAAAAGCCACGTTATACTTCTCAAGTAGAACTGCCACTTCTCCTTTGAAATGTGAGCCATTGTCTGAAATTAATTCATTTGGCACCCCGTATCTACAAATAATGTTGTTCTTGATAAATTTAGCCACGTGTGATGCTTTCAACAGTGAATACGACTGTGCTTCAACCCACTTGGTAAAATAATCAATGGCAACCAAGATGAACTGATGCCCATTTGAACCTTTCGGTGTGACTGGCCCGACGACATCTATGCCTCAGACTAAGAAAGGCCAAGGCGAAGTCATGTTGTAGAGTTTTGATGGCGGGATGTTCATACGATTGGCGTGGATTTGACATTTGTGGCATCGCCTAACAAAGTTGATACAATTACTCTCTATGGTTAACCAGTAGTATCTTTGTCTAAGGATTTTTCTGGCTAGCATTATACCGTTCATATGGGCTCCGCACTCTCCTCCATGGATGGCTTCCATGATACGCTTTGCCTTTTCTTCCTCTACACATAGCTTATGCATTCCCAGATGCCCTCTCTTGTATAACTTATCTCTACAAATGACAAATTGAGTGGCCAGACGCTGTATCCCCCTTTTGTCTTTGGTGTTTGCCCCTTGTAGGTATGTATCACTTTCCAGAAAATTCCAAATATCAAAGTACCAAGGGTTTTCATCTTGAACTTCTTCCGTTGCGGCTATCATTTCATACGCGGGGGTATACCTTTGTTCTATAAGGATCGGGGGCATCTTGACCCCGACCGGTATATCTATCATTGATGCCAAGGTTGCCAACGCATCAGCAAATCGGTTGTTCTCTCTTACCAGGTATATAAAAGTCAGTTTTTCAAACCTCGGGATCAACATGTCCAAGGTCTTATGGTAGACTTTCATTTTTTCCTCTTTAACTTTCCAATCTCCGTTGGCTTGAGAGACGACCAAGTTCGAGTCCCCGATCACATCCAACCTTATTGCCCCTAGTTCCAGGCTGCTTCCAATCCGGAATGCACGCCTCATACTCTGCTTGGTTGTTAGATACCCTGAATCGAGTTTGAAAGCTAAGGGATATGGGAATCATCTGGCGCTATGAGCAACACGCCTATCCCATAGCCAAATTGATTGGACGCTCCATCAAAGTACAACTTCCAAGTGTCTTCTTCCATCTGCATGACCTCTTCATCTGGAATGAGTACTCCATATCTTCTCCTCCTTCAATTGGGTGATCAGCCAAAATTCTGCTACGTCCTTCCTTTGACAGATTTGCGAGTGACATACTTAAGGTCAAATTCGAAAGCAAAGCAACCAACGAGCTAGCCTACCGGTAAGTGTGGTTTCTCAAAAGATATTTGATTGGGTCTAATCTTGAAACCAAATTACCGAGTGAGCTAACAGGTAGTGTCTCAACTTCCTGGTGGCCCAACCAAAGCTAAGCAAGCTTTTTCCAAAGGAGTATAGCGGGTCTCATATCAAGCATTTTTACTTAAGTAGTAGATGGCTTCTCTACTTTCTCATCTGACTCTTGTGCAAGCATGCATCCCATGGTCGATTCAGTCACTGATAAATACAAAATCAGCTTTTTTCCTGGCCCAGGTGGCGATAACATAAGTGGATTAAGCAAATACTGCTTAACTTGCTCAAAGGCGAACTGACATTGACCATCCCATTGGAACTTCTTCCCTTTCTTCAACAGACCAAATAGTGGTTCACAAGTCAATGTTAACATTGAAATAAACCTCCTTATGAATTGCACTTTTTCCATAAAGCCCCGCATCCTCTTTTTAGTCGTTGGTGGTGGCATTTCTAAGATGGCCTTAATTCTAGATGGATCAACTTTAATTCCCCGCCATGTGATTAGAAATCCCAACATCTTGTCTGCAGTAACCCCAAAGGTGCATTTCTGTGGATTCAGCCTCAGCCTATATTCCCTGATTCTCTCAAAGAATTTCTTCAATGCAATGTATTAGCCTTCTCGGTCTTTAGACTTGACAATCATGTCATCTACATACACCTCAATTTCCTTGTGGATCATATCATGTAAAGAGTGGTAGCGGCTCTTTGTTAAGTGGCCCCAGCATTCTTCAAACTGAATGGCATGACCCTGTAACAATACGTCCCCCATGGTGTAGTAAATGCAGTCTTTTCCCTGTCCTCTAGAGCCATAAGGATCTGGTTATACCCTGAAAAATCATCCATGAATGACAGTAAGGCATGCCCTGCAGTGAAGTCTACCAATTCGTCAATATGTGGCAATGGGAAATCATCCTTCGGACTAGCCTTATTCAAATCCCGGCAGTCAACACAAACTCGAATTCTGCCATCTTTCTTCGGAACTGGCACAATATTGGCTAACCAATTAGGATATTCTGATACGAGCAAAAACCCAACATTGATTTGCTTGGTAACCTCTTCTTTAATTTTCAAGGCCCAATCCGGACGAGTTCTACGAAGCTTTTATTTGACAAGTCGGGCCTTGGGTCAAGAGGGATTCTATGTTGTACAATCTTAAGGTCAATTCCTAGCATGTCTTCGCAGGACCATGCAAAAACCTCTTTGAATTCTTTTAATAAAGCAACTAATTGTTCACATTCCTTTGAAGATAATGTAGAACCAATTTGGATCAAGCGAGGATCTTTTTCAGTACCCACATTTACAAAAACAATTTCATCCATTAATGGCTTAGCACGCCTTTCTTCCTCCCAGTCGATTAAATTTTTCAAAGCCCGTGGGATTTCTGCCTTTTTGTTTTTATCAAGATCTTGAAAATTTTGGTCAATGTTATGAACTATGGGCACAGAAAAGTAAGCGGAAATCACATCTTCATTCAAAGCCTCGGGCTCACAAGTTGCAACAGACTCAAAAGAGAAAAAAAAGAAGACTCAAACATCTTAGACAAACTTAAATCTGACTCCAACCTCACAGGCCCACCAGACTCAGACTCAACAGCCAATTCAAAACTCTCAATACAACTCTTTTCAAAATGCCAGTTCATTTGTGAGCCATTCACTGCATCCGTGATGAAGCTTGAGCAGTTAGCAAGTACCTCTTCCCCGATCACGGCAATGGTCATATCCCCCAAATTCATCGGTTCAGCGCTAGTATGTTACTCTGTCAGTAAATCAGCCAGTGTTAGACCTAGGACTTCCTCTATGCTACTTTCCGAGCTGACTTCTCTGTCTTGTCCGATGTCAATGCTAGGATCTACCCACTCCTCATCACTGTCAGAGAGTTGATGATCGAAGAAGATCTCAAACCCAGGGTATCTCTTCCGCTCCACTTGATCAATCTAGGGCTTAGGAAAACCACAAAAAGGGAAGTCTTCTGCTTGGCGAACAAAGCGTCTGTTCAAGGTCCCACGAATTGGCTTATGAACCAACTCAAACTGCCGCCCGGTTCTCTTGGCCTTTATCTTCTCCCTGATGTCTTTAGTTTTCCTTTTCCAGTCATCAGCCGTGGGTGCATACCCTAGTCCGAATGCATGTGGTTCACTAGTTGTCATAATACCTTTTTTGCCACTTTGTCCCAATCCCATCCCTGGAATGTGACCTAGTTTACTCATGAAATAGATTGATTGGGCACTGACGTATGCACCTTTGTCTTCTGCCATGAGTGTTTGAACTAGCTGGGCCTCTGCCAATGTAAAACCTGATAGGAACACATCCTCTTCTCCATGCTGTATTTCTAGCAGTGGTGTTGTGACTTTTGGGGAAGGATGAATGGATGAATTTCCGAAGGCAGTGGCAATTCCTCCATTATATGCGTATTTTACCAATTGATGCAATGTAAATGATACAGCTTTCATCTAATGAAGCCAAGGCCTTCCTAATAGCAAGTTGAATGTTGCGGGAACATCCATGACATGAAATTCAGCTTCGTGCTCAGATGGACCCATTGTTATTTGTACTTTGATTGTCCCCATCACTTCCCGACTAGTATTATCATAGGCCCAGATAAATTGAGCAGTGGGCGTGAAATCTGCCGGCTTTAGCTCGATTGCATGAGCAGTGCGTGTAGGGCAGACATTGATGGCTGATCCAGTGTCAATCAGAACAATTGGGATCCATTTCTTTCTGCATGCCAGTGATATGTACAGAGGCTTATTATGTCCCGATCCTTCTAGTGGCAGCTCTTTGTCAACAAAAGTTATTGCTGGGATAGTTTCTCTCAGGGTGATTAATGACACTAATTGCTCGGGAGTGGTATCAATTGACAGCTTAGCTTTGCCTAACATTGACAACATTGCCTGTCGATGTTCTCGAGAAGCCATGAGAAGACCCAAAATGGAAATGTTTGCTTGGATCTTTTTCAGTTGTTTTAGAACCAAGTCTTCTTCTACTCTTTCTTTTTCTCTTTCTCTTTCTCTTTCTCTACCTCTTTATCTTTGCTAGAGGGCTCTCCTTGGTCTA
This sequence comes from Camellia japonica, assembly GCA_030407325.1. Taxonomy (NCBI): domain Eukaryota; kingdom Viridiplantae; phylum Streptophyta; class Magnoliopsida; order Ericales; family Theaceae; genus Camellia; species Camellia japonica. The sequence continues at coordinate 90,646,069 of JAPPVO010000010.1, read as the reverse complement.
GATGTGGAGGCTTGAAGTAGCGCCCACTCCTAGTCAAATGATCAATTTCATCTGCATACCAAGTCTTATTCGGCACATTTTTTACCCATTCACCATCAGTGTGGGCGAGCTATAGATCATGATCATCCCACCATTCGCCTTTGTTGACCGAAAGGCAATTATCTAGCGCTGCTTGAATCATTCCCACAGTATGCTCTGAATGGCTTTCTGGTTCTTCCTTTTTCCCTAGAACTCTTTCCTTTACCACATTCAACAGGTTTTTCAAAATCAAGTCTTAGTTCATCCCCTTTTCTTTTAGTTTCCTCATCAGAAGCTTCGTCACTGCTTGACCAACCGTGACTGTAATTCTTCGGTTCCCACCATCCCATCTGCACATTCCCAATATCTAAATCTTCATAGAAATGGAGATTAGCCAAGTCCTCCTCTAGGTCGGCCAAATCATTTAACCCCTGTTCAAGTACATTCTCTCTGACAAGATTGATAGGAAATGAGTCAGACAGATCAACCTCAAGCTTTAGTTGACCACTGGGAACAATATACCGGCTAGGATCATAGTTTTCCTCTGATAGTTTGCCAGCCTCAAGCACAGGTATTTCGGTTATTTCCTTTAACACTACCACCATATGGATTTTGCATTTTGGCTGGGTTGGAGGTGCATCCATCATGCACAAGTCGGTGCCTTCAGGAATATGTACCTCAGGTTTTGGTAAATGGGTGGGTGTGATATAGATACTGGGGTTAAAGGTGGATGAAAGTGTATGGATGAGGTTAAGATGAGGAGGTGGTGGAACTTTGTCATGGGGTGGCAACGGGTTGGTAGTGATGTTGGGTTTTGATGGTTGTGGGGAAGCTATGATCCTATTGTCAATGAGGTCTTGGATCTCATAACGAAGGTGAAAACATTGGTTTGTGTCATATCCGGGCAATTGGTGAAAGGCACAATATTTGGTAGGGTCATGTTTAGTTCGGAGAGGATCGGGAAGAGGCCGGGGGTCTAGAGGTTTGAGATACCGTCTTTCTGTCATGATCTTCATAGCTTTGGCCGGGGACATATGGAGAGGGTTAAAGGTTAAAGGTTCTAGCCGTGGTTCGAGTTGAATTGGTTGTTTGTGCGCCAGCATTGGCAAATGGGTTAGCTATTTTGGTGGTGATGGTGGTAGTGACTTAATTAACCTTAGAAGGTCCTACTACTAGTAGTAGCATTGGGATTGCGATCAAAAGGCTTCCGAATAGGTTCTTTGTCATCCATGATGATTCCCTTTTTGATGGCATCCTTTATTTGGACCCCTATTTCATGCGAGTCTTTAAAAGTGAAGAGCGGAAAGACTATCGGTTTTTGTAACATCTTTCCATGCAGATTTCAGACTATCATACGAATTTGGTCTTTTTCGAGTGGTCTGTTGGTCATCATTGCTGCTTTTGCCCTCCATCTGGTGATGAAGGCTACAAAACTTTCATTGGGCTCTTGACAGGTGGCCTCTAATTCCCAAGTAATCACTTCTATTTGGGTGTTATAAGCATACTGGGTGATAAAGGCCTCGACAAACTCTTCCCAACTTTATTTTTCCGAGTCTTCTAATTTGGCATACCAGATGGCAGCCACTCCTGACAAAGTTCGTCCTAACAAAGAGAGCTTTTGTGGACGAGTCAAACCCATAGGCTTTAAGACATCAGAGAATAGGCGAATGTGCACCATTGGGTCACCGGAGCCATCAAACCTATCAATGTATGGCATTTTGAACCATTCTGGCAACTTCACAGCTGTCTTAGTGTACCCGTCTTCGATGTCTGGGATTGAATTGACTCCATGTGCCCTTTTGAAAAGTTTTTCCAACTTGACAGCTTCAACATAGTTGGGTCAGACTCAGGTGCCTCGGAGGGAAACATCCATCCCGCTGGTTGTGAAAGGGGAAATGATCTTCTTGAAGTTTGTACAGAAACCCTCAGGTCTTCTAGTGAGTTAAGTTCGGAAAACTTGTCAGCTGGTGAACGTGGAGGTGGAGGTGGAGATGGAACTGGATGAGTCACCGAAGGTGGTTGAGTAGTGGACGCCCCAAATGGGCGTTGCAGCTCAGTAAGAGTATTGCCTTGAGCGGCAAGAGTAGTGCCTTGGGCAGCAACTGTAATGACAATGGTATCCATACTCCGTTGAAGAGCCAATAGTGTGTCTGCTATATTTTCTGGAATCTGAGCCATCACTGATTCTGGTGAGTTGAGTGGTGATGATCTAGCAAGCGAAGAAGGGGTATTCTGGATAGTTGATGAAGCTTTTGCTTTTCTTTATGTAACCGGTGGAAAAGAAACTAATACTGGCTAACCCTGAACCAAATCTGCACTTTTGCAAAGTCTACCAATGCAAATCCACAAAGATTGGAGGATATTAGACCTTTCGGAAGCTATAGTGCTCGACTACCTTGCTGAAACAAAACGGGACCCCCAATCAGAATTTCATTAGCATCCCAGGTCAACTGATTACTGCTAACTCATGTTGAAAAACTGAACTTAACCCCACAAACTGAAATGACTGAACCACTTATCTGAATCTGAGAATCCCCATACATTGCACATAACACATAGCAAGAAAGAGAACAAACACCCCTATGGAGGCTAGGGTTACCCTGTCCTAACTTTGAAATGATCTAGGGTTTCACTATTCAAACAAGCGGCATCATATATCCTAGAAATGGGAGCGCATCCTCCCCTAATTTTGGAATGTATTGTAGCTCATTATATGCACAAGGTTAGCTCTATTCTAGGGATTGAAGTCAAGGTGACGTTACCAAAGAGTCCTTTGGGTCATAACCAATGAAGATCTTAGGAAATCAAAAGAGTCAATATAGCATCTCTTCAAAGTCTGAGAACCTTCAGATCTCAAAAAATTATAACACAAGGCCTCCAAAGTAATGTCGAGATAGGTGTAGTGTCACAAAAAGTGCGCCTATGCTCCCACCAGTATTTGGGCAACACAGGAACTGTAAGTGCACCAATGCATGTAATGCAATAAACATATAATTGAAAATAAAAGTCATATCATGGAGTTCGAGTCAAGGTTTCATAAAATCCCCAGCGGAGTTGCCAGAAACTGTAACATGCCCGGGGGGTACCCGTGCGTGTTAAACAGTTTAGAAACTCGATCTCTTTGATCTAGTCTCACTAGTGCAATGTGAAACATAAATGAGAGTCCAGATTTGGAAATTTTTAGAAAATCCATTTTATTGCAAAACCTTTTTATAGAAAATTCATTTTATTATAAAATTATTTGCCAAAAATAGACTGCATCATCAGATCTCAAAGTCGCCATCTAATATTTTGGGAAATTAGGAAACCCATGACTCGTGCCAAGGCCACTGTTCGCCATAACCAAAGTTGTCTCGGTTCGGAACCTTAGGTATGAGAGGGGAAGGTCATTAATTGAGCACCCCCGCTCACCCGATCAAAAGATCAGCATTTACTAAACCATGATATGAATTTTATTTACTTTATATGTTCATATCCCCATTATTTAATAAATCCTAAAAATTACTATGTGAAACATACAAGTATTGACTATGTCACTTATTTTGGAATAATTTGATTTCATATAGTTTTGAAAGAGTTTTGGAGATGTACAACCCAAATAAATTGAGTTTACAAACATGAAAATTAACACTATTCCAAATTAAGCGACACAACCTCCATCCACTAGCATTCATACAGTTATATCAAGTAAGCAAGTAGCCACATGGTAGGATGCTTAAACATAATAAGAAAAACACACACAAACAGGATGCTAAAACATAAAAACTTACATATTTACCGACATCCCTCGAACAGCTACAAAACAAAGTTAGTAAAAACATGCATGATCTTATATACAAAATCCTTATGCAATTCACTCATGAGATGCAACTAAAGATTAGGCTTCTAAGATATGACATGTGAATCATCTCAAGAACATGAGATAGCGCACATAATCACATAGGAATTGATTAAATCCACAAATGCAAACTTAGCTGAATCAAGATGCATGAAACATAGATGCAAAGCATGGATATAACGACAAAGAATAAAATAAAATAGACATGATGCATATTCACAAATAAGGAAAGCAAGTAAAAGAACGGGATAGAAAGAAGTAGGGCGAGAAATTATTACAACACTTTGAATAAATTATTACAAACCAAATTAGAGGGGGGATGAGGAGAATATTACAACAAAATAAAAACCTCACAATACACTCAAAACAAAATAAACAAAAGAAGAAAAAATAAATAAATAAAAGTTTCATGTGCCTTGAAAACCACCAGAAGTTGGTTAACATCGGAAGACAACGCCGTTTTGTCCAAAAGAAGCTAAACGACCGGCCAAATAGGCCGACTGGCCAACTAGGCCTAGCAAAACCTGTCTTATTGCAAAACCAAGAAAAAGGAACAAATAAGAAATATGTAGGTGGCTCAACTAACCACTATCGGTTAGATTAAAAACAAGAAAACAAATATAAAATAAAATAAAAAAAGTGTAAACTTACAACAAAACTAATATGAACCTAAAACAAGAAAACAAATATAAGGTAAAACATGCAAGGTTACAACAAAACTAATATGAGACTAATACAAGAAAAATATAAGCTAGGAAATGTAAGATTACAAAACAATTACTATGAAACTAAAACAAGAAAGCAAATATAAGATAGAACATGCAAGATTATAACATGAACTTAAAATAAGAAAGGAGTATGTTGTTGAAATCTCAGCAAGAAAGTTCAAGTTTTAGCTTTGGTGAAGTTTTAGGTGGTAACAAAATAAAATCTTTCTTTGATCAAAGTTGGGGAAATTACCCACAGGTCCCATGTGGAACATGTGGACACCATTTAATCCTGTAACTTTTTGAGTAGACCCAAAAGTCCTTCTTTCCTCTCTCTCTCTCTCTCTCTCTGCTTTTTGCCTCCCTCTTTACGTTTTCCTATCTCTCTTTTTTTCTGCATTTTTCTTTCATCGTCTTTGTCATGGACGACGACCGGTGATCATGTCTTTCTCCATTGATCGGGGTTCACCGATAACCACCAACCATCGAAATCAACTCGTGACTTCACTCTCACCGACGGCGAAGATGATATATTTCCGACGAAGAAGATGATATATTTCCGACGAAGAAGATGAGTGGATCTACTTAGATCTGATGTAGATCTACTCAGATCTGAGTAGATCTACATCAGATTTGGCTAGATCTAAACAAAAAATAGTTGTCGGAGTACAATCCTCTCTCTACATCCGCCTTTCTCCTTCAATCTCTTTTTTTTTTTCTCTCTCTCTCTGCTATACACTTCTGTTTTTCTGTTCTAATGGAGAAAATTTTCAAATTCTGAACAAGTAGTTTTCGAGTTTTAGTTTCAGGCGGTGAAAACTATAAAATTTTGCAGTTTCAAATTTTTTTGGTGCTAGAATGAATCATGGTATATAACTGTAAAATTTTACAGTTTCATAACATGTTTTTTAGTTTGATTAATAAGGATAAATGCTTAATAGACTTTTGTTTTGAAGCTGTAACATTTTACAGTTTCAAAACTTACTTTTCAGTTTGATCACTATTTAGAGATTATTTGCTTGAACCTTACAAAAATTGAAAAATAACATATGTTTTCCCCATTGTTGCTGTTTTTTGTCGTTTCATTTTTTTTCCTTTTAGTTTATCAATATTTAGCACATTTTGCTATGTTTTTTTTTGCTATAATTTCCATTTATTCTTTTTTTTTTTCTCGGCAATATTCTAGACATTCCGGTGAGTATCCAGTGATGTTCTTAACGTCCAGTGAACGTTCTGAACATTCCGGTGACTTCCATTAACGTTCTTAACACTCCGGTGAACTTCCAGCAAAACTCCGGCGACTTCCCGGTGATACTCCGGCGACTTCCCGGCGATGTTGAACATTCCGACGAGTCTCCGGCGACCGTTTGACGGAAGTCCGACGGTAGTAAGATGTGAACAGTGTCTGTAAATTTAAAAAAAAAAAAAAAAGATTTTTTGGTAACAATTAAAAATGTATTGGACTAATTGGTGCAAGTGTTTTGTTTGAGGATTAGCTGGATCTTGAACTTGGTACATGGGACTTATCAGTAAGTTCCCCATCAAAGTTTAGACCTCTCTCTAAAAATATTTTCACTCAATTGGAACAAAATAAACTCTTTCTTTGATCAAAGTTTGGACCTCTCTCTCATCAAAAATTTTCACCACCTCTCATAATTCTAATGGTCTTCTATATATAGGCCAAAAATCAAGACCCTTTCATGTTCTGAAGGGCCAATTTTGAAAAGCCAATTTTGAAGAGCCAAAACCTATTCATGTTTTGAAAGGCCAATTGTGAATAGTCAAAATCCATTTAGTTTTTTGAAAGGCGAATTGTGAACAATTAAAATCCATTTAGTTTTTTGAAATGCCAATTGTGAATAGTAAAACCCATTTTATTTGTTTAAAAGGCCAATTGTGAATAGTCAAAATCCATTTAGTTTTTTGAAAGGCCTATTGTTTCAAACTGCTAAATTTTCTAGACAAGAGAAAAAAAATGCAGAAAAAGATTTTTGAATAGGTCTCAACTAATTTGGCCAAAACGGGTGTAAAATTGGGATTAAAGCTTAAATCTGATTTTTTTTTTTTTTTTTTTTTTTGCTGAGAAATTCATAAAATAGTTCATTATAATTTTCATTATTGGGTGTTTAGGAGAAAGCGCCCAAGTCTTAGGGCTGGTGTAACATGCCCGGGGGGTACCCGCGCGCGTTAAACAGTTCGGACTCCCGAGATCTCTTTGATCTCAATGTTTCACGAGTGCAATGTGAAACGTAGATGAAAGTCCAGATTTGGCAACTTTTATTAAAAATCCATTTTATTGCAATTTTGTTAAAAATGGACTGCGTCATCAGAACTCAGAGTCGCCACCTAATATTTTGGGAAATTAGGAAACCCATGACTCGGTGCCAAGGCCACTGTTCGTCGTAACCAAGGATGCTTGGCTCGGAACCTTAGGTATGAGAGGGGAAGGTCAATAATGAGCACCCCCGCTCACCCGATCAAAAGATCGGCCTCTACTAACCACGATATGACTTTTATTTTCTTTATATGTTTATGTTCTGATTATTTTAGTAAATCCTAAAATTTACTATGTGAAGCATACAAGTATAGACTAGTTTGCTCAAATTGGAACAATTCAACTTCATGTTTGTTTTGAAAAGGGTTTGAATTTGCCACTTGACAAAGTGGGCTTAAGACGTACATTTATTGAATTATTCCAATTCAAACAACAAGCCTTCATCCACAGGCATTCAAACAGTTTATCACTTAAACAAATAGCCACATGGTAGGATGCTAAACATAATAAGAAAATCACACACAAATGGGATGCTAAAGCATAAAAACTCACAGATTGACCGAGTCCCTCGAACAGCTACAAAACAAAGTTAGTAGAATATGCATGATCTTATATACAGAATCCTAATGCAATTCACTCATGAGATGCACTAAAGATTTGGCTTCTAGAATATGGCATGTGAATCATCTTAAATAGCGCACAAAACATGGGATAATCAATTGAAGCATAAAGATGCAAATTTAGCCAAATCTTATGCATGGAACATGGATGTAAAGCATGGATATGCATGGCATGTCAGATATATACATACACACAGTTAGGGAAAGCGATAAAAGAATGGGATAGAGAGAAGCGGGGTGGGGGAATTATTACAATACTTGAATTATTACAGATCCGAATAAAGGAGGAGGGAGAAATAATAAAATAAAATAAAACCTCACAAAACACACTCAAATAAAAATAAAATAAACAACTTCATCACTGGCACATTCCACTCCTTTTTGCATGTCCCGGGTTCCGCGACACACATGATTCACATTTTCCAGATTCAAGCGGCAAACCAAGGAACGGATTTGAAATCTGACTAGCATGGCTTATACGCAAATTTCCTGAGAGTGTAGAGAGAGAAAGAGTGACTATCTCCTCTTTAGAACCTCGGAGTTGTACCTATCATTCATCCACTCGCCACATTTTCTCTCTCTTCAAAGATGCAATCCGGGAGAGAGAGATGTCGTGCCTGTCTTGAGAGAGAGAGAGAGAGAGAGAGAGAGAGCTGCCCGTGTGTGTGTGCATGGGTCTCTAGAGAGAGAGAGTGCCGTGTGTGGGTGCATGTGGGGGTGTATGGTGGTGAGTGTGTTACTGTGTGGGAGGGAGAGAGAGCTGCCGTGGGAGAGATTGAGTGTGTATGGGTGTGTCGAATTGCAGTGTGTGTGTGTGATGTTGTGTGTATCAGTCATGCATGTGTGTGGAGTGAGTGTGGGTTGTTGAGAGGTGTGTTCATGGGTGTGTAGCTGTGAAGGTTGAGAGTGGAATGTTAGAGAGAGAAGAGAGCCGTGTGGTGTCTGTGTTGCATGGTCTGTGTGGGTGGTGCCGAGAGGTGAGAGAGTTGGGTTTGTGTGTGTTAGAGTTGGTGGTGTGCTGCTGGGTTGGTCTATGGCAGTGGTGTGGGTGTGTGTTGGGTGGCCACGGTAGAGAGAGAGGTGAGGGGGAGAGAGCCGTGTGGTGTGTGAGTGCAGTGATGGCCGTGGGTGTGTGAGTGCAGTGGAATGGTGATGCTGGGTGTGGTCTGCCGAGAGAGGGGGAGCCGAGCTGGGTTGTGTGTGTCCAGTGTGTATATTGTGCTGGGCTGTGATGGTCTGCATGTGTGGATTGGTGGGTAGTGTATGCATATGTTATCTCTTCATCCCCATGAGTCCCCCTTCTCTGTCCTCCTGTGTTGTGTCTCCTTTTATTTTTTTATCTCCCCTCTACCCATCCATTGCCGAGCCTCTTCTCTTCTCTTCATCAGTGAGTGTGTCTCCCCTTTTCTTCCCCACTTCCTTTTTCTAAAACCGTGTGTTTCCTCTTTCTTTTAAAGAAATATATCCTCCTCCACCACCCCTTATCTCCTTCATCCACCCCACCCACTTCTCTTTTTTGATTTTATTCCTCCACCATCCGTAAAAGCCACCGTCCCATTATTATTATTATTTTTCTATATATATATTTTTCGTTTTATTGTTTTCCCCTTTTTTTATTTTTTATTATATATATATTTTTTTTTTTGGTTTTCAATTTAGTTTTTATTTATTCTTTTTTTTATTTTTTTCTTTTGTTTTAAAAATGGTTATCAATTATAACACACTTAAAAGATATGCACACACCTAATTTAATACACACACATAAAATTATAAAACAATACAAATTACCAAAATATTAGTAATGGCCAAAATGGGTGAGGTTTGGGATTTAAAATTTCAATTTGATTTTTTTGGTGAGGGTGGTCAAACTAAAATGCCCAAGTCTTAGGGCCGGTCAAAATGGGGTGTCTACAGTTGCCCCTCTTTGACAGAGCTCGAAGTCATGAAATAACGTGAGTGAATGTCAAAGCCCGAAGACGACCCTTTTGACAAGGCCGCAAGACTTGGGCAATCACACAAAATGCAATGCATGTGGTTGAACCCGAAGGTTGCCTACGTATCCCTTTGCAAGGAATCAAACCAGCGTAGTTCAGGGGCAGAATGCAAATGATATACACAAAATGCAGTTTGAAAGTTGGACTCACACGCTTCGCGAAGCCGGTTTGTTTGAAAAACTTATGATCATGCAAAAGAGGGAAGACCTCAACCAAGAGAAATCAACATCTTAACGCGTCTCACGCGAGAGGAGAATGGGTGGTGTAAACAGACAGGTGCACCTGCTGTTTTTAACCGAGTGAATCAACATCCTAACGCGTCTCACGCGAGAGGAGAATGGGTGGTATAAACAGACAGGCGCACCTGCTATTTTTAACCGAGTGAATCAACATCCTAACGCGTCTCACGCGAGAGGAGAAAGGGGCGGTATAAACAGACAGGCGCACCTGCTGTTTTTAACCGATTTGGATGGTGTGAACAGACAGGCGCACCTGCTGTTGTTAACCGACTTGGGTGGTGTTGAACAGACAGGCGCACCTGCTGTTGATAACCGATTTTCAAGATTGGACTTATACGATACGCGAAGCCGAGTTGGCAAGTGGACTTACACGCTACGCGAAGCCGAGTTGGCAAGTGGACTTACACGTTACGCGAAGCCGGTTTAACGATTGGACTTATACGCTACGCGAAGCCGATTTAACGAGTGGACTTATACGCTTCCGCGAAGCCGATTTAACGAGTGGACTTATACGCTTCGCGAAGCCGATTTAACGAGTGGACTTATACGCTTACGCGAAGCCGATTTAACGAGTGGACTTATACGCTTACGCGAAGCCGGTTTAACGAGTGGACTTATACGCTTACGCGAAGCCGGTTTAACGAGTGGACTTATACGCTACGCGAAGCCGGTTTAACGAGTGGACTTATACGCTTACGCGAAGCCGGTTTAACGAGTGGACTTATACGCTTACGCGAAGCCGATTTAACGAGTGGACTTATACGCTTACGCGAAGCCGGTTTAACGATTGGACTTATACGCTTACGCGAAGCCGATTTAACGATTGGACTTATACGCTACGCGAAGCCGGTTTAACGAGTGGACTTATACGCTTACGCGAAGCCGGTTTAACGATTGGATTTATGCAATGCAATGCAATGTCATGGAATGCTGACTATGTTTGCAACTTTCCCTATTCTCCAACAGGGTGACAGACTAGGTTGGTTCAGTTTCCAGAGTTGAGGCGCATACAAGCTATCTCAACCTATGGGGCTGCCATACAGATTTCAAGCCGGGGATACACCCCTGGGTATTTAAACCAGACTTTAGTCTCGGAAATCCCGAACCTTTTGCATTCTAGGCATCGCCATTCGAACTCTAGTTTCCACCGTCTCAGTTAATCTCCTAGGAACTCATTACAAACACAGTCAGGTGGCTATACCAGACCACCCAAAGTCGTTCGGGCACGACAAACACCAAAGGAATTACACCTTTAGAGGATTTAAGGTCTCCTAGACCAGAAAGTCGTTTGGGCACGACAAACACCAAAGGACTTGCACCTTCAGAGGATTTAAGGTCTCCTAGACCCGGGAGAGTGTACAAGATGGTGCAATGCGCAAGATAGCGCGATTGAAATTGATGCACAAAGCAGTGCGGTGCCCAAAGCAGGGCGATTGAATGGCCTAACCAACAGGCGTATCTCAAAGTATTTTTATACGGAGAAGGGAAGGTTAGGGCGATTGAAATTGATGCACAAAGCAGTGCGGTGCCCAAAGCAGGGCGATTGAATTTGATGCCCAACAGGCGTTGAATTTTGATGCCCAAAGCAGGGCGGTGCCCAAAGCAGGGCGATTGAATTTGATGCCCAAAGCAGGGCGGTGCCCAAAGCAGGGCGGTTGAATTTGATGCCCAAAGCAGGGCGGTGCCCAAAGCAGGGCGGTTGAATTTGATGCCCAAGGCAGGGCGGTGCCCAAAGCAGGGCGGTTTGAATTTGATGCCCAAGCAGGGCGGTGCCCAAAGCAGGGCGATTGAATTTGATGCCCAAGCAGGGCGGTGCCCAAAGCAGGGCGATTGAATTTGATGCCCAAAGCAGGGCGGTGCCCACAGCAGGGCGGTTGAATTTGATGCCCAAAGCAGGGCGGTGCCCAAAGCAGGGCGATTGATGCACAAGATAATGCGATGGAATTGAAATTGAAATTTGAGTGGTAGGTGCACGAAGTGAGATTATTGTGCGATAGATGCAGCACAGAATGAAAGAAGGAATTGTATGTTCGAACCAAATGCCGTATACATATACCATGTACAGACAAAATACATACAAATACGACAATATACACAGACATGCATATACGGTATACATATGTTCATATACAGACAAAAATACACACAGATATATACAGATATAGACATAAGCGGATATATACACAAATATATACGGATATATCTTTTCTGGGCTTGCTGTTTTTTTTTTCTCTTTTCTTTTTTTTCTTTTTTTTTTTTTTGTTTTTGGAGTCTCTGTAATCGGGGATATCATCCCCTGACTGTAACAAAATCAGTTTTTGTTTTGCTCATCAATGGCGTGACTGGCATATCACTTTGAGTTTGAAAATAATTTTGATTGAATTTGAGAATGATTGAATTTTCGAACTCTGAATTGAACATTGATTCTATACTGACCTAAATCAAAGAATGATTTAGCGAAGCAAAACAATCCAAACACACTTATATACACTGACTAGTATAAATACACTGACTGGTATAAATATACTGACTGGTATGAAAGGAACACACTTATATACACTGATTGGTATGAATACCCTAACTGGTATAAATACACTGACTAGTATGGATACACACTCATATGTACTGACGAGATGACTCGAGCGGGGGAGAAGATAGAATCACTAACTCAACCATGCCCCTAATTCATTGCCTTGATTTTTTTTTTTTCTTGATTTTTTGTAAAAATGTTTTGATCAACATGAGAGTTAGATTAGCATACTTATTCCATTTTCTGTTTCAAATCATGTAAGCTAAACTGTGAGCACTGAAAATTTTCCCTTTTCAAATCCAAAGAATGGTCCAAGTTTTGCAAAAATGGAACAATTTTCGAGAAAAATTAGTCAGCTTCATTCAAATTAATCAAAATCTATTTTTGCAACTGGTCACTACTCAACTAATATGGAATCGATCATTGAGGTGCATAGTCCCAAACCAGATAATCAAAGGGGATAACCGAACCGAGCCGATTTGAACCAAGCCAATCCGAACCGAGTGAAGCCGAGCAGAACTAGACCAAACCGAACTGCCGAACCGAACGGAACCAAGTTGAATCGAAACCAACTGAACTGAGCAGAACGAAGATACACCAATGAAACACGGATAGGACAACCAAGTGGACTAAAGATACACCAATCAAACATGGACAAAATGAATGAGTTGAAAATTATTAGGGCCGAACTTCAAGATGAAGCTACCTACGTATCCCAAAGATAGGAATCAGGCCATCGTAGTTCGGGCTGAGGTTCACTCGAGTATTGACACTCTCCTTTTGTGCTCTAACTTTTGCCAAAGCTGCCCTTTCGGGTTTTCAACCTTGCGAGCTTTTGATTTTTTTGATTTTTTTTTTTCATCATTTTTTTTTATTTTCATTTTTTTTTATCATTTTTTTTTTTTTTTTTCTGCTCTAACTTTTGCCTGGGTCGCCTTCCGGGTTTTCCGCCCAGCGAGCCTCTCAAGGGTTACTTTCATTTTAACTTGTCCATGTTGATTGGGGAATCTCTAAGCCAACTATAAGAACAACTGCTACACTTGACCGGTAGATATGATGATGTAGGGACTAGGTTGAATTGGGTCCGAATTTGCCCCTAGTGTTGCCCCTAGTGTAGTGGATAGGAACTCGACTGTCCTTCAATAATAAAATTCATTCTCTCAAATTCTGGGTTTGGCCTTTCTTGGCGGTCTTCATTGGGAAACGATTCAGTTTTAACTCTTTGATCACATCCAACCTTTTGCCCCTAGTTCAAGGGCTGCTTCAAATCTAAATCTCATCCGACCTTCTTGCCCCTAGTTCAAGGGTTGCTTCCAATCTGAATCACTGGCCCTACATAGTTTTGGCTAAGGTTCACTCGGGTATTGACACTCTCCTTTTGCGCTCTAACTTTTGCCAAAGCCGCCCTTTCGGGTTTTCAACCTTGCGAGCTTTTCATTTTTCTTTTTATTTTTCCTTCTTTTTTTTTTTTTTTTTTTTTTTTTGTGCTCTAACTTTTGCCTGGGTCGCCCTTCCGGGTTTTCGGCCCAGCGAACCTCTCAAGGGTGATACTTTATTGCCCCTAGTTCAAGGGCTACCTCCATTTCAGCTATGCAAGCCTCACACTGTTGCCCCTAGTTCAAGGGCCGTTTCAAATCGAAATCACATTCTCCCTTATTGCCCCTAGTTAAAGGGCTGCCTTCATTTGAATCATATCATGGATCACATCATTGCCCCTAGTTCAAGGGCTATTTCCATTCATATTTGACCTTATTGTCCCTAGTTGAAGGGCTGCCTCCATTTGAATCACATCCTTGCCCCTAGTTCAAGGGCTGTTTCCCATTCGGCTATGCAAGCCTTACACTTTGGATGGTCATTGAATACTTCGAATCAAGGTTTGAAAGCTAAGGAGCTAAGGAGGTCGTACCTCGAGTCAAGAGGGATCCTATGCTGTATAATCAATTCCAGGCCTGTCTTCGTAAGACCACGCAAAAATAGTTTTTGAAATCTTTTCACAAAGTGACTAATCACTCGTACTCTTATGAAAACAAGCTAGAACTAATTTGGACCAAGCCAGGATCTTTCTTAGTACTCACATTAACAAAAATGATTTTATTCATCGAAGGCTTAGCACACCTCTCTTCCTCTCAGTTGATCAAAATTTGCAAATCCCGAGGAAATTCTTCCTCTTCGTTTTTATCAGAGTTTTGGAAAAAGTTTTGAAAAACTTTGGTCAATGCAATGATTAAGGCACAGAGAAGTAGCAGACTCTATGGCATTTTTTTTTTTTTTTATCTGTTTATTGAAAAGAGACTATGACTCAGCAATGACACAGACTCAAAAGAAAATGATAAAGAAGACCTAGACAAGACAGAAATGTCTAGGTTAGCACTCTGAAAATCAACAGACTCTGACTCATTAGGCTGACTCGAGCCTAACTCTAACTCTACAAACTTGGTGGAATCAAACTTAGACTCAATACTCAATTCAGAACTCAAAATAAAACCATTTTCAAATTGCAGTCAAAGTGTGGGCCAGCCACAACACTCAAAATAAAGCTCGTGCAATCAACGGGTAGTCACTCCCCAATCACAGAGATGGTCGAAATTTTTTTATTTTTTTTTTTGATTTTATGTTTTTGTTATTTTTTTTTGTTTTTGAAGTAATGGTGCTAAACTGAACAACCTGAACCACTTATTCGAATTTGAGAACCCCTGTATAGATCCAATACATTGCACATAACACATAGCAGGAAAGAGAAAAACACCCCTATGGAGGGTAGGGTTATCCTGTCCTAGCTTTTGAAATGATCTAGGGTTCACTATTCAGACAAGTGGTATCACACATCCTAGAAATGGGAAAGCATCCTGTCCTAATTTGAAAGGTACTATAGCTCACTATATGTACAAGGTTAGCTCTGTTCTAAGGGTTGAAGTCAATGGTGTTACCAAAGAGTCCTTTGAGTCATAACCAATAAAGATCCCAGGAAATCAGAAGAGTCAAATAGCCTCTCTTCGGAGTCTGAGAACCTTAGATAGCAAGCTAGATAGCAAAGCTACCCTTTTGACAAATCTCAAAAGGTTACAACACAAGGCCTCTAAAGTAACGTAGAGATAGGTGTAGTGTCACAAAAAGTGTGCCTGTGCTCCCACCAGCATCTGGGCAACACAGGGACTTTAAGTGCACCAATGCATGCAATGCAATAAACATATAATTGAAAATAAAAGTCATATCATGGAGTTCGAGTCAAGGTTTCATAAATCCCCAGCAGAGTCGCCAGAAACTGTAACATGCCCGGGGGGTACCCGCGCGCGTTAAACAGTTCGGACTCCCGAGATCTCTTTGATCTCAATGTTTCACGAGTGCAATGTGAAACGTAGATGAAGTCCAGATTTGGCAACTTTTATTAAAATCCATTTTATTGCAATTTTGTTAAAAATGGACTGCGTCATCAGAACTCAGAGTCGCCACCTAATATTTTGGGAAATTAGGAAACCCATGACTCGGTGCCAAGGCCACTGTTCGTCGTAACCAAGGATGCTTGGCTCGGAACCTTAGGTATGAGAGGGGAAGGTCAATAATGAGCACCCCCGCTCACCGATCAAAAGATCGGCCTCTACTAAACCACGATATGACTTTTATTTTCTTTATATGTTTATGTTCTGATTATTTTAGTAAATCCTAAAATTTACTATGTGAAGCATACAAGTATAGACTAGTTTGCTCAAATTGGAACAATTCAACTTCATGTTTGTTTTGAAAGGGTTTGAATTTGCCACTTGACAAAGTGGGCTTAAGACGTACATTTATTGAATTATTCCAATTCAAACAACAAGCCTTCATCCACAGGCATTCAAACAGTTTATCACTTAAACAAATAGCCACATGGTAGGATGCTAAACATAATAAGAAAATCACACACAAATGGGATGCTAAAGCATAAAAACTCACAGATTGACCGAGTCCCTCGAACAGCTACAAAACAAAGTTAGTAGAATATGCATGATCTTATATACAGAATCCTAATGCATTCACTCATGAGATGCACTAAAGATTTGGCTTCTAGAATATGGCATGTGAATCATCTTAATAGCGCACAAAACATGGGATAATCATTGAAGCATAAAGATGCAAATTTAGCCAAATCTTATGCATGGAACATGGATGTAAAGCATGGATATGCATGGCATGTCAGATATATACATACACACAGTTAGGGAAAGCGATAAAAGAATGGATAGAAAGAAGCGGGGTGGGGGAATTATTACAATACTTGAATTATTACAGATCCGAATAAAGGAGGAGGGAGAAATAAAATAAAATAAAACCTCACAAAACACTCAAAATAAAAATAAAATAAACAACTTCATCACTGGCACATTCCACTCCTTTTTGCATGTCCCGGGTTCCGCGACACCACATGATTCACATTTTCCAGATTCAAGCGGCAAACCAAGGAACGGATTTGAAATCTGACTAGCATGGCTTATACGCAAATTTCCTGAGAGTGTAGAGAGAGAAAGAGTGACTATCTCCTCTTTAGAACCTCGGAGTTGTACCTATCATTCATCCACTCGCCACCTTTTCTCTCTCTTCAAAGATGCAATCCGGGAGAGAGATGTCGTGCCTGTCTTGAGAGAGAGAGAGAGAGAGAGAGAGAGAGAGGAGAGAGCTGCCCGTGTGTGTGTGCATGGGTCTCTAGAGAAGAGAGTGCCGTGTGTGGGTGCATGTGGGGGTGTATGGTGGTGAGTGTGTTACTGTGTGGGAGGAGAGAGAGCTGCCGTGGAGAGATTGAGTGTGTATGGGTGTGTCGAATTGCAGTGTGTGTGTGTGATGTTGTGTTGTATCAGTCATGCATGTGTGTGGAGTGAGTGTGGGTTGTTGAGAGGTGTGTTCATGGGTGTTGTAGCTGTGAAGGTTGAGAGTGGAATGTTAGAGAGAGAAGAGAGCCGTGTGGTGTCTGTGTTGCATGGTCTGTGTGGTGGTGCCGAGAGGTGAGAGAGTTGGGTTTGTGTGTGTTAGAGTTGGTGGTGTGCTGCTGGGTTGGTCTATGGCAGTGGTGGGTGTGTGTTGGGTGGCCACGGTAGAGAGAGAGGTGAGGGGGAGAGAGCCGTGTGGTGTGTGAGTGCAGTGATGGCCGTGGGTGTGTGAGTGCAGTGGAATGGTGATGCTGGGTGTGGTCTGCCGAGAGAGGGGAGCCGAGCTGGGTTGTGTGTGTCCAGTGTGTATATTGTGCTGGGCTGTGATGGTGTGCATGTGTGGATTGGTGGGTAGTGTATGCATATGTTATCTCTTCATCCCCATGAGTCCCCCTTCTCTGTCCTCCTGTGTTGTGTCTCCTTTTATTTTTTTATCTCCCCTCTACCCATCCATTGCCGAGCCTCTTCTCCTCTCTTCATCAGTGAGTGTGTCCCCCCTTTTCTTCCCCACTTCCTTTTTCTAAAACCGTGTGTTTCCTCTTTCTTTTAAAGAAATATATCCTCCTCCACCACCCCTTATCTCCTTCACCCACCCACTTCTCTTTTTTTGATTTTATTCCTCCACCATCCGTAAAAGCCACCGTCCCATTATTATTATTATTATTCTATATATATATTTTTTGTTTTATTGTTTTCCCCCTTTTTTTTTATTTTTTATTATATTATATATATTTTTTTTGGTTTTCAATTTAGTTTTTATTTATTCTTTTTTTTTTTTTTTCTTTTGTTTTAAAAATGGTTATCAATTATAACACACTTAAAAGATATGCACACACCTAATTTAATACACACACATAAAATTATAAAACACTACAAATTATCAAAATATTAGTGATGGCCAAAATGGGTGAGGTTTGGGATTTAAAATTTCAATTTGATTTTTTTGGTGAGGGTGGTCAAACTAAAATGCCCAAGTCTTAGGGCCGGTCAAAATGGGGTGTCTACAGCTGTCAAAATGGGGTGTCTATAACTACCAACAATGGTATCAAAGTTTATAAAGAAAATTATCATAATTTCCATAAACAATGGTATTAGAACATACCACCAACAGTGGTATCAGAACATACCACTAACAATGGTATTAGAACGTACCACCAAAAGTAGTGTCAGAATTTATAAAAAAAATTATCATAATTTTCACCAACAATGGTATCAGAACATAGCACCAACACTGGTATCACGTCATGATAACCCAAAATATTTTTTTTAAATAGTCAGTGCATAAAATTAATTGAGTAATATTTGGATTGGAGTGTTGTGTAAAGTTATGTGCGAAAATGGTTCAATTTTGTAATAATTTTTTTTTTTTAAATATAATTTTCGATCTTAGAAATTATGAAAATTTTTATTATGTTGTTCTCATATAAGTCAAGCACATTGGATTAAAATTTCAAAAATTAATTGATGAGAATTTATTTTATAAAAAAAATTTGCAGATTGATTGGTGTTCAGTTTAATTTATAACAGAATTTGAAATTGAGTTTTGGGTGTTTGGACAATGACTTGAGATAAATTTGTTGGGTCTATTTTGGTATATAATTGGACCATGTTTGGCTTATAGGTGAGACCCATGACTTAGATTTAATTTAATTTGAGCTTGTTTAATAACTCATGTTTAATTATTTGGTCATTTTTAATTATGTGATTGGTAGTGATCACCTTGGGCATTGTTATTATTTATTATATAGGATTAATAATAAATATCACTACAAGAAAAAACAATTTCCGTGACCAACATTTTGGTCACGAAAAGTACCATATTTGATCGCTAAAAGCTTTTCACGACCAAAATATGTTGGTCGCGAGTTGGTCGCTAAAGCCTCGTCACAGATAGTTTTCTGCGACCAAAAAAGCCTTTGGTCGCTAAAAGTGACCATTCGCGACCAACTTTTTTGGTCGCAGAAAGTCCAATTCATATTAGCCAAAAGTAAACTTTTAGTGACCAAAGATAAGTTGGTTGCCAAAAGTCAGCGCCTTGACCCAAAAAAAATAATTCTTTTGTGCTACCTGGGACTTGAACTCCTAACCAAGGAGTCACCATGCACCCAATCCACGCTGCCAATAACATGCTTCTTGTTCATATTTGGCAAAAAATATATATAACCCATAAAAATTGGGTTATATATTATTTTATAAAACTTTTAATGCCTAAACAAAAAAATAGCATGTAATTACAGTAGTATCATTTTTTTAAAAAAATTTATCCTACCATAACTTTCGCGAACAACTTTTTTTTTTGGTCGCCAAAGGGTAATCTTCCGCGACCAAAAAGCCTTTGGTCGCCAATAGTATACTTTCCGCGACCAACTTTTTTTTTTGGTCGCCAAAAGGTGATCTTCTGCGACCAAAAAAGCCTTTGGTCGCCAATAGTATACTTTCCGCGACCAACTTTTTCTTTTGGTTGCCAAAGGGTAATCTTCCGCGACCAAAAACGCATTTGGTAGCCAATAGTATACTTTCCGCGACCAACTTTTTTTTTTGGTTGCCAAAGGGTATACTTTCTGTGACCAACTTTTTTTTTGGTCACCAAAATGTGATCTTCCGCGACCAAAAAAGCCTTTGGTCGCCAATAGGTATACTTTTCGCTACCAACTTTTTTTTTTTATCGCCAAAAGGTGATTTTCCGCGACCAAAAAATTTGTGGTTGCCAAAAGTTAAATTTTAGTCGCAGAAAGTGGACTATTTGTGACAAAAAAAAAATAGGTGGTCGCCAAAAGTGTTTTTTCTTGTAGTGTATTTGATAGTTGATTTTATGGTGTGTACCATATGGTTAAAAATTATATATTTTTATAGTGAATAAAATGGATGTACATTTCGTGGTGAGCAATATATTTTGTAGTAAGAAAAATTATATCATTTTATAATTTATATTATAAAAATTTAGAGGTATTATTACAAAAAATTATATTTTTGGGGAAACCAATTTTTTTTGGAAGCCAAACCCACGTGGGGTTTCCCCCACGCCTCTCTTGCTTCCCTTTCTCCTTTTTGCTTTTCATTTTGTTGAGCAGAGAGCTTAGCTCTCTCTCTCTCTCTCTCTCTTTCTGTTTTGTTCTCCATTGTTACTCAATCTTTGAGCTTCAAATGGGAGTCTTTAGAGTGAGATTTTGCAAAAATATTGTAAATGAAAGTCGGAGAGCTCATCGTGATCTTTGCAATAGTGGTCTCAGATCCATGATGGGGTGATGTTTGCATTTTCAGATTTGCTTTTTTCATATTTGAGGTTGGGACTTTCTTCATATTATTACATTAAAGCTATGTTAGGGTTATTTTGAAAAAATATGTCATTGTAAGAAGTATTGCATATATATATTTTTCAGATTTTTGTTTGATAAATTTTTGAAAGAAAAATTATGTTGAAGTGTTAAGGACATTGATATTTTGAACTTGATTTGGGAAAATCATCTTGTGTTGATAATTTTATTAAAAATTCGAAAATAAAATTTATAGTTATATGGGTTGTATCTACCTCATATTATGGTTAGATAATTTATTTTGTGAAAATAACGTTGAAATATTTATCTCATCCTTGAGTTTTGAAATTTATTTTTAAGAAAAATAAATTGATATTGAGGAATATTGTGTAAATTGTTAAGTTGAGATTATAGAGTTGTTTTGGGATTAAAAACTCTAAAATGTGTTATATTCATGATAATTTATGAAAGATGATGTGTTGATGATTAAGTTGTGTTCATTTTTGTGTAAATGAAAATGTGAAATGTGGACTTTAGAACTCACAACCTTGAAAATGTTACTCTTGGTATATTTTATAATTTTTGATGTAAATATCATGTTGATTAGGTAATTTTAGAAAAAGTTGTGAAATTGTTATTTGTAGAGATTTAGGGAAAATTGGCTAGGCATGAAATATGGGTGTATTTGAGAGATGAGACATGTGAGGTTAAGTTTGGTGTTATTAATTTGGAAGATGGTGAAAATAATGAACTTACTAATTTGATGAATTAAATTAGTTTGGTTAATATTTTAAACCCTTCGTAATTAAAGGGGGTTATTAGGTTTAATTCCTAACTTTTAATATTATGAGATTAAAAGTGATGATGTTAATCAAGTATGAGATTTGGAGAAATAAGCAAGATTAAGTTGATGTGGTATGGTATATGGTCCCTGGCTTTACTAGTTGAGTTATATTATCATAATATTACCTAAAATTCATATATGAGATATTTGAATTGTTTGGCAAGAAAAGAAAAGAATGTAATTTTAGCTCGTTTGGAGCAAATGAATGAACTGGATCAAAACTTTTATTTATTATTGTCCTTGGGTTAATTTGATGAGGTTGATGTTAATAATTGGAAAGTGAACACACGTGTTGTATTTTATAATTATAGTCAAGAGAAGATTTTGATATAATTGATCAAGTATTGGAATATTCACTTATGCTTATTGAGAATTAGGATTGAACTTGAAGATCCCGAGATTTCACTTACATGAGAAAAATGGGAATTTAATTCTATTTAATGTTTGGGATGGGGATGAGTTTTGGAAAGATTGTAATTACATTTCATTGATAAAGTATATAAGTTTTGAAAGTTTGGCTTTAAAAAGTAGAATATGGATTGCTTCCAAGTGTTGGGAATCATGAGGGATTCCAAGTTATGATTGTATGTTGGATTGTATATCCATGTTGTTATCTTTTAATTAATGCATTAGAGATAACTATTTTGGGCTATCGGTGGAGGATAACTATGATTGTTATAGAAATTGCATGAGGATTAGGTAAATTAAAACTAATCCATGGTTGATTATCATTGAATATGATCATGTTGTAAATACATTTGATTTTTTGGGGGGAGAAACGGGATGTATTCCATGTATGATTATGTGTTTAAATACATTGTATAAGTATGATTGTTTGGAGGAGAAATGGATGTACTCCAATGTATGATTATGTGTGTAAATACATTGTATATGCATGATTGTTTGGGAGGAGAAAGAGGATGTACTCCACTGTTTGGGAGGAAAAAGGGGATGGACTCCATTATAATTAAGTTGGCCGGAGTGTCCAAGGTGAAAGTCTCAAATTTATACATGGGTGCCGATCCCGCAGACGAATTTTCGTAAAATGGCAAATTGAAGTGTCTATATGATATTTGTGTTGATTTGAGGACCATTGAGTTGTAGTCTCAGTTGGATTATTTGGAAGATAATAAAAAATCGACTCATGAATTGAGGTAACATGAATTAATTTGAAATGAATTAAAGGAAAATAAATTACGTTATGAGATTTGATACCATTATGCTCCTATAGAATATGAAAATAGACATGATTAATGAATTGAACAAAAATGAATTGTGACATAAATTAAGTATGGCATCACATTCGTTTTGAAAAGAATGATGATCGGGTCTTTTTCCTTTTTCTTCATTCTTTCTTCGTTCGTTCTCTTTTTTATTTTCGTTGGATTGAAACGTCCGGGAATGGTTTCCTAGTTCTTATTTCATTTGGTGTGGAATTTTGGCTGTTCCGGAGGGTGCGCGAGTGAGTCCAGGGTGCCCGGGAGCAGAGTGGGAATTTTGGGCTACTGGGCCAGGGCCGCATGTGCGGGGCCCTAGGCAGCACATGCGGAGTTGGGCAGCACAAGCGGCAGGTTGGCCGCATGAGCGGTGGAGGCTGAAACCCAGAACTTTGCATTTTGAAATCGACGCACGAGCGGAGGAAAGTGGGCCGCACGAGACCCTTGGGGTGAGATTTTAAGGCTTGTTTTGGGAAAATAATTACAAAATAAATTGCTTTTACTCGAAAGTTTACAACACAAACCCTTCATTGGAAAACAGCACGAATTCAAGTAAAATTTTAGAGAAAATGTATAAATAAGAAAAAGATTTTTCTTTCAAGATGACAAGAACAATCCTTATTTTAACTGGTTTATGTGATCATGTCGTTATCTTGTGTGAATAATAACTAGCGTGATAATAATAATGTTTTTGGCCGAATGGAATGGTATAATTGTTGTATTCTGTTAATTAATATTGTGGAAATGCTATGTTATGTCGTTACGGTTGTGGCATCACCATGTAGGTGATGGGTGTTGTTGGTTAACGACAGATATTCGCCGGTTGTCACGGTGGAGCGGAAATTAAAATGAACGAATTTTGGATTTTTACTTGAAAGGAAGAAAATGCATTTTTGACTTGTGACCGTGTGAGTTTGGAACACCTTTGAGAAAATGTTTTGCATGTAAAGAGATTGACTATTACCAATAATTAAGAAAAAGATAAAACCTTCTTTTGGAATTAAGTTGTTAATTATTGTACTTTTATGGCTGTGATCGTGTAACCACTTTAATTGTATTTCTAAATCTTGAGTTTTGTACGTTTGGTTATGGGGTTTGATGGGCGTTGTAAGAACTTGTTAGACTGGAGCCTTGTCTTGAGTCGAGTTTTGTTGTAACCTTTCCTTAAATGAGGTAACCAAGGATCTTGTGGTAAAAATCTAGTTCCCATCTTGTTGGAGTGCTAAGCATGGAGAGTGTTTGGGCTAGTGGTGGTAGATACCCGGGGCGTGCGTGTGGTTGCCGTGGTTGTTTGTTGTTCTTGTTTCATAGACCTAGTGAGTGGTGTGAATTGAAGGGAAGTCTGTGACCCTTTCCTTGTGTTCTTGACTAATTCGGTATCCTTGGTGTTCCTAGAGTCGGGGTAGTATTCCAAATTTGGTTAGGCCGGAAGTTGGTGTTGTGTTTCCTTGGTTGGTTGGGAGGTCTTCCTTGGCACCGTTTGAGGCCTTGTATGGCCGACCTTGTAGGTCACTAGTTTGTTGGGTCCGAGATTGTTAGGAGACAGCCAAGAAAGTTGCTCTCATTCGGAAGAGGTTAGCTACGGCCCAAAGCCGATAGAAAAGTTATGCCGATAAGAGGAGACGACCTTTGTTCTTTGAAGTGGGTGGTCATATGTTCCTTAAGATCTCACCTAGGCGAGGTTTGATGAGATTTGACAAGAGTGGCAAGTTGTCTCCGAGGTTCATTGGACCTTTTGAGATATTGGAGAAAATCGGGGAAGTGGCATATTGGTTAGCCTTACCGCCACAACTTTCGGGGGTTCACAATGTGTTTCACGTGTCCATGCTTAGGAAGTACGAACCCGACCCTTCTTATGTGCTAGATTGGGTTGATTTGGAGGTGGATGAGGATGCCTCCTACGAAGAGTGGCCAGTTCAAATCTTAGATACCAGAGGGCAAGTGCTACGAGGCAAAACCATACTGTTAGTGAAGGTGTTGTGGAGACACCATGCGATTGAGGAAGCGACTTGGGAAAGGGAGGCGGAAGTCCGCTCCAAGTACCCTGATTTATTTGAAAATGCTTAATTGTTTTACTTTAATTGTAATGTTCCCTGGTGTTGAAAGGGAAAGATGTTAAATTGTTGATCATACGTTGTTGTGGGTTGTTAATCTAAGCTTGAGATTGTAAAAGAAAGACATTTTGCTGCAAATGTTTTATTTCATATGTCTATTATAAACAATTGTGTTTTGATGAAGTATGATGAAAGAAATAGTAAATATTGGTTGAAGTATTAATATTGTGGCTTGAGAATGTTGTTGGGAAGGTTATAAGTGCTAAAATCCTCGTTTGATTAGTTTGCTTAAATTTCGGGGACGAAATTTCCTAAGGTGGGGACGTTGTGATGACCGGGTCTTTTTCCTTTTTCTTCATTCTTTCCTCGCTTCGTTCTCTTTTTTATTTTTGTTGGATTGAAACGTCCGGGAATGGTTTCCTAGTTCTTATTTCATTTGGTGTGGAATTTCGGTTGTTTCGGAGGGTGCGTGAATGAGTCCAGGGTGCCTAGGAGCAGAGTGGGAATTTTGGGCTACTAGGCCAGGGCCGCACGTACGGAGTTGGGCGCACGAGCGGCGGGTATGACCGCATGAGCGGTGGAGGCTGAAACCCAGAACTTTGCATTCTGAAATCGACGCAAGAGCGGAGGAAAGTGGGCCGCACGAAGCGGTGGAGGTGGGGCGCTCGAGCGGTGGGAGAGGCCGCACGAGCGGCCAACTAGACAGTCCGAGCTCTGTTTTTTTTTAACCTTTTGGTCCGAATATAACATTCATTATACACATTTTCCTCTCACTCAAAATCCTATTTCTCTCCCCCTTCTCTCTAGAAAACTTCCTCAAGCTTCAAAACACTTTGATTTTGCAAATTTTGGGTCAAGATCTTCATCATCTTCCTTTAAATCTTGAAGATCCAAAGTTAGGGCTTCACTTGTGTGGTGGAAATCCAAGATCCTCTCCTCCTTGAAACTAGGGTTTCATCTTCTCTTCATCATCAACACTTTGAGGTAGGGTTTTCTTGAGTCATATATACATGTTTTGCAAGATTGAGTGTTGATTTTATACTTCTCTTGGATTTATTATAAGATTTTACGATTTTGGTTCAAAATAATGTGATTTCCCAAAGGAGAGTTTAAAGACTCAAAAGTTTCTATGTTGATCTTTAAGGTCTTGTGTCTATTATTTCATAAAGTCGATTTTGATGAACTTTCACCATAAAAATTGGGAGATGTTTTGGTTTTGATGCAAAACCCTAGAATTGGGGATTTTGGAATGATAAGAAAAATATTTATGAAATCCCTTATCATTTTGTGTCATGAAGATGATTGAGAGTAAATCTCATAACAAGTTTGGCAAAAATGGAGATCTATTAAAAGTATGAGAAATGAGAAGTTATTATAACATGTTTGTTAAATTACTTGAACATGTGTTGTTGGAAAAGTGATGAATGATTATGTACCATGAAATGTTAAGATTTTAACCCATGGGAGATTTATGTTCGAAAAACATCACATATGACTTGAAGAGGCAAATTAATTAGAATTGTGCATGATGGAAAAATTGTTAGTGTGTTGAAGACACATGAGTTTTTGTGAATTGGCCTTGAAGAGATGAAATGAGAAATGGGATTGATTGGTATTGTTGTAGAGATATCTTGAGAATGAAAGAATGCTACGAAATAGTAATTATTGCATCATGTTTCAATTGAGTTATTATCATTATCATGCATCTTGACATGTGTTGGAAAAAAAAAAAAAAAAAAAACATTTATTTTGAAAAAGATTATATTGCAATGAGAATTATGATAATGTACATGGGGTAAATACGGGTAAGTCCGGATAGGGGGTGTAGTTGAACTTGATAAGTTGGCCTGAGTGTTCTTGGTGAAAGACCAGAAAACCGCGTGGATAGGTGTCGAGCCTTCCAGTTAATACCGGTAAAAATGACAGTTTGGTAGTACTCGTAGAGTCTACTTGCAAACACCAGCCTAGGAATTACTAGTGTCGTATTTACCGTCCCTATTGATTTAAATATTGAAAATTGTGATGAGATTGGAAAAGATTATGATGAACATGATGATTTCTAAACAGTGCATTGAAATAAAATTTCCCTTCAATATTAGCACTTGCATGGCTTTACATTTGCATTTTTAATGCTACGGGAATTGGCATAACTGTATATACTTTGTGAGAATTCTCTACTGGGCTTTGTGCTCACCCCTATGGGTTTTGGTGCAGGTAAAGATGTTGTGATTCCACCGAATTGAGGGTGTGGGTATGTTCTTGTAAAGAGTAGATTGCTCTTTATTTTATTGTGAATTCTTTTTGTAAAGCCAAGGACTAAGGTGTATGGGTCCGAGAGACCATTTTGTGTAACCGGGCTATTGCCTTGGAACTTGTAAGCCATTGAGGGCCTTATTTGTTTTGATTTAATAATTTTACATGCTATAGATTCATGTACTATTTTGTCAATGAATGTATAATCGCATGTGAGATTACTATCGTATAACATTCGAAATTATGTAAAGGAACATGGTTATTATTATTTTATATTTAGAAGCGGAATTGATGTAATAGATTTGCGGGATTATTTTGGGGCGTTACAATCTTGTTGATATTAAAGCATGTTTATTTATTTAAGTTAACTAAATGTGGTTAATTAATAAATTGGATTTAAGAGATTATACAATAGAATCATATGGTTTTGACATGATATGATTTTACGTATATATATGAGTATCTTTCTACCCGCATATCTTCTAATGTTGTAATATGAGATTATTTGGTGAGCTAGTGGTTGCTCACTCCCTGCCTGTACATGTATATTTAATTATTCATTATTTCGTCAAAGGATGAATTGTAATTTGTAAATTAGACTTAATTAATGAATATTGATAATGTTATCTGAGTAATAAAAATACGAGGTGTGACAACTGGTATCAAAGTTTATAAAAGAAATTGTCATAGCATCCCACCAACAGTGTTATCAAAGTATACCACATTATTTTGAGATACCACATGGCAAGCCACATGTTTTTAGAAATATCACATGGCTAGCCATGTAATAACTCAGAATTAAAAATAAATAAATAAATAAGTTAGTGCATAAATTAATTGAACAATATTTGGATTGAACTTGTGTAAAATTCTGTGTTAAAATAGTTTGATTTTGTATTTTGTATTTTTTTATATAGTTCCATATTTCAGAAAATTATAAAAAATTTATGTTATTCCCATATGAGTTTAACATGTTGGATAAAAATTTCAAAATTTAATTATGAATATTTATTTTATGAAATTTACGGACTGATTGATGTTTAATTTAGTTTATAGTAGAATTTGATAATGAGTTTTGGGTGTTTATATCTACTATTGAGGTTTAAAGTTGTATTATAAATTTAGGAGCCTTTGGTGAAAGTTCCCTGATAACCAAAGTTTCTTGTAAAAAGGACATTGACGGTACATTTTCTGCATGAAGGACACACAAATGACACACTACCAAAATGAAAGGGCTTCTCTTTGGTCCACTCCACTTTGTGGAGACTAGACAGTGTTGTTGGACTTGTGGGGCCTATCACGGGTCTCATTTTAATGATCTGAACCGTTTAATGTGTAGAGTTCATTGAGTACTTCATCTTTACAAAAAATCACATTGATCAGATACAATAGTCCCTTGATCAGAACGCATTTTTTTTTAATGATAAATATGATTTTAAAAATAAATTATTAACAAAAATGTTAATAAATTGTTAAATATAAAATCTATTGGCAGAGTGTGAACAATTGTTGTTCACATTAACATCATCATCTATTTAATTAATTTAGCCTATTTAAAAAGGGTAAATTATCAATAGGTCCAAATTGTTGGACTTAATTCTCATCAAATCTTGTTGAAAGTTAATCCTAGTAAAATCATCGCTAAAAATATTTTTTTGTGACATTTTTTTAATGTCGTTAAATATTAACAATTAGAGACTTTTTTATCACAATTTTTATAAATTATCGCAAAAACTTATGATTAGTGACTTTTTTGCAACAAATTCTTCAAACTGTCACTGAAAATTAACAAACAGTAACTTTTTTTAATAGTTTTTGATGAAAAATACCGTTAATTGTCACAGAAACTATTAGACAATAAGTCTACTAAATAAGACTTACACGTAAATCACCCTTAAAAAAAATTGGTTCACTCAATTGTAGATTTAAAGTTAAAAAGGCCTCGATAGTTTGATTTTGTTCATATATTTGACAAAATATAAGAATAAAATATGTAATTTGATTAGTCTAAAATTGTGGTACCCACCCATAAATTTAGATTTAGAGTTTAAGATTTAAGATTTAAAATTTTGTACATATGAAACTCACAATTTTCAACCAATAAAATATTGTGTATTACACGCTCTGTTAATGAATTCATTTATGCGGTAGTCAAAATCCAACTATTGTATCTTTGGTTGTGTTTTTGTTTTTATTATATATTTTTATCTTGAGAAATCTTATTTATTATTGAATTTATTTTACTTTTTTCTATATTTATATAATAATAAAAATTATGTGTACATATAAAATCTATTATATTTTAAAATTTGTGAGTAATAACTCAAAAAATACAAAAAAAAAAAATGGTAAAATAAATTGACAACATATAATTCCTCAATCTCATTCTTTTCACAAGCAAGATATAGCTCCACTTAATCACATATAATGCTATATAATAATGAACCATAATTTACAATTCTCAAACAGATAATATTTGGTCACAACAAGAATATGCAGATAGTCTGCTTCTACAAATATAGCTCAACCTGTAGCATCTCATTCTATCACAGGAATTATTTTTTGTATATGATACTCTATTCACCATTATTAATATTATATATATATACACATATATACATATAACCAGATAGCCGATCCTGAGACTTAAGACTTAGTTTGGTTTAGTTTGATATACATATAACTAGATGTAACTCATACAGAAACATTTGTTAAAAAAAAATAATATATATATATAAAAAAAAAAAAAAACTCATACAGAAACATGGTCCATCATTAGGTATATAAATTGTTCAAGTAAATATATCTGCTAACTCAAAATTCAGTGTGTAAAACTATGTGCACATAAAAATAGATTATTAACCCAAATAAACTATATACAAAATCACAACCACGCCAATTATTACTATTAAAATAAATTAATCTCGAGGCATGCACATAAAGGATGGACATTCCTGTCAATGTTGTGGACCAAGAATTTAGGAAGAAAGGGGTGGCAAGGGGAGAGGGGCAAGAGAGAGGGAGACGAAAGTGAAAGTAGAGAGAATATGTTATTGGAGATGGGTCAATCGGTTGCTCCGGCGTCCAATTTTTTTAAATTAAAGAATGAAAAACTTACGTATAAGTTCTAATAAGTAGATTTATTATTCAATAGATCTAAGGGGGATGCACCAATAAATCCCAAATTAATAACTTATGCACTGTTTAGTCCTAAAAGTTTTTTTATAGACTGAAAGGTCCCATTACAATGTTAATAACATCAGATACAATGTTAATAACATTAGATACAATGTTAATAACATCAGAGTCACGTTACAAACATTAGATTTCAAACATCTAATGTTCATCAAATTTCAATAATGTTTGAAAATATAGGATGAAAAACATCTAATGTTCATCAGATTTCAATAAATTTTGAAATTATAGAATGAAACATCAGATCATTTACATCATTTACATCATGCTGATGTAAAAATGGAACTAAATGGAGCATAAGAAAACTTTTAGGACTAAATGGTTCAACGTTTCAAAAACTATGACTTATGGGTAAATTTTCCTAGATCTAATGATAATTAATGATATTTTTCATCAAATTCTATTAAAAAAAGTCACTAAATTAAATTTTCAGCAACATTTTGAAAATTTTGTCAGAAAAATGTCACTAATTATAAGTTTTAGAGACAGTTTGAAAAAATAGTCATAAAAAAGTGCCTAAATTTCAACTTTCAACGACAGTTTGAAAAATTCGTTACAGAAAAACATTACTAATTGTAAGTTTTAACGACAATTTATAAAAATCGTGACAAAAAAAGTCACTAATTGTCAATTTTTAGTGACATATGTAAAAAATCGTCACAAAAAATTATTTTTAGCGATGATTTTATTAGGATTTATTTTCAATAGGACTTGATGAGAATTAAATCTAACTATTAGAACCTATTGATAGTTTATCCTTAAAAAATACAACGGTTAGGATCTATTTGTGTAATCCAATGGCCAATAATGAAGTTGCGTATATATCATGTGCAACCCTTAAAGGGTTGCACACTGTAACAGGTCCCATGGAAGGGTATTATGAATCTCGGGAAATTATAGAATATTCCCAAAGTATCACGTGTTCATACTCTTAACCAATCTCAACATGAATAAACAATTCTACAAACTTTTTTTCTCTTCTTCTTCTTTTTTATTTATATTTTTATTTTTTATAACAAGATCTCTACTCTTAAGATTGATGGAAATTTGAGGGGAAAAACATTATTTACTAAAATCACAAATTTAAAATATAAAATAGATGAAATTTCATAACAATTGTATCAAATAAAACAATGGCGAATTACACTAATAGTTCTTGTAGTTTGAGACTTATGTCGCTTTGGTCCTTGACTTTTCAATTATGATACATTTGACCCTAAATTTTGAATCTTGTTCCAAATAAAGATGTTCCTTTGCAAACGGTTCATTTCAAGGGCAAAGTCGTCATACAACTTATTTTGTGTTGTTGTTTGAAATGTAATGGTATTTTTTTTTAATGAATAATGCTGGCACTTTTTTGGTTATAAAATTCTGTTTGGTTTCATAATTTTTTTTTTAAGAAACCAAAAATTAAATTGGTAAAAAAAAAAAAAAACACATCATATTTATATAATTTTATCTTTTGGGAGGATAGAAATAATTTTTTTAAATTAAATTTTTTATATTTATTTTTGTTAAATTAGTTTTTATTTTTTCAAAAGTCAAACATGACAACAACTTTGATATCATTATTAAACCAATTCATTAAATCAAAAAAATCCAAAATTAAAAACATTTTATATATTAAACATATCGATTACACATTAAAAGGCTAATAATCATCCATTACAAGATAATCATCCAAAAATATCTGTTAATAATAAAAATAACCATCTATTACATGATAATCATCCAAAAATATCAACAAAAACAACTACCATTACAATAATCATCATCCAAATACATACTAAAAATTAATTTGATAAAAAAAATAAAAATGTAAATGATTTATCATTTTTATATAATTTTATCTTTGGTGGCTAAAAATAATTTTTAAAAATTCAAAAATAACTTTTTGACATTTATTTTTGTCAAACTAGTTTATATTTTATCAAATTGAGGACTTAGACACTGAAATGGAGCATTTTCTGTTCGCAAAGGAAATGGTATATTCAATTGTCCTTATTTGAAACGAGATTCAAAATTCAGAATCAAATGTCTTACAATTAAAAGGTCAATGACCAAAGTAACACAAATCCTAAACTATAGAGATCGTTAGTGTAATTCGCCCATAAAACAATAGAAAACTTATAGACAAAGACTTGTAATCACTAATTCTTAAGAATAGATTCTTGCCGAGTACACAACTTGGTGCATCAGGTTAATGACGTCCTATCTTCCAAGATTCAACTACCCTGCAAGACTCAACTGTTACTTCCACATAAGCATGCATTCGGAATATGGATGTGTCATGAACAACTCATTTGATTGTCCCAAACATCAAACCAAAGTAATATATACATAATTGTCTAGTTTGTTTGTTCTTTTACCTACGCTCTGGAGTTGTGACAGTTGTGTATTTGCCTTTACTTTTGAGTTTTCAAGTGTGTATGTTTTGTGCCTACCCTTTTGGGCTCGCAAGAGGATGTCCTAAAGAAATGCTGTAATTTACTTCAATGACTAATGGTGTAATTTTTACCCTAGAGAAAATGGTGCTGCCATAGGGTCTGAATTGAAGAGAATGATCCAAATGACCTCATTACAAACCTGATTTCCAAATTAATACAAAAGAGAAGAGAGAGTTCCAACACTCTAATGAAGGTTCATATGTGAAAATAATGAAAATATGAAATTTTTTGAAGACATTGGCAAATTCAAATAAGAAAATCCAAGCATTTACCCAATAGAAATTCAGTCTATGTATCTCAAAAACTAGATCAAGGAATAAAATTACCTGGGATTAAATTCATAGCATGCAGCAAAAAGAACTTAAACACAAGCTTATTATTGTATTCCATATGTGAAAAGCACTAATTAGCAAGGTAATGGACTAGCCTTCTGAGGGGTTTAAAACTGACCCCAAGCCAGCAACTGAAACGAGGGAAAGCATTAGCATAGTATATTTATGCGCAAGAAGGGGGAGGGGAGGATATGGACCAGGATTCTGGCTATGTTAGGATAGTTTTAGATAGGTTGGCTACTTTTAAAGATGCGGTTTAGTTGCTTGTTTTTCATGCCTGTTCTCATATTTTTCCGTTGTCTTGATGCTTGGAATTCAATGTAGTTCAATGTAGTTAGAGGGAGACATGCATGAAACAATTAGGATACATCAATTTGCAAATTTGAGTTTGTTACATAAAACCAAAATTTGGGGACTGTTTTATTATTAGAAGGTTGATGATACGTGCATCTCATCAAAGTACAGCTAATCCCAGTTGGGTTCATAGGAAATTTCAACACTTGGAGGTTACTGAATGGTTGTTTCTTCTGCCAAAACTCTAGAAACATGTCCTGAGAATTTTAGAGAGAGAGAGCAAATCTGAACATCAGAGTTCCGAAGCTCCTTACATCATTCAGTATTAGCAAAAAAGTTTTCCAGGGTGGGGGCAGACAATGACGATGACGCCTTCAAAGTATCACTTGCTTTGCATTGCTTCTCAAACATTATCAGGAAACATCTCCCTTGCTCTTCTATTCTCAGCTGTAGATTATTTCTTTGAATCTGCAAAAAATAAAAAATAAAAAGAAAAGAAAAAAAAAAGTGACAAAAAATCAGTATCCATATATAATAGATGGCTATGGCAACAAGAGCCACCAATTCCCAACTATCATGATTGCAACAAGGCCATCTGGCGGTAATTTCTAATGACTAAATGACAAACATCCATTTACCGGGGACATCAAAGGAAATGGTATTTTAAAGTTTAGAAAGATCGTTCTCAGTGATATGGATTAAGGGGGTTCTGGCATTTCTATATGTTGTTCTTGAGGAAGATGTATGAGATTCTTCAAGGAAAAAAAATAAAAAGAAAAAGGTACCTGCCTATAAATTATCTTCAATGGCTCAAGAAATTTATTTTTAACTTTTAAAATTGTTACTCAACAAGGAGAGTGCATGCAACTAGACTGGCTAACCAAATGAGTACCACAGTGAAAAAAAAGGAAACCCATGAACTAAAAAACTGCTCAAAGACTAGAAAGAGAAAGGAAAGCAAGGTCAAATAATAAGCCAGTTTGGAATGGAGAAATGAATTCAAGGTGCCTTGTGTCTTGATTTCTGTAATTTCATTTTTTGTGACTAACTATTAAAAATGAGCAAAACAAACCCTAATGGCTGGTTTTCAAGGCATGCATCAAGCTGCTAACAAGTCAGCAGCAGGCTTCAAATAGATCTAATAGTGGGACCATTAAATTTTTTCTACTAGTTTTATTTCCAGTAAATTGCAATCAGGATCAAGAAGTGACAAATCAAATAAAAATAAAATCCATTTATGATAAACAAATCCATACCTCTAACTGCTCATGCAAGGGCTTTTGGACTCCCATCTGTAATCGTATTGCTTCAGTGAGCTCAATACCCCTGCCCACATATAAGTTAAGAGGTCTGAATAAATCCAGTCTAGCAATCCATATGGGAAACAACCTGATACTGAATTTGAACTAGTAGGTTAAGTTGCATCAAGAGGCAAAAAGCTTCGAAGGCATTGCGAGAGAGAGAGAGAGAGTGAGTGTGTGTATGTGTGTGTGTGCCAAAATCCTTTTAAAAAAAAAATAAAACAAAAAACATAAAACGAGCTAATACTTGTCATAAAAAATGCAAGGCAATGCAAATCAAACAGTGGCATGCAGTAACAAGTCATTAGAATGTATTGCCATCAGTGGTGAAATAATTCCATAAGCTACAATGCACCACCAATCTTGACCAAGAAATTTGTGTAAACTACTTGAGCTACTTTAGATGGAAAGAGTAGCTACTTAATTCCTGGTTAAAACACATCTGAAGGCAAACATATAATTCCTGGTTCCCCAGACATACATTGTAAAGTTGAATGCATATCACTTAACTGAGACAAGAAAAACTTATTAATAAAAATTATAAACCATGTATCTTTTCCCAACTTCATAAAACTGCACATCACCTCTAATGTTCACCATAATCAAGTCAAAATAGCACAACATTTTAATTTCCCCATTAATATTTAGAAATGTAAAAGCATGTCTAAGTTAATTCAATAATCCAGGCAACAATAGGTGAATGACAGTCTCTGGAAATCTAAATGAGTCACAACTACCAGATGCATCAATACTTCAAAGATGTACGATATCTAATTCCCTTCAAGCACAAGAAGAAAATGCTGCGTTGCAGATAGATATACATCTAAGTTCATCCAAGTCAATCCACTTACGTTTTCAAGTCCAGAGATGCAACTTCCTCAATGCGGGTAAACTTTTTCTCTGAAGATCCTGCAAATCAAGAAAATGACTAGCTTAATATGGTACTGCCACAGCTTGTACACTTTTTCACTATTAT